>CM066628.1:9377500-11777500 GCA_033884665.1 Argynnis bischoffii washingtonia | reverse complement strand
ATGGATTTACCATTTTATGATGTGGTATATTGATATATGCTACAACGAGTGCATTCGCTGGAGTACCGGTCATTAAGTGAAACGGTAATGAACAGGATAAGGTTGCGCTTATCATGAGATAAAGAGGATTTATTTTGGCTGCAACACTCTGAAATAAAAGTTAAAATACTAGTTTTAGTGCTGATAATTTTGCTTTCTCCCTTGTTATCTACACACATCGATCAAAAAAGTACTAGATACACAATCAGCGACAAAAAATGTCCTCACAGAATGAGCGCTCATTTGAACATTTGAGCGCGCTTTTAATAAAAAAATTTGTGAAAACAACTTTAAGCATTGCCCTTAAGGTTTAATTTATATTGTTGTATATTTATTTCAACTAGAATAATTACCTAAACACATTTGGTGACAGTTTTGAATTTGAACTTTTGAATGGCATTGTGTATCTATTATCTAATACTTTTTTTGATCGATGTCTATATATATAAATATATATATATATATATATATATATATATATAAATATATATATATATATATATATATATATATATATATATATATATATATATGTACATATATATAAATAGGCAAAGAAAGTTCAGTACTTTTTTCTCTTGTTTGTCAAACGATTTTTTTTTGTTAACTAGCTATTGACGAGCTTTAGTTTTAATTTGTTATCAATTTTTTTTTATCAATATAGAATTTTGGAAACAGTTAGTTTTTTTTTATTATATTATTATATATAAAAGTATTTTTTTATATATGGACAGGTAAATTCTAATCATATACGTTCCACTTAAATCAATAATTAGGTCAAATTTTCACTTAGCGAATACTACGTAAATGAATTTGAACCGATAAAAAAAGATGCTATCATTTCAAGGGACCTTTAAATAATAAGTTGTTCGCCTATGGACTAGACACGACATCTCAATGAGAACCTCTTCCTTTTTTGGAAGTCGGTTAAAAACTACATGAGCTATGAAGTTGAAATTTGGATAGATTACAGGTAAGAGACGGTACCTAGTTTTCAGTCCACGTCACTTAAGATTTTACGACAATATTGAATTGAGGGTGTCTCAATGCTATAGAGAGTTTATATTATAAGAGTCCTATGTTTTTGCTGCTAGAGATATAGACAAGTTATTCTGGTTACACGTAAATTGAATTGGGGCTGGGCTGGGCTTATGCACATATCAATGGTTAAAATGAACATAAAACTACGAAAAAAACCGAATATATTATGAAATATAGCAAATTTGAAACGTAAAATTTGCGTTATAGCAAAAAAAAGCGATAACAACTTTATCAAAATTCAAAACAACTATTTTTCTATACGCATTGGTATAAATGCTTTCTGCCTTCATGGACAAATCGATTTTCTACAGTAGACATCGATAATAGAAAACAAAAAAAATATGATGGAAGTGACATACGAATATTCTGATCACGTTGCATTGCGTTAAGATAGACATTCATTATTAATTTTTTATATATGTACATATGCTCAAGTATTGGTCATAGGTACATTACTCAAGCTTTTACCGATAGTCACCTTTTTACCTTTAAAAGTGACCTTTTCAATCTATATTTACCTAAAATTTATTAAAATGGTATATCCATTTTAAATATACACAGGCGATAATGAACGTTAATTTCAAACACAGCTCCCAATCTAATACTAGTAGCAAAAATAATAGAGTGCATGTATGAATATGTACACGCGCAAGAAGTAAAACTTCTGTAGGTTATCGGTTCTCTTTATGAAATTCCATTTATGTTTTAAATAATTAGGGTAGGTGAGATACTAAAAATAACGCATATTAGGCATATTACAATCATATATTTATAGAATATCATTTAAGGAAAGAATATATTAAATATATATCATTTGTCAGACAATAACAACGGTTGCCATGGCAACAAACGTACGCACATTTTTTCGTAACGCATTCACCAGCTTCCCCCCCCCCCCCCCCCAAGTCAAGCGTGCGTAAAGAAGTTTTACTTCAAAAAATACACCGAATTGAGAACCTCCTCCTTTTTGAAGAAGTCGGTTAATGATAAAGTATTAAAATACATAAATACATACCAAACTAGCAATATGTTTTAATAAGCACCGCGCTACAGTGGCGTTACTTGCGAATTCAGTTAAAACTTTGCACAAAATGGTGACGGTAAGAGCTGTTACTGGAAGTGGCAAGTTTCCGATGAGAAGCAGAAATTTTTCAAATTCATCAGTCATTTTTGTATATTTCATTGTTTCGAATGTTATGTTGCTACTGGCTGGGAAAAGAAGTCTATTTAAGTGAAAAATTACTGTGGAAATCACCTAAAAATAAGTTACCTATGTTTTTAAAGTAAGACTAGCGACTCACCCTCGCTTCGCTCAGGTTCGTCCCCAAGTATATTTTAATTTTTTTTGAGCGTAACCCTAATTCTTTTACTGAAATAAAAGTAGCCTAAGTTACTCCTTATAATATCAACTACTTGCCAGTGAAAGTCCCGTTAAAATTGATTCAGCAGTTTCGGAGATTAGCCGGAACAAACAGACAGGTCCTGGGTTCAAGTCCCTTGTCTAGTTAAGTCGTTGAGTTGTTCTGATAAGAAAGCCTCAGTAAAAGCCCAGAGTCAGAAAGTTGGTAGTGTTTCACCCCATGCTTCGGAGAGCACGTAAAGCTGTCACTGGTCGTGTCGAATTGACATCCCACCAGAGCCGACAGGAGGATGTGAGTGACCACTATAATATCTCCTGCGCAATTGGCTCATCTGTTGACTCAGTGAGGTTGGCTGTAGTAGCCGAAATCGATCAAGAGGGAATCGTAATAATCCGAATAGACGGTAGATTCAACGTGACCAGAGACAAAACAGTGTTCGTTGAGGTAAAAGGACTTAGCAGCTTTACTTTTTAACTCAATCTGGAAATTAAAATAAGGACCTCACCTGCAGTCGTTGTAGCTACTAGTTCAATCAGGCAATTTAAGATTAACGAATCATTTTAAATTACAAACCAGTGACAAACAAGACGCTCCAATGAAGGTTCTTCCGAACCATGGACCAAGTTAATATACCACGACTTCTAGATGTTGGAAGGGGTTCTACAATCATATTATCATTTTAAATAAAACTATCTTTTCGGATTTTTCGCTGATTTATTTAGATTTTTGGTTCCTGGAGTTTCGAATGCTTTACAGCAATCATGGTCACGGGAGAGACTGTCTCTCCGAAAAGATAGTTTTATTTAAAATGTCAAATAATCGCGTAATACTTGCATCTAATCTTCGTACTAATCTTCATACTTTTAAAAACATATAGAGCACTACTATATACCTAAGCTCGACCAGATTGTTGTATACATAATACATATCAATTTTGTCTCTTACTTCTTGATATAAAAATGACAATGGAACGTTATACGTATTATTTAAATTTTATTAGTAAAAATACATTGATGTTTCTTTTACCTGTGGTTTTTTAACAGATCAGTATATCATATCTCTGTTTACTTTACAAATAGACTACTTAAGATTTGGGATCTATTCACACGACGACTTTTTAACGCGTCGTTGACGCGCAGTGAATGCGCCGGCGACGGCGCCCGGTGTAGCATTTAGTGACGGTGTAACATTATAAATGCTAGCAATCTGTATTTTTATAGAACGGTTATAATATGCTCGTGGTCGGCGTTGTCTATTGCGTGTTAAATTATTATCCTTAGTGTCCTTAAGCTCTTATCGGTGATTAACTTCGCCCGTCTCTCCCGTGACCATAGTATGATAGCATGCGAGTAGTCGGGAACAGGAAAGTAAAATAAAAAAAATAGTTTTATTTAACAGATAATACCTTTTTCTTCTTTTTTTCTTGACTTTTGATTATTTTTTTTAATATTAATTCGATTTCATTAACGGTTTAAGAATTTATTTCTCAAAAAAGAATACAATTCACTTAAATATTTGAGAAAACAGGAAACATCTTAATAGTAAATTAAATAAATTAAATAATAAATTAAATTCATTATTAGATTATTACTTAACTTACGTTTTAACGTGTAGTATAGATTTCTCAGAGATGAGATATTTTCCCGCAGTAAAAAGTAGCCTATATGTTGACCCGGATAACCAGCTATCATCATACCAAATTTCGTCAAAATCTATCCAGTGGTTTTCCCGTGATGCGGTAACAGACAGACAGACAGATAAAAATTATAGATTCAGCCTCTGTTCCGATAATAAAGTCTATTTCAATAAGATTTTCCAAAAAATATTTAATGTACAGATTCGGCTTAGTTAAAATTTTATTATATGTATAGATAAGCATACAGGCGGTACACAAAAATGTAGAACTATAGAAAATAAATTGATCGGTTACAATAATGTGGGTATACAAAAACACCATGCATCATTAGTCATTACATATTGCCTTTAGACAGCATTACCTACTACTTTATTAGTATACGTTCTTACCTTTATTTCTTATAAAGAACTTAAGGCAGTCAAAGTCAACTGGAATTATGAACAGTATAATTACGCTTATTATTATGGGCACTGACGCTCCTACTAAACTGCAACAATAAAACACCATGCTTAGTTAAGATTCTACAATCTCTTTCGATTAGATTATTTTAATTTAATAATCTTATTCTATAGATCAATCTCCTTCTTGTCTTCTCCATTCTTCGTGACATTGGCGAAGTAATCTGTGCTCAACTGACACGCTTTGAAACCATTAACACTAGGATTGCATTGTTTTTAAAATACCTATGTATGTATTAAAATAAACAAGGATGTGACCAAGTACTAGTAGAATACCTATTATTACACATTTTTATTCCTAAACGATTTGTCATCTTGGCTTAGCTCACAAATTATTATATGTAGGTACTTACTATTTATACAAATTGTTATTATTGTTTTCCTGTCTGTCTATTTATTTTTTAGCTAATCATGTAAGGGTTCCAAAGTAAAGTGGTCCTTCACACATTTGCTTACCGGAAAAGTATTGCGTACAAAATCTATACATGTATATAAAATGAAGTCGGGTTAGTTACACCATTTATAACTCAAGAACGGCTGGACCGATTTTGATGATATTTGATTTGTTGGATTTGTTTTCGCCCCAAATAGCAGAATATCTATTAAATCATCAAAATAATTACGCAAACAAAATTAAAATTTACATAATTAATGATGGTTTATAACTATTTATATCTATTTTATAGGGACGCACCCGAGCGAAGCAAGCGTAAGTCATTATAGTTGGATTATTACAAATGTGCGAACTGTTTTCATAAATTATTTTTATCAGGCCTCTCGCTCGCACTTATAGGCATATCGGAAATCTCGCTCGCAATTCTAGTGTTGTGTGTAACAATAAAAAAAAATATTTCGATAGTCAATAGCAGGTAATGAAAGAAAGCTTAAGAAAATAAGGTAGGATATTAATCTATGTCTATGTCATCGCCTGAGTAGCAGTCATTGTCATCTTCGTGTACATTTATTAATTAATAATTATCATCAACGACCGCGTCGTCCTATTTAGCTACCTGCGTCCGAGAGGCATCCGTTTATCGATAAAGAGTCGCGCGGCATTGTCACATTCCTTTGACTTAATGTTTTATAACTCATTTCGCACGTTTGTAATAATCCAACTATAGTAAATATATAAACAAGTATGTCACAGTTGCCCAATGAAGTATGACCACCAAGGCTTGGCTAACTTCATGATAGGGTTAGAACTCTATTTAGTAAATATGTTGGTACATTAACACACAGCACCATCTAGCTCCATGGTAAGCTACGAGGCTTGTGTTATGGATACCAGATACTTAATACATTACACATATATAACTTTAAATACATACATATTATAAATATAAACACCCATGACTAGAGTACAAACATTCGTGCTCATCACACAAATTAATCACCCAGCCGGACTCGAACATGCGACCGTTGGCACAGCAAGTAGGTTCATTGCAAACTGAACCAAGCCTGTCGTCAAAGTTTTAGTGAAGTGAGTATGGTTTTGTACTAACCTTGTATTAGTTATATTAGCTAAATTAGTAGCATTTATGATGGCTTGGAGTATAGCTGTTAAAACAACTATTCCGCTGACGATCTGAAATATATGATGATACAATACACATTTACGTAATCGCTCGTTAATACTAAACAGAAAAAAAATGACAAACAGACGACAAAAAGGTACAGAACTCTTTTGTCTTTGTCGATTTATATATAGATACTTCATAGTTTCAATCTTCATTTCAACATTTTTTTTTCAACATTCTTAAATATACCTAGATTTTTTTGTAGTGATTTAAAGTCGCAGCGGGGTATCGCTAGTTCAGAATCGATATTGCTGCTTGTCCACATACATGGTACACGAGAGGTGCTCATGAGCGCCTCTGAAAACGCAATCAAGGAGGCAGCAATGGACCAATTTGACAACTGATATGCCGCCGCCGGTGCGATAGAAGAAGAAGAATCAATATTTAAAGTTTGCTACATAGCGATATTTCGCCGCGGCTTTAAACCACTACAAAAAAATCTAGGTATATTTAGGAATGTTGAAAAACAAATAACGTTAAATTGAGTATATAGTTTATTAATGATAAATCTAAGAAAGTATTATATATAGTTTATTGTTAAGTTTCATCAGAAAATATAATGTTTAGAGACGGCTTGATAAATATTTTTCAATTCACATTTCGATAAACATTTGTTTATTTGATTTCTAATGACTAATAAAGCACAATTTTTTTTTTACTTTTTAAGGGTTGTTCCTTAAACTACATGTATATTTTGCGTAGAGGGTTTTTTAAATTTTAAATCTAAGAAAGTATTAAGATAGTTTTATTTTAGATATTGGACAAGTAAAAGTACTAAAAATTGTAATGAAGAAATTTTTCAATAACTAATAAAAAAATTTATATAGGGTGGTCGGAACGTTGACGTCCAAAAATAAAATTTAGGTCCCTCTTATTGTAGGGTATCTGAATGCTAACATAAAATTATTACTCATTAGTCATTAGTATTACCATTTCTTGAAATTTAATCTTTCCCATCTGTTTGTACTCAGTGTTCAGCAAAATAGAAATGTACTGCTCTTCCTCACCCGTCAGTGAAGTTTGTAAAGCTGTATAGTTTTGTACTCTAAAATATTGTTTTTTTTTAAAAACGTCTTTCCTTGACAATTCTTACTATGTTATCTGCTTATGGTAACTTTGAATTTCAATTTTCGAAAAACATAATATTAAAAAAATCGAGGCAATTTTTTTTCGATTACTCTAAAGAGACATTTTTTTTAAACAAGTTTCTATGTGTAACTGATATACCTATGTCTACAAAAATCCTACGCATTACATAATATCTGATATCATGTTCAAGGGATCAAGCGCTCTAACTAACGCGCTACGTTAGAAGTTCGCGGCTCTATAGAGGACTGCGTGACTATTATTAATTTACCTCCCATTTGGTGTAAGACATACTATTCCTATATTTCATTATTAAAAACTAGCGGCTCACTCTCGCTTCGCTCGGTTTCGCCTCTAGACAAATCTATCCCACATTTTTCCAGGATAAAAAGTAGCCTATTTATTATTCTGATGTATGTATGTGACTATATTATTGTAAAGTTTCATTAAAATCCAATAACTCGTTTTTGTGTACTAAGCTGTATAAATTACTATATTTTTTTAACTATCTCACGGAAACTTTTTAATTTTCCGGGATGAAAATATCTCAAATGTTGACCGAGGATATAAGGTACCACCATGCAACATTTAAATCGGTCCAACAGTTCCGGAATTTAGCCCGTACAAACAGACAAACAGACAGAAACAAAAAAAAATTTTTGCATTTTTTTTCTATGTACAGACATTCAACCTCTACAGTTTTATTATATGTATAGATATGAAGATAGCTCAGCTTTAAAAGAAAGGCATCTTTTCGGACTTTTTCGCAGACAAATTTTGATTTTTGGTTCCCGATATTTCGAATGCTTTACAACAAACATGGTTGCAAGAAGAGAGCCCTAGGTAGATCGTTTTCTTAAAAAAACAGAGACAGTGAAACAATTACTAAGAAAACTGCATTTAAAAAGAAAACTCCAGCAATAGAAATAATAATAAGTAAAAAACTGCGTTAAGCAAATCTAAAATTGAAAAGATGAAGCAAAAATATTTAATAACCTTAACATCCCTAAGAAGTAAAAGTTCAACCACAAATAAAGGCACATCTCCATAATGAGTACTCCGGGCAAAGTCAGAAGCAAGTAGTGAGGTACCTCCAATCTCGGACTTTGTGGGAAAAGCCTTAAAATATACATGTATTTATATCAATAATTAAAATATATTTAGTCAGCAATTTTTAAAGTCCTACTGCTGGGCACGGGCCTCCCTTCAATACGAGGGGATTAGGCCATAGTTTTTCCAAAACTCGCTAGGTTCTCTCAGACATGCAAGTTTTTTCATAATGTTCTCCTTTACCTCTTTTTACCTTTATATAATAAAGCAAGTTATTACTTACGTAGATTAACAAGATTATTTTACATTTTATCTAATCTTTGGGAAACAATCTCATTTATGTACACTAAAAAACCTCATCTAACTTAAACTTCTTGTATTGTTTCGTAATTATTAATTATATAGATTAGTAGCGACTCATCCTCGCTCCGCTCGGGTTCGTCCCTAGTTACATTTTATTGTATTTTCCACAGGAAAAAGTATCCCATATGTTGACCTGGATAACTAACTATCATTATGCCAGATTCATCAGAATCTGCCTAGTGATTTTCTCATGATGCGTTCCCAGACAGACAGACAAACAAAAAATCTAAGAACTATAGATTCAGCATCTGATCGATAATAAAGACTATTTCAATAAGATTTTCCAAAAAATATTTCATGTACAGATTCCACTCAGAATTTTATTAAATGTAATACAGGTAGTAAATGCGCATAGCTAATAGGGGTTAAAAATACAAATACATAATATTAAATTTCCGTATTAACTTTTTAGTACGAGTTTCGCTCGGTGTTTTTTTTTCAGTCGGGTTTTTTCGTTATAGATATAAAAACGCAATTTAATATAGATAAACTTAAAAACAAAACAATATTTTATCCAAATTAGTTTCCGAGATACATAAATTTACATATATTTACAAGAATTGCTCATTTAATATAAACTTCTTATTTAACCTGTTAGAAATATTATTTTCATTCACAGCCTGAAAATGTATATTTACTAATAATTTTTTCCCAATGATAACGATTTTTCCTTTGAGAAACATAAGCTAAGAAACTGAACATACATATTGATTTTCTTTATACTTCTGCAGCAATTACAATAGTGGTTAGTGGTAACGTGTTCGCTTGAAAGCTAAGAGGAGCGAGTTCAAACCCCGAAAATTATCTACATAAAATTAAAATTCTAACTGAGTCGAATCTGTAGGTACTAGGTACATTAAATATGTTATGGAAAATCTTATTGAAATAGTCATTATTATCGAAACACAGGCCGAATCTATTGTTCTTAGATTTTTTGTCTGTCTGTCTGTCTGTCTGGCTGCGTATCATGAGAAAACCACTGGACGGATATTGATGAAATTTGGTATGATGATAGCGGTTCATCCGGGTCTTATATAGGATACTTTTTATTGCGGGAAAATATCTCAACTCTTATAAATCTAAGCTAACCGTATCGTTATATTATTATTATATTATTGTTTTACGGCAACATGAAATCGTCGTGAAGGAAACTGCATGTCTGAGAGAAGCTAAATGATTTTCGAAAGACATGATCACCTTCCTCAATTAATCCAACACCATCAATTAGCTGCAGTATTAGGTTTTTTATGATTAGCAGAAAAAGAACGTAAGGGTTTAGTACGTATAATGTGAATTGTTATCTTACAGCGAACAATAGTTTCTTAGGAGCTGATTTGTTTCACTTCCAACTATGGTCGCCATTCCGCCTTAAATAATATAACAATATTACATGTTTGCCTTTTATTATTTAATTATCATGCTTTTATTTGCTTCACTTATAACTAACTCTGTATAATTTAATGTCAAACTATAATTAATATTGTTTTTAATGTATAGGGGCCGTTCATAAAATACGTTCGCATACAAGGGGGGGTGAGGGGTCTTGCTGCGTGTGGTGTGAGAGACGGGGGGGGGGGGGGGTCTTGGCAACGTGACGTTCGCCGTTCATTATTTTTCGACATGAGCGCTAGCTCTGTGGCGCGGCTCTAGCGGCGTTGCGTTCCATCACAACTGGTTTCTGTGTTTTTCCAATACTTGAGAGAGTAACATTTCCACGTACCCTGCGCTCTCGATTCAGTAACAAATGAAAATACTGTTTCTCATTTTTTTCTTAGTTTTTGTTACGAAATATTTCTAGGGGGGTCACAAAAGTGTGACACAGCGCGACAATTGGGGAAGGGGGTTAATAAAAGCTGATTTTAGGGAGGTAACTGAATGATAAAAGTCATCTTAAAAAAAAAAACTTTTTTTTTTTTAAAACTCCTCCATATTGGATAGGTGCATTATATATCTAGTCTAAAATGTAAATAACTATTAAATAATAAATGTTTATCTAAACTACTACAATAAAAAGGAAAGATTTGTATTTTTGTATGTTTGTAACGAATAAACTCAAAAAGTACAGGACCGATTTAGATAAAATTTGGTAAGAAGATAGTTTGAGACCCTACGAAGGACATATGATATTTTTTATTCCAGAAATCATCCCTTAAGGGGGCAAAAATGGTGATAAAAATTTGTATGTGTAATCAATCTAAGGATGAACCCGAGCGAAGCAAGGGTGAGTCGTTAGTTTGTTTATATATATATATATATATATATATATATATCTGTTAATGTTCAAAATGTAACATGATATTATAATTTTTTATACATTAAGTACAAAACGTAACTTACCTATGGACGATGAATATGCAATGCCAAGAAAATAAAAAACAGTGAAGTCAGTTGGCCTCTGCACCCTGAAACCTTTTGTCATTGAATGTACAATAAATTATAATTAAAAATTATATCTTTGTCTTTATTACCAATACTAACAGTTCATCATTTTGATTTAATTCCACAGTAATTTCACGCGTTTCTAATATCCCCATCTGCAATAATGTATTGAATACTGTAATTAGTTGCAAATGTTGGAAAATGGCGCCCAAAGTGGGTCATGTGTAACACGTTTTATGTATGAAATAATACTAGTGTTCGCCCAGCGGTCTAATTTGACCATAATCATTATTGAAAATTTATAAATAATAAAATTGAACCGTTTTGTCTTTATCTATCTACTATATGAAAAAAAAACTAAGCTGGTTTCAAAATTGTTTTCAGTGATAATACTAACTCTCGGTCATTGACGAGCTTCAGTGTTATTGTGCTATTAAATAAAAACAAGGAAAATCAGTTGACAAACGCAGGAGAAAAACTCAATTTTGATTACTTCTGGGCCTCTGAGTCGATTAATTTAAAATGTATAATAATTATATACATATATTGATAATATTGAAATCTATACTAATATTATAAAGAGGTAAAGTTTGTGAGGTTGTAGTGGGTAATCTCTGGATCTACTGAACCGATTTAGATGATATTAGGTAAGAAGATAGTTTGAGACCCTGGGAAGGGCATAGGATACTTTTTATCTCAGAAATAATCCCTTAAGAGGGTGAAAATATCGATGAAAGTTTGTATTGGGTGAGTTGCTAGTTAGAAATAAAAAAAAAACATTGCTATTTACATCTCAGCTTAAGTGAGCAGGCAATGTTATTTTATACTTTCGAAGTGTTTGTATTAACATATACAAATTAAAATATATTTTAAAAAGGCATATAAATAAAATCAATAAACAAATTACAATTAATTACTACCTTTTCTAGTTCCTTAAGAATTCCTTTAACTAAAGGTATAATGAGACCACACGTCATGGTGTTAGTGAGCCACATTGAGAGTATCATGGTGGTAAAAAATAATATAAAGCTTAATCTGTAATATAGTATTTACATACTAGTTACATATAATTAGTTATTAATACTCCACATATTCTATCTATTAATCTTCAATATATTCCTAAGATTATTTTGGCATCCATATTCATACTAATATTATAATGTGAAAATGTTTGTTTGTTTGTCCTTCTTTCACGTTAAAACTGAGTGACAGATTGGCGTGATTTTTTGTGTGGAGATAGTTGGAGGGCTAGATAGAGACGTAGGCTACTTTTTACCGCTGGAGATTATCTCATTCCCACGGGAAAACACATACATATATAATATATAGTCTAGCTATTCCATACCAACCGTTAAAACGTTACCTACGGACGAACCCGAGCGAAGCGAGGGTGAGCCGCTAGTGTTAAATAATTACGAAAACACCTAATAGTTTCTGACAGCTTTGTCTATTACTTTGTCTGTCTGGTATAATTTTAACCTCACTCCATAGACAAAGCTTCATCGATTTGCTTATAGACTAATTTAATACCTAAGAATTCGAAAATAAGATTGACGGAATATAACATAGGTACTGAAGCGTATTCAAGATTCTGATAAGTTTTTACAATGAAAATCAGAATAATAACTTTGTTTATTTTTCAACACCAATTCAGGCTTTCTTCAATCACTATTTTTTCCAGCTCCATCTTATTTTCTTTAATATACTTAGTTATATAAAAATTGTAAGTGCCACTTTAAATGTCAACAAAGGAATAATAAATCTTTATTGCGCTAATAAAAACTTGCCTAAAATGTGAGCATCCAAATAAAAGTAGTATTTTTATAGCAGCCCTTCTATGTATGTGGCTTTGTTCAATCGCTATGATCACTATCATAACTCCTAAACAATCCAACACTGAATTACCTATGTTTATCTACAAAGGGTGGTAAAATTAATTTATGCTAAAGTCTAAATATATTTAAATAATTCTTTAATTACATTGGAGCTTATATGAAAATTAAAACGTATATGCATATAAACCGTAGTAATAAAATATTTAACAAAAAAATAAAGCATAGAAACCGATTTGACTATAAAATACCTACTAATTTTGTCAAAACCAATACAACAATTCAAAAGCTTAGTAGTAAAAATGCAATGTATATGAAAAAATAAGTAAGCCAGTATGCTAACCGTATTAATTAATTTTCTATCGAAAGATCCCAAAATCGTAATAAATGCAAGTATAATAAGTGACGTGACGCCTGGGTGTAAAACATTCGCAATCCAATATACAGCAGTCACAAGAAAGACGTAGAAGCTTATATATGCCTGATTAGTAAATAAATTAAGACCGTGGGTAGTACACTATATTAACTCTAACACTATTAACTAAGCAATGGCATATTACAGAGATCTAGTTAGGTAGGTAGTAGGAGGTACTATACACTCGAGATGGTCGTCAAACTAACTTAACTTTTTTATATTGTTGTAAGAGCTTTAATTATTTCAATTCCCAGTTGAGTTCTTTCAAACGACCTTATTTTTATTCTACCTACGTAGTAATTAATATTTTGAATATTTACATTATCAGATCCTATTGTTGCAATTGGTATCAGAACAAGAGGCGTAAACAAAAGTATTAGTGTACGTAAATAAACCTTAACAAATCTCAGAATTTTGTTCCTATGCATTATTATAACTAAATTACTTCGCCTGTAAGTAGATAAAACGATTGTATTTAATAATTGAATTATAATATAATGTATTGAATTGAATTACGTTAAAAAATTACTTACGACGCGTGAGAATCCATTATCATATTGTCTAATATTTATTTAACATTAAATCTAATTGGCTAAGTTTTAAAGAGATATTATACATATTTCAGAAACATTATTAAAAAGTTTTTTTTAAAAAGTATTTACTAAATTATTGTGTATTTTTAATCAATAATTTTTTTATATATTTAAGTAACAACGTACCTGAGCGACCGAGCTTCTCGCTCGGAGTTTTTGATTGAAAGTACATTTTTTTTAATTTGGCTTAAATACAAAAAAAAACTAAAAATAAAAGAAAAATCTTTATATCTGACCGGGAATCGAACACACTTGTGAGTTGTGATAGTCAATCTCGCGCATTGGCCGTTTGACCACGATGCTTTTACTTATATTTAAGTTATTATCGACCATATTCTGCGTGGAATAATGCAAAAAGAAAACCGCATGAAAACTCGAAAACACGCGATTTCCCAGACATAAGACTAATCTAGATCAATTTTTCGCCCTAATCTAGATCAAAATTCCCACATACCAAATTTCAGTGAAATCGTTAGAGTCGTTTCCGAGATCGCCGGTATACATAAATAAATAAAGATATAAATATACAAGAATTGCTCATTTAAATATATTAGATTAATATAAAATTACAAATATTTTATAATGCTAGTATTTAATAATAATATTATAAGAGTTTCATTTATAATTCTGCGATTTTTTTTAAGGCAACACTATCCAAGCTCAAATAGCAAGAATTCGAATCTAAAAAAAGCCCCACAAGGCCGTTCGTACTCGGTGTCGATCAATTCTCAAATTCATTTAATAGTTGTCAAATTAACCGTGATAAGGTTGGATGTATGTCATCCAACAAAATATCGCGTAAATATCGTAAATAATATATTTAAATTCAGTTTTAAATAATGTCTTTGGACTTGGAATATAACTTCGATGCGGCTGTGGCGTCTATGGATATATTTTCTCAAACAGATTTTGATTGTATAAAAGATTGGATACAAAAATTGGATAAATCAAAATATGTGCCTAAAGATATGACGGATAAACAATTACTATTATTTTATAATGCTTGTTATGGAGATGTAGAGAAAACTAAGGCGTGTATAGAAAAATATTATAATATAAGAAAAAATACACCAGAAATATTTGACAACAGAATTATAAATAGTGATGATTTGCAACCGTCTGTGGATGCATTGTAAGTTCTTCTTTTTTTTTATAGACATCTAAAATAATACAATTTAACACTTATTTTTATTTTGATAAAATATTTATTTTAAAACAAGTATCTAAGATGTTGATCGAGGATATAAGGTATCACCATGCAAAATTTTATTTAAATCGGTCCAGCAGATTCGGAGATTAGCCCATACAAACAGACAAACAGAGAAACAGACAAACAGACAGAGAAACAAAAGAATTGAAAAAAATCTGGATTTGTTCTAATGCTCTTACATCCCCCTGACTCGGTTTTTAACATTTTTTTTCTATGTACAGACATTCGACCTCAACAGTTTTATTATAGTATAGATATAGTGAAGATTGGACATTTTTAAATATTGGTTAATGTAGTAGCTAATTAGTTTTTTTTTGTACTGTATAAAATAAATAGGAAACATGATAAGAGAAAATGCTATATCAAAAGTAATGAATGAAAATGATGCTGACGCTGTAGATAAGTTATTTAATATTTATTATAATATCATAAGTCATTAGCTGTGATGGAGCAAATATAAATCCTAATGTGCATACGCACCTATTAAATGCACTGTCAAGTATTATATTATTACTTATATCTTTTTTATTATAGTGTTGAAATGTTGGATGCATTCATTTCAAGTATTTCAACACTATTTAGATATGTGTACAAAATACATATTCAGTAAGTAAGATTGTGTTTCAAAATTGGAATTTTATTCACACAGTAGCTGCAAATAATTTTTATTTTATCTTAACTGTACTTCTGTATTCCCATGGAATATTGTCTTTATCCATGAGTCATGTTAACATCAATTAAGCCATTCTTCTATTCTCATAACTCCCGAGACACCTTTTCCTTTTTGACCTTTCTTGCAATAAAAACAAAAAACCCCTGAACAACCTTGACATAAGCTCATATTATTGTCACTTTTATCCTTCTTTTGTATACATCCAGCTAGTACAATTTTCATTAAATCAATTTGCGCTGTTCGGAAAATAAAATATGAGCAAACAGATGTAAAGATATTTTTTAAACATTTCTACATATATATACTGTACTAAATAATAGACTTACAGACACTTTCAAGTCCCTATATATTTAGTTATTGAACTAATATTTAATAGTGATATTTGATACATTATTGTTGAGTTAAAACTGCAAAATCACATACCATATATATACCTAGCACAGTATATTGCTGTCATATAATTATATATAATGCTGTTGATTTGAAGACCTTCAGTTTTGTGTTTACAGAATGTTTGATTTAAGTATACTTTATGGTAATCGATGCGCATCGATCTATCTGACCCTGACATTGTTTCACGAATATTCAACCGTTAAGATTCCATAAGATGTTTTCTATTGTCCCTTTCATAATAATGAAAGAATAATATTGAAATATCGATAAAAATAATGGATAAATAGTTGAAGTGCAATATGCTGGGATATTTTTCTGGCTAGGGCTGGATTAAAAATATTGGGGGCCCCTCGGTAATGCAGTTCTCGGGGCCCATTCACCCTTTTCTAACTTATTGAAATATATTTTTTTTGTCACAATGCAATTATATACCATTGTGCAATCACATAGATTTCATAGAAATCTAACTGTTGTGTTTGTCTTCATGGTGGAATTTTCACCAAATTTTTTTTATTTTTCAAATTTCACTCGATCAAACATTTTCAATTTTTTTTTTCTTGATGTGTCGGGCTCCTAGGCAATTGCCTACAAAGCCTTACTTATGGATAATCCGGCCCTGTCTCTGGCCTATTTATCTAATATACAAGCGACTTACACTCCGTTTGGGTGCGATCCTAAGTGCCTAATTGTAAGAAGTCTGTGTTACTACAGCCCGCAACGCACTGATTTTGCTACCTTCATTGGTTTTTCGCGATTATATCTGAATCGTTCAATGTTCCCTAACCGTTCGAGCGCGATATCTCTAGAAATATTAATCTTTGAAAAAAAGTAAAAAAAACGTGTGTATGTACTTATGTACGCACGTAAGAAGTTATACTTCGTTGGCGTAACAGAACAAAAATAGCTAAAAATTTCATCCCGTATGTCACAACTCTCTGTTTGTAAAAGGAGTGCAGCTAACTTCATCATGTCGCTTTTTAGCTGTCGGTGTGCGCGCGCATCGTAAAAATTTTACTCTCATAATTTTTTCTAAATGTGTCAAAAGAAGTATAATTTCAAAAAAATGATAGGTAATTTTATTTAAAAAAGAAAAAGATTTCTATATTTTTTTTTATGTAAGATGAGTCGTTCTGGAGATATGTATTGAATAAAACGCGTTTTCGAAATAGTGGCGCCAGCGACCCCTCAAACTTGGCTTTAGACTTAGAAAATCCCTTTTATCGTATGGCAATATCGCGTAAACTGCTTTAATTTATGTAGATTGATTCACGTATTGACTGGACTGCTTAGGTTTTTAAATGTACTTTATACCTATAATTAATTACTGTATACCTATAATGTATCATTCTGAATACAAAGCATAAAAATTCCATTGCAATTACATTATCTCTAAGAAAACCAATTTCAATATAAATTTATTAAATTATGCGTAAAGCTAGTTCGTGTAATATCTACACTGATATACAAGTACATAAAAATAGTTTAAGAGTCGAGTTTTACAACGCAACATATTTATATTATGGTTGCTGTATTGCAGTGGTTGTGTAGTGTCTACAAAAACAGCAGGCGAAGTTCAGTTGCCCATGTACTGATCCATATTAATATTATAAATGTGAAAGTTTGTGAGTATGTACATATGTATGGATGTTTGTTACTTTTTCACGCCAGAACGGCTGAACGGATCTGAATAAAATTTGGCACACAGAGAGATTATAGTCTGGAATAACACGTAGGCTACTTTTTATCCCGGAAAATGTACGATTTCTGTGGGATAGGTTTGTTACTTTTTCATGCCAGAACTGCTGAACGGATCTGAATAAAATTTGGCACATAGAGAGATTATAGTCTGGAATAGTACATAGGTTACTTTTGTCCCGGAAAAATTACAGTTCCCGTGGGATAGATTTGTTTTTGTTTTTCTAGAGGTGAACCCGAACGAAGCGAGAGTGAGCCGCTAGTATTCTGTATTACATATTTAATTTTAATAATTCTTTAGTCTTCTGTATTTTAATTAGTTTTTTAAAATTAAATAACATTTTTAGATGCAGATTTAATCGTATAGATCGATGGCTCGCGAGTGACTCAGTAGATACTTTGTACTTTGTTTTTACCGATTTTTTTATTTTTAATTAAAAAAACTTAATTACTTTTGTCAAATTATTTTATAAGCATGAGAGTTTCGCTTGATTATTTATAAAGCCAGTTTCGCATAGGTCACTCCTCCAAGAGATAGAGCCATTATAATAATATCATCTTCATGGTATCATAATATTGTAGTGTCCTCTGAATTTTATATAATTACAATTTTTTTAATCGATATGCCAAAATAAATGAAAATCGAGTCGTCGAGTCGATTTCTTAATTTGATTGCCTATTCTGTACGCGCTGGCTTGAGAAACCGAGTAAAACGGGTTCAAATCACAGGTCTCGCACCTCTGATATTTTCATATGCGATCATTTCCAATTTGATTACCACTTGTCTTACGGTGAAGGAAAACATCGTGATGGGCTATGGCCTGATCCCCCTCGTACTGAAGGGAGTTCCGTGCCCAGCAGTGGGACGTTAAAAAGGACTGAATGCACTGTTAGTCGGTAGTTACAGGTGAAGCTAATAAAAGTATATTAAAAATACATATAGTGAAGTATAAGTTTCATGTCGAAACTAGTTTTTAAGAAGCGTTTTTTTTTAAATCATAACATGGTTATGAATAATGGAAATTATCAACAGTTTGTACGGTTTTAATTCAAATGATACGAAAACATTATTTTTTGTTTAAATTTAATATACCTATTTAATGTTAAATTTAAACAAAAAAATAATGTAATGGCTATACATATAACTAGCGACTTACCCTCGCTTGGCTTCGGGTTCGTCCCTAGACAAAAACAAATCTATCCCACGGGAACCGTAAATTTTTTACGGGATGATATATAGCCTATAACCTTCCTCAGTTAACGGGCTATCTAATGCAAAAAGAATTTTTCAAATCGGATTAGTAGTTCCTGACTTTAGTGCGTTCAAACAAACAAACAAACTCTTCAGCTTTATAATATTAGTATAGATAATTGGCTTTCCTAGAAACACTACCGAACTACTTTAACGAATATTGAAATAAAAACATATAATTTTTCTTTAGTACAATAGCAAATCCTTACAGGGTCATTTTTAATTTACTGAAGACTTTTTGGGTATATACTATTTAGATCATAACAATAACGTCTGTAACAAAAAAAAAATCCTTAAATTTTTATTTTCATACAAATAAATACCTTCTAAACGGCAATAGACCTAGCATCTGGTCAAGTTTGAATAAGTAAGCGCCGCCTCCTGCACACTCCATTCCCTCCCACTCCACCGGCCACGAGCTTTTTTTTTCTAACGCTGGACTATTACCGTTTAGAAGGTGCAATAAAAATATTTTGATTTTTGTAAAATGTAAGAAATATTTTTTTTACAGATGTTGTTATGATGTAATTTATAGTAAAATATATTCCTAAAAGGTCTTCAGTAAATTAAAATTGACCCTGTATATCAATTCGGATCAAAAAAAAAAGAAGAAAATAGTGCTTTATTTACTTAAAAACTAACGTTTTGCTTTGAGCGCTTATTATAATTTTAACGTCGACGAAAGAAATCAACAAAGCGAGGGATCGCATTGACAAACCATAAGCGCAAGCGACTTGCCGCAGCGTAGTCTGAGTAGAAGGAAGATGGCAATAACTACTTTTTATAATCGGCCTTACAAAGAGTTCGCCAAAAACATGGCCTTTCATGGTCGACCCATCTTAAATAATAATCATAATTTTGAAAAAAAAACACGTTCTTATTTTTTGTCGCTAGATTAAACCAGTCGAATACTTGGATAAAAAATTAAGCGGACTTCGTAGATTTTTTAATACAGGTAGTTTCAACTAAACCTAATAAATCAAAATATACTTTTCAAAGCACATTTGTATGGTCAATTTTTTTAAAGTTTTTAAGTTTTAAATTTAAATTAAACGTCAGTTTAGTCAGTCCGTGAGGAATCTACCACCGGCTCGGAAGGCAGTTCTGCTGAGAAGAGCCGGCGAGAAACTCAACAGTAGCTGTTTTTAAATATAATATACAATATATGACTACAATAACTAAGTACTCATCCTGTGTGAGTATCTACTATCAATAATCCCACACATTTGCATCAGCAAAGTATTCTGCGATGGAATAATAAAAGTATACCTATACTACTTATAACCGCAGTCTACTAATCCAAGATACAGTCGTCTAACTAAAGCCTCTAGCAGTGGGGCATGCGAGGTGAGAAGATGAATGACGCGATACCGACTAATATACTTATTTTAAATAATAATAATAATAAATATGTTGGGACATTAACACATAGCACCATCTAGTTGTAAGCTACGAGGCTTGTGTTATAGATACTAGATAGTTGATACACTACACATACATATTTAACTTTAAATACATACATATTATAAATATAAATACCCAAGACTGGAGTACAAAAATTCGTGCTCATCACACAAATGAATGCCCCCAGCGGGATTCAAATCCGCGACCGTTGGCACAGCAAGTAGGATCACTACAAACTGAGCCAAACATGTCGTCTATATAATACATATCGATCGTGTTTATCTTCTTGTTGACCTTCTATAATATAGAATTATTCATGAAAAAAAATGGAATTTGTTTTTTTATTGTAAATTCGCATTGCAAATAGTAAGGCCGAGCGTTTAAATTATTCAGTGTGCCCTCTCAGCCCTAAACCTTTTTTGTATATCTACCTATTTCCATAACACACAACATACCTACTAAGCATAAAACAGCTCTATTTCTAGACACATGACCGGTATAAAAGGGCAAAGTTTGCGTTATAAAATTAGTTATTATAGGTACTTTGTTTTAAAATTATAAATGCAAAAATGTATAGTTAACAATGTAATAAATTGACGTTATTTATATATAGTGATAGTACTTAGTATATGGAAAGAAGTATGCCATAAAATTGTATTTTTTTTCTAGTACATGGTGAAAAAAGAAATAAATTAAAAACACATTTTCACATTTATATTGTAACTAGCGACTCATCCTCTCTCTACTCGGGTTCGTCCCTACTTACGTTTTATAGTTTAGATTTCTCAGAGATGAGATATTTTTCCGCAGTAAAAAGTATCATATATGTTGACCCGGATGACCAGCTATCATCATATCAAACATCAACATTTCTCCAGTGGTTTTTCCGTGATGCGGTCATAGACAGACAAAAATTCCAAAAACTATAGATTTTGCCTCTATATCGATAATTATGTCTATTTCAGTAAGGTTTTCCAAAAAATATTTAATGTACAGATTCGGCTTAGTTACAATTTTATTATATACTAGCGACTCACCCTCGCTTCGCTTCGGGTTCGTCCTTAGGTAAAAATAAATTTATCCCACGGGAACTGTACATTTTTCCGGGATGATATATAGTCTATAACCTTCCTCAGTTAACGGGCTATCCAATGCAAAAATATTTTTTCAAATCGGATCAGTAGTTCCTGAGATTAGCGCGTTCAACCAAACAAACAAACAAACAAACAAACTCCTCAGCTTTATAATATTAGTATAGATATAGATTAACTAGTGCACGCGGCTGTACTTGCTTAGTTTCAAAATCATTATTATCATACAAGCCTTTTTAACGTCGCACTGTTGGGCAAGGGCCTCCCTGCAATGCGACAGGTATGGTCTACGACACTCCCAAGTTCTAGTTAATGGACTTCATTTATCTTTTAAAAACCCTTCACCGTAAAGTAAGCGGTAATCATGTTAAAAATTAACAACCGGGACTTGAACCCGCTTCCCTTGATTTTCTATGCCATCACTGTATTACCACTTACTTTACTGCTTCACTCCTAAAACTGATAACGTGTTAGATAGCAACGCCTAACCAATTTAGTTAAGATTTTACTCAATAAATAAAAGATGTAAAGTTTGTGAGTTTGTGAGGTCGTAGGGGGTAATCTCTGGATCTACTGATCCGATTTAGATGAAATTTGCTAAGATAGTTTGAGACCCTGGGAAGGAAATAGGACACTTTTTATCCCGGAAATCATGCCTTAAGGTAGTGAAAATGGGGATAAAATTTATTATGGGGAATCAACCTAGGGACAAATCCGAGCGAAGCGAGGATGAGTCGCAGTAGATTATAAAATGCAATATTTATAATTTATATAAATATGGACAGTTCTAGTTCTAAAGTTAGCGCGCTTCAACAAAAGAACAAAGAATTTCTTCATATTCAATGATGATGATGATGTTCTCCTGACCGATTCCGGCCACGGCGGCCAATCTCATTGAGACTAGTCAACTGCGCAGGAGATATTATAGTGCACAAGTGTACGCGCAGACACAAGTGCACTCTCTATTCCTGTCACTCTCATACTCCAGTGGGACGACTACTCGACACGACCGGTGAGAGTTAAGGCGCAGGACCGACGGCTTTACGTGCTCTCCGAGGCACGGGGGTGAAACACCGCCAACTTCCCAACTCCGGGATGTTACTGAGGTTTACTATACAGAAAGACTCAATAACTAAACTTGGCCCGACCCGGGACTCGAACCCAGGACCTCAGGATGTGCAGCCGTACATGCTAGCCACTACACCACCGAGGCAGTTTCATATTTCAAATATTTCATATATTCAATATACTATACACTAAGGATGTTTAGGATGAGTGCTCCTACCTTGAAGGTTTATTTCATACTACTACATCGCATGTATATATTCAGATTTTTTAAAACCCTTTCATTTAATGTAAATATTTTGGAAATACAGTTAAGTATTGCTTGGTAAAAACTCTGCCAGCGTTCGGAACAAATGCCTCTGTCCTGACTCCTGAGAAGTATTGCCGAAAGAGACTAAGCGGGATTATGGATATTCTTTAATTATTTTTTTCTTACATTATCTGTGAATGACCTGACCTTTTAAAAAAATAACAATACTTACCTAGTTTTTTTCGATTGTGTTGATAAATATATCAATTGATTATTATTATCAATTATGTAATTAATAACAAAAACATATAGCTTTCTTAATGAGGAATATATTTTTTTCACAGGGAATTTTCCGTGCTTCCAGAAAAGTCGTGCGAGGGTTACGACTTAATATACCATCGGCTTCACTACACTGAACCTTCTAAATACCACTTTGAACCTGGCTGTAAACTACTCTTTATGGCAGTGGGTAAGTTAAATTTGACCGCTTATTTATTAATTTATTTTTTCTTTATTACATAGGTCGCTACAAGGCAGTGGTAGCCCAGTGGTAACGCGCTCGCTTGGGAAACCGAGTGAAGCGGGTTCAAATTCCGGGTCTCGCACCTCTGATATTTTCATGTGCGAATCATTTCCTAACTTGATTACCACTTGCCTTACGGTGAAGGAAAACATCGTGAGGAAACCTGCATGTCTGAGAGAACCTAGCAAGTTTTCGAAAGACATGTGAAGTCCGCCAATCCGCACTTGGCCAGCGTGGTGGACTATGGCCTGATTCCCCTCATCTTGAAGGGAGGCCCGTGCCCAGCAGTGGGACGTTAAAAAGGGCTGAATACAATACAAACATACGTAGGTCGCTAACAGACCATATATTCTTACAATTCATATTAATAATCAAAAGAAGATCTAGACTAAGGCCCTAATTATGACTGAGGCCCTAATTATGAGCAACATTGCATTCTAATAAGACAACAACATAATAACTTAGTAATAATAGTTTACATTAGTGAGTAAAAAAAACCGCTTATAATCTTTTGCTATACTACTATGCAAAAGCTTGAATGTTTGTGTATTTTTGTATCGGATATTACCGGTTTAGCTGCTCAGAAGCTTTGCCGCTTTGAAGCGACTAATCCGGTTTGAATGAGTATACAAATAGACTATGATCTGAAGGAACACGTAGGCTACTGTATGGCATCTTCGCTAGTAACGTTATATAATTAAATTATCTATATTTCATATTATGAAGAGGCAGAGTATGTTTGTTTGTTTGTTTGAACGCGTTAATATAAGGAACTAGTAATCCGCTTTGAAAAATTTTGTTAGCATTAGATAGCCCGTTCATTGAGGAAGGCTATAGGCTCTACATCATCATGTTACTACCCAAGGGAGAAGAACAGTAATTATAAATGTCAACAAATCGGGCTTCCATACAATTAGTAAAAGAAAACAGTCGTTAGTTTAATTATATTATACCGTTAAGCAGGCGTTATTTTAGAGTAGAATGTAACATTCAAAAATTTTATTTAGTACGTATTTGCAAGTTAGATCTTGACCTAACCTATGAGTACGACCGGCATAAATATTTACGCTGGTCATTAGGCAAGCGAGCTCGTACCATATTCAGAGTGACGGTGTCTTAATTATCACCTTTTTCGGCATTTCGACTAAACGTAGTGGATTTTTTTTAAGTATCTACAGTTTATGTTTGATTATTATGTTATGATTATATACATGTATTCCTATGATTACAATTATAATAAATACTAGCGACTCACCCTCGCTTCGCTTCGGGTTCGTCCCTAGAAAAAACAAATCTATCCCACGGGAACCGTACATTTTCCGGGATGATATATAGCATATTCTTCCTCTGTTAACGGGCTATCTAATGCAAAAAAAAATTTCAAATCGGATTAATAGTTCCTGAGATTAGCGCGTTCAACCAAACAAACAAACGAACTCTTCAGCTTTATAATATTAGTATAATAAATATGTAAATTTTATTTGTATGTTTTGTGGCTTGAAAAGGAGTCCAAACATTTTGTAGTAGCTAGCATTATCTACCTGATGTAAGTTTTATTTTTATCAAAGTAGCGGCGCACGATGAATCTCGTGTGTATAGATAAAGGACACTTCAAAAAATAATAATATCCTGTCGAGAGTCGCGGGCACACCGGTGTGCCAGTTAACAATTGTTTTCTTATACATTTACCAGGAGGTGTTAATTAACAGCAATATATTGCTCTAGTGGGTCAGACAGTTTCCGAGATATTTTAAGCTAAAGATCGCGATGAGAACTTCCGGTTATTTGAATAAAACTAACAAAGACTAACATCTAATTAGTTCACTTTCTTAAAATTGTCATTGTTTTCAATTGACGACACGTTTGGCTCGGTATATATATATGTACATACATAGGTATAGAAGAATAAATATTTACTTTAAAAATTAAAAAAATTTTTATCCCTTTCTTGAGAAATGATTCCCTATACAAATTTTCATTGCCCTTTTCACCCCCTTAAGGGATGATTTCCGGGATAAAACTATCCTATATCCTTCCCAGGGTCTCAAACTATCTCCATACCAAATATCATCTAAATCAGTTCAGCGGATTAAGCGTGAAATGGAGACAGACAGACAGAGTTATATAGTATGGATTAGTATGGATATGTATGTATTTAAAAGTTATATACGTGTAGTGTATCAACTATCTGGTATCCATAACACAAGCAACGTAGTTTACCATGGAATTAGATGGTGCTGAGTGTTAATGTCCCAACATATTTATATTATATTATTTCAAACCCTTTTCTTACAAATGCATCAAACATAGGGATACATTTTAATAGTTAATACGTACATACATATCATATTCCGGAATTGTCAGTTTTTTTTTTATGAGACTCAGTGACAAACGAGCAGGCAGACCACCTGATGGAAAGCAGCACCTGTCGCCCATAACACCTACGGTTCATGCACTTAGGTTTTAAGTAACAAAAATGCAGAACCACAGGTGCGTTGTCACTGTGAGGACTAAAATGATATGCCTCTTGCCTGTAATTGCGCTGGCTACCTTATCCTTCAAACCGGAACACAACAATGCAATCGTTGTTGCTTGGCGGCAGAAATAGGTAGGTAGGGGGTGGTACCCATCCAGTCGGACTCCTCAGGCTTGACAGAGTCCTACCACCGGTCAGTGCCTTCTATCCTTTTATACAAGTTTCATTGTGCATTACAAATTTTAAAATAAAAAGTAAAAAATAACTGGAAGTTGACAATACCTCAAAGATTATATTCCCTTTCTCCAGATGCCTTCATTTTTTTTAAAAACATTTATTGTTTAAATTAAATATTGAATATATTACCTAATTAATATCTAGATGTTGGTGTGTGATTAGAGGCCCTTTTGAAGATACAAATTAAATATGTCAAATTCCTATGTCTAGTAACAAGAACCACAAAAGATAGGTTATCGGGATTCATTTTTTAACCGACCTCCAAAAGGAGGAGGCTATCATAATATGCTTTGACTTCGGCTTTGCAGTTTATTTACAAGATGGCGTGTTAGTGAAACGTTAAAATTTAAATTCTAACATATTACAATTTCAAGCATTACTATAATTTAAAAAATCAAATTTAAGTAGGAACCCAACATTGGCTTAGAAAGTTGCATTCAAATGTTGCTCAAGTTGCGTTGCAAAAATGCATTTTGAACGGACGGGATAGTGATGTAAATATCAAATGATGAAACGTACCTATATATCTATACATATAATAAAATTCTGAGTCGAATCTGTACAGTAAATATTTTTTGGGAGATCTTATTGAAATAGTCATTATTTCACATATACAGAGGCCGAATTTTTAGTTTTTTGAATTTTTGTTTGTCTGTTTGTCTATCGGTGCGTCCGTCCGTCTGTCTGTCTGTCTGTATTTCTGGAAATGCATCACGAGAAAAGCACTGGACAGATTTTGATGAAATTTGGTATAATGATAGCATGTTACCCGGGTCAAAAAATGGGTTACTTTTTACTATGGGAAAATATGAGATATTCTCTGAGAAATCTGTACTAAACGTTAAAACGTAACTAGGGAACAACCCGAGCGGAGTAAGGGTGAGTCGCTAGTTACCTTTAATAAGTTATTTTATAAAAGTTACTGTTATTATTTAAAGATTATCCCATATCGAGAGGGTGACTCAATGGCTCTCATTTCCTGAAAAAAGTTATTGAGCACACTTATCTTGCGACATGTTGATGATAACCCACGCAAATGGTTTAGATAACAAAAAAAAACTTTAGTATCTTAATTATATTAGCTACTTCGAAACAATGCTTGTCTTTGTTTTCAATCCACTATATCGATATTATGATGATAGAATATAAGTAAGGTATATCAGTAAATCCAAAGGTCCTGGGTTCGAGTCCTGTATCGAGCCAAGTTCTATTATTGAGTGTTTCTTTCTAATAATTCTCAATAACAAATAGGAGTTGGGATGTTGGCGGTGTTTCACCGTTTTTGCGTTCAAAGCCGTCGGTTCTGCGCCTTAATTCTCACCGGTCGTGTCACAGTATCGTCCCATCGGATTCTGAGAGTGACAGGAATAGAGAGTGCATCTCCTGCGCGGCTAGTTTTAGTGAGATTGGCCGCCGTGGCAGAAATCGGTCAGGAGGACATTACAATTAGGGTATTTTGGCTTATGCCAAATTATTTTGGCATGTGTATTTATTTAGTAGGTAAGCCCTCGAGTTAAAATAGTATACCCGGTAGGTACAGAAATTTTATTTAATACCTATATGGATAGGCAGTGGTAGCCCAGTGGTAACGCGTTCGCTTAGAAAACCGAATGAAGCGGGTTCAAATCCCACGTCTTGCACCTCTGATATTTTATGTGCGTATCATTTCCAACATCATTGCCATTTGTCTTAATCGTGAAGGAAAACATCGTGAGGAAACCTGCATGTCTGAGAGAACCTAGCAAGTTTTCAAAAGACATGTGAAGTCCACCAACCCGCACTTAGTCAGCGTGGTGGACTTTGGCCTAATCACCTTCGTACTGAAGGGAGACCCGTGCCCAGCAGTGGGACATTAAAACGGGGTGAACATGTAGATAGACATTTCTGCGTTAACATACTTGGATCTGAATAACTATTTTTTTCTTTAAAAATGTTCGGTTGTCAAATTGGGTTATCTATGGTTCAAAATGTCTGTTGATTGGAAGTAGAACACTCGACTTGTTTCTTGCAAATGATTCTGCCCGGCAATGTTTTATTCAAAACATTATAAATAAAGCCAAACTATGACATCTTTAGATCTTAAGTTAAACATGCAGTAACCTTGGCTTGATATGTCAATATCTATTGCATAATATATATTGCATATGCATATAATCAAGTTTCTAATTAAAGGATTAAAATATTTAAATATATACTTCATTTAATGTGTGTATGTTCGTCCCTCCTTCACGCTGAAACCGCTGGATGGATTTGGATGAAATTTATTACAAAGGTACACTGTGACCTGGAGTAACTCCTGGGCTATTGTTAGGCAATTGTTCACATCCGAGAGAAGCAAGGATAAGTCGCTAGTATGTAATAATAGTTTTATATTATAAATTATGTTAATATTTAAAATGATCAAAACAAAAATCAATAAACCATTTTATATATAAGCCAAAAAAACGATTTTAGTTTTTAGTGATATAACATGTGACTAGTAGTACCATCGGCTTCACCCGTGTTTAATTAATATGTTAATCCAGACTACAATATATAGACATCTATCTCTGTGCCAAGTTTCATCCAGATCCGATTAGTCGTACTGGCGTGAAAGAGTAACAAACATACATACATACTTACAAACTTTCATATTAATATGGATGAACCAATATTTATAACCAAAGCAACGAAATTTTCCTAGGAAATATACGCGTACTGGGACGTGAATATCCAGTTTTTAAAGGTCAATTTAGTATACGTATTACATTTTTGTGTAAGCTTTCAAGGTTTCCTAATTAAGCTTGGTCTCTAACTGGTCTTCTATTAATACAGGATAGAATACGCCAAGTAACATAATAAAATATTATAATTTTATTATGTTACTTGGCGTCACGGTCAGAATTTGTCAGTAAGCCAGGTAGCGCGCCTTCGATGATTGTTAGGGTCATATGTTCAAATATTTGTTCCGTGTTTGTTGAACAGTAAACAGAAGTCCGCGAAACAATAACCTAATGGGTGTAAATATATCTTTTACGTACACGTAGAGCTTTATTTATCTGTAGGCAAACATCTAGTTAAGCTGTGTTATCCTCGTAGGTATAGATAAGGACTAATTACTAAATATCCAGTGGGTAAGAGCTTTTGTTTCGGTTCTTGCATTATCTAGATGAAAATTTTCGCGATATTTGAAGGACTTATGTTTTTGTAAATTAAAAAAAAAGTTTCACCTAAGAAAATATATTATTATGAACATAAACATAAGTTGGTCTTATATACATATCTTTGCCTGCTTAAGCCATAAAAAATGTAGAGTATGTATAATTTATGTAATGAATAATAAATGATGTTTATAAAAACATGTGGAATATCATAGTAGAGTAAAATAACTGTAAATATATAACCATTCTAAAAAATATATTACATATATACATATAATGTGTACGTATATTAAATACGTGAAGAGAAAACGTTGAACCCTTTTTTAAATATATTGTATGTACGGAGGAGTATGAGCTTTGGCATAGTTAAAGTTTATATAGAGAACGACTGCAGAAAGCCAAAATTTGTTGGCTTTTCTTGACCCGCGAATCTGCTCGCGTATTTTATTATAGATAATCACTTAATTGCTAAAAGATGCAGGAAGATGTTTTAGATAACCTTCATCAATACAATATATATATAATATTAAGATAGAAAGTTTGTTTGTCTGTACGTGCAAGTCTCTGAATCTATGGGCCCGTTTCAAAATTCTTTTGGATTTTATAGGCCAGATGGCCATCATCATCATATCGATCGAATTATGCTTGATTTTCAACCCCGCGGCGATCACTAGTACCTATATAAATTTTATCGTCAGCGGGCGTAAAGATAAGCTTGTCAGAAGAAAGTTTTATAAACGTACCTATATCAGACTGGATTACATAAAGGTATACCGCACGTGCTGTTACATTTAAAAGGCGTATAAGGAGTAAAGTCTCCTTAAAAATCTAGCTCTTAAATGAACGAGAACAACACACTAGTATATTATATAGCTATAGTCTATATATATAATAAAATTATAACCGATGGTGAGTCGAATCTGTACATTAAATATTTTTTGGAAAATCTTTTTGAAATAGCAATTATTATCGATACAGAGGCCGAATTTACAGTTTTTAGAATTTTTCTGTCTGTCTGTCTGTTTGGGAAATGCATCACGAGAAAACTACTAAACAGATTTTGATGAAATTTGGTGGTAATAGCTGGTTATCTGGGTCAACATATGGGATACTTTTTACTGCGGGAAAATAGAGGAGATACACTGAGAAATCTATACTAACAGTTAAATCGTAACTAGGGATGAACCCGAGCGGAGCGAGGGTAAGTCGCTTGTGTACATTAAAATGTGTATTATAGGACTTTGATATATGTATACTAACTAATCTTTTTTTACATCAAAAATCGTTGAAATATTTTAATTATAATAATTTAAATAATGCTGGTTATATTAATTATGACAGAATTTTGTAACTCTCTAAAGATCTTTCAAGGTCTATTACGAGATACTCAATACGTACAAGGCACCTCGGGTTTGTGAATGTTAACACTTTACTGCTAATGTTTATTTTTTTGTGCTGATTGGTGTATGTAGATTTCTATGTTTTAATATTAACTGTATCCATATCTATTGATGGGATGTATCTACCTTTTGTATGTCTGCGCCATTTTTTAGGGTTCCATACATAATACATCCAATGAATCTTTATAGGATCTCTCACATTATTTTTTGTTCAGAAAAGGATTGGTAAATCAAAAATATTATAATATTTTTCAGAAGTTTATTAAACCAAACCAGTAGGTAATTAAATGAAAGATTTAATATATGTATATTAAACTAGCGGCTCACAATTGCTTCGCTCGGGTTCATTCCTAGGTACGTTTTAACGGTTAGCTTGGAATAGATGTATTCAGCCCTTTTTTAACGTCCCACTGCTGGGCACGGGCCTCCCTTAAATACGAGGGGAATCAGGCCATAGTCCACCACGCTGGCCAAGTGCGGATTGGCGGACTTCACATGTCTTTCGAAAACTTGCTAGGTTCTCTCAGACATGCAGGTTTCCTCACGATGTTTACCTTCACCGTAAGGCAAGTGGTAATCATGTTAGAAATGATTCTCTTAATGCTATATTTTCAAGAAAAAAATACTTCATTGATCTGAACTTAAATCCGGCTTGGCTTTGGAATTGAGCCACTGTTTGAGTAATTTTGTAGTAATTTTAAAGTGCTCTCAAATCTACAATAATTTTTAGAGTATAGGAGATAGAGGATGATCAAGGTTCTTTTTTGCTGAAATATATTCTGTTCATTTCCAACCTAGTTTCCGCTGATCACTGCTAAGTCTTCGAAATACAGCCGATGAAGCTGATCGATTTCTCAAAAATCGCTGTTTTTAGATACCCATAACTTTCTTTTATTAACTCAAAATGTCTTGAAAACATCAGGGATTACACTTCATTCTATACTTAAACAACCCTAAAAATTTCAACTTTGTCTTTGACTTGGTTTTTGATTCTAATCTCCACTTGTATTAATTTTAACTGCCTCCCTTTCTTTCTCTTACCAGTCTTATTCGGTGGAAAATAACTATCCACTTAACATAGCTTATTATAATTGTAAACACGAGGTATAGACGTGACAAACAAGAATGGTTCAAACGCTTTTTAACAAAGAGTAAACGAATTAGGGTAGATAATAGGACAGAGGCTTGGCCGTCGAAAAAGGTGAGCGTAATCGCAGGCGAATACTAGTCTAATGCAGTTCTTAGGCGTCCTTTTATCGAAAATAAAATTATCAATTATTTATGTCCTTTAAACGATTTTCACAAGTTAACTTTATGTTATTTCCATCACTAATTGATTCAACAAAGTCTGTTTTATTCGTCGTTAAATGGTAAACGTTAATTTGCAGTATTATGTTAATTCAAGCCTAATTATAATAAAAGATTGTATGCATTCGGGCCGATTTCTAGAAAATATTTACAACATTATTTTAAATTTTAAATAGTAGGTACATTATGAATATAATTTATCTTATTATATAAAATTCCCGTGTCACAATGTTGGTCCGTGATGAACTCCAAAACTACTCATCCGATCTAAACGTATTTTTTTTTGAATATATGATTTGTTCCATCTTAAAAGATGGGATAGTTTTTATCCCGTTTATTTCTTTTTTTTTATTGGAAAATTAAAAAAAATCATATACCTATAGGTATGTCACAGCACCGCGTGCCCGGGTCTGCTAGTATACATATAAATACTTATAATGTTCTTATTAACAATAATTCTATATCGAATTTTCATTGTTATTACAAACTTAATACGCCTTTCGCAATAAGTGTAACAATGGCGGTCTTTCCAACAGCTTATTTAACTGTATTTTAACAATGGAATACCATAAGTATACATCTTATTTATTTTATAAACGTTTGTTACTCAATCACGCCAGAACGGCTGAACGGATCTGGATGAAATTTGGCACAGACATAGATTATAGTCTGGAATAGCTTCTATAGGCCTATGCTACTATATACTTTTTATCTCAGAAAAATGTACGGTTCCCGTGGGATAGTCTAGAGGCGAACTCAAGCAAAGCAAGAGTGAGCCGCTAGTTACATATAAATATTACCCATGCAAATGAAGAATGGGATTGGAAATTGCGGCACATAATACTGTACCATCAGCATGCTGCTACATATATAAGCGACAACATTTTTATTCGGTTAATAACGTCTTAACATCATATGCAGAAATAACGTTATTGAAACATGTACATGTATATATGTAGATGTAATCCTGTTTTAATTTTTTTTTAAATGTGTGCAGATACTTATGTACGGACGTTAGAAGTTATACTTCTTTGGCGTAACAGAACAAAAATAGCTAAAGATTTCATCCCGTATGTCACAACTCTCTGTTTGTAAAAGGAATGCAGCTAACTTCATCATGTCGCTTTTAGCTAAATTCATCATGTCGCTTTTAGATAACTTCATCATGTCGCTTTTTGGCTGTCGGTGTGCGTGCGCATCGTAAAAATTTTACTCTCATATTTTTTTCCAAACGTGCCAAAAGAAGTATAACTTCAAAAATGCTTGTTTTAAATGTCATTTTAGATAGTTACTAGTGTTGCCTATGGTTCTGTTCGCGTAGTTCATTTATGTGGAGTCTGAATAACTCATATTTATGTCCCAAACACTAAATCCATACATTCAAATAGGTATAAAGTTGCCTACGAAATAATTTAGACCGTCATAAAATCTTAATTGATATTTCTAATCGTGGCTATGTGGGGTCCACCGGTTAGAAAAGCCAGTAATACTCACTAAAACTCAACGGAACCTCCTTAGTTTTTAACCTTTAGTCTAGCCACTCGTGACCCGTGTTTAGTCTATACAGGTCTATGAAAATGTAGCTTTGTACATACATATATGGGTAATTCTCACGAAATTCTGAAATTCTTGTCCTTGGAGTTTATATAAAAATCCAACAAAAAAATGGATGTTACTAATATTTTTATACAATCCACATAACTATATCTAAAAGTTTTGACATAAGATTTTAGAGCCGTAAAATAAATAAATAAAAATGCATAACCATAATGTTCCTAATATCATTCCCTCACTGTGTCCCAAGTACCAATTTTTTTTACTTTTATTTACCAAAAAAGTACAAAAATCATTTGAATCATATTCAAGTTAGTTGGATTATTTAAAAATATTATAAATTTATGGAAAAAACCGAAATTAGCGTTAGAAAGTAATAAACGCGTTAAAAATTTAAATATTTATATGTGTCTCACAAAAATAAATCATTCCCTTACACTATTACTGACAGTTGAATTATGAACGCATTTTAAATAAAATACGAACGCTACCATTCGTTTTTGAAAGTTGGCACTAATGTCAATTTATCAAAATGGCGAATTTTCTGTGATTGTGTTTCGGGTGTGCGCTGCAAAAAGATTTTATTAATTATATGGTTAAATAAAATTTTTGATCGTCATTTCATCACATTCTAAAAAAACAAAAGGTAAGTACTTTAACTGATTATAAGTTACCCATATAAGATGGCTTTTGGGAGTAATTTCCTTAAGCAGAAAAATCGTTTTAAAACTAAGGTTATGTCACGAGTCCTTTATGGTAATTCTTTATTTCGTCATTCCCTCAGCATCATTCCTCATAAAAAGTTATGGTGAGGGAATGGTGATATATGAGGGAATGATTTTTGGGTGGGCTAACTGGTTTTTTTTATTGTTTGCTTTTATTAGCTCTTGAATTTATTGTTGCAATATTGTTGTAGGTTAAAAAATGTCAAAAAAAAAGAAGATAAGCAAAGAAGAAGCTAAATTAAAAAAAGCAATAATATGACCGAAAGCGCAGGAAAAAAATGAAAGCTGATCCTGTAACACTTGAAATACTTCGCGAAAAAGAAAGAATTAAATACCTAAAAAAAAAAAAAAAGGTCAAGTAAAACCTATATCCGCAATGAGTTCCCGAGAAAGAAGGCAAAAAAGAAAAGACTGGGAGAAAAATAGCCAAACATATAGAGACAAAAAAGTGAAAGTGTGAAAAAATTTAGCAAGACTGTTAGATGAGATTTTTGTGGGTAGGAGGTGAAAAATAAACAACGTTTTTTATCTCTCAGCAAAAGTTTAATTTTTTAAAATTAGTTAAAATACATATTTTATTTGTGTTTCGCGTTTAACATATGGTTTTGTAAACGTTATTACCCGCCAGCAAGTTGAATTGTCCTTTGATTCTTTCACTTTGCTACATTAAATTCCTAAACAATGAGCATGGAGTCCATCAAAGAATCTCTTTCTACAATGACTGAGATGTTCAATGTAAAGATGAGCGAATTCCAGCAAGAATTGCAAAAGAACACAACTCCAGTCACTACAACCTCCTTGGCAGCTGATTTTAATACTTTTAAAAGTTTTCGACCTGTACGTGTTAAACATCTACCTGCGCCCTGGCTTACTGCAGACATTAAAAAACTACAACAGAAAAAAAATATTGCTAAAACTAAATTAAAAATGAATGCTAGTGATTCCAATCGAAAAAAATATGTAAAAGCTAGGAATAAGTGCAATAGGGTGTGTAGGGATAGTCAACGACGCCATATTCATAGATCTGTTATAGAAGAAAAAAAATCAGAAAAAGTCTGGAATTTTCTCAAATCTCTTGGAGTTGGAAAGGCAAAACAAAATATAACCTCCAATAATATAGATTTAAATGAACTAAACAAACACTTCTCATCGTCTAGTACAATTGATAGTACAACCAAATTAAGAACTAAAAATCAAATTCTCGCCTTGGCCGCTCCTGAATCACCTATTTTTAATTTTAGTCAATTTACGGAATGTGATGTTAGGAGAAACATAGTAGCAGTTAGCTCTGATGCAGTTGGCTCTGACTGTATTAGTCGTAATATGATTCGTCCTATACTTGATATATTGATCCCTGTCATAACATCCATTCTTAATTTTTCCATCGCAACTGGCTGCTTTCCATCTGCCTGGAAAGATGCTCAAATAATACCTTTGCCAAAAAAAACTAATCCTACTTCTTTTTCCGATTACCGTCCCATTTCCATTCTTCCCTTCTTATCCAAAGTGCTTGAACGCCTCGTGCATCAGCAATTAAGTGACTTCCTTTCAAATCATAGCCTCCTAAATCCTATGCAATCCGGTTTTCGTCATGGTCATAGCACGACTACTGCACTCGTAAAAATTACGGACGACATCAGACTAGGAATGGAAAATCAACAAGTCACAGTTTTGACACTACTGGATTTTAGTAACGCTTTTAACACTGTTGATTTTGATATTCTATTGGCTACCTTGGGTTCTCTTAACATATCTCCTGATGTAATTGACTGGTTTCGTAGTTACTTGTACGGACGCCGGCAACGTATCCGTATTCATGACTCTTGCTCTGAATGGATTACACTACATGCCGGTGTCCCTCAAGGTGGCGTGTTGTCTCCTCTGCTTTTTTCAGTATTTATTAACTCTCTCAGTAACTATATTTCTTCTCCCTACCACCTGTACGCTGATGATCTTCAAATCTATCGTCAAACGACCTTATTAGACTTAAATAAAACTATTCAAGATATTAATGCAGATTTACTCAATATTTCGCGTAGAAGCAAATCATTAGGCTTAAAAGTAAATCCAAGTAAAACTCAAGTAATCATTATAGGGAGTTCAAGATTAAAATCCAGAATATCTCGATCACAATTACCACCTATTTTATTTGACGGAATTCTAATTCCTTATAGTGATAAAGTGAGAAATTTGGGCATTATATTTGATGAGACGTTATCTTGGAAGCCACAGGTGGGCGAGGTGAGCAGAAAAATGTTTGCTGCCGTTGCATCATTGCGTCGTTTACGCAACTTTCTACCCATTCCCACTAAGATTGCCTTGGCTAACGCTATCCTATTACCAATACTTGATTACGCTGACGCATGTTATCTTGATTTAAGAGAGGAGCAATTAAATAGACTTGAGCGAATTCAAAATCTCTGCATTCGGTTTATATTTGGACTTCGTAAATATGACCACGTTTCCGAATTTCGTCAAAAGCTCAAGTGGCTCCCTATTCGCTTTCGCAGGAATATTCACGTTCTCTGTCTCTTATACAATATTTTATTTAATCCTAGAACACCCCGATATCTTAAAGATAGATTTCAATTTTTAAGTGATTCTCACCAATATCCTCTACGTTCTAACCAAAACCTAACTTTAAAAATTCCTCCACACTCTTCTTCCTTCTATACTCACTCTTTTACTGTCCAATCAGCCCGTCTATGGAACTCACTACCAAATATAGTTAAACATGCTGGTTCGCTATCGGTTTTTAAAAAATTAACTAAAGAATATTATCTTAACTTGTAATCTGCTTAGTATCATATTTTGTGTATAGTATATTGGTATATTGGTATTCCTGTCGGTATATATATGTATGTATGTATGGATTTATGTATGTATGTAGGTATGTATGTATGTATGTATGTATGTTTGTATGTATGTATGTATGTATATATGTATGTATTTATGTATGTATATATGTTTGTATGTACTCGTGTATGTATTTATTTGTATACATATATACTCTGTAAAATTTTTGATTGCACCCCTTCCCAATCTTTTTCTTTCTCTCTGCCCAAAGGTTGCCTGGAAGAGATCGCTCATTTAGCGATAAGGCCGCCTATTGTGCTATACCTTCTTTATATATTATGTATGTCATGTATATTTTGGTGTGCAATAAAGTATATTTGTATTTGTATTTTGCACCTCCTAGCCCAGAACCTATGAAAAATAATGATGAATTAAGAAATCTGGCAGTAAATCGGAGAAGGCAGCAACTCAGAAGACGTAGAGGAATACTTTATGAAAAATATTCAGATTACAGGAAAGACTGAAACAAGAAATAAGAAGAAAAGTGAGATACCGTAAGAGATGTCAAAGACAAAACAAAAATAATCAGACTTCACCGGAAGCTAAACTATCAGCTCTCTTAAAGAACGTTCGAGTTCCCAAAATTGTGAAGAAGAAGCTTCTTCTATTAGAAGTTATTACTACACAGCTAAAAGACAGGTACAGTAATTTGAAGAAACATAGTGAAAAGAAAAATTACTATTTCATAGTACTTTTTCTTTTCACGTCCAAAAACCAAAGTCCTTTGAATTAAAAACACGAAACAAATCTTATGATGATGGACATTCGTCAAATGATATTATTTGTACGGACAGTAATATCACTTATAATATTGGTGATTATGTACTTATCAAATGGGACGAAAATGTTTACCCAGGGGAAATAATATCAGTTTCTGAGGAAGGCGCTTTAGTAAGCTGTATGAAAAGAGGAACTAAATCTTGGAAATGGCCTAAAATCAGAGATGAGCAGTTATATGCCTGGCATAACATTCTGAGGAAGATTGAGCCTCCAAAATTAATCAGTAAGGGTTGTTATTTTATAAAAGACTTAAACTAGTTTAAAAATATCTGATTAAGACTTTAATTGTAACTTTGAGACTGAATTGTTTAAGATTAAAAATTTTAAAAGTAGGTAATTTCACTCTTTCTTCTTCTTCTCATCTACTAAATAAGAAATATTTTATGTTTGTAAAAAAACCAGTTAAGTTATAGATTTTGTTATATTGATTTTGATACTAAACATTCATTTTATCTTTAAGATTAAAGTTTAAAATAAGAAGTTTTGCTGTTGTTAAAAATGCAGTTAGATGAATCTTTAAGTTATCAAGGATTTTGTTGTCATTGTTATTTTATTAAGTGCCATAATAAATAAAAATAAGTTTAAACTAGAATTATGCCAAGGTGCTGCAATAATTTTGTTATTTGCTGGAATTACTCATTGATCTTACTTATTTTTTAAGAACAAAATTTCATTTAATAAAAAGATTTCTTTGAAAGAAAACTAATTTTATTTAAAAAGCTTCATGACGTGTCTGCAATAATCATACCCTCACCTTAATTGTCATTCCCTCACTTTGATTTTTTTTTATGTCCTCATAATTTTTATAAAACGCGATAATTTTTGGGACCACTACATAATTAAATTCTAGTAACATTAGTACTATCAAATTCACATAAAATAAATATCAAATAATATCAATATTTTTTGTCATTTTAAGATAGCCGAATTTCGGGATTTCGTGAAAATTACCCATATACTATCAGTAAAAAAATATATTCAAATAATAAAATCGGAGTGCCTTTTCGTAATGTTAAAATAACAGCTTCTTACTATCAAAAAATGTACTGAGTTCTATGATATTGAGTTCGAGCGGCCGACGCATCGCTGTTTCTAGCGTTTTTTGTAGTTGTAATTACTACTATGTAAAGTTTTATAATAAATTATTTTAAAAAAAGTACGTTTCTTTTGAATTGACGTATATTCTATTCTGGTATAAATTTTATTTAATAATATTATTGTTGTAAGGATATATTTACAGCTAATTCTTAACTCAACCAGTATATACGAGTTATTATTATATATTTTTCATATATTAGTATAGTATTTCAATCCATGAGCTTGAAAAAGTGCCGTCTCGCATTTTATTAAAACTTGCTTTGGAATTTTGGCTTTATTTCAATTAATAATGAACATTTGCGAAAAGCGAGGCCGCTATGAACTATGTATATTAATAATTATTCTCCACCATACATTAAGTCATAATTGTCGAAGAGTTTCAGTTTCTCTGAATAAGAACGCCAAAGATGGGCATTAAATTGAAAAATCACTGTCATAATGTAATAGGACTCTTAATGCATATGAAAGTATATTAATGTACTTGTACCTACTGTTTTTTTCTGAAATGGCTTAACCGATTTAGACGAGACTTTCATTGGTAGCAGGTAGCTAACGTTATGAAGTAACTTAGGTCACTTTTGCACCCGAGCGGACCGAGGGTGTGTAGCTAATTTTTAACCCCTCGAGGACCGCATACACGCCGGCGTGTACGATAACAATTGAATTCTCAGAAATTCGCACGGATTTCTTAGAAATTATCCTGGAGAGATTAATATAGATAGTATTATATATATAATTAACAATATATTACATTTCATATTAAATTTTATACGAATATTTGACATTTTAAATAAAACTATCTTTTCGGATTTTTTCACGGGATAATTTTGATTTTTGCTTCCCTACGTTTCGAATGCTTTACAGCGCACATGGTCAAGGGACTAAGACTAAGGTTTTAGATGACTCAGAGATCATTATATACCATATAATTCTCTTTGAAGGAGCACAGCTATTCAATCCGTTACCTAAAGATATAGAAGATGCAAAATCTATTAATATATTTAAGAAAAAATTAAAGAACTACTTTCGAAAAGTCGGATTAAGTAGCACTACTGCATGATTTGTTACATAAGTTTTTTTAATTATATAATTTTCCTAATATTAAATGAACTATGTTCTTTTTTGGAAATAAATGTCTTTAAACCTATATACCATTATATATATATTAAAATTATTGTAATACCTACTATACCTAACCTTTTTTATTAGTGAAACTATAAATCCCTCACTTTCAAATGTATTTACATACACAAACTATTCAAATTTAATTCAAAATATGTACCTATCTATATATCTATAGGTAGATAAAGAAACAACAATCGTCTTCATGCTAAAATATTTATGTACATACCTAATAAACGGCAACACTGTTACAAAAACATGAAATTTTCCTCAATAGTTCGCTAAATGACGAAGTCGACAAAATGAAGTATCATTATAGATGTTAAATCCATACATATAATAAAATTGTAACTAAGCCGAATCTGTACATTAAATATTTTTTGGAAAATCTTATTGAAATAAACATTATTATCGATACAGAGGCCGAATCTATAATTTTTAGAATTTTTGTTTGTCTGTCTGTCTGTCGATCTTTCTGTTACCACATCATTAAGATAAAAAATAAGAAATATATTTATTTGTCTTTTTTTGAAATTCATCCCTTAAAGGGGTAAAAGGGGCTAATAAAGTTTATATGGGTAAAGAATTATTTATGATCAAAATTACTTGAAACTTGGTATTAATACCTACTCTTCAATACAGTTGAATAAATACGTGTTTTAGCATTTTTCGAAATTCAATCCCATAAGGGGGTAAAGTGGCGGATAAAAGTTTATGAAACCTACTATTTGACTTTTTTGTAGTTTTAGCAAGAGCGAAGCCGCGGGTTCTGCTAGTATATAATAATAAACTGAGCTTTCTTTAAAAAAACCAAGGTAAAAATAATAATATAAGTACTTACATTCGTACTTATACTTGAAGATTTAAATATTTTAAAGTACCAATATATGAATATATTTTTCCATTTTAGCAATGAGCAAAATATAATTGGGTTTTAAAATAATTGAGATTAAGATACAAGTTTCCGTATTTTTTGTGCTCCATATTTGTGAAATATAAAAATAAATGAGTAGTACGATAGATTTAAAGATTTACATATTTAAATTTTAGTAACGTAGAATGTCCCCATTTTATTTTTATATTCTATTTGAGAACTGTGAGGCTATTTAGCAAAAATAAGAATGCATCCTTAATATTTTTTAATCTGTGAACGCAGCTAAACTTGTCGCCATTTTGCTGTAACGTTAGTGTCAATTTAAATTACCTGATCCTGGATGAAATTTGGCACAGAGATAGATAATAGATTATAGTGTGAAATAGCACATAGGCTACTATTTATCTCGGAAAAATATACATATAAGATAAGAATATGTTCTTATAAAAGCCTTTCTAATTTTTTTTATCAAAATCTATTTATCATGACGAGACAGGGAGATTACACAGTTGAAAACTGCATTTCCCGACTTTAAAGAAGGGGTCCATCGAGAGGAGTCTTATACCATCGATCGCCCACTGATCACCACGCTTGTCAAAAGCGTGTTGGTTACTGCTGGACTTCACACATTTTCCGAAAGCTATACCTATTTACCGCAAAATTTAAATACCTTTAATTTGCCTTACATTTTATAGGAACTGAGTATTGATGATACATATTAGTATGTTGAGTCGGCATAAAAGCGCTGCTTAGTTTCTTTTACGAGGTGCATTTCATGAATTATTGTAAAAAATGTAAGGGAATACAGGGATGGACATACATAAGTACAAACATAACAAATCAAACACATAACCTCCTTCAGGCTTTACCATAGTCGAGTAATAAGGTGCAAATAACTGCCCAAAACGCAAATGTCAATATTTCATATATTATCAAACTAGCAGTTTGATTGCACGAATAGCATCATATGGCGGATGTTTGACAAGTCTATTTTAAGAGCGGTGAAGTTTTTATACACGTACCATAACTGGAAGAGAAGAAACGTATATCTTTTAGTACTATTATTATTCCTGTACAGGAAATTTTTCAGTATGTAACAATATTGAAATAAATGCTTTTCTATAGAATTTTTGGTCAAAATCAATTCATAATGACGAGACAGTGGGATAGACAGCTAAAAACGCATTTTAGATATTAAGCAATTTTATGATGTTTTCCTTACGAATTTCGATGGCGTGGCCAATTTCACTGAGACTAGCCATCTGCGCAGGCGCATATATTATAGTGCATAAGTATGCGCGCAATCAATATGGGCACCCTTTTGCACTTTTGCACAACGTGCACTCTTTATCCCTTTCACTTTCAATCTCCAGTGGGACAACGATTGGATATTCACGGTGAGAAACTAACCGTAGGACCGACGACTTTACGTATTGTTTAGGCAAGAGGTGAAAAATGCCAAATTTCCAACTCCGGGCTGTACCTGGGATTTTTTTAAATAGTAAAACTCAATAACTTGGCTCTATCTGGACTCGAAACCAGGACCTCCGGATCGGAGTCGTACGTGTTATTACTTATTAGACCATCAAGGCAGATAAACACAAAATATGGTACGTTAACACTAATATTATAACTGCGAGAGTGTGAGTAGGTATGTTTGTTACCTTATTACGCTGTAACGGCTTAACGAATTAACGAATTGATTTATGATTTTTTTAACACTAACAAATTATCCCGAAAAAGGAAACCACGAGATGAGACTAAGCAGTCAGTGCCAATATATAGAGTCATAATAAGGCAGTGGTAATGGTAACGCGCTCGCTTGGGAAATCGAGTGAAGCGGATTTCAAATCCCGGGTCTCGCACCTCTGATATTTTCATGCACGAATCATTTCTAACATGATTATCACTTGCCTTACGGTAAAGGAAAACGTCGTGAGAAAACCTGCATGTCTGAGAGAACTTAGCAAGTTTTCGAAAGACATGTGAAGTCCGCCAATTCGCTCTTGGCCAGCGTGGTGGACTGTGGCCTGATCCCCCTCGTATTAAAGGGAGGTCCACGCCCAGCAGTGGGATGTTAAAAAGGCTTGAATACATAGAGTCATGATAGATATTCACATTACACATATTCTAAAGTAAATTCTGTTGACTTAATTGGTAACAAAGCGATTTGATTTACGTGACCGATTGTCGCCATTTTTTTTACTTAATGATAGAACCAAAAAAAAACAATAGCGTAATGACGCACGAATTTAATACATTTGCATTATTAGGACCGCACAAGTTGGTTGATTGAATTTTGTTATTAACGTTAAAAAAGTTTATGAAGACAGATGGATGGATCTTTGTTACTCTTTCACGCAAAAACTACTGAACGGATTTTGATGTATACCAACGGGTCACATAGTATGGGTTCGGGTTAAGTATAATATTTACATGTTGTTTCCTTTTAGGATTTTTGACGCTTTTATCCCGGATAAAAAAAAATATGAAATCTATAGCCTATCTATATCTTGTTGGCCAGTTAATGAAAAATAAAATTAAGGAAAGCCAGTTGTATTTACGATATCTGTGTTAATAGGTAGGTACTTTTATTATCTACATTTTATGATACCTATGAGATTTTGATGACTGAGAAGCTGTATAAAATGAATTTTAGAAAAACATTTCATTATTTTGCGAGTGTTATAATAATATTTATTATTTTTTAACATTTATTTCAAAGTCATGCGGTTTTTACACGTATTGCGTTCAAACAGGTTGAAGGTCAATATAGGTTTTTTATTATATGTGCTTGATATTTTACTCTATCTTGCCTATATGTTTGGGAATGGATTGAATACCTACTACGAAAATGATTAAGCTATGAAAGCTTTAAAATAAAAGGGTCTGTACTGTAGGTACAATAGATGTAGAGCTTTTTCAAAAGGTCATGAGTCATGACCCTGATTATATTTTCGCAAGTTCAATTCAAGGTCAGGTAGGCATAAAATTGGAATCAAAAAATAACTTTTCATAATATAATAGGTATATAATTATTTACTTACTTAAAGCAGATAATTACCTATATACAATTAATTTAATAATTTCCTACATTATGATTTTTTACATAAAATATTTTTCTAACAAAAAGTGCAGTGCAGTGCAAAAAAACGCGAATGTGCGAATCATTTCGAACATGATTACCACTGGCATTACGGTGAATGAAGACATTATAGGCCCGTGCGCAGCAGTGGGACGTTAAAAAAAGGGTTGAATACAACAAAAAGTTGGTAAAATATATTTTGCTATGGTAGCTTCCTCACGGACAGACTTCACTGACGCTTACATTAAATTGACGATTCAAAAGCACTTGTAATAAGTCTAATTGAATAAAGTTTATTTCATTTCACTAATGACATCCCTAGCTCGTACAAACTATTATCACTTTCGAGGCGACTACGACTATATCCATACTGAAAACCTTTAACCAAAACTAAAACCTTGTGTATGAATTTTAATTAAACTTGTTTTTCCCTGAGTATGAGATAATTTTTTGTAATAAAAAGTAGTTTAACTATTTCCATACGAAATATCATATTATCCAGACGTAACTTAAGGACAAACAATATACAACACAAATACACTTTACATATGTATATATAACGGTTGTTGCATCAAACCCATATTACGCATATTAACCCAAACTTAGATATTATGTATGAAGTAATTGACTGTATCAGACGTAATCTAATAACTTAATAATACTATATGATGTATCTGTTTACATATAAAAACTTGTTTGTTACGCAATGTGAGCGTCACAATAATTATATACAAGGTTAAAAATCACACTAAAGTTCTTATCTTTATACCGCTTATTATTAGGGCCATCTAAGGATCTTAATTTGTACTCATGTAGGTTTGTGACCTTTTTCAGCCGAAACTGTTGAATATAGTTCATTGTTATCAGGCAAGGACATAGATTGTATCATACGGACAAGCGTAGGTTATTATCATTTTTATCCCTGTCCCGCTTATCCTGCAAGTAGAGTTGCGGGCAAAAACTAGCACTTGATAAGTTTACATTTGGATTTTGTATTGTATATTTTGTTGTTTGTTTCTGTTGTTCCGCACAGCGTTTTGTAAAATCGTGTTTTTTCGGAAGAGATGTATTAACTAAGAATTGCCTTTTTTCAGATAAAACAGACTACCTATAAAAATAAATTAAAAAAAGCAATAAAGATAAACTAAAAAAAGCAATAACTTATCTAAATTCTGATTAAAATTTTAGAGCCGTTTCCGAGATAGACGAAATAAAATGTATTAGATGTTTTAGAAAATTATGTATGTAATAAGCTATTTGATTGCTATTCGTCATTAGCGGTGAACATAATTTTGTAAATGATGTCATTTTAAATTAAGAAATCATTATTTTTGGTTATATAACTATGATGAAAGACTTAAACATTTTAATATTAATAGCCTTAAAAATAGGAGAGAAGTTTTAGCAATGACTTTCCTCTATAAAGTCTTGATCAAGTTGACTGCCCTTATATTTTCAAACTTTGCATTTCACGTCCCACCTAAAGTATCCCAACATCCGTGCAACTTGTTAGAAGTAGATGTCTACAGAACTCAGTTGGGAAAGAATTCCACAGTGCCAAGAAAAAAATTTCAAGCGTAGACATATGTTATGACAGGCTGCCTCAATTTAAGCGCAAAGTTCTCGACTAAATGTAATGATTATTTAAACTTTATTATCTAATTTATTCTAATTACGAGTGTATATCTGATTATGTAATTTATTGTTTTTCGATTGACATTTTTTTTTTAATTTTATAATTTTGACATTGTATTATGACACTAATAAATTATTTGATTTTATTGTTTACCTAGCGACTCACCCTCGCTTCGCTTCGTGTTCGCCCCTAGAAAAAAACAAATCTATCCCACGGGAACCGTACATTTTTCCGGGATGATATATAGCCTATAGCCTTTCTCAATTAACGGGCTATCTAATGCAAAAAGAATTTTTCAAATCGGATTAGTAGTTCCCGAGATTAGCGCGTTCAACTAAACAAACAAACTAACTAACTCTTCAGCTTTATAATATTAGTATAGATTTCGATTTTATCTATTTACTTATTATTTCTTTATATTTATAATTAAACTTGTACTTTGTAATTAAATTAATTTAGAATTCACTAATTTTACTGACGTGATATGCATGTTGTGGTAACCTATAATTAAAAGAACATTTATGTAATTGTTAGCACATGACTATAATACCGTATCAATGTACCTTTTGTTGGTTATCCCTTAATAAAGAAATAAATAAAATAATAACTATTAATTGGATATACTATTTAGTGTTAAATGGTGATAAAAAACCTATAGTAAAATCTGTACTTGTTCAGTAGTTAGTAGTAGTTACTACTTAGTAGTATTCCTTTAAGCATTAGATATGCTAAAACTTAAAAGCTTAGATAAAAAATAATGGATGCGTGTAACCTTTACGTGCGGTTGAAGTAAAACTTCTTTGGCAAATATCACAAGGTAAGAGTTATTTTCCCGCAGTAAAAAGTATCCTAGTATATGTTGACCCGGATAACCAGCATCATACCAAATTTCATCAAAATCTGCCCAGTTGTTTTTCCGGGATGCGGTAACAGAGAGACCGACAGACAAAATTCCTAAAAACTATAGATTTGGCTTCTGTATCGAAGTCATTATCAAGAATTAAAGTCTATTTCAATAAGATTTTATAATATTAGATTAGATTTCATCTCGTTCATAATTTCGCATTACGTTAAATTAAAGTACGTCATTAACTAAAAAACCTGTATTTAAATAATATATTACCAGCGATTCGTCCTTGTGTCTCTTTAAGTTTCAATTAAACAATGATTTAAAAACTTCCACGTTTATAAAACTAATACTAACGTGATATAAAAAAATATATATGCTGATTATGGATTCTCAAGTTCTAATTTCCGAGTAAGATTAGTTTGATTAAACAAAAATAAAATGATTTATGTTGTCAATAGTCAATACTTTGTATCCTCAAAGATGAAATTAAATGCTTATCCTCTGCCAAAGACTGCAGACACACACCTATGTATAGAAATTATTCAGTCAATATTAATCGCTAGGAATGTCGTCGTCAAATCTTAGAAGGAGAGCTAAGGTTTCTGGCGGCACCAGTTGGCGCCACTGGCGAGTAAGGCCCTATCGCTGTCGTAAAAAAAGTAGAATCTGGGCGACCGAGCTTTGCTCGGAGTTCTTTTTTTGTTATATCGTATTTTTTAGATAAAAATAAAAAATAAAAAATGAATATATACAAAAAAAAAAACGAAAGGAAAACGTTGTATCCGACCGGACCCGGACACCTGTGATTGTCAATCTTGTACCTGAAGAAACCTACCTTCTTGTACCGCAAGAAATTATCGACCATATTTTGCGTGGAATAATGCGAAAGAAAACCGCTTGAAAACTCAAAAACACGCGTTTTTGCTCCCGAAAACCACCACATACCAAATTCCAGCGAAATCGTTAGAGCCGTTTCCGAGATCGTCGGTATAAATAAATAAATAAATATACAAGAATTGCTCGTTTAAATATATTACATTGGTTAGTGCGACCGAGCCATACATTTAATATAATAATTATTATTATTAGCACGGCACCAGTTTATCAGGATTTTGTTTTACAAAATTAATATAATTTAACCAAATAGATAAATTATTGGGTTTTTCTTAGCTCTTCTTTTATAGCAATAACATTTGTTGAGCCGTGCCTTGTCTATAATTAATCGGGAATTGTTCAATGTTTACAATAATCATGAATAATTAGTGAAGATCCGCGATGAAAAGCCCGCAAACAGTTGACCTCATTCTATACTAGCGCCCCTCGCGGCGAATTCAAGCGGTAGCCCTCATTGATCATATTGATGATATGTTCGAAGTTCGAACATTTTATAAAACGGTGGCATTTCATGATATCGCCAGCTAAAACTGACCATATCATTTACCGTGTGATGATATAATCGACGTTTGGTGATTTCATTACTATAGCGTGACTTCTTCATTCTTCGTGACATTGGCGAAGTAATCTCTGCTCAACTGACATGTTTTGACTTTTTAAATTATCGCGTTTCATATTTATATGAAAGTTTATACTACGGGATACGCGTGGATAAGCGGCTATATACCTTGTTCCCGACGTTTCGACTGGATTGCACCAGCCGTGGTCACGGGCAGACCGCTTATCCACGCGTTAAGTCCCGTAGTATAAATTTTCATATGACATGTTTTGAACTTTGGAGCCATTTACAAGAAAATTGAATTGAACTAATATAGTGTCCATGATATTCTAAATAAGGGGTTCAAACTCAAAAGTATTTTTAAATATTTTATCATTTCCAGATGCGTGTTTAAGCAAGCGAGGTCCACAGCCCGGTCATATCTTCCTTTTTGACATGCGGGGCGTCAAGCTCGGCCATTTAACGCGAGTCAGTTTATCGTAAGTACAATATACCCTACAAAAAAAAACAAAACAACTAAAGGCTAGATATATGTATATTAAGAAACACAAAAATTATGGGATACTAATTATATAGGATGGAACAAATGAACAGATACATGTTTGTTTGAAAGATTTTATCCTTACCCCAGACTAGCTATCGATTAATTCAGTGAAATATTGAGGGGGTGTTATTTGCATTTTAGTTGGTTCGATTACCGGCTCACCAACTGTTCTTTCATATATCATTCGTTTGCTCCATCTATATAAATTACATAGGTACAAAACTTGAATATTCTGCAGTAATCGATTATACGCTCACTACAGTGTTCGTGAGCTACCTTAGGACTTAAAAACAATTTTAAGGAAAAACATGTAATAAAGTGGTAATTAATTCAATATAAAAGGCGCATTAAAGCAAACTTTTTACTGATGATTATTTTTATTATAAACTCGACTAAATATTCGCTGATAAAAATTCTATATCGTACGAGGCTTTTAAAATTTCAATTAAATTTTCATTGCATTTTGCAGGAGTTAGTTAAATGTAATCAAATAGTATAAAGCCGTTACACATATAATCTTCACGTAAGAAATAAAATGGCATAATTACTCTATTTTCGATTTTCCAACACGTAAGCTGTTGATTTTACTATTATTAAAAAACAATAATATATTATACTAGATGAAGAAATCAAATCTGCGACCCTGGTAGTTGTTTAACTCTACATAGTAAATCCACTAATTGTATTATGAAAATGTCCCTAGCTTCCAAAAGGATAGACAAAGGTAAAAACGCAAGGCGCGTCGATCATGCTTCGCCATTTTCAGATGCATTCCAAGACTAATTCACAACTCTGTTAACATTGGAATACATATTTAAATGTTATATATGCATGTTTATTGACAAAAAAAGTTATGTTTTTTTAATTTTTTTTTTATTATTATAGGTAATTAGACTGGTGTTGTTACGTACTTATAATATTTTTTTCGGTTTATATATTTTTTTTCTACGTCCTTGATGTATATTATTTATATTATATTTTGTTTTATATTTACTACAAAACTTGACTTTCACTCCTTTAATCACCAATTAAATACTTTACCTTCAATACTTGAAGTAGTTAACATTATATCTTACACGTATTATATTACTAATATTATAAATGTGAAAATTTAGATGTTTGAATGTTTGTTACTCAATCACGCCAGAACGGCTGAACGGATCTGGATGAAATTTGTCACAGAGATAGATTATAGTCTGGAATATCTGGCACATAGGCTAATTTTTATCCCGATAAATGTACGGTTCCCGTAGGATAGATTTGTTTTTGCCTTTCGAGAACCCGAGCGAAGCGAGGGTGAGCCGCTAGTGTATTCATAATTATTTCTTAATCTCATACTCTTAAAATAACACAGATAATATTTTACATATATTTAAAACATATAAGGTAGCATTTAGCGCCCTTTCTCTACTTTTTTTTTTAATTTCTGTTTTAGTCTATGGTTATGTGCTTATATAATTATTAATTATCATTATTTATTTATTCAATAAATTCTAGGTCGTTACGTAAATTCTTCCAATACGTCCAAGAGGCGATGCCGGTGAGGATGCGCGCGATCCATGTGTTCAACACAGAGCCTATCCTCGACAAGTTGTTAATGCTTATCAGACCATTCATGGAAAAAAAGTTTTTTGATATGGTAAGTTTTTTTTATCAATCTTGCAATTTTGTAAGCGAAAAAAACATCTGATTAGGTACACGATTAAGAACGTAGCAAGGTTATCATTGGAATTGAAAACAAAACAATATTTTATATGTAAATTAAAAAAAATACTTTAAAAGTTGAAGGTAAAAAATAGTAAACAGACAAAAAATTTTCGCATTTACGTATAATATTAGAATCTAAATGGCGATTACCATAATAAAACAAACATTTGTTAATAAATTTACGTGATTAATTAAATGAAATAACTACAATCTACACACAATTAATGTATTCTATGTAATCGGCCCTGAGCCTTCGAAAAATCATTCTCGAACGTTCGCTTTTAAGTCACGCTTTGTTTATGGCCGCTATTAATTATATCCTATCTAGTATCCGCACATATCTAATAAATCTAATAATCAAATAAAAAACAAATCGAGATGACAAAAACTCGACAAAATTTGTAAACGTACAACTAGCCTGCCCCTTATGCTCTCAGCACTGCACGTGTTTGGTTTTAATTTGATCCTCAGACTTAAATTATTACCCATAACAAATATCATCATAATTGGTTTAGTTATTTAACCGTAACCTTTTTTTATAATAATAATAAAAAAAAATAAGCAGACAGACAGAGTTACTATTTTCTCAATTTAAGGGACGGATAATATTCAATATGTCTATAGAGTGTACTGTGTAACGTACGTATAACCTGCTCCAATAAAGAAACGAATCTAAAATGGCGGCGCTGATCATGCTCTCTCACTTGCACACTATTGCTATCTTTACTCACACATGGCCTGAACGGCTTATTTTTTTTTATTTGTTTAGGCTTAGCAACTTTAAGTATCTAGTTAAAAATATTTTTTATAGTTTCACTAGCGACGTTATACTTTTTAACATTTAACTCAAAGATGAGATATTTTTCCGCAATAAAAAATATCCTATATGTTGACCCGGCTATCATCATACCATATTTCATCAAAATCTGTCCAATCAAAACTTTAAAATGGTAGGTTTCATACAAACTTTCATCCCTTATTTTATCTCCTTATTTCAACAAACGTTAAAACACGTTTTTTTTTTATGGTATTCAGTGATAAACGAGCAGACAGTCCACCTGATGGAAAGCGATACCTGTCGCCCATAACACCTACGGTTCATGCACTTAAGTTTTATGTAACAAAACTGCAGAACCGCCGGTACGTTATCACTGTGAGGACTAAGATGTTATGCCTCTTGCCTGTAATTGCGCTGGCTACCTTATCCTTCAAACCGGAACACAACAATGCAATCATTGTTGCTTGGCGGCAGAAATAGATAAGGGGGTGGTACCCATCCAGTGGGACTCCTCAGGCTTGACAGAGTCCTACCACCGGTAATTTATTTAATTGTATTGAAGAGCATTAATACCAAATTTCAAGAAATTCTGATTATAAATATTTTTTGGGTTGTGTTATAACGTGTATTCCCGTGGGAATGAGATAATCTCCCGCGGTATCCTATATGTTGACCCGGATATTCAGCTATGATTATACCAAATTTCATTAAAATCCCTCCAGTGGTTTTTCTGTGATGCGGTAACAGACAGACAGACAAAAATTCTAAAAACTATAGATTCGGTATCTGTATCGATAATAAAGTCTAATTTCAAACCTTTTTAAACAGATATATGGCTTTCAATACTTCAATATAAAGTCATTTAGTTATTTAAAGATTAGTTCATTTTGTTTTTTTTTTCTTGACCTTATCATCAGTCACTGCAAGTACCCAGACGCTATTTTAGATTCGTTTTTTTATTGGCACGGCTTATACTTAATAAATAAAAAAAAATAGTACAGATACCTAAGAAAATTTAATTCACTTCATTAAGTCTGTCGTCAAATCAATACTCAGGTCGATTTACTTAACCTACTTGGCCTGTGAAATGTGACAAAATAATAGGATAAAGTTAGTACATACTGTTGTTTTGACGACACGTTTGGCTCAGTTTTTAGAGACACTACTTGCTGTACCAGCGGTCACGGGTTCGAGTCCCGCTGGGGGCATTCATTTGTGTGATAAGCAGGAATGTTTGTACTCCAGTCATAGGTGTTTATATTTCTAATATGCATGCATGTATTTAAAGTTATATATGTATGTGTAGTGTATTAACTATCTGTTATACATAAAGTAAGCCTCGTAGCTTACCGTGGAACTAGATGGTGCTGTGTGTTAATATCCCAACATATTTGTTTATTGTCATTGAGGTCACTTTAAGAAACTTTGTCATCGGGGACACCATCTAATAAGATCTGAAAGTATACAGTATTATTCTAGAAAATTCGTAGTAATACCTAATATTAATTTAGAAAAAAAAAAAAAAACCGATCAAGTGCGAGTCGCACTCGCGCACGAAGGGCTCCGATAATCGTTTTTTTTTTTAATTTGCATGGCGTCATTTTATAATTCGCCATCTTGGTTTTTTATGGGCTTATTGTTAGTACTAGGTTCCTGTTGACACCCTTCTTACGGAATCCGACTCGCGATACAAGGGTTCTATACCACCACTGCTTTTCAACTACATAATAATATTTATTTCATTGATAGAAAAAACTTTATCATAATATTTTTCACAAAGAGCACTCTTGTAAAATATTTTATATTGTTTTTTTTTAATACAGATGTAATATATATCTTGCGAGTACTATTTCAGGTCTAGCCAAAATTATGTATTATACATAATCCATACTAATATTGTAAATGCGTAATTCTGTCTGTCTGTCTGTCTGTTACCTTTTCACATTTAATCGGCTGAACCAATTTAGGTGATATTTGGTATAGAGATAGTTTGAAACCCTGGGAAGGACATAGGATAATTTTTATCCCGGAAATCATCCCTTAAAGGGGTGAAAAGAGCGATGAAAATTTGTATGGGGAATCATTTCTCAAGTAAGGGATATACTTATATATATATATATATATATATATATATATATATATATATATATATATATATATATATATATATATATATATATATAGTTTATTCTATACTAACCGTGAAAACGTACCTAGGGACGAACGCGAGCGAAGCGAGCGTGCGTTGCTAGTTATAAATAATATGTAGGTTAACATACAACAGTAAGCGAAACTAGATCATAATATTATAATTAATATATTGATAAGAATATTTATTTAACCTACCAGCAACATAGTCACCCAAGTCACACAGCGCTTAAAATGAAATTAAAAAATACAGATGATTACCATTGTAAAACTAAATAGTAAGCTCATTTAATGTATTTAAGACAAAATTATCGAAATACATTATTCAAAACTATATTATATCTAAAATGTGTATTTATTTAAAATTATATGTGTGTATGTTATATGTGTCTGTAGTGTATCAACTATCTGGTATCCATAACACAAGCCTCGTAGCTTACCATGGAACTAGATGGTGCTGTGTGTTAATGTATCAACAAAAAAAAAACTAGATACCCACCTTTATCTAAAATACATTAAATGAGCATATAACTAACAAATGTCTATAATAATCTGAGTATAAAACGTTACGATCGACACCTATCAACTAAATTTGTTTCCATGGAAGTGGCAATGTGTCTTTTTTTATGGAAATAAATATGTTTAAACTGAATTCCAGTATTTTACATAATTAATTTATTGTGCGACAATGTCATGTAAAATATTTAATCAATTTTTTTTCTCATTTACAGATAAAATTCCATCACAAAAATGAAAATTTGGAAATGTTTTATGAAACAGCAGTCCCTCGATGCGCGTTGCCACCGGACTATGGCGGCAGTCTACCCGATACTCAAACGTTGCACAAAAAGTGTATGCAAACCCTAAAATCCATGGAACCGTACTTCAAAGCTGAAGAGGAACAGAGAATAAATGCTTTACCGGATAAAAAACGAGAAAAAGCTATGGAGAGGTCATTTAAAAAGCTTGAAATAGATTAAATTTTGAATTAAAAATGGGATGGGATAACTAATTAGTACAAAATTAATATACAGATGTGATGCACAAATAATTTCGAGTTATTTCAAAAATATGAATCGCATATTAATAATTATTGAAGAAAGTTGCCATTTTAAAATTTAAAATAACTTTAAACATCTGGTATAAGCTAAAAAAACGAATACAGCATATATTCTAATTATAAAGTCGTAGTTATCAAATGATGCAATAGGTTATTTGACAGGCAAAAAAATAATATCATGATTTGTATTTAGGGAATTTATTGTAAAATATTAATAAAATTAAAAATCGATTTTTCACTTTAATTACGTGACAACACTAAATAATAATATAGGTCAGCCACATAGGCTGTATTAAAAATAAAATGCGGGAAATCTTATTTCGAAATGTGGCAATATTTATTGTTTTACAGAATACTAGTGACTTACCCTCGCTTCACTCGCGTGCGTCCCTGGGTACGTTTTCGATAGATAAACAAATAATTATTGTGTGTGTACCTTAGAAATTATACATGCTATCGCGGACTTTTTCGTGAAATCGTAAATTCGAATTTTGCGTAATTTTTAAGGGTTTTCGCTTGTCGTGATAGAACCCTAAATATTTTCTTAATAAAATATACCCTATATATAGCCATAAAAACTCCTTTATTTTCATTGAAAGTGCCATTACAATCGGTTAAGCCGATTTTAAGTTCTTTACCCCAGACAAACAGAAAGACAGACAATTTAAAAAAAAAGGATTGTTTAAGCATTGATAGCATATAATTAACGTCAAGTACTTGAGAAAACATAGTTTTTTTGTTATTACAGACACTTCAATTTTATTTATATGTATAGATTAGCAGGACCACGTTATGTCTAATTTTAATAGTTAAATATAAATTAATAAGGTATGGCTCAAAATAATCTTTTTTAATGTTTTTTTTTCATGCTGAACTATTATTCCATGGGGTAGTTTAATTTTAAGATGAATTTCCAGTAAGTGTCTTCTTATTAGAGGTGCCAAAATGAAGGCAAAAAATTCTTATTTTGAAGTCTAATACTTCTAGTAACCTTTCATACTATATTACTACAATATTTATATTAAAAACAATAAAAACGACAACAAATGTAAAATAATAAAGTTTATAACACTATTAACAATTTAATAGACATGACACGACATGACAAAATAATTAAAAAACTATTTAAGACTTTAAACTTGTGACGTCTATAAAATATTTTATGTTATATCGAATGATTAGTGTTAAATGTTTGTGATTTCCATGAGAAACTTTGTTGATTAATGGGGGAAATATTTATTATTAGGTATATAATTTTTTTTTTTCAAAGAAAATTGGCAATATTCAACAAACGTAATATTTTGTTTATATTATGTAAAAAATTATATAAATAAATAAATTTTTATGTTATCAAAATGAACTATGACTTATTTTACGTATAATAATATGTGAAATTAATTATGTGAAACAAAAATATCCATCCTATTAATAATATTCAAAATAATAAGAAAAGATTTAGCAAATATTTTTAGCAACTCGTTAGCGAACAGCCTTATTAGAAAAAAAAAATGTCAATTGCATTAGTGTTACCGTGATATAAAATGGACGTAGTTATGCAAAATAGATCTAACCACAAAATCTTACTTTTGAGCAATTAGGAGTTTTAGTAAAATTGGTATATCAAAATAGGAATGTCATAGTATTTTTTTTATAACCCGTTATCTAGGTTACCATGATACATGGTTCTACTTTAACTCTATAAAAATGCTTAATATTTTGTTGGTATCCTTAATGTCTGTATGTTTCAAAAGAAAACTCGCTTGGGAAACAGAGTGAAGCGGGTTCAAATCCCGGGTCTCGCACCTCTGATATTTTCATATGTGAATCATTTCTAGCATGATTACCACTTGCAAACCTGCATGTCTGAGAGAACCTAGCAAGTTTTTGTAAAACATGTGAAGTCCGCCAACCCGCAGTTAACCAGCGTGGTGGACTATGACCTGATCCCCCTCGTATTGAAGGGAGGCCCACACCCAGCAGTGGGACGTTAAAAAGTTGTGAATACATACAAAGTTGATAGGTAGGTGCTATTTACGACAGTAACTCAAAAAACGGTTTTTGTAGGCTGGATCCATTATTCATAACTACGTCCAAATAAACATGACAAATTAGATATTTTTCAAGAAATATTAGATTTACAGGATGGAATCAATGAACGAGATATGGGAGAAACTTTTCTTCCTTAAATATGCCTTTATTTTTTTTTTATATTTTTACCTGCGTTTAAATATTTTTTAAAAAGCTTATCAAAGATAATAGTGGAATGCTTGCTGCGTGAAATTTTCCTTCCATGCCCCATTCGTTTGTTCCATACTGTATATTTAAATATATATTTTAAAATTTGCAGCTATTATTCATATATACACTACTTAGCATAGTAAATTTTGTCTTAGAGACAAAGCTTGATTCCAATATGCAATAATATTTATATATTATATTAAGCCATCATGACATCTAATCTACAGTACACCATGGATTTTTCTTAATAATTAATCAATAACATGCTGAACAAGTAGCTTCGTTTTGACGAGATGCTCAACTTTTCTCTCTACGAAAAGTTTATAGTGAATATGCGTGTGCTTTAAATAAAGGTGAAATATTTTTTTTTGTAATCTTTATTGCTTTTGAATTAAAAATATATTTTTTTTTTATGTAATTTCTTTTTGATTAAGAAAATAATTAATTATAATTACAAGTGCAAAAACAGGTGGGAAATTCAAAGTGGTTGAAACGCACGCCATTGGTCACATACAAATTGAGTCGCCATTTCTCTGTGTATATCATACTGTGACGTCACGCCAAGCGCGCGAAATGGCGGGCGTTTAAAATATCCGTGTCGATATGGTATTTTTAATTTTTTTTATACTAAACTTTAGTTTTTTGGAGCTGGATATTTTATTACAATTATATAACGATTTTAGCTTTTGTATAAAAAAATTAGAAAATCACGCATATTCCCTATTGTGGATTGATACGGAACATGTTCCGACATGGCGGTTCCGAGGTGGTTGTTTAAAATTTATTACTAACAAGTTGTTTTATAATTTAATCTTGGGACTGTACTGTAGAATAATCAACATATATTATGTATGAGTGTATGTTGAAATAATTTTCTTGTTGTTGTAAATATTTCTGTATGTAGCTTCTATTGTAATAATTATAGTTCTTGAACCTACATTTCATTTTTTAATTTATAGTGAAATTAGATATATTTGTCGTTAACTTAACTAACAATATAGCAAAATATGTTTTTTTAATGTTTTTTATGTATTATAGCGTCATACTAATGGGGAACTAAAAGTGTTTGAAATTAACTTATCTACTGTATGTTTTATCTGTTTTTAATTATAAATGTTTAATATTGTTTTTCTTAAAAAAAAATATATTTTTTTTTAATTTTTCAACACTAATATAGAACTGTTAAGTACGGTAGTCCGAATAGAGTTTTATAAAAAACCATTATTAAAAAAATAATGAAGTAATTAAAAAAAAATGCACATACAAATTGCTTATTAGGTTTTTATGGTACTGATACAGGTACCTACTTCTGGGTGGCGGAACCATGTTCTTAATATTTTAGTAATTTTAAGTACTTAGCTTTTGTGTTCAATGTGATATTTGTTTATATGTATAATGTATTTGGTTCTGGGAACCCTGTATTGTTTATATTTAGTGCTAAAATAAAGTTTTTGCTGTTGATTTTGTTTATTTATGGTAACATCTAATAAAATTACGTAAGCAGAATTATGGCAATAATTATTATATAGGTCCTCATACTAAAATAATGTTATATAATAGCTTGGTAATAAGTATATTAGAGTATGGTATTGTTATATGGAGGCCACACTATGCAACACACTGCCTAAGAATAGAGAGGATACAAAGGCGTTTTCTCTACCATCTGGCGTTCTCTCAAAGAAAGGCTAAAGAACTTTCTTGGTACAATGAAAGGCTAGCATATTTTAATATACATAGCTTGAGCCAAAGAAGAGATTTGTTGGATTTCATGTTTTTATATAAAAGCCTTAACAATGTCTATGATAATCCAGTCATATATATAATATAATATAATATATATATATATATATATATATATATATATATATATATATATATATATATATATATATATATATATATATATATATATATTGATTTAGTATCTAAGATTAAATTTAATGTTCCCTCTCGATATCCACGCAAAACAATTAATCCTCTTACAAGACCTTTTCGAAAAATTGTTTTGGGCAATAACTCACCAATTTCCAGGATGTCTAAAATACTAAATGATAGCTGTAAACATTTGGACCCTTTTAGGGACTCACTCAAAACATTTCATAATAAGTTTTTGTTCAGCGATAAATTAAATAATTTTTATATAAACAAAATATAGATAATGATCTAATTTTTAATATAATGAACTACCTGTAACCTAAAACGATTTCATTTTAATAATTTTTACCAATAAGTTAATACGTTTTTAATATAATGTAATAAATGATTTATAAATTTTCTAATATTTGCATGCTGTATCTGTAAATAAATACATGCTACCCTTTTCAGCAAATAAATACATGCTACACTTTTCAGCCCATATATGTATAAAAAGATACGATCTGAATGACAAAAAATATTTGGAAGAATTACAATATTTAAACACATGTTTGACCGACTTCCAAAAGTCGAAATACAGTGAAAAACCATTTAATAATTCTTATTTTAATAAATTACCTATACGTAGTTAGTGGTACCTACCGTATAAATTTTAAGAAAAAGTCTGCTCCTGAACGAAAGAGTAAGAACTAAGAGTTAGTTAAAAAGTAATTATTAAAAACCATTGGCGGTGAGCAGATTCCCCAATCGACAGGTCATTACTAAATTCGATTGCAAATGTCTACAATCTACATTCAGTATTTAAACATTCAACTTTTAATATTTAGTACCACCAGTTAAGTAGACACTGGAAATCTAATGTCGATAAAAATTATTGATACTTAACTATAAAGCGAAATAATTTCAAAAAAGTTGGCTGCAGGTATAAGCTTTAAAATTAAAAGTATAAAACCTGAAACAGCATTCAATTTTCAAACAAAAAAAATATTACTCTTGTATAATAGTTTCCTAGTGGTACACAAGATGGCGTTAGTAGGGCTTTCTTGATGTCATTTTTTTTAATGGCATTAACAAGTAACAAGTTTTAATGCGGCAACACTGAAAGACAAGAGTGCGGCGGCAAACAACTGTCAAATGAAAAATAACCGTCATATAACACCTGCTGTATTTATGGAGTTCTGTGCTAATTTTAGTGATGTTTATAAATGAAAGTTAAGCTAAAATTGTTCTTAATTTATGCTAAATACTAAAATACGACATAATAAGTACTAAAAGTAGTAAACGCTGCTTGAATTCTGGATAACAAACGTTCAAATGGGTGAGTGAATAATACGTTACGTATTCTTTAAATTTTGTGTTTAAATCAATTTTATAAATGAAAAGTATGAAGTATAATTTTGTAATAAATTTTTTGAGCATCATTAGTAATGATTAGTTTGATCACGGGCACGGTAATGGTATATTACTGTGTCATGCGTTAGCAAAATTTATTCTCTATTATCTTAGATAATTTCTTATTTTAAAAAATAATGTTAAAGTTATGGGTGTCTTAAAAACACAAATACATTAATTACAAATAAATATCATTATTACAAGGTCAGGGATTAGTATAAATTAGTATTAAAATATATTTTTTCGTTAAATATTATGAAATACTAAGTTTAATATATTGTTGTTAATGTGATTATTATAAACATTATTCATATGTTATCGAATAGGAAAAAGGTTGCAAAAGTATAATGGATATAGAAAAAAGTAGATTTAATTTGATTATAATTGTTTCTGTGTGTAATGACTAAAACTTCTATCTTTAGTTAAGACTAGCAACTCATTCTCGCTCCGTAGTTACATTTTAACGTTTAGCTCAGAGAAGAGATATTTTCCCGCAGTAAAAAGTATCCTATATGTTGACCCGGATATCCAGCTATCATCATACTAAATTTCCCGTGATGCGGTAACAGACAGACAAAAATTCTAAAAACTATAGATTTGGCTTCTGTATCGATAATAAAGTCTATTTCAATAAGATTTTCCAAATAAATATTTAATGTACTAGTTACAATTTTATAATATGTATAGATAAATTTTCGAATTTATTGTGATTAAATTCACAAGTTTTTAAAAGAAAAGGTATTTTAAAAATATTACAAATATTGCATTCATTCATTTTCAGGACCATGAACACAATTGACAACAATCAATTTGAGGTAAAATCTGCTAAAAGAAAGATTCAAGCAGGACCAAACGTTTATCTCAATCCAGCATTGGATCTCCTTGCTAACGAAGATCCTATGGTTAACACTGCCATGGAAGTAACACCAAACAAAAGACGTAAGCGAACAAAAAGCTGTGATGTAGTTACTTTTGAAAACAGTGCATTAGATTTAGGCATAAGCAAATCTGCAGTGAATGAATTTTTACAAAGAGAACTTCATAATGTACGTAAAAATGTAAAAAAATATGAAACACCTATTAAACCTGTGAAAAATTCAAGTGTTGAGCCTATATATGCTAATTTGAGTGAAATAGCAAAAAATAATTTAAGTAATACTGTTGTTGTACCGGAACAGAGTATTGATAATACAAACTTAGAAGCAGTTGATAGTGCATTAGAAGTTGACTCCGGGATATCAGTTCTTGAACATAAATCATTAAACACAGCTACATTTAATGGTGATTTAGATAATAATGACATATCAGCAATAAATAGCACTACTAATATACAGACTAATGTGACTAACCAAATATTCGTAAATAACTCGAGTAACCTAAATTTAAGTTTCATTGATAGACTAGCTTTAGACTCTCCATGTAATTCAAACCAATCTTTATACTTTGACGATGATTTGAATGAAAGTAATATTATGGAAATTAAAACAATAACAATTATAACCAAAAAGAAATTAGTGCCAAATAAGAAAAATACAAATCCCTTTCTAGACCCAAATTTAAATGTAAATGAAGTAGCTGTTGGAGAAAATCCTTTTTTAGATCAAAATGAAACAAACATTGAGTCAGAATATAATGCTGAAGCAATAAATATGCCGTTGAATAACCCACAGAATGTAATAGTACCAAGAAAACTGTTTATATGTGACACAAACAGTACAATTTCAACAGTAAATGAATCGGTGAACACTGAATGCCATGAATATGAAAACATAGACAGCTATCGTTCTGAGAGTCCTATATACGAAAACATAGGGGAAGATATACCAGATGCTTTTAATAAGCAGAGTAAAATATTAGGTTGTGATGTTTCACAGTTTAGCACAGTTGATATAATGAATTTTAATAAGAATTGCCCAGAGAACAATTCTAACGAATCCAACGACAGTAAAAGAGATTTAAAACATAACTTATTTAAGGTCAGCAATAAATTATCAAAGAAAGTTTTTAAAACTTTGAAGAAGAAATTTAAAGGAGAGAAAGTGGAACATAATACTACGTTAAATCCATATGAAGTTCCTCGAAAACCTCCAAAACAGAAAATAGACAAGAAGGATTCAGGAATAGCTAATCCAGCATTGAATTTGAATAATTCTGATGAAATTGAAATTGAAGAACTAGATGATGAACATGAATATGAAACAATTAAAACAATAAGAAATACTCGTTTGAACACTAATGTCACTCCATTAAAAGAAAAAAATGATGATAATTGTGATCTCTCTCGCAGTTCTTATACTCCAGGCAAAAAAGTAAGGTTTGACTCTACATTGAATAAAGAAAAAATTATAACTGGCAACAGTTTTGACTGCGACATTCAAAGTCCGGGGTTTGATAGTAAAATTGATAAATATCATGATGAATTAGAGAATTGTATTAACGAGAGGAAATTTTTGCAGCAAAATATGTGATTGGTCTAAAAACTTTTCCTATTAAGTATTGGATTAAGTAAAATATGAATGAAATGATATTCTTTGTATGTTAGAACATGTCATGGTGAAGCATAAGGGGCCGTTCATAAAATACGTCACGCTAAAATCAGCTTTTTTTGACCCCCTCCCCTCCCTATTGTCACGCAGTGTCACACTTTCTGCAGCCCCCCTAGAAATATTTCGTCACAAAGACCCCCGGAATCGGTAAAATAAGATTATTATTCTAAATTAAAATGTAATATGTAAAGAAAAGGCATCCTATTAGACATGACGCATTTAAAATAACTATATAAACAGTATATTTATTATGTTTTTTATATATCATATCATCTGTTTAATGATGTTTTGTTTGTATTTTATAAGACCTGAATAAGTTATACTATATTTTGTCTTAAGCTTTTTAGTGGTTTTCCCTAGATATAGTACAAAAGTGAATCTAATTTTATTTTAGAAATATTCTCTTAATATGAGTACTTCAATATGCTGTCAAAACAACCACCGACACCGTTTAATTATGTTATACACTACCGTTAACTAAGATCCACATCAAACAGCGTTAACAATTTAATTATAAAAATGTTTGTGTTTTTATAAATTAATGTATATGTATTTTATATGTTAATATATAATAATAGCGTTCAGGTTGGATCAGGTTTGTATTTACGGTTTCAACCACACGAGTAAGTATTCCTAGAGAGGTAAAATTTCACACAACCGTTCCACAATAGGTATATAATATGTAGTAGATGCTCATGTAATATAATCAACCTATTGAAACACAGTTAGACTTTTTCTATGAGTGATTTATTATTTTTATTTTTAAGAAGGCCATATATATTAAAAACTTATTTTAATAAAAAATAACGGGTAAAAAATAATGGGTTTTTTAAACCTAAGATTGTCAACATTTCCAACCAGAAAAAGCCGGTTTTGTCAACTGGTAGTGCATATGTGAACTCTGGTTAGTCATCACATACACAAGTCAGTACCTATTATTGTACGGTTGTATGAAACTTTGTCTTTGTAGAAATATACTTGTTATTTTACTGAGGCTTGCCACAAAAAGCAAATATTCCAAAGTATGTACCTAAGATGTACTTAATTTTATTTATTTAAGTCCACTTGCACCAAATCTGTAATTTGATTCAAGTGTCATAAATATGTTTAGAAAATACCAAATTCTTGATTTTTACATTGATATACAAAAACTCCAAAATACACAATTAACGTCTCAAAAGTATTTTCAAAAAGAACAATTAGAAATGATGCGCTTTTTTCAAATCTCTTTTGTTCATTGCTTTTCGGATAACAAAATTAAACGCACGTTGTTTCGTTTAAAAAAGTACTTTATGTGGTGGGCGTAAGTTCGAGTTTGTGTTTAGACAATTAGAACTTTCGATTTTTAACTTTTATTCTTTGGTTTCTCTAACGTGACATGTCGACGCCATCTTTTCGGATTATTTCCCGGATTTATTTTGATATTTGGTTCCAGACGTTTCGAATGCTTTACAGCAATCATGGTCACGGCAGATACCCTTATGTAACATTTCTGTATGGGAGAGACTAAGGGTTTAGAGTTTAGACTCAAATGCGTTATATACTTGTTACAGACAGCTTACCCACATTCTGTTTTTATATATCAATGTATTTTTATGACTAATAAATCAAATTAAAGATTTTAGTGTGAGTCTTAGTATTTTTAATTTATAATAATTATATATTTAAACTTATAAGTACAATAAAATAGTCATTTTACACTTTTTTTATAAAATAAAATGTATTTCAAGGAAACCCACCTCTAATGCATAATGAAATAGGTTTAAAATTATTTTTAGCTTTGTTTTTATTTTATAGAAGCTTGTATCAAACATCGCTTTTGCCAAAGCTTTGGTAAGATACTGGGTTAGCTTCTGATTATTGTTTTTTTTTTTTATATTCATACACTTTTTTATAAGTATACAGAGAGCCTAGTTGTATCCATTCTTCTTTAATTTATTATTTTTACCCAACTGCAGGGATACCCTAATGAGGGTTATGTGTTTGAACTACATAATATATGTATGTCCGATCCTATGATCTTCCGTAATTAATATACGGTTTAACAGATTTTGATTATCATACGTCGTTAGATTCGTCTTAATAACGCAAGTGTCGTAGAATATATAATAGATATCATCAAAAATTAAAATGGCGGATTTTAGGCGCCAATTTGCCTTTTGAATATATATTTTTTGGAATGAATCTATCGAGTGGAGTATCAGACTTTTTTAAGGTTTTTAAGAGACGATTACAAAAATATATACAACTTATGTGTTTAAAAATTATATCTGATAAATCTATAGATACTTATAATATTATAAAGCTGAAGAGTTTGTTTGTTTGGTTGGTTGGTTGAACGCGCTAATCTCAGAAACTACTGATCCGATTTGAAAAATTCTTTTTGCATTTGATAGCCCGTTAACTGAGGAAGGCTATAGGCTATATATCATCCAGGAAAAGTGTACGGGTCCCGTGAGATAGATTTGTTTTTGTCTAGGGACGAACCCGAAGCGAAGCGAGGGTGAGTCGCTAGTTGTTAAATAAAACGAAAATGTTTAACTGAACTAAAAGGACTGTATAATACTATGTTCCTTCGTCAACTTGTTCTTATTTATTTAGCGCGGATTCGCGCGGTCGGGTATTTTTATATTTGTAATTTTTTTATTATCGTATACAATCATGATACATGTAGTATTTTAATTTAATATGGTTTAAAAACATACATTTATATACATTATGACATCATAATATTAAATTGATCATAAGAGAGAAAAACTAAGATTTCTTACAAATATATTGCCTTTAAGAACCAATAAATAAATAAAACTATCTTTTCGGTTTTTATTTTGTGTATTTATTTTAATGTTTAGTTCCCGACGTTTCGAATGTTTTACAGCAATCGTGGTACCGTCGCGTTGGGAACAAAATCAAAATGAATCTGCAAAAAAAAATCCGAACAGATAGTTTTATTTAAAACTAGCGACTCACCCTCGCTTCGCTTCGGGTTCGTCCTTAGACAAAAACAAATCTATCCCACGGGACCCGTACACTTTTCCGGGATGATATATAGCCTATAGCCTTCCTCAGTTAACGGGCTATCAAATGCAAAAAGATTTTTTCAAATCGGATCAGTAGTTCCTGAGATTAGCGCGTTCAACCAAACAAACTTCAGCTTTATAATATTAGTATAGATATCAAATGTAACGTATTAACCAACATATAATTGAGGTAGGCTAAACTGCCCGTCATGCCACAAGTGAAACAGCTTGCAAAATGTATTCCAATAGTAGGTATTTTTACATTAAGTATTTATTTGTGTAAATTATTTTTAACTTTTATCTTGCCAAATAAATGTTTTTTTTTTATAAGAATATTTTATTTATTTACCTAGCAATCCCCTGCATTTGGCCAGCGCGGTGGACTATGGTCTGATCCCCCTCGTGAAGGTAGCCTCGTGACCAGCAGTGGGACGTTAATAATGGCAGAACACATTTTTTTTATTTATCTAACGAAACGTTTCTTTGCCAGCTAGTTCTGCAAGTGATATACCATCGAGGTATTACGGTTCGATTCCGATATAAAACATCCGTATAATCTTCGTCAAAGGCACCGCCTGCAAAAGTATCTCGTAAGAATCTTTGAGAGTATCACTGATCAAGTATCACAAGTTAGTTATGATATAAAATATAAGTATATCTTTTTTGATATTAATTATAATTATTTCCTAGATATTGTATAGGGCTTTGGTATAATATTGTGCATGTTGCGATACCTTCAAATGTTAAACGTTTTTCTATATTCTGTGTTAAATTTTTAGATAATAATAATAATGTTAATAGATGGCGTAAAATATGTAGATTTGATATTGAAGTTAAAAAGTTTAAAAACTAAAAAGGGATATTTATTAAATAATCAAAAAAAAAACAATTTTGTTTTATTTATAGACATATATTATTATTTTTACCATTATTATTTTTATTACGAATTTAATATTAATTGTTTAAAATTGCTTTATTTAATTTATGTGACATTTTATTTAGACATTAATAATTATGATTGATTTTTTTTTTCTTTTTAGTAATTTAAGCTTGAAGTTAAATCCACATGATCACTTAAAAACCTTAATAATAATTATCATGCTGTATTTACCTATAACTAAAAGTGCAATCAATATGTTAAGTGTAGTGCCTAGATAATATGTGTTAACCATTGTAACTTTTGTTGGTAATTCAATAAATAAATAAATAAGTAAATATACGTAAATTATTAGGAAAAATTTAGTTTTCTACCTTGATTTAAATCAATAAAAAGGTAGCAAGCTATAAATAGAGCTATAATAGCGTTGAAGGAATTCAATTAGCATTCATCCTTGACTGCAGTCTACAATGCACTCGCATATATTGGATAATCGTGAACATTTCCGGTTAGACACACCCACGTAATTGGGTATTGGACTAAAAGTATCGCTCGCTTGGAACTGCTAGCACTTGATTATATATTTATTTTGCTCCTACATATTGTATTCAACCCTTTTTAACGTCCCACTGCTGGGCACGGGCTCCCTTCTATACGAGGGGGATCAGGCCATAGTCCACCACGCTGGCCAAGTGCAGATTGGCGGACTTCACATGTCTTTCGGAAACTTGCAAGGTTCTCTCAGACATGCAGGTTTCCTCACGATGTTTTCCTTCACCGTAAGGCAAGTGGTAATCATGTTAGAAATGATTCGCACATGAAAATATCAGAGGTGCGAGACCCGGGATTTGAACCCGCTTCACTCGGTTTTCCAAGCGAGCGCGTTACCACTGGGCTACCACTGCCTTATCATACATATAACTTGACGCATTTCAAAAGACTTTTCTTCGAAGGATTTTCAAAATGTAGGTGAAATCTGACATTTTGAATGGGTACAATACTAAAATAGCATTTTCATATGAAAGACCAGTATTCGACTACCAATACACGTGAAAGACCTTTAAAAATGGGATTAGAAATGGCGAGTCATTGAGCCTATATCTATTCTATAATACAGTTTAAGCGACAGCGATTTGTTTCGGATTATTAACGCTAGAACTATTTGCTTAAGCAAATTATTGTTATAGCGGTATATTTAGATATAGGCTTATTGGTAGTATGATAGCTATTGTATTAAATTAAAATATTATGCCAGTTTTAAATGTTTTGAAATCAGTAAACAGCATTGCTGAGATAATGATATTTTTGAGCCAAGAATAAATGTAGGCTAGACCATTTATATCAATACTAGCGACTCACCCTCGCTTCGCTCGGGTTCGCCTCTAGGTAATTTTTATTTTGATAACTTTTTTATTCATGAAACGATTGAAATAAAAACAAATACTAAATGTTAAGTGAAGCTTACCACAATACATAAGTAGTAGTAAAAACCGAACCCAATTCGGTTTAGCCGTTTCTGAGATTAGCGCGCACAAATGCACAGACAAACAGACAAAAATTCATTAAAAATCATTGTTTTGGGCTTTATTGTGTAAATAAAAAGACCTCCAATAATTCCATGTACAGACAGCGATCAGTTACATTTTTATTATATGTATAAGTATGTCGCAGTGAAATGAGAATATTAGGTAGGTATTTCACGAAATCCCTAGAGATACCACGAAATCACGGAAGATGACGAATATTATTATTACTTACGTCTTCTTACTAAAAATGTTAAGGAATGGTTGCGGGACTGTGTTAGTAGGCCCGCAACCGGTATAGCGGTGGGCCGCGGTAGGAGGGGAGCACTGGTGTCTCGGTGCTGGCCTCCCCGCCTTCCGCGGTCTGGACGGGGCCGCCACCGTATGATGGCGGACGCGGTGGGGCTACAGGAGAGAGGACTTGGTGTTTCGATGCCGTTTCCCTGTCCTCTGCAGCCGTAGTGGGGCTCCTTCGGGGGTCCCATCAGATTGGAGGTCTTCGGACCTGCCGGGGCGCCGTGGTAGAAATGCATAAGCGATCCTGCGGCGTCCCACTAGCCATAGTGGATCCTCCATCCGCCAGGATGGGAGGGGAAAGTTGGAGTTTAGTGGGTAGTACCGGCTCTTCTAGTCGGTGAGCCCCACATAACCACCTGGGGGATCAGGTGGTATGCGTAAATGCATTCCCCAACTATAAAATATGCGGGGGGGGGGGGGGGGGATCTACAAACACACACACCCTTCTCACCCCCAAATGTATCGATTTAAGAGGACGGCTAATCTAAAGTCCTTCCGAAAAAAGAGTTCGTTTCTAAGGAAGACTTTGAAAAAAAAGAGTGACAAGCCATTGTGGAAAGGATTAAAAATGTAATTAAGCTTGTTGAAGAATATAAATCGGCGCCGATTTTGAATAAATCACGTAATAGGCAGCAATATTATTTTGGTACTAAATATGATAGAATAAGTATTGAAATACATGAGTTAATTGAAATACATCAGTTAATTTGAAATGACAAGGTTTCTTGTTTGAACCGGCCTTACATAAAGAAGTTAGTCTAATTTATGTCTTTTTAATATTACGTACTCTAATTTGTTAAATTTGTGAACTTCATTGATATACATCAGTTAATTTGAAATTTTGTTTTATTGTTTTATCCAGCAACACAACACTTTTTTCATTTCACTAGATTTAGTCTAGAACGACATAATATCACGGACGGGTTTATTTTGTCATATCCCTAAACATTTTTAGTAAGAAGAAGTAATTAATAATAAAATTCGTCATCTTCCGTGATTTCGTGAAATCCCTAGTATCCTTATTTCCCTGTGACATATAGATATGTTTGTCGTTAGTATGACAGTGATTGTATTAAATTAAAATAATGTGCCACTTTTAAATGTTTTGAAACCAGTAAACAGTATAGCTGAGATGATATTTTTGAGGTAAAAATGAATGTAGGGTATACCATTTATTTTATTATCTGCATAATTTACATATGACTATGGTTCTTCACATTGACTGAGATTCAATAATATATAAGATTGTCAAACATATGATTTGTAGGACCATTGTTCTGAGGTTATTTGCAAAGTTGAGAAGTTATAAGATCTTCAGACTACTCGTAAAACTGTTTGGCATGAATTGTAGTTGTCAAGAAACCGAAGCAAACATGGAGACCGTAAAACTCTCACTGAGTGTAATAATGTATGCAAAAACCTTATTTTCATTTTATTTCTCAAAGAAAAAATCTTTTATTGATTTTGATATGTCAAAAGTATTTGTTTCTAGTAATATAGACTGAAATTTAGAAAACTTTAATATATTTACATACGTATTAGTTCTGAAGAAGTAGAAGTAAAAATTGGGCAAGTGTCAGACAAAGCCATTGAAATATATTTTTATAACATCTTTGCATCACACAGTATATGTATATATATAATGTATTCATCCCTTTTTTTAACGTCCACTGCTGGGGGTGGGCCTCCCTTCAATACAAAGGAGATCAGGCCATAGTCCACATCGCTAGCCAAGTGCGGGTTAGCGGACTTCACATGTCTGTCGAAAACTTGCTAGGTTTCTCTCATTGCCAGACATGCAGGTTTCCCCACGATGATTTCCTTCACCGATAGGCAAGTGGTAATCATGTCGAAAATGATTTGTACATGTAAATATCAGAGGTGCGAGATCCGGGATTTGAACCAGCTTCACTCGTTTTCCTCAAGCGAGCACTTTACCACTGGGCTACCACTGCCTTAATAGTATATTTACGAAAATATGTACCTACAACTCGCGTTTAAATACAGAAAGTTATTTCAAAAACTAGTCTTCATTTTAGTTCAAAATCAACATAATATTCTATACCTCGTATACGATATTAATATATTTTAATCCGTGATAGGATTCTTCAAATGAAATGTATTGGGTATCATTTCATTGCATACGTCCATCTATTTATAGATGTTCTGGTCAAACATGGCGTAACGTCGAAGCTTTCATTCTTGAAGTTACTGGATACTTCAAATGTTGATATTTTAAATAATATATATACACCGCTCTAAATTAACTTATTTTCTTACTATTAAAGGGTTGCTGGAAGAAATCTCTTAAAGAGATAAGTTATCCTTTGTCGACATTCTGTTACTCTATTTTGTGTAACATATATTTTATGGTACATAAATAAATAAATAAATAAATAAATAATTTATTCACTAGAATTTTCAAAAACCATGTAGCCATAATTACTATGTACCTACGATATAAATAGAAGATTAATATTTAAACAGGAGATAGCACTGTGTGTTTGCAATTTTAAATTGTAATGCAAAGTATGTGAATTCTTTTTTTTTTTTAAATAACAGAATATTAATTCAGACTAAAGAATGGTATAGACAGAGTAATAGAAGTTAGAACTAAACATGAAGCCAAACAACAACGCATTATAATACTATACGAATGACAATTTATATACTGAGCGATCTATACTAATATAAAGAGGTAAAGTTTGTAAGTTTATGAGGTTGTAATCTCTGGATTTACTGAACTTAACTGAACTTAAATGAAATTTGGTAAGATGATAGTTTGAGTCCCTTGGAAGGACATAGGATACTTTTTATCCTGGAAATCATCCCTTAAGGTAGTGAAAATGGGGATGAAAGTTTATATGGAGAATCAACCTAGGGACGAACCCGAGCGAAATGACGCGACGATGAGTCGCTAGTAAGTAAATAAATGTTAATATATAAAAATAGCTAAGGGATTTTATTATAATAAAAAAAGTTAATATTATGCTACAGTGAAACCTGGTTAATTGGGATCTCAAGGGACCAAGACATATGTACCAATTATTGAGGGTTTCCAATAATCCAGTTTTCCAATTAAGCAGGTTTAAAATTATAGTTGTCTCATTTACAGAGGCCCCCGCTTACAGAGGTCGAAATGTGCCGTTGTTCCATTTTAAGAGGTGGAAATGTTAATAAAAGTGCGTATTTTTGGTGTTATGAATTTATTGTAGCCATGAATGTAGATTTACCGGTGGTAGGACTCTGTCAAGCCTGAGGAGTCCGACTGGATGGGTACCACCCCCTTATCTATTTCTGCCGCCAAGCAACAATGATTGCATTGTTGTGTTCCGGTTTGAAGGATAAGGTAGCCAGCGCAATTACAGGCAAGAGGCATATCATCTTAGTCCTCACAGTGACAACGCACCTGTGGTTCTGCATTTTTGTTACTTAAAACCTAAGTGCATGAACCGTAGGTGTTATGGGCGACAGGTACTGCTTTCCATCAGGTGGTCTGTCTGCTCGTTTGTCACTGAATGTCATAAAAAAAAAAAATACATAATGTTGACTTTGGTATGTTATTCTCCCTACACAGTTCATCACGCAACTTTCCACAATCATAATCTGATAGAAGTTTTAATTTTTCAGATACTGATAACGTTTTATATTTACGTTCGGACATTTTGTACACTTTTATTCCCTTGTTTTTAGGTCAAAACCTAAGACAGTACTGACAAACAAAGCACGCGCGAAAGACGACGCGAAATGTATGTAAGCAAACATGTCAAAACGTGTTAAAACCTGATTAATTTGTCTCACTTATACAGGTAATTGAGCTACAGAGTCTCAATTATAGAGGTAAACACCGAAAAAGTCTTAGAATTCAAATCTCATTTAACCAGGTTCAAAAAGTCCCATTAACAGAGGTAATTTAATGAAAAAGAACCGGGACCTCATTGCAACTCTCAATAATAGAGGTTTCTCACTTATCCAGGTCCCACTTAACCAGGTTTCACTGTATTTGTCTTTCAAGGGGAAGAAAGAGAACGAATGCTCAAAAAATATAAAAGAATATGGTATTATTTTTATTTCTTATATTTTATAAACGATAAATACATATCAAATTTCCTTCATACTTGAAAGGATTTTTTAAAAAAAAGTAAATAATCTGTATGGCGAAATCGAGAATCAAATCATGCTACTATTTTTGACTTTGTCATTTTTTTGGCGGGCTCTGGCTTTATAATTCTTTAGTCTGTGAGATATAAAATAACTCTTATAATTTTTCTTTTATAAGTACTTTTATATTTTTTTTTATTTTCCATAATGCCTAAACATTTTAAGCTGTGTCCCCAACACTTGGTTGCGGTGACGGCCTCAATTCAATATCCTTTAACTACATATTTCGTCGACTCAAAGTAATACGCTCTAATAAAAAATCAATTGAAGCAATAAAAGCGTTTGGTTTCATTTAAACGGATGATAAAATTTTATTATGATCGCTATTTAATACAAACATGTAACTATTATTGACTAGTAACATTTCCTGACTCTACTTGAAAATAAATATTCATATAATATTTTAAACAGATATTTTCACGCCATTTTCTTTATAGTGAATTATAAATCATTACAAAAACAAAAACAAACCTATCACCACAGAAACCTTACATTTTTTCGAGATAAAAAAGTAGCCTATGTGCTATTCCAAACTATAATCTATCTCTTTGTGAAATATCATCCAGATCCGTTCAGCCGTTCTGGCGTGAAAGAGTAACAAACATCCATACTCACAAACTTTCACCTTTATAATATTTATACAGATAACCAAATTATGCATAATATATAAAAAGCACCTTAGTCTTACTTCACTCGAGTAACTTCTAGGTTCTTAACAGTAGCACAGATCACATAATACATACTATACAGTAGCTTATTTATTACTGCTGGACATAGTCTAAACCTGTACAAGGTCGCATGCATAAATGGATTTTGCCATAGGATTTAAAAAAAAAGGATTTAATGGTTAAATACCATTAAAAACTAACTCCCATAAATAGACATCTGTAATCATCGTACGTACTCATAACAATATTATTTGCTTATTTTTATCACGTCATGGACGTTAAATATTAAATTATTGAACTTACACTCTACCGATTCGTTTTTAACTTTGCAATAATATTTATAATACAAATATTTGTTTTGAAATTAATTCAATTTTATTAGTCTACAGGTATGTGACTTTGCCAAGGGTGTTATGTCATTTGAAATTTTTTGTTCAACATACTCTATCTGTTGTTGTTTCATTGTTGTGTCATGATGTTTCTTTGTATGTTTGTACGTACGTTACTAAATCATTCATCGATTGTCATGAAACTCTGGTGGGCAATTTTGCATATGCTTGCTAAGGTTCCTGGTAAAAAAATAATAATTTGTCTTTGGACGTTTCTTTCATGTTTTCCTAAACTATTCAAGACCAGGGACGAGCACCCGAGAGAAGCTAGGGTAAGTTACTATATAAATAAAAATGATCGTTTCTTTGTATAAATAAATAATTGTTGGGACATTAACAAAAGCACCATCTAGTTCCATGGTAAGCTACGAGGCTTGTGTTATGGACACCAAATAGTTGATACACTACACATACATATATAATAACTTTAAATGCATAAATATTATAAATATAAACACCCATGACTGGACTACAAACATTTGTGCTCATCATACAAATGAATGCCCCCAGCGAGACTCGAACCCACGACCGCCGACTCAGTTAGTAGGATCACTACAAACTGGATCAAACGTGTCGTCAAATTTACATTGTATGATTATATACACATTACTAAACCATTCGGTTGAAATGAAGCTTTGGTGAGTTGCTCTGCGTGTGAAGAATCATGGTCCAAAATAAAAGAATTTTTCTTTATATTTTTTTTCCTATACCATCCATCCCTAAGGGTGCAAAGAGAAATGAGGGTAAGCCGTTAATATATGATACAACCAAATATCGATTTCCTTTGTTATTTTGGTCGAACGAATGAAGCTGTCAAAAATATTTAATGTAAGTAGTGCAATTGATAAATTCATCAAATACCTACTACTGTCCAAAGATACAATTGACCTTGGATGGTATTCAGAAATATTGGACTTTGTATTGGAAGAAATATAAGAAGTGTCTTACCAACCTTATTTAATTAGACTATAACTATAAATGCGAAAGTTTGTGTGGGTATGTTTGTTAGTTCTTCTTCTTCTTGTTAGTTCTAGTTGTTAGTGTTTAAACAGATAGACTAAGACGTAGAGTAACACATAGGCTACAGTCAGGCACAGGTGACGCACTGTCGACTAAGCGAAGCGAGAATAAGTTGCTAACTTAACATCATTTTTCTTAATTTTTTTATATAATTATAATTTTTTAAAATTAAAATGAGGAACGTGTTACTATAAAAATTAAAGTAAACTACTTTAATAAGACTTGCCATCAATATGGCGATTTCAATATACTGGTTCGCCTAGTTATCAAAACTCGACCATAACCTTTAGTGAAAATTTGAAGAAAACTTATACGAATAAAATGTGTCTATGTATCTATATAAAAAACTAATTGCTTTCAAATTATTTTTATTTATATCTCGTCAAAAGCTATTATTTACAAAAAAAAAAACTACTTTTTTGTCTTTGCCCATTTATATATTGTTATTTAAATTCATTATATTATTAACTAGCGACTCACCCTTGCTTCGCTCGGGTTTGTCCCTACTTACATTTTAACGTTTAGTATAGATTTCTCAGAGATGAAATATTTTCCCGCTGTAAAAAGCATCCTATATGTTGACCCGGATAACCAGCTGTCATCATACCCATCAAAATCCCTTCAGTGGTTTTTCTGTGATGCGGTCACGGACAAACAGACAAAAAGACAAAAAATCGAAAAAGTATACATTCGGCCTCTGTATCGATAATAATGTCTATTTCAATAAGATTTTCCAAAAAATATTCAATGTACAGATTCGGCTTAGTTACAATTTTATTATATGTATAGACTAAGCACTTATATTTGTTTACCATTTCTTCTATAATACATGTACAGTATTTTCAAAATCTTGTACTTGAATCCAATTCGACATAGTATTCAGTCAGATAGTGCGTAACTTTCTCATCAATATAAACATGAATTACTTTGTGAAACCTTATAAGTGTAAAACGAAGACGGTTAATATGTATACGAGTAAAATATCGATTCATACTGCAAAATTAATCAGCGGGTTTAGTCTTGGCTAGATTCTACATTCATTTTCTCTTAAAGCTATTTGGCGCTGAAATACAAATTTCCCAGAACATTAACAAATTCACTTTGCTGGCGATATTGTTATGCTCGTTAGCGTCCGATAGTTTAGAAAAAAAAAACAAGAGGTAGTAGGTACCTACTTTGCTTTTTTAAGTAGTGTAAAATATCACCTCCTCTGAGCTCACAGAATTCCTCCTTAGCACTATACCGGTTTGGTTAAATATTAATGACAACCAAAAGTAATAAATAAATACCTAGCAATTTTTTTTTTATTGCTTGATCTACTAAAGATAGGAATTTGACAGAAATTTAATATTAGGAACGTCAAATATCTATTTCTGATGGGCGAACTGTCGTTAGGTAAATTATTTATCGATACATATTATAAAACAAAGTCCCCCATCGTGTGTGTCTGTCTGTCTCTGTAAACGTGATAAACTCAAAAATTACTGAACAGATTTTCTTACGGTTTTCACCAATGGACGGAGTGTGAGAAAGGTTACGTACATATAATTAATTCAATAAAGTTTCGTGTAAATTGGTTAAAATATGACAATGATTGTTAAAGATTTCGGAATATATCGTGCCGACTAATTATTGCAGATACCACCACGAAATGTTCTAAAAAATTGAAAAACATAAAAATTATTACAAAAAAGTTCGCGATAGCATATGTCTATCTTTTAAGGTAGACTCACAAACTTAAAAAAAGAGTCCTATAAATACAGATAACAATTGCCAATAATATCGCCATTTTTTTTATTACCAATATACAAAAAACAGCCAAATTGAGTGTAGAAGATCCTCTTTTGAATTTTGAAAACTAAAAATACTTTCACTAGCGTGAAGGTTAAGCACTACTTCGTGGATAGACCCTTTTTTTTAATAGTTGGGGAATGCATTTACACATACCACCTGATCCCCCAGGTGGTTATGTGGGGCTTACCGACTAGAAGAGCCGGTACTACCCACTAAACCCCAACTTTCCCCTCCCATCCGCCATAGTGGGACGCCACAGGATCGCTTACGCATATCTACCACGGCGCCCCGGCGGCAGGTCCGAAGACCACCGTCTGGTGGGACCCTCGAAGGAGCCCCACTACGGCTGCAGAGGACAGGGAAACGGCATTGAAACACCAAGCCCTCTCGATGCCTCGACGATGAGCGGCCCCGTCCTGAGCGTGCCTCTAACCGTGGTTGAAATAACCTCGGTTAGAGACACGCCCCCGCTGTTGGTCCGCGCCGGATTACTCCGGTACCACCCGCCCCTCTAAGCGGGTGGCGTTCCCCTATCCGCCACCCGGGGACGCGCCCGGTAGGAGTCAGCTCTCCCCCGGGTCGTGGATAGAACCTAAAATATATGTTTACATTCCACTTCAGCAGATACAAAAGTATTCTTTTCATTTCTGCATATGTTTTTAGAAGATACCTCAATTGCAAGTTGTAACTGATTTACTAATTAAGAAAAAAACATATTTATTAAAATCTATACATATAATAAAACAGTAACTTAGCGAAATCGATATGCGTGTTTCACGCAAAAAGTACTGAACCAATTTTAACTTACTTTTGTGCAGTGATAACTTATTACTCGGTTCAACATTTAGGATACTTTTTACTTCAGGAAAATCTTTTATTCCCACGGGAAAACACAATGACTGGTTCTATCGAGTCGTTTTTAAAAATTTCATCTCTAACGCTGGCTAAACCTTAAGAGATACATTAAAAAATGTACTGGAAAATTGTAGATCTTAATAAGGCCTACAGAATAATCCGCAATAGCATGAGTCTCTTCTAAGGTACATTCGCAATGATATTCATAGTTATGAAATGAAATAGATATTTAAGACGTGCTTAGGGACGCACCCCACCGAGGGCAAGTCACTAGTTTATTATAAAAATAAGTTATTATGAAAAAAATCTAGATTATTTAAAACATTTTAAATCAAAAATAACAAAATGTCATCTCAAGTATATCATATAAATTATAAATACATATTTATTTTCGCGCGTCTCTGACTTTATTTGTCAAACAAAAACGAAAATGTTTGTACGTCTGATAGCTGCAGTGTGAAGCACGTTGTTATCACTTAGGGCGTCTTCTAGTTCATATGCGAGTATTATGATAACTATCTTTTTCACCGACTTCAAAATAACGAGGTGAATCAACACAGCTGTATTTTTTTTAATATCTTTGTGTGTATGTGATATCATGATTATGTATTATACCTCAGATGTGGTCCTATATATGATTCTACAAAAAATAATTCCACCTGAACGATAAGTATAATTATAGTGATAGTTTATAGTGATAAGTTATTTTAGAGTCAATATACCTTTTTAGGTAACAAGCAGTATTATTTTTATTTTCAACCAACTTTTAATAGGAGTCTATTTTTTCCGCAAATTACTTCAGATATCCATTGGCGCAAGTAAGCCTAATGAATAATATTTATTGTCTTTTTGAAGTGAAACTGTTTTAGTATCGTTGTGATTTAAAACTCGATGAAACTGAAATGTGGTACGAGAAAGAAACAAACATATGAATATAGAGGACTTACTACTTACCCTCGCTTCGATTTGGGTTTGTCCCTAGATAAAAACAAATCTATCCCACGGGAATCGTACATTTTACCGGGATGATATATATTCTATAGCTTTCCTCAATTAAAGGGCTATCTATTGCAAAAAGAAATTTTCAAATCGGATTAGTAGTTCCTGAGATTAGCGCGTTCAACCAAACGAACAAACAAACAAACTATTCAGCTTTTTAATAATAGTAATATATTCGAAAAAAAAGAAAAGCGGTTGACAAACAGAGGAGAAAAAGATAATGAACTGTTTAGTCTTTGTCTATTTCTATTAACTATATATAGATTTTAGTGTCTCCTAAATTGGTCACAAATCTGGGACTGGGCTGGGGAGGCTTTCAATAGAATATATTTTATTGTCATTATAATGGAACGGTTCCATTCAAACAAAATTGTGTGGGCGGTTACTTCCATGTTTAAAGGTTGCAGATTAAAAAGCAGTCGAACCCGCATACATTCAATATATTAATAATAATAATAAATATGTTGGGACATTAACACAGAGCACCATCTAGTTTCGTGATAAGCTACGAAGCTTGTGTTATGGATACCAGATAGTTGAGCCACTATAGATATATATTTTTAAATATATCTATACATATTATAAATATAAACACCCATAACTGAAGTACAAACATTCATGCTCATCACACAAATGAATGCCCCCAGCGGACTCGAACCCATGACTTCTGGCACAGCAAATAGGGTCACTACAAACTGAGCCAAACGTGTCGTCCTACCTACTTCTCTATCCATCCATATATCTAAATGCGTATTTTGTTATTTACATATCCCACAAACAAGTGGCCAGTGAGGGTGTATATAGGGTAAGATTAATTATACACCAAAGCAACATTTATTGGTAATTTTCCCTTTTTCTATCCTCATGGAAATGGTTGGACAAATTTTGATATAATGTTTCAAATTCTAATTGAAAAGTTCGAGCTCGTTGTGCCTCGCACTAAAAATTCTGGAGCCAAGGTCCTATGTTATGGCTAAAACAATAAAACACGAAGTATTAGTTATGTAATTGACTCATATAGGTAGTTCTTAAATAATCAGCTTAACAAATGTGAAATTGACTGGCACATAATTCATATCAATAATAACGAGTAAAGTATGGTGTGATTCAGTTTACTCATCTTTAAAAGAATTTCCAGGACATAAAAGGCAATACCCGTCATGTTTTACTTACACGAATATGCAATACTTAGTCTAGGTCAGGTCAACGATATAATGCGACTGCATAAAATACTGCACCGTTCCTCCCAATATAAAAGAACGCGTGGCTTTTTAATTTACCTGTATTATATGACCACGGAGAGATTGAAAATTACACAATGTCCCAGTTAAGTGATAAAGAAAGGTTTTATCAGTGTTATAATCCTCTGTAGAGGGTTGTCGAGTGGTTTCCCACCCACAATGGCTCCATGGGAATCGTTAAGAAGGAATTTTAAATATTTTAAAAGCGTTTAATAGCTGTTGTCAATAAATTGATAATATAGAAATTACATATCCAATTAGTTTCTAAATTGAACGCAATAATATTTTTGAAATTCATCATCCACCTCCTTTAAAATCAGATAAAGTGGTTGATGATTACCCTATATCTTGAAGTAGAGTAAGTTATTGCCATGTTTTCACCTGCTAGTGTTGTACCAATGTTATGTTTTAATTCACTGCTTAAGCGTCTAAATGATGACTACAAATTCTATCTTTGAGCTTTGTTATAATTTTTACTCTTAAAAGTCTCGCGCAAAAACCCTCATTGAAAAAAAAAACATTTTTGTGTACCACGTACGAACATTCACACATCCAAATGGACAAACATTCTAAAACAAAAAAAATATGATTTAATGTGTACATTTGTATTGTATATATATATATATATATAGTTCTTAGCTATGTTTGATGAAAATCGGTCCAAGATAGCCGGAGGTTTTATAAATTTTTCATTTATCACTCGTCTTTATTATAAAAAAAATATTACTTTCCCAATATTCCCAACATCAATTAACATTTCTTTGTCAAAAATTACATCTTAGGCCAATACACTCATAGATAAGAAACTAGGCCCATTACATGTAACTTTATTATTTTATCAATATATAAAAAGTGTCTTACATAACTCAACAACCAGTACAATATGACGTCCATTTTCTTAAGTCATTCAAATAGATTTCCTTGAAATAGACGTTTCTTATTTCAAATACCGAGGCTATTGATTTTCTCAACGATAGGGCAATAACTTAGTTTGTATCCTACTTATCGTGCAGTAGTACACCTACAAATATCTCTCACAGACTCATTCTACTAATAACTTTTGATTTATTTTATGTAGATTTTTTTATGATGATGATGAATATGTATACATACTATCTATACTAATATTATAAATGTGAATGTTTGTGAGTATGGATGTTTGTTACTTGTTTGTGGATGAAATTTGGCACATAGATAGATTATAGTCTTGAATAACACATAGACTACTTTTTATCCCGGAAAAATGTATGGTTCCCGTGGGATAGGATTGTTTTTGCTTTCCTAGAGGCGAACCCGAGCGAAGCCAGGGGGAGCCGCTAGTTCTCAAATATATCGATTAACAATTATAAAAATATAAACGAACATAGAACCTTATCCTTTCTTAAGTCCGTTAAAAAAATATATTCAGATTTAATTAATCTACCTAAAACTCGCATAATCATAAAATTATAATTTAATATAATAGATAGATGTATTTGTATTTCAATTACATAAATTCTATATTACTCTTAATATAGGTATTATCGTATATAGGTTATACTTCAAATATGTTATGCACTCGTGAAAATATTTATTTAATTATCTCAATTACTAAAATAACATTTACGATTATTTGTAAATAACGATTGTGTAAACAACTGATATATGACATTTTAATTTTATACGTTTTTGGAGTTCCGTACGTACAAAAACCGTCTATTAGTGAATATTATGTAGAGTATGTAGAGATGGGTTAAAATCGATTGTTATACCTATTATCAAGTCTTCTATTCACCTGTCCTTTAAAGGGTCGTACTTGAGGCTTTCCTTTACTTTTTCCTAAGAAAATTCTTCTTTTATTTAAACTTATACAAGCACTTTTGAGTCTAATTGGATATTGTTAGATTGCATTTTCTTTATTTTTGACTTGTTAATGTGATTAGATAAGTTGGGGGCGCGCTTAATAATAACTAGACTATGTTTCAAAATTTCAATTACAACATAATAAAATTAAATCCGCGTCCATGGCCTTAGGCATTGTCAGTCAACCACATATTCCATTATAATTTATAACACAACGATATAAAAACTTCAACATTGTGAGCGATATTTTCAATAAAAACTTTTATAAACTTTAAAAATGTTTACTTTCAGTGCCAAGATCATAAAAATAAATACATAAATAATATTACGATAGAAACACAAGCATGTTTTGAATATTGATCGTTAAAATTAATGTGAAGCTTTCCATCAAAATAATAACTATTTTGCGCACCAATTATATTAATTTTAACCATTGTTATTTGTGTATGCATCATAAATGCTCTATTCTCACGATTGATAAACTTTTTACAGCCTTGAAAAACAAATCCTTAAGCCCGTAGTAAATAGTCGTCGCATCTACACAATGATAATTAAATATGAAACATACATAAATTTATTACGTATTAAATTTGAAAAGTAAGGTATCCAACTAATAAATATCGCATGTAAAAGATATTAAAATATGTATTTTTTTTACTTTTTTACTTAATAATTGCATTAAATACTTGAACTTATAACTTTGTCATTGACACAAAAAGCAAATAAAACAGCAAATGCCTCATAAAAGTTATCTTTATCAAATAAACATTACGTTATCTATGTTTAAAAAATAAAACGTCAGTTTTCCCGCGCTCCGCGTCATCGTGTCCTCTTCTACGCATGTCTCTCCACAGTATTGAATGGACGGCTAGTTCGCAGCGATTTTCTATAACAGCCAGTCCTGTTTGGCGGAAATATTGATTTTTGTTGTGTTAAATAGGTAGCATCCCAGTACGTGTTGTGGTCAAGTGATAATATAAAAAACAGTGCCTTTCGCGAGTGTTTTTGTTTTAGTCAATTGGTAAGTGTGTCATGGATAATTACGTTTAAAAATTAAATATTAATTCAATTTATTGTTTGTTTTAATCGTTTCTGTTTTAATGTTCAATTATAACTAAATTAGATTTAATGCGGTAGAGAAAAAATATATAAAAGCTTAGAGGTTGAATGTCGCGTTTTGTTTACGAAGGGGCCTTTTTTATAGATATGTATGTGCTTGGTACGGTCATTTGCATATATTTTATCGTATTATTATTATATTTTTTTGATATGTTTTAATTGTTTGAATCTGCGAATATACTTATTTATTTTTATGATGTTTTCGTTTTATGACATTAGAAAAATTCCACGGCAAAATAAATGGCCTTTTAATTAATAGATAATAATTCAAATTGTATTTATGAATAAACGTACGTATTACGCATATATATTTTTTTTACTATATAAAATACCAACTATTTTGAACTTATACAATTTCAGTATTCCGATTTCGTAATAAATACATTGCTATTTATGTATTGTTTACATTACAATACTAGTAATGCGAAGCATTTAGGCAAAATGTAGAGCAAAACAGTTACGTATTCACCATCCCTAGAATTTCATTTTATTTAATATTAATGAATATATCAAAGGCTTTACTAGAATATGAGTAAAATTTCAGACTTTAGAGCTTTAGTATTTTATATTTTCTAACAATAATGTTTTTGAAAAGTCATTTTAAAAAAAACTAGCAGGTACCCTAACTACGCTAGATTTTATAGACGGCACCTATATTTAATTCATATGACATAACTGAGTCTATTTTACGGTATAATAAGTGTCAAAGACCCTCGTAATAGCAATAACGATTGATGGCATGAGAATTAGTATTCGTACTTCAGAGTATTTAAATAACAATAGCATAATTATAAAGAAATTATTATTAAAAAAGTCATCAAAAACTGTCCAGTCATTCTCACATGTTTTAATTTATGACAAATCGTAACAAACAGAATGACAGACAAACAGACTAAAGAAACATAAATATTTTTATTCTATAATTTTAAATCACAAAATTTTCATATTAAAAATATAACAAAATTTTAACGTATAGTAGGTTTCTTGCAAGTAGTTTTTCTTGTGTTGTATTATTATTTTATAGATATGTTATAATGACCCATCGACCGACCCCTATGGAAAAACTTGAGTCCAACGGTTGATCAACGTAATACAAGGACACGTCAACAAACATTCTTATATACGAGTACAACATATTTTTTTTATTGATTACATTCTATATGTTCTATATAAAGCATAACAATTAAAATAAAGATAAATATATGTACATGTAACAGATTATTAAATTACGTAATAAAAATATTAGTTTAACATTGTAGGAAACCTTACAATATCATAATGTCCGACTATCGTTAAGCACTTATATTTTATAAGTATAAAGTTTTATTTGGATTAGAGCGGGATTACCTATACCTATGTATAATAAAATTCTGAGTCGAATCTGTACATTAAATATTTTTTTGGAAAATCTTATGGAAAAAGTTATTTTTATTTACAAAGGCCGAATCTATAGTTTTTACAATTTTTATCTGGCTGTCTGTCTGTCTGTCTGGGAACGCATCACGACAAAAACAGTAGACAGATTTCGATGAAATTTAATATGATGATAACTGGTTATCGGGGTATATAAGATACTTTTTACTGCGGGAAAATATTTCATCTCTGAGAAATCTAAATTACAAGAAAAAAACACTGATACATTAATTGATATTATCCCTAAATTATGGGATAAGAAATAAAAGATTGAAAGGAGTATCGCTTCAAGAGTGCACGAAAGGTGAATATTAGATAGAGGTAAAGATACTAAGTCTGATTAGTTTGATCAGCAATAGTGGGGGTTGTCGCGCATCCCTCACGTCACTCTCATTCCGTCAAGTCCTATCCATAACCCCTGAAAATTAAATCTCTAGGAAGACTAGAGTGTCAAAAACATGTGAAAATATAATTAACTCAAAACAGTAAAAAATATATATATTAAGTAATTAAATATTAAAAAACCGTTCTGTTAACATCATATCAATGATAGTTATACCCAGGCGACAGTTTCGCTCGGCGTTTTATAAAAGCGTGTTGTTTTCCTTACTTAACCTTATTTCTTTCAAATATAAAATTTATAATATATAAATATATATACACACACACACAAGAATTGTTTATTTAATATCCATACTATTATTATAAAGCTGAAGAGTTTGTTTGTTTGTTTGTTTGGTTGAACGCGCTAATCTCAGGAACTACTAATCCGATTTTAAAAATTCTTTTTGCATTAGATAGCACGTTAACTGATATATATCATGCCGGAAAAATGTACAGTTCCCGTGGGATAGATTTGTTTTTGTCTAGGGACGAACCCGAAGCGAAGCGAGGGTGAGTCGCTAGTTTAAAGATATAAAATGGCAATATCTGTCATTGTGTTTAAGGATATTTCTCAATGTCATTGTAAACAAATCGAATCGAACTTCCGACTGGCTAAGTGTATGTCCCAACATATTTATTTATATTTAATATAACTTTCATATTTATAAATCCAATTAATTCAGCGCGCCTAGGTTTATTTCTGAACAACAGGTACCTATTAAAGGCGTAATTTATTTAAAAGCTCCCATAATTATAATACATCTGTAATTTAATTAACATGTACGTATACAGTGACAACGAAATATTTGCTTTTAAAACCATCCATGTCATTTTATAGGCTTCTAAATATAATTGACATAACTTTACCGAACTGTTCCAGGAGAAGGGTAATGTTGTATTCTATTATAATTATATGTAACGGCTGTCTACAATTATTCTTATAAGTAGGTAGTAGGTACCGTAAAATATATAATTTTATATGCATTTAGTAGAAAACTGCTATTTTGACATTACAAACAGACACTTCAATTTTATTTATCTATATAGATAATATGTTGTACATCGCCTTATACTTATCAAGGTCTTAGTGCGAATTCTTCTTGAACATTCTATTTGATTCCGACTACAATTTCGATTGTCGAAAACAACTGCCGCATTAATTACTTCAAGGTTTATCATTTTAAATTGTCTGACCTCAAAAATTAAATGACAAGATGTTTTAAATATGAAATTATTACGTTTTAGAATCGAATGATATCTCGAATATACTGGAATAGGCCACCTAACCAATAAATACCTACCAATATTTTAAGAATACTCATGAAGTTACTAGTTTTTGACATTATGTAAGGATTTTAGTACATTTTCTTACATATATCTTTATAACTGAATACAATTTAAAATGATAAAAATGAATATTTATCCATCGTAACGGGTATTTTCGAGCTCTTTCACAATTCAATGAAACACTCAATAAAAGTTTGTAAATTCTTTTTAATTTACCAGTATGGCTCCCAGTGAGATTTTATTTATTTACCCTATATAAAGAACTTTTGCCGTCTAGTACTTAAATTAGTAGAAAAAAATAGGAAGAGACAGACAGACAGAGTGATTCCTGTGTGTGGGAAGCTCGTTCCTTTTAAAGTAGGAAACCCTTTACGTAACAAGACAATCTATATATATAATAAGATTGTGAGTCGAATGTACGTTAAATATTTTTTTGAAAATCTTATTATTTTAAAGTAATCATTATTATCGATCCAGAGGCTGAATCTATTAAATAAAAGCAAAGTGTTGTAGATTTATGTTTAGAACTCACCCTCGCTATGCTCGGGTATATATGTATTTCTCAGGGATGAGATATTTTTCCGCAGTGAAAAGTATCCTATATGTTGACCCGGATAACCAGCAATCATCGTGCCAAATTTTATCAAAATCTGTCCGGTGGTTTTCTTGTGATGCATTCCGAGACAGATAGAGAAAAATTCTAAAAACTATACATTTGGCCTCTGTGTCGACAATAATGACTATTTCAATAAGATTTTCTAAAAAATATTTGATGTGCAGTTTCGGCTCAATTAGAATTTGATTATATGTATAGAAGAAAAAGGGCTTTAATACGGAATTATTGACTTTAAAAAGTCAATTCTAATTATATTAGATACATATTTTACTACAAGAAAGCACTAAGGCGACGATATGTTAATCTTGACTTAGCCTTAGACAAGGCTTGAGATATATTTGTATGTATTCAGCCCTTTTTAACGTCCCACTGCTGGGCACGGGCCTCCCTTCAATACGAGGGGAATCAGGCCATAGTCCACCACGCTGGCCAAGTGCGGATTGGCGGACTTCACATATCTTTCGAAAACTTGCTAGGTTCTCTCAGACATGCAGAGACATATTTATTTCATATCTAATGCAAAACCGCGTGCACTAAATAGCATTTACATAAAAATATTACGTGACAACCGACGACCCCGCGCTGGAATGTTAAATATTTTTATTGGTATTTATGTGGGACGCAGGCGCCGACAAAAATAAGAACGTACATAGGTAAATATAGTTCATAACTTCCGCTCCAGTGTCTCGGTTATATCATATAAGATGCGGTTACATACTATATTATATACATGGCTCTAGATGATCTTTAAGGCTTTATATTGCCTTAGTTTTCGGTAATATCTGTTGTTAAACGTAACATCCATGCTGTTAATGTTTTTATTTTTCTTTTATTTTCGTTGATTCCCTATACAAACTTTCACTCCTATTTTTACCCCATTAAGGGTAGATTTCCAGCATAAAAATTATCCTATAACCTTTCCAGGGAAATTTCATCTGAATTTGTCCAGTGGTTTCCGAGTTTATTCGGTACAAACAAACAAAAAATTTTCCTCTTTGTAATATTTTATTTTTTATTTGGTTAAAGACTAAAAATGTTTATATTTCACATATAAACATTTTTAGTTTTTACTCAAAATCTAAAATCATCAGTAGCAACTTTTTAAAAGGACCCTCATTAATTAATTGAAGAGTATTGTCGTGATTTGACACGTCTTTACCGCAAATTGAGGTAAATTAATCATAGTAATTTGTCCTAACTAATTTATTAACGCCCAAAAACCCCTGGAGCCAAAGTGCTGTAATTTTGGCAGCCTATTTTCCTATAATGCCATTCTAAGATTTTTTTTAAATGGCAAAATTTGTATGGCTTATTATTAGAAGGTCTAATAAAAAATATCGAGAATGACTTCCTGCCTGGAAGAGCCTGGAAATCGTGATCTGGATATTCTTCAATTTTATCTTTACTAATATTGTTAGTTAAAACAGTGGTAGTCAAGTGGAAACATTATTGCTTGGGAAACCAAGTGAAGCGGGTTCAAATCCACCGTATCGCACCTCTGATATTTCCATGTGCGAATGATTTTCAACATGATTACCACATGTCTAACGATGAAGGAAAACATTGTGTGGAAACCTACATGTCTGAGAGAACCTAGCAAGTTTTCAAAAGACTTGTGAAGTCCGCCAGCCCGTACGGACGATGGCGTGATCTCCCATTCGATCCCGGATCGCCCTAAAAAGAGGCCCGTGCCCAGCAGTGGGACGTTAAAAATGCCTGAACACATCCAAAATACATACATTGTTAGTGCAAATGTGTGTTTGATGATTAGTCCGACCTCACATTAAGAAAAAGGCATGGCAAACTTGATCCTGAAGAAGCATTAAAGGAAAATTTAATAATGCGTTCCGAAACAAAATTTCTGTTATCTTACTGATGATTGAAAAGAAAATATAAATGTTGAATTGAGAACCTCCTCCTTTGTTCCGTCGGTTAAAAAATCAGCCATCATGTTATGAGTTTACATTATTTATTCATTGATATTACAGTTATAAATGAACGTTAAAGTCACGGAAATATTTAGTCCAGTTTCAAAGCAACGCCATCGATGTTAAATTTAGGCGAAAAAATACCCGAATTAGGGCCATCCAAATACTTCTTATTTAATCTCTGCTTATAATAATTAGTTTTAAAATTGTATTATAAAGTAAAACCTAGATAATTGACATGTGAACTGTGACCTAACACACTAACCGAGTTTTTCCCATTATTCACCATCTATCAATCCACTTGACGCCTCGCCAATGTTACCCATCCGTACCCTATTATGCTGACAGTATGGAGTCAGTTAGTAAAAAAAATGTTTTAAAAGTCTCATCTGGAGTTCATGCCTTCAAAGCTTGAGTAAACAACAATAACGAATGACCCAAAATACGAGGTCGATGTACCTTGCAGAGATTTAAGAGACTTCCCCCAAATTGTTTGTATTTCTTTGTAACTTGCTCGTACGGGGCGGATTTAATGAATAGGTGCTTTTGAGGTTGCCCCATTTTCATTTCGAGCTTTTCTATAGACTAAGCCAGAAAATGTTTAGTTGTAATTATAAAGGACAAGTCATTTTGGAAACGGAACTAGACTTATTCTTCAAACCTACAGACATACAAACACAAACTTTTAAATAAAACTATCTTTTCGGATTTTACGCGGATTTATTTTGGTTTTTGTTTCCCGACGTTTCGATTGCTTTACAGCAATCATGGTCACGGGAGAGACTAAGATGTTAGATGTCACAAAGCATTATATAGTTGTTACAGACAATTACCCACAATTAACAAAAATGAATTCAAAATTTTGAAAATTAGCATCAATGTACCTTACAATATTTGTTAATTTTAATTTTAAACATTTTTATAATTTTAATTTTAAACTTGAAATATGGAATATTATTTATATAATTTTAGCTATTATCATTATAATTATTTCAATTTTTTAGAAAACTTATTATTGTATTATTGTTTAATAATCTATATTTTTAGTGTTACCATTATTATATTCTATGTCTACTTTAGAAAATTAAAATTAATTAAAAATTACATTTGTATTCAGCCCTTTTTTAACGTCCCACTGCTGGGCACGGGCCTCCCTTCAAGACGAGGGGAATCAGGCCATAGTCCACCACGCTGGCCAAGTGCGGATTGGCGGACTTCACATGTCTTTCGAAAACTTGCTAGGTTCTCTCAGACATGCAGGTTTCCTCACGATGTTTTCCTTCACCGTAAGGCAAGTCGTAAATTACATTTACAAATGTAAAATATTAATTTGCTTTGTGACATCTAACACCTTAGTCTCTCCCGTGACCATGATTGCTGTAAAGCAATCGAAACGTCGGGAAACAAAAATCAAAATAAATCCGCGAAAAAATCCGAAAAGATAGTTTTATTTAAATGTCTAATATTCGCGTAAATCTAAGAAAGTATTACATACAAACTTTATTATATATAGTAACTAACGGCTCACCTTCGCTTCGTTAGAGAAAAATAAAATCAAATCTATCCCACGGAAACCATTTATTTTTCCGGGATATAAAGTGTCTATATGCTATTCCAGACTATAATCTATCTCTGTGCCAAATTTGAGCCAGATCCGTTCAGCCGTTCTGGCGTGATTGAGTAACAAACATCCAAACATCTAAACTTTCGCTTGTATAATATTAATACGGATACGTAAGATAAGATCCGATAACCCAAATAAAGCGCTTATAAAGTCATTAAATATCATGGAAAATAAATTTTGTCTTCTATAAATATTATTTAAAAATCATTTCCTCTTTTGCATCTTACGATGTTTTTAACGTGTTTTCATTTTTTACTATTTAAACGATTATTTGATTGATCTATAAGTGAGTTAACTATTTTTATAATGTGTTTGTTAATTATTATTTTATAATTAATAATGTCGCTTCGAGATATCTCTAGCTGTAATAATAATACAATGTTTTTATTATGCTTACAATCAACTTTTAATTCCAAATATGTAATAATTAAAAACATGTAAATTATAATATTTAGTTTTATTTAGAATCAAATAAAAAAAAGAACAGAAGATTTAAATACACAAAAAAACTCGATTATTTAATCTATCTAATACGAGCAATTCTTGTACTTTTTTTCTTTCTTTAATTTGTAATTTCGCTGAAATTTGGTATGGGGGAGGCTTTCGGGGGCGAAAAATCGATCTAGATTAGTCTCATGTCTGGGAAAACGCGTGTTTTCGAGTTTTCATGCGGTTTTCTCTTGCATTATTATTAGACAGTCGGAATACAAATTTTTTACTTTTGTATTTATTCAAATTTTTAGTTTTTTTTTTTTTTTATCTAAAAAACGATATAACAAAAAAGAACTCCGAGCGAATCTTGGTCGTCCAGGTACTAATAATTAATCTTTGACTTTCAAAAAGTGTTTTTAATGACGACTCAGTATAGTTATATGATATTAAATGTGTTAAATAAATTATATGTACTTCAAAAAACTACGTTAAAAACTTCGTAAAAGAAAATTTTTAAAATAAATCTCGTTGTTCAGTTAATGATTTATAATACTATCAATACGCCTCAAAATAGATATGAATCTATTGATAGATTTAAATCTGAAATATTTTCCTTATTATGTATGATTTAGTGGGATCCGCTGGCGATATGCCAAGTGGGGAATTACTGGGGAGTTGAAAACTGCAGCCAACTGACATACATTGATTTTAATTGCTCTAATTATGCAGTTTTTCATCACTTGAAGGATATTTTCAAATTGAATTAACCTAAAAACAGTATCTATATCTATCTACCTATACAAATAATTAAATTCTGAGTCGAATCTGTAGGTACATTAAATACTTTTTTTAGAAAATCTTATTGAAATAGTCATTATTATCGTTATAGAGACTGATTGAATCTATAATAGCATAGCGAGAAAATCACTGGATAGATTTTGATGAAATTTGATGTGATAATAGCTGAATATCCTGGTCAACATATATACATTTTACTGCGGGAAAATATCTCATATGTGAGAAATCTATACTAAACGTTAAAACGTAACTAGAGACGAACTCTAGCGGAACGAGGGTGTGTCGCTAGTACTATATACGATGCTACTTGTAGTATAAACAGTGTTGATAACATTTGTCAAGCGAAATAATTCACTCAACTCCGACTAAAACAATTCATTCATTTCCATAGATATAGAATATAAAGTCACGTGACTTTAGTATTTTTTATTAAGAAAGGTTCAGATAATAAGAAACAATAAAATTGTCTCACGAAAACTTGTAACGTCGTAAGCTGGTAGCGAGACCGCGCATCGTACATTTGGCAAATTTTATGCCCATCTCTATTTAGGCAGCGATACCGGCGAAGGCAATCGATCGACCACAACACGCTAACACGATAAATTACTTTTTACGCTCACTCCATACAATTTTCGAAGAAAGCAGTGCATGATTTGCAGACAGTCCGTTCAAATCACTACCGGCGCTCGCTCGTGGAAACGTTTCGATCGAAATTATTTAACATTTTTTACAAACTGGCATCGATAGATAAACGTTCTGATATTCCGTTAAGAGCCAAAAGTGTCTGCTTAGCAGAAAGACCAAAATCACAGCATGGGCGCAATATTCGAAGTGCAGATGCCTTACGCTGTCGGTATTCTGCAAAAGAATATTTTCATAGGCAACCCCCAAAAGAAAAAAGTAAACGACAAATTAAAACTAATAATGTGATCGTAAAAGATTTAAAACGAAAAATTATAGAGAAAAAACCGTGCGCTGTCTCCGTACAGACATTATCAATACCTATGACTTACGCGGATAACTCTAAATCAATAAGCCATTCAACCTCTAAGCGTAACATAAATTGTAGTTCAATACGAATCGATAATAGAACTAAGTCTCCTAATGTTAAACAGGCCGGTGAGAAGAAGCTGTGTCAGAGGGTCGGCGGAAGGGAGACGGAAAATAAGTTACTACTGCAGATAAGCGAAGCCGAACAAGTGTCGGACTTTGAAAGGATTCTTAATTCTAATGCAATACTGTGGGAGCGCACTCGTGGTCACGTGTGGCGAGGCAGCGTCGCTGCTCATACCCCTTCGGCATCACTTCTCCCGAGACCACGTTCATCTTACTCTCTACGAACTGTGAGTCAGGCTTACAACACTCTTTTCCGCCAGCACGAGGAATCCCTTCAAAGCCTCATCGACCGACATCGTCAAGAAACAGAGGAACACAAAAATGCAACTTCGAGCTTACTAGAAAACAATTGGTACGAAAATCTTCAAGGTCTTTCCGAATTTTATGAGGACGATCAAACTTTACAGAAAGAAATCGAAACAATCACTGATCGAATAATAGCAGAGGAAGTGCGTAGTGGAGAGGGTGACCAAACGACTACGCGGAGCAATTTCAATGTCAACTTAGCCGGTCTAATTGGCTTACAAGTGAATGGGGACGGCGTGTCTCCAACGTTTCGTGACGACCCATCGCCAGAAATAGAAAGACTTGATACTAGCGATGAAAAGGAATGGCTTGCTCCGAGTATGAGTGCAAATTGTAAAGAAAAATACCTACAGGACAATAGTGAATCCGGCATTGATTGCTTGGCGCAAAATTTAAATACGATCCAAATTGATTGCGATGGGAATGTTCCTATGATAACATTTAGCAATTGTTGTGAAGGTCGTTCGCAGGCTGACAATCCAAACAATTCAGACGTAGTCATTCATCTTGCCGTGCCCTCGATTGACAACGTTGATGAGGCACGACCGCCTATGTGATTGGCATTGAACCGTCCGATTAAATCGTCATACAACCCGAACAAGTTTAATTAACGCTTGTTAGAATTAATTGAGGAAAATGATCGCCATAGAATCGGAGCAGCCGATGGTGAAGGATGATCGAGTATCTAAAGTTGAACCGACAACTTCACAGAGAACTCTAACGAGATCGAGCGCCGTGAGCCAGAAGTCAGTTGATTTAATGGTTCACCCAGAAAGTTCTAATAACCCTCTACACAGATCAAAGTTAGCTCCAACCAGATCGTCTTCGGAATCGTCTTCAGGGAAAAAAGTGATTAATTTGAGAAAGACAAAAAATTCGTCGATAGAGTCGACTATGAGCTTACCAAATCAAAAATCATTGGAAAAGAAACATGTCAGTCTCAGGCACCAGAAATCTATTGGAGCTCATTCCGATATAACTTTGAGCACACAGCCTTCAATTTCAGACGACAGGAAAGCTCTTAGAGAGGCCTTGTATCAGGGTATATTTCATAGGCACAGACGGACAATTTTTGCAGTGGGCTCATTCCTTAGGATGCTTAGAAGCAAAACGTCCAATTACGATTCCATAAGGTCAGATTCGGACGAAATTTAGCAGCCGTAAGCGTATCTTAGTGATTGTTAAGGTAGTGATATTACAGACTGCAAACGTGCTTTTTAAATAATACAATGTTATTAGATTTAGTAATTTGTAATATTCTTATTTTATATTAAAATGTTCCATATTTGTTTTGAAGAGGTTTTTATTGGTGTCACGAATCCCGCTTGCGTCCCGCGTTAATTCATATATAGGCATGCTTGTAACGAATGTTTGACTTTCGACATTCTCTTGCTTTGACGAAATATTCATTACTTGGCCGAATTCGGAATAAATTTAATTCGGAATAAATTAAAAAATTTTTTAATATCTTCTTCACAAACTTAACACCTCCTGCATAATTTCTAAGAAATTAATTGTTGACTGACACGCCGGCGTGCCCGCGATCCTCAACGGGTTATATATACGTATAATATTATTCATGCACAAAATTACAATAAGATACAATAACAATTCAGCAATAAACTCATTGTCGGTATTCGGCCAAATATCAAATGTACGTTACAAGCTTAATAGTAACTAATCAGTACACATAATCGGTATGAGTGTGCCAAAACATTGATTTATGTAGATTAGCTTTGATTAGATTACTATCTTACCGTATTCTGCTACAAAAAGCTTAAAGAAAGCTAAGTGTAGTCAAAATTGATGGTTATGTGTTATAGTATTGCTATTTCGCGTGACAATACTCGAGGACATGTTAAGTTCCTGATCACTTTGACTTTATAATACGTAAGCATGGTTGTTATAATCTCATATTCAACAAAATTGTTTTTGGAGGTGCCGGAATAGATGCAAGCCGAATTTATTGATAGATTTTTAGAATGTTAGTGTTAAAAAAAATATTATTTTTAGCTTTTATAATTGCTTTTTTCTTTTAATAAATTGTAAACGTATTAAGTTAGAGTTTAGCTTTATTATGTAAAATGTTTTGGCGAAACGTGATGCTGTAATATTAAACGAACATAGAGCTTAAAATTGTACGTAGTGTTAATGTACACATTATTATAGATTTATTTAGTTTTTTTTTTATATGATTACACTGTTTTTGTGGGAAATTAATTGGAATTATTCAACAATCGTAAATACAAAAAAGAAACCAAAAATCGATTTCAGAATGTACTCGATCCGTAAAAAGTAAGGGACCATAGCTTCAAGGAAACAAAAACAGTGTTGCTATATAAAAAAAAATAGTAGTTTTTATATTGTTTGCAAAATCGTGATTTATATTTATAATATCGTGTAACGTATTGCTGAAGATTGTTGAAACACATTTTTGGAACATTTTATGCACTTTTTATATATTTGTACATCTGAAAATTTTTGTATACCATGCTGTTGTGAAAATATGTTTAATATATATAAAGTTGCTTCTACACTGTTATCGAGAGTATTTTTTCGCATTTACAACAAAGGCTTATACACACTAAACTAAGGTATTATGTTGCGAATGAATTTTGATACAACTTCAAAATTAAACTAAATGAGCTTTTTACTTCGAAATCACCAAATACTTTGCCATATTAATAAGATGACAGTACATTATTAAAGATGGATCGTAGTAAGATTTTCAATGACAATAATAATTCATTTTTATTTAATGAATTCATTTTGTTGAGTCAGTTTTCTATAACGAATTGCATCTATATAAATAAAAATGAATCACCGAAATGTATGTACGCGTATAACTTTCGATCGACTGCACCAAATTGGGTAATTCTTTTTTTTTTTTTATTGTCAGAACTAATTTTGTAGAGTAGGAAATTAAAAGTTTTTTTTTTTAGTAAAATAAGATATTTTTTAAATCTCATGATATGAAAAGCGAGTTAGTGAAATAGTTTTTATCCCGAAAATTATCTCTTAATGGGGATGAAAGTTTGTATGGAGAAGCAAGCAAGCTAGGGACGAACCCGAACGAAGCGAGGGTGAGTCACTCGTATTATATAGTAATTTAGCTCAGACCTTTACTTCACGTCGATATTGACGTTGCTTATAATCCCGGATTATCCCTATTTTGTCAGTACTTCTTACTTCAAAGAGCCGCTTTATGTGCAACAGACGTGGCTGCCCTTTTGTAAAACTTGGCAAAGATACTAGAGTTTAATCTGTGTCTACATCCATATCCATACTAATATAAAAATTAAAAATGGAAATCTGTTTGTTTGTATCATGTTCATGCTTAAACTGCTAAACAGGTTTTGATGAAATTTGACAGTCTTACTCCCGCCTCGATTACCGAGTACAGTAGCGGCCAAAAAATAGTTTATAATAAATGTAAAGTAGATGAGAATTTTTATCGACTAAATTACATAAATAGATCATATTGCGCATGTTACGGTGTATATTTAGTATGTGATTCAGTGAAATCTTACTACGTATCCAGACAGCTGTATAAAATGACTGCTTTTTACACTCGAGTTAAAAATGTCTACCAATACATATTTTTTTAATTTTTTTTTTGTTAAATTCGCCTCCATGTATTGTTAATACATATAATTTATACATGTATATAATAATGATTCATGTTTTTATTAACTTACATAGCTTTTTATTAAATTACGAGTAGATTGTCGTGAAATGGCGTTTTTAATTGGAATTCCCATGGATATACGTAAACAATTGTAATGTTATAATTTTATTAGTCTGACCGTCTGTATGTAACTTGTATGAGTTTGATATTGCATGAAATTATCTTGTAAGAATATAAATTGTATGGCGTTAAGTCTATGGATTGTTTTAAATAAGGAACCAAGTAAATAAGATTGTTTGATACGCGGTAAGTTGTTTTTTAGATTTTTAATGTAAACGTTTAATTTGAACATTCCTACTGATAAAAAATACTGTCCGACATGAATTTAGAAAAAAAAGACTGCATAATATTAAAATATAGCAGATTAAAAAAAAAGTTAAATACTCGTCTGTAAACGTTTCCGTTTGAAAAACTTACCGGTATGATTAAATTGTTTTTATTAATAATGTCTTTTATTAAGCACCCTGTCTTTGAAGTAAATTATGATAAAATATTATGTTAACTGGCGGCTTTCTCGCTTCGCTTCGGTGTTTCAGCTTGTTCATTATGTATCCGCAGATTGGATTTGGATAAATTTAGATTTTAGTATACATAGAGACTATTATTAGTAACTTCTATCTACATAGATAAATAAAATTGAAGTGTCAGTTTTTAAAATTTTTGTCGTCTGTCCGTCTATTTGTTCCGGCTAACCTCCGAAACGGCCGATTTTGTAAGGACTTTCACTGGCAGATAGCTGATTTTATAAGGAATAACTTAGGCTACTTTTATTTTAGAAAAATTATCAGAAAAAATCATGAAATTATATATAAAATAATACAATAAGGTAAGGACGCCTGTGAAAAATCGAAGCGAAGCCGTAAGGATAAGTCACTATTTTGATATAATTTGTGTGATGCTCATTTCAAATATTTATCTCTAGTACGGAAAACCAGAGATGGTTAGATTATTAGGATATGCCGTAAAGCAGTAAATAATAAATAGCACTAAATGAAGCCAAATGTATAGTATGTTATAATAACAATGATAGAAAGAAAATATGTCAATGTAATAATTATTTTTGATATTTTATAATCTTAATATAGAATTTTTACTAATTTTATAATATACTAGCAGTACTCGCGGCTTCGCCCGCGTTCAAATTACTGAAAAAAAAAAACAAACTCTTTGACACGCCGACTGCACCTACCGGGTCCATTTGTGAATTTAAACCTTACAGGGACCCACTCGAACATACACAAAAAATATCATTACAATCGTCCCTGTCGTTTAGGAGAAGATCAGTGACATACCGACAGCAGCGCCACCTACCGGGTCCATTTGTGTTTTCAAACTATCCAGGAGCCCATTGAAATATACAAGCAAAATTTCATCCAAATCAGTCCAGTCCTTTAGGAGGAGTAAGGTGACAAACATATGTACAGAAGAATTATATATTTATTTATATTATATATAATTTTGGAAATTTACAATGAAAGTCAGTTTACTTTGTTCATTTTTGTTTGCTATTTGCATGTACAACAAGCAAATAAGCGGAAATCGTATTAGAAAACAGCTAATTATAAATATTTCAGGCTTAAATAACTATATATTGCACGCTCCGCCCGAGTTAGCCGAGTGTATAAGTAAGTATAATAACTTTTACTTTAAAACGGTTTCAAATATGTCCATGAAATTCATCATTTTATAAATAAATTTAGGAATTTTTACAAAGAGCTATATAAATGTAAAAATAAATTGTACTGAATTAAAAGCTGTTAATGTGCAATTATCTTCATAATTATTTGAAAAAAATAAGAGAGAAGTCATGAAAAGCAGTTAGTAGTCATTCTATTTTATTTCCGTTGCAAAGTGTATTTAATATACATATATGTATGTATGTAAATCTGTCTTATACGTATTTATTTATGTATTTATGTATGTATATACTTGAGCATATATATTGTATTCAGCACTTTTTAACCTTCCTAAGCATCCATATATATGTATGTATATGTAATATTAATTGTACCGTCCTGTTCACGGTTTCATTCATCCTTTCACCAGAAGTTGTCTGTAAGAGATTGCTCATAGCAATGAGACCGCTTTTGCATGCCTTTTGTTATCTTTCTTTTTCTTTTTATTTTATGAATTATCCTTGTGTGTGCAATAAAGTATTTATAACCACTCAACTCACCCTCGCACTGTTTGGGTTCGTCCCTAGTTACGTTTTAACGTTTAATATACACTAGCGACTTACGCTCGCTTCCCTCGCGTTCGTCCCTAGGTACGTTTTCAGGGTTAGCTATGCTTATACATAAATAGTAGCTTGCTACTCCTGAGATATTCATTTAAATTATATAGCGATTTACCCTCGCTTCGCTCGGGTGCGTACGCCGTACGTGGATTTGGTTCACAATTTCATGGGTTTTAATTTTTTTTCGCGGAACCCTGATTCTTTTTCTAAAATAAAAGTAGCGTAAATTACTCCTTATAACATCAGCTTTTTGCCAGTGAAAGTCCCGTCAAAATCGCTCCAGCCGTTTCGAAGATTAGCCGGAACAAACAGACAGATAGACAGACAGACAGACAAAAATTGTAAAAAATGTTGTTTTGGTATATGTACCGTGTATACATCCATATGCATTTAGTAAAAAGCGGTTATTTTAATATTACAAATTTGTATAGATTTCTCAGAGATGAGATATTTTCTCACAGTAAAAAGTATCCTATATGTTAAGCTGGATAACCAGCTATCATCATACCAAATTTCATCAAAATCCCTCCGGTGAGTTTTCCGTTATGCGGTAGCAAACAGACAGACAGACAAAAATTCTAAAAACTATAGATTTGGCATCTGTATCGATAATGTCTATTTCAATAAGATTTTCCAAAAAATATTTAATGTACAGATTCGGCTTAGTTACAATTTTATTATACACATATAGATAAAGTGACATCTATTTATATTGTATTTCTGTTACTATTTTGTATTGGTTTAATTTTAGATGCTATAAAGTAATTTGCCGCATTCGCACGAAAAAAAGTCATAAATCACAAATGAATGGTATCTTTTTGTTACAAAAATACCGAAATCAATAAATAACGATTTGGAACTAAACAATGTTTAGAAACTTTTATTTCTAATAGTTTAATGATTAATCTACTCATGAGCGTGGCTTCTCATAACCTATATCATTACGACTAGAGGGAAAAAAAGTTTAATTTTGATTAGGTATATTTGTCTTTGCATGTGAAAGATTTATTAAGGAACTAGCGACTTACCCTTGCTTCGCTCGGGTGCGTCCCTAAGTACGTTTTAATTTTTTTGAGCGGAAGCCTAATTCATTTTCTAAAAAATGTAGCCTAAGTTACTCCTTATAACATCAGCTGTCTGCCAGTAAAAATCGCATCAAAATCAATCCAGCCGTCTCGGAAATTAATCGTAACAAACCGACAGACTAACAGAAAGACAGACAGTCAGAAATTAAAAAAAATGTGTTTTTCTTATAAGTATCGTATACAATTTCATATGCATTTAGTAAAAAGCTGTTATTTTGACATTACACACAGACACTGTAATTTTTTATCTATATAGATTACTGAACTGATTTTAAAAATTCTTCAACTAATAGAAATCTAACCTATGTATATTTAGTATTTATGTACCCGTGAGAGAAACGCCATTTATCGCCACACTCGAGTAGAGTTGCAGGCAAAAGCTAAGCATTGTATAAAGGTGATGTTTTTGTATGTTTGAAGACTCTAATCTGAGAAACGACTAATTTGATAAAATCCTTTGTCCATTAGCAAGCTCATAAAGGGAACTTAATATGGTATAACATCACGCTTCACCCCTAAGGGGTTATTGTCCCTAAGTGAAGTTAGGGCAACAACGATCTACAAAAGACACGGGTGTGCGATATTGACTCTAGTGAAATCGCGTCTAGTTTAGATTATCTGTCTAATTAATCTATAAAATCGAGTGAGTGAGTTCGATTCCTCATTGAATCATCAAAAACCATCCAACGAAGCCTACAGCATTATTAAAGGCAGTAGATGAAGTAAGTACGGTATCGTGTGAGTTCATTTCATTGATGGCGGCGCCCTCTAGCAGGGTTATGGTTCTAAGCGGCCTTTTATTATAAACTATACTATATACGAAATTCATGAGAATGTATGAATGTTTGTCTCTTTCACGCAAAAATTACTAAACGGGTTTTGATGAATCTTTGCAATAATATAACTTATACATCTAAGTAATATATGGTAATTATGGTATTTTTTAATAAGTAAACTACAATGCTTGTTTTTGATTTTAGTATGCACAAACTTTTTTTTACACTTTATTTTATTATATAATATATATATATATATATATATATATATATATATATATATATATATATATATATATATATATATGTTTATATATATATATATATGTTTATATATATATATTATAATATATTTTATGTAGGTTTTAGGAGCTGAACTAAAGCTATAGACTATTTATTTTCATAACGAGCTATCGACATATTGGAAGAACAATAATGCTAAACTATGATTAATTCCTTTTTAAAATATCCTCTTTGTTTTAAGCATCTTCATATTAGAATTTAGAGCAAAGCGAGGTTAATTTAATAGTATGTAGGTAGTACTAATAAAAAGTTCACCTCCCACGGCCAATAAACTTCTCATTACATAGAGTGGTCTGGCATTTGATACTTAGTGTTATGGCTGTCAACATTAACACAATTAAGTAGATAATGTTGGGGCAAATTATTATTGCAAAATATTAAAGGTCCTGACATTCGATATATTCATCACAGAGCCATATCATCATATTTTATCCAGGTGGCCATTGCATTGATGTTCTGCCAGGATGTGGATAAGCAGGTGGTAGTCCCCTTAAGTACTGTTCATACTATCGTTTGTAACCAGAAGAAAACCAGGATAATCAAGAACTGCCTGCGATGCTACTATGTAAGCATTATCGCAGCTTGCAATTAGCGCCTAGTCTCATCAGGAGCAAAGAAAAACTTGTTCAAGTAAATGTCAATAGATGGCGTTAGTAGCGTTTTTTTAAGTTTATTGTAAAATTTATTAATTGCAAAAGATAAAAAAGAGGTTTTAAAAAAATCTCCAAGTGAACGAAGTTTGGACTTCAAAGAAAGTGGACTTTCAAAATCCAAATTAATTCTATAATATACGTTTTATATTCTTTTTTTGGAACTTTATCGAAGAAGGAAATCGAACGGCTACATAACAAATGTGCTTGTAGAGTTAAATCACATTAAATATGTATATACTGGGGCGTGCGTGTGTATATGTATGTGTAGGTGTATGTCTGTATGTGTGGTGTTACTTTTTAATGTAAAACTTCTTTACGCACGCTTGACTTGGGGGGTAAGCTGGTGAACGCGTTACGAAAAATGTACGTACGTTTGTTGCCATGGTAACCGTTGTTATTGTCTGACAAATGGTATATAATATTATATTCTTTCCTTAAATGATATTCTATAAATATATTATTGTAATATGCCTAATATGCGTTATTTTTAGTACTCTCCTCACCTATCCTAATTAAATTTAAAACATAGATTGAATTTCATAAAGAGTACCGATAACCTACAGAAATTTTACTACTTGCGCGTGTACACATAACTACTCAACTGATTAGAATGATGAAATATGAAATGGAAATATCAGATAGCTTATATTTTGACTATCAATCCAGTTATTGTACTAATAATTTATAATTATTCGTGCAGCTACTTATTATTTTTTATTTTTGAATTTAGAGCATCAGGATAAAAGTTTGTTTATTTTGATATTTATATTGATTATTAATAAAAGATAAAATTAAAGACGGCGTTCTTGGACTTATAAATATCCATACTTTTTCTCTTATCTTCATTGTTAAAAAAAATTATAATAATCAATAGCCTAATAAAAATATATAAGTTGTACAGTAACTGTATTTAATTACACATTATATTTTTTAAACATACTAAAATATATTCATTACATTTAACAGCTTATTTATTATATTGAACGCCATCTATGAACAGAGTATACATAACTATTATCAAAGATCGTGCTGTTACAACGTAGTACTACTATTGCCTGCAGAAATACGAAAATATTATTGAATTTTATATATTTTTTTAAAATATTATATATTTATCAATTATTTAATTTTCCCTTACTTTAAATAATTGTTTAAAATTAAGTAATACACTTCTTTCATATTTTTTTTTATATTTTGAATTTTAGGTGAACATTAAAAACAAATCGGTACATATTACGCCATCTGTTATGATATTTTTTAATTAATTTTTACTTTGTTCGCAATGAGACCACGTGATTTGAGCCATTTTTGACTACATAGTTAGGGCCTTATTTAATATGACGGCAAAATAGATTCGGCCTATTTTTTAATACACAGCTTACCTCGTACCTGAGCAGTGGTAGCCCAGTGGTAACGCGCTCGCTTGGTAAACCGAGTGAAGCGGGTTCAAATCCCGGGTCTCGCACCTCTGATGTTTTAATATGCGAATCATTTCCAACATGATTACCACTTGTCTTACGGTGAAGGAAAACATCGTGAGAAAACCTGCATGTCTGAGGAAACCTAGCAAGTTTTCGAAAGACATGTGAAGTCCGCCCGCACTTGGCCAGCGTGGTGGACTATGGCCTGTTCCCCCTCGTACTGAAGGGAGGCCCACCCCCAGCAGTGGGACGTTAAAAAGTGCTGAATACTTCGTACCTACTTCGGAGCAGAGTCGCAGGCAAAAACACATGAAGAATAGCAATAAAACGATACAAATTGAATAAGTAATTTTTATTTTATGTCATTTCTCTATTTCCAAGCATTATTGGCGTTAAAATATTAATCGATAATATACAATAACTACACCGACACAGTTCTCAGCCGAAATACAAAACTTTGGTTCCTAGCTTACATTGTTACATAGAATTTTATAATGGTGTTTTTACACATGCACATAATGGATGTTAAATCGATAGTCTGTTTTGATTGCCTTTACAATAAAAAAAATATCTTGGCAGAGTTTATTCGGAAAAAAAGATTTTACTAAACCAAATATAGTTTAAAATAAAGAAAAAGCCAGTTTGTTTAACCATTGTGACTTTGTGACTCAAAAACCAATAAATATCGAACCCACGATCTAAGCCATATATGTATATGTATATACTAGGGAATCACCCTCGATACACATTTTCATTCCCCTTTTCATCCCCTTTAGAGATGATTTCCGGGATAAAAATATTCTATCCTTCCCAGGGTCTCGAGACTATCTTCATACCAAATTTCATCTAAATCGGTTCAGCGGATGTTTAGTGTGTCCATTACAAACAAACAACAATATATTTTTTTTCTTTATAATATTATAATCTATCTATACATATAATAAAATTGTAACTGATCAGAAACTGTATATTAAATATATATTTTTTAAATCTAGTTGTATTAAACATTATTATTGATACAGAGGCCAAAACTACTATTTTTACAACTTTTGTCTGTCTGTCTGTGACCGTATCATGGAAAAACCACTGACGGGCTTTTAATGTGGTATGACGATTTGGTTACCCGGGTCAACAACATATAGGATACTTTTTACTGCGGGAAAATATCTCATCTCTGAGAAATCTATACTAAACGTTTAAAACGTAACTAGGGACGAACCCGAGCAGAGCGAGGGTGAATCGCTAGTTTAGTGTATATTTGCACTAATCAATACAACTTATATCATAACAAACTATCGATATAAAACCCAACAGTACCTACAATTTTAAGTCCAAGAACTAAATAGGACTAGAGTCACTATCAAGCGATACCATATAATATTAATAATAAAAAAAAATAAGAAGTTTCTAGAACACAACAACAATTATTATTATCACAAACTGATTAATCATCTATGATGAATATTTACAAGACCTTTGCGTAAGGCACAAAAAAAGCATCGCGGTATATGAGATATTACTAAAAATATTGTCTTACTTGGTGCGGGTTCGATTCTCGTGCAGAGTAAATAATGGTCATAATGTTTAATTTTGAAAGCGAATTTATTATAATCTTAACATTATACTTATTAGTATGAAGATTGAATAAATATCTAAAAATGTTTCTTAAATGAAATAATTAAAATATATACATGTAGTAGTTCGAATCAAAAAAAAACACAAATTGTTCAATTCCTAAGCCCGAATTTTCTATTATAATAATTTTCAATCCCCCTTATATTACACTCAGCTCTACAAAAACTAGTTTGACCAAAACTTACATCAAACGAAAATCGAACCTCGACCAATTTCCAAGTAATTCCTCACAAACACGAGCATCGGCTTCAAGCCTACAGGACTCGGTTATATACAGATTGGCCCCAAACAAATGGTGTTACAAAAATCAGCATCCACTATCACACGATATCTAACATTGATATACAAAAACATACATACACATTTCCTAACAAATATCTTTTCAAAAGATGGCGTCGACTTGTGACGTCAAGCCAAAGAATAAAAATCGAAAGTTTTCATTGTCTAAACACAAATTCAACCTTACGAACACCGCATAAAGTACTTTTTTCAACGAAACAACGTGCGTTTTGATTTTGTCATCCGAAAAGCAATGAACAAAAGATATTTGAAAAAAGCTCAATTCAATTTCCAATTGTACCTTTTTGAGGACACTTTTTAGACGCTAGTTGTGTATTTTGAGTTTTTTTACATCAATGATGTCCAAACGCGTAAATATAATACATATAGCGTATATAATATAATCTATATTTAACTGTCAGAGCAAAAACGCTCTAAGTCCGTTAATTTCATAATTTATGAGATGGAAGAATTTAATTACTTATATCTATATAGATTTATTATTATTTTTCTATACACTTACTATTATTATTATTAGATATTAATCATATTTTTTTTATTATTTTTGGATTAGGCCATTTTCGCACTGACAGTTTTATTTAAATACCGCTAGAGCCTCTGACAGTCTTTCCATATATATATATTGCTTTACAATCACAACTCTCACATATAACTCAATTTGGACGACTTATAAAATTTAAAATATTCATAGATAATAAATAACCGCCTCCATTAATCGATTAAAATCGATATTAGTTTAAGAATTAAGTAATAGTATTAAGAGTATCGAATGAAAGATAAAATCGATTTAAGAAACACCCTAGTGGCATATTCATACGTTACTTTTGACTTATAAAAAGTAAGTATTAAATACTAGACGGAATCAATTTGAGTGTCCTTTCATATAGAAAGTATCACGCAACTTGATCACGTTATACAAGAATTTGTTAAGTATTAATTTATTAATTTTCACGTTATTTTAAGTATATCTACGTCCAAGAATCGAACCCACTATTTAGGCGTCAATTGATTTAAATAAATAAGTTTTACTATTTTGAAGGCGGTTTACAATAAATATTTTTTTTTTGTATCATCAGAGATCATTCATGCAAATATTTCGAATTCCCAATTTAACTTGCACTAATCATCTATTTATATACAAAAGTTTCACCAAACCGAGCTTAGTTTGCTACACATTGGTTATACGTTTGGTATATGAGTAACCATTGTTTATATAGATGAAATATAACGCGTACACCACAGAACATATAACCAAAAACTTATTTATATTTAATCTGTGAGTAGGAAATAAATAATCTAATAATGTAATAGTCCACAATAAATTACACAATTAAAACAAAAAAAAAACAATAATTCCAAATACAACGGAACTTTTATTACAATCACGGAATATTCCTAAAATAACGGGATGGTGATTATCGTTATTTCTATCAATAAAATTGTTCTGTGGTGTCATATTAAATTAGAATAAAATGAGAACCAAACAAAATAACACTATGTACGGTACCATCACGCTTTTTTCTTCGTCTTGGGGTCTTCAAATATATCTTTGAATTCATTAAGGAGGATATCAACAACGTTGTTCTGTTGTATGCAGTCTATGGCGATGTTGTGGGCTTGCTCCGCCGGCGCCCACAGGAGGGTCGGCCCGAACACTATCGCTAAGTTAGCTGTGTGCATGCGGTTGCGCTCGCTGTATTGTGTTACTCTGAAAAATAATTTATTATATTATTAATATTTCGTAAATCTTTAATTACAGTGGTATTATAAATGCGAAAGTTTATACATATGTGTGTATGTGTGTTGGTTTGTTTGTTTGTTTGCATGTGTGTGTAAAACGGTTGCACACTACATAGGCTACTGCTAAGAGTATAAAAAAGCCAAAAGATGGCGCTGCCTGAATATAATTTTATAAATACAAAGACACAGACACACTAGTAATATTGTAAAGAAAAAGTGCACTGATTAGTCCTCATTTGATGTAGCAATAAAGCACCCGAATGACGTAATTATGGCATAGATATAGTTTATGAACTGGAAAATGCCATAAATAAATATTTATTTCGTAATTAAATGCTTTCTAAGCGAAAATGGGATGAGGCTATTGTTAAAAGTAGTTTCAGAACTTAAGAATAAGTTCTAAATTACTAATAATCTTACTTTAATAGATGTTCCAGTAAGAATTTGAGAGTATCCTTGTTGCATTGCGGCAGAGAATGGATGATGTCTCGGAACTCCTTGATCTTGGCTTCTCTTGGTTTTATTGCTGTAAAAGTACAAAATAAAAATATAAGTTATTTATGTAAAAAAATATTGTATCCTATATTTTTTGTATGATCATGAAAAATTTCAAATTAAATAATCTCGGTGATGACTAAGCATCGCCATTTTAGAAGCCTAAATACACATATTAAAGTTACACTTGTAGTTTCTACTTTCTTACGTAAAATTTTACTTTAATTTAATATATATATATATATATATATATATATATATATATATATATATATATATATATATATATATATATATATATATATATATATATATATACATTAAACATTAATAAGTAAAAATAAGTAATTTATGGAAAGTATATTATAAAAAATTTGATTATAAATAAACAAAAGACAAGTTTTTAATAACGCTTTACTACTTACAACAAGCTGCTAACACTCTGTCGAACAAGGAGCAAGGGATAAGGGGCTCTTTTAGCTCCCTAAAGAATAGCTTGAGTGAGCCCGTCAGCACGTGTATATCTGTGTTGTTCTCGATTACTGACAAATTATTTTGATCAATCTGTAAATAAAAGCAAAATTACCTTACAGTTTAGAGTTTGACTTCTCTGTTATTTTTATTTAAAAAACCCAAAAAATAAATAATAAATAAATTATTTTCTTTATTGAACTTTAAATGTAATACAAAAAACTAATTAACAACAAACTTAGTTAATAAAGGTAACTTCCAGTCAAACTATGGAAGATGTCAGCCGGGTAAAATAGTGCAAGAGATACATATATCATATTAGATACACATACTAGAATGTACTTAAATTACTTAAATTTAAATGTTGATTCCCCATACAACTTTCATCCCCTTAAGGGATGATTTCCGGGATAAAAACTGTTCTCAAACTATTTTCTTACCAAATTTCATCTAAATTGGTTGAGTAGATCCAGAGATTACCCTCTATAACCTCACAAACTCACAAACTTTACCTCTTTACAATATTAGTATAGATAAATATTTATAATATTATACGTATACAACACTTGATATACATTTATTTAATATACAAGATTATTTCTTAGCAGATAAATAGTTTCAAATACCTACGTATAAAAAGGACATAATGTTTTTATATAAATATATCAAAAGCTATTTTATAATTTTTTGATCACCTCTAATCGAATTTTCTGTACTTGACTCAAATTCCCACTAGCACGATAAAGGCCGTCAGTACACATGTTCTCTTCACTGCTTTCTATTTCTTTAACGCATGCGCGGACAAAGTCGGGCACGCGAGGACTAGTCGATGGGCAAACCTCTTCGAGATTTCGACCGAAAACGGGTTCATCTAATAATAATAAAAATTACAAATATATAAGATTATGTCTAAAATTTTAACAAAAAAATAATGATGTATTTATTTATTTTTTAATGGAAATTGTGTTTGCTTAAAATACACATTTCGTTTGCTTCATTTTTTTTATCTTGTATGGACTGTGTATTGTGCGTAGAATGTTATGATATTGAACATATGTTTTTTTTTCAAAGATAATATAGAAGAAATCATACTTGATTCCCAATTTATTAAAGATGGTCCTGTACATGTAAAACCAACGTACATCGCTTATATCTGTTAAACTCAATTAATTTCATCAATAAATTAAGTTTATCCATAGCCATTTGTTATAATTTAACATTTTTCAAATAATAATTACCTATGTTATTTGTACGCATCACTCTACTTACCTGATTTTTTATCATCTAGTTAATACCAAATGTGTTATTTAAAAAACAACCATCCACCGCTACAGGATTTTTATTACTAGGTTCTAAGTGAAATAAAACACCAACTAAATCCACTACATCTATTTTACAAAAAAATTTAAAACAAGCTTAGACTTTACATCTATGTACAATACTTACCATCGATATCCAAAATGTTTTCAAAATTCCGAAAATCCATAAATAATTGTAACGTTATAGAATATAATTTCAAGTATTAGTATCAAAACTCCTAAAACACAAGAGTCACATCCAAAAATTCACCAAGTACATACTTAATGAATAAAAAAAATTATCTCCCATGCCAATGTTAATTTAGAAGCGACCAAATTTTTACAGCCAACAACAAAATGTATTTTTATAATAAAAACCATAATCTACTCAGCCAGGGGCAGATCCAAAGCAAAATTTACCGAAATTTACAATGATGGCAAATACATTAAAAAAATATAACATGCAATTTTGGTATTACATTAATATAGAAATTATAATAAGCCCTCGTAACTCAATCAATTGTGGGGTTGGATCCACCCCACAGCAGAAGTGAAAATCACACACCCATTGAATTATACATAACCAAACCTTTATATATTCCTTTCTTCACAAGTACTTCCATAGCTGGTCTTTTCGCGAAGAATTTTCTTAGTTTACTTCTGACTTGGGACTTCTGTATTGAAACCTCGACGGAATCACTCAGATCCTCGTTGCTACTCCCACCAGCTGAAATAGGTATTATAAAAATGGAATTTATAAAGAAATAGGTATATTTTACACAGGAATAAGATAAGCTAAAGGAAAATATAAGCTAAGAAAGTATATGATTAGATGAAGGTTTCATTTGATACAGGCAATCCAAACACCCATACAGCCACCATGAATAGCATATTTTATGTTATTGCTTAAGAAGAGGAAATATTTACATAGAAAAAGGTTAAGATAATACTTAATATTATAGCAAACGGGATTATTTAATTAATAATAATCAACGTATAATTATAATATATTAAATAAGGTACATAGAATACCCAGTACTTCGAGGCTTGAAATAAATAGAGAGTTCTCAATAAAACCACGAATATAGTTCAACGAAATCGATATATTTATTAAAGACACAATTGTTAGGAGATGAATCAGACGTACACAAATCGTGTAAGGAACCAGAAGATTTCATTTACCTTTTTACTTCGGTGATCTCCAAAATTTAACACTTTTGATCCAACAATATTTTTGAAATTCCAAAAAATGCCAAAATTCACTTTCCAACGATTTTATAAACATTAGGATTAAACCCTTTGTCGTTAAAGTTATTTTTTAAAAAATTTCACAAAAAAATGGACGCTGTATTCAAAAGATGGAGATTCATAAATAGTACAATCGTGTTTGTAACATGTCGCCTTTAGATAAACCGCGATAGTCGTATCGTGGATTCAATAGATAATTTTTAACACGTTACAAAATAATTGTAATAGCGGCAAACTCTAAAAGATACATACTAACATACAAATATACGATAAACTTTCTATACATAATCTGATGTAGGTATAACGAGAATTCTAGAAGTAACGGAATTTGGAGTTTGTAACGATAGGAATTAATTACCTTAAATGGAACTATTATTATTATAAAATATTACTTATTTTTATATTAACTATCACATAAAATTGATTTTTTTTAATAGCATTTTTAAAATTGTTAAATACACATGTGTGTACATGGTTATATTTTAATACCTCTACGAGTATGGACACAGAGTATATATATGATCTAAGTTTTTATTAGCTTTTAAATACTAAAAATGACATTTCTTTCGTACTTCAGCAAATTTTTCTAATAACTTTGTTTATTGTTAGATTTAACAGACTGTGACGTCAAATTTGTTTAGTTTATTTCCGGTGGATGGTTGTTGTATCTTATCAAAATGATAAAATGTGATTAGTATAACAACATTGACTTGGTCAATGACGATCTATACATAATATGGAAATGAAAACATATAGACAAGATGTAAAGTACCAAACTATATCCCAGTACTTCTAAATCATATCCAGCGCTATGAAAGATTAACCCCTAGTGTCTCTAGTATCTCTAAAGCTAGGGTTAGTGGCTTCGAGCCAACGTGAAATAACTGCTTAGAGATATTAATCATTAACAGTTGGTTCTGTGTCAGTTCGCAGATACATCATTAAATCATTACATTCTCTATTTGCTAACTATCCGTTAACTTAAGCATAAACTTTCATTTATTTAGAGTAAAAGAAACCAAAGGTTTTTATTTTTAAACTAGGTCATTTTTAAATGTAAGCAATCTGCAAGCATTTTCTTTACTTTCCGACGGACGCTTTGTCACGTATATTAATCTATAATTACAATATTATTATATCATTTTACGTTTTATAAATGTAAAATGTTGGGAGCCAAAGAAGTTTCTCAGTTTTTCCGTTGGACTTCTTTTATTCTTCTGCATAATCACATTTCAGTTTAACCTTTTTTCCAAAAGTTCGCACTATTTTCATCGTTCTCATCAATGACATTAATGAAACGCAATTTCTAATATATTCACATTGTTTTCTTAGTATTAATCACTATGAAGTGTAATTTATTTATTGAACACTACTAACAGTATCACACATTCACTTTCATACAACATAATGCCGATTTAACTTCCTATACATCGTCATTTAAATAAAATACCACAATAACGTCATAACTTACGCAAATGACCAAATTAATATTTAAATATGCAATTAGTTTTTAATAATATTATTCCATTTAAACACTTGCATTTAACAGATCAAGTAGCATAATTCAAAGCCAACATAATACTAAATTTAATCTTATAAGATACTTATCAATAAACCTAGCATTATCAGATACATGAGTTACGCTAAAAATGACTTATCGATAATAATTAAAGCAGATATATACCTAACCGTGAATATTTCAGAACAATATTGATTTTAGCAGTATATTTATGATATGTAGAATCTTATAATTGTTTGCTTTCTTGACAATAAAAATAATATAAAATTAAATCGTTATATCATTTGATTTAAGCCAAGTTTAGAATCCTTTATTCTGTTCTTTATGATTTTTTTCTATCTATACCTATTAGGTATATAATATTAGAACTATATAATTTAAAATTTATTCACATTGTTGATAAATATGTTATTTCATTGATATTAGCCCTAAATAAAAATTGAAATGAGTCAAGACATGAATAAAATTAACAACTAAATCTAAATATATATCATCTCATCATTATTACAGACATCATTAAAATCTTACACGAAGGCAGACGGCGGAATCCATCCATACAGCCACAACCTAACATCACTTTATCACTATACCACAAATATAAAAAATTTCTAACATATTTCATATAAAAAAAGGTATAATTTAGATAAAAATTAATGCATAAATATTGCAAAATATAATAAAAACACACTATTACAGTTTATTTAAAAACGGAAAAAAACCAAATGCACATACGTTTAAAATAAGACTGGTGAAAATAAAAAAAAAATATGTTAATTTACAATACACTAACTGTATCACAAGCAATAAATGAATAAAATATTAGAAATAAGCATAATAACACCATGAGTAACATCAACTGAATGAGGAAAACAAATTAATTCATCGTTTACCGGGAATCCGTTACTTATGTGTCACAAAAACTAGGAGATCTCAATTCAACAAACACTATTTTGTGTTTATGATAAAGAAGAATTATAAGCGATTTATTTACAGTTTTCATATATGTATAATAGTGAATATAATAGTCGTAAGATATATCATATTAGAGATATATATTTTATTAGGGATTTTATGATGGTGATTTTTTATTTAACTCATACTAAAAAAATTTAAATAAAAAAAGCTGTGTTTCAGCGTAAATGTTCATCAGCAAAATTTTGTGGATTCATTGACTGGTATAGAACGTGTTTACCTCATGCGACGTGACGAAGTTAAAACAGCAAAATAAACTGAAAAATGGTTAGTAACTTATTATTGATTAATAAGTTAAATTTATTAAGCGCCCTAAAAACGTAACCACTAAATTGTGAACACAACATTTTTGTTTCGCAAAATTCATTAACCATAAATAGATAAATTATTTATTACTAGCGACTTACCCTCGCTTCTGTGGTTCTTTAAATTGACATAATTTTTTTATTTATGTACCGATTGCAATAAAACAAATACAAAATGTTAAGTAAAGCTTACAATACATTAGTGAAAACCGCACCCAAATCGGTTAAGCAGTTTCTGAGATTACCTCGCAGAAACGCACAGACAAACAGACAAAAATTCTAAAAATCATTGTTATCTAAAAATAATTGTTTTGGATTCTATTGTGTTAATAAAGATGCCCAATAATATTTTTTCTCGAATATCTTCCATGTACAGACAGCGATCAGTTACATTTTTGTTATTTATATATATTTAGTAATCCGTTACTCTGGTAATAACTAATAATATATAATTAAAGATGCTTTCTTTATTCTATATTAATATTTTATAAGTAGAAAGAGAATTTATAGAAAATGTTGCAAAAAAATCAGTGAATTTCAAAATAATATAACACGTAGTAATCACAACTTATTAATATTGGCGCGGCGCCTGATCGATAAGTCCACCACATCCTGAACATTTTGATTGCCTTGCGTTACAGGAAACATTATATAATATATATGGAATATGACAAACTCATTTTCATATTATACATATATTACTTTTAAATATCAATTTTAATTGATATATAATTTTATGTTCCAATTAAATATTTACTATATATGTTTTGTATTGTACGTGACATCGGGGACGTAATCTGTGCTCAACTGGCACCATTTAAAGCCTTAAGAAAATATTTAAAAAAATGAATTACTTTTTTTTCTAATTAAAGCAAATTCAAAAAGGTCTTAATTCGAGTATAGCCGATTTAAAAAAATCAATTATTCTTTTTTTTTATAAAACGATTTTATATTATAATAAAATTTACCTACTTTTGTTTTATAATTATATAATTTTAATGAAAATATTTATTACATACTACAGCCACCATTACTTTTAAGGATGAAACTGTGCCCTTAACCGTTATAGATTTAAAAAATATATATATTCTATGTTCTTAGTGCAACTGTGATTAAAAAAACAAACTAAATACTTGTGTAGTGAAATTAATATCTAAATGCAATATAAGAATAAAGTACTAACTACACGATAACGGAGCTAATTCTATTGTTGGAATACCTATGTAATGTGTAAATATTGATTGGTTTTTTTATTCAGTGTTAATTGTAGTGTGTGTTTCAATTATTTTATAATTTTTTTTATTATATGTAAATATTAATACATACATATTTATTTATTTATACATAAGCCGAACTAGTATTGATTAATACTTTCTTAGATTGTTTTGATTTTATATTCAGAAGATGAAGGAATAATATAAAGAGAGTGTTATAGATTTAAACATGAAGCCAAACAATGGCTAATGTTTTTTTAAATAATAAAAACGACAATTTGTATTGAGTACATAAATGTTAATAAATAAATATAGATAACGTATTTTTTTATAATAAAATGGAATGATATTATGCTATCTATATTTGACTTTGACATTTATTTTGGCGGGCTCCGTCATATAATCCTTTAGTCTATGATTTTATATGAGAATTTTCATAGTTTTATGACGTTTTTTTGTTGACCAATCTTCTTTTAGTTATTAATTATCTTACTGAGCGTGCAAAATTTTAAAAGCAAATATTTTAATGTATCTTTTGAGAAAAGCAATCAAAGGTTCCCATGAAATATGTATGTAATATTATTCCATAGTATGAAAAATGTTTAGTTACTTCAAGTGAAGTAAGGTTGAATTGTTAGTGCAAAGTATAATATCTAGACAATATTCAGAACTTTGTGAGTCTATTTTTCCCCTTTTAACGTCACAACGGATTTCAGTGAAACTTCTACTATCGAAGCTATATATAACAGATGATTTTTTTGTAGGATGGAGCATCTGTACTTGTATAATATAGTACAAGTACAGGTGCTCTATCCTACAAAAAAAGCTGTAATTCGGGCTATTTGTAATAAGTTTAATTGAATAAAGTTTATTTCATTCATTCATTTCATTCATATTTTGTTTTTCTTTTATAGACGATAGATGGCGTTAACCAAATTGTGGAACTGTTTTATTTTATAAATATGTATGTACTAAAATAAAAATAATATAAATAAAGCATTTGTTAAGCATTTAGTAAAAATAAATTTCAGCCACGTTAAGAAGTTTTAAGCGTAGTAAAACTTTTCATAACATTTAAAAGCGCCACCTATGAATACGCGATATAAAAACTTATTACCTAATAAATAATTTTTCAATTATAAGTTAAATTATGAGAACTCGATTTTCGAACGCATTACTTATTAACTTCCTACAGAATTTTGTAAAATTAAAATATAACTTTTTGGAACCATTTGCTTTCATATATTTATTTTACACATTCACAAATCTGAAATCAATACTTATATCGCCATCTATGGACATTAAATCGAACTATTTCTTCTTTATTCGTGATAATAACGAATTTTTCACACAAATCGATAATCGTAACGCCATCTAAGTAAATTTAATCGAACTAATTATTCTTAGTTCTTGATTAACTACTAATTTTACATACAAATCGATACTCTTAACGCCATCTATGGACGTTCAATCAAAATATTTTTAATTCTTGATAACTATAAACTTTTCAAAGTACCTGATGAGATAATATTACTTTAAATGGCTTAGAATTGTGTTAATAGAGGCAATACATTCTGCCAGTGTGATTTGAGATGCTATTATATATATAGCAAAGTAATTAACAAACCTTTCTGTTTGTTCCTCGCGTGCCGCGCGACGGGCGGCGTGCGGCCGAGGCTCTCGAGGTCCGTGTTGCTGCTCTGATAGGGGCTGGGCTTGTCGTCTAGCGGCGGCGGACCCTGCATTCAATTTTGGAACATTTTAATCTAATCTAAGCATTTTTATTTCAGGCAATATTCTTAAATATGTAAACAGAGGCCCATAGAATATATACCTTAAAACTAGCATATATATATATATATATATATATATATATATATATATATATATATATATATATAAACTTATATAACATGAAGTGTCGACGTAGACGTGTCAGCGGGCAATCGACTCCGGAGCTTCCGAAATACGACGCCCTGCGGCCAGAAATCTTCCTTCATAAAGGTTAACAGATGATGAGTAGGCACTCTCACCAAAAACGAATTGAAATTCGTTTTGTGACGAAGTACCAGCCTTTATGAATCAGATCAAATTATTATAGTTGCCTATACCTTACATATAATAAAACTGTAGAGGTCGAATATCTGTACATAGAAAATAAATGTGGTAAAAACAGAGTCAGAGGGATGTAAGAAGAGAAATAGAACAAATCCAGTTTTTTTTTTCAATTTTTGTTTCTCTGTCTGTTTGTCTGTAGGACCGATTTAAATGAAATTTTGCATGGTGGTACCGGTCAACATTTTAAATACTTTTTATCCCGGAAAATTAAAGAGTTCCCGTGGGATAGTTAAAAAACTATAGCAACTTATACAGCTAAGTACACAAAAACTACTGATTCGATTTTAATGAAACTTTATAGTAATATAGTTCATACATTAAAATAACAAATAGGCTACTTTTTATCCCGGAAAATGTACGGTTCCCGTGAGATAGATTTGTTTTTGTGTTTCACTAGGGACGAACCCGAACGAAGCAAAAGTTTGTTTGTTTGTACTGTATAGACTCCGAAACTACTAGACCAATTTAGATGAAATTTGGTAAGAATATAGTTTGAAACTCTGGGAAGGACATAGGATACTTTTTATCCCAAAATTAATCCCTTAAAGGGGTGAAAATGGGGATGAAATTTTGTATGGGGAAACAACCCAGAGACGAAGTGAGGCGCTAGTTGTATATATAGATAATACTCACAAGTTTATATATGACTGTTTGAATACATTTCAGCAATCGCTTAGCGCTGTCCTCCGTCTCCTCTTGCAGTAGGTACTGGTCGTGCTCCACCATCAGCACGAGAGAACGATTGTGTCTGTACATACATATACATATTTAACTATACAGATAAATAAAATTTAATTGTCTGTTTGTAATATCAAAATAACAGCTTTATATTAAATGCATATTGAATTATATACGGTACTTATAAGAAAAACACAAATTTTAAAATTTTTGTCTGTCTGTCTGTTTGTTCCGGGTAATCTCCGAAACGGCTAAACCAATTTTAACAGGACTTTCACTGGCAGATAGCTGATATTATAAGGAGTAACTTAGCCTACTTTTATTTTAGTAAAAGAATTAGAGTTTCGCACAAAAAAATTAAAACGTACCTACATACGTAAAATTAAAGCGTATGCGAGCATAAATATGAAGAAGCGAGGGTAAGTCGCTAGTTATATATAATCTTCATATATAAAATTTGAGTGTAACATTTGAAGGCGCTTTTAAATAAATCTTTTTTTGTGAAAACAACTGTAATCATTGTATTTAAGGTTCAATTTACATTGTTGTATATTTATTTCAACTAGAATAATTACCTAAACACAATTGGTGACAGTTTTAAGAGAACATTTGCATGGGATTGTGTATCTAGTACTTTTTGTGATTGACGTTTATCTATACTATAATAAAATTGTAGGGGTCGAATATCTGTACATAGAAAAAAAATGCTTAAAACCGAGTCAGGGGGATGTAAGAAGAGCAATAGAACCGATCCAGATTTTTTTCAAATTTTTTGTTTCTCTGTCTGTTTGTCTGTTTGTACGGTCTAATCTCCGAAGCTGCTGGACTGATTTGAATGAAATTTTGCATGGTGGTACCTTATATCCCCGGTCAACATATAGGATACTTTTCATCCCGGAAAATCAAAGAGTTCCCGTGGGATAGTTAAAAAACTAACTTATACAGCTTACTACACAAAAACTACGGGTTGGATTTTAGTGAAACTTTACAATAATATAGTTCGTATATCAGAATAATAAATAGACTACTTTTTATCCCGGAAAAATGTACGGTTCTCGTGGGATAGATTTGTTTTGTTTGTCTAGAGGCGAACCCGAGCGAAGCGAGGGTGAGCCGCTAGTGTATAATATTTTACCTTCTTGTGTGCATTTGGATACACTGTACAATGTGTGCGTTGAGTAGCGGCAGCACCAGCTCGGCGCGCGGCGCGGTGGGGCTCGGGGGGGTGTTTAGGGGTTTTGGCATTTTCTGGAAGAGATATACATATACAATATACACATATGTATTAAGGTGAAAATACATATAACTATGTATGAATATACTCATGCAGTTTTCTATGTAAAGTTTAATAAAATTGTTATGTAAATTAAACTGTGCGGCAGTCCTGAAAGAGATATCTATACAAAAACAAAATCGCTTTCTGCGTCTTGTCTCTTCGCTTACTTCTTCTAAACCACGCAACGGATTTTAATACGGTTTTCAATAAAAGATATAGCGATAAACAAGTAAGGTTTCTGTACATATATAATTTATAAATATTATGTTCCATACGGCTGAGCCTAAATGTTGTCTTGCTAAAAAATATTTTCATACGATTACATGACTAAAGCTGGCTAAACCATTAGAAATATATCAAAACAATGTTACATAAATTATTTTGATGTATCTCTTGAAAATCTAGAAAATTGTAGGTCTTAAAAAGGCCTACAAAAATATATAATTCTGATTATAATTTTCCTCCCATATTCCTAATACGATCTACCGTTTCTTTATACAATTACTAGTCTGTCCGTCTGTTAGAATGTAGTTTGAACTAACTTTTATGTGTGCACCTCAAACTATGGTACAGATTGCCGTAATATTTTTTATTACAGACTAACCACGAATCTTAATAACTTGTCTATTCGTGGTTTTCCTTAATAGGGATTAGACATTTATTATTAGCTCCATACAATTTAGTCTTTCTTTCGGTAGTAATAACCACAAGTAGATCGATTTGGGGATTCACCGTAAAACAACAAATAACGGAGTCAAACTAGGGGTTTTATTTAATCTATTCTAATATTAAAAAGAGGAAGGTTTTGATTGTTTGTTTGTTTGTACTGAATAGGCTCCGAAACTACTGAACCGATTAAGATGATATTTGGTAAGAAGATAATTAGAGACCCTGAGAAGGATATAGGATAGTTTTTATCCCGGAAATCATCCCTTAAGGGAGTAAAAATGGGGATGAAAGTTTGTATGGGGAATCAACCTTGGGACGAATCCGACCGAAGCGAGGGTGAATCGCTAGTATTTAATAAAAAAAACCTACTTTATTGCTAATCAGGTAATATTATAAATGATATGAAATGAAATAAACTTTATTCAATTAGACTTATTACATATGAGGTGCTACAGAACCTCCCGTGTACAATTTCATCTTACTCATGCCTGGTGATGTAACATAAAAAAACGACTTAGTTTTTTTTCATTATATTGAGAAAAAACACATGAAAAGATACTTATTATTATAACTTAGAACTTTGTTTATTTCTAATTATGTTTTTTTTTTTTCATAAAAAACTCTATAGGAATATAAATGTTTTATTGAGGTATGTTTTCTAATTTCTTACATTATATTAAAATTAACAAATCGAATAAAGTATAAAGAATCAATTAAATCAAAATTTATTCTTCCTTTGTGTCAATGTCAGTACAATTTTCAGTATCAGTGCCTACATCTACACTAGTCTTATCTTTGTCAGTGTCTGAATTTTCACATGTAAGCTTGGTACTATTCAACCAAAAAAGTATGGTAGGTTTAAAAATAAAGGGAAAACTTTTAAGTTATTTAAGTTATTTTAAGTTATTAATCTTTTACGGAAACTACCCGAATGATTTTGAATTCTGTACTCTTGAAAAAAAAACGTACTATAGAAAAAAAAGCTTTTTTTTTCGAGTTTTTTTTTTCACGGTAGAAAAAAAAATGCCCTACTTCGTTTCTACCCTTATTCTTCCTGACGGGTTAGTTTTGTTAATGAAGTTAAATAAGAAGTTTACATTCGCACCATTTATTATCAAATGTATGCTATTAATATAATCTTATCTAGATGTTAGTTACGATAAGAACTAGATAGATATTTTTCTTTATTATAATGTGATTTAATTTTACGTTTCACGCTAAATATTTTTTTTATTTTTCACTCACTAATTTTCTAAATTATATTTAAACAAGTTAACAGACAAAAATACATTAAATTATTTATAGTACCTATGTATGTATATATTTGAAAACTGCTAAAACGCAGCTTTTTCTAAATCATTACAGCGTCCGCATGTGACCATTACAATGTGACATGGTGTTGGGTTTAAATGGATATTTATTATTTTGTAAAGATCCTATACACACACGTCAAATGAAATGTGCAAAGTGCATTAGCCAGTGATAAAAATATTAAAAAGAATAAATTTTTCCCCCTTTTTTATTACAACTTTGTCCGGACGTAATCTCGTGCTAGTCTCTCCCGTGACCATGTTTGCTAAAGCATACTAACGTTACTAAAAATCAAAACAAAACAGCGACAAAATCTATACATATAATAAAATTGTAACTAAGCCGAAACTGTAAAATCTTATTGAAATAGACATTATTATCGATACAGAGGCCGAGTCTATAGTTTTTAGAATTTTTGTCTGTCTGTCTGTCTGTTACCGCATCACGGAAAAACCACTGGAGGGATTTTGATAAAATTTGGTATGATGATAGCTGGTTATCCGGGTCAACATATAAGATACTTTTTATCTATACTAAACGTTAAAACGTAAGTAGGGACGAACCCGAACGAAGCGAGGGTGAGTTGCTAGTGATTTTTAAATTTTGAGTACAACCAACAATAAATAATATAATAATATAATAAATAATATATTACAGTTGTATCTGAAGGGTCACAACGGTACATTACTACTAAGCCTCCGATGCCCTTCCGTCTGTCTGTCAGCGGGCTGTATCTCATGAACCGTAATAGGAAGTCGATAGTGACAAATATATTGTATTCAGCCCTTTTTAACGTCCCACTGCTGGGCACGGGCCTCCCTTCAATACGAGGGGAATCAGGCCATAGTCCACCACGCTGGCCAAGTGCGGATTGGCGGACTTCACATGTCTTTCGAAAACTTGCTAGGTTCTCTCAGACATGCAGGTTTCCTCACGATGTTTTCCTTCACCGTAAGGCAAGTGGTAATCATGTTAGAAATGATTCGCACATGAAAATATCAGAGGTGCGAGACCTGGGATTTGAACCCGCTTCACTCGGTTGTCCAAGCGAGCACGTTACCACTGGGCTACCACTGCCTAACAAATATATGTGTTAATTAAAAAAAAGAATTATAATGAAGAAATTTTATGTATCACATACCGTAGCTAAATAAGTCCTCTGATCTTTATAGAACACGAGCGCTGTGGGAGTGACGATCATGTAGCAGTCCGCCCAGTTCTTCTTACTTTTCTTACCGCCTTCGGAAAACTTGGTTCTTTTTATCGTTCCTTCATAGATTACTGTTGCCTGGAAGAGACAATATGTTATATAAGATTAAAATTATGATGTAAAAGTTATTTAATTCTAAACTAGTTTTTGGCCGCGACTCCGCGTGATTGTATATCGATATTAAGAAATCTTTGTGTTATTTAAACTATCTCCATTTTGAATATCGTTTAAATATGTTGAGCTGTTGCCTGTACAGCCTTAAGAAGTAATAATGATAATAATGTCCTCTCGACCGATGTGGGCCACGACGGCCAATCTCATTGAGACAAGCCAACTGCGCAGGAGATATTATAGTGCAGCGCGTGTGAGGGAGAGCGCAGACACCGCGTGCACTCTCTGTTCCTGTCACTCTCATACTCCGGTGGGACGACACGAGACACGACCGGTGAGTTAACGACACGTGCTCTGCCTCGGCACTTGGGTAAAACATCGTCAACTCCCCCATTTTCGGGCTGTTACTGAGAATGTCTGGACTGATATACTCAATAACTGAATTTCACCAGACCCGGAACTCGAACACAAAACTTCGATATCTGTGATCCCGCTATGCTAGCCACTAAACCATTGAGGCATTAAAAAGTACTAAACACACACGCACTGACAAACTTCGGATTTTGATTAGTGTAAAACTTTTTGAATAGAATTATTTAAAAAAAAAGCGCTAGAAAACTATATCTCTTTATAAATATTCAATAACAAGCTTTAAATATTCTTATGGCTCACTAACTTCAGATTTTTTACACCACACATATGTATGAAATATTTCATGATATCGTAAAGTATAGATTAGAAAAATTAGGTCAATTTCACACTATACTTAATTGTTTAATTACGTTAGTTACATAGAGTTCAACTACTTCCAATACAGAGTATCTTGGCATTTCATATCTCATATCCAGAATAACATATTGGGTAATTATCACAAAATACTAGTATAATTAATATGTATATTAACCCTATAAAGGCCTTTTTAACGTCCCACTGCTAGGCTTGGACCTTCAATACGAGGGGGATCAGGCCCACCAAGCTAGCCAAAAGCGGGTTGGCGGACTTCACATCTTTTAAAATTTTGGAACTTAGATGGTTAAGGTAATATACATTTTACCCCTTCAATAACTTGTATTACCGAATATAATAAATACTTTTTTTGTAAATGTTACATTACTAGCACTTTACCTCAGTAGGCGGGTGCATCATCAGTCTAGGAGAAGTCAGCGGTGGTCGCGGCTTCTGCTTGGGAGCAACCATCGACCTGGACTTCCTCTCCTTCTTCGCGTGAGGGTCTCGCTCCCGCACCTCCACATCTAGACTGTCTCCAGACGAGGATGCTGGGAGTTGAAGATGATTTGGTCTACGCGATGCGGCTAAGAGGTTCTCTGTTGAACCGCCTGAAAATATAGAAAATGTGATGAACAAACATCATTCATAATGTAAAATATGGAGGTAGGTATAGAACAGGAACGTTGTTTGATTATTATTTTTTTGTAGATTTAGGTAAAGCAATAAGTATAACAAATAGACAATCTAAGACATATTTTTTCGTATAATTATAGAAATACCACGTACGTTTTAACGGTTAGTACGAAATAGATAGTCTACATACATAGGTATGATGAGTTATTGTGGGTTGTACCTTAACGTGTTTCCCGTGGGAATGAGATAATCTCCCGCGGTAGCCTATGTCATTTTCCAGCCCTACAACTATTTCCACACAAAAAATTACGCCAATCCGTCACTCTGTTTCGACGTGAAAGGAGGACAGACAGATAAACAAACAAACATCCTTTAATAATAGTATGGATAATTCAATAACCATAAAAATTACACAAATAATAAAAAATATGTATTACATTATATTTCTGGTGGGCTTCCCCAATACGTTGTGATTTTGTGACATCCATCGAAATGCTAGGGCATTACCCTTACATCCTCCTAACTGATTTCGGTCACCACGACCAACTCAAGGAAACTAAATAAAACTATCTTTTCGGATTTTTTCGCGGATTTATTTTGATTTTTGGTTCCCGACGTTTTAATTGCTTTACAGCAATCATGGTCACGGGAGAGACCTTTATAAAAAATATATATACCAAAAATCAAAATAAATCCGCGAAAAAATCTGAAAAGATAGTTTTATTTAAATGTCTAATATTCGCGTAAATCTAAGAAAGTATCATGGAAACTAGCCATGAGAGAAATTATAGTGCAATCTGCACACAAACATAACGTGCACTCTCTATTCCACTTTACTTCGGTGGGATGATACTTCGACACGACCGATGAGAGTTAAGGCGCAGAACTAACGGCTTTACATGTTCTCCAAACGCAACTTCTTAACTCTAGACTGTTACTAAGAATTTCTTAACCAAAAAAACCACAATAACTATACTTACCCCGACTCAGGATTCGAACCTAGGATCCCTTGGTATCCGGCCGTACACGCTGGCCACTAGACTATCGAGGCAGTTGTAAAAAAACAATAAACTATTACAAAACTAACCCAGTCGCTTATTAACCCATAGCGGTGGGCTGTCACAATTTGCTTTGCTGAAGCTCCTTTCGAGGTCGAGACGACTCCGCTCCGACGTGGGCGACCAGTTCCATGACTTAGCCGGCACATCTTGCATGGAATCCTTTTAAACAAACCAAATAAAAACTTTTATTATTATATGGAAATTGCCTTGCTTTGATAAAATTTTACATTTAAATAAGTAACTTTTTTTACAACAACAAATTACCTTAAAATTACTTGAAAATGTAAATCCTTTAGTTTTTGGAAATTATGTATATTCTGTTCTTTGAATACATAACTAAAGAATTCAAAACATTATCATCATTATGTAGGTAAAAAGGTTTTTACAAATATAGATATGTCATTAACCAAAAATATATTTATACTAGCGATATCGATAAACAGTTTTCGATACAAAGCGGTATCGAATCTGCTACCCTCGGATATTACGCCAGGGTTTTTTATTTTATAACCGAACTACGTAAGAAAAGTTCAAACATATTCTGAGGAATTAATATTATATTTTTGTATTTTATTAAATTGAAAATACATGTACATTTATTTAATTTTAAACATTATACAAACATATCAAAGTGACCGCATCGACGTTTTCCTTGTCGCCGCCATATTCCCATTCGCAATAACTGGTACATACTTAATAATATAATTAAAATAATAACTTTAAATTTAATTATAATTTTACCGAAAAATATAGTTACAAAAAAAAATTTATTTGGAATTATTTATGACTTAATAGAGCTTTACAATTGAAAACTTTACATATAAAAATCTGTATATTTTTTTAATTTAATATTCAAAGAAAATTTCGAATATGTTTTAAAAAGCTTAACAAAATAAGTAAATATGTTACTTTTACCCTTAGTCCAGTAAACTTTAAAGTCATAAGGAAAGGACTGCTTCAAACCACTGAAATATTTATACTCAAGGGAATTACAATGCCTGTTTCTCTCAATCATACTAAATAGAAAGAGACGGAGATGTTCAGATCAATGCCATACTACAGTATATATTATATATTTATAGTTTATATTATACAAGTGACTCTCCCTGGATTCTTCCGAGTTTAAAGCGAAACACATTATTTATTTACTGTTTTACCTGTTATAATTTTATTATATGTATAGATAATAATATCTCAAATTATAGCATACTAGCGACTCACACCCTCGCTTCGCTTGGGTTCATCTAAGTTGATTCCTCATACTAACTTTTATCCCTATTTTCACCCCTTTAAGGCTGATTTCCGAAATAAAAATATCCTATGTCCTTTCCAGGGTCTCAAACTACTTTCTTACCAAATTTCATCTAAATCGGTTTAGTAGTTTTTGAGTTTATTTGTTACAAACATAAAAAAAGACGAATCTTTCCTCTTTATAACAGTAGTGTTGATATCTAATACAATGTCTTTCATACGTTGATACTATGTCAAAGCAAAACTCATCAGTTTCATGGAAATAGGAAAACCGTTATTTTAATATATACGGTACAAATAGACGAACATACATATTTTTATATATAGATAGGCAAAATCACACGACAAAAGAACGTTCTAATATATCAGTCGAGTAGATCTCAGCTTCCGGTTGTATACTGTACGTATATCAAACACCCAAGTGTCTAAAGCTTTGAACATAAAGACGAACTTTCTATTGCATATTAATACATATTTTTATAACTTTATACATTAAAATATGGTGATACATTAATATATTTATTTTCTACTCCATTTTGATAACTAATAATGAATCATATACATATTTTTGTAATGACAGACGTCCCTAAACGTATACGTGCAAAACAGTGACGGTTTACAGCAATTTGATAGACAAATAAGCACACTGAATATATCTACTGAAATAATACTTGCAAGTTAAAACACTACATAAAAAAGCTCTTAATTAAATATAATAAATAATAACTTTATTTCGATCATTAATAAAAATATACATAACACATCACATTTACCTCTCGAAACCACGTCTTCCCTCGTTTAAGCTTAAACATTTTTACACTCCAACACGACAAGTCCTTAACTCCATTTTAATCACTTAACTAGAACACAAATCACTTTAATTTTGACGGTAAAGAGGTAAAATATAGTTTATTATTTCCACCGTAACAACATGACGCACCGACACTCGTAGCAGAATAACGCGTACAATGATATTGCATAGTGCTGTACGTTGCGACATCGATGTTTTATTATGGGCTAGTGATTTTAGCGCAGTAATTGCTAAACTGGAGCAATGTGTTAATTCAAGCGTCTGAATTAATTATTTATATGTTATAGGAATAGCTTTGCACTGTTTGCTTTGGGGGGTAGACGAGAATTAGTGATGAGCCGTTCCGTATATCGATATGGGGAAAATCGAGTGGTATAACGATTATTAACGCTGTATTAAGTATGCAATTACAAGCATGCCGAGTTGATAATTAATAAAGAAATAACTACGACAAATGTTAACTATGTGTATGTATGTTTATTACGAATAAGGAATTTTAATATTACCTATCTTTATAAATTATCCGATTACAGAATTTGCAGCTGGGATTATTTTTTCTTTAATAGTTTTTAGTTGCGAATAAGTTAAATATGTATAAATACATATAAAGTAATTCTCAAACTTTACTCAAACAAATTTTAACGTGGCCAGATATTAGGTAAATTATCTCTTACATTACTTCTCTGTTATAAATTATTTCCATTTTGTATATTTAATATAGAAACTGAGCCATACATTCTGCTATTACATGTACAGATACCATAAAAATACAATTAAGCTGATACACTATCAAAAAATCGATATTCATTTTATATAGCCGTCACTATTCGTTATCAATCGTCGGTCGTCGATTCGTTAGGAAACGTTCGCCCTCTTATCTTAGCTTTATTACGTACACTGATTATTGAGTGAATTCAATGGAGGCATATTAATGCAATCAGATATAATAATATGTAGAGTCTAGTACTAAAACTAATCTTATCGTGGCAAGTTGGACAATTCACGCGTGTTCTGGCAACGCCTACTAAAAATGGTACAACCATATTTATCCGGTTAATGATTATAATTTATGTAAAAAAAACCTTTTTGCATTAGATAGCCCGTTTATTGAGGAAGGTTATATAAATAAATAAATATGTTGGGACATTAACACACAGTACCATCTAGTTCCATGGTAAGCCACGAAGCCTGTGTTATGGATACCAGATAGTTGATACACTACATATATATATAATTTTGAATACATACATATTATAAATATTATATCATATAATATATAGTCTAGCTATTTCGTACTAACCGTTAAAACGTACCCAGTCGTTAGTTAAATATATTAGAGGAAGTTTGAAAGTAGCAGAAAGAGAAACTGAAGAGTTTATAATATACTAGATATGGGCATTTCAGGGGAAGACAGAAATATCATATAAGGAAAAGCATACTAGGTGTGGTTGTGGTTAAATATTGAAACGAGGAAGACCGAACACCCAGGAATGTAGATGGACTATGTCAAAGAAGATATGTGTGTGAAAGTTGTAAGTGCTGAGATGACCACTGATAGAGGGAGTCACATTGTGCCGACCTCACATAGGGTGGACAAGAAGAAAAATATACCTAAGACTAGCGACTCACCCCCGCTTCACTCGGGTTCGTCCCTCGCTTGATTCCCCGTACAAACTTTCATCCCCATTTTCAACCCCTTAAGGGATGATTTCCGGGATAAAAAGTATCTTATGTCCTTCTCATGATCTCAAACTATCTTTTTACTAAATTTCATCTAAGTTGGTTTAGTAGATCCAGAGATTACTCCCTACAAACTTACAAACTCACAAACTTTACATCTTTATAATATTAGTATAGATAATAATGACGACGCCGAAAACAGCGTAGGGTATTCACTAATCATCTTCTATACAGATAAATAAAATTAAAGTGTCTTTTTGTCATATCAAAATAACAGCTTTATACAAAATGCAAATGAAATTATAGATTACGGGACTTATAAGAAAAACAAAACTTTTAAAATTTTTGTCTGTCTATCTGGGATGATTTTGACAGGACTTTCACTGGCAGATAGCTGATGTTATAAGGAGTAACTTAGGCTATTTTTATTTTAGAAAAGAATTATGATTCCGCTCAAAAAAATTAAAACGTACCTATGAACGGATTCGAGCGAAGCGAGGGTAAGTCGCTAGTACATATTAAAATTTAGTGAGCAGGTAGTATGCACAAGAAACGTGATCCACTCAATCTTCAGATGTGCGATTTGTTTGTTTGCTTTTAAATAAAACTTTCTTTTTGGATTTTTTCGCGGATTTATTTAGATTTTTGGTTTATTATACAACTATATAATACCTTCGAGACGTCTAACACCTTAGTCTCTCCCGTGACCATGATTGCTGTAAGGCAATCGAAACGTCGGGAACCTAAAATCAAAATAAATCCGCGAAAAAAAAACCGAAAAGTTAGTTTCATTTAAAAAATATTATTAAAAAGTAAGATTATTAAAAAGAAAGTATTATTTGCTTTTATATAAAAAAAACTTCTATTAAACTATCCAGTGTGATTCAAAAGAAATAAACATCTATCATTTCCAAATTAAATAAATAATTTGTAATCGATATACATTAAAAATAGCGTAGTAATATGCCATCTAGTAGCAAAATAATTAATTAATTACCAAGTTTCTATTCATGAGTATAGATGGCGCACTTCACTTCTTATTTACAATAAACAGTGATTTTAAACTTTTATCCCATACTCCCTATTTTTAAATTTATATAGGATAAACTTTTTATTATGAATTTTAAGGGAGCTTTAAGGTTTAAAGGCCAATTTTCATCAAATCAAAAACCACATTATATATATTGCATGACATACGTACATACAAAAAAACATGCGTGCCCGAATTTTTATATATATTATAGTCCATATTTACGTATAAGACGACAAAAACATTTAAAAATAAAAAGAAAACAGATAAAATATTAATTAGGTTTATAATAATATTTTCTTGAAACACAAAATAGGTTTACTTGAGCTTCAGCAAGTGAGCATGACGTGAATGCTCGAAGTCACGTTCCACTACGATTACATTACAATAGTATACATTTGCATAGATAATCTCCAATGTTTACACCAGCAGTGTAACACACTGTCTGTTTGAGTAATTTTCGTTGCTAAAACTTTTATATTAAAACCTTCAAAACATTGAAAATTATATGAAGGAGTATAAATTAATGTAGTGTCTAAGAAGTAAACAATTATAATATTAGCGGGTTTGTTAGAATAAAATATGATATTGCGTTCTACGGCACAATAATAAATAACAAGTGAAATAAATAATAATTAGGTAGATTAGATGAAGATTTCCTTTTTCACTTTAGAGGTTACTAGCCACTCAAAGCTTCGCTTCGGATTCGTTCCTAGACAAAAGCAAATCTATCCCACGGGAACCGTACATTTTTCCAGTATTAAAGTAATCTATGTGCTATTCCAGACTATAATCTATCTCTGTGCCAAATTTCATCCAGATCCGTTCAGCGAACGGCTGAAAGAGCATGAATGGCATGAAAGAGTAACAAACATCCATCCATCCAAAACGTTCACATTTATATTCTTAGTAGGATCAGTTCAATCCACTCTTAGCGAATGATTTTAACAGTTTTGATGTTGTTTGTCAACTCACAAAGAGATAGAGCTGAAACTACTTTATTTTAATATCCAACTTCAAAAAAGGAGTCTCTCAATATTGGTGTATATTATTTTATCTATATGTTACGCTATATGTTCGTTAATTTTAAACCAATTATAATATGTAGATCTTTTTTTAAGAAGACGCTATACTATGACCTACCACGTGGTTGATCACATTTAAAACTAAATCCTAAAATCTATACTAAGTGACCATTACTTATAAGGTAATCTAGTAATATACGTATCGTTTTTGAGATAATAACTTATTACAATATAAATATTGTATTAATAAGTTGGCTTAATTAAGCCTTAAACTTTCGGTAAAGTGGAGTGGATGAGTACAACTTGCAAGTTAAACGAAAGACCACTGTCCAAATTAACATAGCACTTCGTATCCCTATCGACTATTATTAAAATTCGCTCCAACTCATTCAACACAGGATGTCGGTGTTGGCACGCCATTTTGAAACCACAATGCGCGCATAATTAAAGTAAGTAATCTGCCATATTAGCGACATTTGAGTCATCTATAGTTTCAAACTGTTTGCAAATTATACACCGACTCCCTTTAACTTATATAAAAAGTTAGCTGTCTCGTTTTAATTAGCTTTACTAATTTGGTGTGATTTTGCGCGCGCGCATGCTATTTGTTTGTTGTAGGCGGTTATTGCACTTATATCAATGAACTACCGTTTTAGATTGTTATTGACTAATTATTAATTTTTTCTATTAATTGGACATTTAAAAATATATATATATGTATCTACTTAAATGGCAAAAGTCTTGATCTGTAAGGCCATAAAAAATAATTATAAGAGCATAAATTATTTTCTTTATTTAATAAATAATAAATATACTATCGTCTATACTGCTGGGCACGGGCCTCCCTCGTATTGAGGGAGGCCCGTGCCCAGCAGTGGGACGTAAAAAAGGGCTGAATACTATACTACTACTATACTAAATATACTATAAAATATAAAATATTTTATTCATGTATGGTTTAGTTAATAATAAAAATAATTAAATAGTTTTTATTAAACAATACATTTGTCTGATCATTGAAAAATATTGTATTAACATAATATGTAAGTAAATAAAAAAAAAATTGTCTACATAGGAAAGGAGGCGAAGCGGAAAACAGTAGGTATTATGTATTTAATTATATTTAATCACGTTTGTATGTTTATATATTTTTTAAATATAATTATAGTTTTTTGAAGAGCTTTTTCATATATCCTCAACAAGACTATCCAGTTTAGAATTATGGAAGCTTTCAGTCTTACTTTGCATTGCTAATGGGAAAAAACTGACATTATTCACCTAATCCCACGTGAGAGATGTGCCCAGCAGTGGGATATTTTTTTTAAATATTATCCGTGTATTTTTGAGCTCTTTATTTGTTTTGGTATGATTATCAAGGTAAATATTTATACTCTTGCATTCTGTTTAAGATTTTGTGCGGTGGGATGTTAGTAAAAGCTAAATTATTATAATTTGAAATACAAAATATAGTTAAATAATTATAAGTATTTACCTCAGGGTAGTTAATATGGGCGCGGGCATCTCTACGCGGCGCGCGGTACTGTGTGATGCGGGGGATGACGAGCGGTGGTCGCCTCTCCCTTGAATATACTTCACATTCTTCTGGCGTGATCCACTGGAACAAGAAAAAATATATAAATAAAAAAAAAAGATTTATACAGTAACGAACGTAATTTTTCAATTGAACAAACAAAAATAGTGGTTTTCAAAATTATTATTTTAAGGTCTGGAATATTTATCAAAAAGAAATATTATGAATTCACAATGGCGCATAATATCATACAGAAATACAGCCGAGTTCAACAATACTTTTTAAAGTCGGTCAACAAATAGAATGCGTCCAGAACGAAATTTAAATTAATTACAGAGGAACAAATGTAGTTAGCACTAGATAATAGTGTCGTTCGTAACCAATTTAAGTAACGAGAGAAAAAAACTGACTTAAAAATTGAAGGTTTTGTATTTTTTCCCTGTTATGGTCAATTTATCTATACTAATATTGTAAAGAAGTAAACTTTGTAAGTTTGTGAGATTGAAGGGAGTATTATCTGGATCTCCTGAACCGATTTAGATGCAATTTAGAAAGAAGATAGTTTGAGACACTGGGAAGTACATAGGATACTTATTATCCTGGAAATCATCCCTTAAGTGGATGAAAATGGGGATGAAAATTTATATGAGTAATCAATCTAGGGACGAACCCGAGCGAAGAGAGGGTGAGTCGCTAGTTAATAAAATATACGAACTGGTTTTATAATTTTTATTTTTTTTATATTTAAAAAGGAGGGACTTAGTTATGTTTTGTTTTGTATAGGTCTGTCACGCGATATCATCACTAATTGTGAACTTATTCTCATGATTCTTTCTTCAATGAATAAGTTTTGAACCATTTTTTATTTAAGAATAGTTTGTCTTATATTTCAAGAAATACAAGTTTCAGTTCCACCTCCAAGGATGTTAATAATTCCTTCTAAAGTGATTTTAAAGTCAGTTTACCTTTTTGCAACATTTGACCATGTAAAATGCGATAACTCTGAGCAATCCATAACAGCTTTCATTGATAAGAACATATTAATGTAATCTCCATATACGTATGTATGTACGTACACGTTTGACTTGGTACTTAAATTCAATGAAGGTCTGTCTGTCAATTGCAAGACAAGGGCGGATGTAAAATATCTTCTATTTCACGCTGAAACCGGACCTCGAAGGAAGTTATATCGAGTAATGATAGTGGTTATTACGATATGAGGTCAGAGTTTAAAAAATAAAGAATAAAACATGATTCAACATATAACGTAGGTGAGCACTAAGGAAGGATTTTTGAAATGTATTCTCCGAAGAGGTTTACTAGGAAACTTAAAAAACCAAATTAGAATGAAAAAAAACGTAAAAATAAAATTGATGATGAGAAATCCGATCGGACTGCTTATCATTGAAGATTAAGGGGATGAAATGGGGATGAAAGTTGGTATGGGGAATCAACCTAGGGACTAACCTGAGCTAAGCGTGAATCGCTAGCCATATATATAATATAATAGCGTTTTGTTTAACGTTCTTTATTTTTTTTACTTAACAATAGAACTATCAATATGAAATCTAGTCACTGAATGTATAATTCTAAGAAAATAATATTAAATGAAAATAAACCATTGCAAAGCTGTAATGTAACAACGCCTTTAGTAATACCAATTGGCGTATTTAATTTTGGTTGCCAAAAAGTTACCACAAAGTAACAATTCACCACAATCGGAAATGACCGCCGTATCGGAGGAACTCGAAAATAGCATAACTCATACAGCCAATCAAAACAGGTTTTTAGTAATATGTATATTATATTTTACAGGGATGCTTAAAATGGGGACCGTACCAGATCAAGATACTTTAAAAGTAAGCATATTTGCTCGACCTCAATAATACCTCTGTGTTGACATTTAAAAAAAACTCCTTTGTTTTAGCGATATAATTATATATAAGTAGGTTTTATAAGGTTATTTAAAATAGGTTCCATATAATTCTTAAGAAAGAATACCACTACGGGCAGAATAATTATTTTAAAAGTGAAGAAGAATTTGCTGTAATATTAAATTATTAAAGTGAAAACTTCTATAGACAGATTTGGATGGGGAGTTAATTCATGTATGTCGTCATCGACATGGTCACGTGACGTGTTAACGCTAACACTCTTGAGTGCCGATAGATGTCAAAACCAGATAAATGTAAACAGTTTTAATTTACAATCTAATATCAAACAATTAATTTGAATATCCAAAAATAATAACTGTTTGTTTATAGTTTTAAGTTTTCACTTCTGTCAGCAGTCCTAAAGACTGCTTTTTTAATTATATTTAATAAAAAAAAATAACCCAACATTTTTGATTTAAAAAAACTATTATAAAAGTAAAAATAGGATAAGTACGTACAAAGCAATATTAAATAATATTTTTATAAAGTAACGCGAGCGCTGGCACAGCAAGTAGGACTACACTGCAAACTGAACCAAACGTGTCGTAAAAAAAAATCAGAATATCCACAGTTAATAAATTACATAAATACGTGTATTTTTATTAGGTATATAAAACTATAAAGAAAACAAGCTCTTTGAATCTCCTTTCCTAAATAAATAAAAAATACAACTAAAATCAGTAGCGGCCCGCGTATCAAAGTATTGGGAAGCCCTGTAATATTGCAAATGACATTTAGAAGTCATGGCCTCTCGGACGTGTTCCGGCTGTGTGACGCTGTCTGCTTATTAAAATTTAATTCCGGGTTCAATTCTGTATACGATATTACTTTCATTGTACGTATTCAAGTAATTTTTGTGAGTACATTGAGTAAAATAATTTATAAACTAAGTATGTCTGATTGGCGTAAGTACAATATAATAAATAATTTCAAATTCAATATTTATTATTTCGCATTTAATTATTCTATTTTTTCCTAAACGTCAGTATTCTACTACCAGTTCAGAAAAGACTGAGGAGAACTGGCGAATCTAGTATAGTGTTGCAAAAAATGTTTTTTTCTGGAGTACTGACATTGACACAGAGGAAAAATATTTTTTTATTTAATTGATTCGTTATACTTTATTCGATTTGTAATTTTATTAAAATATAAGATATGTACAATGTAAGAAAATAGAAAACGTACTCAATAAAACTGCAGTTGTAGCAGTGGTAGCCCAGTGGCAACGCGCTCGCTTGGGAAACCGAGTGAAGCGGGTTCAAATCCCGGGTCTCGCACCTCTGATATTGTCATGTGCGAATCATTTCTAACCTGATTACCACTTGCTTTACGGTGAAGGAAAACATCGTGAGGAAACCTGCATGTCTGAGAAAACTTAGCAAGATTTCGAAAGACATGTAAAGTCCGCCAATCCGCACTTGGCCAGCGTGGTGGACTATGGCCTGATTCCCCTCGTATTGAAGGGAGGCCCGTGCCCAGCAGTGGGACGTTAAAAAGGGCTGAATACACTCAATAAAACATTTTATATCCTATAGATTTTTTTTTCTGAAAAAAAACAATTAGAAAAAAAAAGAGTTTTTTTTTTCTTGTTTTTTTTTCAACATCACTAATCAAGTGTGACATGTCTAAAAATGACACAACAAGTGTCAGAGATCGTAGATTCAATCAAAATCATCTTCTCTACATAAGCTTTAAGAACATATTTTTATAATAGCTGAGTGTTTTATCGTAAAAAGTTATAATACAAATTATACTAAACATTTAAGAACGCAATTTTATATCATTTATTTTATACCCGAATAAATATGTAGTAGCAATCATATTTAATGTCAAATCTGACGGCTGACTGACTTTCCTAACAATTTCTATTCAATTTTGTAAGATTTCTCCAATTGGAATACCAGTTAATAATAAAAATAGCGTATTCAATTCATACAAATATTTTTCATATACTATGTGCATGTACAATGTATATACATATAATAAAATTCTGAGTCAAATCTGTACGTTATATATTTTTTGGAAAAACTTATTGAAATAGTCATTATTATCGATACAGTTGCTGAATCTAAAGGTTTTAGAATTTTTATCTGTGTCTGGCAACGCGTCACGAGAAAACGAATGGGCCGATTTTGATGGAATTTAGTATGATGATAGCTGGTTTATCCAGGTCAACATATAGGGTACTTTTTACTGCGGGAAAATATATCATCTCTGAGAAATTTATACTAAACGTTAAAATGTAACGAGGGGCGAACCGAACGGAGCGAGGGTGACTCGCTAGTAACTTATAAAATACAGTCTTTTGTAGTATAAGCCTTAAAGTGACGAGAAGAGATGGCAAAGTTTATGTGAACTTTTTTGCAAGTTAGGTCATTAGTTTTTAATTATATATTTTTTATTTATTGAAATATTACTGCTTCGAAAACCCCAGTTTCCGGACATCCTATCAATGAATCACATGAATATATTTTGCAACCGGTTTTCTACTTTGCATTTATTTACCTTGACCTGTTGAATGTTTTAAGTGACTTTGAGCAAAATCATGAGTAAGACTGTGTGGGTCTCCAATCTTCGTTGTGGAGGCGGCAAAAATTGAAAAAGATTATAAATGATTACTAATGGCTGCATACAACCGTATGAAGCGAATAACATTGTTCGAGACTATTCGATTCTAAATTCAGTAAATGAAATATATATTTTTTTATTTTAATATATAGATATCTTTATTCAGCCCTTTTTAACGTCCCACTGCTGGGCACGGGCCTCCCTTCAATAATCAGGGGGATAAGGCCATAGGGGGCCAAGGGGATCCACCACGCTGGTCAAGTGCGGGTTGGCGGATATATAGATATCTAAATACATAATATTATTTACTTAGACTATAAACTTTAAAGCAACCATAAATTTTGTTTCTGATCAAAATACAAAAATGCAATAACCACAAGGACTTTGATTAGATCATACAATATCCAAATTCAATGTAGAGTCAAAAAAATTGAAAAAGGTTGCGCAATCACGTAGCCATTGATATATGTAAGTATCTGTAAAATATCAGATCTAAACACTACCTTTTACTAACCAAGTCGTCATCTCCTGATAATTATTATCGACTCTTAATAAATCTCTTCTCATTAAATTTTTTTCTAGTCTGAAATAATGGCTAGATCTTTTTTTATTTAAACAAAATGTTTGATCATTGTTATAGTGATAAAAACACAGAGTTCAAAGGTGAAAGTCACTATATTAGAAAACAAAGAGAACGCGTTACGTTCTCTTTAAAGAACATTATTAATTTAGAAAAGGCGCGTAATAGTAGCATTTATTATGAGTTATCATACTAAAAAAAAATATCTTATTTCTTACACGTTAAAGTCCATATCAAACACTGCTTGGCCTTAATTTATCTCTATACTTATTGACCTTAGAGTCAATGTGAATGAACGAACCATTCATTCATCTGCTATCTTTGTCATAATTATGAATAGTTGTGAAAGTGCAAACGAGATGGCAACAGTACAGGAAATTATGGCAATGAAAGATAAATTAAGGAATGATGGGCAAGATATAATTGTTTTATGATGAGATGAGTTTTCATTACTGTATGTAGACTATACGTCTGGTAAATACATTTAAAATTTCATCAAATAAGTACTTGACTAATTGTATTTTGTGTTGTGGTCCCTTTTTTAGTTGCTTATGTTTGCCCGGTTGTCGAAATTGAACTATATATACAATAAAACTGTTTTTTAAAATTTATTGATAACTTTAAAGCTCGTCAAGAGTAGTCGTCTATACATGTAATAAATTTCTGAGTCGAATCTGTACATTAAATATTTTTTTGAAAATCTTATTGAAATACTCATTATTATTGATAAACGGGCCGAAACTATAGGTTTTTAGAATTTTTGTCTGTCTATCTGTCTCCCTGTCTGTCTGTCGGGGAATGCATCACGAGAAAACCATTGGGCAGATTTTGATGAAATTTGGTATGATGATAGCTTGTTATCTGGGTCAACATTTGTCATCTCTGACAAATCTATACTAACCTTGACAGTACAAAATAAAAGAAAAGAAAATCGGTTGACGAACAGAGGAAATATACTGAACTGTTTTGTCTTTGCCTATTTACAGATAAGTACCTTCCTATTTTTTTTATACCTAAATCGTGACCTCGTCCCGAATTTACATTTACAATGTAATTTTCGCAAATTCAATAAAAATTATTATTGGTAGTGCACCTATAGGCTTTAAAATAACCAGCACTTATAACAAGATAATTGAAAACACACTATATAATAACACTACGTATATAGTATTGAAAAGCGAAGAGATTGTTGTTTTTTTTTTATATTGGAATAACTATTAAAAGAAAAAAAAAGATATTTTTTAACCTATTTTTAGAGGAAGATTTAAAACTAACATCAAGCTTAAACCCATACGTGAATAAAATCCACGAACAAAGCCACGGGCAAAAGCTAGAATAATTATAATCGAGATGTTGGTAGAATATTTTTAGCACACACCACTCAATCGTTGCCATGTGCAACAGGCAGGCGAGTACATCGTATCATACAAGTACTCATACTAAAAAGTGCAACTGAGATTACGTGCGTCTGGCTCAAACTTTTTAAGTTAGATCATTGCATGTGCAAATTAAAAAAATAAATATGTTGGGACATTAACACACAGCACCATCTAGTTCCATGGTAAGCTACGAGGCTTGTGTTATGGAGACTAGGTAGTTGATACACTGCACATATATAACTTTAAATACATACATATTATAAATATAAACATTAAACACCCACGACTGGAGTACAAACATTCGTGCTCAACACACAAATGAATGCCTGCAGCGAGACTCGAACCCGCGATCGCTAGCACAGCAAGTAGGATCACTACAAACTCCCCTTGTTATTTTCTAATTATTATGACTCTCTTTTCTCAATAAGTTGTTTACCTCGAGTTTACCTATATGTTTTAAAAACTTTCATAAGACCTTGCTCAGGCATAACATAAAATATAAATAAATAAGGTTATTAATCATTTGTCCCGAGTGGTTCAAGAACCCGCGATCTACGACGTAGACATAGATATCTAGATCACTACGCCAGTGGTCTTATCTACCGCAATACCGTTAACTTCTTGACCGATTTCAATAAGAAAGAGCTTATCAAGACGGTTGTTTTTGTGTATTGGCGATATATTCGCCAATTGTAAATAGTTTTTTTTAATAAATATAAACATAAAAAAATAAAAAAAACACTGTAATAACAACTTTTATGAGAAGTCGACATACTTTTTTAGTAAAAAAAAATATATACGGTCGAATTGAGAACCTCCTCCTTTTTTGGAAGTCGGTTGAAAAAAAACATTTATTCTTTATAGAACAAATTACCGACGCATTGAATTTTATGCATTATTTGTACTAGCATTCACAATTTTCTTCACGCCTCATTAGCGACGTTACATGGAAATTAGATTTCCAAGTTTCAACCGCTTTGATATGATAATCTTAGTGCGGAACAAATATGCATTTTGCAAGCAAAATTACTATTATTGCGAAGAAAACACAATTTGTAAATATCACTTAGCTCACTCTTGAGCTAACAATAAGTGGGTTTTTATTTATTGCTGTTTTATTATTTCTTAGAATTTTCTAACGCATTAACTCGTAATAATTACATTTTTATAAAAAAAAAACAAATACATGTTATTCTACATAGATTTCCCGTGTGATTTTTATCTTTTAAATCACAACAATTTTATTTTTCTATAAATCTATATATATAAAACAAAGTTGGGTTTGTTACAACACTTATAACTCGAGAATGGCTGGACCGATTTTTATGATCTTTGTTTTGTCGGATTTATCTTCACCCCGAATAGCAGATTAACTATTAAAACATCAGAAAAATTCACTAAAAAAAAAACTATTCTATACTAAGCGTCAAAACGTCAGGACGAACCTGAGTGAAGCAAGAGTGAGTCGCTAGTATTATAATATTTTACTTAAATATGAAAAAAAAATATAAGTTGCTGTGACTTTCTTACTAAATAAGTGAGTGCGTGTGTTGGTTATCTTTTCATCCTATAGTAGATATTACTAAAATAGAAATAACTTATATACCCTAGAATCTAGATTATACGTCGAAGGCTACTTTTTATGTAAGCAGTAAGCATCCGTCACCCCCGAAACCACGGGGATAATTTGTATTTATACTATATTAATAATAAATAAACAGGGGCGGATCTATATATAGGTTTTTTACCATAAAATATAAGATCCAACAGGGATGTTGGAAACAATGGATAATGAATAATATTGATTAAAAAAAATAAGGCCATAAAAGGTTGGCCTAATAACCCTAAGTACAATTAAGAAAAAAAAACATTATCTTAATTTCATCAAGTACTATCTATCATTATGGATTTTATAAAGAAAATGACAACTTGTTTATGTCCCCAAAAAGTGTTAGCCCGGGGCCCCCCATAATCACGGTCCGCCCCTGATAGTTAAGGGTTGATTCGTGTTTGCCTAAAGCAAAAATCGAACCCACTTACTATAGACTTATATGGACGTTTGAATGAAACTATTAAATTCATTCACAGTGTAGTATCTAAAAATCACTAACAGTTTAGTCTTCCATCAACAATGCACTTAACGATGAACGTTAAATAAACAAACAAAACGTCTAAACAATTTAGATTCTAAACGCAGCTGGATCATCGACATATTGTGTTTACATCATAAAATATATTTATTTAAATTGCATTAAAAAATGTATTTGATGTAAAATTAGAAATATTTTTAGTGCTGGCGTAACCTAAATCACTACATATTATAAAACAAAGTCATCCGCTGCATCTGTCTGTCTGTTCGCGATAAACTCAAAAACTACAGCACCCATTTAGACGAAATTTGATATGGAGATAGTTTGTGACCCTGGGAAGGACATAGGATACTTTTTACCCCGGAAATCATCCCTTAAGGGGGAGAAAAGGGGGGCGGAACTAATAAAACGCATCATACCTATATACATAGATTATGTAGTCTATGTATTCTATACTAACCGTCATATTAAGGTATCTAGGGACGAACCCGAGCGAAACGAGAGTGAGTTGCTAGTAATTAAATATAAGTAGATATATTCGAATCATAACTATGTTGAATTCATAGTATAAATCTTGTCATGTAGTACATATTTTCTTTAAACGATGGCGATAAAATTATACCGAGGAAAATCTTTTAAAATTAGTTTCATTACGTTTTTTCTAGAATTATCACAGGAAAGCATATTGCAAGAACGCGTCACGTAATAAAACTGCAAACGCGATTATTATGGTTCACTGTAAGAGTAAATTCTACTTTGTATTATAATGTTTCGCGAATTCGACTTTACTTAGTTAAGAAAATGCTTGAGCTACCGATGAAATATGATGTTTTAGACTTTATCAAAAGATGAAGTAGGTACTCAATTGTTGAGTATGTCTTTTAAAGTGATATCTTCAGCAATTTGAAAAATGCAGATTGCTTTAATTCGTACGATACGATAAAATCGCGCGACAAACGCGCATCGAGGGCGCGTTAAAAAGTCATCGTGTGTAAAGGCCCTAAATCATAATGGTGTCTACGTGTTTTTCAGCGAAAAATAAGCCATCCCTCTTGTCGAGAGATAGTTATAAAGACGATAAGACGCTATGTTATCTTTTAGGTAGATACCTATTTAAAATCTATGACGTAAATATCGATTAAAGCGTCTGGTCGACGGCGGTGACCCACCGAGTGACATCATATAATAGATTAAATATTACTATTACATTCCAATGAATCATGGATTCAAGGATCAAGTACTTGTAGATAAAGAAAAGTATACTATGTAAAGAAAACGTACATGGCATTTTATTAGTACCTAATTAACATAATTAAAATACATTTAATTTAATTCAATTATCTTGTTGATGGCTTCAAAATGTGCCAGTTGAGCGCAGATTACTTCGCCAATGTCACGTAGTATTGAGAAGACAAGAGATTGATCGGTAAAATAAGATTATTATTTTAAATTAGAAAATATTAATATGTAAAAAGGAAAAACTTTAAAATTTAAAATAATTTGACTGCAGAGTTTTAATAATATGTCGACCAGATCCAAAATGACACATGTACGAATTTATAAGTTCACCTAAACTGCTAACTGTTAAAATTTTATCTACTGTACTTCCCTCTAATAAATATCTTATTAGATATATATTAGACAGAATATCATATTCAAATTCAAATTCAAAATATTTTATTCAGCATTAAATTATAACAATTTTTTACTGAACGTCATGAGTCTACTACCAGTTCGGAAGGAAGAAACCTCAGATCTGAGAAGAACTATACCATACAACATATCATCTTTTATATACCCACCTATCTAATAGTATTTCCTATTATGACAGAAATCACGTGCAATAATTTAACAAAGGTTCATCGCAACCGGATGAATAGAGCTAGAGGAATGCAAAAATGAAAAAATATTAGAATATCTATTAAATCAATCATCATGATCTTTATTATCTATGTAATCTACAAAATGTCATGATTGCTGTAAGCATTCGATACATCGAGAACCAAAAATTAAATAGAATCCGCAAGAAAAATTTTTTTGGATATAAAATATGAAGCTTTCCCATACAAATATAGTATAATGATTTTATTCGTCAAAGAGTAATTAATAATTATACTTATCAGTCCGTCGAATAGTTATTTTAATCAAAATCAACTCAGTATACACTTACTATTTTTAGATCAGTTTCAATTGCAAAGCGGAAGTCCAAATATTTGAATAAAAAATCCATTCATCCATGGTTCATGAATGAAGGCGCTAATTTTTCGTACTAGAGACTAAATCTTTTATCTTATCTGTTAACGGTTATCGTGAGTCATTAAAAATTTGAGAGAACAATGACCTCATTGACCTTTGACGTCAAAATAAACTGTGGTTTTATACCCTCCTTTTCACGTGTAGATTGAATAATGATACAAAGAAGATTTTTCCCTTATGTTACTAGGTTACAAGACTATTTTTTTATAAATTAAATAAATTAATTAATAACATATATTAATAAATTAAAAAATCTAAATAGCAGGAAATATTGGCATTTATTAAAAAAAAAGAAAGAGGAAGAATGCTTTAAGCTTCCGTATTTCAAAAACATACCATAAAAGAAATATAACAGGCGGTGGATGTTTAATATACGCAAGGCGTGTAAATATTATCTGTAGCGTCATAGTAAAAATAGAACTTCCTGTATTGTAGGACTAAACAAATCTATACACTGATACTGCGATCAGAAATCACGGCACGTAACAAATAGAAGAACATTTTATACTTAAAACAATCTTTTAATGGACAAATTTTTTTTTTAACAGATACCTAATAGCAAGCAAGCGGAATAAATATTTTTTTTATGTACCTATAACATTAAATTCGTAATAAAAAAAAAGTTTTACTTTAGATAGTGGCAATAATTAAAAGTAACGAAAGCAGTTTACAGTACTTACTTAATAGAAACTACAAATTACTTTATCGTATGTTTTTTACTTTATCTAATCTTTTCTAAACTATATAAATATATAGTATAAACTAAATAATGACTTTATCGGTTAAAGTAAGTTCTACGTAGTGTCGATACAGAATGTGTTTATAGATAATAGAAAATAGAAATAGCTGAATATACATACAGACATAAAAATAAAAATAAAATATCTTAGTTGTTGTTGAAAGTATTAAAAATAAATCGTATTAAGAAACCAAGTAACATGGCGATATAACAATGAAATGAAAAGTAACTTACATAACAGAGAAAGACTGTATAAGTGATCTCCATTGTTTCAAAATCACACGCCCGACCTTTATTACTACAATATTCATGGAATTCGAATAAATTACTGATTATTATGTTCAGTTTTTTATTGTATATGCTTACTTTTTATTCACTTGTGTAGTTAAGGGCGGAGTTCGTCTTTAACATTATTATTACTTTAATAAAACTTAAACGAAATATTCCTTTGCAACATCAACTTATTTTTTATAATCATAAGTAGTCTGTCCATGAGGAAGCTACCACCGCCTCGGAAAACAGTTCTGCTGAGAAGATCCGGCGAGAAATTCAACACTTGCTCTTTTAAATATTGTGTTACAGTATCTATAATTATAATTCACATCCCGTATTACGGATAATTCATAACTAAGTAAAGTGATACCGTTATATCTCGCTTTCTCACAAAAAGCGCGGGAAAACTGTCAAAATCCGCGCACTTTATACTTTTTTTAAATACCATCTTATCGGCCAAGGTCGCATAAATAAATGTTTAACATTATTATAAATTAGTCAAATATATTAAGTTCTAACATTAAAATTTTATATACAAAAATGCAATACTACACTTTGAAAAAACCCTTTTGATAATTTTAAGTATTCACGTAAATCTAAGAAAGTATGCGAATGTCAAAATTTGGGCGGCATTTATGCCGTAACTTATAACTTATAGCTTATAACTTGTTCGTGTACAAATTGAAATAAAATAGTCTTACAATAAAAAAATGATAAAATGTTGTGTAAATTTTATATGGACCTATATAAGGATAATTTTATTTTATATTGTTAATTATAATTATAGTTACACTTACACTTTAGGTATATATGCGTATATATCTAACGTGTAAGTATAAGTTTGATGATATGAAATAAAATTATCCTCGTTATAATTAATAGTTTTAGAAAATCTTTATTATCTGTAGTACATAATATAATATTACAAAACAAGTCCCCCACCGCGTCTGTCTGAACGCGATAAATTCATAAACTACCGAACGGATTTTCGTACGGTTTTCACCAATGGACGGAATGATTCATGAAGTAGGTTTAGTTGTATAATTCATTAAAGTTTTGTGTAAATTAGGTGAAATATGACGATGATTGTTAAAGATTTCGGAAAAATTATGTCGAATGGGATTTCTACTGACGTACACCGCGGAAACTAATAAAGTTACATTAAAACAATGTATTATGGGATTATTCCTATTAAAAAATCTATTAAACTGTAGCAACGCTATATACACGTACCTAGGGACGCATTCGAGCGAAGCGAGGGTAAGTCATTAGTATTAAATAAGATGTAATAATATATTTACTACAAAATAAAATTATTTAAACAACTCGTACATTGTGACCCAATAGTTTTTACTTGAGTCTATAAAATTTGATGTAACAACCTGACGGTCTATAAACAAACGTATAAAAAGACCATTCGAAAAGTATATCCAGGTCAGTTTTATTGCGTACCCGTTAACTTTAGTTTATTATCTCCAGCTTTCGAGCTATGTAGTACCATATTGCGGCCAATAGTTTAGAAACAAAAGGTGTTTCTATATTTTTTTATATCTTATATATTTAAACGAGCAATTCTTGTATATTTATATCTTTATTTATTTATTTATTTATACCAGCGATCTCGGAAACGGCTCTAACGATTTTGCTGAAATTTGGTATATGGGGGCTTTCGGGGGCGAAAAATTGATCTAGATTAGTCACATGTCTGGGAAAACGCGTGTTTTCGAGTTTTCATGCGTTTTTCTTATGCATTATTCTACGCAAAATTTAATCGCGACATCTATACAACTGTCTCAGTAACACTTAGTCACTTAATGTCAAATTATTTTTAAGCCAAATTAAAAAGAAAATTGTTCTTATCGCGACATCTATACAACTTTCTCAGTAACACTTAGTCACTTAATGTAAAATATACAATCTTTCAAGAACTCCGAGCGAAGCTCGGTCGCCCAGGTACTGTATATAATTATGCATTTCAAATAATAATTTATTGTAATTAAATAAAACATGACATTAAAAACTATATAATCACAATTTATAAAAAAGTAGAGCTCGTCAATTTGCGAGTCGCATAATATGATCTTTTATAAAAATTATATTATAATTAAAAAAAAAATCAATGTTTTATATAAGTATAATAAGAAATAAATCTATTTAAATAGTTTTAAGACCAATAAAATCTTCAAACAATAAAAGTGTGGAAATAGATAAAAATATTGTTTGTCAATTTTATAACTTATTTAATCTTACTTATTTTATTATCTATATCTGTCAATGACACTTAATATATACAGTAATTCATCACGCAGTCAGTATAATGATGCTGTTTTTTTTTTTAAATTTTAAATGGTCTATTTAAAAGAGATAAAAAGAAATTTCAATTTTAAGGCCATGAGGAAGCTATGAGGCGTAGCAATTATCTTTTGAATCAAAAGTGATAATTAAAAGTAAACTATAAATACATTCTTTTAAGCTAAATATAAAATGATAGACGTAGATATTCATAGACAAAGGTAGCAACAACATAACTCATTGAATTTCTTAATATAAATTAGGGCAGCGATTTTGAGACGGTACATATTTAATGAACAATAACGAATCTTTTATCTATTTAGTAGTTGTAGTAGCTATGGTGATAAAATAAGAAGCATAGATAGGTACAGGTATAGGTAGGTAGGTAGTACACACCTTCCCGGGGGAGAGCTGACTCCTACCGGGCGCGTCCCCAGGTGGCGGATAGGGGAACGCCACCCGTTGCCCCAACGACGGGTGGTACCGGAGAAATCCGGCGCGGACCAACAGCATGGGGGTGCCTCTGGCCGTGGGCCGTCGAACGCGGTTGAGGCACCTCCCAGGTGGGGCCGCTCTTCGTTGAGGCTTCGGCTTCCGGAGTTGCGGCCACCGGGGGCGGGGCCGCTTTTGTGGTCCCGCAACCGGAGGGTTTGGGGCCTCTCTCTCGTCGTGGCTGCATCTGACGGCGTTGCGGCCACTGGTTGTGGGGTTGCTTTGGCGATCCCGCGATCGGATGAGAGGGGGGTGGACGTGGTGGGGCTGCAGGGGAAGAGGCGTGTCGGTGTTTCGTTGCCGCTCTCCCTGTCCTCTGCAGCCGAGGTAGTGTTGCCCACTTCGGTGGGCGGTGAGGTTTAGTGGGGCTGTTCCGGGTACTTCTCTGTTTTGCAGAGTGGACTTTGGAGCAGCCTCACTGGTTTGGTGGCCGACAGGCCTGCCGCCGGGGCGTCGCGGAAGTTATGCGCAAGCGTTCCCGCGGCGTCCCACTATGGCGGAGGGGAGGGGAAAGTTGGGGTTTAGTGGGTAGTACCGGCTCTTCTAGTCGGTGAGCCCCACATAACCACCTGGGGGTACAGGTGGTATGCGTAAATGCATTCCCCAACTATAAAAAAAAAAAAAAAAAAAAAAAAAGGTAGTACACACCTTAATTCGTCTCAGTTTACCTACTATATAAAATCCTTCTTGCTAAGTTATTATCTAGCTTTTGTTTATGATTCAATTTAAAATATAATATCTAGTCATAGAGTAACTTCTCGATCTCTTTACAACTTTCCACCTATTTCAGACGAAGTTTCTCATAAACCAAGGACGCCATGTCGTCAATTTCATTAACCCGAGAAATATTTTGACGACACGTTTAGCTCAGTTTGTAGTGACCCTACTTGCTGTGCCAGCGGTCGCGCGTTTGAGTCCCGCTGGGGGCATTCATTTGTGTGATAAACACGAATATCCGTACTCTAGTCATGGGTGTTTATATTTATAATATGTATGTATTTGAAGTTATATATGAGTAGTGTATCAACTACCTGGTATCCATTTTTTTTTTTTTTTTTTTATAGTTGGGGAATGCATTTACGCATACCACCTATCCCCCAGGTGGTTATGTGGGGCTCACCGGCTAGAAGAGCCGGTACTACCCACTAAACCCCAACTTTCCCCTCCCCTCCGCCTTAGTGGGACGCCGCGGGATCGCTTACGCATAACTACCGCGACGCCCCGGCGGTCGGCCTGACAGCCACCAAACCAATGAGGCTGCTCCACAGTCCACTCTGCTGATCCAGAGAAGTACCCGGAGCAGCCCCATTAAACCACACCACCCACCGAAGTGGGCACCCTTCGATCGGCTGCAGAGGACAGGGAGAGCGGCAACGACACACCGTCACTCCTCTTCCCCTGCAGCCCCACCGCGTCTGCCATCTAAGACGGTGGCAGCCCCGTCAAGGCCGCGGGGGGCAGGGAGAACGGCGCACCGAAATATCGGCACTCCTCTCCCACCGCGGCCTTCCCCTCTACCGGTTACGAGCCTGTTTTCACAGTCCCGCAACCGGTCCCCGCCCTCCGCAACCGGCCGCAACTCCGCAAGCCGCAACCGGCCGCAACTCCGCAAGCCGAAGCCTCAACGGAGAGCAGCCCCGTCCTGCCTTGGTCCGCGCCGGATTTCTCCGGTACCACCCGCCCCTGTGCTAAGCGGGCGGCGTTCCCCGATCCGCCACCTGGGGACGCGCCCGGTAGGAGTTGGCTCTCCCCCGGGACCTGGTATCCATAACACAAGCCTCGTAGCTTACCATGGAACTACATGGCGCTGTGTGTTAGTATCCCAACATATTTATATTATATTATTATGACTAAAATTAGAGATATCTTTTATAGTATTTTCACACTAAGCTCATAAATTCCATAATATAAATATTATAAATGCGAGAGTTTGGATGGATGTTTGTTACTCAATCACGCCAGAACGGCTGAATGGATCTGGATGAAATTTGGCACAAAGATAAGTCTGGAATAGTGCATAGGTTACTTTTTATCCCGAAAAAAGGTACGATTCCCGTGGGATAGATTTATTTTCTTAGAACACTAGGAACGATCCGAGCGAAGCGAGGGTGAGTAGCTAGTATTACATAAATATGACATGCACTCTCTATTCAAACAGAAAAAAATTACAATGCATGTATGCATTTTTATCTGTGCGTGCTAATCTTGGAAACGGGTTAACATGGGATTCACAGGAAGTCTTAATAGCGAGTTATATAAAATAGAACCATTCTTTTGCCCTTTTATTTGCTTTTTGGTTCCCGACGTTTCGAATGTTTTACAGCAAACATGGTCACAGAAAAGATTAATGTAGTAACTAAAAATCTATACAGATAAATAAAATTGGAGTGTCTGTTTGTAATATTAAAATAACCGCTTTTTACTAAATGCATATGGATGTATGCACGGTACATATACCAAAACAACATTTTTTACAATTTTTGTCTGTCTGTCTGTCTGTTTGTTCCGGCTAATCTCCGAAACGGCTAGACCGATTTTAACGGGACTTTCACTGGCAGATAACTGCTGTTATAAGCAGTAACTTAGGATACTTTTATTTTAGAAAAAGAATCAGGGTTCCGCGAAAAAAATGAAAACCCATGAAATTGTGAACGAAATCCGCGTACGGCGTAACGCAATAACGTACGTACGTAATGTAAATCGCTATATAATTTAAATGAATATCTTAGAAGTAGCAAGCTACTATTTATGTATAAACATAGCTAACAGTGAAAACGTATGGATCGAAGAGTAATTAGGCTAATACTTATCTTTATACATGAAAGAATCCTGTAAGTTATTATTAGTCAGTCGCCATATTTTTTCAGTGATACTACTTAGTACTTACTAGTACTTATTCTTGAAATAGACTTGCAATCAAATGCTTACATAACTTACTAGGCCTCGTCTGTGATTCCCCATACACACTAATACATTTGTGGTTTACATTGTGACTAAACAGTTAATTGTTACATCTAACAAAGACGTAGAAATTATAACAAAGAGGCAATCTAATTTGCATTACTTAACGCGTACACTATTGTGTACCCTAAGCAGGTACTAAGCATTCAAGGTGTAAACCTTATATAGACTCTGAATGAGGTTAGAAATTACTTGCCTGGGCGTCTGGGTGTCTGTAGACGTGACTGTAGGCAGACAGACAGTATTTGTACATAATGTAAAAGATGCTGTTAAACCTAAGTATATAATATATTATATCCTTCTATACCTATTCTTTGATATATAAACTTATTGAAAAATAGAACATCTATTAATTTTTCATTTGCCGCGCAAAAATCCCTACAATCTGATTTTGTTTATACTTTGAATTTCATGTCTTATATATATTTAAACATTTGACTCTACTCTTTAGATTCGGAGAAAATAGATTTTGAAATACGGACAGAAAGCATAATCTTATGGGATTAATTCTATTTTATCCTATTCTATGCTATCCTATCCTATCCAGAATTTCGTATTTATATAGTATTAAAAATTTATAAAATTTAAAGTAGACAAAATCAACCTAGTTTTATTGAAAGACCTATATACTAATCGCTAGTCGAGACGAGTCTCTAAATTATTTCTCCGTCCAGCGTCCATCCCAACTGAGATAAGTGTATGAAAGTGTAGAGGTTAAAGATGTGCAATATATTAGACATATTGATTTTGATATAGAGAAAAGATACAAAAATATAATATGCGGTACAAAATTTATGGTAAAAAAATTATTATTCATCAGCTACAAAATTGTTTGTGTTTAATAAAAAAAAACTTTATTGGAACACACTGAAAGTTACATTATAGATTATACGATGAAGACTATATTAGGTAAAAACTGTGTTGTAGTGAATAATGTCCAAACCTCCAAGATTTTTTTGTATTAATTTAATACTACGAGTAGTTGCAATAGCCTAGTAAAATTTGCGAGTATAATAATAAGTGTTCGCCCAGTAGTCATAGTTCATAACATAACTTTTTTATTGATATCAATATAACTCGTCAATGGCTATTAATTAAAAAAAATAAGAAAATCGGTTAACAAGCAGAGGAGAAAAAGACACTGACTGTTTTGCCTTTGCCTATTTATATATACATACATATATAATAAATAAATAAATAAATATGTTGGGACATTAACACACAGCACCATCTAGTTCCATGGTAAGCTACGAGGCTGGTGTTATGGATACCAGATAGTTGATACACTCATATATAACTTTAAATACATACATATTATAAATAAATATAAACATCCATGACTGGAGTACAAGCATTCGTGCTCACAAATGAATGCCCCCAGCGGGACTCGAACCCGCGACCTCTGGCACAGCAAGTAGGGTCACTACAAACTGAGCCAAATGTGTCGTCGTTACTAGTTTTCTATTAAATATTTGGCTAGTCTCAGTAAGATTGTCCGCCATGGCTGAAATCAGTTGGGAGTGATAAAATGAGTGATAAAAGGAAGCGTACAGTGGAAGTGTATAAAAAAAAAGTTTCAAAAGATATTATCACTGTAACAAGTAATCTGTAGCCATGTGCTGTGCAAATGTGCACGACGAAATTAAAACCTAAATTAATTCTTAAGTCTGATGATGCATAAGTATACTCCTAAATATTTGTAATTATGTACTAACTGAAAATATAGCGGGTTTTGCCATTTATGAAGCGAAGAGTCTAGACACTATCAAAAAAAAAGACCCTTATTTAAAGGGACAATTAATAGTGATAGAAGAATTTCACTGCCACCTCATAAGACTAGCTGTGTTTTTAAAAAATAATTTTACAAGAATTCGATTCCCTTAAAAAGTTTTAAAATGATACGATAATATATACTAATATAAATATAAAAGTGTGTATGTATGTACACGTACATATGTTCGTCACCCTTCCAAGCTAAAACGGCTAGACCGATTTGGATAAAATTAAATAGGTATACAGATAAACTATGATCTGGAATACACAGATACTGTACTAAATAAGTACTGTTACTAATAAAATTTGGCCAAAGGCTTAAACTTATTCTGGCTGTATATAATCCATACTAATATTATGAATGTGAAAATATGTTTGTTTGTTTGTCCTTCTTTCACGTCAAAACAAAGTGATAGATCGACGTGATTTTTTGTGTGGAGATAGTTGGAAGGCTGGAGAGTGACATAGGCTACTACATTTTAACCGCGGGAGATTATCTCATTCCCACTATAGAATACGTTATAATACAACCCAAAAAATATTTCTGATCAGAATTACTTAAAACTTTGTATTAATGCTCTTCAATACTATTAAATAAATACCTGTTTTAGCATTCTTCGAAATTCATCCCATAAGGGGGTCAAATAGGGGATGAGAGTTTGTATGAAACCAACTACTTTAGAGATTTTTTTTGTAGTTTTAGCGCGAGCGAAGCCGCGGGTTCAGCTAGTTATAAATAAAGTTTGAATTCGTTGCATTTAACACGTACTTAGGAACGCAAGCGAGCGAAGCGAGGGTAAGTCGCTAGTATTTTATAAATAACAACACAATTATTCTATTAATTAATTGATTCAAAAGTGAAACAAATTGAGATAGCTTTACATAAACACAGATTGACAGAAACCACGCGTTTAGTTTATCACGACCAGATGGCATGGCAGAGTTATTGCTATACATTCAATTATTTCTTATCTATAGTATATAATGTGACTTTGGTTGAATTAAAATATAGTTAAACATACATACATAACAATGGATTTCACATTCTTACAAAGTTTCATCTAGATACACCAATTAGAAGTAGGTTTAAATGGACTTTCAAAATTTGTATATGGTACGTACATGATAGGTATATAAAAAGCTATAAAAACTTAAAAAAAACTGACTTCAAAATAACTAAACGGGGGTTTTCATTTAGAATAGATACCTAATCAGATAACCAGATATTTTCGAAGTCGGAGTGCTTTAATTTGTATTGGCTGGCACCGACTTCGAAAACATCTGATTAGGTAGGTTACCCCTCGGTACACTAACTTGTATAAGAATATGAACCTACCAACAATAAACCAATAAACAGTGTTCACAATAAATCAGATATAATACAAATCAGTATACATAATCTAGCCAATTTGTAATGTAAATGTGGTAGAAATGCGGTTGACTGCGTATAGCATAAAAACTTCTTGCAATTTATTGAGTGGGTTCGACACAAAAAATACGTTTTTTTTAATTTCATTGCAGTAAGTTAATTCAATTTATAGGCGTACAATATATCCTGGTGTGTAAATAAAAGGAATATTTATGAAAATGTATAGAAGGCGAAATTGTAGAGTGTAAAACATTGTTATTACTAATATATATACTAGCGTCTCACTTTCGCTCCGCTCGGGTTCGTCCCTAGTTATGTTTCAACGTTTAGCTCAGAGATGAGATATTTTCTTGCAGTAAAAAGTATCCTTTATGTTGTCCCGGATAACCAGCTATCATCATACCAAATTTCATCAAAATCTGTCCAGTGGTTTTCCCGTGATGCGGTAACAGACAGACAGACAGACAGACAGAGAGACAGACCGACAAAAATCTAAAAACTAAGATTTGGCTTCTGTATCGATAATAAAGTAATAAAGTCTATGTCAATAAGATTTTTAGAGAAAGATTGATTAAGAAATAATTTTTGGAAAATCTTATTGAAATAGACATTATTAATTATTATCGATACAAAGGCCGAATGTATGTACAGTTTTTAGGACTTTTGTGTCAGTTTATCTGTGTGTGACCGCATCACGGGAAAACCACTGGACAGATTTTGATGAAATTTGGTGTGATGGTAGCTGGTTATCCGGGTATATAAGATATTTTTTACTGCGGGAAAATATCTCATCTCTGAGAAATCTATACTAAGCGTTAAAACGTAACTAGGGAAGAACCCGAACGGAGCGAGGGTTATAAATTTCCAAAAGGACAGTACCTACAAAGTGCCGACAAAAAAATCTATGTATTATAAAAAAAGTTAAACTTAAAAATCAATAAAAAAAACCTAATAATAATTAAGGTGTGCAGCAGGGTAATATAATAATTTAGTCAAGGCTAATCAAAGTTTCGAATTTCACTTGGAGCTTGTAAAGACTTTGGCGACGAAATTTTCAAATAATAATAAAGATTTTAGTACAGTTATTGTAAAGGATTGCTAAAAAAAAAAGTAAGAAAAGAAACAGGACATATACGTTCATTCAAGACTCAATTCATAGTAACAAAACTATAACACTAAGTAAATAGTGTGTAAAAACGTCGAATGAGTTGAAGCAGCCCGTGTAGATAATGACGATTTCAAAGCTACATAAATACTTTTGTGTTTTTATAAAGAAATATTCTTTTTGTTTTTAATTGTGATGATGTAAAACGTTAAACATACTGACAGAGTGGATACATTTTTTTACCCATATGACAGAAAATCAACATCTTATAATATTAAATGTGCAATTCTTGTATATAATATATATGTATGTAATTCTATTTCGTGTATCTCGGAAACTGCTCTAACGATTCGGATCAAATTTTGTATTTAGATATGGTTTTGCTTTTTAAGTTTATCTATATAGATGTCTGTCTATTCTGAAAAAAGGAAAACCCAAAAAATATTACTAATTATTATTAGTTTTTTCTATCTGCTCTCATGCTGACCATGTCATATAGCGCAATCTCGTAAATTTTTGTGGTACTTGTATTGTCGCCAATGGATAATCTACTAAACGAACTAACTATGCGCAGTCGCCCAGGTACCTAACTACATATAACAAAGATGTAGGTATGTTTTCAATATTATATATCACTTTGTATATATAATAATATATGTATTTTTAAAATAACATCGAAACCATGGCAGTCCTTTAGTACCAACATTATATATTATGCTCTATGAAAAGATAACGTAATTTCGATGCGAATATCGCCAATATTTTTGTTATGGTTTAAAATATTTTTGAGTACATTTTCTTTGTTTTCTATCTAGGCAGTAATGTACAGATATAGCTCTTACAGCTATATGTACATACATATATAAGGAATTAATTTATTTTTTATGTACGGGATGATATCTTATGCAACAAGCAAAGCACTTCTAAAATTTTTTTACTAAAACACAGTTATATTATTATATTATCTATATACTATTTCTCTATATTATCTATATATTATCTCTGGCTGCTCAGAGCAAGCAGTAGTTAATTAAATAAACATTATCTCATATTAGGGATAAATTATAGAAAAAAAGATAATTTATTGTTATTTCATTTGGTTATCATACGTTATTTATTAAGTTTAAGATAAATGTCATAGATTTATTAGTTAGAGGTCAAACGTTTAGATTGTTAGGCAATTATTTATCTTTATTTAAAAAGAAACCGACTATATTACGAAAAACCTAATCTATACTAATATTATAAAAAGGCAGTTCGTTTGTTTCTTTGTTTGAACGCGCTAATCTCAGGAACTAGTTATCCGATTTGAAAAATTCTTTTTGCATTAGATAGCCCGTTTATTGAGGAAGGCTATAGGCTATATCATCATGCTACTACACAAGGGAACGAAGCAGAAGTCATAAACGTCATCAAATGGGGCAGCTTTTCATACATTATTGTAGAACTATATGTATTATATATATATAAATGAATGTTGATAAGCGCATAACTCAAGAATGGCTGGACCAATTCGGTCTAATTTTTTTTGTATGTTTCTTAAGGTACACGGAAGGTTTAATACTTAAAAAAAAAACTATATCCATGTTACTATATCAAACCTAGGTACGAACCCGAGCGAAGCGAGGGTGAGTTGCTAGTCCTAATATAAATAAGAAAAAATCCCAACTTTTTCTGAAACAAACTATGAGTTGTACGAAATATTGAATGCAAAGCCACAGGCAGTAACAAGTTAGTAATAATTAAACATTCAAACTAATTTAAATCGTAATTAGAAAATGGAAGGTATTGTCAAATACCCTAGATAATTACGCTTCATACTTGTTATTTAAATTTTGCAATACTTATTCATCCAAGTGGCTTCGCGTGACGACTGCCGCCTAATAGACGGTTACCAAATGTACCTTATGCATATTTACAACTTTTTTGTTCACGTGATTATCTCGTAAAACCACTTACAGACTATAATTAAATAACTAATGTGTTGAAACTTTCATTATTAAATACACACATCAAATGTTTATTTTTTAATTAACATTCGTTTATTACAGTAGAAACTAGAAACCGGGGGTAAAGCGGGTTCAAATCTCTGGGTTTTCGTACCAATATAGCATGATGTTAGATAGCCTATAGCCTCCTTTAATAATCATGCTATTAAATGTTTATTTTTTTTTATTGCCAGATAGGCTTGCGCTTGACGACAATCAACACTGGGAAGCACTGATGAGGTCTAGAGGTTGGAGCGTGCTTGCCTAGAAGATGCCTATTCACTCTTGCCTTGAAGGTTATTTATATTATAGGTGGCAGGAAACACAGATGCTGGAAGGGTGCAGTTCGTTTCAGAAACGTAGAACTAAAGTGTTTCGTGGGAGTTGGTTGGATTTCTACCACAAGAGCATACCAGCGCTCACAACTTCTTGAAGTTCTGTAGTAAAATGGTAAAAGAGGCACAAGGTTGTATGTTAAAAAAACCTCGGCCAATAATTATAGAGATTAGCGCTTTCAAACAGACCAACAAAAAAATATTGAATAATATTATAGTATTAGTACATGTAGTTTATATAGTAATATACCCTAAGTCACTTCAACATCAAATACACAAAATTATAAAAAATATAACCTTTCTTTTGGGACAGTCGGTAAAATAACCTTTAATTCGCATAGAGCTTTTCTATTCATCATTTAATACCTTGTATAAGCTTTCTCTACTTAGAATAAATTCACAATAATCACATTCGCACTATCCATTTTAGTTTATGGATATTTTTATATTTATTGGTTTCATTACAGCAACAATAACGTTAATAATAATATCCAGACCATCTGGTTTTTACGTAGCAGGTAAACAGCAGGTAAAGGAAGATTGTGATACAAAAAATATATTATTATTTCTACACTGGTTTCTAAATGCATTTATACTTTACGTGTATTTTCATTCATACATAGTTAAATTATAACTTTAATACTTTCTTAGATTTACGCGAATATTTGACATTTTAAATAGAATTTTCGGATTATTTGGCAGATTTATTTAGATTTTTGGTTCTGGTTTTGGGAAGCAAAAATCAAAATAAATCAGCGAAATAATCCGAAAAGATAGTTTTAGCTTTGACTTTACTTAAATTGATAAAAAATTTGTTTAAAAAAGGCTAATAAATACATATATTTTTGTTAGTTTTCTTATTGATTCTGATTATTTTAAATATACGAAATGCTTATTTTTATGCAGTTTTAGTTTTCTGTATATATTATATATTTTATGAAATAGACATGTAGAGTCGTAAACAGTTTCGCTGAAGAAGATGATCAAGCAATAAGTTAAACCAATGATCTCTAGTCTCTACTATCAAAACATGTTCAATATCTCTAAACTTCTTTAAACTTAGAACTTTCTTCAAGCTTTAATATGAAATAGTTCTTGTTAGAGTTATCGTATGGCTGGAGGGCTTTTTGACTATATAAATAATTAAGAACGTTTTACCTAATATACCGACTAAAACTCTACGAATTAACGATTTTGTCTTTTTTTATATTTAAACCACCATACATTAAAAACAGATCTGGCAACACTAAACTCAACACTAACCTAAGTATTATTGCTACTTCATTACACAACATAATTTACATACTCGATATATGCGTAATCAAATACCTTTGTAATACATTATTTCGTAATGTACTGAGCATCTTGTGTTATATACAGTTAAGTACCTCTTTCTCCTCTATTTATCAAGAGATTTTTCTGTTTAGTAGCTACTGACTAGCTTTAGTGTTATCAATAAAAAAATTCTGGAAGCAGTTTTTTTTATATGTATTCACTAGTCCCATTGCTGGGCACGGGCCTCCCTTTAATACGAGGGGGATCATGCCATAGTCCACCCAGCAGTGGGACGTTAAAAAGGGCTGAATACAAGAGGCTGAATCTATAGTTTTTAGAATTTTTGTCTGTCTGGGAACGCATCACGAGAAAACCACAAGACAGACTTTGGGTATGATGATAGCTGGTTATCCGGGTCAATATACTCATATAGGGTACTTTTTTCTGCGGGAAAATATCTCATCTCTGAGAAATCTACAGTAACCGTTAAAACGTATCTAGGGACGAATCCGAGCGGGGTGAATGTGTACGTATTTTTTTTTTTCACCAAGGCTACCTACGAGATATCTATACTAATATTATGAAAAAGAAAGATATGTTCTGTCAATTGAAAAGCTCTGAAGTTATTAAATCAGTTTTAATAATTATTTCACAAATGAAAAGCAAAAGTTTTCTGCTTGAAAATTTACCTACGGCTATTAGTCTACATTATTTAAAAAAATTGAACCTAATTTCATAAAATATTTCGTGATAAAATAAAATAAATCTGTAATAGTAATTAACAAGCCATTTAATACAGCTTAGTTGTCATAAGTTAACGATGTCTTCATTATAGTGGGACATTCCTCTTAAGGATTACAACAACAATGTTAATGAATTGATTTTTTTTAAAATTTAATCTTTGGTAAAGATTATTATGCCTCAAATATTTCAGGATAGATTTGTTAATTATGATGCACCCATCTAGTTTACAAACATAATATTACTCATAATGAAATCATTAGAATAAGCGTCATTGTCTTAAATTGTATGATTCATTAAATTATTATTATTTAACAATAACTGGTAAACCACTCATTGTTTTGTTAGCATTTTTGTTCCTTCATCCTATTCCAGTTCCGCGAACATCTTTCATTTTTATTTTTAAGCTGTTGTTAAATGTTTTTTTTTATATTGTTACTTTTATCTCCTTAAACATTACGTAGATAACGTTTACGAGATAGTTTATCTATGGTAATCTTCTTTCGAGTTAGTTTTTGAATACATGTTACAAATAGCATTGTGAATATTCGTATATTTAAAATAAATAAAATCGGCTAACATTGAATTCTTATTATATTATAAATGCTAAATTTTGTGAGGATGTATGGATGTATAGATGTATGGGTGTTAATTACTCTTTCAGGCAAAAACTTCTGAATGGATTTTAATAAAACTTTACAATAATATAGCTTATATATTAGAATAACACATAGGATACTTTTTATCCCGAGAAAATGTACGGTTCCCGTGGGATAGATTTGTTTTTGTTGTTCTAGAGGCGAGTTCGAACGAAGCGAGGGTGAACCGCTAGTATTACATAAATAAAAAAAATGTTATTTATTGTGTACTTAGGTAACGTTAGCTTAATATAAATTTAATTTTATTAAGACTTTTTACTCTTCTATTCAATATTGAACCTCTATAAAATACATAAATCATGAATATTTCATAAAATATTTAATTTTGAGCACTAGCCTAGACTTCACTTCAGCCAGTTACGGGCAAGAGCGTAAACTAAGCAGCTAGGTTAATTAGACACTTTAAATATTAACATAATTTTAATGCACCTACTGCAAAAAAACCATAGTACCTACAGCATAAAATTAAATATTCTGTTTAAAATTAATATTTTTAATCTGCATTAATAATAACTATTCATATTAAAATAGATGTATCACATAGGACAATAAATACAATACAAGTAAATAACAGTTCATTTGTAAACTGTGCATGCAGATATTAATTATATAGGCGTTTAACTTTGGAGCGCGCGAACTACTGAATATTAAATATAGTATATCCTTTTTAAATCGATCACGTCAATGCGACTCAAGGTTTGTACCTTACTTCTTAACAACATGAGTTTTTTTATGGTTCAAAAAAAAAATAATAAAACTTAAGCCTTCAAATATACAGAATAAACAAGGAGTCTCTACATTAAGCTCTACATATTATGTTTGAACGTAAACCTCTTTGAACTTTATAAGACCACGAAATTGCTATTTAATCTAATATTATACCTTATAATTTCTATTTAAAATATAAGTAATTTAACATTCCTGTAGTGTATTTGCAACCACTTAAAAACTGCTAACATATCTATCTGTTTGTTTGTAAACAATTCGTTTAACTTTCAAAATATCATACGAAAACATATTATGATGATGATATGATCATGATAAGAAACAACAAGCCTAATAATAAATAAAAACTATAATTACAAGTTTTATTATAAACTAATTTTATAGAGCATGTTTTTGTTAAGGCAAATAACTCTATTGTTAGGTCCTCAGTACATAAGGAAGGAAGATGTTTAAATTTTTACTACACTAGCCTTAGTATTGTTATTTATTGATATCAATAGAGCTGTTTATACGTACAACTAGATTATTTATATACATATTTATAATTTATCTGGATGTTTGTTGCTTATTTGCTCGTCAAAATCTAAGTAGGCACTCATATAAGGTAGATAATGTTGCTGTAATATATTATTTTCATTATAAGCAGTGATAGTACTAATATAAAGAAATGGAACACGTCGGATGTATTGAGGCAAAGCAAATAAGCTTTTCGACTCTAACTAAAATTAAGTACCAAAAATTTATTATGAAAATATAAAAATTAAAAGAAACTTATTATGACTTGAAAAACATACCTCATCCTCCTCATCATCGTTGTAGAAGGGGTCTAAAAGCGAATTCTTCCAGTATATTACGTCTGGGGGGATCGCGTACGCATCGTGATCCCTTAAATTTGCATACAAGGGACTCTCCCTGCCGACCCCCTCGGAACTAGCACTTATGGAACAACTCTCCACTTCCACACTGCCACCACAGGAGCACCCTTCATCTGTATAACTATACCCATATTCGATCTCCTCATAAATATTTTCGTCTGTTATCGCATCGCGCACTGGCTCGTAACCATCGTCGCACGGCTTGTCCGGCGTCATTGCGTCGACTGACTCGCACCTGTCTCCCACCTCAGTCAAAGCGTAAACAGAGAACGGCTGGGGCGAAAAGTCGCTTGCCGTATCGAAAGACAATCGCGATATAGTCGCCCTTTGTTGCGCCTGCGACAAAACACGGCGCAAAATCTCATCCGAGTTGTGATAGCCGCTCGAATGCGACCAAACAACTGCGTATGCATCTTTTGACACGTCATTTTCTGTATTTTCGTTACATTCTTTGTAACTCCAGCACGTACTTTCAGAATCGCTGTCAGAAACTATCTTTTTTTCGGTATGTTCCTGAAATTCCATGTTATCGTAAATCGACGGCGATGGAGTCCTCATCCTCTTTTTTCTTGGAGGTACAGGTGGTGCAGGTTTCCTTACTATTTTCTCACTCTGTCCCGGTGTGCTTGTTACGAACGAAACATCCGATAATGTAGATTCACTATCACTGTTTACAATGTTATTTGTCACTTTTGGTTTTATCACTTTGGTTTCAATTTCTATTTGGTTAACTTGGCTTATTCCTTCCAAACACTCATCAAACATATTAAGAATGCTGAGAGAAACTTCTTTTTCAGAGGGAACGAGATTTCTTTGGTATTCATCTAGCTTATAAATTTCCTTTCCTAGTTGTGAAAGTATTTCATCGAAGGCCCCGTCTGAGCCGGAGTCCTGTGACGCAGCTGATGGTGGTCGGACTACGACGAGCGGGTCGTACTCTTCGATGGAAGCGCGTATCGAGGTGAGCCACGCGATGACAGGCTGCGCGGTACGGTCGCGAAGTGTTTCCACCACGGCGTGCGGTATCCAACTTGTGACCTCACACATAATGCCGTTCACTGCAAAACACGATAACCGGTGTATGAATCAACCGTGGGATTCCGCGAACGCTCGTCCCTTAACTCTGCACACCGTTACTATGTTTGAACGTACGGACCGGTCTCATTCCGCGATATCGGCGACATTTGCACTCTCCCGATTACTTATCGTGATATTTCTTCCTAATGTAAACATTATAGCATCCCGCAAGACCCATGACCTTAGATAAATATTTGCCAGATTATTTAATAAATAAAAGAAAAAAAAAACAAAACACGGCACAATAGATTCAAGCGTTTGCTTTGTTATTGGTTACGTCAAAGTGACGTGAGTTCGCGCGGTTTTTGAGATATAAAAGTCGAGCGATAGTGCGGTACGTCCGCGCGCGGCCCGGCCACTGCGATAGTGGTGTACCGTCCAGCAATTAATACGAATCGTTCGTTCAGAGTCTGTGACCGATATTCTACGTTATTTCTGTTGCGTGGCGTAACCACACTAAAAACTAAAAGCAAATGCAATGTGCATTAGATAAATGAAACGAATCGGGCGCCGGGACGCACATGTCCCCAACCTCGGTCCGCTATCCCATTTTCACGGTACGTTACAGCTTATTTGAACACTTATCTCTGTTTACATACTCGCTTTACTAATATGTAAATAATAAGTGAGGAAAACGTTTACAATAATGTAATGCAATACCAACAGTTTCACAATATGCTACATACGTATGTATATATCATATATCCAATAACACTAATAATAATATATGTATCCTACAGACTATAGCAATAGTATAGAATTAGTGTTATTTTATTTGAATTAAATATTATTAAATCATAGTTACAACTCAGTTAAATGGTCCATAATATAACGAATAAATATGTAAATAAATATTTTCCTTATTAATTCATCGAATTTCAATTCATTCAATATTCACAAAAAATAATTCGTATTAATTGTAACCGGAACTAGTTAAAAATTTAGGTGGTTGAAATATCACAGATTAATAATAATTTATTATTTTTTTTTCCAACAACACATTTAATCCTTTAAATCTTAACAATAGACAAGAAATAAGAAGCAACTAACAACTACTATCCGAAAGATAAACAAAAACAACAGATAATTTGGACTATGACTTTTCAAATATAGATGTATCGCATTCGAGAAGACAAAACAATGGTATTTTTCACAAAAACATTTTCAACGTAAAGCAGTTGATTTCGATGTAAAATTGCATTCTTTTAATTTTAAACATCAAGAGATTTTAACCTACTTTCTACAGACAAATTGGTGTGCGGCCCTTTGTTGGGGGCCCGCTAATGAGCGTACAAGGAACCTCTGAAGCTAATATAAAGCGAATCCATTCATAAGAAACTGAAATATTGCGTTTAAATCAAAATCAACCTTTAAATTAATATACATAAAGTTCAATCTATTTGGTGTTATTGTGTAGTTAGGCTATTTTTAATGGCATTTTGTTTGAAGGGCTACTGTTTGGCACATGTGAAAATATCGTATTTCCATCGATGGTATGCATTTCCTCTGTCTATAGAAATATCTTTAGGTTTACTTTGTACTATGTCTGTTCTCTAACAGTGCATATAGCTCTGTTTTACGACCATGCCCAATATATGAAGCCATAACTTATTCCTAGACTGTAATAGAATGTTTGAAAATAGCTTAAATTTTATTGTGTTCTGAAAGTTATTATAATTTTAATGATATCTATCATAAAAAACAGTTAAATAAACTACATTCAGACTTGTATTAAAATATACTAGCGACTTGCTCTCGCTTCGCTCTTGTTCCTAACAGTACCATATGAGTTACTCCAGGTCTTGTTAATCAACAAAATTTCATCCAAATTTGTTCAGACATTTCAGCCTGACAAAATGACAAATATACACAAACAAACACATATATACAAACGTTCGCGTTCATAATAGCAGACCAATAATAATAATCATATTAAATATTTCCATATAGTGTTATGAATGTACACCCAGCATAGTCCTAACAACTGTAACATGTATGTGTGTCTGTGTCAGCGAGGTCTCGGTCCGGTCACTCGCCCAGAGCAGCTGCGAGGCAATTCAGCCAATCAACACAAATTACTAATTGCACTAAATGGTTATATTTGTGATGCGTGTTTTTTCATTTCCATTCATTCATCATATTCATTACTTCTATTGTCCTTCTTTTAAGCAGCGACTGACAGTCATATCGATGTGACTTCTTACATATTGTAGGAAAATTATATAATAAGTACCTGTTAAATTCTAAAAACTATAGATTCGGCCTCTGTATCGATAATGATTAGGTACTATTTTAATAACTTTTTTTAAAACATTTAATGTACAGATTCAACTCAGTTAGAATTTTATTATATGTATAGATAATACTATTTAACACGTTGTCAGCTTCACAAGTAACTATGTACTTTTTTATTAATCATTATGATTTATATACGAGCAAAATTCGTACCATAATCATTATTGAAAATATGAGGAAAACATATGTATGTATATGAACAGAATTTTCCTATAGTATATCCCAGAAAAAAAAACAAATTGTCACCAAAAAAGTATTTATTGATAACACATCTCGTTGAAAGCTATCTTTTTACCAAATTTCATCTAAATCGACCCAGTAGTTTTTGAGTTTATTCGTTACAAACATACAAAAATACAAATCTTTCCTCTTTATAATAGTAGTGTAGATATATAATATAACCTTTGGATGAAGGAAGTTAATTTCAAAGCCAGGGTTTCAAACTTGAATAAAATATGAAACTACATTATCCCTATTAGCTATAATATTAATGTGACATAGGATGGAACTATGCATAAAAGTATCAAAAAGTTACGAAAAAAAAACCAGGTTTCAGTTAGGGCCTTATCAAGACGGGATGCTGATTATAATTAAATCTATACTAATACATATTATAAATTCGAAAGTTAGTGAGGATGTATAGATGTATGAATGTTTGTTACTCTTTCACACAAAAACTACTGAATGGATTTTAATAAAACTTTACAATAATATAGGTCATAAATCAGAATAACAAATAATCTACTCTTTATCCCGGAAAAATGTACGGTACTTGTGGATAGATTTGTTTTTTTTTTCTAAAGGCGAATCCAAGCAAAGCAAGGGTGAGCCACTAGTTGCAAATATAACAACAAAAGTCATAAATTAACAAAGAAAATTATATATTCTGTACAATATAACTTGCGAAAGCAATTAGAAACACTATATAACAATGTCACGAGGATAGTATTAGAACAAGAAAATGAAGATTACTACAACGTGACAAGAAACCGTATTTATTAAAAACTAATGTTACACAGATAATTAAAATAAAATGGTGAATATTCTGGAATTTATAGCTTACATTGTATTTGTGTGAATATATAGATAATATTTTTTATTTAGCGATTTACTCGCGTCGTTTTTCCAGAATAACTACAATTTTGTTTTATTAAAACAAAGAGTATGTAATTAATACTATTTGCTAGAAAAACTACTAAAATATATGTATAAAAATAATTGAAAACGAATTTCTCAATAGCCGCATTGACGTAAAGCCAAAAAAATGAGATGATTTTAATAAAGTGGACGATATTTTTTTTGGTTTAAATTTTAACGTAGGTTTCCTTTATGCTGGAGGCAAAAATATTTTTTTACAAAAATAAAAAGCGCTTAGGTAAAATATTAATATTACCTTACTAACCTAAGTACACTACCTCTATGACAAAACGTTCTATTTTAACCGATCCGATCACTTACGAGACATACACGATAAATAACTTTTAAAAAAAAAATAAAAACCGACTTCCAGGCACTGAAAAGTCAAAAATAACTAAACGGGGGTTTTCATTTATAATAGATACTTAATCAGATATTTTCGAAGTCGGTGTGCTTTGATTTGTATTGGCTGGCACCGACTTCGAAAATATCTGATTAAGTATCTATTATAAATGAAAACCCCCGTTTAGTTATTTTTGACTTTTCAGTGCCTGGAAGTCGGTTTTTATTTTTTTTTAAAAAGTTATTATTTTTCCATTTTTAGTGTAGACGTATCATCAATACAAATTAATCAAGCCCAAACACCAGGTAATTGCTGTAAATCGTTGAGGAGTTCCCTCGACTATCTTTCGGATGCATCATCAGATCGACTCCAGACCTTCATTAAATAGTAGTGCTTTAAAATACCTAATGAAAATATTATCAAACGCATTAGTCGCCGCTACAATTTTCGAAAGTTCCCCTCGATTTCTCTGGGATCCCATCATCAGATCCTGGTTTCCTTATCATGGTACCACTCTTGGGATATCTCCTTTCCAACAAAAAAAGAATTATCAAAATCGGTTCATAAACGACGAAAAAATGCCCGAACAAACATAAAAAAAAATATATATATATACGGTCGAATTGAGAACCTCCTCCTTTTTTTGGAAGTCGGTTAAAAAAAACAATCAGATAAAATCATTAACAAAAATTTCAAGTTATACGAAATTAAATTTTCAAAATATATTTCATTTATAAAAGTTCAATAACCGTTTTATATATTTACAGATTTATTTACAAGAATAAATATTTATTAATATTAACATTACATCAGTAGAAACAGTACAATGTGTTGTGACCATAACAATATTATAATTCCGCTTTAGCCATATTAAAGTAGAAAAAATCATCATCACTTATGACTGTGTAAATGACGAACACGCAGACGAGTCCTTAATACACTTAAAAGTATCTATATACAATATACATACATATGTATGTACGTACGCGTTATCTTTCGGCTTTAAACATGCGGGCAGGCAGCTGTGTCCTCTATGAATGTTTTAATACTTTATATCAATTGATAGCTAAAAAGTTACGATTCGATTCGGTTTGTTATTGAATTTTTATATGGGGTTATCAATATTTTATATGCGATGTGACTTTATAGGCGCTATGGTAATTCTTTTTATATTTTTATTGATTTCTGGCTATGAGTTGACTTATATGTATATTGAGTATTTATCATTGACCATGAATAATTAGTTCTGAAATAGTAAAACACAAGCTTCTGAAGGACTGTAATATTTAGTATTTGTCAAAACGAATCAAATGAATCCAATTTCGATAGTTAGGTTAGGTTAGGTTAGCTACTTGTAATCATTGAAGATTTGAAGAGCATATGTATAGAGCGTAGGAGCATCCTAGCTCCTAGTATTATCAGGTAAATTATTACAATAGTGGTAGTATAGTTTTAATTTTCGATTGGTGACTGATCCTTTTTCTAAAATAAAAGTAGCCTAAGTTACTCCTTATAACATTAGCTATCTGCCAGTGAAAGTCCCGTCAAAATCGGTTAGCCGTTTTGGAGATTAGCCAGAACAAACAGACAGACAGAAATTTAAAAAAGTGTTAGATTTACATAAATAAATAAATAAAAAGCCTTATATTTCTTGCAAAGTAAAGTTACAGTAAATTTTTATCCTAGAAGCTATGCTATAGTTAGTAGTTTATGTAAAAAAATAATAATTTGTTAGTGCTTAAATGTCTAGGTCTTACGAGTATATATATATATATATATATATATATATATATATATATATATATATATATATATATATATATATATATATATATATATATATATATATATTTTTTATTTTTTTTATTTTTTTTTACTTGAAGTTTGCAAGAACCCCTCTACAGGTGAAGGCCTCCTCCAAGGCTTGCCAGTCTTCTCTTGATTGAGCTACCTGTAACCAATTGCTACCCGCTGTCTGGATAATTTCATCCTCCCATCTAGCATATGGTCTGCCCTTTTTACGTACCCCTTGAGGTCCTTTCCATGCAGTTACCGTTTTGGTCCATCTACGATCTTGTAATCGTGCCACATGTCCTGCCCATTTCCACTTCAAGGATTGAGCGTATGTCTGGGCATCCGTTGCTTTGGTGTACTTGCGTATTTTAGTGTGACGGATTTTTTGAATTTTACGTATGTTCAACATACTGCGTTCCAAGCCTCGTTGACACGTAATTATTTTATTTTTTACATTGCTGTTAAATTTCCAGGTTTGGCACGCGTACGTTAAACAAGGTAGGAGACACGAGTTAAATATTTTCGTTTTTATTTTAATTGGTATGTTACTTTTGAATATTTCTTTTAGACTCCAAAACTTATTCCAGGTTAGTTGTGTCCTACGCTCTGTCTCTAACTCATTGTTTTTTCGGTCGAAACCTATTAGTTTCCCAAGGTATATGTATTGTTCCGTGTATGTTAAAGGTTCGTTATCAATAGATATTGTTCTCTTAGCGCTGTTTGTCATTATTTTTGTTTTTGTAGTGTTCATTTCTAACCCTACCCGTTTACTAGCCTCGTTTAGTGCCTGGATCATCGCTTGTAACTGTGTATTAGACTCAGATAGCAGCACTAGGTCGTCCGCGAATCGAAGGTGGCTTAAATAAGATCCGTTAATGTATATGCCTTTATTTCTCCAGTCTAGTTGTTTGATTACCAATTCCAGTGTTGCTATAAATAATTTTGGGGATAATGGATCGCCTTGCCTCACGCCTCTTTTGACGGGAAACCACGGTCCAGAGGAGGGGCGCCACTGAGCCACGGCAAACATCGACTCCGTGTTCATTGTTGGACAAAAAATACAAACAAGTTTCATTAATTATTGGAAATAAGTGCAGTGAAAACGTAAACAAGTGACTAACAATATATATTGTGGACAAGGGCGAAGAACAGTGAATAAATACTTAAATACGTGTAAAACAATCGAGTAAAAAAATTCGGTGTTACTGAACTATAAGTGACTTTTCCCGAAACAAATTGCTACCGGAAGCCTTTAAAGAAATTAAGAAGTGTGAAAGTGCCAACATACTCCATCAAAGTGAAAATTTAAAAACCAAGTAAAAATATCAAAGATGAATTTGCAAAATCGATCGAGAAAATAACGCCATCTATGGGATATATCCAGTACTCTTTCTAACTTGATACATATCAAACGACCGTTCCCCATTCTATTACCTAGAAGGATCAAAAGAGGGCAGCACACGTACCAAATTACTAGAATAATTCCTTACTAACATTACATATTGTGAAATAAAACTAATAAACATGGAGGACGTCATAAATATGCTTCGAAAAATTCAAAACGAACTCGATGAACAGAAATTAACTATTGTACAGTCGGGCGAAAAAGTTACAGAACAAGTTACACAAAATATAAACTACATATTGGAAGAAAAGTTTAAAATAATGGATGAAAAGTACGAAAATCTTAAAGAAAAGCTGGAAAACCAAGAAAAAAGATTGTACTTTTTGGAAAAACAGTCAAGACAGAGGAACATTGTAATTTTTGGCTTAGCGGAAACAGAAACATCTTACGCAAATCTAGAAAAAAACGTAATAAGTTTTGTAAATCAATACTTTTCAGTAGGGTTAGAACGAAGAGACATACAGGAAGCTAGAAGAATAGGGAAGAAAGGAGAAAAGCCCAGGCCCATTGCCGTAACATTTACTACATTGGGCACAAAAATAGAAATTTTTAAACAGAGAAGAATATTAAATAATACCGTTTATTATATAAAAGAAGACTTTCCACAGCATATTTTAGAAAAAAGGAAGGAACTGCAAGAACAAGTGAAAATTGAAATAGAGAAAGGAAATTCCGCCACTATCAGATATGATAAATTAATAATACGCCGTAAAAATACAGAAGTATCAGGCAATAAGAAAAGAACACTTCCAATATCACCAAACAATAATACTTCTACGCAAACGGAACAAAAAGCACAAGTAAATAAAAAGAATAAAACACAAGTTGGATTACAGAGATCGTCTAGTTTGTCAGAGGGAGCTCTCAAACCAGGAATACTAAATTTCTTGACTACCAAAAGCTCTAATAGCCTACCGAATGAACAACTTAACAAAAATACTAAATAGCAACCACCATCCCCCTCTCACACGGAAAACGCACAACAAATACAATCACAAAACAAAACATATCTTCCAAGCCGGCTGGTCACCGTGGAAGATCACGACCAAAACCCTCCAAAGGAACAAAATGAACCATCAAATAAATTATACTTCATTACCTACAATGTCAGATCGCTTTCAACCCATGAACGACTTATAGAGCTGAGAGAGACACTAAATGACATAAAATGGGACATCGTTGGTATATCAGAAATGAGAAGACTAGGCAATAAAATAGAAGAATACGAAAACTTTATCCTCTGTCACACTGGTTATACACCTGGAAAGTATGGTGTAGGTTTTCTTATACAAAAACGTCATAAGAAAAACCTAGAAAGTTACTTCGGTTTTACAGAAAGAGTCGCCTTACTCAACGTAAACATAGAAGGCACCCCCTTATCTATTATTCAAGTTTACGCCCCTACAGAAAAAGCAAGTAGTGAAGAAATAGAAGACTTCTATATGACAATTAATACAGCAATAGAGGCAGCACACAAAAACTTTATATTGATGGGTGATTTTAACGCAAAAATAGGACAGCCTAAAGACGAAGAATACCTAGTCATGAAACCAAACGGATACGGTATAAGAAATGAAAGGGGCCAAAGACTGATAGATTTTGCTACAGAAAATAAACTTACAATAATAAACACTTTATTTAAGAAAAAGGGCAAAAACAAATGGACTTGGCGCTCCCCAGATGGAAAATACAAAAATGAAATTGATTTTGTACTATCAAATAAGGCATGCATATTTCAAAACATTGAAGTACTAAATGTAGAATACCCGTCTGACCACAGGCCAGTAAGAGCAACACTGTCTCTCACATATGCAAAAAAGAGCAGATGCAAATATCGAAATATTCGTAATATAGACTTGAAAAGTAAGGAACATATAGATAAATACTTAGAACGCCTAAATTCCTTAGAAGCCTGCCATCTTCTAGAGAGGTCAGAAAACACCACAGTTCAGACTCAATACGATAACATAGTCAAAGTCATCACTAGAAGCTTACAAAAATGATCAAAATCTGCCCAGTACTCACACAATATTGTCAGAGCGTACTTTAAGACTCATAAAAAGAAGACAGGAACTACAAAAAATCAAAAAGAAAAGTAGACAAATAAAAAACGAAATCTCTGCACTGTACAAACTCATAAGCAATTACATAAAGAAAGACTATGAAAACCACAGAGCAACCACTATCGAAAAACATCTCTACCAGACGGGAAGTACAAAAAAGGCATATAAAGAACTTAGAACATGTAAAACGTGGATAGATGGAGTGAAACAGCACAACAAAACAACACATAACCGTAGCGATATTATCAAGGTAGCTACTGAATTTTACAGAAACTTATACAGCGCCAACGACCACCGAAGTATCAAAGACAATAGCCATTATACTTCGAACATACACGAAAATTCGAAAGAAACAACTCAAATCGAAGTAAGCGAAGTAATAAGCGCCTTGAAAAACCTAAAAACCGACAAAAGCCCCGGAGCGGACTACATCACTAACGAAAGTTTAAAAATAGCCCTCCCAATACTAGCTAATCCCTTAACTGACCTATTTAATAAAATAATTGAAACTGGCAGAACACCGACCCAGTGGGGAGAATCAAATATAATATTACTATATAAAAAGGGCGACCCACACGACATTGCTAACTACCGGCCTATAAGCTTACTGTCATGCATCTACAAGCTTTTTTCCACTATCATAAACCAAAGGATAAGCAGCACACTAGAATTAAAACAACCGATAGAACAAGCGGGATTTAGAAAAACCTTTTCCACGATCGATCACATACATTCTCTAGAACTTATAATAGAGAAATACCAGGAGATGAGGAGACCATTGTATATCGTTTTTATAGATTACCAAAAAGCTTTTGATACAATATCACATGACAGCATATGGACAGCTTTGAGAACTCAAAACGTGGAGGATAAGTACTTAAAAGTAATCCAAAGCATATACAATAAAAGTAAGAGTAGAGTACAACTTACATAAATATTTGACCTTTTAAATATAACTATATATTCAGATTTTTTTGCGGATTTTGATTGCTATAAAGCAATCGAAACGTCGGAAAACAAAAATCTAAATAAATCCGCGAAAAAATCCGAAAAGATAGTTTTATTAATATATAATCTTATTTACTACCTCGGTGGTCTAGTCCTGAGTTCGAGTCCCGAATTAGGAAGTTTAGTTATTGATCCTTTCTAATTAAGTCTGTGTAAAACCTTCGGTCTTGTACCTAATCTCTAACTGGTCGTGTCGAATCTACGTCCCACCGTCGCGTCGTGGAGTATGAGAGTGACAGGAATAGAGAGTGCACTTGTGTCTGCGCGTACACTTGTGCACTATAATATCTCCTGCGCAAATCAAACGAACTTACCTTGTGATGTTTGATTTCTAAATATACGAGTGTCTCGAACGAAGATGCTTACAATCCCACCCTGCCCGTAGGTATTTTAAAAAAACCCCGTGATCAATCGAAAAAATAAGCTCTAAATGACATATGAAACAAAACGGTGTGGTAGGATGTTGCTAAAGAACTAATTCAAAAAAGGAATAGTTTAAACTTTTCCTTTTTCAGAGTAAAACCTTTTAATAAAAATAAAAAAAACTTTAAAAGTGTGACTAGGACTGTGCTGCGCGATCAGAGGAACATTATCATAATAACCTTATTTAACGAATCTATGTCAATCTGTCTTCTCCGCTCTACATGACATTGGCGAAGTATACTCACTTGACACTTGCAGATTTAAACAGCTATTTTTATTTCAGACTTACCTGTGAACAAAAAATGGAACCTATTAAAAACCTTATACAAAATATATTCTTAAAAAAAGGTTGGGTTTAAAAAACAGGACAATGTATGATGAACAATTAATTATTCAACATTTAAATCTTACTAAATATTATAAATGTGAAAGTTTAGATAGATGTTTGTATGTTTGTTATTTAATCACGCCAGAACGGCTGAACGAATCTGGATGAAAAGCATAAAGATGGATAGTCTAGAATGCTATTCTAGACTATCCATCTTTATAGGTTACTTTTTTTCCCAGAGAAACGTACAGTTCCCGTGGGATAGATTTGTTTTTGTTTTTGAATTTTGAATAAAAAGTAGCCTATGTGTTATTCCAGACTATAATTTATCTCTGTGCCGAATTTCATCCAGATCCGTTCAGCAGTTCTGGCGTGAAAGAGTAACAAACATACATCCATACATCCCTACATACATCCATACATCCCTACATACATTCTTACAAACTTTCGCGTTTATAATATTAGTAGGATTTGTTAATATATTTGTACATATCTAGTATCTACTCAAATACTAAAACCACACCAATAAAGTTACGTCTATTTTCTGTTCTTCACCGGATGCCGTATTGGCTGGCAACTGGCGAGCTATCAACATATCAATTGTGCTCGTTAATATTTTATAGGCCTCTTAAGTTATCTTTTTATAAACACTCTCAGATTCATAACTTGATGCTATTCACTTTGTTAGGGGAAGTTTTTTATCTATCATCGCATCAAATTGGGCGTCTAAATTAAGACTGTTTATGCTATACATAAATTACCCGTAAACATATTTTTATCTTATCTCTAGGTGCATCCTAAGGGTACGCGTATCTATATATATATAACACTGAGCTCATCAGTACCTATTTGCACAAAAAAAAATCGTTTGACAAACAGAAGAAAAAATGGTTCTGAACTGTTGTCTTCCTACTCCATATCCCACGAACCAGTACAAAAAATGGCTCAGTTGCTGCGTAAAAGGAGGACAAACCAATAAACAGACTTACCGATTCATAATACAGTCAAACCTGGATAAGTGAGAACTGGATAAGTGAGAAAACTCTATAAGTGAGAGTAATAGCCAGGACCCGTCATTTTAAGCTCCCAAAACCTCTATGAGCGAGAAATAGAAACCTCTGTAAGAGAGAGTCGTTTTTCCGTCATAGACCTCCGTAAGTGAGACTGCTACTTATCTATACCTCTATAAGCGACAGTCGAGCTTTATTTACAAATTTAACATGTGCTATTTTATGACTCATTCTTAACTTTCGTGGAACTTCCTACCATTGTTTTTGTATTCTCGTCAATATTGTACCTATTCTATAAGAAGTAGAAATAAAGAACATTCCAATGAAGCTAGCTTTAAATGCGTTGGAGACGGTGCATCAGTACTTTGAATAGGCGGCGGTTGTTGATCAAGCAATATTCGACAAAATTTATGAGTTAGAGAAAAACATTCAAAATACAAAAACAGAAACCCAAACGAAATTGACGGATTTTTTTGAGTGCAAATAAGTTCTAAATAAAATAAAATTACATAGTACATGAATTTTTGTTTTGTTTTCGTAAGCATTTAAAAATATATATGTACATAATATATGTTATGCATATCATGCACATAATTTTATCATATTACATATTTACTACATTCGTACTTGCTGTGACTTGTTATTGCTTCGTACCTCTATAAGAGAGAAACGCTACCCATGTACCTGCATTAGCGAGAAACTCGGGTTAGTGAGAAACCTCTATAAGCGAGAATGAGATTGTGCTCCCTTGAACTCTCGCTTATCCAGGTTTGACTGTATTTATAAGGATACCTAGTATAAAAAACTGGGACCTTAGTACGAGTTTAAATGGCAGTCGATTCAATTTGTACAGAAGAATTACGTTACCGATGCTTCAACCATAGTATAGATTTATAGAATGCTTTCAGTTTTTACTCTCATTAAAAGTAATTTTAGGCCCTTAGTGATATAAAACTTTTTGAAACGTTAATTTTTTTAAGATTTTTTGTAATTTTTTGTTCATGTAAACATGCTTTGTGGGTTGGAAAATGCTTCTATTATATATAATAAAATGTGACTCAGTGGCGGAAATACGGCATAAATAAAAATAAATGAATTTTAAATATGCATCGTGTGACGCACCAAACTCCTTATAAATTATATGTATAAGTTATATATTTCATATGAAAAATACATCATACGGAACCTATCTTTATGTGAAAACAACTCACACTTGACCGATTTTTATGACTATTCCGATATACATTCATTTGCATGGTACACCGATTCGATTCCCGTCGGCGGTTGGGCACGCTCCGCCAATTGTCATGTTCCATTTGGAATCTGACGGATGAGGTAGTAAATATGTTGTTTGTTTCAGTGATTTATTATAGATTTTTACAATGTAACGGAATGATCTGCACGTAAGATCTCTACTTCTTTATGTAGGTACATATTAATATAAATAAATAAATATATAAATATGTTGGGACATTAACACACAGTACCATCTAGTTCCATGGTAAGCTACGAGGCTTGTGTTATGGATACCAGATTGTTGATCCACTACACACATATAACCTTAAATACATACATATTATAAATATAAACAACTATGACTGAAGTACAAATATTCGTGCTTATCACACAAATGAATGCCTCCAGCGGGACTCGAACCTGCGACCGCTGGTACAGCAAGTAGGGTCACTGCAATTACAAACTGAGCCAAACGTGTTGTTTCGTTCTGTGAGTTCTAGGAACGGAAAATCAAGTATGTATGTACTTCTTTTGAACTATGGATGTTTTATTGCTTTCGGTTCTCGAGAATTACTTCTTTGAATTTATTCAAATTTTGCACTAATACTTCACTTCACTTTACTTCATTTTTCCACTTTTCCGAATTTCTTCTTAACCTTCTCTTAGTTCGGAAACTCAATTGAACTTTCTACGATGCATATACATATATGCATATGCATAAACAAAAAATATTCCAGTATTCGAAAAATCTAATATTTTCTAGTAATTTCAAATTTCAATTCCTTTCTAAAAAAAGTTTGCATCCTGGGATCTCTGACGTAGGCTACCCTTGAACTGGGCGTGGTAAACTTATCAAATTATAACATTTTAACGCTTAAAAACGACAAAACATAGATAGATAATATACATCTATGTACAGATAAATAAAATTGAAGTGTCTGTTTGTAATGTCAAAGTAACAGCTTTTTACTAAATACATATGAAATTATATACGGTACTTACAAAAAAAATATTGAAAAATACATTTTCTTTAACTGTCAGTTTGTTTCGTCTAATATCCGAAACGGCTGGACCGATTTTGACGGAACTTACACTAGCAGATGGCTGATATTATAAGAAATAACTTAGGCTACTTTTATTTTAGAAAAAGAATCACAGTTCCGCGCAATAAAATGAAAACTAATGAAATTGTGAAATGCGCGTACCTAGGAACGTACCCGAGCGAAGCGAGGGTAAGTAGTTTGTATTTATATATATGAGAGTAAGTATCAGTAGTTACGTGTACCGGAAATAAAATTTAATCAAAGGAGGTTAATTAGCTACTGAGTACATACCACAGATAAAACATCACCTGGGTAAGTAAAACACATTTTGTTAGTACGTAATTCTAATGTCACATGTGTATGTTGATAAGAACTTTTCAATGAAATAAATAATGATGTTTAAACACAGATATTAAAATAATATTTAAGAAGTAATTACACCTTTGTAAGAGTAGTTTTTTTATACTTTAAATGAGACTGTCCTTAAGATTAAATAAATAAAGAAAAGTCTGCAATTTAATCGCATAGATTACATTTAAAAAAAATAATTAACGTTAAACTATTTCCGAATGAAAAACTTCGTTCTTTGAATTTTTTTTTTTATTTTTTTTTTTTTGAATCCGGTAAAAATACTATTATTTTTGTTGTTGTACTTATATAATGTATAAGCAAATAAACCTACATGGAAGAGGAAATAGTGTGATTGATTGACTGACTTATCAACGAACAAACAAAACCGCTTGATATATTGTAGTAGTAGGTATTAATCTATACATACAATAAAATTGTAAGTAAGCCGAATCTGTACATTAAATATTTTTTGGAAAATCTTATTGATATAGACATTATTGTCGAAACAGAGGCCAAATCTATCTATAGTTTTTAGAATTTTTGTCTGTCTGTCTGTGACCGCGTCACGGAAAAAAATCTGGAGGGATTTTGATGAATCTATAATCTATATTATACTTAAAGTCATTATGTAACAAAATATAATTTCGATTTTTTCCAACATTTTCATATCTCACTGACAATATAAATACGAATGGATATTTGTTACTCTTCCACGCAAAAACTACAGAATCGATTTTGATAAACTTTACAGTAATATGCTTATACACCAGACTAACATATAGGCTATAATTTTTAAAGATATAGTAATATATAATTGAAATACGCACTACAACAAAAATACTACTTTTCGTATATTTGATATCTTTACTCACCTATTTCAACTACGAGTAACATTGTTATTTACTAGCGACTTACCGTCGCTCCGCTCGGGTTCGTCCCTACTTACGTTTTAACATTTAGTATAGATTTCTCAGATGTGAGATATTTTTCCGCAGTAAAAAGCAGCCTATATAATATATTTTGACCCGTACAACCAGCTATCATCATACCAAATTTCATAAAAATCCCTCCAGTGGTTTTCCGTGATGGGGTCACAGATAAAAAATCTAAAATCTATAGAGTCGCCTCTGTGTCGATATCAAAAATTCATAAAACTATAGATTCGACCTCTGTTTCGACAATAATGTCTATTTCAATTAATGTACAGATTCGGCTTAGTTACAATTTTATTATATGTGTAGATTACTATAAGGTGAAACGTCAATTGATAATTAATTGATACTTTTAATATTAAATGAAAGGGTTAGGTACTTTACCATAGTGCTTAATGAAGATGCATGATACCACCATATTATTTACATACGGGTGCGATAAATAAGTAATTGCTATGAACACATTGTTGATGTAACACGATTATAAATGAAAATTTACTGAATTTAATTATATTCGCTGTTACTTACGTTTTATCGCTTCACTTATACGTTTTCTTAAGTCTTATGTGTATTAAAGTGAGATATATTTTTTATTTGCTTGTTATCCATACTTTAACGTTATAAAGAGGAAAGATTTTTTTGTTTGTTTATGCTGAATAAGCTCAGAAACTACTAGACCGATTTAGATGAAGTTTAGTAAGAAGATAGTTTGTGACCCTGGGAAGGACATAAGATAAATTTTATCCCGGAAATCATCCCTTAAGGGGATGAAGGTTGGTTCCCCATACAGTTTGTATGGGGAACCAACCTAGAGAAGCGACGGTGAGTCGCTAGTAACTTATAAGTCACTTATTCGATATTCAAAAGATCATGTTGGTAACCAAAAGTGAATATCTTAAATTATAAAACAATTAGTATTAGAAAAATAAATTATAAACTTCTGTTGTGTAAAAAGTGATGTTAAAAGTTAAAACTAATTATTTCGTTACTACATTTTTTTTATTTATATGAAGCCAAATTTATTCAGCCTATATATTAAAATAAATTTGAAATCAGTTCATAATTTACGAATTGATTGTGCTACATACAGACAAAAAACATACAACAGAATTGAGCAACGCCTCCTTATTTGAAATCGGTCAAAAGATACAATATTTATAAACCTACGTTCTATGCACGTGTTCGAATGACGTTTTACGATCAATAGAGATGTATGGAAGGAAGTAATATATTAAAGGTAACCATTGGGTGGTCTGTTACAGTGTAATCTCATGTTGTTATATACTTTCTATCTTTTTTTCGACACTTGCTATGTAGTCTTTCACCCATTAAAATGGCCACCGCTTTAGGAGAGGGTAGAATGGGGAGCTCAAGCTATATCATTGTATCTAGGCATTTGAATGATATGAATATACTAATATAGGTGTTTTTTTTATTGAGACCTACATATATTTTAGTAGCATGTACTTAAGTTTGCCAACTTTTTGTACTAGAAATAAAGCATATAGAGTTGAAGAACTAAAATAAACAGTATTTTAGAAAAAAACAGTTCTTTTTAAATGTTTTAAAAACATATTTCTTTGAGCTTCATATCCACAAAATTTTGTTCCTTAGATAATATTTAAAGAACAACTTGGACTTGTATTATTTTTGAAAAATTTTCAACATTAATATTAAGTCTGTGCAAATTAAGATCTTCAATTATATTTTCAAAATGATCAAGGGTCATCGCAGAACTCAATGACAAATGGTTAATCAATGACAGCTTTTTATGGCTCCAGATCCAGCGATGATGAAAATTGAAAACATTATTCTGAATACTTTATTAATAGAACAGTAAAACTAAAAAGTATTTTAGAGGAAAATAAACTACAATAGGGAAATAAATAAACAGTATGGTTGGTAGCCCTACATGTACCACCACAAAAAAGTAAATAATGTTACTCATTTATGTATCAAGCTGTAAATGCCCATAGGATTAACAGCATAAAATCAATTGGATAACAGGTAACAGGTTATTCATTATTTAACTGATAAGCATTCTTCAAATATTTACGTTTTAACTGTTTCTTAGAAACAGTTAAATAGTATTAATAATAACATTACAAAGCAAAAATAATAAATAATTCTTAATATATGCATTTCAATCAAAAGAAGTAAAGGGAATTAGAATGAAATATTTTTTTTAACTAATTATATTAGTACCTATTGTAATTAATTTTAACACCTCCTGGATAATTTCTAAGAAATTAATTCTTAACTGGCATACCAGTGTGCCGCGATCCTCAACGGGTTAGTATTATTTTCTAACTAAACAAAAATATTGGGTTGTAAGTTAAATACTGCCATCTATGAAAAGATTATGGGACTAACACGTCATCTTACAATCCTAACAGGCGTTTTCTATGAGTTTGAAATGTGTGCTACTAGATGTCGCTACTATCTACATTTTATTGTTAACTATATAATTAAAGAAATTTATTATTTTTTATAAAATGCAGCAATAAAATAAAATAAGTTTTCTATAACTACATTAGAATATTACTTATTATTATTTTTAAATAAGCAATATGGTAATCTTTATACTCAATAGATGGCGCTGAAAGATAATTAACACAAGTTTCAAACAGCAACTTAATAAATAATGCATTTGAAATAATACTAAAAAAATTCATTTCACAACACAGACTAATTATAACTAACAAACTACTAAATAACTTTAGTTATATATAGCCTCGAGTAAGATTTATTAACGTCGACATTCTCATTAAAGCGTATAAATGATACCAAACATTAATATACCTAATTAATGATTTTACAATAAGTTGTTGTGATTTATTAACCTTTTAAAGCAATTTATAAACATCGAAGCGCTGATAGTAAAAATTTTTTTTTACTCTCACACAGATTGAACCAGCGACCTTCAGTCCAATTACTAGCAACCTAGACTTATCATCACTGGATCAATCAAGTAATTAAAATATACTACTATATGTTTATATGTTTGTTTGTTTCCACTACACGCCGAAACGACTGGACGAATCGGCATGAAATTTAGATGATTGAGATGACAAAGGTTAAGCTGTTAATCATCTTGGGACACGAGCGAAGCAAGAATAAGTCAGTAGTTTAAATATATTTATTAAGCTTAGCGTTAGCCACAAAACATTATCTTAAATTTCTTCGACCTTTAACCGAACAAATAATCGTTTCCATTTTGTAAATCACAACGCATGGCCTTCAAAAGATAACAAAACAGTCAACATACAAACGTATATGTAATAAATGCATTCAGTTTTATATTTAGTCGGTTATTTTATTTTTTGCTAATATTTGTGTCGGAATCGTCCTTTTAGTCGTAACAAAAACAATAACAATACAAATAACGACTCACGCTCGCTTCGCTCGCGTTCGTCCCTAGGTACGTTTTCACGGTTAGCTATGTTTATACATAAATAGTAGCTTGCTACTTCTAAGATATTCACTTAAATTATATAGCGATTTACGTTACGGTTTTGTTCACAATTTCATGGGTTTTAATATTTTTTTTCGCGGAACCCTGATTCTTTTTCTAAAATAAAAGTAGCCTTAGTTACTTCTTATAACAGCAGCTATCTGCCAGTGAAAGTCTCGTCAAAATCGATCCAGCCGTTTTGGAGATTAGCCGGAACAAACAGACAAACAGACAGATAAGACAGATAAAAATTTTAAAAATTGTTTTTTTCTTATAAGTACCATATAAACTTTCACATGCATTTAGTAAAAAGTTGTTACTTTGACCTTACACTTCAATTTTGTTTATCTGTATAGATGTATAGATATATGTAGATAAATTTAATAATAATAAATAATCATATATTTTACACGCTTCGTCTAACTTATTCTTTTAGTCAGGGAGTATTAATTTGTATACAAACTTATATGAACAAGAAAAACAACAAAAGTCTATACATATAATAAAATTCTAATTGAGTCGAATCTGTATATTAAATATTTTTTTGGAAAATCTTATTGAAACAGTCATTATTATCGATACAGCGGCCGAATCTATAGTTTTCATAATTTTTTTCTGTCTGTCTGTCTGGGAATGCATTACGAGAAAACCACTGGAAGGATTTTGATAAAATTTAGTATGGTGATAGCTGGTAGTCGGGGTCAACGTTTTGGATATTTTTTAATGCAGGAAAATATCTCATCTCTGAGAGATCCACACTAATCGTACCTAGGGTCTAACCGGAGCGGAGCGAGGATGAAGTTTAGCATTTAAAAATATTCTATGACAGCTGTTACCAAAACCTTTTTGGCGACAAAAATAATAAATATACATACCTAAGCAAATCATATTTTTATGCTTATTCTGTTAAATCAACAAAAAAATAGGTTATTTATATAAAATTGTATTGATATTACGTTAAAAATTGTTTGATAAATAAAAAAGAAATGGATATATGAAGTTGTTTTTTGGCCAATTGTTAAGTATTATACGTATGCTATTAATTATAATTATATGTAAATAATTTATTGTTAGTGTATTATTTTTGTGTTTGAAATAAATGTGGTATAATTATATATATACTAGTTTCTTATACCGATATTTTTTTCAACTACATTCTTACTAAACCAAAGTATAAATAATAAAAATAAAACATTTCTGTGGAACTTTGAAGTGCAATATTGCTTAGAATAAGGATACATTTATTTATAACACTCCATCTTGACAAACATAACTGAAGGGGAACAAAAATAACAAAAGTTCATATTAACTCTATTTTTAGACTCTTTTACCGGTAACGTTTAGAGTTATTTAGAGAAAGTCTTCCTTCCTTCATATTTGTCATTAGGTAGATAAAAAAAATATATAACCTGCATTCAAAACTACATACATAGCTTCAACTATCACAATCCACTGATCAGATTTCGATAAAACCTTTTACATTTGCACGCTTAGTGTTGTGTAATCATTTTTCAATAGATTACGTGTATACATTAAAATACTATTATTATTAATTTTTTTAGTGTAATGTGCGAAGGGTTGCTTCTGGTACTTCTCTGATAGAAGAGTGGACTGTGGAACAACCCCATGGTTGTTGTGGTCTGCTTCGGCAAACTTGCCGTCGGGGCGTCATAGTTGAGTGCGTAAGTGATCCTGCGACGCCGCATTAAGACAGGGCAGGTTTTGTTAGGTTTTAGTGGGTAGTACTGGCATTTCTAGCCGGTGAGTTCCACATAATCACCTGTATGTCTACAGGTGGTATACGTAAATGCATTTCCCAACATTAAAAAAAAGTATGAATGTGCGAGTAAGGCAACTAATATAGACAAGTGAAGGCGAATTGTCAAGTGAGTTACAACACCATAATGAGGACCACGATTAGTCTGTAAAGACTGAAACAGAGGACAATACAGTTTAAATTTTACAACATGATACAACAGTCCCATATGAAAAGGTGTAAATTAAATAGTTTGCTATTAAAAAAAGAGAGCAAACACGCGAGCATATACTAGTGTACAATAGTGTTACAGAATTACTAAAACGATATCAATCGCGATAAGCTACAACTAACGTTATTTGCAAGTGTACATAAAAGTTGCCTTACGACAGGTTTAAATTAACAATTCAGTAATAAATGTTTGCTACATAAAGTGTATAATTTGAATAATTGTGTACTTTTTTATTTTAAACTTGAATCATATTTCTCGTTTCTTTATTATTTAAGTATATATTATTTACCAAATGTTACTATTATAATTATTGCGTACTAACAATAAGACGAAAGTTTTGATTTAATTTTAACAAGTGTTCATCTAGTTGTCGAAATTGGACCGTAAAATTATGAAGTAATACTTTTTTTGGCACGTTTGGAAAAAATATGAGAGTAAAATTTTTACGTTGCGCACACGGACAGCCAAAAAGCGACATGATAGAGTTAGCTGAAAGCGTCATGATGAAGTTAGCTGCATTCCTTTTACATACAGAGAGTTGTGACATACGGGATGAAATCTTCAGCTGTTTTTGTTCTGTTACGTCAAAGTATAATTTTTTACATGTGTACACAAGCACACACATACGTTTTTTTTATTGATAACACTAAAGCTCGCCAATAGTTAAGTTAAACAATATAAAAGAAAATCGGTTGACTAACAGAGGAAAATAAGGCACTAAACTGTTTTATCTTTGCCTATTTATATGTATATAGATAAATAACCGGCTTCGTCCGCGTGTTAAGTGCCACAGCCACATCGATACATAAACATAAACCCACAACCATTAGATTCGTAGTAAATTTTAAGTTTATTTATTAATAATTATAATCTGTACTAATATTATAAAGAGGTAAAGTAAGTTTGTGAGTTTGTTATGGGTGAACTAAAAATGTTTTTACCTCGGAAATTATCTCTTGAGGGGAGGAAAGTTTGTACGGGGAATCAATCATTTCTGAAGTAAGGAATATAAAACTCATCATACCTATGTGTACTAATATATATTTTATGTATTCAATACTAACCGTTTAAACGTATCCAGGGACGAACCTGAGCGAAGCGAGGGTAAATCGCTAGTCTTTCATATTATAGTTTGTAATAATACGTTAATAATAAAATTAATAATTTATAATATACTAAAATATAAATATTTAAATTTGTTAATTGTTATGTTCGAAGGATAGTGTAGGGTCAAAATAACCATTCGGTTATGAAGACAACGTCGGTATAAATACCAATGTAGGGCAGACGGCTTGGCGCCCACCCAACTGCTGGATGGCAATGTGTACAGATTGCAGGCAAAGTTTACTCCATTCGTTGATAATTATTATCATCTTTAAGATCACTTTAAAAGTATTTTTTATAAATGGCGAAGATATAAAAAAAATCAAAAACAATTTTTTACAGTCAACATATTATAACTACTATAACTACATAATATATTTCAAATAAAGAATCGAAACATTACCCATAGTTTCTAAAACTCAGCAGGATGTTATTTATTTTAAAGAGTTTACATAATTAAAATTATATTTAATTAAACAATACATAATAAAGTAGTTATATATTAAAATAATCTATTCGAAGTGTAGAATGCCGCCAATGAGCGATCATAGATAGCCCAGTGGGAAGTACGCTGTGGGAAAAGAGTCAAGCGGGTTCAAACCCGAGTGTCGCATCTCTGACGATTTTAATTTTTAATTTAATGAGATCTTCAATATGATTATAGTACGATAAAGGAAACCATACTGAGAAAATCTACATGTCAGAGAGATGTTATTGGATTTAAAATATACATAATCTGTGAAATTCGGCTACAAAAGCATTCAAAATATCTATTATTTTAGTGATACAATTGTTGTTTATCATTGAAAAAATTAAACATTAGTACAAAAATAGAGTAAGAAAACAGTTTATGTAGGTATGTATTTTTTTTTAAGGAAATTATCAAATAACAATAAAAATATTTACCTAAGCTTGAAAAATATATGAAATAACTACACTGCTGACGCTACACGCTTGTATTCTAGAGATGTTTACAAGGAATTCAGTCCTAGACAAGTTATTAATTATAACTCAACATGTTAAAAATAGGTCGGTTCAAATTAACACACTGTTCTGTTGACTCTACATACTCTAACTAGGAAGGAATTTGGTTCAAATACAGTATAAATACATTTATTATGGCTAAAGCAAATAAAACTTTATGATTCCGATTTCATATAACTTATGTAATGTTTATCAGAATAACTGTGTATAGTTTAATTTTAGTAATTTTCTTATTATATTAATTTTTTATTAGCAATATTAAATAGTTAAAGTAGTTGGTGCCCGTGACTTTGCTTGCGAGGTACATCAGTTTAAAGACAAGTTAGATAGATAGATATACTTTATTGTAAAACACAAAGGAAATATACAAAAGAATAAATAAATAAGTTATTTAGAGTAGGTATTAGCCTTTCCATTAGTAAAAAAAATGTATTTATGTTTAAGACTAAATACAATAATTACTATACGTTATTACTTGTTACACCCATACCTTTAGAATCTAGACATTGGTAACCCAGTGGTAAAGAGCCTGTTTGGCAAACCAAATGAAGCGGATTCAAATTTCGGGTCTCGCTCCTCTCATATTGTCATGTGCGAATCATTTTCAACATGATTACCATTCGCCTTACGGTGAAGGAAAACATGTTGAGATCGAACTGTGATCGCCATTATATGTAGTTTGGTTCGGGTTTAAATCTACTACTATTTTCACACAGTATTTTACTATTAAACAAAAAAGAGAAATCATAAATATTATATATTTTTAAGGGAAAAAGAAAAAAGGAACCCTTATAGGATCACTTCGTTGTCTTTTTGTCTGTCTGTCCATCTATCTGTCTGTCTATCAAGACCCTTTTTCTCTGGAACGCGTGGAGGAATCAAGATGAATCAATCAATATAATATCAGGTCGACTGCAATTCTTTGGAGCTGTGAAAAATCAACTTCGAAGTCCACGCAATCAAAACATCGGCGGTTTATGCCGCATATTTTGACACTCGCAATGGAATTAAAACCTATAAGGTACTTCCCGTTGACTTAGAATCATGACATTTGACAAGAATCAATGTCTTATAACACAAAAAAAAAACTAAAAACCATATCTGTAGTTATATCACAAATAAATGTTTTTTGCTATAATAAAATTTTAATGTTTCACGCTGCGGAACCCTCGGTGCGCGAGTCAGACTCGCACTTATCCATTTTTTTTTTGTTATTGCGAATTAAATATAATATATTGATTAGCATGCAAATCAATCTCATTTCCTTTACGTGTGGGTGTGGCGTGGGTTTGGATAAGAGTCTCTAAAGTACCCATGAATTGGCATTACAATGTGCTTTGTTATTGTTATATTTGATCGCTGTATACTTTTCTCTATGTAAAGAAATTGAAATTATTAGAAAGAGCATAGTGAATCATCTTATATTGGTATCAAATAGGGTAACTAATTTTAAGCACACCATATACTTACTATACCTGTACATTGAATACAACCATTTACCCAATTACCCATTAGGGAATCAAACTCAGGACAATAGTATTAAGCGTCTGTCAAATGCACTGCCACTACGCCATTATAATTTTGATACGGCCATTGATACGATTTATACATATAGAGTCAATCTATACTAATATTATAAAGCTGAAGAGTTTGTTTGTTTGGTTGAACGCGCTAATCTCAGGAACTACTAATCCGATTTGAAAAAATCTTTTTGCATTAGATAGCCCGTTAATTGAGGAAGGCTATAGGCTATATATCATCCCGTAAAAATGTACGGTTCCCGTGGGATAGATTTGTTTCTGTCTAGGGACGAACCCGAAGCGAAGCGAGGGTGAGTCGCTAGTGTTTAAATATGATTCTAGCGAGATTCGTGGCTTGATCGACGTAGTTCTATAAATTAGAACGTTTACACAAACACACTCTTCAACTTTATATCTATTATGTCTTCAAACGAATAAGTTTAAGAATCTAACAATAATAAACAAAGTTTACACATATACATATAACACCTCACCTTATTAATTATTTAAAATTGTTGAGCTCAAACTTTTCAATTAAAGTTTACTTTCAAAGATAAAATTAGTATAAATACAAAAAATAAGTAATTAATAATTATGTATCCTTATAAAACTAGACCTCGCAAGGAGAAAGGTCCATCCATTAAAGCCTAATATTTATTTACATTCCCGGCGACCTCGACAACGGTACTTCAAACCAGTTGCGCGTGCGCAGGTGAAAAATTATTAGACTGTTGACCTTATTATTGTTTGATAAGGAACGTTAAGCGAACATAGAAGTATACGAATACGTAGTTATTTCATATATAGAAATTTTAAAAGATTCTATACAGGTAAGTTACTATGCAGGCTTAGCCAAATACTTAGGCACTTATAGTTTAGTGCAGACTATTTCGGTTCAGTTTAGTACATATAAAATAAAACTATTTTAAAGTACTAAATTACTTTATTTGTATGAAAATCTGTAAAAATAATACCTACTATACAAATAAATAAAATTGAATTATGTTATGTAATTTTAAAATAACTGCATTATATCAAATACGTCTGAAAGTATATACGGAACTTATAAGAAAAAAACAATTTTTAAATTTTAATTTCTCTGTCTGTCTGTTCATTTCGGCTAATCTCCAAAAAGGCTGGACCGATTTGACCGATTTTGACAGGACTTTCACTGGCAGATAGCTGATGTTATAAGGAGTAACTTAGGCTACTTTTATTTTAGATAAAGAATTAGGGTTCCGCGCAAAAAAATTAAAACCCAGGAAATTGCTAACAAAATCCTAGGGAACCTAGCGAAGCGAGAGTAAATCACTAGTTATGAATGAAAATCTAGTACAGTTTCTATGCATGTTATATACCTCTAAATTAACATGAATATCAACATATTGCTTTTGCAAATCGACAAATGTGAAAGAGTATGTATTCAGCCCTTTTTAACGTCCCACTGCTGGGGGTGGGCCTCCCTTCAATACGAGGGGAATCAGGCCATAGTCCACCATGCTGGCCAAGTGCGGGTTGGCGGACTTCATATGTCTTTCGAAAACTTGCTAGGTTCTCTCAGACATGCAGGTTTCCTCACGATGTTTTCCTTCACCGTAAGGCAAGTGGTAATCATGTTAGAAATGATTCGCACATGAAAATATCAGAGGTGCGAGATCCGGGATTTGAACCCGCTTCACTCGGTTTCCCAAGCGAGCGCGTTACCACTGGGCTACCACTGCCTGTGAAAGAGTATAAGAAAGTATATTTGTATTATATTAAATATGTTGGCATTCCTGAGGAGCAACGGTATCTTAAGCCTCTAGCGCGAGCGCAGATGAAAAATTGTTTCGTACAACCAGTTTCATGAACTTTTACAATACTAAAGTAAAAAATAAAACTTTGTGATTAATTTAATATGAAAGCTATGTATATATATAAAATTCAAATGACTAAATTTGATACATAACTACATGTATAGTTAATACTTTCTTAGATTTACGCGAATATTTGATATTTTAAATAAAGCTATCTCTTCGAATTATATCGCGGGTTTGTTTTGATTTTTGGTTGAAGTTATTTTGAACACGTACCTATGTTATTATGCCATCAGCTTTTAAGTAAGATTTTGGATAGAAAATGTGAAGACTAATGAAAAGCAAAACAGCGTTACTTAAATTCCAATAAATACAATAAAGAATATGAAATTAAAATAAGTAATACCACCTTTCGTTAGTATTACATTTCTGTTCTTTACTTACGTTTTAATGTTAAGTATAGATTTCTCAGATATAAGATACCCGGATCAGCTATCATCATACAAAATTTCATCAAAATCTGTCCAGTGATTTTCAGACAGATAGACAAAAATTCTAAAAACTATAGATTCGGCCTCTGAATCGATAATAATGTCTATTTCAATAAGATTTTCCAATAAAATTCAGTTAGATTTTGATTATATGTATAGATTGCATTTAAAACATATAGAAATTATGGTAAAACATAAGGAAAATAGTATTTAATAAGTATATAATATATGGTCAAAATATGCCGCTTTGTTATCACGGGAAAACTCCGTACGTTTTATTATAATTATTATATGTATGTATGTATGTATGTATGTATGTATGTATGTATGTATGTATGTATGTAATGTATGTATGTATTTATGTATGTATATAAGTATTTTTGTTTGTATTCAATAATTAAAGTATGTATTTATTTATAGTCAAAAATCAATTATCTGCACACCGCCTACCGTCTTTGCCACACACTTCTCCTCCACCTCAAGGTTGCCTGGAAGAGATCGCTCTTAGCGATAAGGCCGCCTGCTGTACATTTATTTTCTTTTTGTATATAATTTTCATTATGTTTGATTCTTTTATAAGGTGTACAATAAAGAGTATCTATCTATCTATCTATCTATCTATATCACTGTAAACATGCCTTTTATAATCATTTGGGACACATTTAAAAAGCATAGAAATCTTTTGGGTCAGACATCTCTACTTTAGATGAACATTTTGTATGTACATATGTTACACCATATGCTTTGACAATAATTTAACTACGTACATATTTTTATCGAATAAATTATAACAATTCAGTCCATAGTGGTTTCATACAAACTTTTTTTTTTTATGACATTCAGTGACAAACGAGCAGACAGACCACCTGATGGAAAGCAGCACCTGTCGCCCATAACACCTACGGTTCATGCACTTAGGTTTTAAGTACCAAAAATGCAGAACCACAGGTGCGTTGTCACTGTGAGGACTAAGATGATATGCCTCTTGCCTGTAATTGCGCTGGCTACCTTATCCTTCAAACCGGAACACAACAATACAATCATTGTTGCTTGGCGGCAGAGATAGATAAGGGGGTGGTACCCATCCAGTCGGACTCCTCAGGCTTGACAGAGTCCTACCACCGGTAAATGTTTCACCCCCTTGGGGGTTGAATTAAGAAAAATCCTTATATTTTATCCCCTGTTTCACCCCCTTGGGGGTTGAATTTAAAAAAATCCTTATATAGTCAATGCCTTCGTCATATGAGGAATACTTGTGCGAAATTTCAATTTTCTAGCCTTAAGGGTATCACCTGTGCGTTGATACATCAGTGAATTACTTTTGCCTTTTATATATTTGGATTAAACTTATTTAAAAATATGTTTATCTACAAACTTTTAGAAATAAAAGTGTAGCCAAGGAATAGTAAACAAATAAGGTTAGTAAACTAAAATTCTTTGAGTTTCTTATTAATGAGTGTTCACGGACAGCCTAGATTTTATAAATAAATGACCTTTATTCTCCGAACTCGAGTAACGGTAGGTCGATCAACTCAATGGCCTTATTAGACCAATTATATTATCATAAACAGACACGTTGTGCCATGTAAGGATATGTTTGTCGTTTGACCATAATAGATGCTTTGTTTTAAGATTCAAAGTGTTTTATTGTTATTTATTATTATTATTAACTAGTAACTTATCCACGCTTCGCTCGGGTGCGTCTCTAAGCTAGAATGGTTTAGAAACGCATAAAAGACAAACGTCCAAAGAAAGATTTTTTGCGCCAGGAATCTTTGCAGGCGTATACATAATACAAAATAAATATATTGGGACATTAACACACATCACCATCCAGTTCCATGGTAAGCTACGAGGCTTGTGTTATGGATACCAGATAGTTGATACATTACACATAGATAACTTCAAATACATATTAAAAATATAAACATCCATGACTGGATTACAAATGTTCGTGCTTATCACACAAATAAATGCCCCCAGCGGGACTCGTTTCCGCAACCGCTGGCACAGCAAGTAGGGTCACTACAAACTGAGCCAAACGTTTCGTCAAATATCCCACAAGAGTTTCATCACATTCGGATTATTGGTTTAGGAACGCATAGAAGACAAACATACTAATATTCATTTTTATTAATATAGACAAGAGATAGATTATATGTAATTAGTAATTATTATAGTTATTGCCAACTTAAAAAAAAAGAAATGTTTAATTAAGAAAACCTACCAACAATATTTAGCATTTATAATATAGGTATCCCTACTAATATTATAGTTTTAACTGCCTCGGTGGTGTAGTGGCTAGCATGTACGGCTGCACATCCTGAGGTCCTGGGTTCGAGTCCCGGGTCGGGCCAAGTTTAGTTATTGAGTCTTTCTGTATAGTAAGCCTCAGTAACAGCCCGGAGTTGGGAAGTTGGCGGTGTTTCACCCCCGTGCCTCGGAGAGCACGTAAAGCCGTCGGTCCTGCGCCTTAACTCTCACCGGTCGTGTCGAGTAGTCGTCCCACTGGAGTATGAGAGTGACAGGAATAGAGAGTGCACTTGTGTCTGCGCGTACACTTGTGCACTATAATATCTCCTGCGCAGTTGGCTAGTCTCAATGAGATTGGCCGCCGTGGCCGGAATCGGTCAGGAGAACATGAATATTATAGTTAGGTTAGATCTGCCACTAACTACTGCAGTCACGTATTAAATTCACAAAGTATTTGAATAACCGTCTAACACAGTATTTTATATATAATAAAAAAAGAAAAAAGAAGAAGAGTTTGTTTTGTGTTTCTTTCGACACTCTAATCTTTGAAATTCCGATTTGAAATATATTATTATTGAGCGAGGAAGGTTGTAGCTTATCTAAAATCACACTACAAATCTTAAGGGCTATAAATAAACTATGCGTACATAGCCGCGGGCAAACGCTAGTAATAAATTGAAGAAAATATTAAGACCCCATTACAAAACACATACATTTTTACTTATTTATATATAATAACTAACGGAAAATGTACAAAAAATGAGATCATTCCCACCAGAAATATTCCGAAAAGAAAAAACGTTTCATTACCATTCGAACGTAATCAATAGCTAAATACAAAGCCTGTTACATTCAAAGTGGCCGAAAATAAAAAAGACAAAAGACTTGGCAGCGGTTTGCAGCAAAATGGCATATTTTAAAACTAGGTTACATTTATTTCTTTGCCCGTTTACCAATCGATTTTCTCGCACGACTTATTACATGCAATTATTGTAGGCAATATTTTTTTTTAAATAAAAAAAGGAAAAATTTAGATTTATTTGTAGTTGTTTTTTTTTTTAACTAATACTAATACTAGCGACATACCCTCGCTTCGCTCGGGTGCGTCCCTAGATACGTTTTGTATAAATAAAAATATTTTTTAGCAGGCAGCGTTAGCCATGTAATTCTTTTTTTCGTGAACTTTTCCTATGTTCTAATAGTTATTCTGCTATTCGGGGCGGAAACAAATCTAACAAATCAAAGATCATAGAAATCGGTCCAACCATTGAGTTATAAATGGTGTAACCACAGATTAACTAATAGTTCCTTATGGTGTAACTACGACTTTGTTTTATATAGTAATAGCGACTCACCACCGCTCCGTTCGGGTTTGTCCCTACTTACGTTTTAACGTTTAGTATAGATTTCTCAGAGGTGAGATATTTTTTCGCAGTAAAAAGTATCCTATATGTTGACCCGTATAACCAGCTATCATCATACAAAATTTCATCAAAATCCCTCCAGTGGTTCTTGCGTGATGCGATAATAGACAGACAGACAAAAATTCTAAAATCGGACGGATGCGAGCGAAGTAAAGATAATTCACTAGTTTTATATATACATATACTAAGGAAACGAAACTTTATAATATAACAAAGCTTGCAAAGCTATAGCCTGCTGCTAGTAGATTTTGTCATGCCCATGACGTAACACAGGCTGATTTCAAGATGGAAATGTTCTGAGAACATTTCCCCGTCTCTCGTTTATTGATGGATGTTGCGTTAGTCAGCAAATTGTATAAGAAATTTCATTTATGTAAGTAGAGTGAATTGTCAGGCTCAATGCTTTCCATTTAAGTTTCTATATATAGGACTAGCGACTCACCCTCGCTCCGCTCGGGTTCGTCCCTAACTACGTTTTGATGTTTAGTATAGATTTTTCAGAAATGAGATATTTTCCCGCAGTAAAAAGTATCCTATATGTTGACCCGGATAACCAGCTATCATCATACCAAATTTCATCAAAATCCCTCTAGTGGTTTTTCCGTGATGCGGTAACAGACAGATAGTTTGACAAAAATTCTAAAAACTGTAGATTCGGCCTCTGTATAAATAATAATGTCTATTTCAATAAGATTTTCCAAAAAATATTTAATGTACAGATTCGGCTTAGATACAATTTTATTATATGTATAGATATATCATATACCTACTTAGTATAGTGGCATCGTAGCAATCTTGCGCATACTATAATGGTGATTGGGGGTTTGAGTTCTGCATTAGCGATGCATGGTAAAAGTAACAGCGAGAAGTGAAAATCGGAGAGATGAGCCTCTACATTTTCTATCTCTCTCTCTCTCTCTCTCTCTCTCTCTCTCTCTCTCTCTCTCTATCTATCTATCTGGACAAATTAATATTACATTTTGGTACACGTAATTTAGGCTCGTACCGTACTCTTATATGCACCTACCTGTCTGACTTAATATAAATGTGCTTTGGAGACTCGGATATTGTTAAAATAAAAATAGGTACTTTTTACTAAGAAATGTTCAGCGATTTCAAAATCACCTAAAATACAAAAAACTGTTATCAAATGTTTTTTTATCGATAACACTAAAGCATGTCAATAGCCACTAAATAAATATAAAAAAAATCGATTGACAAACAGAGAAGCAAAAGGTACTGAACTGTTTTGTCTTTGTCTATTTATGTGTATACATATACATATATGTTACAGTCATAGTGATTAAATAGCTATTATTCATAATGAATGGTCATTATATTATATAATATCTACTCAATTTAGACAAAGTGATATTAATCACATTAACTAGCTATTTTTTTTTTTTTTCTAAAAGTTCTTGTCGTTTATGGTCGTAGTTCCAACCTAACTTACTGTTTAATCTGAATAAGTAAAATTGTAAAAGTGAATTGTGAGTTGAAAGTGATTAACTTATCTTGTGGGATAATCTATCTACTGAACCGATTTAGATGAAATTTGGTAAGAAGATAGTTTGAGATTCTGGAAATGGCATAGTATACGTTTTATCCCGGAAATCATCCCTTAAGGGGGTGAAAATGGGGATGAAAGTTTGTATGGGGACTCAAGCTGGGGACGAACCCGAGCGAAGCGAAGGTGAGTCACTAGTCACTATATATTCACTTTCACAATTAGCCAATAAGGAGTAGAACTTTTAGAAAAAAAAATATATAAAATAACTAGTTAATGTGATTAATTCTGTGTCAATTATCACTATGTTGAAATTGACTAGATATTATATAATATAATGGTTGGATAGAATATATGTAATCCGAATTTATTACTTTCGCTGTAACATATACGTAGGTATAGATAAAAATTACCCGCTACGAAATTGTGGCATATGAAATCAACAATTAAAAATGCAATGAAATATGATTTTAGATTACAACACCAACATTTACATTACAATTTAATATTTTCATAATATCATAATGCTAGTGTACTAATATTACCAATTTCATCATTTACGATGAATGTGTAATTTATAACGTTTATCTTTCGTAAAAGATTACTATATATCTTATTTGATGCAACTGCAGCTCAATTTGTATATTCACAGATTTAATAGAGCCAGAAAACTAAGCTGTAATACTGTTTTTTTTTTTTTTTTTGTTTAAAGTTTATATATAAGTAGTTGTCCGCCAACCCCGACTTGGCCAGCGTGGTGGACTATGGCCTATATTAAAGCCTTGCCCAGCAGTGGGACGTTAATAAGGGCTGAATACAACATATAAGTACTTAGTTGTAACTAGTGATATTAAAAATAAAATTTAAACGCTATTAATGATTTTGGAAGTTACACTTCTTTTGGGACGTTTGGAAAAAATTATGAGAGTAAAATTTTTACGATGCGCGCGCACACCGACAGCCAAAAAGCAACATGATGAAGTTAGCTGATAACTATTTGTTGTCATGGTAACCGTTGTTATTCTCTGACAAATAATAATATTATATTCTTTCATTAAATGATATTCTATAAATATATGATTGTAATACGCCTAAAATGCCTTATTTATTTATTTTACTTATCATTCCTTTTACAAACACCGAGTTGTGACATATGGGATGAAATCTTTAGCTACTTTTGTTCTGTTACGCCAAAGAAGTATAACTTCTTATGTGCGTACATAAGTACACGTACACGTTTTTTTTTGCTAACGGTACTTACTTACGATAGCTAATAAAAATAAAATAACTCAATAAGAGTATGAAATATAATAAAAACTTTTTTAAAAAAAATAAAAACCGACTTCCAGGCACTGAAAAGTAAAAAATAACTAAACGGGGGTTTTCATTTAGAATAGATACTTAATCAGATTTTTTCGAAGTCGGTGTGCTTTGATTTGTATTGGCTGGCACCGACTTCGAAAAAATCTGATTAAGTATCTATTCTAAATGAAAACCCCCGTTTAGTTATTTTTTTCTTTTCAGTGCCTGGAAGTCGGTTTTTATTTTTTTTTAAAGTTTTTATTTTTTCATTTTTAGTGTAGACGTATCATCAATACAAATTAATCAAGCCCAAACACCAGGTAATTGCTGTAAATCGTTGAGGAGTTCCCTCGACTATCTTTCGGGTCCATCATCAGATCGACTCCAGACCTTCATTAAATAGTAGAGCTTTAAAATACTTAACGAAAATGTTAACAAACGCACTAGTCACCGCTACAATTTTCGAAAGTTCCCCTCGATTTCTCTGGGATCCCATTATCAGATCCTGGTTTCCTTATCATGGTACCACTCTTGGGATATCTCCTTTCCAACAAAAAAAGAATTATCAAAATTGGTTCATAAACGACGAAAAAATGCCCGAACAAACATAAAAAAAAATATATACTGTTGGGAGTGAACGGGAAGGAGCGATAGCCTAGTCGCATTGCGCCTATAAAAAGAAGTGACAAACAGATGACAGGGCTTGTTTTTACGTCAAACGTCGGAGCGTTCACACGTCTAAGCTGTGTGGTATTTGTTAGATTTTATTTTTTAAATAAAATCCACTTCTGGTTTCTAAAATCAGAAGTGGGATCACACACGCAGCCTAACCGTTTGGACTATCCATTTTGTAAATTTATTCAAGGCGCGACTCGTTAAATTTGTAACTCTTGTACTGTGCGTAATTTGGTAAAGTAGTGGGTAGATCGCGGCGTCTTCGTTCTCGTAGTCCATACCGAGTTATTAAGGTCCTGCCAAGCGGACGCTACGAACTCAAGTTGCTCAGTGGAGCCTATGGAAAAACTAGCCAGGCTGTGGCTCAGTATATGGCGCTCCCTGGCGAGGGGAGTGGTGTCCTGAAACATGCACAGCGTTGTTTGCACATATTTATGTTATGTAACTGGTTAAGTCTGATGTTTATCAGTCTACTTGACTGTGTTACTCGTATCGGCCCGATGTAGTTGTTACTGGGTCCGTGTCGATAAACGATCCGATGTAGTTGTTACTGGATCTGTGCTGATAGATGATCCGATGTAGATGTTACTGGATCAATATCATTAGAGACCCGATGTAGTTGTTACTGGGTCCGTGTCGATAAACGATCCGATGTAGTTGTTACTGGATCTGTGCTGATAGATGATCCGATGTAGATGTTACTGGATCAATATCATTAGAGACCCGATGTAGTTGTTACTGGGTCCGTGTCGATAAACGATCCGATGTAGTTGTTACTGGATCTGTGCTGATAGACGATCCGATGTAGATGTTACTGGATCAATATCATTAGAAACCCGATGTAGTTGTTACTGGGTTAGTGTTGCGTAATGGTCCGATGTAGATGCTACTGGATCACTTAACTGAGACATTGAGGCAAGTTAATTCTATAAGGCCTGTGGCAGTGTGTAGAGAAACTAGTCCTCGCAGTAAAAAGTTCCTGAAACGCACGCAACGGTGAATCCGACCCTGTATGGTTGTGTTTTTGTAGATGGTGATCTATAGTTGAGGATGGATGAATTGTCGAATTACCGTTTTTTTGTGAGATAGAAATGAATGGGACGTGTGAATTAGGTGATTGAGAGATGAATGCTTGAGTTGTCTATATAAGTTGACTTTCAGATGAATCTGATGACAAAGTAGACGGTGAACGTGATGCGCTACCTATACCAGGGTCCAGCAACAGACCAGATGCGGTCGAGGACGACGCCCAGTCAGGAGAGGCCGTGTTGGGAGTGAACGGGAAGGAGCGATAGCCTAGTCGCATTGCGCCTATAAAAAGAAGTGACAAACAGATGACAGGGCTTGTTTTTACGTCAAACGTCGGAGCGTTCACACGTCTAAGCTGTGTGGTATTTGTTAGATTTTATTTTTTAAATAAAATCCACTTCTGGTTTCTAAAAATACATATATACGGTCGAATTGAGAACCTCCTCCTTTTTTGGAAGTCGGTTAAAAACTCACATAATCGGTGTCCATTAATAAAAAAAACCAATCGAATTGAGAAAGAGGAGGCTCCTTTTGAAAGTCGGTTAAAAATATAGTCACATCTCGAAACGGGGATATCGATTTTAAAATCGATTTATATCTGAGTTATTGTAATATATTCTGTAACAAATCGTTAAAGTTCAAAACTCATTTTTATATGCTGTTATGCTATCATAGCATTATCATAATTTTAAACTAATTGCACATTTTCAGTAGAATTAATGTTAGAAGTGGACGAATTTGGATATTAATGAATCTCAATTTGTAAATAAATATGGAGTTACTGTACCAATAAAAGCCTATAAATACTTTCAAAACTTACATAAACGTATCTAATCTCGTATTCTAATCAATTTAAAGCATATAATTGGCACTTTTCATTCGTCAAATACGCGGTTTCTATTTAATCGGATTGACGAGTAAGGCTTCGTAGTACATCATTACGAAGACCGCATACGTAATAGCGTTACATTTACCAATATTATTGATGGTTATAATACAATATTGTGAAGGTAGATTCTTAGATAATATTTGGTATGGAGATAATTTGAGACCCTGGGAAGGGCATTGGATAGCTTTTCTCCCGGAAATCATCCCTTAAGTGGGTGAAAAGGGCGATGAAATTTTGTATAGGGAATTATTTCTCAAGTAAGGGATATATATATATATATATATATATATATATATATATATATATATATATATATATATATATATATATATATATATATAAATATATAAATTTTGAAAGTAGGTACTTACTTTTCTATACCTATATATGTACATATATATAGTTTCTATACTAACCGTAAAAACGTACCTAGGGACGAACGCGAGCGAAGCGAGCGTGAGTCGCTAGTATTATATAATTAAAGTAAATTTTCACGTTTTTATGCTTTCTTTAAAAAAATAATTAAGGAAATCAGTGCATTACATCGCGCAATATACAGAAGAAAAAAATATAATCGAATTGAGTGCCTCCTTCGTATTTTTCCAAAATGGTCGTAATGACGTTGATATGCAATATGATAGTAAAATAAAAAATTAAATCTTCGACATTCCTAATAGAAAAGGTAATTACGAGATTTTATCTGTATTATTGTAGAGTTTCATCAAAATTCCTTCTGAAGTTTTTGTGTGAGAGCTAACAAACTATACATCCATCCTCACAAGCTTTCGCGTTAATAATACTAGCAAGTATATATATATATATATATATATATATATATATATATATATATATATATATATATATATATATATGTATGTATGTATATATATATATATGTATGTATATATATATATATCAATTTTCGCGTCTCATAATTATATAATAATTACACTACACTTAAACGCATGTATTGGCAAGTGGCTATATACCTTGTTCCCGACGCAAGAAGTAGGATTTATTCGCATTGTGTAGGATAAATCATAATAAATATGGTATCTTGTGGGAAATATTTCCTTTTTCAGCTTAAAAATGCTTTGATCTGTATCAGCTATAGACCAACCCAGAATATACGTTTTACCGTGAAAAGTAACAGACAAGCTTTCGGATTTACACAAATATTAAATAAAAAGGAGAATTTTATGTAGTATGTATGTGTGTATGTGTTCAGCCCTTTTTAACGTCCCACTGCTGGGCACGGACCTCCCTTCAAGACGAGGGGAATCAGGCCATAGTCCACCACGCTGGCCAAGTGCGGATTGGCGGACTTCACATGTCTTTCGAAAACTTGCTAGATTTTCTCAGACATGCAGGTTTCCTCACGATGTTTTCCTTCACCATAAGGCAAGTGTTAATCAAGTTAGAAAATGATTCGCACATGAAAATATCAGAGGTGCGAGATTCAGGATTTGAACCCGCTTTATTCGCTTTCCCAAGCGAGCGCGTTACCACTGGGCTACCACTGCCTGTACTCATAATACTCGTATATAAATATATATTTAATGTAAATTCAGAGGTAGGTACTACCCTTTACGATACCTACGAGATACCAGATAAAAAAAAATAGATTGAAAAAGTTCCTTAACAATATTAAAACTTGTTATAGTGTAATTTTAATATTCATATTACTCTACATTTTCTTAGATTTTATTCTATGATTATCTAAACTTCGTACTGAGTATAATAAAGTTTCAGCTTTGACATTATAATCGATGTAGGTCTGAAGGATAGTCGTAAAATTTTAGCAATCCAATATAACTTGGAGTCCATTTTGAGGCAAATTCAGAAAGTTTGAAACAGTGAATTTTATTTTTAGCTACTTGCCATAGCCTACTTAGTGTTTTAGCCGATCTGGCATATTTTCTATTTAGGATCAAATAGTATAAATTGTAATATTATGCTAGATGACCAACAGAACCTAATTAAAGGCTTTAGTTTAGTATATGGGACGCAGCCTCTGAAGGGGTAGGTATTTTTGGATAAGTGAAGTGATAGGCAGTCTAAGTACCTATATAGAAAAAAAACTTGTGTGTGTACTTATGTACGCACGGAAGAAGTTATACTTCTTTGGCGTAATAGAACAAAAATAGCTGAAGATTTCATCCCGTATGTCACAACTCTCTGTTTGTAAAAGTAATGCAGCTAACTTTATCATGTCGCTATCAGCTAACTTAATCATGTCGCTTTTTGGCTGTCGGTGAAAAAAATATTTTACTTTCATTATTTTTTCCAAATGCTCCAAAAGAAGTATAACTTCAAAAATAGTTTGAGGAAATGAAGGAGTCAAAAGTTATGAAGACTTAAAGTTACAAAATTGTGCCTAATTAAATATTAATATGTTAGTAATGAATTTATACAGCAGAAATAATAGTAATTCAAATTAGTGTAAACTATGCACAGATTGTGATATCAAGACCTTGACACTCGCTAAAAGCTGTAGGCAACGGTTAATCCACGGCCGGGCATTAACCTTGGAGTTAGATAATGAAATGTAGTTACTTTCAGTTTCCATAATTTGAAATAATTTTAAATGTTTTTACTTACTTATTGACTAAAATACTATTTCAATTTTATGTATATTTTTTATCGAAACGTCACCTTTTGCAATGACATATTTTTATTATTTTTTGTAAATTTGAATGTAAAAAACAGTTGCGTGATTCTACATAGTGCCTACCTACTAGCTACTAACCCTCGCTTCGCTGGGGTGCTTCCCTAGGTACGTTTTTATTTTTTTGAGCGGAACATCAGCTATCTGCCAGTGAAAATTCCATCAAAATCAGTCCTGCCGTTTCGGAAATTAGCCAGAACAAGCAGACAGACAGATAGACTAAAATTTGTTTTTTTTTTCTTATTAGTACCGTCTATAGTTTCATTTAAGCATTTAGTAAAAAACTGTTATTTTGACAATACAAACATACACTTCAATTTTATTTATCTGTATAGATGCTGGTTTTCTCGGTTTTGCTATATATATCGTTCTTACTTTCTTCAAAGAATAAGAAAAATTTTATGTAAATATTATCTAATTAACAATTTTTGAGAAGAAATATGAATATGATAATTATATTTTCATAAATAATACATACGGACATACATATTCTTTTGTATATAAGCGTTAGTTTTTTTCCTTGAAAGGCCCCCGTTAGCTATTATTATTTATTAATATTTATTTACTTATCACAGTAATGAGTATTCTATTAATATTTATAAATTGTTTTCATACATTATATATTCTTTTAAAACGTTTTTGTTTGGCTTTATGTTTAATTCTATGACACGGTCTATATTATTTCTTAGTCTGAGGTCACAACATAAAAATAAGAGAAGCCCATAATCCACGCTCTTATGTAAAATGTATAGTCAGTGATTAAGAAATGTACATAAAAATATAGGCATTAGGTATTTAGTGTTCAATTATATAAATATAAATATGTTGAGACATTACACAGCGGGACTAGAACCTGCGACCGCTGGCACAGCAAGTAGGGTCACTACAAACTCAGCCAAACGTATCGACAAAATTTATTAATATATTAATTATATATAATATTATATTCATATTTATATAATCTATACATATAATAGAATTGTAACTAAGCCGAATCTGTACATTAAATATTTTTTGGAAAATGTTATTGAAATAGAGTTTATTATCGACACAGAAGCCAAATTTATAGTTTTTAGAATTTTTGTCTGTCTGTCTGTCTGTCTGTCTGTTACCGCATCACGGAAAAACCACTGGACCGATTTTGATAAACTTTGGTATGATGATAGCTGGTTATCCGGATCAACATATAGGATACTTTTTACCGCGAAAAAATATCTCATCTCTGAGCTAAATGTTAAAACGTAACTAGGGTCGAAACCGAGCGGAGCCAGGGTGAGTTGCTAGTTAGTTGTAGTTATATATAATTCTAAATATAGTTATAGGCATTAGGTATTTATTATTCAATTTTATGAAAGGCTATATTTTAAGCCTCTTTACTCTCTTTGCAAATAGCAAAAACTAAAAATATTTTTTTATTTGTTATTTTTTATTTAAGTCTGTGGAAGTCGACAAATTCTCTCTATATTTTGTAATTAATTTATTGAGGAAGGCTATAGGCTATCTAAAATCACTCTACGACCTTTAGTTAGAAAGCAATTATATAATTTAATTACAAGGGAGAAGGTACACGATAATATAATATAAAGTTACGAGTTCTAATTGATTTGCCACGGTCCCCATAAAACTCCTCGACTTTGAAAGGGCTGAAGTTTTGTCGTTTCTGAAACGAACTGCTAATGTGTGGAACACCCTTCCAGCATCCGTGTTTCCTGCCACCTGTAATATAAGTAACCTTCAAGGCAAGAGTGAATAGGCATCTTCTAGGCAAGCGCGCTCCAACCTAGACCTCATCAGTGCTTCCCAGTGTTGATTGTCGTCAAGCGCAAGAATATCTAACAATAAAAAAAAGCCTTTTCAATGAGTTTAAACACGATATCTCTGCAGTATTTTAGTAAAGAGTTCATACAGTAGCTTACAGATTTGAGGTAATGCTGCAGCATCAGGCCTAGGTTACCATATTACTGCAATGTCATTAAAGTAACGAGATGCCAAGTTTTACCATTTAAAAAATATCTGATAGCCTGCAAACGGTCGAACGGATTTTCTTAATTTATAGCTAAGCTAAGAACACCCTGAATCGAGTAACCTTTTAAACGTAAGAAACTTAATTAAAATCGGTTCATCTGTTTGGGCGCTAAGATGCCATAGACAGACACAGCACACAGATACACACGTTAAACGTATACTTCCCCTCTTTTTGCGTCGGGCTTAAAAGGAATATTAAATAAAAAAGCTGGGTGGATCCGGGAAAAGCTGCTAGTAGTAAGTAATAAACTGGCATGGAGTCTGATTTCATCACATTGTCTAAGAATATTGAACGAACTCTTCACCGATCGGTTATCATAGTTTTTAACAATATGTCGTACATTTCAAAAAAAGTTATCACTTCTTAAGATGGAATCGTTACTTTGAAGTTATAATAAAATATATGTACCTCTTTTGTTAAAAAGTAATTACTTTTTACAAAATGTAACGTTTTAAAATGTCGGTAGGTACTTACTTGTACTTATTCAAGAAGTCAAATAGGGTTCAAATAGAGGTCGGTTCACTTGTTCGTAGCTCGACGGAAATCACTTGTTATTCAGATAAGCTGGTTTGGGCGGTTTTATTGATTTCAATTGTTTTGTTGCATTTGTGCATTGAATAGTTAGGTAAAAGACAACTACTCAGGAGGTCAAAATGATGTTTAAAATAGCTTTAAAAAGTACATAATTCTCTATAGATTAAACTAGCGACTTACGTTTAATAAGCGTACGTCTCTCAGTGCGCCGATTATACTATTTTATGGGTCTTAATTTTTTTGCGTTGAACCTTAATTCTTTCGCTCAAAGAAAAGTAGCCTAAGTACTCCTTATAACATCAGCTATCTGCCAGTAAAAGTCCCGTCTACATCAGTCCAGCCGTTTCGGAGATTAGCCGGAACAAACAGACAGACATATAAAAATTCTTAGGATTGTTTTTTATTATAAGTATAATATATACATTCTTTCATATGCATTTAGTAAAAAGTTGTTAATTTGAATTACAAACAAACACTTCAAATATATTTATTTGTATAGATAAAAATTAAAAATGTTTTTTACCTAATATAATGTACATTACACGTCAAATTCAAAAGTTTTACTATTGAATTAGAAGTTATTAAGGAGTATCCCTCTCCTGGTTTCATCTTTAGATCAACTCAATAGTATCCAATTATGGTGTTGTCATATAGAAAAAAGGTAATAACAAAGATTCAAATCGATATTACAATTAAAAAATCGACATACATAGATGCAAATCAATCTAGTAAAAACGTGATAAAAAGGCATAGTCTTATTAAATAATGCTACTCTTTCTTCTATTCTCAATACTGGCGAAAATAATAGAATTTCATATTATGTACAAATTTTTAACTATAAAGTTACACTAACATCAAAATCAGTTTAATAATAATAATATTGGTGAATATATTACGTAACAAACATACATACAAACAAATTTCGAAAATGAAATCACCTTTTTTTGAGTCGGTAAAAAAAATTTGGCAAACCCAAAACAGCCAAGGCGTAGATGTCGCACAAATGCTCGTCATCACTTAAAGCGTAGCTCTGAAACTAACCGAAACGTTGTGTGGAGTGAGTGGGAGGGTGCCAGTAGCGCTTTTGCTACTACTTTTAAAATACACGTAGATCGCCGCGGGCTTGCTTCTATACAATAGAACGTATTATAGACTTTGTAAATTATATTTATAACTAGCGTTTCACCCTTGCTTCACTCGGTTTCGTCCTTAGATGATTGTTTAAATTGACATAACATTTTTATTTTTGAACCGATTGGAATAAAACTAATACTAAATCTTAAGTGAAGCTTACCACAACACATAAGTGAAAACCGCACCCAAATCGGTTAAGCCGTTTCTGAGATTAGCGCGCACAAACGCACAGACAAATAGACAAAAATTCGCGCGTTACCACTGGGCTACCACTGCTTATAAAAAATGTTACAAGAAATTTTATTGAAACTAATCTATACCTAACCAGTATCCGTGACCGTAGCGCATTTACATATCGTACTAATTGAGCTATTATCCTAACCTCTAATAAGTTTCAAGTACATTTGCTTACATTGATGGCAATTAAAATATTCTTTAACAGCTAGTTTCTTAACCCATGACTGTGATGCACAAACTTAAATACATACACAGATTTGTATTATCACTACAATACTATAAATTTCAGTAAATACCAAAATGTAGCAAAAATTTCTTTTTTGCAGAAAAACCGGTAACAGCCTACCTACATGTAGATATATCGGCAATTCCCGCGGGTGTGGGGTGGCAGTGGGATGGGACGCTGGGATGCTGCAAGGTTACGTAATGTGACCTTGACCTTTCGTTCGTTTGGACTCTCACTGTTTCAAATGTTCTAGCTATAGTTTGTGAGCTTTGTTAGTGCTTCGTGGGGCTTTTCAAGAGTCTTTATTACTGTCTATGCAGAGACAGAGAGTTTAGAAATGAATATATATGCATATGTGTTACGTATCATCGTTTTAATAGTAGGAGAGCTGGTGAACATTTAGGGTAGGTTGTTGAGACACTACAGAAAATTAAGTAATTTCCTTGAAGGACCCCTAAATAAGATAGTCGAGGTAAGGCTAACGGGTAGAGGCACCCTAGGAACCCTTGATTTTTTTAAGGGAAATTTCTTTATTGAAAAAATTTTTTGGAGGCGATTTGAAATTTTTATATCCTTATGTTAGATATTTAAGGAATTACAAAATCAAAAAGCTAGACCAATCAGTCGGGTCTAAATTTAAACCCGACTGTTGCAAAATGCCAGATTAATTTAATAAAAAAAATTACCAGCTAGTTGAAAAGTACTATAATAGTAGGTACTAGTCTGTAGTGCTTCAAGAACCTACCCTAAAATGTTCACCAGCTTTCGGACTATAAGCAGACTAGTCTTTGAAAATATATGGATATCTTAATACTACAATATAAGTTTTGTTTGTTTTACATAACTCTATACACACTTTTAGGATGAATTTCTGATGCGGTGACTGTGTTTTTAATTTAAATAATGTATCCTATATACATATAATTAATTTATTGCGAGTTCGATTTCTCACGAACGAATATTTTTATTGGTGATATAATAAAGGAAGGAAATGAGGAGAATGGTAAGTGAATTATTTTGCTTACTATATGGAATAATATTATTTTGCTCAGGCATAGGCGAAGCCACAATTTTATAAATAAATATAAATATATTGGGTCATTAATACACAGCACCATCTAGTTCCATGGTAAGCTACGAGGCTTGTGTTATGGATACCAGATAGTTAATACTCTGCACATATATAACTTGAAATATATATAGATTATAAATATAATCAGCTATGACCGTAGTACAAACATTCGTGCTCATCACAGAAATGAATGCCCCCAGCGGGACTCGAACTTGCGACCGCTGACACAGCATGTAGGGTCACTACAAACTGAGACAAACGTGTCTTCACGTCACGTATTTTAGTCAATAGATATGAAAGAGCTGTCATTAAAGTACTAAAGGATTTGTTTCTCTGAACTAGAAAGATGGCGATTAATTGTATTTTAAAGATTCTTTACATGGAATGGGTAAAACCGACTTAAAAGAAAAGAAGGTACTAACATAAAATTACCTTGTGGGTACATATTATTATGTTACGCGAAATCTTCATCCTTTGTAAACCGATTGTATTTTTTTTAATACACAGCCACAACAACGAAACTGAAAATTCCATCTAAGGTGAAATAATTTTAACGTAATTTTATAGTCGATGTGACTTTTTAGTTAAAAAATAATGATGTGTCATTACACAAATAAGAAACCAATTAATCTGTATATATAAATTATAGTATTGGTACCTATATAGTTATAATATTATCTACCTATACATATAATAAAATTGTAACTAAGCCGAATTTGTACATTAAATATTTTTTTGGAAAATCTTATTGAAATAGACATTATTATCGATACAGAGGTTGAATCTACAGTTTTTAGAATTTTTGTCTGTGTGTCTGTTACTGCAACACAGAAAAACCACTGGAGGGATTTTGATGAAATTTGGTATGGTGATAACTGGATATCCGGGTCAACATATAGGATACTTTTTACTGCGGGAAAATAACTCATCTCTGAGAAATCTATACTAAACGATAAAACGTAAGCAGGGACGAACCCGAGCGGAGCGAGGGTGAGTCGTTAGTATAGTTATAATATTGGTAAGTGCATAAAGTAGTAGGTACCTACTACTGCTAGAATGATTTGGTTAATTTCCTTTTTACAAGTTCGCAATTCGAATTCGAATTCAAAGTCCTTAATTTGAATAACGTTTTTAAATTAGAAAAATTGCAAGAGTTATAGGATATATTACGTAATTCGGGTAAACCAGAAAATTCTTCATTCCTTACAAATTTTCTATAAACTCAAAAATTAATTTAAAATTTAGACATAAATAACGTCGGGTCAGCTAGTATTAGATAAATACGAAATCTAAAATAATCGTAGCTATATTTCGAAAGCATTTTTCACATATTCCCATCGTGCTGCATTGCATTTTGGGTACTGTAATGTAAACCAGTGGTGAAATCGGAGGCAGGTGAGTGGCGACCTCGCATTGGTACCATTCTCCTACTTCATTACTGAATGGAACTCTTAATTTGTATTAACACTAGCAAAATGTAATACTACGATATACTATAACTTTTTAAATTATCGCGTTTCATATTTATATAAAAGTTTATACTACGGGACTTAACGCGTAGATAAGCGGCTATATACCTTGTTCCCGACGTTTCGACTGGATTGCACCAGCCGTGGTATAAACTTTTATATAACTATGATATACTGCCAATGGCTATAACTAACAAATTTAAGTACAATAAATTACTATTTTTTCGATCGTTTGCACTTAAAATAAATGTCAACCTCAAAAACTGAACATTAGTCCAAAGACCAAAATCCATAACTTCCTGTACGAGTATAACCTATAAAACTATGAAATGTATATCCGGAAAAATAAAAAAAAAATATTTTATTTAGTTTCAATTCATATTTAAATAAACCGTATTTAATATTTTGCCGTGAATGTAGCTCTGTCTGTCTATTTATATTTTGTTAGATATAGATTTCAATGACATTTAGCATGGATACTTCACGGAACAGACTTGGACTACATCTATTTCTGCCTGGACAAGAGCTATGTACATTCCTAGAGGAAATCTAATATCTATCTATAAATAGGTAAAAACAAAACAGTTCGGTACCTTTTTCCAATTTCATCTCTCTTTGTGGTTCTTTTAGTAGCTATTAATGCTTTAGAAAAAAAATGGAAATAGGCAGTTTTTTTTTAAATATTAAGTAATGTATATATAGGTAAAATTTACATGAAATGCAAAGGTTGCGTATATATATATATATTATATATTGCGTATAATATGTATGTATAGATATAAATGTAAATTATGCCTTAAATAAAAAATACGTAGTATATATTTTTCTGAAAAACTTTGCACAAGCGCGCGAAGCCGCGTACAGTGGCTAGTATAAGCCCGTTATTCTGTTATTGTTATTAGAGTTTTACAAACACACCACTCACATTTCTAATGATAACCGATTTCGGCAACCGCGGCCAATCTCACTGAGACTGCACAGAAGATATTATAATGCACAAGTGCAAACAACACTCTCTAATACTCTCACTATCAAATTCCGATGGTTCTATAATTCAACACGACCCGTGAGAGATCAATCGCAGGACCTCTTCGAGACACAGCAGTGAAACACTACAAACTTCCCAAATTTGGGCTACTGGGGGCTCGAACGCAGGACCACAGGATGTGCAGCCGTACATACTAGCCATTACACCACTGAGGCATTTAACTTATAATCTAATATATTTAAACGAGCAATACTTGTATATTTATTTATTTATTTATACCAAGGATCTCGGAAACGGCTCAAACGATTTCGCTGAAATTTGGTATATGAGGGTTTTCGGGGGCGAAAAATCGATCTAGATTAGTCTTATTTCTGAGAAAAGGCATGTTTTCGAGTTTTCATGCGGTTTTCTTTCGCATTATTCCACGCTAAATATGGTCGATAATTTCTTACTCTAAGCTACTGCATAAGCATCGTGGTCAAGCGGCCAAGGTGCAAGATTGAAACTCACAGGTGTCCGAGTTCGAATCCGGGTCGGATACCAAGCTTTCACTTTTGTTTTTTTATTTTGTATTTATTTAAGTTTTTTGTTTCTTTTTATCTTAAAAATACGATATAACAAAAAAAAACTCTGAGCGAAGCTCGGTCGCCCAGGTACTAGTAGTGAATAATAATAATAAATTTCCATAACGCACCACTACATATTACCACATTATAAGAAAGCATCTCACTCAATCTTAAATCATTATACTTTAATTGCTTAATATTTACATACGATTAAATATTCATGTAACGATACTAGCTACCTGAATAGATATCACTTGCCGGTAATTTAAAAGTGGTTGACCTTTAAGTATAGACGGTGGTGTTTTTTTTTTCTTCTTTTTATTGAAGCAGTACCTGGCCGACGACGTTACAGACTAGTCTTTATAAAATATTTAACTTTTTTTATAAAGTTATACACAACAAGTCTTTGTCTATGGCTCTACTTTATTACTAAAATCTCTACAAACTTTTATACATATGGACCCTAGGTGTATAATCTATTCTTAATAAAAAAAAAACATCAAAATGAGTTAACAATATGCAAAGATGTCAACATAACACACAAAACAACTGTATTTCCCCCTATTTTGAAGTCGGTTAATTAATTATTTTCATCTCTAATATGTTGACTTTAGAATAGGTAATATATTATATGTAATATATTTTTATTCAACATCTTTACTATATGTCAATAAAGCAAAGCATAATATATAGAATTATTGTTAGTCTTATAAAACATGAACGATCTCATGATAGTATAAAAAAGATACCTGAACGTATTTAATTGTTCAACTACTTACACGTAAAGAAATAAAAAGTGGATCAAGTAAAAACCTTGTGGCATACTGTTTTAATGAGGTTTGAACTTGTCTGTTATTTTATTCTTAGAGTGAATAAATTACATATTTAAATAATATCTTAACCACTATTACAAACGAGGATGATATTTTTATCTTATGTTAGATATATGTTCAGAAATCGAAATACTATATTTTGGTGGGGATCTAAGCTAGTCCGTAAAAGTAGTATGTCCATCTCCAGGATGCAATTTGCATCCTTGCCAAATTTTATCAAAATCCGTTAAGCGGGTTAAGCGTTAGTGGCGGAATTATTTTAACATTGGTATGGATAGTAGGTACTCATTAAGCAGTCAACTGTTGCCTACATTTAAATTATCATCATCGTTCAGTAACTTGTTTAACGTCCCACAGCTGGGCACGAGTCTTCCTCGAATTGAATAATCACTCTGGCAAAGTGCAGATTGGAGGATTTCTCGTGTCTAACGAAAACTAGTTAGAATCTCTTACATGCAGGTTTCCTAACGTCTTATGCTTCGTCGTAAAACAATCATATTGAAAATGCACGCACATGAAAATATCAGAGGTGCAAGACCCGTAGTTTTAACCCGCTTCACTTGGTTTTACAATCAAGCGACATTAAGATTAAAAACAATATTGTTATTATTTTTACTCCTTTACACATTTAGGCTCCGATCATTTTTTACAAATAGCATTTTTGTAGTCCAAAAATATCTTCCGAGACAAAAAGGGACAACACTGGAGAGAGCAAGACCAAAGAACAAGATAACCAGAATAGCAGCGGAAATGGCATCACGGCCCCCAATATAAACTTACCCATAAAATATAACGTCATAAAATTTTTCGAACATTAATTTACATTTAGTATGACTTATAAATTTGATTAGTAAATATCTTTTATAAAATAAATATAGAGATAAGAGATCTTAATTAAACGTACGAATTTGTCAGCACGAAGATTAAAAAAAACTAATATATGTATATCGTGCACTAATACTTGCACAAAAACACAAAGTAGGTACTACTTTGTGTTTTTGTGTAAGTTTTAATGCTATTTCTAAATTATGTTTTGTTCTATGATGTTATATGTGAGAAAAGATTAAACACCCGCAGCTGAATCAACACAAAGTTGTGGAAGATGTTAACAGTATCAAGTAAACAATGTGGTTCAAGATCGACGGCTTACAGTATAACTTTTTTACATGACTTAATTAGTTTCACTTGTACCAACCAACGATGTAAATAACCAAGAAATCCTACCTACTTCTAATCTTAAAAGGCTTTTAGCGAAACCTTCGAGTTTGATTCGATTCGATCCTTTGATTTGTTTAACAAGTATTAAAAATCGTGTTATTTTAGTTTTTTTTAATCATATTTATAACTAATATGAGCATTTTATAATTATGATCATTATTTTACCTCAATATTACTTTAAATAACAGCCTAAAATGAATTTGAAAGTAAAAGAAAAGTCTTTAGTTATTTTCCACAGTAACCACTTATAACAATAACAAACAATATCTATGCAAAAATATATATTAATATATACTAGGGACTCACCGTCGCTTCGCTCGGGTTCGCTGTAGAAAACCAAAAACATTTCTATCCCACCGGAACAGCACATTTTTTAAGGATAAAAAGTAGCAAATGTGTTATTCCAGACTATAATCTATCTCTGTGCCAAATTTCATCCAAACCCATTCAGCCGTTCTGGCGTGATTAAGTAACAAACATTTAAACTTTCACATTTATGATATTAGTGGGTAAGAAGTAAGATTAGTAAGTTTATAAAGAGCGTGTTATAAAGAATGATGAACGAAGCTTTTCATTCACAATTACAGTATTGTTAAAAATAACCAAAAGATACTGAGAAAAGTACTGAAAAACTGAATTAAAAACAATAAAAAAAAAGTTAATATTTACTACACAACAAAGAAAATGTTTTATCAAAGAGAACGCTGCAGGCTGTAAAATTTTTGGGACAAAATAATAAACCGACATTAAGTTTTGAGTTACTCAGACTAAATGACTGAAATGGACGAATGGCGCAAAAACAAGTTGTACAATCTGCATATTAGAATAATTTAGCATTTCATAAAGTAATTATATCTATGCCGTATTGCATTGTAAAAAAAATAAAAAGTCATCGGGCTATACATCGTATTAGATATATTGACATTTATATATTTTCAATCTGACAGTAGAGCTCAATATCCTGTGTTCCATATCTACAATATAAATGAAGCACAAAGCTTGATGTCAAGTAGGATTCTTAAAATTTAATAATGAATAAGAATACATTTATTCATCCTAATGGAAAATAAAATCAATTTCTCGTGCCACGTGAAATATCTCAAAAAATCAACATTCACTGAAAGCTTGAAGAACTTTACTCTTCAAATAAGTAATATTTCAAAAGTAACACACGTTGGAACTTTCTGGCAACTTAAATAAAGCGAAAATACAGTAGTGCTTTAGTTTTTCAACATGCTACCTATATACCTGTTGAAGTTAAAACCTATCCAGAAACCGTAGTTACTGACCTAATTTACTTTGGATTTTTGAACTTACAAATATTTAAAAAAAAACTCGTGATTACTCGAAAATTAAAAATCCCATTACCATCTCATCACAGTTGCGGTGACTCAAGTTGACAATGTCTAATGTGGGGTCGGGAGTTCGACCACATTTGAAGCTTAAGAAAAGTACAGAATTTTTATTTAAATGAAAGCCTTATAAAGCAATACTCAGTTCTAAATTCGACAGGAAGTAAAAAACTTAATTTTAACCAGCATACCTACTACTTCCTCTACCTGTCGACGTATAAACACAAAGATATAAATTTAATATTTAAAACATTAAACTGTACGACTACAGATGGTTAATTCAACAAAAATTGGTAAAGGTATACCGCTAATGAAGTCATTTTCGGAGTGATGACATTATGAGTAAGGACTCATAGAACAAAATCCATACTAACATTATAAATTTGAAAGTTTGTGAGGATGGATGAATGGATGTTTGTTACTCTTTCACGCCAGAACCGCTAAACGGATCTGGATGAAATTTGGCACGGAGATAGATTATGGTCTGAATTAGCACATAGGCTATTTTAATCTCGATAAAATGTACGGTTCCCGTGGGATAGATTTGTGTTTGTCTAGGGACGAACTCGAAGCGAAGCGAGGATGACTCCCTAGTAACGAATAATCCAACTTTGTGGTAAAAATAGAAACTAATATAACAAAGTGCAAGTCATTAAGTGTGAAAGCAAACAATGCCGTTAGACATAAGCTCAGATTGACACGTAATTAGCTTGATTTCGGCTACTAATTAAGCGACCTACATTTTTAAAGCGTTATGCAATGCTACATTATTTTAGTTGTTATTGTGAAGTTTATATTTTAAATTATTATACAAAGTACAAGCAAAAAGCTAAAGAAAATTTCGAAACAAAACCCAAGAAATATCTAACATAGATAGGTCTAAACAGTGATTCTTTTTAGTTACGGTACTAATAACATGCAACTAGCGGCTCTCACTCGCTTCGCTCGGGTTCGTCTCTAGAGAATCAAAAACAAACTTATCCCACGGGAACCGTACATTTTTCCGGGATAAAAGTAACCTATGAGTATTCCAGATTACCTATAATCTATCTCTGTGATAAATTTAATTCAAATCCGTTCAGCCGTTCTGGCGTGAAAGAGCAACAAACATCCATACTCACAAACTTTCACATTTATATTAGTATAGAAGTATAAATGTACCTACCCTTCTTTCTAACGGCCGTATAAGGCTAATGACAAAATGAAATGACGTTCTAGCAGCAATACTATGTTATAAGCTTACTCAAGAGAGGTGTATTTCAAGATAATTTACTCAACGTACTTCCGATTTCTGATATTTCCTATACGTTTTTCTATACCACAAGAAACGTGATTAGTATGGGCAAATAAAACATACAATTATTATTATTTTTTACAATAGCACGCGCTTTTATATGACTCCCACAAAAATATACATACTAATAAACAAACTTAAGAAACATGCCTTATGAATTATTTATATTGTATATATATACTCGAAAACATTATATTGTAGGTAGGTATATGAATAGTAGAGTTACGAATTAATTAGCCCAATTAATAAAAAGTAGTTTCTTTTTTTGTTTCTTTTTTCACATAAAAGTATCAAGATTATAACCATTAACCAACTTAAAACTGCTGGCAAACATAAAATGAAAAACATTTAAAATATTTTATTATAATATTAGAAAGAGTTTATTTTATCCCTCACACATTTCTTATCACCAGTCATATAATTACCAGCGACTCACCCTCGCTTCGCTTCGGGTTTGTTCCTAGAAAAAACAAATCTATCCCAAGGGATCCGTGCATTTTTCCAGGATGATATATAGCCTATAGCCTTCCTCAATTAACGGACTACCCAATGCAAAAAGAATTTTTCAAATCGGATTAGTAGTTCTTGAGATTAGCGCGTTCAACCAAACAAACAAACTCTTCAGCTTTATTATATTAATAACTAGCGACTCACCCTCGCTTCGCTTCGGGTTCGTCCCTAGACAAAAACAAATCTATCCCACGGGACCCGTACACTTTTCCTGGATGATATATAGCCTATAGCCTTCCTCAGTTAACGGGCTATCAAATGCAAAAAGAATTTTTCAAATCGGATCAGTAGTTTCTGAGATTAGCGCGTTCAACCAAATAAACAAACTTTTCAGCTTTATTATATTAATAATTATAATAGATAATACATATGTACTCGTACATACTGACAAAATTAGCCTAAGCTATAATTGCATTTCATAACAATTATGACGGGAAATTTAAAATTCAATTTACATATCAAGATTTGAGAAAAATTTTATTTCAAATTTTTGAGAGAATTTTCATCAGAGTACCATTAAGAATCTCAACTCTGACCCATTTTCTAAGAAGAGCCTTGCAACAACTAGTCTACAGATACTTAACACTTTTTATCGATACTTGTGAGGTAACTTGACAGCATAATAGAGTCCTTTAGATTTTACCCTCGCAATTTCATATTTGCTCTACTTTTAACTCTAGCTTTTTACTAGTTTTTTTAGTTCTAGTTTTTACTCAAAATAAATAGTAGTGCGTCTAGAATTTATGTCTCAAATTATTTTTAAACTACCGACTCACCCTCGCTTCGCTCGAGTTCATACCCAGGTACGAACTCGCGAGAAGCGAGGATATATAGTATATTAAGATTTTTAAGAAATTTTATATTTAAATAAGATTTAACTTGTTAAATTTATCTATAAAGGTATAGATATCTTTTCTGAAAAAAAAAAACTGATTTTTTATATCTTTTCCGAAAATCACCTGATAAACAATAAATCGAAAAATCCATCTAAATTTATATTATCTAATTTTTAAATCCTAGACCATTCCTAACTAGGTTTCCTCACAAAAGTAGCACTATACAAAATATGTCCACAATGCTATTTCTCAAGCAATTCTATTCCATTCTCACACTCTTGGCTAAGTCTACGGCAATTATACAAACTTTTATCTACGAATCTTTATTTTAATCAAACGCTGACACTTTTGAGTTTAATTTTTTTTAATAAAAAAAAAAAAAACGATTTTTTAATGTTTAAAATTACCGTTTTAAGATTACGTTACAATTAAATTTTTGATTTGTATCTGAATCATGGAAAAAAAAATACAACATAATTCTACAGTCAGCAGCATTTTATTTCCCGTTTTCGACTTTCTCACCGTCAGTATTAACATTAATCGTTAAATTCCCTTAAGCCTTCAATATTATATTTAACGTGCTTCAAGCATGGCATGTTTCTGACAAAAATTCTTGCAAAAGGCTCCGTCTGACGAGCAAAATCTAGCCTAAAAACATTAAAATATACACGGTCGAATTGAAAACCTCCTCCTTTTTTTGGAAGTCGGTTAAAAAGTAATGTTCATTGAATACTGAGTCCGTGCATTTAAGAGATTTACCTAAAAGTTTCTTTACATGAAAAATATTACAAAAATACAGACAAAGCTATGTAAAAATACTAGTATAATAAGTTTAATTATAAAGTAATCCCTTAGTATCATTAAAAATAATAATATGAAGCAATCTCGCTGTAAATTATTTATTATGTAACACGCGTGTAATGTAATAAAGTTATGTATTTATTACAAGTAACGACTTCCTCTGCGCTTGGCACTTCTCACGGAAATGTATTTTAATGGTAAAAGTTAACGATTGTTAAGTTATCTTTAACCGAATTTACAAAAGGAAGCTCTTAATTTTGGTGTGATTTGTTGATTACAAAATATGCATTTATTTTTTCTTTTTGTTCTTTTTTAAACAACTGTTAATTAAAATTTAAAAGAAAAAATATATCTTTACCGTGAAACATTTTTAAAAAAAAGTATTCACTTTTATTAAATAACGCAATTATTTACATATATTACAAACAAGTAAATAAACTTACACACCCATTATGTATATATATGTACATGTAAATAAAAACTGTACATAAACAATTAGTAAGAACTTCAATTTTGTTTATAAATTAAGTTAATACTACTTTTGTAACAGGCAATGGCGTTAAATTAGGAAGACGGAAGATACAATGTACCTAATTAACATTAGCTCTCCACATTTCCTAGTTATAATCTGTGCTGGTTAGGTTAGATTTAATAAAATCGCATATTTATTGTTCCGGTGCAATGTGATATGTTACTAATATATACATACATATATACGTTGGAGGTCCCAGGATACATTACAGCTAAATTAATGTTTATACTATACTAGTTATTTACCCTCACTGTGCTCGGGTGCGGCCTTAATTTTTTGCTAATAGGAACCTCTATTACAGCCGACTGCTGAGTGCTATTGGGTATTTTTTTATCCGATAAAAGGTTGTTTACTAACAGAAATCATAATAACTTCAATTAAAATTAAATAAAAATTATATATGTTTCTATTTATTTATGTATATCTATTCTCTATACTAATATTATAAACTAGCGACTCACGCTCGCTTCGCTCGCGTTCGTACGTTTTCACGGTTAGCTATGTTTAGGTAGACATAAATAGTAGCTTACTACTCCTAAGATATTTATTTAAATTATATAGCGTTTTACCCTCGTTTTGCTCGGGTGCGTACGCCGTATGCGGATTTTGTTCACAATTTCATGGGTTTTTAATTTTTTTTCGCGGAACCCTAATTCTTTTTCTAAAATAAAAGTACCCTAAGTTACTCCTTATAACATCAGCTATCTGCCAGTGAAAGTACCGTAAAAATCGGTCCAGCCGTTTCGGAGATTAGCCGGAACAAACAGACAGACAGACAAAAATTGTAAAAAATGATGTTTTGGTATATGTATTGTGTATACATCATGTAACACACATGTAAAAAGCGGTTACTTTAATATTACAAACAGACACTCCAATTTTATTTATCTGTATATGTAGATGTGAAAGTTTAGACGTGTGGATGGATGTCTGTTACTCAATCACACCAGAACGGCTGAACGGATCTGGATGAAGTTTGGCACAGAGATAGATTAGATAGGTATATTGGCACATATGACATAAGCTACTTTTTATCCCGGAAAATTGTACGACTGGAGTAAATAAATACATAGAATTGTTATTTTCATGGACTTAATTTAGTGGTAGGTAGGGTTTTTTTATATAATAAAAACTTTTGCATCTAAAACAATAAACCTAGTATTAGTGTAACACGCGCCCTTGGTATACCGAGTGAAGTGAATCCTGAGTCTCACACTTCTGATATTTTCATGTGATAATCATTTCCTTTCTCATTCATCCGACTATCGTACGATTAGTAAACCATTTTATATGACGCCATTATTGCTATACCCAAACCATACAATTATACAACAATAGTCAACATGGGCTGATTTCTACTTAATTTGATACCATCAGTGTACAATGTATTGTTGACAACAAATTTTAAATCTATTATTAAGTACTTCTGCTTATCCTTTAAAGGAAAGAGCATCTTTATTAAATAAAATAAAAAAATAATATTATGAAACTGACAAAAACAAATCTATCCCACGGGACCCTTACACTTTTCCGGGATGATATATAGCCTATAACCTTCCTCAGTTAACGGGCTATCAAATGCAAAAAGAATTTTTCAAATCGGATCAGTAGTTTCTGAGATTAGCGCGTTCAACCAAACAAACAAACAAACAAACAAACTCTTCAGCTTTATAATATTAAGTATAGATTTGTTTTTAAATAAAACTATCTCTTCGGTTTTTTTCGCGCATTTGTTTTGATTTTTAGTTCACGTTTCGAATGCTTTACAAAAATCATGGTCTCAAAGGCATTAGTATATAGTTGTTACAGACAGCCACACACAAAATAACAAAAATAATTCAAAAAATTGAAAAATGGCACCAAAGTACCTTACAATATTTGGTAATTTTAATTTTATCCACACCAGGATAATTTCTAAGAAATTAATTATTAACTGAACCCCCGGTGTTCCCCGCGTCTCTCAACACGTTAAACATATTTATAATTTTGTTTTTTTTTTATAATATATATATATATATATATATATATATATATATATATATATTATTTTAATATATAAGAATGTTTGACAATGAACATCACTCATTATGATTAATGAATAATGAGATTCTGACTCTAATATATTGGCCCAATGATTGCAACATGCAACAAAATAGGAAGGCGTTTAATTTCCTTCCATATATGCCTCGACAATACAACAACACAGACAAAGCATTATTAACTTTATACCTAATAAAATTAGAGTTTTATTTGCATTGAGTTTCAATATATTTTTAGAGACGTGAAGGAATCCATCGTCACATTTCACATAGTGGCCATTTTTGCATAATGTTGACAATTAGTGCACTTTCCAATATTGGAAGTGATTAATTTTGTTATTTAATGTAATATCGTGACTTTAGATTTGTTTCACGCGAATGCGAGCGATATATATCTACTTTTGACGACACGTTTGGCTCAGTTTATATTGACCCCACTTGCTGTGCCAGCGGTCGCGGGTTCGAGTCCCGCTGGGGGCATTAATTTGTGTGATAAACACGAATGTTTGTAATGCAGTCATGGGTGTTTATATTTATAATATGTATGTATTTAAAGTTATATATGTGTAGTGTATCAACTATCTGGTATCCATAACACAAACCTCGTAGCTTAATATGGAACTAGATGGTGCTGTGTGTTAATGTCCCAAGAACAACATATATAATTTTCACGTGTTTTGGAGTGTGTTTATAATGTAAAATTTTGATTGATAGTATTTGAAATAAAAAGATAAGCACTTACATTAATGATTGATGAGTATAGTATTGTAATTTATTTTTAAAGCACCAAAATTCAAAGAAAGGAAGCTAAGAAAGCATTAACTGAAAGTCAAGTTAGTTAATGTACCCAAGTCACTAGTGTGCCTTCACTGCTTAGGACATTATCATGTTTCTATATCGATGAGGTTGTAATCTTATGAGGTCTAAACCATGTGAAAATATAAACCTACCCTTGGTATTTGGCATCAGGTATATGATTCTATAACAAAAGTTGTGAGTTCTATTCTCGCTCTAACCATTATTTTTATTAGAAATACTTTTATTAACTCATAACACAAGTAATTTACTTGCTGATGGGATTTTTTAACGGACCTCGAAAGGTTCTATGTTCGTCTGTGCATTCATTATGTATATTCCAGTTAAATGCGATCATTAGAACAGTGAAATCAACCCACTGAACAAGACGTTCTTATAATAGGGCTTCTAGTTTACAAAGAAGAATGTTACAGACAGACCGTACGTGTCGATATATAAATATGGAAAAGCAACTTTTTTTTAACAGAACTTCACTAGTTACAAGTTTCTTATAGAATAAGATGGACTTCATTATAAGATTCAAGCATGACACACTCCGTTACATCAGTATACGGCAAAAAATAGTCTTCATACGCATAAAATAATTTACAATATGTGTTTCTGTACACGGAATATTATTGCAGGCTCTTTGTGGCGATCAAATGGTTGTTTCTGCTCCAATGATATCGAAATAAGGATAAAAAATGCTTGATTAAACAAAGACTTGAATAACCGATTGACGAGAAATGTGTAGGTTCTCAAACAAATAAAAAATTTATAGTTTTCTTTTTGTGTATTTATATAATATATTGATAAAAGGTAATACATATAATAATCCATACATATAAATAAAATTGAAGTGTCTGTTTGTAATATCAACATAACTTTTTACTAAATGCATTTGAAAGTATATACGGTACCTACTTATAACCAAAATACAATTTTTTTTAATTTTCGTCTGTCTCTTTATTTCGGCTAATTTCGAAACGGCTGGACAGATTTTGTTGGGACTGTCACTGGCAGATAGCTGATGTTATAAGGAGTGAATTAGGCTACTTTTATTTTAGAAAGAGAATTAGGATTCCGCTCAAAAAATTAAAGCGCGGAACGCACCCGAGCGAAGCGAGAGTAAGTCGATAGTCCAAGATATAACCTACCTATCTCTATTCCGAGTTTCATTAAAATCCGCTGAACCGTTACATCGTAAGAAACTGACAAACAAATTCACATACAAACCTTTGCATTTATAACATAAGTAAAATTAAAGATAAACTTCTTAAACATGTTGTTACATCAATCGTGCTAAATGTATAACGGAAACGGTTAAAGTATTTGCATAAGGTTTAAATATCTTTTGAGAAATCTAAGCAAATTCTTCTCAAGTTGGTATGAAGGATATGAAACCTCGTTAAGAAACAGTATATATATATATATATATATATTAAGCAATATTGATTTGATAGTTTATATTAAAATATTTTTTCAACCCCCGGCGCAATAACGACGGGATGTTATAAGTTTGACGTGTCTGTGTGTGTGCGTGTGTCTGTGGCATCGTAGCTCCCGAACGGATGAACCGATTTAGATATATTTTTTTTTTGTTTAAAAGGTGAATTAGTCGGGAGTATTCTTAGCTATGTTTGATGAAAATCTAAATATTTTTTCACAACTCCCTCAATATGGGTATCAAATGAAAGGGCTTGACTAGTAGAACTATGTAAAAATTTCAAATCCAAGAGGCCGTCGCCAGAAAATGGCGAATTACATATTTTTTATATTATAACATTTCCGTAAGCATGGAGTATAAATCATAGTTTATGTACAAAATAACTATCGAAGTCATGTCTACTAATAATAATAAACCTGAAAAACTTTTTTGTTTGTTTAAAAGCGCTAATCTCTGGAACTACCAATCATCGTACTTAAAAAAACTTACCCATTCTTAAACACGTAGGAATAATGCATAAATAGCAATCAAGGAGAATTTATACTTCTATTTATACATATAATAAAAAAAACTCAGTCGAATCTGTACATTAAATATTTTTTGGAAAATCTTATTGAAATAGTCATTATTATCGATACAGAGATCGAATCTATAATTTTATACAATTTTTGCCTGTCTGTCTGTCCTGTGACCGTATCACGAGTAAACCACTGGACAGATTTTGATGAAATTGCTTTTGGTAGCTGGTTATCCGGATCAACATATAGTATACTATTTACTGCGGGAAAATAGCTCATCTCTGACAAATCTATAACTAAACGTTAAAACGTAAATAGGGACGAACCTGAGCGGAACAAGAATGAGTCGCTACTTTGTTCTTATACCAACTTATTAACTTATCATCGTACCAAATAAAGTAATTTCAATTAGACATTAAAATGTTTTTCGTTATTTTTTTCTTTCTACACGACGTTAGTGACCTAAATCAGTTAAATACCTAATAACGATACAGGTGTGAGTGACATGGGGTCCCGTTAGCTAAACCCTATAGGGCTAGGCCAAACCGGTTATCGTTAATATCCCTAGTCGTTAACCTATAACTATATTAATATAATAAGGATGATGAGTCTGTTTATTTTGACAACACGATTGACTCAGTTTGTAGTGACCCTACTTACTGTGTCAGCGGTCGCAGGTTCGAGTCCCGATGGGGGCATTCATTTGATTGATGAGCATTAATGTTAGTACTCCAGTCATAGGTGTTTATATTTATAATATGTATTTAAAGATATATATGTGTAGTGTATCAACTATCTGGTATCCATAACACGAGCCTCGTAACTTGCCATGGAACTAGATGGCGCGGTGTGTTAATATCCCAACATATTTATTTATTTGCTTAAATCTCTGGAAAAAATCCGTTTTGCAAACGCTTATTTATTAAGGAAAGTTATAGGCTATCTAGATTCAAAAAAATCCAGAAAGTTCTTTTCAAAAGTGGTAGCAAAACGCACTTGAAATATAGGTCATGTTCACTATAATTGCATTATTCGCAGCTGCGGCTAAGCGCTGATTGAAACCGCAGCGACTATCTTATCTAGTGTAGCTTTGCATTCGTGTGGTATGTTTTATTTTTAAACAATATACCTAAATAGAGCTTTTAATTTAATAGCTTTATTCAATTTTTACATTATATTTTTATACTTTAAAAATATTTTCTTAATCTATTTTTAATTAAAAAAACTTGTAGCAGCCACACTCAAAGATTTTTTTATAAGATCTTTTTTATAAGAATTAATTGTTTAGATATTTGTATACTATGGTGATTTTTTTTTAATTAATCTATATCAAACATAGAGAACATAAAAATTGATTAAAATTCATTCATTCCTTTTCTATATATTCATTCCTATGCATTCCTTAACCTTCAAGGCACAAACCGTTCTTAAAAAAATTATTGCAAGCAAGCAAGATATCACTAAATATATGTACCAGAAGGGACCACTTTACCTTAATCATTTTTAAAGTCGGGTAAATAAAAGAAAATAGAAAACCAACAATCACCGATATTACTGCAAACAAACGTACAGATAGTCTACAGGATGATCTCCACAAGGGCAATCAAGCAATTGACATCTTCCTGTCAGTGCCCCAACTTCCTGCTACCGTATAATTTCTAATACGTAGTTGTAGAGATCAATTTACAGTGGAAAGTGAAGTTCCTGCCTTTGTAAACGAAATGTGGTAGACCCCGACTACATTGATCTTATTATCGTAACAGTTAAGGTCGGTTTCGAACAAAACTAATTTTAATGACGTTATTTATATCAGACACTAACGACTCATCCTCGCTTCGCTCGGATTCGTCTCTAGCTTGCTTTCAAGCGCTGATTTCAGGAATAAAAAGTATCCTTTATCCTTCCCAGGGTCTCAAACTATCTTCTTACCAAATTTCATCTAAATCAGTTCAGTAGATCCAGAGATTACCCCCCTACAAATTCACAAATTTACCTCTTTATAATATACTAGCGACTCACCCTCGCTTCGCTTCGGGTTCGTCCCTAGACAAAAACAAATCTATCCTACGGGAACCGTACATTTTTCCGGGATAATATATAGCCTATAACCTACCTCAGCTAACGGGCTATCTAATGTAAAAAGAATTTTTCAAATCGGATTAGTAGTTTCTGAGATTAGCGCGTTCAATCAAACAAACAAACAAACAACTCTTCAGCTTTATAATATTAGTATAGATAATCAAGTTACATTTTAAAACTAGCTTACATGTATCGCTTTGCTCGGGTGTGCCCCTAGATACCAAAAAGTCGACAATGTGTTACTTTATTGCCTATCTGTATATCAAATTTCATCCAAATCCTTCCAGATGTGTACCACATACAAACTTTCCAATTATAATAGTAGTTGATAATATAACTTAGATAACATTACCAAGAAATCGACCGTATTGACATAAATTTAAGATTCATTTTACAATGGGATGGTGGTATGACTTATGATAAACGATAGAACATGCATATGGAATAAAATGCTTAAATCGGTGCAGCCGTAGCGGCATTGAACACTTCGGATTTAGCTTTAATTTGCTCATTAAATTATGTACATTCTATGAATTTTCCTTAGTAAATACTGACAAAAACATATGCACAAGGAAACCGTCCATTTGATATTCATATTGGTATATATATTGTAAAACAAAGTCCCTCCTGCCACGTCTGACTGACTGTCTGAACGCGATAAACTCAAAAACTAACGAACAGATTTTCATACAGTATGATCAATATTACGAAATTATTGTAATCAGGCCTTTTTTAACGTCCCACTGCTGGGCACGGGCCTCCCTTCAGTACGAGGGGGATCAGGCCAAAGTCCACCACGCTGGCCAAGTGCGGATTGGCGGACTTCACATGTCTTTCGAAAACTTGCTAGGTTCTCTCAGACATGCAGGTTTCCTCACGATGTTTTCCGTCACCGTAAGGCAAGTGGTAATTAAGTTAGAAATGACTCGCACATGAAAATATCAGAGGTGCGAGACCCGGGATTTGAACCCGCTTCACTCGGTTTCCCAAGCAAGCGTGTTACCACTGGGCTACCACTGCCTACGGAATTATTCGTAATATTAATTTATAGAGGCACCCAAGTGAAGCGAGGGTAGGTCGCTAGTATATCCTATTTATACGTAACACGTGTATTTTTAAAGTAACAAAAAAAATAGTATATAAAAAATATTTTTATTTCAATCTTCAGTCTGTTTTTTGAGTATCATATTGTAACCTTGAACGAGACGAGCAGTTATTGTCAGTAATATGGGTGCTGCGAAAATAACATTTGGCATTGAAAATTGAGATTCATTCTGCACAGTAAATAAAATTTAGTTGCAAATTTTACGTTTCGTTGCTTATTGAGAGTATAAGTATTTTGTTAGTCTGGCAATGGTCGTAGAGGTTTGTTTTATGTCATTTTTTCACTGAAGGCTGACATCTTTATTTTCCAATCATCTACCTAGTCATTGTCCATACTGTATTAAATACATTTTAAAATATACTTACTAGCAGTGCCCGAGGCATTCCCCCGCGTTCAAACTTCCGATCGTTACAAAACTTCAAACGATCACCTGCTGTAGCCCGGCAATCTAAAGATTGCCTAAAATATCATCAAAATCGCTCAAACCATTTTGGAGTCCATAAGGAACATACACAACGATTTTTATATACATACATACATAAAAGATGAACGTGTTTTTATAGAAATTTTAATACGACATTCAACAATCTCCACTCAGAAATCTTAGAAAGGTTTCTAAGTGGATATTATCTTGTTTTTTTTTTATTTTATTCATAACAGATTGTATATTTATTTAGTTTAGGATAATGCACATAATGTTAAAACGTCATGGTAGTAAGCGAAACGGTTCATAGAAATACATAATCATAGATACGTAGAAATACATCTATGGGGTCATAGAGATTATGTCGATTTCCTACAAATAGTAAAGAAATATAGGTAGGGCAGTTGATAGGCAATGGGGAATAAGAGATGATAAGGGTACGGCAGGGTTTCAGCGGGTACTCCAATTCAATCAGGCGAGTCCCATATTATATTAAACCTGAATAATGTAGAACAAGATTTAAGTTGGTACGCGTAAATATGTACATATATCTTCTAGTGACACAAAAAAAAAATTAGACCGACTTCAAAAAAAGTGTGGTTTGATTTGTATCGGCTGGTACCTACCGGTTTTAAAAATATTTGATTAGGTGTTAACAGTAAATACAAAGTACCAATCAGTATTTTTTTTACTTTTTAGTGTTTTTTTTTGGAGTCGGTTTTTTTAGTGTAGACATACCTAGTAGTAGCAAGGTAAGAAGAAAGTATTTTAGAAATTCAGTAGTTGAAAAATCAATCATCCCTATTTTCTACACTTGGGGTGATTTTTTTTTTCAAATTTAAATGGGACCAACTCGGGGTATCCAATCCATCTAATAAAAAAAGAATCATTAATTAAAATCGGACTACATTGCAATAAGTTATGCGTGGTCAAACATAAAAAAATGAAATATACGTGTCGAATCGAAGAACCTCCTTAATTTTCGTCGGTTAATAAATAATAATGTACGGTACTTAATTTCCTTACATGTTGTGTAATTATAGTCTCATTAGTAAATTAATATCATATCTATTACATTTAATTAGCGGTAAAACTTCATATATTACACTATCCGATTACGCAGTTACTTTCAAACGAACGACAAAAACTATTACGCCTTCGCTTTCAGATGTTTCACATCGAACACATTGTTAGAACGGTTTTACTGCGTTTTGCTAAATCGAACATTCAAGTTATGTGAATAGACACGCAAAAAATGTCTAACACACGGCATAATATGACGTTAGCTTCCAATTTGTGTATGTATTATATGGTTTCTTTTGATTTGTCACTTTCCATTTAGAAATCTCTGAAATGTCAAAACTGTAAACAATTTAAATGCAAAAACAGTTTTCTGTGAAAATATTATCATAATTAATTTATTTATTTTCCAGTTATACACTAAGAAAATACAGTATGTAGAAAAATGGCTTAATATAACAAACATCTCTTACATACGTAAAAGTACATAGTATATTTTTGTATTTAAATTATTTACGGTTTTTATTATTCTTAATGATAATATTCTAGTTAGTGCGGATTTAAGGAGCAGGTATATTTTATATTATTTGTACATATAATAAAATTGTAACTAAGCCGGATCTGAACATTCAATAATTTTTGGAAAAACTTATTGAAATAGAAATAATTATCGATAGAGAGGCTGAATCTATAGTTTTTAGAATTTTTATCTGTCTGTCTGTCTCTCTGTCTGTTACCGCATCATGGTAAAACCACTGGAGGGATTTTGATGAAATTTGGTATGATTATAGCTGGTTATCCAGGTAAACATATAGGATACTTTTTACTGCGGGAAAATATCTCATCTCTGAGAAATCTTACTAAACGCTAAAACGTAAATAGAGAAAAACCCAAGCGAAGCGAGGGTGAGTCGCTAATGTATATTAACATAAAATATTAATCGAGATTTTAAATAATCAACTAAAATGTAAATAAAGTACCTACCTACTCCTAAATCTACTTTCAAGTAATAATAAAGTTTTAAATAGCTTTTAGTCCATTTATGGTTCCACAGGGAAAATAATTCAATCCAACTTAGGGAAATAAATGGAAATTTTGCTACACCACTACGGAAGGATTTCAATAAAACACTGTTATAACTTGTCCTATATATAAGTATGTATACGTTCTATTTAACTTAAATTACCTACACGTAAAAATAAGGTGTTTTATACTTAAAATCGTTATTCGATATTTAAAATATTTATGACTAAAGCCCAAACCTACTCAGTCAAATTGTAAATGCTAAACCATCGATTATAAATAAATTTGATTTTAAAATGTTAAAAATAATAAAATTAAAAACAAAGTACTAAGTATATAAAGAAAATATATAAAAAAATAAAAAAAAGCATTTTTCAATTGTATTAATAAACAAAAACCTAATACTTTATCTAAAACCCATTTAGACTATTACGATCATTTTAAATGCGCAAACAAATATATAAAATACACACACTGAATAAAATATCTCTCATTTCAATAAAACTGAAGCGATCTACAATAGGACCACTGGAGCGTGGAGTTCCGGTTCACCTCCAACTCAGTATTCATACCATGACTTGTGTAGTAAAATTACATAACGTTACTATAGTAATTAATGTATTATCATCGTGATTCCTAAATATTTACTATAATTATAATAATATTAAACATTACTAATATACTTTGAGGCTGCTTACATTTGTTGAATTATTTATTGTGCTGCTGTTAGTCTCTTGTTTTAAAAAAAATGTAAAATAAAGCAGATATGTAGAAGGCTAAAATATTGTTATATGGACCTAAAAACCATCTTAATATTATGTATTCTACGTGATTCGTTATATATAATATTTTGCATTAAATTACTGTAAGAGTTCAAGTCAAAAGAATATGTGGATTGCGATTCTACATCTAATAAAAAAACAGATGCTAAATATATCTGCGGCAATATGTATAATTTTATATCAGAATCCATTTGAATGATTAAAAAAGTTTGCTCTTTTTAAACTTCATCAATATATTATTCGTATTATGTGCATGAATGAAATATAACGATAACGAGTTCGTGCTTATTCGTCCATTACGTAAAAACCAATGAACAGACCTCAAAAAGATAATAAAAAAAGACCAACAACGGATTTTTGTAAAAACGAATGTTGAATTATTTTCTTAAACATCATATAGTCAAAACAATAAAAGTTATAATTAAATCTGACCAGTTTTTGCGTTCACTGCAACATAATTGAAGTAACTTACTATAGAAAATGTCGTCGTGTTACAGAAACAATAGGATGGATTTGTAAAACCATTTCAATACTGTTATATAAAATTTCTATCGAGCGTGAGATTTAAAGCGATCATCAACTTGAGGATAATCTCTTTTAAATAAGAAAAGATGCCATTGCCCTTATGCTATACGGTGAACATTGTACATTGATCTCGCTTGTGTTTCCCTCACATGATTATAATGCTATTATTGTTAAAACTTTGTAAGCCATACTTATAACAAAATATAATAACTTTTATGGGCAAAAACAAAATAATGATAGTAAATTAATGACTTTCATTTTTAAATACCAGGGTGTAAGTTTAAAAAATCGAACAGGAGCTTAATTCGTGCGCAAAATGTTAATGAGTTTGGAAACATAATAAAATATTTGCTTACAAAGCTGCGGTTATTTAATATGCTTCTTTTAGAAGTTGTTTTTATTTAATTTTAATATATTACACACTAGAAACTTCTTCTTGACATGTATCAAAATCATCTTAACTTTGCCTATCCGAATCTATCAATTTCTTCTATTGTCTCTTGAGTAAAATGACTGTGGCATACGTACAGACAGACGTGACGAAATTATTACGATTTTCGCCTTTTGGCAACGGAATACTAATTACAAACAATGGTATCATAGCGAAGTAAACAACTATAACTTACAACGATTCAATTTTAATAATAAACTCGTCGTGTAATTGCTACAAGGATAAGGATAAAAAGAGTTTTTTTCTTTGACCTTACCAGCAACGTTTATAAACAAAATTCATATAAAAATGAAGGAATATTTCAACAATATAAAATTCAAAGCAACAAATGTGCTAAAAATAGATGTAATGTTCATAGACTAAAATAAGAAGGGTTTTACTACTGGTTAAATATTATCACCTATATTTTTAGCTTCATTTATGGGTTATTTAAAGGTAAACATTTACTACAAATTTGGATTACATAACTACAATTTCATTTTTAGTATCTAATTTTATTATATTGCGTATTATATACAGACTACGTGACATTATTTAAAAATACATATTAACTTATTAAGTTATCTATGTTAGGGGACATTTTAATTAGGTATTTTCTTATCAATACACATTAATAGTGCTTACGTATCTATTGATATGACGCTAGTTTAATATTTAAAGAGGATTGCAAGTATCTAAAAGTTTCTTATATTTTATTATTTAGTTTACAATTGGCCAAAAACCAGCTAAAAATATGCTGTTTGTTTTTTTTGCATTCGTTTTGAAATGTCAAAACCACTAATTATTATTCCACGTACATAAATAACAATAATGTTAATGAGCTTTGAAGCCACTTATGTAAAGAAATGTATTAAACTGACTATTGTGATCGTATTACAAGGACTAATAAGGTAAGCAGTAAAGAAAAGGTACATATTAGCCGACATTTTATGTGGCTGAGAAATTTTAATATATATATATATATATATATATATATATATATATATATATATATATATATATATATATATATATATATATATATATATATATATATATATTATTTATATTATTTATTTATTATATAAGTAGAGTTCAAATATTTTATAAGTAGAGGTAGAGTACTGGTACATAAAAAGTAGAGCAGTTTTATATGCATCCAGCGTCCTCTTTACTACTGTGCTGGTTTGTGCTCTGCCCTAAGGATATTTTGCAGTATTCTAACATGATGAGACGTAGATTTTTATTTGTTCTATATAAATCTGATTATTTTTATTATAAAGCAAAAAATCTCACGTAATTTTTTTTTTATTGTCAAATAAAACCATATTAATTTGAATTAGCGGAAACAAGCGCGGTTATTACAATAGCGCAGAACTAAATGAAAAGGTCGAGCACCCGGCATTGTCTCTGGCTTACCACCTTTCACTGTTTGCTGTATGTATTCAAATCTTTCATAAAAAAAAACATAGAACTACGTTGACTTTCATTCATACGTCAAGCAAAATGTCAACATTTCAACTAAATTGTAGTGATAATGTGTCATATAAATAAATGGCATGAATAATTAAAAATTACGCGTTAAATTAAGATTAAATTTGGTTATTGTGTTGTCCTAAATTAAGACGTACCGGTGCAAATCTTTCTTCTTCAGCGTTAAGAAGATCGCCAACGGACGATGCCTTTGCTTGGCTCGCAAGATGGCGTCTGTTCAGCACATAGGAAAGCTCATCCAGGTATCTCAATGTTAGATTAGCCATTGTAGCACACACAAAACATTTATCGTTAAAACACGTAAACAAAATACACTGCACAAACACATCCACCCTCTTCCATTGCTGACGCGAAACTGAGTGGCGAACGCAGAGCGGACGCGGTGCGAGGTCAAAGATTATTCTGTAGATATTCTATTAATCGCTTTTAAATATTACTTAATATTATTTCTATCTTTTTTGTTCAATTTTAAACAATTCTATTTCACTTATAAATTTGTCTAGTACAATAATTATCTTTTACACAGGTTTTATTAAGGAGGTTATCGTCATAATCAAAACGGTGTCAGAAACACAACACAAATTAATAACAAAGTAAATGCTAGTGCCTTACTTTAATTTATTGTATTTTCTATGTAAAAATCTACCTAAAAGAAAGCGACAAAAGAAAAAAAATAGATTTGTTTTTACATTATTTTTAAGGTAGCCCAGGGTTTTTCACACTGTTTACTATTATGATTTACAATTTCATTTATTTTGTCGAAAGTAGCTAATAGACGTATTTCAAAACTATACTTACAAAAATTTTCATATCTACCATATACAAATAGAAATAATATAATCAATTACTAAAAGATAGCACTTTGTATAAATAATTAGTACCTCTGAATTTAAATATTGTGGCGTTAATTTACAAATATATTAAACTAGCGACACACCCTTGCTTCGCTTCGGGTTCGTCACTAGACAACAAATCTATCCCGCGGAAACCGTACATTTTTCCGTTATAGCCTAAAGATTTCACAAACAAATACCCAAAAAGCTTTTTTTCAATTCCATCCAGTATTTCCTGAGATTAGCGCGCTCAACCAAACAAACAAACAAACTCTTCAGCTTTATAATATTAGTACAGATACTACTTTTTGCTGCAACTACATTCGCGTGATCTTCTAAAATACATACAGGTTTACAGGTATATATTCTAGCTGTTCTTATGTAGAAAAAAAATATTAAGTACTAGTAACTTACCCTCGCATCGCTCGGGTGCGTCCCTAGGTACGTACACATAGCGTTGCTACAATTTAATAGGAATATCTTTTTAAGAGGAATAATTCTGTAATATATTGTTTTCATATATCTTTATTAGTTTACGCGGCGCACGCCAATAAAGCTCCCAGTCGGCATGATTTTTTCTGACATCTTCAAAAATCATTGTTTCAGTCAATTTACAAACCTTGATGAATTATACGCCTAAACCTTCCTCACGAATCACTCCGTCTATTGGTGAAAACCTGTTCGGTAGTTTTTGAGTTTATCGCGTTCAGACAGACAAAAGACGCGGCGGAGGACTTTATTTTATTATATGTAGTGATCAGTGTTGTAGCTTTAGAGTTAAACCCTTACATACGGACAACTAAATTATACTAATAACTGATATTTACTTATTGTATTTGCTAAGTTAAATATGAGTTTTTATCTCACATCAAACATTGTATAGCAAGTTTGTCTCGTCTACCAGTCACAAGTAGTACAAATTGTATTCTGTGCCACAATAGCATCCACAACGTGATCCATTTCTTTTCTAAGGGAGTGCCCACACTTGTCATCGTGGGTTTTGTTTGGGCCGTAGAAAATTCACATATGTTATATACTGTATTTCTTATATCTTTATTATTATTAGAAGTTGTTTTTAATACGTCTTTCACGTAAGATATTAGCGTTCTAAAAGTTATTAGGGGACTGACTTTTTAAGGTTTCAATTTTTAAGACCCAAGTGAAGCGTAGGCGGGTCACTAGTAGGTTATCTCCTAAGAAATAATATTCTTACACAGGAGTGTCTTACCTTACTAAAAATATAAATATATGAAATTAATATAAAAGTTAGTTATTTTTGAAGTTTGAAACGTACTTTGCCGAAGAGTAATCTGACTCAGTTCTTCTATTCAAAACGGTGTTATTGTATTAAGCACTTCTTCTTTTTCATTATGCTAAAATTAACTGTTAATAATTTTTCAAATAAATTAGGTTATGTAGTAAACCTTTTTTCGATTTATAAACTCATTTGGCTGGAAGCCCATAAGATTATCATAAACATCCGAGCGTTGCGGTTTTAATGATTTCCGTAAAAATGTATAGTAGGTAATAATTAAATATTTAACTGGCCAATTTACTCAGTCGCAATATTTCATTTATATTGTTATTTAAATAAAAAAATAAAATACTTGCGATCTACGGTGATGGTCGTTAGTTCCAATCAAATATGTTTTTAACGTAAAAGTGTAGATATTCCCTTCCGCGTAACCCAACGTTTCCATTGCGTTACGTGAACAATAGAATGGGATCAAACGGCAAAGTATTATATTGTTTGAGGTTTGGAACTAACTTAACAGTATTTTATGTCTCCGCCAATGATCTGCGGTTTAAATTGTACTTGCAAATGTCTTTATATATGTTATTTATGTTACAAAATATATACTGCCTTTGGGTTTATCTGAGTACATTCTTATTGACCCTTCAGTCACTGAAACTCGTTTTATATATGACAATCAGCATTTCGTCAAAATAGATTCAGTCAAATCTGGCCATTAATTTTAAAAAAATATTTTATTTTAAAAGAAATATTTTTTTGAAGTCATACATACTTCTTTTGGCGCGTTTGGAGAAAAATATGAGGATAAAATATTTACGATGCGCGCGCACACCGACAGCCAAAAAGCGACATGATGAAGTTAGTTGTATTCCTTTTACAGAGAGTTGTGACATACGGGATGAAATCTTTAGCTATTTTTGTTCTATTACGCCAAAGAAGTATAACTTCTTACGTGGGTAAATAAGTATACACACACTTTTTTTTACTATAGGACAAATCTTTTTTATTTAATAGTGTTAGTAGCCGTATTCGCTGACTTATTTTGGCGCAATCGCCTTTAAACTCTGGTCACGTCAATACAAAGATTATCTCCTCGACTGCTTTATCTGGCTCGTTTAGGTACATAATCATGCAAGCTATTTAACCGTAGGTACATCGTAATACAGGTAGGATTTTAACGTTCATGATAAGCATTATGAACGTTTACTCTAAGGTAAAAAAGTAAGCTTTATTCATTGGAACTTGTTCGTTTGAAATTATTTCTGTCAGTATAACTTTCAGTTATTTCCCTAAGAGGTTATCTAAAAATATTGATAAAGAACTCCGTAGTTGGCACATTCTTCTTCTTCTTCTGTTATACTTCTGCTGATAATCTATAAGCCTAAGACAGTGTCACCGGATGGGTTTGAACGATTTAGTAAACTCATTCAAGGGAGTCACAGCACCAGGCAAGTAACTTGGCAATCACATGCCAGTGGCTAGCAAATAAAAGATACTGGCTTGCCATGGACTTCCAACATGTACATTCTAACGGAAAGCCCTGAATTGAAAAATGGCTTTCACTCTACCTGAGTTTTATTTTAACCAGATTGGGATATTTGGTACAGGATTCGAAGACACAATAAACTGTGACATCGCACTGGTCAATCATACAAATTATGTGACTATGTTTTTGTATGGACATGATAATACATAAGTAAATATTAATTGGTATCGACTCGATTCAAGCATTTTTAAGTTAACGCTAACTTTACCTCGAACTATTTACTGCATTATACCTTGAACTTATTAATTTTTCGTATCCAATTTAATTGAACTATAGATTAAAGTTGCTTATTGAATGTCAGAATCATTTATTATCTATATAAATAGACAAAGACAAAACAGTTCAATAACCTTTTCTCCTCTATTTTTCAACCAATTTTCATTCTCAATTCTGTTGTATTTTTTTTTTGTTTAGTAACTAGTGACAAGCTTTATTGCTATAAATAATTATGGAAACAGTTTTTTTTATATAGGTAGGTAAATTAATTTACCAAGATTAGTAATAATTTATATTTAATTTACCATTAATATTAATTTACCACTTTCTAACTTGATTACCACTTGCCTTACGGTGAAGGTTAACATCGTGAGGAAACCTGCATGTCTAAGAGAACCTAGCAAGTTTTCGAAAGACATGTGAAGTCCGCCAATCCGCACTTGGCCAGCGTGGTGGACTATGGCCTGATTCCCCTCGTATTGAAGGGAGGCCCGTGCCCAGCAGTGGGACGTTAAAAAAAGGGCTGAATACATTAATTTACCAAGTTATATTAAAAAAAAAACCTCTTTTTAATAATGATTACATGGTCAAATTTCGGCCACTGGATGAACACTAGTATTCATATTTATTATAGTAGGAAAGTGTTAATTAATTGGGATTAAAATAATTTACATTTTTTTTTTAATATCAGTGACCTTCCATAGCTTCCGGTGGATTTCACTGAAACATTGTATTGCAAATTGTTAACACCATCGCTCTATAATATTTGGAAAAACTAAACGCTGAAGTAAATGTAATACCATTACTATTTAAACTCAAAAAAATATATGTTATAAATTATAATAAATTATAAAAAAATTATATATCCCAATAATAAAAATTATAATACTTGAGTTGTTTGGTGTTAGTAAAAAAATAAAAACGAATTGATTACCTTTCTTTTAAAAGTCGGTCAAAAATAAAATATCAAGCTCTTAAAATCTACAAAGAGAGTGATTTAGAATTTCTCTTATAACCGACAAACAGTAATTAATATGTAATTGGGCTCTTTGTTAATTCATTCTATTTTTCTATTGGAATATTTTAGACTCTTTCTTAGTGATGTTTAAAATATATGATATTTTATTATAAGTAAATGCCTTGCTAATTTGTTCTAACTTCTAGGCCACGATATATTTACGTATTACATTTCATCCAAATCCGTTGATACGGTGCAGCGTACAAACATACATACATATGTACACAAAAACACACACACACAAACATATACATTCATAATAGTGATAGTAAAATTTCGATATGTAACTGTCGTTCATCTCGAAAAAAGGCTTAGTGGGATTTTTCTAAAGTGTTTTATGTATATATTTAACTAGCGACTCACCCTCGCTTCGCCCGGGTTGATCCCTAGCTTGCTTCCCAATACAAACTTTCATCCCCATTTTCACCCACTTAAGGGTTGATTTCCGGGATAAAAAGTATGCTATGTCCTTCCCAGGGTCTCAAACTATTTTCTTACCAAATTTCATCTTAATCGGTTCAGTAAATGCAAAAACTACCCCTACAATCTCACAAAGTCACAAACTTTACCTCTTTATAAAATTAGTATAGATAACTAATGTTTTGAGAAATTACTAGACCATAATGTTATATGAAAAGTAAGTATTTTTAATGTAACACGTTTTATGGGTAAGGTTAATAGCATTTTATTAACAAAAAGCAGTAGGAAATATGACGACATGTTAATTATAGAAATTATAAAAGATTACAACACGACTATATGACTCTATGCTTATGACCTACTTTTACTTATAATATATACGTGTAGATCATTTTTTTAATATATCTACGTGATATCTTAACCAATTTATATTATAATTATGGTTTTTCTTTAATTAATAGTTTAACCTCAAACAAAATTTCACCCCTAAGGTTGTTAAACAATGTACCCTCTTAGTCAAAAAAAAAAAAATTATGCGCTTCAATGTAAAAGCTAAAGGTCAGTTTAGTCTACTTACAGTATTACAAAACCGTTATATTTTTGATGACAACTGTTTTCACAGTTACGGCAAGGTCAGTCTTGTTACCGTCACTTTTGTTAGGGTTGGATGTCAACTCGTGTAAAGACATTATTAAGTCTAGACACTCACAAATCTACACAAATTAAAACACAAAATGAAGTATTTAATCATTATTTTTTAATATTATTTTGTTGACTTGTTGGCAATTAGCTATCGTAAACTATTTTAAGCAGTATTCGTAGACACAAGTCGTTTGCAAAGACGAAGTTTGAATAAAGTATGTAAATAACACACTTTTAAGTACTAGCGACTCATCCTCGCTGATTTTTAAATTGGCATAACTTTTTTATTTATGAACCGATTGAAGTGAAACAAATAGTAAATATTAAGTGAAAATTGCCACAACACATTAGTGAAAACCGCATCCAAATCGGTTTAGCCGTTTCTAAGTTTAGCGCGCACAAACGCACAGACGAACAGACGAAAATTTTAAAAAAACGTTGTTTTGGATTCTATTGCCTTAATAAAGACCCCCAATAATAGTTTTTGTCAAATATCTTTAAAATATCATGTACAGGCAGCGATTAGTTATACTTTTATTATATGTATAGATCAAATACTCTAAAGTCTATCTGTGTACAAGATTTCATCTAAATTGTTCCAGCTGTTATAAAGGATAAATAAATATACCAACGTACAATCTGTCACATTTTTAATAAAAATCCGATTGGTTTTTATATATAGGTTTCAAAAGGCTATATTAAAAGATTTAAGAAAAAAAAATTAAGATTATGTTTTTGTTTTGTTTGAGTTTGTTTCTTTTTGTTTTTACCTTTAATTATTAATTATATTAGTATTATATTATTTTTGTATTAATTATAATTATCCTATAAATATTATATAAGGCTGCATGTGGCATATGGTGCATGTTGTGACACCTTAAAATGTTAAACATTTTTTTTTTAATTTTACGTTTAGTTTTTTCAATACAATGTTATAATGTTTTTAACAACTGTGTGTCCTATTAATAAATAAATAAATAAATATAGATTATTTTGCGCAGGGGCAACCCTACCATGCTGATCTCTTTGCTAATTATAGTTAAAGTATTTAACGTAATTAACAAAAATCACCGACGCGTGCAATTTTAACCCAAATCTTACAATATCACGTGAATTATAATGTACAATATAATATATTCAAACAAGCCCCTTAGTTTTTTCTAAAATAAAATTAGACCATCTGGAACGAAGGTCCTCCGCGATATTAATTAACTCTGTGGTTTAAAAAAAAGAATTTGTTGATAATTTTGCACATCTGGGTTCTTTAATATACCTAAACCTTACAAGAATTTTAAATTCTTATAAAACTGTTTTAAACCAAATTGCATAGCTCATGGAAATTATTACTTTTATAAAGGTAAATTTAGTTTAAATTTAGTTCCTCCAAATCTTTAAAAAAAAGTTAGTTATTGGATTCTTTTAATGACTATCAATTATGCTTATGGCATATGGCGTGTATGGGCATATTTTCAAGAAAAAAGAGAGTCATATAAGTAAGAGGTAGAGATATTAGATATGAATGTGGATTGATATAGAATTAGACCGTGAAAGGTATTGATAAGGATATGTCTGTGAAAGAGGGAGATGGAAGAAGGAAACATGTAGTGATCCCACGTAACGTGTGATAAGGACAAGCACAAGAAGAAGACTATTAAATCAGTTATCATAATCATATGACTTTTTCGTACAAAATATGATAATACAATATGAAAAATATGACACGTTTAGTCCTTTATCCTTATCTAGATAATCATTTATATGTGTATTCAGCCCTTTTTTTTTTAACGTCCCACTGCTGGGCACGAGCCTCCCGTCAGTACGAGGGGGATCAGGCCATAGTCCACCACGCTGGCCAAGTGCGAGTTGGCGGACTTCACATGTCTTTCGAAAACTGGCTAGGTTCTCTCAGACATGTAGGTTTCCTCACGATTTTTTCCTTCACCGTAAGGCAAGTGGTAATCAAGTTAGAAATGATTCGCACATGAAAATATCAGAGGATTTAGACCCGGGATTTGAACCCGCTTCACTCGGTTTCCCAAGCGAGCGCGTTACCACTGGGCTACCACTGCCTAATCATTTATATATATTAAAAATATATTATTTCTCTGTTTATTACAACTTATATATATTTTTTTAGTAACGAAATGCTTTATATAATTTTACTATAGGTACATGGGTTAGGACGAGTATGGCTTATGAATTATGGGGTATAGTTAGTGCAAAATAGCTCTGGTACCTTCTATATACATATTAAGTTAAAATAACTCTGTCTATTACCTTTTCACGCTTAAACTGCTTAACAGATCAATAGAATTTATCAAGGTCATAGGTTGCATGATGCATCCTTAGAAAGATTATAGGCTACTTTTGATTCCTGCCACGAGTGAAGCCGTTAGCATAAACTAGTACTAATTTAAAATGCGAATTAGACCAATAAACATCCTTTACATCCCACGGCATACCAAACAAGGACCTCTATCTTAGAAAGCAGTGCCAATTAAATTCTAATGAAACAGGTTTTTAGATAATACACCAAAGATTTAACTGTTTAATTCAAAATGATCTATAGATCCGAGTTATCTGATACAATACATTCAAACGCCAACTCAGTTCCTCGCTTTCACTGCAATTAAACCCGACACGTTTTATTGCATGTTACGTATCACGCAGTTTCGGATCACGGTGCATCCGTTAATGTTTATTATATGTATATATATTACTAGCGGCACACCCTCGCTTCGTTCGGGTTCGCCTCTAGAAACACAAAAACAAATCTATCTCACGATAACCGTACACTTTTCGGGGATAGAAAACCGTAACCTATGTGCTATTCTAGATTAAGTATAATCTATCTCTGTGCCAAATTTCATCCAGATCCTTTCAGCCGTTCTAGCGTGATTGAGTAATAAACATCCAATATCAAGGATTTCATATTTATAATACTAGGTATGTAGTAAGATTTTAGCACTATCGACTTGAGTTCCTTTGTATTTATAGTATTAAATACTAGCAGCGTCACTTTTTGGCAAAATTTTAGTATCAACAGTAGCATACATGTTTCTTCAGGTCATAATCATAATCATCATCATAATAAGGTCATAAACATAATCTATGCGTGTACTATATTACATCCAAATACAGTCTAGTCGTTTCAGCCGTACCGTGAAAGAGTAACAAAAATACATACGTAAAAACTTTTGTATTTTTAATAATAGTGTGATTGTTAAAAAAATTTTAGAAGTAATTCTATACGCAGATTTTTTTAAGTTTATTTAAAATTTAAATACTTTGACAGTTGAAAAATATTTTGATTTTAAATAATTTACTAAATAAATAATTGAATGATGTCGCCGTAACACGTGTTATTATGTGTAAAAGGTACAAAAATGTTCATTGAACTGTATGTAAGTACTTCTAAATATAATTCAAATACTCAAATGGTTTTTCTCTATTTTCAATAGAGTCAAGGTCTCAAAGTGATTAGGGAAGCAGTTTTTGGCAGTCCGCTTACATATTTACCGGACCAATTCTAATAAATCAACTTTTATATTATTACCAAGCACACTATTCTACTTTATTATTACCTACCATTCTGTACTAATAACAGCTTACTATAAAATAATTAAAACATTAAGTAATTTAACATGTTTTACAAGCTACTGTTATTGTTTTATTATAAGCGTGTTTCCTAAGCTCATGTACATATGATTATAATCTAGTACACTAGTGACTTACGCGGATTTTGTCCACAATTTCAGGCATTTTAATTTTTTTACGCGGAACCTTCATACTTTTTCTAAAATAAAAGTAGCCTAAGTTACTCCTTATAACATTAGCGATCTGCCTAGCTGGAAGTCCTATCAAAATCCGTGCAGTGGTTTTGGAGATTAGACGGAACAAACAGAAAGGCAAACAAAAATTTTAACAATTTTTTTTTTTATAAGTACCGTAGGTATCTACTATCATAATATGTATTTAGTAAACTGTTATGTTGACATTACAAACAGACGCTTCAATTTTATTTATTTGTATAGATTATCTTATACTAAATAGGGCCTGCGATTCTTTTGTTTATACACATATTTATTTCTTAAAATAGTCTCATTGAAATCTCTCATATTAGCTGTTAGTCTATAATTTTATTTAATTAGACTGTAATACAAGCACTTTTGAATCGTCAATTTAATTTAAAGAGCGTCAGTGTAATCAATCCGTGAGGAAGCTGCCACCGGCTCGGGAAGCAGTTCTGCTGAGTCCAAGAGAAACTCAATAGTAGCGCTTTTAAATATCGAAGTTACAATTTGTTTATTTTTCATCATAAAATAATTTAATACTTTAATATCTAATATATTGAAACGAGCAATTCTTGTATATTTATTTATTTATTTATACCGGCGATCTCAGAAACAGCTTTAACGATTTCGCTGAAATTTGACATGTGGGGGTTTTCGGGAGCGAAATATTGATCTAGATTAGTCTTATGTCTGGGAAAACGCGTGTTTTCGAGTTTTTATGCATTTTTTTTCGCATTATTCCACGCAATAAATGGTCGCTATAATTTCTTATGCTCGGGCATAAGAATTGTGGTCAAGCGGCCAAGGCGCAAGATTGACAATCGCAGGTGTCCAGGTAGAACCCGGTCAGATACAAAGATTTTACTTTTGTTTTTTTTGTATTTATTCAAGTTTTTTTCTAAAAATACGATATAATAGAAAAGAACTCCTAGCGAAGCTCGGTCGCCCAGGTATCCTGACATTTTAAATAAAACTATCTTTTTGGATTATTACGCGGATTTATTTTAATTTTTTTCTTTTTAACCGACTTCCAAAAAAAGGAGGAGGTTCTCAATTCGACCGTATATATGTTTTTTATATTGGTCGAATGAGAAGATTGCTGTAAAGGATTCGAAACGTCGGGAACCAAAAATGAAAATAAATCCGTGAAATAATCCGAAAAGATAGTTTTATTTAAAATTAATATTATAAATGTGAAAATTTGTGAGTATGTATGGATGTTTGTTACTCTTTCACGCCAGAACGGCTGAATGGATCTAAATTTAATTTGGCACAGAGATAGATTATAGTCTGGAATAACACATACCCCTACTTATTATCCCGGAAAAATGTACGGTTCCCGTAGGATAGGGTTGCTTTTGCTTTCCTAGAGGTGAGCCGCTAGTTTTATATAAAATAATTTACTAATATATTTTCACGTAACAATTTCTAAATATCTACAATCAAACTGTTTCAAGTAATACATGTTGGTAATGGCCATTGCATCGACATGTAGTGTGATGATGTGCAATTTAATATTGAATGTGTAATGGATAATATGTCAATGTTGCATGTGTATATGTAATATAGTATACGCAATGCGTTGCTGTTGGGAAAAATATGATAGGCGATAAAGGCACCTTCTGAACGTAAGCTAGAATAATTTGCTTACTTACTATATATAAAATTCGTCACTTTTGTATAAATAATATAAGTATAAATAAAATATATGTGTCTGTGATTTCAACATAAATATGTTTACTGAAGTACATAGAATTATTTATGTTATACCAGTACCTAAACAAATTTTTTAACATTTTTGGCTTTCTGTCTGTCTGTCTTTCCGTGACCGGGGTAATCTTTGTTATCCGGTTGTATTCGGACTTTCATTAAAAGATAGAGGAGTTTGTAGGGCTACATGGAGGGCTTTGTTGCGAAAATATTTAAGTTATTAGCGAAAATCGAGAACCCTAAAAAATTACGCACAATTCCAATTAACGATTTCACGAAAAAGCCTGCGGTAACTTAAGTGTACGCCTAAGGTACACTTATAAAAAGTATTTTTATCTCTTTAGAACGTAGCAGTTTGTAAATATATTAACAATTAGGCTGGAAAAAAACTCGGATGCTCAGTTTAAGGAGAATTCTTTTTATGTGAATTTGTAATGAAACAATGTACCTAATATTTCATGCTTCATAGACACATAAATACAGATATATTTGATACTAACAACTTACCCTCGATTCGCTCTGGCGCGTCCTTAATTCTAATTCTTTTTCAAAAATAAAAGTAACCTAAATGACTCCTTATAACAGCAGCTATCTGCCAGTAAAAATCCCGTCAGAATCGTTCCAGCCGTTTTGGAGATTAACTGGAACCAACAGACAGTTCCAAAAATATTGAAAATTGTTTTTTTCTTATATGCACCGTACATACTTTCATAATATGTATTCAGTAAAAAGTTGTTATTTTGATATTACAAACAGACATTTGAATTTTTTTATCTGTATAGTTTGATATGTGAATATACACCCTAATAAGTAATAATACTGAGCTAGATAGCTACATTTGTATTTTCCTCGTTTGCAATTAATGAAGTTTTTGTCCGTTCACATTCTCTCGTAATTTATACAGATTCAAATGTTATATGTTAAATCTGTTTCTTAGTTAGGTACATAGAAAGCATAATCTCGTATCATTTGCTATGATGATAATTTAAGTGGTAGGACTCTGTCAAGCCTGAGGAGTCCGACTGGATGGGTACCACCCCCTTATCTATTTCTGCCGCCAAGCAACAATGATTGCATTGTTGTGTTCCGGTTTGAAGGATAAGGTAGCCAGCGCAATTACAGGCGAGAGGCATATCATCTTAGTCCTCACAGTGACAACGCACCTGTGGTTCTGCATTTTTGTTACTTAAAACCTAAGTGTATGAACCGGAGGTGTTATGGGCGACAGGTACTGCTTTCCATCAGGTGGTCTGGCTGCTCGTTTGTCACTGAATCGCATAAAAAAAAAGTTTAATGATGCAAACGTTTAATTGATATAATAATATTAATTTTTAACTTCATACTTAGTCTCTTCTTACTTAAAACTACGTGGATATTTACTGACAAAGCTTCAAGTAGGAATCGAACTTGCGCGTTCAATTTTCAGTTTCTAGAATAACGCTCTTAGTAACTTTTTAACCGACTTCCAAAAAAAGGAGGAGGTTCTCAATTCGACCGTATATATGTTTTTTTTTTTTTTTTTTTTTTATGTTTGTTCGGGCATTTTTTCGTCGTTTATGAACCGATTTTGATAATTCTTTTTTTGTTGGAAAGGAGATATCCCAAGAGTGGTACCATGATAAGGAAACCAGGATCTGATGATGGGATCCCAGAGAAATCGAGGGGAACTTTCGAAAATTGTAGCGGCGACTAGTGCGTTTGTTGACATTTTCATTAGGCATTTTAAAGCACTACTATTTAATGAAGGTCTGGAGTCGATCTGATGATGCATCCGAAAGATAGTCGAGGGAACTCCTCAACGATTTACAGCAATTACCTGGTGTTTGGGCTTGATTAATTTGTATTGATGATACGTCTACACTAAAAATGGAAAAATAATAACTTTTTAAAAAAAAATAAAAACCGACTTCCAGGCACTGAAAAGTAAAAAATAACTAAACGGGGGTTTTCATTTAGAATAGATACTTAATCAGATTTTTTCGAAGTCGGTGCCAGCCAATACGAATCAAAGCACACCGTATTATCTATTCTAAATGAAAACCCCCGTTTAGTTATTTTTTACTTTTCAGTGCCTGGAAGTCGGTTTTTATTTTTTTTTAAAAAGTTATTATTATAATATTATAACGTCTCATAAAAGTTTCCCACGTTAGTTTCATTTACTAGAATCATTAAAAGTTTCTACAATCCATAAATATCTGTTTATTGACTCCACGGATCAAAAAACACACTTAAATCTATAAATACAATAAAATTGTAACAGATCGCTGTCTGTACGTGGAAGAAATTTAGAATAACCTATTGGTGTCCTTTATTAATGCAGTAGAACCCAAAACAATGATTTTTAGATTTTTTGTCTGTTTGTCTGCGCATTTGTGTGCGCTAATTTCAGAAACGGCTTAACCGATTTGGGTGCGGTTTTCTCTAATGTATTCTGTTAAGCTTCACCACAGATCATATAATACGATACTTGGCTTCATTACAAACGTTTCATTAATAAAAAAAGTTATGTCAATTTAAAGAATCACTGTTAATAATAATAGTAACACTTAAAATAAAAAAGACTGTGCTAAGAAAGAAGCGTTGAAAGTTCAAAGAAATTAATTCAATCACTATTTTAAGTGCATTTTATTGTTCTTAATGTTATTCGATATTCAATGTCACGTTTACGCTCTAGATATTTGATACTTCCGCTGTACCTTCGTCAATATTTTCCACTTAAGATATTAATAAAACGTTATGCATCGTATTAAATTACAATGGTAACATCTATATAATTATGAAACAAGTACGTTATACGCCTAAATAAATATTTTTATCAGTAGCCTGTAGTCTTGACTCTATACGAAATGTACAGTAAAGCGGTATTTATTAATTTAAATAGGCGGCTGTTGAAGCTAGTTTTCTAACACCTATACTAATATTATAAATGTGAAAGCTTGTGAGTATGGATGTTTGTTACTTTTTCACGCCAGAACGGCTCAACGGATCTGCATGAAAGGCACAGAAATAGATTATAGTCTCGTATAACTAATGGACTACTTTTTATCATGGCAAAATGTACGGGTCCCCTGGGATAGATCGGTTTTTGTTTTTCTAGAGGCGAACTCGAGCGAAGCGAGGGTGAGCTACTAGTTAACTTCATATGTTGTAAATGAATATATATATTTAAATAAACATACATATACATATCCATATATATAATAAATATAAGGTAAGTTTTTATATTATAACATTAATAAATAAAAAGAAACAATATTTTGTATGTATGTGAAAATTTTGAACTTTATACCTATGGGTTATTATTGAACTAATGGACTTGCATTCAACTATATTTTCTTTTGTTGCTTCTTTCTCACATAAAGACTTACGTTAGGTGAGATTACATAGTTTTATCATTGAAAATAAACCCTCGTTACCCTTACAATAGGTATTGTTAACATCGACTGACATTCTTGCTATTCACTATACTTTTTGTTTGTTTCTCCGTCGTTACGGATCTCCAAGCCTTACAAGGGAGCATGTACTATCGCGTTACACGGCCGCAAAGTCTCAGGGCATCGGCTTACACTGTGGCTGTGATGCGTAAACTTTGTATTTTATCAAAGATTGTGTTTGAATTTGCCTCCGCGAAGTGCTTTGTCTATAATTTTATTTCACTTTTTTAATATTACTATTATTTTAACCCCTTGTGGAACAATTGATTTCTTAGAAATTATCGGGGAGGGGTTAAGTTAAGTGATCTAATCAAGTCTAATTGTAAAACTTACCGAATATTTACCTTATTTTTCTTATATATTTTTTAATTAAAAGTCAACTCGTTCTCTAAGGTAATTATAAATTGTGATATTCAGTATTAGATTTTGATTTATATATCTCTATAAACATTTTAACTGTTATTTTAACCGTAAAATATGATTTAAAAGGATTTCACAACCCAATAAAATTAATTAGTGGCCTTAATAGCATCAGTTGGCGTTACTAAAATAGACGAATTTAAAAAGTAGGTGAAATGACTTAAAAAAAATATACCATAAATATAAATATAGTTCATATTCGTTCAATGTTCAGCATAAATTCTATCAAAATCAGGATTTTTAGAAAAAATGTATGAGGTGTTACCTTTATGAAAATTTGTTTATTTTTATTATTTATTTGATTATTATAGTATTATAGGTACTAATACAGCATTTTACATAAGTGGACCCACAAAATTGTTTGCACAGTTTGTCTGTGTACGAATTAATTGTTTTATAATCTATGACATGGAATTATTGAGGTATTACTTAAAGGAACTTAAACTACATAAATGGGCATGTATGGTGTAAATATTTAAACTAAAGGTAAGATACCTTAACTTAATACAAACCTCGTTATCATTTCAGTTCAATAAAAAATAACCGTTAGGATGCAGAACTACATTTTTTCCTAATAAATATTCAACTCATTTGAATATTTATATACCAAATTCAAAATAGTAACAAATATATTTTAACTCTCCACTTACGTTTCTAGTAATAGCATTTGGAAGATATTGACTCTACGGGTAACGGTAACCATCCGGTCAACACAAAAAAACGTAAAGTTCAAAGAATATTGCATATAGAGCCGACTGCAATCTCTTAGAAATATTTCTTAATGTAGTTATGAAAGGAAAGACGTAATTTATATCTGAAAACTTTATCTATTATAATTTGTAGTTGTTGAAATATTTTTAAATCATGTCAGAAATAGAAATGTTTACCTTATATGTGCGAAAACGTGTTTGTTTTTTTGCCCTTTATCTATACTAATATTAAAATGAGGTAAAGTTTGTTTTGTGAGTTTGTTTGGATAAACTAAAAATCTGCTAAACCGATTTAGATGAAATTTGGTATGAAGATATTTTGAGACGATGAAAAGGACATAGGATAGTTTTTATCCTGGAAATTATCCCTTAAGAAGGTGAAAAGGGGGATGAAAATTTGTATGGAGAATCAAACAATTGTAATATAACAACAAATGGATATGGATTTTTGCTTCGAGATATTTTAATTTAATTTTAATTATAATTAAAAGATAATAGTTTTTTTTTAATACTAACCTTACCTTAAAAATTATTCTAACAATGCGGCTGCCTTTTATCTTTTATCTTCTTCCAACTTCTATATAAATAGAAATGATTGTTCTTATGTTTCTTATTTATACGTTCCTTAACCATTGATCTAATTGTAATGAAACTCTGGTGCACCCGAGCGAAGCAAGGGTAAGTCGCTAGTCATCAATATAGTACTGTTTGTGTCAATTTTAATCTTACATATTACAATTGTATTGGCTACTGGTTTTTATTTATTAAAATATCTAATGTTATAAACAGATGCAGTATAGGTCAAGGTCAATCACATTGACGCAAGATATATCTTATAATATATATTATTATCAATTTGCATGTTTATTTGCCAATATTAGATTACTAAAAGCTTTTCTCAATAATTTAGTTTTTAATAGAGATATCGCTCTATTTCGAGGTTTATATAACAGTAATTTTTGTTAGGCGTGTAATTGGTGTGGTTTTTGGTATTGGCTATTGTGAAGGTTTTATCGTATTTTTTTTAAAGTACAGTATAATAAGTGAGTAAATAAGAACGTTTATGTCATAAGTATTTTATATATTTAGATATTTATGAAAATAATACTAATGTATCTATATTCTACATAAATACTCTATGAACTAGGTATAACATTCTATTCTCGAGGCGATGCAGAGCAAAAACTATGACGAATCGCTCAGCCCACGTGTAATTTGAGCTAAATTGCCTGCCTTTTTGTGGATCCCATAGCCCATTTCAAATATACTATTGAAATTGAAGAATACTATTGTGACACTCTTACTAGATTTCATTCGCAATAATGTTTTTTTTTATAAACTATTGTCATGCGACTTAAGCTTCCGTTTAGAAATAAACAATTTAAAGATGATAAGTAGGCAATGGTTATTATGACGACACGTTTGGCTCCGTTTGTAGTGACCCTACTTGCTGTGCCAGCGGTCGCGAGTTCGAGCCCCGCTGGCATTCATTTGTGTGATGAGCACGAATGTTTGTACTCTAGTCATGGGTGTTTATATTTATAATATGTGTGTATTTAAAGTTATATATGTGTAGTGTATCAATTATCTGGTATCCATAACTCAAACCTCGTAGCTTACCATGGAACTATATGGTGCTGTGTGTTAATGTCCCAACATATTTATTTATTATCTAATGCAGTAAACATATTTTCGGTTTTTACCTTACATCGTATGTTAGACAGAACGTTTTTATTTGCAAGAATATATTGTATAAGTAAATACTCAAAGTAAATTACATCCTTTGTTATGTAAGTTTGGAAACGTAAAAAGAAATCAAATCGGAAAAATCACTCTAACGCGGCAATGTAAAATTTAATTAATAAGGTATTAATAAATAATATTATGTACGCAGTTGTGCACGCTCTTCCTGGCACCCTTTGAAGGGTATAACAAAATTATTCACTTACTGGTCCAAGTATTCAGCCCAAATATAACGTCCCACTGCTAGGCACGAGCCCCTCTTCATGCTAGCCAAGAACGGGTTGCTGCATAGGTATCTTTCAACAACCAGTTAGTTTCTCTCGTACGTGAAGGTTTTCTCATCATGATTTCCTTTAAGGCTAATGGTAACCATGTTGAAAATTATTCGCACATGAATATATCAAAGATGCGATACTAATATTATCAAATACTTTGAGGGAATGCAAATTTGTTTGTTGATTATGAAAACAAAAACATATTATATATATATATATATATATATATATATATATATATATATATATATATATATATATATATATATATATTGTGTTGTGTAACAGTTTATAGAGAATAGGAGGGAAATGTTAAGTACGAAACAAAACCCAACGAGTGATAGTTTTGATTTATTAATCAAAGACACACTGAAAGTTATTATTAATTAACTAACAATTTATAGGCGCCGGGGAATTTGTATGTGTGCGGAAACACTGCACGTGTAACATATTGACATAGTTTTTAATGTATAACATTATTTTACTTATCGTGCGGTGTTCCGTACATATATATATATATATATATATATATATATATATATATATATATATATATATATATATATATATATATATATATATATATATATTATTTAATCATTTTTTATGCAATTATTTATTTCTTTACTATATACCTAATGAACAAAGACATGAAGTTCTAGTGCCTAGAGTTATTTTCAATGATATAATACATGCTAATCCTCTGAAGCCTTATATCGTAGGCAATAATACGTTACTAATAATCATCGTCCTTTGCTGTCGCTGTAATATTTTAAACTTATGTATGTAGAAACCTGTGGAGTTACTGAAAAACTCTAAGTCTTCATTTTAAATAGCTTGCTTACAATTTTGCTCATCTATACTAATATTATAAAGCTGAAGAGTTTGTTTGTTTATTTGGTTGAACGCGCTAATCTCAGGAACTACTAATCCGATTTGACAAATTCGTTTTTATTAGATAGCCCGTTAACTGAGGAAGGCTATAGGTTGTATATCATCTCGGAAAAATGTACGGTCCCGTAGGATGGATTTGTTTTTGTTTAGGGACGAACCGCTAGTTATGTAATAAAAATTAGGCACTTTCGTTATGTTTATTTGTTTCAATATTATTTCAACAACATTGTTTTATAATTTACGTAATGTAATGTTTCGAAGTGGATTTCTATGAGTAATCTACCTGTCAAATATCAATTTTGTAGCGCTTACATCGTTTTTAAATTTCGAAATTAAATAATGAGTGGTATTTCGCTTTTAAATACACAGACGCATTTTATAAAATTCGTACTTGTAGGTCTATACGACAAATACTACCTGTAATACCTTCTTACATTTACGCGGAATATTTGACATTTAAAATAAACTAAGGAGAGCCTCTCCCGTGATTCAGTTCAATTGTTTTATTTCATGGCTTCTAGGAATGCCTGTTGAGCACAATTTACTTCGATAATGTAACGTAGAAATGATTTCTGTAGTGCATTCGAAACGTCGGGAACCAAAAATCAAAAATAAATCCGCGAAAAAATCCAAAATGATAGTTTTATTTTAAACATTGCCTAATTAAGCAAAATTTAAATAAATTCAATCTCCTCACTATATATAGGACAAAGTATAAATAGTAACTGGAATATATTGTGAATAAATAATACATAATGATTGTAAACGAACCGCCTCGTTTAGATGCCGCGTCACGCGCACCGATGTTCCTGACAAATTAAATTATTGGTTTAGGCCCAGTTTATAGTAATATTTTTTTAATCGACTTCAAATAGAGGAGGTAATGTATTTGTTTGTATTTATTTGTAGGAATGTTACGCGTTATCTTTGCGACCTTTTGGATTGACTTTTATAGTCCTTTTTCAACCGACTTCCAAAAAGGAGGAGGTTCTCAATTCGACCGTATACTATATTTTTTTTTGTTTTGTGTTTTTTTTATGTGTGTTCGCGGATTACTTCGTCGTTTATGAACCGATTTTGATGATTATTTTTTTGTTGGAAAGGAGATATCCCAAACCATGGTGGTACCATGACAAGGAAACCAGGATGGAAGCCGGTTTTTTTTTATTTAAGTTTTTATTTTACGTATAGGTATGGTGTTAGGTAATAAATATTATATTGTTTTGTCCGACGGCGGTGAGAGAGACGTTAGATAGTAACTTTGGGTGACTACGCTACAAGTTATGTCTAAAGGGTGGTTCCATACAAAGTTTAAAAAAAATGTCTACCCTAAGGGTGGAATATTACTTCTGATTGTAGTCGGTGTACCTTTTTTGTTTAAAAATAATTATTTTATTGAAAATATTTTTTTATGTAGATAATATAAATATGAAATAACTCTTGATGGAGGTTTCTAATGCTACACTTTTCCATAAATATAATAGTCAAGATTTTCTACAGTAGTGGGCAAAATATATATTATATTGGTGTAAAGATATTTTTTTCACATTGTTTAAAAAACAAAGTCTGTTGTGTGTCTGTCGATCTGTTAATACGACTGCGCTTTAATAAATATCGTCTCACACCGTACTACGTTACATTAGGTTACCCACAAATGAAGATAAAAAATACTTCTGCCTTTACTACAAATATTTATTCCCAATGGGAACCATACACGCAACTTCCGGCGAAATAGGTAGTCAGTGAAATCCGGTCTTATATCGTCGCCATTCCCTACATCTTTCAAACGCTCTCATTTATTCTTTATATATGTTTATGTATATTGTATTATTATTGTATGTGGATATGGTATGTTTGTATTTATGGATGGTTTCTGTAATTTTTCGTTTTTACAACAACAATAATAAAGTTTCAATTAAGAGATAAAAAATTGTGAGTCCCATAAAAAATTACACTCTTTTCCTTGCCTTGGCTTGGAAATGCCTTGGAAAAGGGGGGTAGTTTGTCAGATAAACCATAAAAACCATTTGTATCCGTTTTTCCAAGATTGCGGGCGTGAGACAAGGGTTGCAACCCCACAAACTTGGATTTAACTTTACACTAACTCCTCCTTGATATCTAAAAAATAAAATTGTGTCCTCTGACAAATGCACGCTAAGCCCAAAAAAATTTATCATTTTAATGGACTAGAATATTTTCTACAAAATTAAAATCGTTAAGTCCATCACTGAAGCTGCTCGTACCAGTGTCAATACTATTTATTGGTAGCTATATATAAATGTATTTATTTGAAATCCGCTCTCTGTACATCAGTACGCCTGTCCTATGACGATGTGCCACCGCTCAAGATGCACGCACACGCGCCCCGGACGCACGTGCGGCATTTTACATTAACAAGCTTAAACTTCATTCGTCTTTACCATTTTTTATGTATATCTATAGGATACGTATAATTACTTTTTAAATTAACATTTATTTATTTTTTGTCTGTCATTTCGTTGGTCTAAATGTTAGTCTTTATGACTCCAGATCCTAAGATTCCAGGTTCGAGTCACGGGTTAGGCTAAAAAATTATATAGTTGTTGGCTCAAAGAACTATTAAAATACTTTCATAAGTTCAATCATTTTAAAAATGTATTTTGAAATAATACTGAATCATACAATGAAAATTGATATTCTTATTATTATTCAAATAAAATTTTCATAATATAGTTAGTTCAAAAGAATTAATACAATATTTCTTGTAAAAAACTTGCGTAAAAACACTTTAGTTATAATTAAATCATGAACCATAACATCATATAAGGACTTCAAATAATATATATACATCTATCTATACATGTATGAATTAAAATCGATATGTGTATATGTTTCCTATGAACTCCAAAACAGTTGGAGCGATTTTGATGAAATTTCCAGGCTATCTCCAGATTAGCCCATGCGGGTGATCCTATGAATTTTGTTAGCGATCGGAAGTTTGGACGCGGGCGAAGTCGCGGGTACTGCTAGTGAATAAAATTCTAACTGACTCGAATATGTACATTAAATATTTTTTGGAAAATCTTATTGAAATAGTCATTATTATCGATACAGAGGCCGAATGTATAGTTTATAGAATTTTTGTCCATCTGTTTGTCTATGACCGCATCACGAGAAAACTACTGGAGAGATTTTGATTTGGTATGATTATAGCTGGTTATCCGAGTCACACCTAAGATATGTAAACGAATGATGTATTCTCCAGACGAATATATTCAAATTGAAAATTTGAATTATTCATTATTGCACTTAGAAGTTTATTATCATAAACTTTTAATATAATTTTACCATCAGCCAAAAGTCATTAAGACTTTCATTGCCTACAAAACCTAATCTTCAGGATTTATTTCATACTCTGACTACATAACATGTAGATTGTAGAGTTCGAGCTCTATCGTAGTTTTATATCTGTATTATGTAATTTTTTATTACGTTTCATTTATTTCGCGTCGTTTCTAATTTCATTGATCGCTATTCTCACATCGTGGCGTCAATATTAAATCATCATTATAATCGCATAAGGCACTAGTGAAAGTAACAGTCGTGAGACCGACTCAGGGAGTAATGGATCGGTATCACGATTGTCTTTCCGTTCGTTTTTAAGATATAGGCGAGAAGCGATTTTGTTAAAAGATTCGATTGGGAAAGGTGGTTTTTGAAATGTTAAATTACTATGTAATATGTTGTTGTTACTAGTTTCTTCTATCTATATATAAAAAAATCAATTGCCGTTCGTTAATTTCGCTAAAACTCAAAAACGTCTGGACCGATTTGAATATTTTTTGTTGAGGGTGTGTCAGGGATGGCTTAAGTATAAAAAATAGGGGAAAAGCCAAAAAAAAGACAACTGAAAATCGAAAAGATCAAAACTGTTTATTATATACCTATGTATATAATATTATATTGTATCTATTCCATACTAACCGTTAAAACGTACATACCTAGGGATGAACCCTAGTGAAGCGAGGATGAGTCGCTAGTTTTTTCTAATAAATCTTATATATTTAAACGAGCAATTCTTGTATATTTATATTTTTATTTCTTTATTTATTTATTTATACCAGCGATCTCGGAAACGGCTCTAACGATTTGGCTGAAATTTGGTATATAGGGGCATTTCTCTCTCTTCTTTGATCCACTGTTCTTACAATTCTTTTTTTTTTTATACGATTCAGTGACAAACGAGCAGACAGACCACCTGATGGAAAGCAGCACCTGTCGCCCATAACACCTACGGTTCATGCACTTAGGTTTTAAGTAACAAAAATGCAGAACCACAGGTGCGTTGTCACTGTGAGGACTAAGATGATATGCCTCTTGCCTGTAATTGCGCTGGCTACCTTATCCTTCAAACCGGAACACAACAATGCAATCATTGTTGCTTGGCGGCAGAAATAGATAAGGGGGTGGTACCCATCCAGTCGGACTCCTCAGGCTTGACAGAGTCCTACCACCGGTCAAAATTATTTTAAACCAAATTAATTAAAATTTGACTTAAGTGTCGGAAATCTCATAGAAATCGGCTATTCTCTCTGTGTAAACCACACATTTACAATTTATAATGTGAATGGACCCTTTTGCAACTCGCGGCGCGCCGGAGGCGTGGCATTAAATTAGAAGTAACAATGCGGATGGTTTATAAATATTGCTTATGTAATCTGCTCTAAATAGTAAACAAAAGGAAAACGCGTGTCAATTACGTGAAGACATGTTTTATGTAGATAAGTAAGATATTATTATATCAAATATTGTAAGATTATATACCTGACGTGAAGCTTACCAGTTCATTTACCAGTAGATGTATATAATATGATAGATTTATGGTGATAAACAGACACATATGTCGCCGTGGTTTTTCACTACCAAATAATTGAAGTTATATTCATGAGGTATGTTAATGTATACCTTAAATTCTAACATTATATATAGGTGTTTTAAAAAGGTATTGGACTGTTTTTAAAAGGGTAGATAATACTTATTGATCCGGAACAAAATATATGAAAAAATTGTTTCACTTTATGAAAAAAACATGGAATTTCATTATTCAATGAAAAAGTAATAATGAAATTAAATGTTGAAAATTTTATGTTTATTTATTCTATTATCTCATGTTTCGATCACTTATGCGATCAAAGATCTCTTGTCCCGCGAACTCCTGCGCAAGTAGAGCAAATAAAACAAGAAATACAATAACTGTATTTTAAATATTTATGAAAACCGTTAATTTCCGATAAATCGATCGTATTATTTACTTCAACAATGATAATTTAATTTTATTCTAGTTTTTAAATCGTGTAATTGTTATGTAAATTAAAAATGTAGTGTACGTAATGTTCAAGTGTGAAACTGTTTTTTTGGGGTTCCGTAAATACAAGGTTAAAGATATAGATATAGAGTGTCTGTTTCTATATGGAAAATATTATATATGTTTGGATGTTTGTTACTCAATTACGCCAGAACGACTGAAAGGATATGGATGAGACTACTTTTTATCCCGGAAAAACAAATCTATCACATGAGAAGCGTTCTTATGGGATAGATTTGTTTTTGTTTTTCTAGAGGCGTAAAATAACCCGACAACAGACGTATGAGTTGAATAAAGAAATTATGAGTTAAATGGAGTTAGTTTTTAGTTTTATAATAATAAACTAAGAAAAAACTTTTATCAAGCTCATCTGATTTAATATGTATCAATTGGAAGGGCTTGTTATGAGATCAACAAATATTCGTACATTCATAATTTTAAAGTGCATAGTTCAAAAGATATAAAAGCTTAACGAATAACTCCAGGAGTAGGTACTACAGAGATAAGGCCTTTTAGATTTTTGGAAACATATAGCGAAAATCTATTTACATATTTAAAATTTATTTAATTATAAATATATATATATATATATATATATATATATATATATATATATATATATATATATATATATATATATATATATATATAATGGATAAATAAAGGGATTTATACATTATAATCCATCAAATTCCCATAACGTACAGAACCATTCTACGACGCGAGTCCTACTTGAACATTACTATTTTTTGCGCAAACAGCGCAGTCGTAAATTTCTTTTTTTATTATACTACAACGAAGTTGTTCTTCTGTTCTCGAGTTTTTTGTCACATCTTCATATGTGTATGTATGTACGTTATTTTCCGTGTAGCACGTGCCTGATTGGCACTGCCTAGTCTGCGCTGAACGAATGTATGTATAGGTAATACAAATATTTGTCCCAATTTGGCACGACAAAAGGTTGTTGCTTGCTTTAGAACTACGGTCTTGATATTGTTGAGTGTATTATAGCGTTTTGAACGTCCCACTGCTGGGCACGGGCCTCCTTTCAATACGAGAGGGATCAGGCCATAGTCCACCACGCTGGCCAAGCGTGGGCGGACTGAGCATGTCTTTCGAAAACTTGCTAGGTTCTCTTAGACATGCAGGTTTCCTCACGATGTTTTCCTTCGCCGTAAGGCAAGTGGTGATCATGTTAGAAATGATTCGCACATGAACGTATCAGAGGTGCGAGTGGCGTCATTTGAACCCGCTTCACTCGGTTTCCCAAGTAAGCGCGTTATCACTGGGTTTCCACCGCCTCTATTGGTGAATACTGAATAGCAATCCATAATGTGGGCCATCCTTAAGATTCGAAAAATTATTTTTGATTTGACTTTAAAGTCAATGTACAACACGTTTGGCTCAGTTTGTAGAGAGCCTACTTGTTGTGCCAGCGGTCGCGGGTTCGAGTCCCGCTGGGGGCATTCATTTATGTGATGAGCACGAATGTTTGTACTCCAATCACCAAACACCCATTGTTTATATTTATGATATGTATTTAAAGTTATATATGTGTAGTGTATCAACCATCTGGTATCCATAACACAAGCCTCGTAACTTAGTACTTACCATGGAATTAGATGCTGCGGTATGTTAATGTCCCAACATATAAAAAAAATATATGTTTTTATTTATTTCATCATGATGCTTTTTGTCATCATTAGGCAGTCATATTGCAAATGATTCGTATATGAGAATATCAAAGATGCAAGAGCCGGAGGCCGGACTTTGAACCCGATTCCCTTGATTTTCTAAGCGAGCGCGTTATCACTGGGCTACTGCCTTAAAATATTAATATTTTTGCAAATCATGCTTTATCTGATTCTTCTTTAAATTATTCTAAGCAACCATTAATCATTTTATTTCATAAATCACTTTGGGCGGAAGTTAGATTATGATCTTCGGATATTTTTAGTGTTATTAAAGTAGGCTTATGTACATACATACATTGTAATTTTATTTAATTATATTATACATATTAATGTATATTATAAAAAAAATGGTCTGTTTGATCGTAATAACTCAGGCTCGATTAATGTTTATTTATGTTAAGTATTAAATACAATAGTATTTAATAAAAACCGTTTATAAATATATAGTCTCTTCGATTGACAAGTTTTTCTATAATAACGAATTAATTTTGTTTCGTCAATATTAATCTTTACTAATAGGCATTATGAAGCTTAAGAAATTGTTTGTTTTTTTGTTTATTTGAACGCGCTTAAATTCAATTATACACAAATAACCTAAACGAGAGAAGCCGCAGCCAAAATTTAGTCCACAATAATACAAGGAAATAAGGAAAGAATACTTTATAGTTTATACTCTTATATAACATACCTTATTTACACCATCTATTTATGTATAACAACCTCGTCTTATCGCCTCTACTGGTGACAGGAGAGCTGGCGCTGGGAATGCGGCTAGCATTCTTGCCACTATTCCACGCGGACATGACTTGTACAGTAATAACTAAGTGTATATTTGTTGTATATATAATTAAGTATATCTGTAATTTTCTTAACACATTATGCATTTAATGTTTGGTCAAAAAAAATATTTATGTATAAAAAAATCAATTACTGTTCATTAGTCTCGCTAAAACTCAAAAACGGCTAGACCGATTTGAATCATTCTTTTTTTGTTTAGTAATAGTGTGTCCGGAGTTGTTTAAGTATAAAAGAATAATAGGGAAAATCCAAAAAAACCGCATGAAAATCGAAAAGTTCAGATCTGTTATTTTGTACCTATCTATCTATTCCATACTAATCGTTAAAACGTACGTAGATGAAATCAAGCGAAACGAGTGTGAGTCGCTAGTTTTAAATAAAACTATCGTTTCGGATTTTCGCGGATTTATTTTGATATCTGGTTCCCAACGTTTCGAATGCTTTACAGCAATCATGATGACAGTCATTAGTATTAATCATTTTTAAAATAATTCATCAAAAAGTAATGGTGGGACTTGATACTATGTCGTAGTAATGTAATAAATAGCGGCGAACAGAATATACTTTTGTATACCTTGAACCCTCATACTGTAATCTTAATTAGCATGTAACACTTGTCCACGACACACTTGCCGGTGACATGATTAAATCGGGCCGCGATTAGAAAAGTGACAATTTGCGCGATGCGACCGTGACGTGTGACATAGACGCACATACAGAATAGAAATTGTTTACATATATGTAAGCTTAATACGGAATTTTAATTAATAAATTTAAGTCGTTATTGCTTAACCGATTTTGATGCCATTTGATATGAATAGATAGATATACTTTAACCCTAAGGTCCTTTTCTAAAGGCTCTTCAAATCCAGTAAGAGACTTTAACAGAGTGAAGCGATTGAAATATCCTTTTAATGGGTCTGCACTATTGCTATTACTATTACAAATATCTACCGGTGGTAGGACTCTGTCAAGCCTGAGGAGTCCGACTGGATGGGTACCAGCCCTTATCTATTTCTGCCGCCAAGCAACAATGATTGCATTGTTGTGTTCCGGTATGTAAGATAAGGTAGCCAGCGCAATTAGCAAGAGGCATATCATCTTAGTCCTCACAGTGACAACACACCTGTGGTTCCGCATTTTTGTTACTTGAAACCTAAGTGCATGAACCGTAGGTGGTATGGGCGACAGGTACTGCTTTCCATCAGGCTGCTCGTTTGTCACTGAATCGCATAAAAAATATATGAAAAAAAACTCAAGTATTAGTATTTAATACTTTATACAAGATATAGGCAGTATTATTACTGGACAGAGGTATCAGGTAGTAGATTACATTCCCGATCAATGCAAAAGTTGATATTAACGAGTACATCACATGATGTGGTCCCGGTCTGTTTAAGACAAAGTGGTTTATTGATAACTCAGTCTCACCATAAAGGGAAAGCGTTAAAATATGTGGAATTTTAGTAATAATAAAATTTACAATATTATTTAATTATACCTATATGTCAGTACAGAATAGAAAAAATAATCATAGGACTCTACGTCTAAAATTTTTGAATATTTGAAATCATTACACGAAATATTGCTATTTCTTTCTGCCAGTGAAAGTACAATATACGTCAAACACATCTGCTCAATTAGATGAATAGGCTTTTAACAAGCAGTGAATATTTTTATGCTTATCAAGTTGAAAACTGTGTTATCATGTCAATTCTAATATATGCATGTAAAACTCGTTTTGCCGTATGGTGCATGGGGCAGAATTAAAATGTAGGCTATGTCTGTCCTCACGATCCTAGGCTCATCGAAATCCGAAGTCAAACGTGAAAAAACAACATACAGACAGAGTTTCGTTCACATTTATCATGAAATTTATATTAATAATTTACCTTGATTGTCTTTCATTTTAGTCATCAAAAATGAATAATATAACAAAACTGATTTTTATAAAGTTTTTAATATTTAGGCCTGGAAGAATAGAGAAAATTTCTTTAGGAAAAAGCTTTATTATGGCTAAAAGTAATATAATAAATATTGTTATGAAAAATATATGTTTATGTGTTTGCAACATACAGTAGATGTACTACACCGATCATCTAGTTACGTAACGTATGTATGTTTGAGTCGACTTTGAACGCGCGTGGGCAAAGATTTCTGGTGTACCTACTACACCATTGACGTATATGACGCGTGAATTGCGTAGGTAATAATTTGTGATCTATTGGTTTAAATATAACATAATATATATATATATATATGCACGTATCTATACGTGTGTATAAAATGTATGTATATATAGGTTATTTTTCAACTAGACGAAGTCGGGACAGATTGCTAGTATTTTTATAAAACTTGTACCAACAGATACCATTTTGTTTAGAAGGTAGTTTGTCTACAGTGAAAGGCCACGTTCCGCCCTGAATGTTTCGCTCTTACTAGATAAACTTCAGGATATCAATTGCAAGTATATATATATATATATATATATATATATATATATATATATATATATATATATATATATATATATATATATATATATATATATACATATGTAGGATTCATGAACACTTTGTATAAATATATGTATTTAATTTATTATCATCAGCCAAACTAGTGGATTCGATTCTTCGTCATTATCAATTCTGATGATTTTTTTTTTCTATTTTCCAAAAAGTTTGCATGAAGAATTTGGGACATTTTTTTACGTCGCGTTAGAAAATTCATTTACGCATACCTACCACCTTCATAGATGTATATAGGTGGTTACAGAGTATATACTACAACTACACTCAACTATTACATCCCAAATGTAATCTGCTGAGATAAACCACAAAAACCATGGGGATGCTTGTCCACCAACCATGGTCTTATATCTCGCATGGTACACCGCCTACCAAAGTGAGCCATCTTCCAGTGTGCCTCTTGGCTTTACACCAGGCTGGATAAATTATTATAAGCACATTATACCTGCTCGCAACCTTCAATGTACATGAGCTGTTGAACTCTTATTTTTATATATTTTATTGAAAATTAAAATATTCAATTATACATTACTAGTGAATTGGTAAGTTAAGGCAGCGAAGCAAGGATGCTTCGCTTATGTACATCTGTATACGTAGGGACGGTATGTAATTTTTACCATATAGAGGGCATGTAGTTATTCGATGTAAAAAATCACTATGTTGCTGTATGCAAAAGAGCAAACTACAAAAAACACTTTCGCATATTTTATAATATTAGCAAGAATTTTGCAAATTTGGCACGAATGTTTTACAAAAATAATGTAAATTAAGCTAAATTGTATTGCAACTAAATAGTTTTTACTATAAATTGTTATTATTTCTTGCTATAAGATTTTTGGGCCAACTAAGTAGCCTAGATTTAAATTGCTTCATTCCAACAAGCAAAAGGCCAGTCGATTGACCCTTAACATTACCATTTCAAATAGTTACGTCCAGAACTAAATTACAGTTTAAGTAATGTTTGTACTTTAATGGCTCCACTCGGGTTCACAAATAGGGAAAATACCTAGGAATTTTTTATTATTTTTTTTTGGAAATTATTACTTCTTAGATTTACGCGAATATTTGACATTTTAAATATAACTATACCCCACACACCTAATATTAGCTGCTTTCTGTAACAACTATATAATTAATGAGGTTTTTCAGACGTCTAAAACCTTAGTCTATCCTGTGACCATGATTGCTGTAAAGCATTCGAAACGTCGGGAGACCAAAAATCAAAATACATAAATCCACGAAATAATCCGAAAATATAGTTTCATTCAAAATAAAAATATGTGTTGAACGGCCTTTATCCACCGCACTATAATCTGGAATTTAGTGATGATAATAAGTTCTACCAATAACTTTCCTAATAGGGCATTGTAAACAACTTTCTAAATTTCTAAAAATCTTTTTTAATAAACCTCTACATTATATATTCATTCGCCAGATGATCCTAATTTTAGTAATTTTTGAGATTGCTTAAATAATCAGTCAGTATGCAATGTAGCTGTTGTATGTTAGATATTAATTATAAGAAATAATTTGTGTTTTTCTACAGGATTTTTGTATGAACTCAAAGATTACAATTTACAAACCAAATTAAGTTGGGTCAGGAGTCTGAGTCGATTCTGTACATTAAATATTTATTGGAAAATCTTATTAAATACTTAGTCATTATTATCGATACAGACGGCAAATCTATAATCTTTAAATTTTTGTTTGTCTGTCTGTGAACGAGAATCATCACGAGAAAATCACTGGACAGATTTTGATGGGTATGGTGAGAGCTGGTTATCTAAGTCAACATATATGATATATTTTAATGCGGAAAATATGTCATCTCTGAAAAATCTAGGTATACTTACTAACCATTAAAACGTACCTTAAGTACCCGTAAAAGCTAGTTTTAAATAAAACCAGACACTATATCCACAAATAAAGCAGCAGAACAATGTCTTTATTCCTCAATTACTTTCTCTTCTCTCTACCCTAGAATGGATAGATTGTTAAAATCTAGAAGTTTAAAGCAATCCGGGTCTCAGTGCGATTTACTTGTTTTTTTTATCTGCGAATCAGTAATCGATAAAGAACGTACCGAAACCGTTATTGCGCGTTGTTTTACAAATAAGCAAATGTTTACGATTGATTGGCCATGCAGAATGTACAGTTACATCTATATAAATAAAAAGGAAATTCTGTTCGTAAGTGGTAAACGCATCAGTTGAGAACCGCGGAGGCCGATTTTACCCTCTTTTGTTTAAAAATTTCCTAATAGTCCGAATAGCATTCATAGAGGGAAAACCTAGAAAAGTTGCCAGAAAAACTGGAAAGTTCGAGAAAAACTGAAAAGATTTTTTTTATGGTATAAACTCTACTCTAGCTTATACAGTTGCAAATCGAGAGTCGAGGAATATAAGTTTATAGTGTTTCTGTTAAGAAACAACAATTTATATAGTTTTCTAAAACCAAAATTATACCATCGAACTATGATAATGAGGGAATAAATTGTGCGTATGTGATTTTTTTGTACATAGAAATACCTCTTTTCTAGTTAGTTTTTTTAAGATATACTTCCGTTTAACCTTCTATAACAATGCCTTTAATATGCCAAAAAATAACAATACAATAACTCGAAAAAAATATATATGTTTTATATGATTTGCTAAAGCCTATCTATCTATCTTATCTTCAGATTTACTTACACCTCATAAGTTTGATGAAACACGCAATAAGTAGTTATAAGAAATATGACTTTAATTTTATTATATATATTTTTTTACCGAAAAATCATTTTGCTACAAAGTAAAGAAATTAAAATACATAAATCATTTTCAAATATATATATATATATATATATAACATACGTTCATAACTTTTATATAAGATCGTATTATCCAGCGCAGATCGTCTGTTATCTTATTGAAAAAGATTACGAGATAGACACACATCTCACGTCCGTTCGCGAGATAGTGTGCTGTTGTGAAAGGCCAGCAATATTAAAAAGAATTAGGTTCTGTAAATCTTAGTCCTCAAACAATATATACCCAACTTTATTTCTTATGAAAACGTGTTGAATAGAGACTATTAGGAGTTTAATCTTTTAGATCTACTGAAATTATTGATATTTTTTATTTAGATTATTAATTGAATTAGAATGGAATAGATCCTTTGCTCTTTAAAAAACAAAAACAAATTTATCCCACGGGAACCATACATTTTTCCGGGATAAAATGTAACCAGACTATAATCTATCTCTGTGCCAAATTTCATCCAGATCAGATGTTTTCGAATTATCTACCTAATTATATGGGGCATGTTTTTGAATTAACAAAAAAATTACTAATCTCTTCTGGGTTTACTACTGTTGTCAAGAAATACCTATAGAGGCGTTTTAAAACTATTTTAGAGATTTTAAGAGGCCTATTACATTTTGACTGATTTTTCAATTTAATGCCCATTTTTGACGTTCTTATTCAGAGAAACTGAAACTCTTCGACAATTTAGACTTATTGTATGGTGGAGAATAATTATTAATATAGTTCATAATATAGTTCTTTTCGCAAATTTTCATTATTAATTGAAATAAAGCCTAAATTATAAAGCAAATTTTTAATATAATGCGCGACGACACTATTTTAAGCTCATGGATTGAAATACTATACAAAACAAAAGAAATGAAAAATATATAATATCTCGTAGGTATATAGTGGTTGAGTTTATAGCGGCCTCGGAATTTGAAAATATGTATTGGATTTCTACAAAAATATCCTTTTTGCAATCTTAAAAACTAATAAAAACGTTTAGAATTAGCTTTAAATATATCCTTATATGATTTATATTATTAAGTAAAATTTATACCACAATATACATCAGTTCAAAAGGAACGTAATAACATACTTTTTTTAAGTAATTTATTATAAAACTTTACATAGAAGTAATTACAACTGCAGAAAACGCTAGAAACAGCGATGCGTCGGCCGCTCGAACTCAATACCATAGAACTCAGTACATTTTGTGATAGGCCTCTTAAGCTGTAGAGCTCCTATAACTATTTATGCATGTAATGTTATTATCATGCACGAACGTAAACACTCGACCTACTTTATCCAAGTAAATTACTCTGTCAATAGCAATTTTCGCTGTAATTAAATTTGCTTTAAACGCACTACCTGTCGTTTATATAATATTTAAATACATTTTTTTCATCATATCACATACTCGCATTTTGCTTCTGATGTAGGCTTAGAAAATATGGCGACCATACTCGCCATTCTCCACTTTTTTCGCCTTCGGGACGTTCGCTTTACTCCTATGTGTTACTCCAGGGTCATAGTTTATCTGTGTGCTATATGCACAAATCCGTCCAATCATTTCGGCGTGAAGGGCTAAAGCATATACACACATACAAACTTTCGTTTTTTTTAATAATCGCCTAACAACCACGATTTAATAATTGGTCCGTACAAATATTTATATGGTTAGTACAAATTTACCGTTCGTAAACTCGAACCTGCGACTTCAGATACACTATTGAGTCACTGCACTAGGTCACCTAGTTAATATAAATTATAAAATGTTTTTTACGTGCTTTTAGAGGCTTCACCGATTGCTTAACAGATTGTCATGAAAAGTAGTTATCACGAATTAATAGAAATACATTGATTAGAAACTTTTTAAGTACTGTAATTGAGAGGTTAAACCAATAATAATTTGGATAATATGGAGCCGGCTTGATGATGGCTACGATATGACTTAAGAGCGTAAGACTCTACTACTAAACCTCTAGAATTATACGAACAAGCTATCTATGTCACGAGAACCATACATTTTTTGGAATAAAAAGTAGCCTATATGTTATTCTGATGTACGAGCTATATTATTGAAAAGTTTCATTAAAATCCATTCAGTAGTTTTTGCGTGAAAGAGTAACAAACATTCATACATCTCTATACATCCGGACATCCTCACAAACTTTTGCATTAATAATATTACATAGTAGCATTTGATTAATTGTGGCTTTTTTAATAATGATTTTAACTATAGGTTATTTATTTAACGAATTAACAGTGAATTGTTATCTTTAACTGAAATCCACACATTCCTACAATCGATGGTTTAATTAAACTGGTATTCTCGACGCCACCATTCCAATAGATTAGATAAAGAATGATAACATATTTGTACCTTTTCTTTGATTCTACTATTTTCAGAAATGAATCATACTTATGATACTTTAAAGAAAATGAAAAATATGATTATTGGATTTTTTTTTATTTTGAGCTAAATAAGTGAAAATATTTCACCAGGTTTATTTATCTATGGAAATGTGTGTGCATAAAAACAAATTCATTCAATTTGCACAGATGGCACAATACTATATATTATACTGTGCATCCCGTAAAAAGAAATTGAACAGCTTTATTCGTACTATTCTTCGCTATTTTTAACCGACTTCCATAAAAAGGAGGAGGTTCTCAATTCGACCGTATATATATATATATATATATATATATATATATATATATATATATATATATATATATATATATTTTATGTTTGTTCGCAGATTTTTTCGTCGTTTATGAACCGATTTTGATCATTCTTTTTTATTATATTCGTTTGCAAAGTTTCAATCCGATACGACCATTAGTTTTCAGCATTTGTATTTGTTTACATAAATTGTTAGAGGTGAACATAATAAAAGCGTGTTTAAACAATAAGACAAGAAAACATTCTTTAAAAACAACATTGAATATATGGTTAAATCTTTATCCATCCATATTTTGTTTATCCATCTATTTCCTTGTTAATAAAATCTACGAAACTTGAAAATAATTATTTCATCTTCAGACAGTTGCAAAAAGGTAAAATAAGAAAAAACATGATTAATGGAATGTTTTTAGTTTATATTAATAAATTTAATAAGGCAGTGGTTGCCCAGTGGTAACGCGCTCGCTTGGAAAACCGAGTGAAGCGGGTTCAAATCCCGGGTCTCGCACCTCTGATATTTTCATGTGCGAATCATTTCTAACATGATTACCACTTGCCTTACGGTGAAGGAAAACATCGTGAGGAAACCTGCATGTCTGAGAAAACCTAGCAAGTTTTCGAAAGACATGTGAAGTCCGCCAATCCGCACTTGGCCAGCGTGGTGGACTATGGCCTGATCCCCCTCGCATTGAAGGGAGACCCGTGCCCAGCAGTGGGACGTTAAAAAGGGTTGAATACAAATAAATTTAATCAGTATTTTACCAGGCTTATTTATCTACGGAAACGTGCGAGCATTAAAGCAAATTCATTCAATTTGCACAGATGGCACACTACTACAGATATACAGATGTGCCATCCTATAGAAAGAATTTGGACATCTTTAATTTGAATTGAAGAACTCGTCACTATTTTATTACATTCGTTTGCAAAGTTTCTAATCCATACGACAATTACATTTCAAACAATGTGGTTTAAACTTTCAAGATTTGTATACATAACTAGTTAGTAGTTAGAGGTGAAGATAATCTACTGGTATAAGCGATAATATTTATTTAGCGATATTATTACACGTTTGGCTCAGTTTGTAGTGACCCTACTTTCTGCGCCGTGTCGCGGGTTTGAGTCCCGCTGGGGGCATTCGTTTGTGTGATGAGCACAAATGTTTGTACTCTAGTCATGGGTGTTTATATTTATAATATGTATATATTTAAAGTTATATATGTGTAGTGTATCAACTATGTATCTGGTATCCATAACATAGGCTTCGTAGCTTACCATGGAACTAGATGGTGCTGTGTGTTAATGTCCCAACATATTTATTATTTGAGCTTTTTCTTTATTTTTATTATTTTTGATATTGGATTACAGTTTCTTTTTTGTTTTCATTTATTTTTACTTTATGTAAACAGGTACTATTTCTTGACTTGATGTAACTTTGCATGGTGTTTCTTTTTTACTTGTGAAAACTGTTTTGACTAATGTAAATGTTATAAATTTTATTAATATGTAACATAAAAGCTGTACGTTTTCCTGAATAAACAAATCAAAAGAGAGATTTTGAAAATCATTGCCATCAGCTTAAACAAAGCAATAGATTACAAGTCTCAAATAAAAGACGATGTCGCTATAGAATATGGATCATTTGTCACGTAAATGCGCCGCCCACTTTTGTTATCGCGACATGTAACTGATAACATCACAGTTTACAAAATAAAATTTAAATTGCTCCTGTTATACTCATATTTTGACTATTTTATATTATATTTAGTCTTTAGTTTAACTTTATAAACAAAGTGTAGATTAAAACTTTACACCAACAGCTTCGTTTTCGCTGAGTTATATTTTTTGACAAAAATATAGTAACTATTCTATACAAATATAAGCTACCCTTTCAAGGGGTGAAACTCTCGTAAACTTTAGATTACGAATGTCATGTCTTCACCATGTCTATACAGGAATTAAGGTATCCATATAACCATACACTAGATTATTTTGACCTGAGCGTTGATAATCCGATAACAAGAAATAACTTTGTAATATGTAGATTGTTATACAATTGAATCTAAAACATCTGAAAATCTTACCCCATATGTTAAATATTAAGATCTTTAGGCTACAAAGCTAACCATACATAAAATGCACGTAGCACTCGGAACGTACCCCAAAAAATATGTTTTTTTACGTACGCCATCGGTTCAATTGACCATACTACAATATAAAAATAATTTCCGGCGAAGAAATTACTGTGACATAAGCAGAACGGATATCGGGAAATAAAAATAAGTGAACTTACGAAATCTGTTGCGATCATTGAATTCTTGATGCTATACACCGTTCAAAAACAATTTTTAAATATTTTACTTACCTACTGTTACACTTTGTTTTAACAAATCTTATTTTTCAATGTAGCAGCGACACACGTCGCTCATTTGAAATTCTACTCGTATTGTCAAAGTTACATAACCTTCCTAAATAAGAAGGCTATAAAAATATAAACAAACAAACAAACTTTTTAGCTAAATATCTTAGTATAATATTGGTGAAAGTTATATTCTATCCAATATCAGCTACTTATATAAGAAAACTATATCAGTGGAGCCACAGGCAAAAGCAAGTCAATAAATTTTAGCTTTCTGCAGTCCTTTTACAAATAAACTTTATATAAAGGTATAACTGTACGCGCAACATGCTTAAAAAAAGATGCGAAGTTTTCTGTGTACGTTCTAAATAATATATAGATGTTATCAATATAGATTATACGTATAAAACAATGTCGATACGCATTTAAATATTATTTAAATAATTTATTATTCTATGAAGAAAAATAATGCTAATAAAAATTTGTGCCTTGCCTACATGTAGGTCAATTAAAAGAGCACTATCGCCAAATTATTGAGCTTATTAATAATAATAATCTAAATATATAAAAGGCAAAAGTGATTGACTGATGTATATGTATCAACGCACAGGTCAAACCCTTAAGGCCAGAAAATTGAAATTTTGCACACGTACCTATTCCTCATATGACGAAGGCGTCCACTAAGAAAAGATTTTTCAAAATCCAACCCCTAAGAGGGTGAAATAGGGGATAAAAGTTTGTATGAAACTTTTTATTCCTTGGACGTATTTGCATGAAATTTCGCATTTTTCGTACTTTGATTGCGAGCGAAGCCGCGAAGTTTGCTAGTTAATTTATAAAACTACTGACAAAGATAAAACACATGAAAATGCTGTTTTTTAACATTATCTACTGTGAGGTGATTGTTCCTCTATCTCTTATAATACGTTATCATTTAACGATAGACAATAGACATGCTTCTACTATCGGTAATTTAATTAAGTTTTTTTTTATATGTGAATATTAATATTATGTAATTAAAATGTACTTACATATTTTGTAGAACTAATTCTCCTCACCCTCTGAGTTGGCTTCTTCTGCGCTCTACGATACTTGTTAGCCTCAGACGCCGCGGCACTTTGACTCCTCATTGACGCGGCACTTTGATCTTCCAGCACAAACCAATCCGTTACTGAACCGCGTCTTGGCGATTTCGTACACACAGTATGACGCTTTGTTACCAACATTTGGTTTAACTCAGTCTTAAAATCCTCACTTATTCTATTCGCTTTATTCACATGTAGTATTTTTGGAGAAGGCAAAGTGTTGAAAGATATACTCTTTCTCTTTTCATCGATTGTCAAATCGTTAGATGTCCGCGTGTACGGTTCACAATCACTCAAATAATTTTCACTGAACATATCAACTGTTTTGTCAAACTCATCCAGCAAGTGTTCAACGGATTCTGTTTTCAACATATTTACAACTAACCCCTCACTAGACATTGATGTTGAAGTGGACGCGCAGGAATTATGATCAGAGTCCTGCAACTCTTTGATGCTTTTAAGAAAAACATTGTCTGCTTTGTCGTAGTATACATCTGCAATGTACTCCAAGCTGTCAACCGAGGTATCCCCCAAAGTGTCGCTGCTACCAAAAGCGTAAGATAAACTGTTTTTAGTCAATTTCATTTTCAATTTACTTTCTTCTTCTTCAATGGCTCTGGGAAGAAATTCGAAACTTTTGCTTCTAGTATATACAGGTGAGTGTATTTTTTTATCCATAAGTTCTCGGTTGCGGAAAAACCAAAAACGTTTGCTAGATTTACTTTCAGACTTATTTTCTTTATCGGTTTCATGGCTTGGACTAGATACATTGGAGGCTGCTTCTTTAGATCTCTCATCTTCGACTATTGTTTTCCACTTTGGCTTCTCACTCTTATCTTTTCCAAACAAGCTTATACGGAATTTGTCTCGAAAACTAAAGGATTTCTTTAACGGCGACACGGCTTCGTCGTCTGATGATGTTTTTTCTGGCGATGGTGTGTCAGGTATAATAGGTAGACATGATGCTAAGAGGCCTGATGACTTTGCTACTACCAATTCCCTCGAATGTCCTCGTACAGGCACTGTACTTGGTTTGAATCTGTCAGGCAAATCACCAAGCAGGCAGCGTTCTATTAGCTGTACATTCTCCGCATTAAGTTTCTTCAGCACATCAGGCCTTCTGATTACAGGTTTCCTATCTTTGTCCATGGCTCAACGTCATTACTGGGCCGTGGAGCGTTTCTGACTAGCATATCGCGCGTTGCGATATCTCCGAACTGATAACGATAACGCTCTCTTAACTTATTTCTATGTATATCTTTATAAAATGACATTTGTTATTTACAGGTACATGTATAAAAGAAATACTGGTTTTACAGTTTACGAAATGTTGACTGCCATTTTATTATGTGGTAAACCTAATCAATAATTTTGTCTGTATGTACATACAAATATTTTAATGTGTACCGTACATATAAATAAATATAACATTTTAAATAAATATTTTAGGATATTAACACACTGCACCATCTAATTCCATGGTAAGCTACGAGGCTTGTGTTATGGAAACCAAGTAGTTGATACACTACACATATATTACTTTAAAAATACATACATATTATAAATATAAACACCTATGACTGGAGTACAAACATACGTGATCGTCACACAAATGAATGCTGCCAGCGGGACTCGAACCCGCGACCGCTGGCACAACAAGTAGGGTCACTACAAACCGAGCCAAACTTGTCATCAAAATAAAAACATAAATAATAAAAACTTCGTAATTTTATGTATGTAACATAAAATTCTTTATAGTAAACGATACTCTCCTACATATTTAATAGAGTCGGCCAAGTTAAATCAATACAAACGTAGCAACGTTGTAACCTCGCTTACACGTTTAACCTCTAACTTAAAAAAAAAGATATTTTAAAAAACGTACGTATTATTATTGTATTATGCTGTTTTTGAAGAGGAACTAATTATAATTGAATAAAATGCGAACTTATTCAGCGGCTTGAAAGAGAAATCTGTTACGCCAGCACATACCAAATCATACAGAACGGCAATTAAAACGTTCCCACAATTGTTTTGGAAGCTACGTAAGATAATGGTGTTTTGTTATAAAATAATAACAGAGTCGCCGAGACGGTCGCGATGTGCCTCGCCCAGGAAGAGATCGCCAGTTGGGAGATCTAGCAGTAAGATATATTTATATTATTTTAGTACTAGCGACTTGCGTTTTGCGTTTATATAATAAATAACATATTATTGTATCTGGCCGACAGAGCTTTGCTCGGAGTTTTTCGGAAGAAATATAAAAATTGCTTTTTTCTCAGAAAAACCTTATTCAAATACAAAATTTGATCCAAATCGTTAGCGCCTTTTTCGAGTATGTATACATACATATGTATATACATGAATTACTTACTTAATAAAATAAACAGCTATAGCAGCACCACTTTTCGACAAGTTTTATTACTAACTTCAGCGTTGTGCTACTCCAAATCGTAGTCTATTTGTGTATTAAATATCATCTAAATCTGGCCAGCCGTTTTAGCGTGTAGGAGTAACAAACAAACACACATACAAACGTTTATTGTTAAAAAAAGGTGGGAGTAAGTAATTATTTATTTATTTTATTTATTTATCATATAAAATCCACAGCTAAACCTTTACATAACAAAATACACAGATATTATCTTGACAGAGACCATAAATTGGATTAAAATTAATTCAATTGTCTTTTTTGTGGGTATATTATGTAATACATTTGCTAATTGTGATTTTTCAAGATAAGACTAGAATTATTACATCTATACTAATATTATAAAGAGGTTAAGTTTGTGAATTTGTGAGGTTGTAGGAGGTAATCTCTGGATCCTGAACCGATTTAGATGAAATTTGGTAAGAAGATAGTTTGAGACCCTGGAAAGGACATAGGATTCTTTTTATCTCGGAAATCATCCTTTAAGGGGATGAAAATGGGGATGAAAGTTTGTATTGAGAAGCAAGCTAGGGACAATCGCTTGTTAACAATAATTTTAAAATGTACCTACAATAATAATTAATTGAAGTCGATGTATCTTTTAGTACTAACATTATTTATCAATTACTAGCGACTCCCCTCGCTTCGCTCAGGTTCGTCCCTAAGTACGTTTTGACGCTTAGTACCTACTACCTACTCGGGGTGAAGACAAATCCAGCAAAATTCTAAAAACTATAAATTCGGCCTCTGTATCGATAATAATGTCTATTTGAATAAGATTTTCAAAAAACATTTAATATACAGATTAGACTCAGTTAGAATTTTATTGAATGTATAGATAACATAGCATTAAGCATATCATGTAAATAAATAAATATAGTATGTGGTATATATGTTTGTCAATATTACTAAAAATGAGTCTACTCATAATATTTGATTAAGTTTTAAAAAGATTATACGTATCTTCAATCTTGTTTGCTTAAAATAAAAACAAATTAAATGTCAAATGCTAATTTTAAAGATAATAATATTATGTATTTAATTGGTTAACGATCTTAAAACTATTTTTGTCCTCTTCGTTATTTCAGTATCTAATACGATATCAGAATTGATCAGTTCATTTGATTATGTCAATAATGAAGAGGTTTTGGGTTCGATTCCTGAACGTGACTGGAAGCTTTTAGCAGCTCTAGCTCGGAAGAGAGAAGAAAAAGATGAAAGAGAACGGCTGGCTGAACAGTTCCAGAAGATGTGGTTGAAGGAGAAAGAAGAACGTCAAATGGTACTTGTATTAGAACTTATGCTAATTATATTTTATTATTTTTACTACGCTTTGTTAGTATTGTGAAAATATTTTCTTTCGTCTCTAAATAAAGCTTTTAGGTAGCGCCATCTATTGGTAAATTTAGAAGTAAATCTAAGTAAAATTCTAATAATTGGAGTAAAATAAGTATTTTTCAAGTTGTTTTGAAGTGAGTTTCATGTTTTTCTATTCTTTGTTTGTCTGATTTTTGCTATTTACATGATTTTTGCAATTTATAGTTTTTTTTTTTATAGGAAACCCTTTTTTTGCTAAATGTGAACAAAAATACACATTTCTTCTTTCCAGGTGGAAGCCGAAACATCAGAACAGTATAAACGCTATTTGCACCAGAAGCGATCACGTGAGCAAAGCTACAATGAGTTTAAGCGCCTACAAAGATCTATAGAGCAACAACTTAAAAGGGGACAATTGATGGACTGCATTCGACACAAGGAGCAGAGAAGTGCGGAATTGTTGGCCTGGAGAGAAGATAGAAAGGTAAAAAAAATATTTTTGTAGTATTAAATATTGATGACTGATTAAGTATTGATTAAGTATTTGCAAAACATAATTCTCAATAAGGATAAACAAATAATATGTAAATGAAAAAACTTTAGGGTAGGTATATTTAGCCATATTTATTTATTAATGATATATAATATATTAAAAATTTCATGCATTAGTACAATGGCTAATTAGTTAAGTTATTAACTAATCAACATACAATATTGTACAAAATTATTATTTTAAAAGAACTACTGTTGAGTTTCTCGCCAGCTCTTCTCAGCAGAACTGCTTTCCGAGCCAGTGGTAGCTTCCTCACGGACTGACTACACTGACTTTTAATTTAAATTTAAAACGTAAAATTGACGAATCAAATGTACTTTGAAAAGTCTATTTGAATAAAGTATATTTTGATTTGATTTGTTTGAATTCACAAAATGGTTTAATTCTCGAGGAAATTATAGTCACACTACCTATAGATCTTATCGAGAACTTGCTTTTTTGTAAGATGGTTAGTATCTATTATATCGACTTACACGGTAAATAATAAAACGAAGCAATCTTCTTTTGAATAGTAATGATTTAATTGTTCGCAGTTAACAGATCTAATCGGTAAAGCGGTAGAAGAAGAAGCTCGTATACAACTAGCGAAGGACAGAAGATGTAGACTCGGAGCCGCTGATGAATGGAAAAAGCAGGTGGAGCTTGTTTACACCCTGAAAAAAGCTGATGATGCCAGCAAAAGACGGGATGCCTTCCTAAGAAATGCTTCACAGGTATATTCTTATTATATGTATATTGTATGTATGTATATTAAAGGAAATTAAAATGTTGAACACTATCAAAATAATTGAAATGAGAACTCGAAGGAGTTTTTTCTTCATTGTTGGTTCTAGGGTTTTATGAATATATTTTGTTTTAGGAAATTTACCCCAAAAATACTTTTTATTCAGTAAGTATTTTCAATTAAGATGTTATATGTGTATATTTTGTAATATAATTATCCTTATCGCTAAGTGATCGATCTATTTATTCTAAGCAACCTTTATTTATCTTATTAATGAAAACCTTAAAAATCACTGACGGACAACATGCCTAAAACCAGCTTTTATGCAAAATTCTATCAGACCCAGGTCTAGAAGCATGAAATATTACACAAGATTTCCTTCTGCCTAAATTATTAACAGAGGATGAGAAATTTGAAATTTCGCTCTATAAATTGGAGTGTTCTGAAATCCAAATGAAAATTCCAATAAACAAAAACAACACTAACAAAATGAATCGCGCCCAGCGTCTAGCGATCTCGAACGCGCTCAGTTCGTGGGAGACGTCACTGATAAGGCAAGATATAGCCGCAGTGGAGGCGCTAAAGCGTGCGCAGGCGCAGGCGCGGGGCGAGGCGGCGCGCGCGCGCTCTCTGAGGCTGGGGCGCGCGCGCGGCCGCCGCCTGCAGCGCACGCGCCGCGCCGCCGCCCTCGCCAGGGAGATGAGGGACGCTGTGCGGGGGACCAGGTAGGTTGGGCGAAGCATACTGTACTTAACAATAAATACAATCCGATCAATCTTCCCTCGTTTCTCTATTGCACGTGACATTGGCAAAGTAATCTGTCCTCAACTGACAAGTTTCAATTGAATTGAATAAACACAGTCTACTCCATACCTCAGCAGAAAGTCTACTGATCCATACCTTATTTAATCTATCACAGTCTACTAATCTCTGCTTCAATGGGCACAGTCTACTGATCTATACAGTCGTCTAACGAAGGCGTCTGGACAATTCAATAGTATGCGAACTGTGATACTTACTTTTGTACGTATATAAGAAGTTCGCAAATGACATAATGATATACGGGTTACTTGCCACAATATGGCGCTAGTGAAAGAAACCTTCCGCCATGGAAATTAAACAACATTTTAGTTACAATCAATGTACAATGTACATGATACAAACCTACTGTATGGATTTTTATTCTGTACTTGAAATGGATGTAGGTACGTAGTTATTGAAGAAAAAGTTTCAGCAAACGCCAACACAAATTTTATTTTAGGATTAATCGATATTGATTTGTTTGATACTGCTCGTCATTAGGTTGATTATATTGCACTTGACCAATACCTACACTAAATATTGCTCTAATATACTTACTATCAATCTGTACTCAATATTCGTGAAATAAGATATTTTATTTTAAATTTTATGTATCATTTGTGCCATGTTAATACCATGAATATAAGTATCCGTATAAGTTTCTTTCTTGCTTCGCAAAAAAAGTAGTAATGAAATAATATATAAAGGAGAATATATGTAAACTACATCCTATGTAATACTTATTATGTACCATAGGATACAGCTTAGTTTATGGTCCAATATTCTTTCAAACCTGGATGATGTTAGTTTTTTTTGTAAACAACCCTTAAGTATGATGAAATTAAAGAATTTTTATTAAATACAATAACTTTAGTATTATTTTACATTAAATTTCTTGTTCAGTATAGATAGATATATTAAAATATGAAATAACAATATGGATTTTTCGTTGAAATTAATCACTTGAAAACTTCAGTTATAATAATATTTAGGTTAAACAAGTACACAATATATCTAACGCTGAAATGTTAAATAATTGTACTAATCGTAGGAGTTTCGTTTATCAAAAACTACCTCACAATACAAATGTATAAACATGAAAATGGGCTTAAAATAAAATGTCTAATTTAATAAAATTGTTTTATTTAAACATCTATACTAGTGGCTATATTTTCAGTCGCGGCTGCCAAAGTCGCTTTGGCTTTTCTATACTGTCGTAGTACTGCTTCGGCTCCTACACGAATACAAACTATGTATTACTAAAAAATCGGTCAAGTGCGAGTCGAACTCGCGCAACTAGGTTGGACGGACGGTAGACTTAGGTCGGATCCATACTATAGTATCGATCACGGTTCACTCTCTGCCCGATATCGGTCTGGTAAAGTATTTTTATACAAGAAACAATAAGTGTATTCACATTATAAGTAAAAATCAAGTTCCGGTACAATCACATTCCAGTAACGTTTTTTATATAAAAAAAAATACTTTACCACACCGATATCGGTCCGAGAACGGACTGTAGTCGGCACTATAGTGTGAATCCACCCTTAATGTTAGAACGTAAGCATAGAACAAATATCGCCACAGAGACAAAACTCAATACAACCGCAAAACGATAGATAAACAAACTACTACATAAGTCGTTGTATGCATTTTCTTTTGAGCGTGATGAATTCGGCCTGACATTGTAAAAAGCTACTATAATCTACTACTAACAATATATGTGTTACAGTCAAAACTGTTTTTTAGTCAAAACTACTTTTGACTTTGTAATAATCCAACTATGGTTTTACCTTTCAATAAAGCAGAAGCTGATGTGTGCGGCTGTAGCGGCGGGGCGGCGGCCGCGTGCGTCTGCGACATCGTCTGCCATCGGACTGATATTGTGCCAGTTGAAACGTATCTGAAGTTTGCATCCTGGATAAAGGAATGATTCATTTTTTATGAGATTTTGTTTCGAATACAGCTATTTTAACATACTCGTAGATGAATGAAGGAATGAAGGAAGGTATGAAAGAATGAATGAAGGAATGAATGAATGAAAGAAAGAATGAAGGAATGAATGACAACTTATTCGACATACACTACAATACCATAACAGTGGTAATCGTGTAGTTGTTTTTTAAGGTTCATTATATTAAATCTATGCAAGCAACTTATTTTCGCCTTACTTTGTCCAAAATATCAATATTTGTATTTTATGGCAGAGTTTTTTTCCTTTTTATTTATTTTAAAAATATGGCTTTATTTCTAAGATTTTGTATATGCATATTTAGATAAAACATTTTTTTCAGCTTTGTTAAAGTATTTTACTTGTGTATTCAACACTAACAGAATTGACATTTAAATAAATAAATATATATGTTAGGACATTAACACACAGCACCATCTAGTTCCATGACTACGAGGCTTGTGTTATGGATACCAGATAGATAATACACTAAACAAATATTAAAATTTTAATTTATTATTAACTTAAATACATACATATTATAAATATAAACACCCATGACTGGAGTACAAACATTCGTGCTCATCACACAAATGAATGCACCTAGCGGTACTCAAACCCGCGACCGCTGGCACAGCAAGTAGGGTTACTACAAACTGAGCCAAACATATCGTCATTTAAATAATTAACATACAAAAAGTCAATAACTCTGTATTAAAAACATCAATTCACAGCCACAAATATTCTTACTACAATCTAATTTAAATTCAAACTCAAAATATTTAGTGTCCTACGTATCTTTCTGATAAAACTAATTTTTGATACAACTAAATACAATTACAAAATTAGTGACACGTAAGCATATTTTGGGAGAACACTTGCATTATTCTTTGTTATTTGTTGGACACCAAATAGATTGAAACTAATTTCGTGAAATTAACTTCTGCATGCTTAAAACTAATTTCATAATACAAATTCTTCTTTATTTTAGTACTAGATTACTTTTTTACGTTACGTTTTTTTTTTTAAGCAGAACTAATTCTATTTTTTAACTCCTTATAACATCAGCTATCTGCCAGTGAAAGTCCCGTTAAAATCAGTCCAGCCGTTTCGAAGATTAGCCGAAACTAACAAACAGACAGATAAAAATTAAAAAAAAAATGTTTATCTTATAAGTACCGTATATATATTTAATACATATGTATTTAGTAAAAAGCTGTTACTTTGACATTACAAACAAACGCTTCAATATTATTTATCTGTATAGTTAAGTTAGGGCATTTTTAGTTTTACCAGTGTCTCAGGATTATCCAACACATCCAAGTCTTTTAACAAATGGCATCCTCCCACGAAGAATCTTCTACTCTCCGCCACTGTGCTGTCCATCTCTTCTGGTCTAGAGCAGGACAGGTACACTGTTTGTTCTCCAGCTTCTAGTGTTAGAGCAAGATAGCTATACCCCTGTGTGTTGTGCCTCCCCCACCAGTCTGTGGAAATTACTTCTAGAAAGATTTTTAATGGCGATGGATCTGAAAATATTGTTAAATTAAATTTAATATTATTTAATATTAAATATTAATTTACTTCAAAAATGTGGATCAAGGTAAATAAAACTTAATTAATCATTGTAATAAATCTATACTAATATTATAAATGTGAAAGTTTGTGAGTATGGATGTATGGATGTTTGTTACTCTTTCACGCCAGAACGGCTAAACGGATCTGGATGATATGGCATAAAGATAAATTATAATGTCTATAATAACACATAGGCTTATATACTTTTTATCCCGAAAAAATGTACGGTTCCCGTGAGATAGGTTTGTTTTTGTTTTCCTAGAGGTGAACTCGTGCGAAGCAAGGGTGGGTGGGAACTCGAAAGTTTCTAAATGAAAATTGTCTATACTAATACAAAAAACAATAGTAGCGCTAGTACAATACAACCTATTTTAATAGATTTACCCGAACATTTGACATTTATTTAGTTAAACAGTTTTTTTTAATGTTTAATTTTTCATTCAATTGCTCTACAGCAAATATTCCCGTATCACAAATATTTTTTAAATTAAACTTCTTTTGGCGCAACGATAAAAAAAGATGAGTAATTTTTTGTGATTTAGACTACAGTGTGAAGTTAGTCATTATTGGCTATAGTGTGAAGTTAGTCGCTAAATTTCCCTTTAGTATAGACTATAGTGTGATGTCTATAATCTATATTCAAGACATTTATTCCGGTATTTCTATATAAACAACACGTGTTTTATATCAATAAAACTAAAAATTATTACAAACTTTTATTAAATTTCATTTGTCCCGGTGTCTGTCTGTAATCAAATCTTACAAGTTAAATTTGACCCACTTCCCAGTGAACTGAAATTTGGCATACACGTTTAGTTCTCGTGACAATGTATTATTACTTAAATTCCGCCATTTTTAATTCAATATGACGGACATTACAATATGACGATTTATCATTTCTATTTTCTATATAGTAATACCACCCTTATAATATGGATATCAAATGAAAGTGTTTGATGAGAAGAATATGAATTAAAAAAAACAAGTATTTATTTAAATGCTTTAAAAAAAACAAACATAACTTCTTATTATACGTGCGTACTAAACACACACTTTTTATTTGTAGAGGTTACTCATATTTCTGGGGAACCCCGGGAACTGGTTACAAAATTTTTTTACAGACCCTGATATAATTTATTTATTAAAAAAAAAGTATAATAAAAATAAGTATACTAATATGATTTATTACCAGTACTTCTCATACTTACTTATTCCGGTAGCAAATTCCAGTTCTAATTCCACAATATGCCCATACATCCACACAGACTTCTCGTCTATATACATTTTCTTACTGACATGAGTCCGTCCACTTACATCACCAGTATATTGTAAATCATCTGGAATCTGATTATATATATTATTAATTATAATGAATACACCATCCACAATACCTATTAGCTGCTTTTTCAATCATCAGTAAAATTATGATGGGTATAATACTGTTTTAGTTGAAATAAAAAAAAGTTGTGCCAATCATTTTGGATTAGTTTGTCTTAATGGTGGAGAATAAAGAATATTTATACTTAACCTTTATATGATATTCAATATACAAGTTGTCCATTTCAAATTCCATGGCTGAAACGATCTCCAATGTTAAAAAGATTTTTTTCTTTCCCAATGGCGGCATTACAAAATTTAATATATTTTTCTGCTTTTTCTTCCATTTTTTATATAAATTATTTAACTACAATAAAAAATTTAAACATTAATTTAAGTAATATCTAGGTAATACAAAAATAAGAGTTTATGAGGGAAATTTAAAAAATATGATCCATTACCAGTTCTTCTAATTCTTCTGTATTTGCTTTCTTTTGGAATTCAATCTCTATACCATATTCTCTCAATTTTGGAGACTTCAACTCTGTGCCATCGGCATCTTCTATACAATACGGATTGAATTCTAAGTCATTAACATCTGGTGACAGTAATAGATATTGGTGTGTTACATTATAGAATATGGAGAGAAGAATATATTCTTGCTTGAAAAGTAGTTGAGAATCTCTAAAAAAATATATGTATGTAATGTGTACTTTATTTAATAAACCTTTTGTTATCTACTTATATATTATAACATAAATAATATTTTAATTTAAGAATTGAAATATTATTTATTTATTAAATTTATTACAAGCCCAGCACATTCATTTATTTATCTAATATTATAAAGAGGAAAGATTTCATTTTTTGTTTGTTTGTTTGTTTGTACTAAATAGGCTCTGAAACTACTGAAACGATTTAGATGAAAGGTAAGATAGTTTGAGACCCTGAGAAGGATATATGATAGTTTTTATCCCGGAAATCATTCCTTGAGGGGGTAAAAATGGGGATGAAAGTTTGTATGGGTAATCAACCATCGCTAATCAACGTCGCTTGTTTCATATATAATTTAATAATGTTTTATATTCTTTATAAATATTTTTTATTTATAAAGAATATAAAACTATTATTTAGCAGTTTTAAAATACTTACTCATTATATTCTGAAGTGTCTAATGCAACATGCATTGCCATCCATTGTTCTTCATGTGACATATCATCTTCACTTTTAAACAAATGTCCCATTGAGCTAGATACATCTTTGTGTGCTTCAATCTTTTCATCTAATTTTAACAATGAAAAACAAGCACTTAAATAACTAATATCTGGTTTTCTTCTCATTTTTCCAACAGGTACAGGTAAATGATAGTCTTCATTTATATAAGTAAAAATTTTACTTGATTCACAATTTGAATTTGTGATCATTTCATGATATTTCTTTTCTGTTTCTGTTGTACAGTTGTATATATCTGAATATTTTTGAATTTCCCAACTACTGAAAACTTTTTCTTGCCATTTTAAATCATATGTCTCCACTTTATTGCTATCTAAAATATTTAGATTTTCTTCATCTGACTTTTCTTTAAAATCTTCGAATTTTGGCAAACATATAATGTCTTGTTTAAATTTTAATTTGATTCTGAAACACAATATTAAATGACATTTTCAAATTAGTAATAAAAACTTATTGCAAAACTTATCACAAAAATTCAACGATACATAATTTATTGCTTATAGGTACCTAATTAAGATGTCTTCCAAAGATCGTTTAAGCCAATATATACCATGTATTTTATTACATTTACTAAATTCTTGCATTTTTACTGTATTCTTTACTTTTCGTTTTGTATGATAAAGTTATTTTAAATTATACATCGATGCACAATATATTTTCCCAATTGATTGTTTCTTTGTTAACTGATAATGCGCATTGTTTGCAAGCCATTGCCATGGTAACAACTAACAAACATTGTTATTAAGTTCAAATCCCTCTATCTCATCAGTATTTGACGATATATTAATAATAATAATAATAAATAAAAATAAATGTCCAATGGTTTTAATATTCGCAAAGCATAGTTTATTGAAAATTGAAATAACAAAATAAAGTTTATTCAATAGATATCTGCTAATATTTGACATTTGTTATCACATCCATGGATGACAAATAAAATTTACTAGGTTTAGGTTAGGATTGTTACAGATGAATAATCCATTAATGTCATCCATGGCTTGTACTTTGTGGACTATATGCGTCTTCTTATATAATCTGTATTTAATAACGTATTAGGACTGGACTATCCCTATGATGAAAGTGTCTGTCGAAAAGAACAAGTAGGTACATTTTGAAGAAAGCGCCAAAAGTATTATAAAAAGTTCACAGTTTTTTCAGCTATATTTAATAAATTATTTTGGACTACGAAAATAGTTTCAATAACAATTCAAGTCACCTAAAATATTAAATTTTTAACTCAGCACATTACTCCGAGGTTCTAATACATATATTACATTTTTCCTACGCTAGCGCCATTCGGGTCGGTTGATAAACTATTATTTACAGCTTTCAAATAGACAATTTTTGAATTTATTCTCCTTAATTAAGAGACGGTTTTTTTTACCCTCTCTTTAGTTTAATGGTAGCACAGGGTATTTTTTAGATAATAATTTATTACCTTTACATAATTACATCATTAGTTTTTTTTTTTTGAAAAAATATTAATTACTGTCAAAAATTAGAATATATATAATATTAAATTATAAGAAAGACAATGTATTAAATAAAATAGGTAAATAGCTGCGTTAAATAGGTACCTACATTTATCGTCTATTATGGTTGTCAAAAAAAGACAAGCGTGACATGATGACAGTTGTTGTTGTCATTTATCATTCCATAATTCCATTCATGATTCATTCCATTTTCATTCAGTTGACTCGCGTTTAGAAAGCGAAGTAGTTGGGTGCTAATGTTATAAAATTATATACAAACGTAAATTTATATCGAGATAATTATTATCATTATCTTATCGTTTGCTTTTCTGAAATCGATCATGAAAAATCACCAGCAAACCCTTAATACATTCGTGTCATCAATGTGCTACTTTGTCTAAAGAAAATATAGTGTAAAAACTTTCGTCACGGTTTTTCTAGCAATAAAACAAGTGATTTTTAAGTGAAAACATGCCGTCAGGTCAAAGGGAAGCTACGGTGTCGATACCGTTAACTCCTACGAGATCAGATTTGTATTGGCGAAGAATTTTTAACAAGGTATATCGTCCTACTTTTAATGTTTGTGTGCTTATTTACGCGTACTAATGAAACGGAACCTCGTCCGTTTCGTGGGTAATTTACCGGCTTACTGTAACCTGTAAGTGAAAGTTCATATTGTGTAATATTTCAGTTTTGTTAGGGGATCAAAATATAGCTGGTACTTTCATGGTAAACAAGTAAATGGGTAAAATATATTATATATTACTTAATAGTCAATACATAAACATTAATTTCTTAATACATAACACAATTACTTAATCCATAAAGTATGTATAAATATACCTTTACAATTGCAATATTTATGTTATAACACTTTATTATGAATTTTCTAAATTAAATTTCACTTATTTATGTACATCTGATATTAGCTCCTTGTTTTAGAAAAACTATTGGTAAATTCTATTACATACATATATTTTAGCACAGTAATTGCATATTATGCTATTTTTGCAAAAACACTCACATTGAGCTTATATTGGCAAAGAGCCAAAATTTAAATCGCCTTTAAATGAAATCAATCATGGAATGTAAACATAAATCAAACAATATTTTAAATAAGTAATAATTACATAATGGTCTAGATCTTAAGAAATAACTGATTAACAATTAACACTTTCACTGTTCTGAATTTCCCCATTTTTATTTGCAAATAAGAAATTAATATTACAATATTACGTAAATAAATATAGGTACAAGTAATCAATAAAATCCTAACTAAAACAAGGTTATTGGTCTCATTATATAAATCTGTAGCACAACGGTAATTAACTTTTGTATTGTATAATGATAGATGACCAAACATATACATAGTATAATTATAAGTGTATTACATTATTATACAATATTCATAATAGCTTAATAATTATTCTCCTTTAGAGGCATCAAAATTGCAGTTTTATGAAATGCTTATATTATTAAATTTTAGAAGATTGTTAATTTAGTTAGCGATGTACAAAACTATCTATGTTAAATAAAAATGGTGTCACTCTCTTACCTAAATCACCATGATTTGTAAATTTTAATTATATTATGTACTAGCGACTCAACCTCGCTTTGCTCGGATTCGTCCCTAGATACAGTTTAACGCTTAGTATATATATATATAATGTGTCCGGTCACAGGTGTCGGAGCCTTTAGCGGTATAAAATATGATAAATTTTATCGACATGTCATCCCCTATATGCCATTTTTTTTGTACCATAATAATATGCTAGGCATTTTGTTTTTGTTGGCTCTTAAGCATGGGCGCTTATGCTAATTTAGCCCTAACTACCCATCTACAAGCCCTAGATTAACAAAAAAGGTTTTGTTTGAAAGCTAGGCGTATAAATAAATAAACGATATGAAACATGTTATTAAGTAATAAAAGGGCGGAACAAGTTGCAAAAACAAATTAAAAGCTGTTTTTTAACGCTATTTTTCAGATTTTTAGCTTTTTATAATAATCTTATCCGTTAAGCTATTTTTTTCTTATGTTAAAATAATAGCTCGGAATGTGTACTTAAAAAAATTTTCACATATCGTATATCTAACTGAGATAGTTTTGAAATTATCACAGTTTGAATGTGATGAAATAGCAAATCAGTGTAATAGATCTACGAAATCGACAATTGGGGTAGATGCGCATTGAAAGAGTCAACAACAAGTTCAAGTAAAAAAAATCCCTCGAAACTTTCGTATTTATATTTAATAATATTTAATGGGCTATCCCATTAAATATTATTAAATATAAATACAATTTAAAAGCCTATAATGGCTTATTAATATTCTATTCTTCATAATATTCTTAACAATATTCAAGTTTTCTGGGTAATTCTGGCAGTAAGTAGCTTATGTATTACAATTTACGAGCTGTGCTTTGGTAAATGTTTTAAAAAAATATCAAGATTTGTCTAGATTTTATTATTACAGCCTTGAGCAATGACCTAAATTCAGCAGACAGATGACAATATATTACTGTAGGCTGTTTTTTAGAACTATGATGTAGCACCTACATCTGTACCTACTTTGTAAGAGATCTATACATCTATACATATAACAAAATTATAATTAAGCCGAATCTGTACATTAAATATTTTTTGGAAATTTTTATTGAAATAGACATTATTATCGATACAGAGGCCGAATCTATAATTTTTAGAATTTTTGTCTGTCTGTCTGTCTGTCTGTTACCGCATCATGAGAAAACCACTGGACAGATTTTGATGAAATTGGGCATGATGATAGCTGGTTAACCGGGTCAACATAATATAGGATATTTTTACTGCGAGAAAATATCTCATCTGTGAGAAATCTGTACTAAACGTTAAAACGTACATAAGTAGAGACGAACCCGAGCGGAGCGAGGGTGGTTTGCTAGTAGGTAGTACATTAGGTTTTTTAAATTCTAATAGTCACTAATATTATTTTTATGACGTAACATTTGTTGGAGCTCACAATATTTTAGCACTTTTAAGTTCCATGGTCATGGGTACAATGAAAGCTTTATTTTCTGGAACAGTTTATTAACAATTGTGTATTCTACAGCACCCATTTGATGAGTAATCCTAGGATACTGACACTTAAAAATATATTCTTAGCCCATGAGTGACTCAGGCGACAATTGTTAAATTGTCAACTTCTTTAAATCGATTACGTATTTTACTCGTGACTAATGGTTAAATCTAATTACAAGTATAAAAAAATATTTGCATGTATTCGTTTGAGGAAATGGAGTACGTGAGTACTTATTTGTCTTAACGTCGAAGATCAATAGTTCTAGTTCTAATCTAAGCGGGATTAATGATGATGATGATGATATCCTCCGGACCGATTTCGGCTACCGCGGCCAATCTCAACTAAGACTAGCTAACTGCATATATTATAGTGCACTCTCTATTACTTTCACTCTCAAGTTCCTATGGGACGATAATAATTCGATATAACGGTGCGAGATCAGACGCAGGACCGAAGGCCTCACGGCAAGGCAAGGAATCACGGGGCTTAAACACCGCAAACTTTCCAACTCTGGGCTGTAACTGGGACTTCCTTAACATAAAGACTCAATAACTGAACTTGAACCGACCCGGGACTCGAACCCAGGACCTCCGAATGTGCAGCCGTAGATGATAGCCACCACCAAGGCGAGAGGGATTATACGGGATACGCATATTTATTCTGAAATTACATATCCATTTATTAAGTTACTAGCGACTCACCCTCGCTTCGCTTTGGGTTCGTCCCTAGACAAAAACAAATCTATCCCACGGGAACCGCACATTTTTCCGGGATAATATATATATCCTTATATAGGCCTATAGCCTTCCTCAGTTAACGGGCTATCTAATGCAAAAAGAATTTTTCAAATCGGATTAGTAGTTTCTGAGATTAGCGCGTTCAACCAAACAAACAAACTCTTCAGCTTTATAATATTAGTATAGATGTCCCTATGTTCTATGACTTGAATTGGACCATTGACTTTTTAGAATTTAGATTAAATCTACTCCAAACTAGATTCTAAAATAAAAATATTTTGGGTTCCGCCATAATACAAAAATTAACATACATACATACCTCAACGGGGAAATACCGAGGAAAATCCGTCTCGATCGATCGCATACCTATGTGTATCTCCTAAGGTGCATTCACAAATAGTTATTTTAAAATAAAATGGTTTTGTGAGTCACAATAACTATTTTAGTTATTTTTAAGCAAAATACCAATTTGTGATTAATCACGAAATCTCAGAAAGTATAAAATGCTACAAACTTGAAGCAAGTAGATTTCTCATAGGAACCACGTATGTATCTGCAAAGAAAGCATTTTTGGAAATCCAACTCCTAAAGGAATAAACAAGGGGTTCTAAATGTAGATTAACTCGCTATCACTGATAGACTTATTCGGACGAGATTTATATAGGCTGCTTTTTATCCCGGAAAAGAATCCCTTACCATTGCGCCGCCTTAGTGCTTATTTGTTCAAACCACCAATACTTGTTGTACTTTACAATAGAGATTTTATTTCTTCTATTTAAAAAAAAACATTATTTCTATGAATTATATAAATACTATAAAAAAATTAAAATAAAATTTTTGGCCAAAAAAAAAATTTTTTTTTTGGAGTGTACCACCGTTATCACTTAGGGGTATGAAAAATAGTTTACGTCCTATTCTAAGACCTACTGTATATACACACAAAATTTCATAAGAATCGGTCAAGCCGTTCTGAGGAGTTTTGTTACAAACACTGTGACACGAGAACTTTTATATGTTAGATTGAAAAAATATACCTCTTCAGCTTTTTTAAATTCAAATCTGTATTTTATACCAATAAAATTGACATTTACCAGTTAATAATATAATTCTTTCGGTAAATTGGTTGTTTGGACAAAATTAAATACCTAAGCACTGAGACGATGATAATTTAAATAAAAAAAAAAAAAATAATATGCTTGATATTAAATTTATCTATTCACAATTTTAGTGTTAAACTTAGCCGATGGAGGAGACCGGATCTGTTATGATGTTAGCATTAAAATAGTAGGAAATATTCAATCATTAACTGAATACTTGTGTTAACCGAAGCCTTAAAGTAGATTAGCGGGCGTTGTTCAAATATTTGCAATTGTGAGTTCGTAAGTCAGTAATGTTTGTTTTCTGATCTAATATTAGGTATCGTGTATGGATCAGACGTGGGTGGAAAATAGTAATAGAAACACGCCCAAATATATGGAAATAATGTAGTTTAGACAGCTTTTTTATTCATAAAAATTCTTGTTCGTAATTAAATTCGAATATATGCATTATCGATATATATATATTTTAAATAAAATATTCATAGTTGTGTTTTTAACTTCAAGTAATAGTATAAACTATAAAGTATCCAAAAAATATTAGTATCTATATGTATAATAAAAATGTACATGATCGCTGTCTGTACATGTAAGATATTCGAGAAATGCTATTATCCGGGATCTTTATTAACGCAATAGAACCCAAATCAATCATTTTTTAGAATTTTTGTCTGTTTGTCTGTACATTTGTGTCTATTGTGGTGAGCTTTACTTAACATTTAGTATTTATTTTGTTTCAATCGGTTTATAAATAAAAAAGTTATGTCAATGTAAATAATCACCAATTATTTTACAATAAGAAAATCAACTACATATTATTGTATCATAAACATGTTGTTTGTAGGACTTGTTGCCCTTGATGGCAAAATCAAACATAAATAGATTTTAGTAATCACTTTTGATTTACCAAATTTAGTATGATTAAGAATTCGTTTGTAACAATATAGTTTGCCCAAATGGTCGCCTACGCATACAAAGCCAACTTACCTACTACACAAACATATGTTTTTAGTATATATTTGTAAATTTTTTCCTGATTTTCTTCATACGTAAACCAAAAAATATTAAAAAAAGCTTTGTAAGATTGAAATCCCTAGTGAAGACTAAAACGTCTTAAAAATAAAATGTATTTTTCGCCTTCTAGTATGACAAAGACAACGACGGACAAATATCCTACGTAGAATTGAAAGAGATCATCGAATCCAGGGAATATGACCACGACTTACCAGATAATGTGGTCGACAAAATCATGGCGCTGGCTGACAGGGATAACTCTGGGCATCTCGACTTCGCCGAATTCGTCGATATGATGAAAAATCCCGATTTTAAAGCTGTTTTTGGACATTTTGTCGCGAGATATATACATTCGATCATTCCACATCGATCACCTGTTGATACTACCGGTAAGTCATGATATTTGCGTATTATTCATGTATAATTATAAATATTGTAGTGTAAATAAACATCTTATATATAAATTGAATGGTTTATAGTAAATATTATGTTTTATAATCTTACACTCCGGCATTGTAAATGCATGATTCTTCAAATAATATAATAATACAAATAATAGATACTTGTATAACTGTACAGTCGCATTAAAATGCTTACTTTGTAGTGTAAAAACACATGCTTTAGTATTTCATAGGCAACTAGAACCAGTTTTTTATGCTTTGATAATTAATATTTTAACGTGTGTGCTCAATCTGATTTATTTCAAGTTTGTTTACAAACTTAATCTAATATTTGATTGAAAAATGCAACCAGGATTGAATTTATTATTTTATTGCATAAAATTTAAATTAGCACAACATTAAACTGTTGTTATTTATTATAGTATGTAGAAAACACAAATCACAGTTCAGAAACGCATGTGAATGCTTGAATTTATATTCTTGAAGAGCATGATTTTCACGAAATATTCTATAAGCACTAAAATATGCACTAATTTTGTTTATTTAATAGACCAGTGGCCAGGATTCAGCGCAGTTCCTACGTCAGATGGCGGTACTTTTTCTTTTTTTTAATGTCTGTCATTGTTTTATTCCATTCGGTCACAATCGAATTCGTTCACTTGTTCGTTCATCAAATTAAAAGTTTGTTCTAAATTCAAAATCACATTGGTTTTTCCTCCTTGTGCCTGTCATCTGGGTCGCTTAATAAAGACATCTTCATCTCATATTTTACTACCTTTTTTAGTATTCATTATAATATAATTTTATAAATTATCTCTAAAATTTTATCGTTTTCCTTAGGGAAAATGTATTATTATTAACCATATAACAATTGATAATCTTCTAAGAAATACATTTAATATTTTCTTTATGCGTTTAATATGTGGCTTTTAAATTCATTTCACATACTTTATACTTATTATTTTTAACAAGCCCTAACTTCTTATCATAATAGTATACGTGACAACACAATAGTTTTCTTTATATTAAAAAAATATAAGATTATTTCTGTTACGTTGACAAAGGAAGTAGTTGATGGGATTAGCTTTCCATGTAAATCTCGTATCATAAAAAATAATGACACAATGGATTCACGCTCCTTGGCCCTTAGTTCAAGGCTTTATAGTTCAGCCGATTTTACTTTGATGTAGTATCCACTATCCGGTATAAAATGCCGCTAAAAGATATATCCTACTAATATTAATATTATAAATGCGAAAGTTTGAGAGGATGTATGGATGTTTGTTATACTTTCTCGCAAAAACTACTTAATGGATTTTAATGAAACTATACAATAATATAGTTCATACATCAGAATAACACAAAGGCAACTTTTTATCCCGGAAAAATGTATGGTTCCCATGAGATAGATTTGTTTTTGTTTTTCTAGATACCGACCTGAGGGAGGCGAGGCTGAGTCGCTAGTAGAAAATACTAATGACTTAGTAAATACTGTCTTTCTCTTGTTGTAATAAGAAACTCCGTAAGACAAAACGAATATGCACAATTATTTATTAAAACTTTTTTTTTTGCTTTAATAATTTTCGTGAATTAGATCTTAAAATTAGTAAGCAAACCATTTTGAACTACAATTTCGATATACGTCAAACAACTATCAATACCTCATGTCGGAATACTAAAAAAACATTAGAGTGAGAAGCCTATCTATGGCTCAGCGTTAATTTCTTAATAATATAATAATAATATGTTGTGACATTAACACACAGCACCATCTAGTTCCATGTTAAGCTACGAGACTTGTGTTATGGATACCAGATAGTCCATACACTACACATATATAACTTTAAGTACATACATACTATAAATATAAACACCCGTGACTGGAATACAAACATTCGAGCTCATCACGCAAATCAATGCCCCCAGTGCAGCGGGACTCGAACCCGCCACCGCTGGCACAGCAAATAGGGTCACTACAAACTGAGCCAAACGTGTCTTAAGAAACAAGAAAAAACATATGTATTGTATTTTTAATAAAACTCCGTAATGTGGGTAGTTCTTTTTCAAATCCGATGGATAAATATAACATTGACGTTATGTGTTTGAAAATACTATTGTCTGACGATGTAAATAAATAGTTTATCTTTTAAAACTTACATTATATTGTACCGTGCTTACGTAGAATCATGTATTCGGTCTTGATGATTATTATTGAAGTCGGTGCCAGCCAATACAAATCAAAGCACACCGACTTCGAAAAAATCTGATTAAGTATCTATTCTAAATGAAAACCCCCGTTTAGTTATGTTTTACCTTTCAGTGCCTGGAAGTCGGTTTTTTTTTTAAGTTTTTATTTAAACATACAAAATGTAATATCAAATATGTATGTAATAATAAAAACTCTTTATTGCACACACAAAAGAGTATAAAAAAAAAGCATACAGTGGTAGGAAAATGCACAAGAGGCGGCCTTATCGCTGTAACAGCGATTTCTTCCAGGCAACCTTTAGGAAATAGCAAAGTATGAAGTAGATGGGTGTGAACAAATAACTATGTAACTGCAACATACGAGTATAACGCAACGTTTAGTATATTGCGTGCATAGATATGTATGTGATAATTCCGAGAGATAAGCCATGTTTTATATTTGTGTATTTAGCGGTATATTTGATTTTTACTATTACCTACTACACTCCCTCCGCTCGAATACCTTTTTACTTTTTTTTAACTCGGTACCTTTACTATTTATAATTTCACTAGCGACTCAACTTCGCTCCGCTCTGGTTCGTCCCTAGGTACGTTTGAATGTTTAGTATGGATTTCTCAGAGATGAGATATTTTCCCGCAGTGAAAGGTATCGTATATGTTGACCCGGATAACCAGCTATCATCATACCAAATTTCATTAAAATCTGTCCAGTGGTTTTCTCGTGATGCGTTCTCAGACAGACAGACAAAAATTCTAAAGCTATGGATTCGGCCTCTGTGTCGATAATAATGACTATTTCAATAAGATTTTTCAAAAAATATTTAATGTACAGATTCGGCTTAATTAGAATTTTATTATATGTACCTATAAATATATATACAGACATCACCATCTTTTAATATATTATAGGTACACAGGACCAGAACTAACACATGTTATGTGTTACACCTCGTCATAGTTTATCTGTGTACTATATTTCATCCAAGTCCGTCCAGCCTTTAGAGCCTGAAGGAATACAAACCCACTCAGTCACTCACGCAGATAGACATACACACACTTTCGTATTTATAATAGTAGTGTGATTTTGAACTTTCTTTTTAATTTTGTTTTTAATCGTTGGTTCGGTTACACTTAGAATGAAAAATTTGCATTATGAGAAAGCTATACACATATTATGTAGGTAGTAGGTACCTAAATTATCTAAGTTTGACGACACGTTTGGTTCAGTTTGTAGTGACCCTACTTGCTGTGCCAGCGGTCGCGGGTTCGAGTTTGTACTCCATGGGAGTTTAATGTTTCAATTTATAATATGTATGTATTTAAAATTATATAATATGTATAGTGTATAAACTATCTGGTATCCATAACACAAGCCTCGTAGCTTACCATGGAACTAGATAGTGTTGTGTGTTGATGTCCCAACATATTAACTGTAAAAACGCTATTTTAACTCTATTCATTGGAATTACTACTTTACGTATATAAACAATGAGTGAGTAATGAGCCGGCGAGCCAATAATAACAATGTATGCTTCAAACGTGCAGTGTAATGTACCTGCTTCAAAGAAAATATACTTGACATTTTTTCAACGAATCATGTACAAAAAAAGTGCTTATATTTACATCAACAAGTACTAAGTACATATAAATAATATTGAAGAGACTGCCTGTAATATTAAAATAACTACACTATATCGAGCTTTTACGATTATTTGTGTGATAATAAAGCCCACTTAAGTCTAAAGAATACGAGAAAATAAAAGTGTACGAGATAATTAATAGAAAAGCTTAATCAATTTCAACTAGAGTGTTTTTCGTCGGCGTTGACATAGAATTTTTTTATTTAATCTGAGATCTGGAATAAGGTTTGACGTTTTGTGGTTGAGCTTAAACATGGTACCTAATTTTGGAGAATTTTCATTGAAATTGTTCAAATCGTTTTATTCGAAGTCGTGGGTTCGATGGAATTGTAAAATTAATTGTAAAAGGAAACGAAAAATTGTAAATAATCTTTTCCGAATTTTAAAATCTTTTTTGAAAAATTTAATTTTAGGAATTGATTTTTATGAAGAAAAGTACCTATTACATTGCTTACTTTGAATTTATTAAGACCATTTTTCTTTATATCACCAGAATATTCTTGAAAGATGAAACATACAATTGAAATTAAAGATAATTTTGTTCAGACCAATACTCATAAAACTTATCGATCCTTGTTTTTTTTTTCATTTATTGTATAATATATACTTAGGTAAAAGTATAGCAAACTTTTATATATAACTAATAGCATGAGCTCTCCTTACTAAATGATACCAAAAGAAAAAAGGTCACGATAATCTGGTGTGAGCAACCGCGGACTGAAGCATTTTTGTGAGAGTTGTGGAGTGACCTTGTTACGGTAATAATGATGAATCACTTACCGTTAACGCTATCACTATTCACTGATAAAGAATTCGGAGTAATACAATCAATTGTATAACTATATCAAGGTCTCAATATATCGCGTATGGATTTATCGTACTGTTATTATAAATGCGAAAATTTGTATTATATATTACTAGCGACTCACCCTCGCTTCGCTTCGGGTTCGTCTCTAGACAAAAACAAATCTATCCCACGGGACCCGTACACTTTTCCGGGATGATATATAGCCTACAGCCTTCCTCAGTTAACGGGCTATCAAATGCAAAAAGAATTTTTCAAATCGGATCAGTAGTTACTGAGATTAGCGCGTTCAACCAAACAAACAAACAAACTCTTCAGCTTTATAATATTTGTATAGATGAAATTTAGTACACACGGTGAGTGACGTACATATGTCACTAGTTTTATATATTTATATATTAAACACGAACACTGAGGTAAACTGTAGGGATGTATTAACAAGTAGTATTCGCTTATTTTATCTGAAGTTAGAAAATCAAAATAAATCCGCGAAATAAACCGAAAAGATAGTTTTATTTTAAAATGTCAGATATTCGCGTAGATCTAAGAAAGTATTATTAGAAAGTATAGTTAGAATTACAAAAGAACAATTATACATATTTTTTTAGAGCTACAACAACAAAATAAAAGTGCGACCTTCTTTTTATCCTCTGTTTGAAATTATACTTCTTTTGGCACGTTTAGAAAAACTTATGAGTAAAATTTATACGATGCGCGCGCGCACCGACAGCCAAAAAGCGACATGATGAAGTTAGCTGCATTCTTTTACAAACAGAGAGTTGTGACATACGGGATGAAATCTTTAGCTATTTTTGTTTTATTACGCCAAAGAAATATAACTTCTCACGTGCGTACATAAGTACACACAATCGTTTTTTTTTTTTACTTTGGTTACTTACCGGAGTATGATAAAATATGATTTTCTACTTTATGATAGAGAGAGTGTAGTATTTTTTCTTGTATTTTATACAACATTAATTTACCTAATATTAAAGAATTATTTAATGTTCAAGAATTACCAAGTCAAGCGTCAGCTAATGCTCCAATGTGTATGAAACTGACTGACGGTATTTTCCTATTCAAAAATAGGGCTTAACGAGTCTGTTTCTTTTTTTATTAAAAAAAGTATAAAAATTATTTTTTTAAACTGTACCTACATAAAAATCTATATGATTTATTTATACATATATTGTTAAGCCGATTGTGATTAATTAACTGATAATGATATAAATAACTATTTCAGTAGTTTTAGCGTGGTATTAACATGCTCAATGTCAATTTTTCTTCATTTACGCGAATATTTGACATTTTAAATAAAAATATCTTTTCGGATTTTTTCGCGTATTCATTTTGATTTATGGTTCCCGACGTTTCGAATGCGTTATATAGTCTCAAAAGCATTAGGTATATAGTTGTTACAGACAGCCTAGCCTACCCACAAATTAACAAAAATTAAATTATGATAAAAATTATTATGAGTTATAAAGATTAATAAATATTATAAGGTACTTTGATGCCATTTTTGATTATTTTACATTCATTTTTATATAATTTGCGGGTACAGAGTAGACTGTTTGTACAACGTGCTTTTGAGACATATTAAACCTTAGTCTCTCCCGTGACCAAGATTACTGTAAAGCATTCGAAACGTCGGGAACCGAAAATCAAAATAAACTCAACGGGAAAAATCCGAAAAAATAGTTTTATTTAAAATGTCAATTTTTCTTTTAAAAATATTCACATGCCTTTAGCTTTTACAGTTACTTAAGTAAATGACTCGAGCTCAGAGCTCCGATATAGTAGGGAAAACTGTTTTATTGTTATTAATTTCAATCGGTATAAAAGTACTAGGAAAAATTCTCCCCTACCTCCCATTAGTGTTACTGAAATTGTATAATCATACAATATATTTTTTTATTATGACAAATCGTGGCGTCGAATAGCTTCGCAGATTTTTGTTCACTTTTTAGAGCGCTAAAACATTTAACACATTTTTAAATCATTCTTCTTTCCCGGACACCGGGCTGGTGCTGACTCATGAAAAAGCACCCGTTTTCTCAGTTTCATCGGAAAGAGAAGGTGGTTATCCTATACCTATCAATAGTAGGATCCTTGAATCTACCTTTGGAGGTAAAGTTTAAAAAAAAGGTGTACCTATGTAGTAAATGTAAACTAACGTACATAATGTGATAATGTATGTAATACTATGTGGTATCTTTTATGTTTTAACTTATATGTACTGGACTTACAACTATCATTCCAATCAATAATAATGTAAATGTTTATCAATTCCTAAAACCGGTTAGATTCTTCTAAAAAACAAAAACTAGTAACTTATTTGTGCATATGAACATAGTTGTATAATCAAATGCTTACGATATTTTTTATATAATACATGTATTTAGTTCAATACATAATACATATATTTAGTTATTGATTTATTGTCAGTAATAACTATCAAATGAACATCGTGCCCCCTAATGGGGCTTATAATGATGATATTAGTGATAAGCAATCAAACGACAATTACATAAATGCTATGATTCGCCTTAAAACCTATACGTAACTGAATATCGGTAATAGTATAAGGTAACAGTATAATTACATCGGCAAGGACTCCAAAATTTGCCTAACAATTATTGTACACACTACTCTGTCAAGCCTGAGGAGTCCGACTGGATGGGTACCACCCCCTTATCTATTTCTGCCGCCAAGCAACAATGATTGCATTGTTGTGTTCCGGTTTGAAGGATAAGGTAGCCAGCGCAATTACAGGCAAGAGGCATAACATCTTAGTCCTCACAGTGACAACGCACCTGTGGTTCTGCATTTTTGTTACGTAAAACCAGTGCATGAACGGTAGGTGTTATGGGCGACAGGTACTACTTTCCATCAGGTGTTCTGTCTGCTCGTTTGTCACTGCATCTCATAAAAAAAAAAAAAAAAAATAGTCATCATTCATCATATTTAATAAGTAGGCACGCACCACTTCCACGATATACATTCGTATTCTATGCACAGATATTTGTAAGGTCGCGCTAGGTCATTACACTTGCTATTTATTTAAGAGCCAATAGAACCCGCTATCTCGAATATAATTTGTTTTTGTCATATTAATTGAATAATTTAAGGCCGATGTTATGCAAGAAGTAGTCTGGCAATGACGGATAATTGCTTTGGTGAATGCCAAGGAGTTTAATCCTACTAATTTATGAATTGACTAGGACTCACCCTTGCTCCGCTCGGGTTCGTTCCAATATACGTTTAGTACAGATCTCAGAGATGAGATATTTTCCCGCAGTAAAAGTATCAGTATATGTTGACCCGGATAACCAGCTATCATCATACCAAATTTCATCAAAATCCCTCCAGTGGTTTTTCCGTGATGCGGTAACAGACAGACAGACAAAAATTCTAAAAACTATAGATTCGGCATCTGTATCGATAATAATGTCTATTTGAATAAGATTTTCCAAATAATATTTAATGTACAGATTCGGCGCAGTTATAATTTTATAATATATGTAGATTATAATCCTTTTCCCATAAGTGTATCTATTTTTTTTACAAACTACCAATTTATTTAGAAGCGTTTCTAAATTAGCTTTGAATTTATCTGAGTGTCATAACTTTACGTCATCTTTATAGTTTATATTAAACTGTTCACAATAATTTATGACCTAGTAATGCTCTATAATATATTGTAACGCAAATAGTAGGTATATTCGTTATTTTTGACACGTAACTTTGTATCGATTTCAATTTTTATTTCTGCTTCCTTTTGGCATAATGACGTTATTATTCGAGAAAATGCAATTACGTACGTCGCTAATCGCATTAGAGGTCCGCTGGCGCCAATCCGCACAAATCCTTGCTTTTGTAGCTTGCGCAGACCAGTCACTATACACCGTTCGCCGTTAGACTTAAACCATAGTGGACAACACTATTTGTTATTGAGTGGACGTATTCCAGGCTACTTGCGTGTTTTAGAATGATATTGTGAAAATGTAAATTTAAAAATAAGTAAATAAATTGGGAGGACCTTGGGGCATGAGGAAGTGTACAACATATATTGTGAATTTTCAAAAGGAATCGTGTTACCGTCATCTTTAGACAAATCTCGTAAATCATTAAAAAATCATTTCGTAAATGTGTTTCTAATTACACCTTCGAATGTTTTTTTTGTCAGGCCTATTTGTGATAAGTGTTCGAAATGTGGCTAAAAATGTGTAAACGAATCGAAGGTTGTGGACATAAAGATATTAGCAAAAGAAAAGCTAAACACAGTGTTATAGAATCTTATACAAAGAAAATTTTAACTATTTTCAAAAAGGTCATCGAATATTTTGGTACGATTTTCACTTAATTACATTATATTAATTGATTAATTTAATTAATATTTCTTACGTTTTATTAAAACAAGTTTCCACCAATAATAAACAGCAATCGACTAAACAAAACATAATATTATGTATACAACGTTACCCTTGATGGTAATCATTCACATAACATCAGTATGACATTACCTCATAGTTCATTCCTCATAATCTCATGGATATCATTGCTACTGAGCCCAGGGTCGGAGGTGACGGGTCAATACGTTACTAACGTAATTGTGCATGAAATAGTTTCGCTTTAAGTAGGAATGAGGATAAGCTATTGACTATTGTTTTTTATCCTTGGTGGAGTTTTATACATTGTTTCTTATTATGTCTAATTAAAAGTAATTGATTTTCAAGTTTTCCCATAAAATAAATTTTTGCTAGAATCCTTTTTTTCGTAAATAAAATTTTTTATATATATAAATTTTGTTACTATCTTTTTAACTCATTATTATTTATATTAATATTCAAAAATATTAAAAAAAAAATTGCTAACATAGGATAATTTTACGCATGCTATACTAACAAAATATTTTCTCTTTTTTTCCAACCCCCCTCCTATTGTTATTTTTTGTTTACCTGCTTATGTGTAACCTAAAAAAAAAACAATATCAAACAACTCTTCTTCCAACTTTATATTGTATACATACAATGGCTTTAAAAATCAATGATATATGCGGCAAACGCATCCATGAATTATGTATATATTGAAATTTGCGCGACATTTATCTTGTTAACAACAATGTGCCCTTTCAACACGCGACCACTTAATTGATTTAATACGTCCTGTATGTCGTAATGTCACTCTATCTTCGCGTGTTCTATTTCTTTTGGTAACAACGCATCTATTTATTAACTGATGCATCTATTTATAACTGATCTATTTATAAACTGATCAATTTTTCCGTTAAAATCACTTTTCGTAAAATATTTTATCTTAAATCAAACAAAAATTTGCCATAACAACAAATATACGTAATACCTATACCCCATCCTACCCCACCCTCCCCTTTGTGTTGCGTCTAACAGTCCATAGCCGTAGCAAAACCATATTCACATACACAGACGGGACATATGAAGAGGAGTACAGTTGCTGGCCACCAGCTATCTGCATGATTTTCATATCAATTGTGGAGATTGTATTCTTCGTCTATGACGCGGCGCAGGGCAAGACCGACGCGACGGGACCCATCGCGCAAATATTTATATACAACCCCCATAAACGGCAGGAGGCGTGGAGATTCTTGACGTACATGCTTGTTCATGTTGGGTGAGTTTGTTTAATTTAATCTCAAGTTTCCCCTATTTATTGGTCTTAAAAATTATTCGCTACTAGTTCACATGGAAGTTTTATAGAAGTAAAGTCGAATATATGTTATACAGACCTACTTAAAATTCTAGTTTGGGCTTAACTGATACTGCTTTTGCCAAATGAGTGTTTCTTATACTTAAGTGGGTTCGATTCCCGGTCCAGTCGATTTGTTGGTAATTATAATAATAAATAAAAACCATTTCATCAAAATACACTTTGTCTCAAATCAACTATTTATTGGTCTGTATTAAATACAGCCCGTATAAGTAATGTTTTTTCGGATTTTTTCGCGGATATTTTGGTTTTTGGTTTCTGACGTTTTAAATGCTTTACAGCAATTATGATCACTAGAGAGACCATACATTATATGAAACGCTGGAAAAAATATTTTTAATAAAAATATTAAATGTTCGCGTCAACCTAAGAAAGTATTATTAATAATTATACTATAACTGAACTTTACTTCCCTTCATTCCAGCGTAGTTCATCTTCTCGTTAACTTACTGGTGCAGCTCTTTCTTGGTGTGCCGCTAGAAATGGTCCATAGATGGTGGAGAGTGGTGCTAGTGTACCTCGCGGGTGTGGCCGCGGGCTCCTTGGCTACGAGCCTCACGGACCCCACAGTGTACCTCGCAGGCGCCTCTGGAGGGGTCTATGCATTAGTAGCGGCTCATATTGCGACTATTATAATGGTAATATTATTAACTGATTGCTTACTAAAAAAATATGTATTTACTAGCGTTATCCCGCGGTTCCACATGCATAATTATGTATTACTATATCTTTATAAATCAGCTTGATTCCCCATACAAACTTTCATCCCCATTTTCACACCTTTAAGGGATGATTTCCGGGATAAAATATATCCTATGTCCTTCCCAGGGTCTCCAACTATCTTCTTACCAAATTTCATTTTAATCGCTTCAGTAGTTCCAGAGATTCCCCCCTACAACGTCACAAACTCACAAACTTTACCTCTTTTTAATATTATTAGTATAGATAACCTCTGAGGCACATATAAACTATATTACTATATAGTTTCTTTAAAATCGGTTTAGTGCTTTTTGCGTGAAAGAGTAAGAAATATCCATCCATCCTTCATATATTATGTATGAAACAACAATATTCCATGTCCATATTTGGATTACATTCATAGACATACTACTCATTGATGAGTTTTAAGTAAGTTGTCAATTTTTATTGTATTGACCTTTACAACCGAAAATCTTTCCATTCGATGGAATCGTAAGATCGAGTAATATCTTGGTAACGAAAATGAAAAATAAGTGTATGTGCTACCTGTGTAGATTGTAGAATTTCTTTCTATTTAAAACCGAAGGAAAAATAATTTTAAACTCAAACTTTGTGGTAATTTTTGCATGCTCTATGCATGCTCTATGCATGCTAACACTATAAAGAAAAATAAGTAATAAATTTAAGAAGAGATAAAAAAAATAATTTACCTCTTATGTCGTTATCACTAAGTAATCCGTGGTAGGGTCACAATAAATAGGAAAACAAATAACTATAAACAGAAATAAAAAATGGAACGATGTCTCTCTGACTATATCCGAAGGGGCTTTAAACTTGAAACTATTTCGATTTTTCGAATAATTATTCGATTAATGATTTTAATCATTACTTTTCCTTTAAAATCGATCTTTGTATTTTAAACGTGAAATATTTCTAGCGATCTTAAGTCCCAGCGTCAACCATTTTTATGTAATTTCAGAATTGGGCAGAAATGGAGTTTGCAATAATCCAACTGTTAGTGTTCTTATTGTTGGCGACGGTGGACATCGGCACGGCGGTGTACGACCGCTACTGGAGGCACTTGCAGCAGAACATTGGATACGTGGCGCATTTGGCGGGCGCTGTGGCGGGTGAGATGTTTTGTAGCTACCCACTTTTTGTGATTTTTCTCGTGTTTTTATATCTATTTATTTTATTATTAACTGCCTCGGTGGTGTAGTGGCTAGCTTGTACGACTGCATATCTGGAGGTCCTGCGTTCGAGTCCCGGGTCGGGCCAAGTTTAGTCATTGAGTGTTTCTGTTTAATAAGTCTCAGTAACAGCTCGGAGTTGGGTAGTTGGCGGTGTTTCACCCCCGTGCCTCGGAGCACGTGTCGCGTCGGTCCTGCGCCTTAACTCTCACCGGTCGTGTCTCGTGTCGTCCCACCGGAGTATGAGAGTGACAGGAATGGAGAGTACACTAGTGTCTGCGCTCTCTCTCGCACGCGCTGCACTATAATATCTCCTGCGCAGTTGGCTAGTCTCAATGAGATTGGCCACCGTGGCCGGAATCGGTCAGGAGGATATTATTATTATTTTATTATTGTTAAATAGGTGTTTGGTTTTATATGAGAGCGTACGACGTAGTAGACGAGTACGTACGTAGGATCAAAGATTGTACGTGTATAATATATGCATTTTTTTATAATCAATAAAAAATAATATTTTTAACTTTAATTTTACATGCATAAAATATGTGCCACTGTGTGTATCACACGGACAAATAGACACAGGCAAAATTTTTAATAAAAATTACTTTTATATATAAAATTATCTCAGTTATATTTAGCGTGTTGTATAGCGTGAAAACTCCTACATAAGGAATTTTATTTAACATTGTTTTCTACACAAAGATAGCGGGGAGATAGCTTGACTGAGGGAGCCGGGGAGAGATAGCTTGACACTGACATAAGTATTTTATCTATCTAGGGGCGTAACTATTGGGATATAATATAAAAAAAAATTAGAATGATATATTATGTGTAATAATCTATACATATAATAAAATTGTAACTAAGCCGAATTTCAACATTAAATGTTTTTGGAAAATCGTATTGAAGTAGACTTTATTACTGATACAGAGGCCGAATGTATAGTTTTTAGAATTTTTGTCTGTCTGTCTGTCTGGGAACGCATTACAAGGAAACCACTTGACAGATTTTGTTGAAATTTGGTATAATGATAGCTGGTTATCCGGGTCAACATATAGGACACTTTTTTACTGCGGGAAAATATCTCATCTCTGAGAAATCTATACTAAACGTTAAAACGAGCGAGGATGAGTCGCTAGATATTATTATAAATTACAAAAAAATATTTTAAACCTTTTTTACATTTTCAGGTCTTCTGGTAGGTATAGGTGTTCTTCGGAATTTAGAGAAAAGAAAATGGGAGAGACGTCTCTGGTGGGCGGCGATCGTACTTTACTTCGCCCTCATGATAGCTGGTGTGTTAGCCAATATCTTCTGGACTTCTCATTTCAAATGATGCCATATAATTATTTTCTTTATTTTTTACATATTTATATTTAATAATTTTCAACTATACCAAAAATGAAAGATGTTGAAAATCGTTTTTGCAGTAGGTAGATACATGTATATTAATATTTCCAATTTTTCTTAAAAATATGTTCCATTTTAATGATGGCAACAACGACAGTATAGAATTAATTAATAAATCGAAACGATAATATGACATATGATACATCATACCTATCATCCCACCCATTGCTATTATATGTATTTTTTCCTAAAAAAAAATATCAAAATGTTTTTTTAAGTTATTTATAAAAAACGTATATGATTTTCAATCAATACATGGTAATGTATGTATGTAAAAGAGAAAAAGATAAGAAATAATGCTTATAATTTATATATCACTGTCCTTTTCGCTCATTAATAAAAAAAAATAAAAAATAGTGATCATATGTCGGAAATCTTTTTATGCTGTCAATGCTCAATTCCTTAATAATATAGGATGTGAATTTAAATGCCTTATATATACACGGTGTTTTATATGAGGAATAATTCGTCTGTTTTATTAAAAAATAAATATAAAATCTAAAACATAATAATAATTAAAATAAATAGACTGAAAACGTTCCTTTAAAATAACCTAACAATGATTTTGTATGCAGTGATTTTGAAATGTGAAGAGTTTTTGAGCTTAAACATGTTATACAACTTGTTTTATGATTTAATTTATGAGATTATTTTATTTATTTGTATTAACAAGTGTTTAACCATTGTGGCTCAGTGGTATATTATACTACATAATATGTCTCAGTCACGGGTTCAATTATAAACGAAAAATATAAAATAACTTTCAAGGTAGGTAAGAATAAGTATACATTTATTTAATATGTAAATGACCTTCTTGTATTTATATCTTAGCATTCAATATTATAAATGTTGCCCTGTACTGCATTACTTGCCTTATAACATAATAAAATTCAGTATTGAAAAAGTATTTTTCGATCTTCTACTAAATAATTGTGATTAGGATTTACTCTACGGTACCTTTGCCTTATTCTGTATTCTTTATATTTATAATAAATAAAATTAATTTAATTTAGTTATAATTTATGTTAGTTAATATAGTTTTTATTATATTTTGAGCCATCCATGTATTAACAGGGTGGTTAGTTGAAAGAGTTAAAATATCTTAGCGAATAAAATTTAAAATTTTTAATTAATCACTCTGTACAGTGCTGCCATCCTAAAATCTTCTTAAGTCATTATCTTAATTTATTTAATTAACAATATATTTGTATTTATATTTTTTCTAATTAACTTCTATGGATGATGCTGTAGTCTTTAGTACTCTGGGCGTGAAATAACAAGTTATGTAAGATAATATGATATTAAATTATTTGTGAATGGAACGTTTTATGGCAACTATTTTATTTATGGGGTTAAGTGTTACCAACTTTAATTAAGTTATTCCATTTTTTTGTTTCTTATAATAAAGTAATTTTAAAATATAAAAGCTGTGTAGCTATTTATATAACTAATTTTACATATATCAGTTTTGCTTTTACTATGTATATATTTTAAAGTTGCAATATTTTACAATTTGTATGGGGGTGGTAAAAGTTAATATAAAACGCGAGAGTGTATTTTATAAGACTTAAAATAATCTGCCGAGGCATTTTGCATAACGTCTAAAGAGAAAAGTGTATGTAACTGTAACATTTATTACTGTAAACGGACAATCGTCGCCTCAGTGCTTATTTGTTCAAACGACAAATACTTGTTGTACTATACAGTACAGAGTTTTTTTCCGCTATTTTAAAAACAATGCTTTACTTCTAAGAATTATATTATACATATACTAGCGACTCACCCTCGCTTTGCTCGGGTTCGTTCCTAGCTTGCTTTCCAATATAAACTTTCATCCCCATTTTCACCCCCTTAAGGGATGATTTCCAGGGTAAGAGGTATTCTATGTCCTTCCCAGGGTCTTGAATTATCTTCTTACCAAATTTCATCTAAATCGGTTCAGTAGATCCAGAGATTATCCCCTACAAACTCGCAAACTTTACCTCTTTATAATATTAGTATAGTTAGAATTGACATTGAATGTCAATAGTTCTGTATTAAAAAATCTTTCGGTAAAGTGGTCGTGCAGACAAATAGGAGCTGAGAGGACGTATTGTCTACAAAATATTACAATTTTTTGTAATTGTTTTGATAATTGGTAACCTTAAATTAAAAATAATAAAAAATTACCGTGACTTGAATATTGTATTCTGCCGTCATAAAAAAGAAGGCTGCAACTTCGTCAGAGTTGATTTCGAGATATTTGAAGTTTTGTCTTAGTTACGATGAAAATGGTTAAGGTATCTCCGGACTCGTAAAACTTAGAGCTTTATGAGTAAGACTATCGAGTAGCATCTTTTTTGCTAAAGCCGAATCCTCATTTAAGTTATTTTGACTAAATTGTTAGTTACGGCCTTCTTTATTATGACTAATAAATCTTTTTTTCCTTTTTGCTAATTTAAATCTTTAAATTACCATAACCCCGTACTGAATACTAATTGTGCCTTATTATACAAAATTTATCTTTTGACAACTTTACAATTTTTTCGAAATAATTGGCATTTTAGATAGTTAGATTTTTTAATATTGTATGCTCGGTTTGAACGTGGCCTAAACCTCTCTCTACACTGCCCTAAGTAGTATTTAGAATTTATTATAAATATAAGTCTGCAAAGGAGATTAAGTATCAGCGTAGTATGAGCTTTGATGCATTCATTCGAATATATGAGCTTTGAAGCATTCATGATTATAACTTGTACCAAAACAAATGTATTTTTTTTTTGTTGCATCAACTTAATTCTAGCTTCAGCATGATGCATCTAGACATTTTTGTTAATTTTTTTCAGTTATTTTTTATTAAAGTATTGATTAGAGTTATATATAATTTGTAAATGAAAATTATTTTTATATAATGAAATTCTTTAAGTTAAATTTTGATTCTGTCATGACATTTTCTAAATCTAAAATAAAAAGTTAAAATCAATTCAATAGTCACTGTGATACTTATATCATTACAATTGTTTTGTTTAGCTTTAATAATTTTTATGATTGTTTGGGAAAGCGGCTAAATAAAAGTTTAAGTAACTTGAGAACCATATTTTATTTTTCTCGTAAACGTCAGATTGTAAAGACTTTTTTACAATTTTACTACATAATACTTTGTTATACAATTTATTAGAACAATACTGTATAAGAGTTGAATATATTAACGAGTAAATGTTGTTTGATTAGAATTAAGTTATTTTATTTTGTATTATAAATGAAAGCGCACATCTCAATGTGATGTGGTTATTGGAGTTCAATTAAATGTCATTTTTTCATATATATTTTTTTATTTGACTACCCACTTATAATATTTTAATGGTTATAATTTTCAGAATGAGGGCAGTGTTACCATAATATGGGGTAATTGTGTTGCTAGACCTATATATGACATTTCTGTTTATTCATGTGTGACATTACTTGAGTACATTTTACTTAATTTCTTTCCTTTCAAATATGTAATTCAAGACAGATTTTTTAAATTAAATAATTAAAAAGATATTTGTCAACACTTTATGTAGCCCTTTTTAACGTCCCTTTACTGGACATGGGCACTGCCAAGTGCGGGTTTCGGGCTGCACATGTCTTTTGAAAACTTGCTCGCAGACCTGGAGGTTTCCTCACGATGTTCTCATTCACCGCGAGGCAGGTGAAAATACATTTCAGGTATAATCGGAATGGTACTACAAGAGAGGAATGAAAAATCAGCTTATAAATAGCTCTGTTTTAATTTTATGAATTGCTTACCATGAGTAATAACAATTAAAGTTATTGAAATGATTAAATGCAAAATTAATAAATTATTAATTAATTATTAATTGTGTCATTTGTAATTTAGATTAACGTGATCAAAGTAATAAACATAGAGTTCTTGTCATGTTATCTCAGATCACTTGATCCGACAGGTGTTGTCCTGCCCCAGTTTTATAATAGTTAATATTATATAAAAAACTCATCAATTCTTATAAGAAGTATCACCCTATTGAAAAACTCCAATAGGATCTCATCAAAAGCGATAAAAGCCACATAAAAATCAATAAAAGTTGTCGCTTTTAATGAGATCCTATTAGAGTTTTTAAATAGGACAGGTAGGAGCATAAATGGAATATTTATCATTTGATTACCACAGAATATACTAAAATTAAAAATTATTAAGCCTGTCAAATAGCCTTAAAAAGCTAGTACGCAAAACCATAAAAACTAATATAAAAAAAAGATATGTCAAATTAACGTGATCGGTGATCGGTCACCTTTCAATCTCATTGTGCTCTGTAAGACGTCATTTGTCAGCTGTCGGTAGTGGAATAAGTTTGTGCACCTTAATCTTATCGTACATTAATAATATAATTTGCAATGCAACGCGTTCAACAATAATGTTTGTAGTGTGTTATAAGTGACAAACCAATTCTAATTTACGCAGAATTAGTTATTAGTTCTGCCGCAAAAAATGGCACTTTTAAACATGATCCCGTCATTTAAGGTTTTGTTTGTTGTATTTGTTTTTGTCATAAGTGGCTGTACGCCACGCTCTATAGAAGACGATGTTGAATATTTTCAATCGTCTCCAAGCTACAGGAAATATGAAGACTTGGTGATATTATTTAACAAATTACAAACATCATACCCGGAACTTGCTAAAGTGTACTCGATAGGAAAGTCTGTAGAAGGACGCCAACTTTTAGTGATACAAATAACTCAAGGAATAAAACAGATACATCCAGAACGCCCAGCTTTCAAATATGTCGCAAATATGCATGGTGATGAGTCAGTGGGCCGAGAGTTGGTTATATACTTAGCACAGTACTTATTGATGAATTATGGGAAAGATGAAAGAATTTCGAAGTTAGTGAATAGCACGGAAATTCATCTGATGCCATCTCTAAATCCTGATGGTTTTGAAGCAAGTAAAGTAAGTGTTACAATTTTATATTTTTCAGGTTATAAATAACATTTTGGAGATTACGTAAAAAGTCTTATTAAGGAATCTTTTGTTAAATATTATTTAAATTTCCATTGGACTTGTGTATGAACCTAGAGAAACATTGATTGAGTTTCAAGATAGAGAAGTAAATGTTTATAACATTTCCAAGCTTTATAGATTAGAATGGGAGCTATTGACACTTCTGACTACAAACCTAATAATATCATATGAAATATAGTTAAGTCAGTATTAAATTATTGTTAGTTTCATACTCTACAAAGGTACTTTAACAGTAACAAAAGGTTAAAAAGCGAAGTAAAAGGTTTATTTATTATAGTTTTTATGATATGCTTGTATTTGTGTCACATATTTTTCTAATAATTGTCAAATTCATTAATAATATTTTATAATATTTAATGCTTACTCTAAAATAGTAAATTCCCTAATTTAGTTTACTTAATAGAAAGAACTTGAATAATTTACTACTTTTATACAGAATTTAGTTATTTTTTGATAAAAAGGTTAGACAATAGTAGAAAACTTAATTTAAAAATGCATTATTTTATTTAAAAAGATGTATTAGAATGAAAGTATAGTTATTAAAAAAAATCAAAAGGGAATTTCGATTATCACATATCAAGAAATAATCACCTAAAAAGTTGTATAAACTTTCTAATACATTATGTTTTATCACATGCAAATAGCCCTTGATAAAAAGGTCAATATAAATTGCTAAAGTGCACTTGCTATCGCATGTCAATAAACAAAGTTATTAAATATTATCAGTTCTGAATGCAGAAATTGTAGTTAAGAACCTAAATATTATACACTAGCGACTCACCCTCGCATCGCTTCGGGTTCATCCCTAGACTAAAACAAATCTATCCCACGGGAACCGTACATTTTTCCGGGATAGTATATAGTCTATAGCCTTCCTTAGTTAACGGGCTATCTAGTCCAAAAAGAATTTTTCAAATCGGATTAGTACTTCCCGAGATTAGCGCATTCAACCAAACAAACAAACAAACTCTTCAGCTTTATAATATTAGGATAGATTTGAAAGAGATTGTAGGTATTGAGCCCTTTTTAACATTCCAATGTAACATCCACCATACTGTGGTTAGCTGTGCAAAGTGAGTGTTGATGGACTTCACATGTCTTTAGAAACTTGCTAGGTTCTCACGCATGCCTTCCTGATGCCTGATGTGAGGTTTTTCTATGATGTTTTCCTACACTGTAAGACAAGTGGTAATTATGTTGGAAAGTTCCCAAGGCAGGATGTTACCACTGGGCTACCACTGCCTTGGTAGGGTAATTTAATATATATTTTTTTATTAAAGAACTACATCAACTTTATACCTACTGATGTTTTAGTAATTTACCATAAAGAAAATAAAATAAAGGCTTTATTACAGGAGTCAGAGTTAAAGGGTTTTCAGATAAAATTGTTTTAAAATTTACATAATATCTCTGATTTCTGTGTGCCTCTTGGCAAAGGCCTCCTCCAACTGTCTCTATTGGACTCTATCTAGCGTCACTCGTGTCCACAGTAAGCCTAGAGTTAGGTGGATCTCATCTTCCCATCTCCTTATCTGACATCCTCTTTTGCGTTTACCATCTCTGGGGTACCAGACCATAACACGTTTGCTCCACTTCTCTAGCCTACTTCTTAGTAAGGGTCAGATCTTTGAGTATAAGTTCTAGTTTCTTGGTATCCTCTTTTCAAATCGGATTAGTACTTCCCGAGATTAGCGCATTCAACCAAACAAACAAACAAACTCTTCAGCTTTATAATATTAGTATAGATTTGAAAGAGATTGTAGGTATTGAGCCCTTTTTAACATTCCAATGTAACATCCACCATACTGTGGTTAGCTGTGCAAAGTGAGTGTTGATGGACTTCACATGTCTTTAGAAACTTGCTAGGTTCTCACGCATGCCTTCCTGATGCCTGATGTGAGGTTTTTCTATGATGTTTTCCTACACTGTAAGACAAGTGGTAATTATGTTGGAAAGTTCCCAAGGCAGGATGTTACCACTGGGCTACCACTGCCTTGGTAGGGTAATTTAATATATATTTTTTTATTAAAGAACTACATCAACTTTATACCTACTGATGTTTTAGTAATTTACCATAAAGAAAATAAAATAAAGGCTTTATTACAGGAGTCAGAGTTAAAGGGTTTTCAGATAAAATTGTTTTAAAATTTACATAATATCTCTGATTTCTGTGTGCCTCTTGGCAAAGGCCTCCTCCAACTGTCTCTATTGGACTCTATCTAGCGTCACTCGTGTCCACAGTAAGCCTAGAGTTAGGTGGATCTCATCTTCCCATCTCCTTATCTGACATCCTCTTTTGCGTTTACCATCTCTGGGGTACCAGACCATAACACGTTTGCTCCACTTCTCCAGCCTACTTCTTAGTAAGGGTCAGATCTTTGAGTATAAGTTCTAGTTTCTTGGTATCCTCTTGATGCACTTTTTAATAATTATTTTCTTAACCAAAAGGAAATTACATTAAACGCACGCGCCACGCATTCCTTATTAGTTATTATCAATTTTTGCATCGCCTTCATTATATAAGAAGGTGGAATAAACTTCCAAAAAATATAAAAATACATAATGTAATAGATCGCGCGGTAGTTAGTAATGATGATCTTAAGTCGTTTGTCGAGGCAAATATTTTTTCTCACTCAATTACACGTCTTTAAACTTTTGTAACTTTTTTTTTTTATTATATTTTAAAAATAATCCCACAAATGTTTTTGTTATGATGTTAAAGTAGTTTAAAAAATATTTTACTTTCCGGAGAAGTAATTATTATAAAATGGCTACTATTTATGGCTCAGATAGGAGGTTTTGGGTTCGAATCCTGAGTCGGGTCAAGTATGGAAACATACTTAGTTTATTATATTAAGAAATATCCCCAAATTAGGAATTTGGCCGTGTTTAAGAGCCGATGTCCTAGTCTCCGGTCGCGTCAAAGTACTATTTCACTGAACTTTGAGAGTGAAAGTAAATAGTGTACATTTGTGTCTTGTGCATTAATACTGATATCTCTTGCGAGTTTGCTAATTTAGTGCGCAATTTCCCACATAATAGTTATTATTATATATTTTAATACCAAAGAATATTTTTTTAAACCATGAAAAAGTGGATAATACGTATATCTTTTCCAAATGTTTAATTATATAAATAAAATAGGAAGTCATATTATTGCATTGTTTCGATTCCTGTATTTAAGAACCAGGTGTGTAGTCTGACTTAAAAATAAATTAATCCTTCTATCTAACCTTTATATTAAAATAAAAACATATATATGCCATACAAATTGTTATCCTTATACATTATTAGAAAATATCTTTATAGACAACTTTACTAGCGGATCTGGCTCGCAGGCAAGCGGGATAAGGATAAAATCTATTTCCGTTCTCATTATGCAAACTATATTCGTGTCGTATTTCATCAAAATCTGTTCAGCAGCTGAACCGTGATAGAATAACAAACATCTAGACAGAGCGACTTTCACAATTATAATAATATTATAACTAGATACTAACTAATTCATTTGTTGAACCTTAAGGGCTGCCCCACACTATAGTACCGATCACGGTTTGCTTTCGGTCCAGTATCGGTCGGGTAATGTATTGTTATACGAGAAGCCATGAGTGCAGTCCCAGTTCACGCTATCAGTAAGAGTAACGTTCCGGTCGAATCACACTCCAGCAACGTCTCTTGTATAGAAATATCGGAACGAGAACGAATTGTGATCGGCACTATAGTGTAGTGCGGTCCTTATAATGTTAAATTTCTAGATTTTTTACTTGTAATATTTTACTAAACGCATTAGTCTTGGCATAGTCGGTAAACCAGTTCATTGTATAACCGGAGTTGAATGGAGAAATTAGCTTCAATGACATTTATATCGTGCGGCGATTTGTTAATTGTTATACCTACACGTAATATTTCACGCCTTTCTAATTGACTAGTGACTCACCCACGCTTCGCTTCGGGTTCGTCCCTAGACAAAAACAAAACTATCCCATGGGAACCGTTCCTTTTTTCCGGGATGATATATAGCATATAGCCTTCCTCAGTTAACGGGCTATCTAATACAAAAAGAATTTTTCAAATCGGATTAGCAGATCCTGAGATTAGCGCGTTCAACCAAACAAACAAACAAACTCTTCAGCTTTATAATAATATATTAAGTAAGTATAGATTAGTTGTTATAGCTTGAGCTGAATGTATAGAAAATTATAAGGACGACAATTTTACGCTCAAACCTTTTAAACGCTCATTTATATTTTACTCCAAACGTTAAAATTCCAAAAATATTTTTTTTTATTTTGAATTGTTAATTTTTGGTTAATTCCCTATTTACCAAGTGTTGTGCACACTTAACGCATCTCCTAGTAACTTTTGTATAGTATTTTGCAGAAATCACGATTTTCCAGGACAAAATAGACTGTCACATAGAGATTATACAACTTTCATTTCAATTAGTGAAAGAAATTTCACACATTTCAAGTTTGGAATTTTATCTCATATAATATCTAAACTTTGTCTTCTTTTTTAACTCAAGTTAAGTTTAAGTGTAATGAATTTTTAGATAGGCCTACTTGACGAATTCTATTATTTTGAACCTATGAAACAATGGATGATTTGATGATATTTAAATAAGATCAATGCCAATTCATCTTTGCCTATCTATACTAGTATTATAGAGGGAAAGTTTGTAAGTTTGTGTCTGGATCTGCTTAACCGATTTAGAAGAAATTTAGTAAGAAGATATTTTGACGCCCTGGGAAGGACATAGGATACTTATTATCCCAGAAATCATCCCTTAAGGGGATAAAAATGGGAATGAAAGTTTGTATGGGGAATAAAGCCAGGAACGAACCCGAGTGAAGCGAGGGTGAATCGCTAGTGTATGTATATAGGGAAACAAAGTTATTTAAGTGAACATTTTGTACATATCATGCACCTACTTAGTCGTAAATGTCAGACGTCAGTGAGACTGACTTCGGTACATTCCATAACGATACACACCTGCGAGGAAGTTTAGTAGCAACTTTGAATTTAGACTTTAAATGTATGCGAAATTATGTAAAATTTATGAATAATAATACTAAAGTGTTCTGTCTTTATACGTATATAAAAAATAAATAAAATCTGCTTATATTACCTATATAAATAAAGTGTCTCCAATTTTTTTTTAATAACAGTAAAGCTCTTCATTAGCTATTAAACATAAAAAAGAAAATCGGTTGACATACGAGGAAAAAGTACCGAACTGTTTTGTCATAATATGTAAAGTAAATACGTCACTTGCAAAAAACAATATATGTAGTACATATTTAATATGATAATTTAAAATTTATATGTTGCGACCTTGTTAGAATGTATTGGCATTCTAAGTGAAATAGATTCATAAATGATCTAAACTCTGATGTCAATACAAATGCTAAGCAATAACATTTTAGTTTTTTGTCCTTATCCCTACATGCCTTTTGTATTTATAATATTATATACAGACAGCGCCACCTTTAACAAATTTTATTATCAACAAAAGCCTACGGGTTATAGTCTTAATAATATTATAAATGTGAAAGTGTGTTTGTTTATCCTTCTTTCACGTCGAAACGGATTGACGGATTGCCATGATTTTTTTTGTGCGGAGATAGTTAGAAAGCTGGAGAGTAACATAGGCAATGCCTTTTACCGCGGGATATTGTCTCATTCCCACGGAAAACATTGCGTTGCAGAATGAAAACATTTTTTCTACATATTTTATAACGTTTACTTATATTTATTAATTTTGTTGAATGAAAACTTATTAACACTTTCAGTGATTTTATTGTCAAGACACAAATAATAAAACAAACAATACAACTTCACTGCATACACCTAATTATTATTAATTATAATTATTATGTTATAAACTGAATTAAACGTAAAGATTTTTATTGCAGGAAGGTAATTGCGATTCACTCCCAGAATATGTTGGCAGAAGTAACGCAAGAAATGTAGATCTGAATCGGGATTTCCCCGATCAGTTTGATAAGAACAAGGCGAATGATGAAGAATATTTGTTCGGTGGTCGACAGCCGGAAACTCAAGCCTTGATGAGATGGGTCCTTTCCAAGCAATTCGCGTTATCTGGTAACTTACATGGAGGAGCGGTCGTGGCAAGCTACCCTTACGACGATTCGAGGTATCTATTGTATAGTATCTTTATTAAAACTTTGTTTATTAATTTAGAAACGTCCCATTGCTGAGCATGGACTTTCCTCAATATAAAGACCATAGACCACCACGCCTACCAAGTACGGGTCAGTGGACTTCAAGTGCCTTTTGAAGCAAGGTTCTCTCAGAAATGTAGATTTCCTCACGACGTTTTCTTTCACTGTAAAACAAATGGTATTCATGTTGAAAATGATTCGCGTATTTAACCCAGATTTGAAGTTTGAACCCGCTTCACTTGGTTTGCCAAGCGCGTTACCACTCTACCATTGCCTATTTACGACAGGAACTACTTAGCCTTAAAATTAGAGCTTAAACGTTCATACATATACCTTTATTATGCCAAAGTAAAGAACTTAAAATAATATAATCAAATGCAGTAAGTAGTTGAAATCTCTCAAAAACTTAATTTAAATCATAATAAAATAATTTATGTATGAATAAACTTTCACTGCAAATGCTCTAAAATGTTTATATCAATACACGACGCAACGCTTTTCTCTTTTCTTTATAACACGTCCAGATACTAACAGAATGAAATTATAAAATATGTTGTTATCTCTACTAACTATCGCAATCTCATTCACATCCGCTAATATCGACCGCAAATAAAAGTACTTAGTATGTAATGTTAATAATATTTTATAATAGCGACTTTCTCACGCTTTGCTCGGGTGAGCTTTTTTTTTTAAGCGAACCCCTAGTTCTTTTTCTAAAATAAAAGTAATTTAAGTTACGCCTTATAACATCAGTTATCTGCCAGTGAAAGTCGTGTCAAAATCAGTAAAGCCGTTTCATAGTTTAGCCGAAACAAACAGGCAGACAGACAAATATTTTAAAAATTGTTTTTTTCTTATTAGTACCCTACTATACATACTTTTACATGCATTTAATAAAAAGCATTACAAACAGACACTTCAATTTTAGCTACTGTATAGATAAAAAACATTCTTAGCAACAAAAGTATTTCTAAAGTTATTGGTAACAAGAATCTTTGTAGCTTAATCGAAGTGTACTAACTGTGCAGCCATTTCTAACATAATTTTATATCTATACTGGTAATACTTATTATTTTATGGGTGCCCTTTGTATTTTTAATATTATGTACGGGCACCGTCACTTAGCAAAATTTATAACTACTGTACTGTTACTGTTGAACTGTACCCTATGTGTGACATCAGCAGGTCATAGTTTATCTGTGTACTCATCTCAATCCGTTCAGCCGTTTTACGCATGTAGGAAGAACCAACATATACATTCATATATGTATGTACATTGTACAAACAAACTTTCGCATTTAAAACATTAGTGTGATAACTTAATTATTATTTCAAATTATGTTAGAAAGATTTTGCAGGTTCATTTGCGTAATATGTAAAACTAGCGACTCACTCTCGCTCCGCTTGGGTTCGTCCCTAGATACATTTTAACGATTAGTATAGACTTCTCAGAGATGAAATATTTTCCCGTAGTAAAAAGTATCCTATATGTTGACCCGGATAACCAGCTATCATCATGCCAAATTTCATCGAAATCTGTACAGTAGTTTCCAGACAGACAAAAATTCTAAAAATTATTCGGCTAGATGTTATAATAAAAATATTTAATGTACTGATTCGACTCAGAATTTTATTATATGTATAGATATTGAATCCTCATATTTATTTTTAAGTATTTAGTGTTATTCAAAATATACAAATAAAGATCACGTGATCCTAGCAAGGAAATGAGCTATCTACAATTGTGAGTCACACTACTGTGTTGATAAATGTATAAGGTCTTTCACCTACAATATGACTATTGTATAAGATAACAAGTTAACCCTTTAAACGTCCCACTGTTGGACATGGACTTTCTTTCAATGCAAAGGCTAAGATTCTACCACGCTCGCTGAATGGCGGGTTAGACTTCACACGTTCTTCTTAAACTATTCAGATTGTCTGACAATGTTACTTTACTAACGATGTTTTCCTTTACCGAAATAAGAAATTTCCAGAGGTGATTTGAAATTTGAGGCCTGAAGCAGTAAAACGAATCTTCTCCCAAATGGCAATTTTTTTTCTACTGAAAAATAAGTACTTGCTTTCAGTACTATATCGTTTTTTGTTTTTTTTTAGTAATCCAAAGAAAAAGTAGAAAGTAGTTTTTTTTTTTATTTTGAACCAAGCAGTGTCATTTTGGATTTGAGTTGTGAAATATTAATTAGGTACTCTTTGCTTCTTTTTATACTTAAAATAATCTTTAAACTATCAACTATCTGCAAGGTTTTGTGTTAAATAAGGAAACAGAATATGCTATAACATTCGTTTTAATTCGGCGTATTCATTAACCATATCTATCGATAATTAAAAAAAACGCATGACAAATAAACTTTAGATATTTCTTAGGTTTGCGAAAAATGTGTCATTGTCGTTATATTACAGTTGCAAATATATATTTACACATACGAGTATGTATGTGGTTGTCCGTTTAACATAATATTATAATTCGTATGATAAAAAATAATTTATTATCATCAATTTAGATTAAAATTGTATTGTATTCAGCCCTTTTTAACGTCCCACTGCTGGGCACCCTTCAATACGAGGGGAATCAGGCCGTAGTCCACCAAGCTGGCCAAGTGCGGATTGGCGGACTTCACATGTCTTTCGAAGACTTGCTAGGTTTTCTCAGACATGCAGGTTTCCTCACGATGTTTTCCTTCACCGTAAGGCAAGTGGTAATCATGTTAGAAATGATTCGCACATGAAAATATCAGAGGTGCGAGACCCGGGATTTGAATCCGCTTCACTCGGTTTCCCAAGCGAGCGCGTTACCACTGGGCTACCACTTGCCTAAAATTAAAATACTCTGTTATAACTTCCGATAGGGATTCCCCGCGACGGACTGACAAAAAAAAAAAAGATTACCTAACTATTATCTCACGCTTTTTGTAAACATAGCGGACCGCGGTCTATAGTAATATCTATATTTACCTATATAATACTAGCTGACCCGACAGACCTTGTTCTGTCAAATCAAGTGTGTAACAGGCCCGATTAAAAAAATGATGCTTTTCCGGGCATTTTTTCCAATTTTTCTTTTCATGAGAACCTTTATCGGATTTTTGCGAATATTTGTATAAATTTTTTTATTGCTGAATTAGTCGAGTTGTTTTCGAGTTTGGCGCTTAACAACATATTTACCGATTCATTTTTATTTATATAGATTAGGTAGGTATTGTTTCTTATAAAAGGAATTAAAGCGTTGGTTTTTTCTAAGTTATTTTTGTAAGTGTCGAAGTCAGATATTCGCCATTCTGCCTACGCTTTTTGTGGGACGTCGCTAATCGCTATTTCGTGTTTCCACAATAAAATACCTCCACATGTATGTATTTAACACTAAACGTTCAATGTTACCCTGTTATGTTTGTGTGGCTGTACCAATTTTGTACTATTACTAAGGGTTTCTGGGTTCAAAAAACCTAACAAAGCTCATCACTTTCGGGCTCAAGGAAGCGAAAATCTAGCGAGGTAAAGGTGGGAGCGAAACGTAGATTAAATTACATATTACATACATCGGAAACCAACCAACCACCAAGCTTGAATTTAACATGTAACACTTGTTATTTTCTGCTATTTTTTGTGTCACTTATAGGTACATTGAGCACGACTAAACTAGCGACGTAATAAGAAAATATTTTATGACTAGCGGCTCACCTTCGCGAATGCGACAAATTGATTAGTAAGGAGTATAGATAAATATGTTACTCTCAATGATAGGTATAACTATCTTTATAAGGTTTATCGTGATAAATTATCAGCTAAATCACGCGACATATCACGAAAAGTGTGTAGGCTGATCAAGATCTGCGTGCTCAACGATCAAACTTTGACGTACATATTATGTACTAGTGGCTCATCCTCGCTTCGCTCGGGTTCGTCCCTAGGTACGTTTTAACGGTTAGTGTTTATATGGGATAGATAGTCAATCCCTTGCTTTATAAAAAAAATCCAAATCTATCCCATGGAAACTGTACATTTTTCCGGGATAAAAATATTGAAATGTTTCATTTTTTCATTAAAATGTTTCCTTAATTTAGCGTCAAAACGTATTAATAGTGACTTTTAAGTTTTTAAAAATGACAGAGTTTCTGACAAACTTTCATCCTCCAATTTACCCCCTTAGAGGATTAATTTCAAAAAATCCTTTCTTGAATGATGCTTAGAGTATAAAATCAATATTCTCTCCAAATAAACGTCTATTATCATCGGCTTAGGCTGAACGTTGATAAGTCAGTTAGTGAGTCGGGACATTGCCTTTTATATTTGTACTAGCGACTCACCCTCGATTCGCTCGGGTTCGTCCCTAGCTTGCTTCCCCACACAAACTTTCATCCCCATTCTCACCCCCATAAGGGATAATTTCGGGATACAAACTATCCTATGTCCTTCCCAGGGTCTCGAACTATTATCTTCTTACCAAATTTCATCTAAATCGGTTCAGTAGATGCAAAGATTACCACCACACAACAATACACTACAACTACTACACTACACTACAATACAACATCACAAACTTTATACATACATCTATACAGATAAATAAAATTGAAGTGTTTGCTTGTAATATCAAAATAACAGTTTTATAGTAAATGCATATAGAATTACATACGGTACTTATAAGAAAAACACAATTTTTAAATTTTTTGTCTGTCTGTCTGTCTGTCTGTTTGTTCCGGTTAATCTCCGAAACGGCTGGACCGATTTTGACGGGACTTTCACTGGCAGATAGCTGATGTTATAAGGACTAACTCAGGCTACTTTTATTTTAGAAAACAATTTAAGGGTTCCACGAAAAAAAAAACCCCATGAAATTGTAAGAAAAACCGCGTTCGGCGTATGCACAGGGTAGGGCACAGGCCGGGTAAATCGCCATATAATTTAAATGAATATCTTAGGAGTATTAAGCTACTATTCATGTATAAACATAGCTATCCGTGAAAACTTACTATAAACATAAGTTTTACATTCATGTATGGAAGTCTGCCCGATTTGTTGACATTTATGATTACTGCTCCGCTCTCGTGGTAGCAGTTTGTAGTAGCATGAAGTTACTTTTTTATTATATGTAAAGATAATGTTAAGGGTCAAATTAAATGAAGAACCTTTAACATAAAAACATGAAGTGAAGTTAAAAATAAAATAAATATATTGGGATATCAATACACAGCACCATCTAGTTCCATGGCAAGCTACGAGGCTTGCGTTAGGGATACCAGATAGTTGATACACTACACATATATAACTTTAAATACATACATATTATAAATATAAACACCCGTGACTGGAGTACAAAAATTCGTGCTCATCACACAAATGAATGCCTCCAGCGGGACTCGAACCCGCGACCGCTGACACAGCAAGTAGCAAGGTAGCAAGTAGGTATATTAAATTAATAAAAAATAAGTTATGAAAGTTCAACTTTTACTTTAAGAACTCAATTTTTCAGCACTGGTAGAGACTGCTGTATTGAGAGTTTGACACCAGATAATGCCGTCTTCAAATATCTTGCGGGCGTATTTGCGTCTAGACACGAAGACATGAAAAAAGGAGACTCGTGTCCCGTAGAGAAGTTTAAAGATGGCCTCACTAATGGGGCTTACTGGTATTCTGTGCAAGGTAATAATGTTAACAAATATTACTTCATAGTATTTTAGATTTATAAGATGATACATAAGTTAACGCATTTCACAATCACCTTATCACCACGATCGACATAAAGACATAAGATTCGGACTTATTCCGACGAAAATGTTCTGTTCTTAACAATATATATATATATATATATATATATATATATATATATATATATATATATATATATATATATATATATATATATATTCATATTTTTAAAAGGATTTGTTGACTTACACCTTTATTTATTTATATTATTTAAATGTTTATTTAGAATATGTGTTTGTGTGTATATATACACATAATTACTCCTACGCCCTAAGGTTGTCGAGGAGAGATCGCTTATCGGGAGCGATAAGGCCGCTTCCTATACATCATGTATTTGTTTATTTCTTCTTTGTATATTTCTATCTAAAGTGTAATATCTACTATATCTATTTATATAAAGTATTATATCTATCTTTATTTATTTATATTATTATAGTAGCGACTCTTCCTCGCTTCGCTCGCGTTCGTCCCTAGATGATTCTTTATATTAACATAATTTATTTATTTATGAACCGATTGCAACAAAACAAACACTAAATATTAAGTGAAGCTTAACAGAATACATTATTAAAAACTGCATCCAAATCGAATGCGCCGTTTCTGAGATGAGCGGCGCACAAACGCATATACAAACAGACAAAAATTCTAAAAATCATTGTTTTGGGTTCTATTGCGTTAATAAAGATCCCCAATAATAGTTTTTCTTAAATATCTTCCGTATACAGACAACGACAGTTAAACTTTTATTATATGTATAAATTTATTTTATTAAATGCACCTAATAGGAGTATTTCTTATAGTTAGTTTTTATTATAAGATACTTAACTCAAATGACGGTATTAAAAATTTAACACTGTCAATTAACTCGTGGCTTCCTAGCTACATGCATGAGTAAAACATTTATAGTTCAACTTCAATGAATGTAATAAAAAACAGCTAAAAAGCGATTAGATACATAATTAAACAGTATACAAATAAAGTTACGTAAATTAAACATAATTTTAAAACTAACTAACTCATCCTATGAGTGGAATTATTTCTTGAAAGACAAATATTCGTAGAGAAATATATATTGAAACGAATGAGAATATTGAATTTTACTTTACAATTGGAATTTTGTGTGTGTAAATTGCTTGTATTATCTACATAACTAGCGGCTCACTCTTGCTTCGCTCGGGTTCGCCTCTTGGAAGACAAAAGCAAACCTATCCCACGGGAACCGTACATTTTGCCGGGATAAAAATTCCAGACTATAATCTATCTCTTTGCTAAATTTCATCCAGATCCGTTCATCCGTTCTGGCGTGAAAAAGTAACAAACATGTATGGAACATACTCACAAACTTTTACATTTATAATACTAATACGGATATGTTTTTGAAGTTTATCAAAATTGTTATGAAATGTAACTTGTAAGTTGTTTCTTCTAGGTGGCATGCAAGACTTCAACTACCTGCATTCAAATTGCTTTGAAGTGACCTTCGAGCTGTCCTGCTGCAAATATCCAAAAGCTGAAGAGCTTCCAAAATTCTGGTCGATAAATAAGGAACCTTTGTTGTCTTTTATTGAGCAAACCAATATTGGTGTGCAAGGGTTCGTGGTGGACGAGGAAGACAAACCAGTCAAGGTAGCCATCTTATTAAAATAAGAAAAAGAGATAGAGTTTATTTGTTTGTTTGAAGGCGCTAATCTGAGGAACTATAAATCCGATTTGAAAAATTATTTTTGCATTAGCTAGCCAGTTTATTGAAGAAGGCTATAGGCTATATATTAACATTTATTATTATTTCTTCTAGAATGCCCAAATTATGGTAGAAGGTATCGACCACAGTGTGAAGACTACGGAGTACGGCGCGTACTGGCGTCTCCTGCTGCCTGGACAATATAACATCTCCGTGTCAGCGCCTGGGTGAGTCAAAATGTATAATATTAAACATATATGACTTATTTCTATAACATATACAATATACATACATATATGGAGATAGTTTTGATGCCTTTTTTGATTCGACTTTTACCAATGAATGACAAAATTTTCGTTTTTGGAAAACTTCAATTCCATCCTTATATTATTTTATATATTCTTCATTTTATTAAATGCATATTAAATCTTTGTCTCTTCGTTAGAGAATTTATTTAATTATTATTTTAATGAAGTACTTAATAATGAGAATAACCATATAATTAGACAATCTGTAAAAAATACATAATAATGTATACACGGGCCTTCTCTATTTCCTCACTCTAATGACAATCTAAGGATAATCTTAATTAAACCGGGAAAAAATATGGCGCATGATCCAAATCCGAGATGTTACTAAGAATTTCTCACCAGCAAACCTAACTGTATACCAAATGACTATTTTATTTATTTTTTTTCAATTCAGAATTCGTAATCAGTTCAATCACCTGTAGCCGTTTACCTTTTTAATTTAGAATACGCGTTACTTAATTTTATCCAGATACACAAACGCACCACCAGTTACAGTGACAGTGACAAGCGAGAAACCATCAATAGCTAACTTCACTTTGCACCGCCGACCGCGCTCCTTCACAGCTGGTAAGTCTACACACAACCTGCAAAACACGACACAAACACAAAACACAATTATACCTGACACATCCCGATACACATCAATAAGAAACACAACACTAGATATGTATAGACACAATACAGCTGCTACTGTTACACATTGTTGGTTATTGTTCAATTGTGTATTGGTTCTTATATTGCAAACTTGAATTTGTGCAATTTTTGTTATCTGTGAAGGTTACGATAAAAAGGTCTTCATGTATTCATTGACATAAGCCACATATTTAGTAACTGTGAATTTTTTAATTCTTTTTCTACTCACCAGCCGCGCTGATGCCATAAGTATCTGTCAAAATGTACTGAAGACATATTTTAAATATTTTCGATTGGCGAAAAACTAATAGCTTTTATTGATACAATGTAGCGTTATCATTCAAAAATGTTTATTTATCTGTATCTATCAAGTTGCGCGTCCCGATTTTTTGGGGTCGGTGTTCATACTAAATAATGGAAACTGTAAATGTTGAAGTGTCGATACTCTATTTTTGTAATAACGTAGATAATAATCGCTATGGTTTTTTTTTGTATTTCTAATTCTATGGGGAAGTGAGTTAACATATTTTAAAAATGGAAAAAAAGTATTAAAGCTAGTCTGGTAATTGTATTATTTGTTTTGTATCTCTAACCTTCATGGAACGTTTAAAAAAGTTATTTCACATTAAAACTAGATAAGGTTGTTTCCACACTTGCATTAAAATGTACAATGGTAAAAAATATATCTTTTTATTTTTATATATTTTGTCAGAAAATGCTGCTGATAATAACAATTATATGTATCTAACATATTAACATAAACATTTTATTAGCTCTTCAAAGGGAAAGTATTATTTTAGGCAAGTAAATTATGCTCAAATGGCTTGGTTAATTTTTGGTTTTGTTTTATACATGAACGTTATCAAAATTTAAAAAATATAAACAATATTATATTTCATATCATATAATTGCGTACACATATTAAACGTAAACTAATATAAACCAATGAGAGAAAATGCGAACAAAAAGTCACTTTTTTATAACCCGTTTTTTTTCCATAGAAAAAAAAAATATTCTATTGGTTTATATTAGTTGCTTATAAACAACAAAAGACACTTACAAATTATTTAAGTCAACTAACCAGTGGTGTGTGCTGTAAATATAACAATAATTATAACTATTTATATTCATTTTTAATCTGTCTCGAATGTATACTAATTTTATTGGTGGTTGTGTAACATAAGATCATACGGTTTTAATTTTTACCATTCCTATATCATAGTATTTAAGCACTATAAAAGTAGGCCTAAGCGAAATTACATTATATTTCTTTAAAAAAAAACATTATTCAATTTTTTTATTTCGGTAGCTTCTAGAAGTGCCAATTGGGCACAATTTACTTCGCCAATGTCACGTAGAAAAAAAAGAATTACATATAATCAGTGACATTTTTTTATATATTTTAAATTTGTTGCCATATCAATTAATGCATATATTAGGTATACACGAATATAATAAATTCGCACAAAATAGAAATCAATTAATATTTAAAGCAATAAAGTTAATATTATGGTAGGTTATAAATATTTATGTCACTGCCATTTTTAATAGCATATTATGTAAGCTAAGCATATATTGATAAGATTTAAATTTATACTATTATTATATTGTTTAGCTCAATTTAGTATAAACAAGAAGTTATTTAAATAATGATAAATTGTGATATTTTTTTCAGTCTGTAATTAAAAAAAATATTTTTAGAATTATAAAGAAAAATGAACATGACTGTGTCATATGCAAAGTTTTCGCTCACTAAATATATATAGTTGCTTGTATTTTATACAAAACTTAATGTTTAATTTATTTTATTGTAAAATACAAATATTGTTTAATCGTAAAATAAAGTCAGTGGAAAAACCGTAATTTGTTTCAATTTTTCTGTTCATTTTTCTATTTTTTTTTGTGTATAAGTGTCTGTGGTCTGTGGATGGGTTTATTTCGGTTGCTTAAGCTTATTAATTTTCTTGTTGCAAAATATTGTTTAAAACCATTCAATTTTGCACATTTAAGAACATTTACAAAAATGTTATCTAATTATACTAATTCATCTTTTAGAATAAATTTTTTTATGAATTTAACTTGTATATTTATATATGTATAAAGCCTCCCTGCATTTTTGGGCTTACTAAGAATTTATTGCTTGTTTTTTAAATTAGTTGTACATTTTTTTTTTGGTGTTGGTTTTTTTTTCTTACTTCTGTTACGCACCGTTGATTTGCCCATTATCTGTTCCTATTAATTTTTTTCTTCTACCTATTTCTACATTTTCCGCTTTAGAGTGTCTTAAAATTTTATAACCGCATCTTTTATAAATAAAATCTAGAAAGCTGTAGTTTCTGTTACTTAACAAAATTGCTTTAAATTAGATTATACAGACCAATAGAAATAAAAAAATAAAGATATATATAAAAAATCATAGTACCATATAAAGGTACGCGTCTAAGAGGCAAATCAGTGCGTAACAGGTCCACACGTCACGCCATCGACGGTCTTTCCGCAGTGGACTTCAAGCACCACAACTACATGGTGATGGAGAGATATCTTCAGGACCTGGCGGAATCTTACCCTCACATCACCAAACTGACAAGTATTGGGAAGAGTGTGGAAGGCAGAGAACTGTATGTTTTAGAAATAACGAAAGACCCTGGAAAGCATATACCTGGTATGTAAAGGTTTTGTTGATTTGATCATTTTGTATAATAAGTAATATGTAACGAAAGCATGTTAAATATATATATATATATATATATATATATATATATATATATATATATATATATATATATATATTATAATTTTTTATATTTATAATTAGGTCAAATGGCAATTACCTACAAACAGATTTGGGTTACTATTTTTTAACTATTTTTCCTCAAGTGATTAGACAAGAAATAATCAAATGAAAGAAATAAATCGTTAGATTCTGGCTAGTATGTTCGGCTTGATTTGAAGCTTTGGGTTCGAGTCTCGGGTGGGGTCAAGTATAGCTATTGGGTGTTTTGTTTTAAGAAATTCTCAGTAACAGCCCAGAGGTTGTGGTATTATACCTCTACATGTGGCAAAATACATAAAACTGTCTGGATTGCGACTGATCTGTCTTCACAAATACTCGTTATATGAAATAAAAATGATGGAAAGTGCAAATCGGTAGCGTTTGTGCACTAACTACAGGTTAAAATTACCGAAATCGGTCAGAATTACTTAATTTTAAGTATTTTTTATGAAAATATGAGTTATACCCACAATTCCTTATCCTACGACAGGAAAACCAGAGTTCAAATACGTAGCAAACATGCACGGTAACGAGGTAGTTGGGCGTGAGATGCTCCTTCTCCTGGCCAAGTATCTCTGCCAGCAGTACGCGAGTAACGACCTTCGCATACAAACCCTCCTCAACACCACCAGGGTACACCTGATGCCGAGTATGAACCCTGATGGATATGAGCATGCGAGAGTCAGTGAGTGGCTTGGTTTTGGTTTTTTTTTTTTAAATTTAACAGGATTTTTTCCTTTTTTCTGGATGATTTAAAGTTTTTTTAAGGAAATGAAATATTATCTGTTTCGTATTGATTATAGTTTTTTTTTTATATGATTTTTGATAGGCTGATTCATATGATAATAATGATAGATAAGAGTTTTTAGAATTTAGACAACAGTGATGATGACATGTTTTAATGTTTATCTTTTTCGGGAATTTAATCTGTGAAGTATGATATATGTTACGATATGGTAAAATTGTCAATGATGATTAAGACCATACAGTTATATTTTAAATTCTTAATGTACCTTTTATTACGCATTTTGACGCAAATGAATGAAAATAAATACTATTTTTAAAAGACCTATCCAACGACACCCTATACCATGAGGTAGACGAGAAAAAACATCTCCACTACGTGTAGAGGAACATTAAAAAAAAACTTTTTTTTCAAGATTTTAATTTACCACTTTGTCTGGCTCGGGTAATATGTATATCCATGCCTAACTATAGCTTCTAAGTACTAAGAGTCTCTGAGCTAAGTGCGGACAGACGGGCGGACGGAACGAAAATAAAATAAATACCATTTTCGTTTTATTAGTGTCAAGGTCATTCGTATTTGTTACTTTTTTTCAAAAGAACGAAATCATTTTTGTTTGTACTTTTTTTTAAGAAAATTTAAAAAAATTAATCAATTAATGTTATACGAATATAAAAATTTACAATATTTATTAACAACAATGTATTTTTATGTATTAGCATTTCATAATCTAAGAAAAACAACCAGTAAGTTATAATTGTGATTTGTGTAGCTTTATTGAATTTGTGTGTTGCACTAAATAAAGAGGATAGATAGACATAAAAAAAAAGAAATGGGTGCGTGTAACCTTTACGCACGGTTGAAGTAAAACTTCTTTGGCAAATATCGCAATTAAATTAAATCAATAATTAAATAGGCATGTTAGGCATATTACAATCATATATTTATTTTTAAAAAATCATATATTTATCATATACGACAAGAATATAATATTATATATCATTTGTCAAACAATAACAACGGTTACCATGGCAATAATTAGCCATAATAACGTGTAACGTATTCTATCTCATTCTCTCGCCGGCTTAATCCTATATATCCATGTGTTTGTCTCTTTGTCGTGTCGCATTTTCGTTTCATGGAGTTTCAAATCGCAACGATTCTAAAGAAGTTTTGCTTCAATAAAAACATTTAGAACAATAAAATAAAACTAAACTCCTTATCAGGGTTTCCTCTGCAAATAGAATACCAATGAGGTGATAACTACTGTGTCTATCTTATTCTTACATATTTATATGAGATCTTGCATGCATGTTCTAAATTTTTTTTTTTTTTTGAATCCATTTTAGCACAGAGTGATGATTAATATTTTTTTTATCATCGTTATTTATTTTGTGAAGCTACATTTGAATTATTTGTAATAATTTCATTGCTTTGTTGTTTTCTTATATATTTAAAAAAAAATAAGAGTAATAAGAAATGTATCATTAGTTATATTAAATATTTCTTCAGATGACTATAGCAGTATACACGGCAGAGCGAATGCGCATGATGTCGATCTTAACAGAAACTTCCCTGACCAGTATGGACCAACGAAGGTACAAAAAAAAACCATTACGTCAATACCAATTTTTTTTTTTCATCTTAGTACATTTATTTTGAGGTCTTCTAAATAAGACTATTTAAGTTGTACGGTATTAAGTCTTTGATGTATTAAATACATTCTACAGTTTTCACTAAATTCACTAAAAATAAAGATGATATTGAATTTGCCACATCTCGAATTTATTTTATTACAAATTTTGATTAATTTAATAATTTGAAATTGAAAATTTGATAATTCTGGTATTGTAAATAAATAGATATCATAAGTCATAACACCATTTCAATTTTCCAGGATAACGAAATACAGGAGCCAGAAACAGCAGCAGTAATGAACTGGACGATGTCCATACCGTTTGTGCTCTCTGCCAACTTGCACGGCGGGTCATTAGTGGCCAACTATCCCTACGATGGCAACCCTGATATGATCGATGGACAAGAGAACTTGACTCCGGATAACGAAGTGTTCGTCCATCTTGCTCATGTTTATTCTGATGTAAGTTAGGATTTGGTTAGTTATTATAGGCTAGTTTAATGATTTCTTGGAGTGCTTAAGAAGTGGGCTATATGTTTATCCAGGATAAATATTAGGTTTCAGACAAATACTTAGAACTATGCACCGAAAAATCTTATGACTGTTATATTATGTTCTTTTACAATAAAGATTCCTAGCAAGTCTCTCTATTATATTATTCTCCTTATTAACCTAGCCATATCTTTGCGCACACAATTCAAATGATTTTCAAATGATTACATTTATGTACTTTGTACATGAAATATTGAGTTTCAATGTATTGTCTACTGGCGACTTTTCCTCGCTTCGCTTGGTTTCGTCCCTAGGTACGTTTTACCGGTTAACATGGAATAGATAGTCGAACCCTTGCTCTATGAAAAACAAATACAAATCTATCCCACGAAAATAAAATCCCAATAAAAATTTACTTATCTGCTATTCCAGACTGTAATCTCTCTGTTAAATTTCATCCAGAACCGTTCAGCCGTTCTGGCGTGATTGAGTAACAAACATCCATCCATCCAAACTTTCGCATTTATAATTTTACAGTTTAAGAAATTATTTCTCAAAAAAAGAATTTATGGGAAATATTTATGCTATGGTATCTGACATTACAAAATCACTCGATTCTATACATTTATGCTCATGTCTCGTGTTATATATAAGCATTTTACAAATATTATTATTTATTGAGAACAGTTTAAAAAATATGAATATTTTAAACCAAATTTTTTTTTTGCTTCGCAGGCTCATCATAAAATGCATTTAGGACAGCCTTGCAAAGGTCACAATAACGACCACTTTCCAGGTGGAATAACAAATGGCGCTGATTGGTACGGACATTCAAATATTTTAAACAGATAATAATCCTAAAACCTAACCTAAATTTTTTGATTAGCCTTTAAAAATCTGACTAAACCTAATCATTTCGTCGTTTGAAGAAGTATCTTTTCTGTTTTAAAGTTGAGAACAGTCTCCGATTAATTATTTTGAGTATCTTTTTTTTTTTAATTTTAGTGATTGAAAGTAAACAAAAATGCTGCAATCTTAGTCTAATAGTAACAAACCCACTTTGACGACTAAGTCAGTCGAGTTCAAACTTGGCTCTTAAATTTTAACTTCTGAGATTTTAATGTCTGAATCATATTTTAACGTATTCAGTATTGTTAATAAAACGGTGAAGGAAATTACCGCATTTATCCAACATGGTGACCTATTCCTCCAGCTTTAATTAGTGGCCAGTGTACGTCAATAGGACATTTGACTACGGAAACTTACCCCCGCTTCATTGCATGCCTGGATGTCTTAAATAAGACTACTTACTATTCCTATATTTATATTGGCGATACATTTATCTCAGTTTGTAGTGACCTTGCTTACTGTGCCAGCGGTTGCGGGTTCGAGTCCCGCTGGGAGCATTCATTTATGTGATGAACACGAATGTTTGTACTCCAGTCATGGATGTTTATATATTTTATAATATGTATGTATATGTGTAGTGTATCAACTATCTGGTATCCATAACACAAGCCTCGTAGCTACTATGGAACTAGATGGTGTTGTATGTTAATGTCCCAACATATTTATTTATTTATTCCAAGTCATAGTCTACGTATATACTAAATCTCATCCAAATCTACTCAGCCCTTTCAGCGTGAAAGAGCAAAACAGACACATATAAATATTAGCATTTATAACTCGACTGGTGACTCACTCGCTCCGCTCGGGTTCGTCCCTAGTTACGTTTTAACGTTTAGTATAGATTTCTCAGAGATGAGATATTTTCTCGCATTAAAAAGTATCTTATACGTTGACCCGGATACCCAGCTGTCCATCATACTAAATTTCATCAAAATCTGTACAGTGGTTTTCTCGACAGCGGTCACAGACAGACAGTCAAAAATTCTAAAAACTATAGATTCAGCCTCTGTATCGATAATAATGACTATTTCAATAAGATTTTCTAAAAAATATTTAATGTACATATTCGACTCAGAATTTTATTATATGTATAGAAAAATAAGGTGATACTACCTTATTTTTCTATACATATAATAAATTTCCAGGTACGTACTAGCCGGAGGTATGCAAGACTGGAACTACCTGCATACGAACGATATGGAGATCACTCTGGAGCTCGGCTGCTACAAGTTCCCTCCCGCCTCCGACCTGCCGACATATTGGGAGGACAACAAAGAGGCCCTCATACAGTTTATTGAACAGGTATATTCTATATATTATAACTATATAATTTTCACTAATAGTTATTTATATTTTAAGTGATATTATTATTTAAATTACTTAGTTAAAGTTACATAAGTTAGATTTGTTATCGTTTGTTGTGAATTTAGTTCATTTGGACAATGAGAAATGGATGTTCTGTACTATGGTGATGTTCCCTTAATACTTTCTTAGATTTACGCGAATATTTGACATTTAAAATATAACTATCTTTTTGGATTTTTTCACGGGTTTTAAATAAACCCGTGAAAAAATCCAAAAAAATAGTTGGTTTTCGCAAGTTTTTGCAGCAATCATGGTTACGGGAGAGACTAATGTTCTCTGTTAGGTGCGACACCCTCGCTTCGGGTACATCTTTACGTGCCTAACTGTAGCCTATCTGTAGTATCTGTGTACTAAATTTTTATCTAAATCCGTTCAACAGTTTCAACGCGAATGAGTAATAAACATACAGACTTTCGCGTTTATATTAGTATACTCCGAATATGATGTCTGAATAAAACTGTATTTTCGTATTTTTTTGCGCATTTATTTTGACTGTCACGGGAGACACCATGATTGATGCAAAACATTCGAAACATTAGGCACCAAAAATCAAAATGAATCCGCGAAAAAGTCTGAAGTATCATTTAAAATGTTAAATATTCACGTTAATCTAAAAAAGTATAATTATTATATTTAATTTAATTTTGGGAAACAAACAGTTAAATAATTCTTATAAATAATTACAAACTAAAACATTCACACGCCAGAAAAATTTCCACCTATAAATGTCACAGGTAGACTAAACATGATAATTAGTTTAAACTTTAAAAACAAAATAAAGATTTTAACTAAAAAATGATTGCAAATTTATTTATTATCCAGGTGCACAAAGGTATCCACGGCTTCGTCCGCAGCCACATCGGGCACGGGCTGGGCGGCGCGGCGCTGCGCGTGGCGGGCGCGGGCCGCGCCGTGCGCAGCGCGCCGCACGGCGACTACTGGCGGCTGCTCGTGCCTGGCACTTACAACGTCACCGCCAGCAAAGAAGGGTGAGCTCACATGTATCTGTACCACAGATCATATAACACTATACCAGTACAGATAGTGCATTCCATACGAATATTTGGATTATTTAATTTCCTCTTACTTTTCTTTAAATAATTCTTTAAAATTAGGTTAAACACTTTTTTCATTTTTTTTTTGTGTTTTGTATTTTAGGTGAACATGAAAAACTAATCGATACATATTACGCCATCTATTATAATATTTTTTAACTAATTTTTACTTTGTAAGTAATGACTAACGAGACCCTATGTCTGTACACGCGTAGGGCTCGGAAATCTGTTCCATTTTTAAACCGGTTTTGGTCATTGATCTCACGGGCTTTCCGGTTTAAGGTTTCGGTTTCGTTTGTTAACCGGTTAAAAACCGGAAAACGATTTTTGATTAATTTCTCGTAGGTTCCATGATCGAAATGAAGCGGTTAAAATGAGTTTTTGTTCATTTACATTTGGCGATTCTTTGTTAATGGTTAATGACTTAGTAGAAGGATACATGTATATTTTTTAATTATGAATGAACTAACTGGTTTATTTCGGTATCAAAACCTAAGTCTAACCTTTCTCTAAGAGTAACCGTTAACCATTATTATTTCTGTTTACTAAACCGTTCGTTTTTATTAACTGGTTAATTAAACGAGCGAATAGTTAAGCATTACATTACCAAAATCAACCGTTTTATTTTAAACCGGTAAAAATATATGCAAGATGAATCAATTTCAAGATTTTTATGAAATAAATATATTTTTAAAAATAACCAAAACTTCTTTAAAATTGAATTAAAAAAAAATCTAGAGTTCTTTTTGGCATTTATTGAAATTAAGACATGATGATGTCTGTTGTGTTACCTACGATGAATTATTTAATAAACTAAAATGAATGTTAAATTTGGATTTTTTGTCTGTCAAATAGTCGATATTAAATGAGTGATTTGACAACGGTTTTTTTTTTGACAAAATTGAAATACATATATTATTTTCTAAATATATTTTTTACTGTTTTCTATTCATTTTAATTTTTATTATAACTACAAATATTTTCATTTAATATCCAGATACGAATCGGTGACGGAACAAGTGACAGTGCCAGCAAGTGGCTCCATCAGCCTCAACTTCACGTTGATGCCGGACGATCCGCAGCACTGGTCTTCTGCGTATGACTTCCGGTAAGTGGTTAATATGAACACTCGGAACTCTTTCACTCGGAACTGTCGATGGAAGGTCTCACTAAAACTGAGCTGGTGACGTCACATGGCTGTCGATTGTCGGCTTAGATAAGCTAAAGATTATTATATCACTTAAAAACATTTTAATGATCGAAATTGTACTTTAATAAAGACGGTAGAGTTTATATTATATACATTTTTTTAAATGCGTTAAAATTATTTTGTCTTAACAGATTTACCTATCACATTAAATCCTTCATAAGAACATAAAAAAATATAAGTATTGTACAGCGCTTATGTGCTATTTATTTTCTGTGATGTTATTCGTTTAATAGAAATTTAACACATAATTGGAAAAAGAAAGTGATTCAATTTTAAAAAGTTATTGGAAGTTCAAGAAACATATGGAGTAAGCAAACTTTTCTTGCCTATTATTTTCTCTACTACGAGTGAGACCTCTCATTGGCGAATACATATTTTAGTTAATAGCCCATGGCTTTGACGAATAAATAAAGACATCTAACTCTATATGAAATATGAAAAGAAATTCATAGTTTATAAGAGCGAAAAGCACTCTCAAATTTGTTGCTGAGTGAAAGGGTTATCTATTTAATGGATTTTGGCTTGCACTATGGACCTTGTGTTTGTGTTTACATTTCTTGTGTGTCTATGCTTTGTATTGTACTTTATTATTTTTAAATTTTATCATCAATTGAATTCTAGTCTTTTTACTCTAATATAATTTTGTTTTAGTCCTAAATTATTATTATTGAATTTTTTTTTAGAAGGTCATTTTTTTTATAGTTTTCTACTGAAATGCTTTGTTATTTATCATTTTTTATTCTCTACTTATCCATTTATATGATTTTGGTTATACTCTTATATGTTCGTATTTCATCTTATTTATATAAATAATACTTTTGTATCTTTAAAAATATTACTTAAAAAAAAAAGAAAAAAATATATATAAATTTATATATAATCGTACCTTATACACATAGATAAATCAATACAAGTCAAAAAAATTTGAACAAAAATTAAAAATTATTACTACTTTATGGTTTTATTACTTAATGCAAATTTTTTTATCTGTATTATGCTTTTTACTTTAAAAAAATGGCGTTAATTCTTTTCATCATTTGAAATATTGAATTAGAAGTGCTTAATTATTTAGATTTTAATAGATTTTCATAGATAGATCATTTACAATTCAATTGTATCTATTTATTTACGATTAGTATAATATAGTATATAACTTATTATTTTATTACTATATATTACTAATAAATATGTGTACTTCCTGGCATATTTGTGTATTGTTTTCTACTAACTGTCTGTCTGTACTAATTATACCCTTTGTTTAACGTTGTAACGTTTTTATTTTCTATCGTTATTTGCTTACAGAATTATTATAAGCGATATACATACATATGTATTAGGTTAGTTTTAAAACGAAAAACGTAAATTTGAAATAAATTTCAAATTATTTTTATATATATTTATTTTTTTATGTAATTCTAAGAACTATCGCAAAACAGTCATGCATTTTTTTATAGGACGTTTTCGGGTACAAAATATTTTATATTATATATGTAGTACTAATGTAATTAGGAATAATTGTATGTTTGTATGTTTTCTACTATTTCACGCTGAAATAGCTAGTTGGATATGGTAGAATTATACCATGTCCTGGAATAACGTATAGCCAAAAAAACAATCCTTTTTTAATGATTGAATTAGTATTATTGTAAAGGTTAACATGTTATTGTCAATTTACATTTATGACTTAATACATTCAAAAATGTCAACCACCCAATAATTGGCGCAGCGTGTTAGACAACATCCTGAACACGCGCTACCACGCGCCGCTGGAGGTGTACGCCGCGCTCGCCGAGGTGGAGAACCGGCACCCGGACATCGCCGAGTTCCGCGCCGGGGACAGCCTCGACACCGCCACGCTGCACGAGCTCAAGATGACCAGCGAGGTATGTAGTCCTGTTATTGAAGACATATGAGACTTTCGATTCAAAAGGAATAAAAATACAAACAAGGCAACAATTTGACGACACGTTTGCTTCTGTTTGTAGTGTGTGTGTTGCTGTGTCAGTGGTCGTGGGTTCGAGTCCCGCTGAGGGCATGTATTTGTGTGATGAGCAGTATGTACTTCAGTCATGGGTGTTTATATTTATAATATGTATGTATTTAGAGTTATATATGTGTAGTGTATCATCTAGCTGGTATCCATGCACAAGCCTTGTGGCATACCATGGAACTAGATGGTGCTGTGTGTCAAAGTCCCAACATATTATTTATTTATTTTAGAGCTATAGTTTCAGAAACTGCCACGCGTCGCGCTAATTTATTTAGTTACGGGGTGAATTTAGCTGTATGTCAGTAGCGCGAAGTTAGTTTTAAAGGTGATAAACAAATCAGTGACCGCAGCGCTCTCTGCGCCCACTATTATTTTTTCAAATTTTTGGGACAACTTTTACATAAGCAGGTTAGACTTCTTTATAATCTTTATGAGAAAAGGTCAAGTAGAGTACTAAAGAGAAGATCAACGAGAGTTCAAATTTAACAGAGTGTTAAAGTTTTGTGCCCTAATTAATATTCCGAATTTGAAACATTGAGCGACCACCGCTCGCGCCATATTGAAAAAATGATACCAAAAACCAATTTTTCGAGAATATCTTCTCTCCAGCGTCATCTAGATATAAATGGTCACTACAAAAATTATAGGGCATTCAATTTCCTGGAACTTTTGTAGGAAACATTTTTTGACCAGATAAATAGTTCAGGAGTTACCACGAAGTCAAATTCGGCAAAATTTTACAATTCCCAAAATCTCGAGTTTTCGGTATATGTATGTCTATTACTTAATCCGTACTACCGGTTTTTTTTTTATTAGGACAGCAAACTGTAATACCGCTAAATTAGAACTCTCCTATTTTGTAAGTTAAAACGTACCCAATGACTGAACTAATGATACCATCCATATAATAATTGGTATAACACATTCGTAATGTGTTTTATATGGTATCTTTTATCCTGATCTCGCAAAATGAATGCAAAAAATTTTCAATTTAAATTTAATGTTAGAAGCGAATACTGGTTGCATTGTTAGTTTGTCTCACTTACGTTTTTATTCAGTCATTATTTTCTAAAAATTTACATCGCTACCCTCTTAATACTTAGACATTACTTTTTACGTTTTAGTTTTACATTTATTGCAAAATAATAAAAAAAATATTTATCTTATAAAAATAACTTTGTTCATTTTGTTTTAAATTTTCATAACTAATAAATGTATAACTATTGAAAGACAAAAACTCATGATGCACAATAAGCGTCTCAAAAGTGTCCTCAAAAAGACACAATTCGAGATTGAATTGAGCTTTTTTCAAATCTCTTGTTTTGTTTAAAAAAGTACTTTATATGGTGTGCGTAAGTTCGAATTTTTGTTTAGACATTAAGAACTTTCGACTTGTGAATTTTATTCTTTAGTTTGACTTAACGTAACAAGTCGACAACACTTTTTGCCGCCAAGCAACAATGATTGCATTGTTGTGTTCCGGTTTGAAGGATAAGGTAGCCAGCGCAATTACAGGCAAGAGGCATACCATCTTAGTCCTCACAGTGATAACGTACCGGCGGTTCTGTATTTTTGTTACCTAAAACCTAAGTGCTTGAACTGTAGGTGTTATGGGCGACAGGTACTGCTTTCCATCAGGTGGTCTGTCTGCTCGTTTGTCACTGAATCCCATAAAAAAAAATCTAAATATATTTTTATATATCAATGTGTATAACCGAATAAATATGATGACATTTTTTCTTTACAGTCAGGTTCATCGGAAGAACAAAAGTTTCATATAGCCATCATCAGTAACTTATACGGTTCTCAGCCTCTAGGGCAAGAGATGTTGATAAATTTCGCGCGTCATATCGCCACCGCGTACGCCATAGGCGAGCCGAGACACAAAAAAATATTACAAAATGCCGTTTTACATTTCATACCTAATCTAGACCCATTGTTCAATAAAATGATCAAGTTATACGATCACACAGAGAAATGCGATCTAGAGCCGTTAGAAGAAGAATTTGCAGATAGTCTTTACAACTATCTGACCAAAAAGGATATTAATCCACTATCAAATTACACAAGGGAAAAGGCTTTCATTCATTTATTAGAAGTGGAACAATTCGATTTGATACTCAACTTAGGCTCTGGTACAGAAGACGCGAACGTTCCAAACTTCTCGAAGGAAATATATGAGAAATACGCGGAAAAATATCAAGATAATCGGACGCCTATGACTAAATACACGTGCAAAGAGACATCTATGGTGGCACAGGAGAATCTTATCGATCTCATATTTGAAAGATTCAACACTCCAATGGTGTCGGTCGGTCTTAGTTGCTGTAAAATGCCGCTAGAGAATGATATCGGGTGGGTCTGGAGGAACAATTTGCATGGAATCATGAAGTTTATTGAACAAGCTAATACTGGTAAGTACAATTATAATATTTACCTAACCTTCTATATTAATTTACCTATTTAAGTTTGTTATATTGCCTTGTATAATTGGATTAAGTATTAAATCAGTACGTTTTGTTATGAAAGGTCGGGGTCTCCTAATACTGGCAAAAAAATTACTTACTTAAAAGTGGACCTCAACCACAAACTTTGTCGACTCTGTATCCGAGAAGAGGTGGTAGGACTCTGTCAAGCCTGAGGAGTCCGACTGGATGGGTACCACCCCCTTGTCTATTTCAGCCGCCAAGCAACAATGATTACATTGTTGTGTTTCGGTTTGAAGGATAAGGTAGCCAGCTCAGTTACAGGCAAGAAGCATATCATCTTAGTCCTCACAGTGATAACGTACCGGCGGTTCTGCAGTTTTGTTACATAAAACCTAAGTGCATGAACCGTAGGTGTTATGGGCGACAGGTATCGCTTTCCATCAGGTGGACTGTCTGCTCGTTTATCACTGATTACCATAAAAAAAAAAAAAAAAGACATTAATAATGACTGAACACATCTCTAATTACAGGTATAATAGGAGTAATAAAGAACGAGTCTGGTGCGGCGATGAGGCGCGCGACGGTGCGCGTGGCGGGCGCGCGCCGCGTGCCCGTCAGCGGCAACCTGGCCGCCTACCGCGCGCTGCTGCCGCCCGCCGACTACAGGGTGCTGGTGGAGTGCCATGGGTATGAGAATCAGGTATGGATGACGTCACTGTCTATATCCAAATTAATATTTCTTTGTATGTTTGTCCTCTTATTTTTTTTTTTCAAACCTACCCATCTTTAAGTAACGGATTTTTGAAGTAAAACTTCTTTACGCACGCTTGACTTGGGGGGTAAGCTGGTGAATGCGTTACGAAAAAGTGTACGTACGTTTGTGAAATATTTATAGATGGAAACTTTACTAATGTGTGAATATTTTACTTTGTAATTATTTATAAAGATTATTTCACTGTTTGTTTCCCAAAAGTAAATAAATGAATATTCCAGACGCTGACCTGGCGAGTGGTGGAAGGCCAGGTGAAGCGGAAGGACGTGGTGCTGCGGCGCCTCAACGCCGAGCGGCTGCCGGGCGGCCAGTTCCAGGACGCGCCCTCACAGAGGAACTCTGACACGGTCTACATTACAGGTGTGCACCATTTTTATTTATAGCTTCACATTCACGGTTAGCTATGTTTATACATAAAAAGTAGCTTGCTACTTCTGAGATATCCATTTAAATTGTATAGCGATTTACCCTCGTTTTGCTCGGGTGCGTACATGGATTTTGTTCACAATTTCATGGGTTTTATTTTTTTCACGGAACCCTGATTCTTTTTTTCACGGAACCCTGATTCGTTTCGGAGATTAGTCGAAACAAACAGACAGACAAAAATTGTAAAAAATGTTGTTTTGGTATATGTACCGTGTATACATCCATATGCATTTAGTAAAAAGCGGTTATTTTAATATTACAAACACACACTCCAATTTTATTTATCTGTATAGATTAGTTTATGTTTTACGTCGTGTATTAGGGTTCCGCACCCAAAGTTTGCCAACGGGACTTTTCTTTCAAATTTTTTTTTTATATAGAGAACATATAAGAACTTTTTTTTAATTACTATACAAACAATTTATACTAATATTATAAATGCGAAAGTAAGTCTGTCTGTCTGTGTGTCTGTTACCTTTTCTCGTTTAATTCGCTGAACCGATTTAGATGATATTTGGTATAGAGATGTTTGAGACTCTGGGAAGGACATAGTATAGTTTTTATCCTGGAAATCATCCATTAACCTGTCGAGAGTCACGGGCACACCGGTGTGCCAGATAACAATTGATTTCTTAGAATTTAACCAGGAGGTGTTAAGGGGGGTGAAAAGGGTGATGAAAGTTTGTATGGGGAATCATTTCTCAAGTAAGGGATAGAGATAAGGGAGTGAGAATATATTTCCTAGAAATACAATTGCAAATATTAGTGAATGTAAGTAGGTATTTAGTTTCATAAAATTTTTATTTTTTTCCTAAAAAAAACGCCCAGGCCTGTCCCTTGATTTCAGCATCATATATTTAATTGTTTAGAGTTTTTGTAGGGAGCGTATTTCCTGGACGGCTAATTTTTTTTTTTATGTTGGGACATTAACACATAGCAACATCTAGTTCAATGGCTAATTAGTTACAAGGCCTTTGTTATAGGTACAAGATAGTAGATATACTACACATATTATAAATATAAACACCCATGAGTGGAGTACAAACATTCGTGCTCATCACACAAATGAATGCCCCCAGCGGGACTCGAACCCGTGACCGCTGGCACAGAAAATAGGATCCCTACAAACTGAGCCAAACGTGCCGTCAAATTTTGATAGATATCGAGCTCATAAATTAAAAACCAAAACCCCGTCCAGGCCTGACCCTGGACCACAACAGCTCGCCGCTGCCGCTCGCGCAGATCCGCGTGTACCCGCTGGAGGCCAAGCGCGGCGTGGCGACGGCCGCCAGCGACGCCGCCGGCCGCTTCGAGGCGCGCCTGCCCGTCACCTACATGGGCCGCGAGGTGCTGCTCACCGCCAGCAGGGACGGCTACATCACTCTCAGCAAACATGTCAAGGTATGTCTGTCCCGGTCACGCGCGGGGTTCATATGTCTGCTACCGAACGACCAGCGTCAAGACAAGTGGTCACGGATACATCGTTATCACCAAACATGTTAAGGTATGTCTGTTTTAGTGACACGCGAGATTAAATGTGTCTGTCGTTGATGGGCCTAATAGGAACTCTGCAGAGGTATCTGGATACCTGTGGCCCTAGCCTTAAAGCCATGAAATGTGGATAGGCTGCCGTCTGCATCCATCTTTGCTTTTCATATTTTTCTTTAAAAAAAAAGATGTGTCTGTCGTTAAATGACGGCGAGCTTCAAAGCAAATAATGGCGGATTTATTACTCTTATCAAACATGTTAAGATATGTCTCTTGTGTTCTCTCAACTTCATAAGCATTTATCATCTCTCCTACCGCGCCCACAGATAATAATAACTTTATTCAAATACTTTTACAAAGTTATATAATGATGTGATAGTTATATATAAAAATATGGTCATAATAAGATCATATCATCACCATAGCTGATAATATCTAACGCGAAAACTATTGAAATTAACTAACTTGAAAGGTTAAGTCACCCTGGTTGACTCCACATTCCAATTTATATGCCTCCCCATGTTCAAAACTAGGCACAGACGCTAATAATATCATTTACATATCAAATAATCATAGTGATTGAAGAAAATATTAGATAGAGAAGAAGTTGTTGAAAAAAAAGTAGTTTAAACTATTTTTTGAGATATAAAACCTTAGTCTTAAACTTAATTTACCTTTGGGACGTCTATAACCTTAAGTATCTCCCGTGACCATGATTCCTGCAAACAGCAAAAGTCTAAATAAATCCGTGATAAAATACGAAAAGATAGTTTTATTTCAAATATATTCTTCTGTTTCACAGATTAACGGTAGCGAGAATGTGACGCCGAATATTGTGCTTAAGCTGGAGGAGGACGGCTACGTCCTGGGCATGCCGCGCCTTGTGTTCGTCATGGTGGCAGGTATGTCTGCACACACATACATAACGTAGCAAATATTCCAAATTGTTGGTCTATTAAATGAATTCAATTAATATTTTTACTGACTTTAGTGTATTCAGCCCTTTTTAACGTCCCACTGCTGGGCACGGGCCTCCCTTCAATACGAGGGGAATCAGGCCATAGTCCACCACGCTGGCCAAGTGCGGATTGGCGGACTTCACATGTCTTTTGAAAACTTGCTAGGTTCTCTCAGACATGCAGGTTTCCTCACGATGTTTTCCTTCACCGTAAGGCAAGTGGTAATCAAGTTAGAAAATGATTCGCACATGAAAATATCAGAGGTGCGAGACCCGGGATTTGAACCCGCTTCACTCGGTTTCCCAAGCGAGCGCGTTACCACTGGGCTACCACTTTACTTTAGTACCTTACCTTATTTTATATGTGTGTATGTATAATAACGTTTTAAATAACGTAGGTTACTTATTACTATTTAGCAACGTGAATGTATGTAGATTTTGGAATAATTTTTATTGACGTTTTTATTGAAATTACACTTAAAATTTACGTTGTGAGTTATAAATAATTTTAAAAATTACATCATAACATATTTACTAACTTCCACTTCTTCATCTAACCTGAAGCTGATATACCTTTAAACTTCAAAATGACTTTTTGTTATTCTAAGGTTCACTCTCAAAACATAATTTATTAAAATAATAGTCCTCTTTATAGAAATCTGTCAATAAATAGAACCTGCCCGTTACAACCGCTTGGGCAACCCAGTTAATATGTCAGGAATTAGTTATTTTCCAACTTACGAATTCTTTTGTTAATGGCTTCAAAGCGGGCCAGTTAGGGACAGATTACGTCTTCAATTTCACGTAGAAACCCCTTAGGAATACACATGATTAGTCCCGTAGTGTCAATTTTATAAAGATAACCCCGTCCCCACTCCCGCAGGCGTGGTGGGCGTGCTGCTGGTGACGCTGGGCGCGTGGTGCCTGAGCTGCCGGCGCCGCGCGCGCGACCAGCGCCGCCAGTACGCCTTCTCGCAGCTGCCCTCCGACGACAAGCGCCCGCTCTGTGAGGACGCCGCATATGGTAATAATACACACAATATGTTATGTCCCTACTACACGCAATATGTAATGTCCCACTACACACAATATGTAATGTCCCACTACACACAATATGTAATGTCCCACTACACACAATATGTAATGACCCACTACACACAATATGTAATGACCCACTACACACAATATTTTCTCCCACTACGCATTCTCACAGCTGCAGTGTGATGACATGCGCCTACTCTGAGAGGAAGCCGCATAATGGCTGCGTAATGGCATTCATTTGTGTGATGAGCACGAATGTTTGTACTCCAGTCATGGGTGTTTATATTTATAATATGTATGTATTTAAAGTTATATATGTGTAGTGTATCAACTATCTGGTATTCATAACACAGGCCTCATAGCTTACCATGGAACTAGATGGTGCTGTGTGTTATTTAAACTATGTTATGTTCTACTACACACAATATATTTTACTGCTTAATTTTAACTTCCTTTTATTTAAAGTATTTTTGAAACCTAGAGAATCTTTAAAGAAAACATATATAACGCCATCTATCCACATTTATTAGAACTATTAATCTTTATTTCTAAAAAAAATCCCTTGGTTTAACTAAGGTAACAAAATTAGACTTTAACAAAAAAAAAGTCTCAGTAAAAAATTGTCAACTTCAAAGAACAGCATTGTAACTCGACATGTAAATACTTAAAAAATATAAATAAATTTCTTATATATTCATCGTTATTAACAATGAAGTAATAATATGTTTTAATAACATTTAAAAGTCGTTTAATATTTACGTTTCCAGATATTGTGAAGAAGCCGTACTACGACGAAGATGACATACCGCCCTCAGAGACGGACTCAGAAGAAGACATAGTCCTCCTCAGTACTGACAAAAACTGGGTTCAAACGGAACAAAACTAAGACTTCCAATCACAATTACACTTGGTTTAAGTATTTATAAGTACACAATTTATCTGTTAATACTCCATTCCTTCTTATATACTAGCGATTTACCCTCGCTTCCTTTGGGTGCGTCTCTGGGTACGTTTTAATGTTTTATAACGGCACCCTAATTCTTTTTTTAAAATAAAAGTAACCTAATATATTCCTTATAACATCAGCTATCTACCAGTAAAAGTCCTATTAAAATCAGTCCAGCCGTTCCGTAGATTAGCCGGAACAAACAGACAGACAAAAATTTTAAAAATTGTGTTTTTCTTATATGTACCGTATATAATTTTATATGCATTGAATAAAAAGCTGATTTTGACATTACAAACATACACTTCAATTTTATTTATCTGTATAGATTGTAATATTTTTCACAAATGGATTCATGGATTATATAGTCTATGATTAAATAAATAATCTATTGCTTTTGGAGCAATGATGGTCGTACTTTCATGTAAAAAAAGCATTTTAACATATTCCATATAGTATTTTTTTTAAATGACTTTTCAATTTTTAAATTTAAAAATAATATATAATGATTTCCAATAGTTGAGATCTTTTAACATATTATGTATTTCATTTGCATATTTAATATTATTATTTTATTGTCTAATAGTTCCTTGGACATTATATAACGTGAAATTACTATTTAGACTGTAGTATTATTGATTATTTACTAAAATTTAATATCATTATATTATATGCGTCAAAATTAACAGTATTATATATTTTGTATGATAAGGGTGAAATTTTACAGATCTTTACACATTTCCTAGTAAATTTTTGTAGTAAGATATATAAAATGTAAACAATTTAAAATTAGAATTCCGTATTTGCTTTTCTTTATTTGCATTTAGCAGCCGATGAATTTATATTGTAATATGAAATATAATAAAGCCTCATACGGCTAATTAAAAAAAAAAAAAAAAAAAACAAGCTATAATTTAACATTTACATACATTCCTAATGTATTTCTATGTAGTGATAATATCATAAACGCTACAAACGCCTACATTAAGCAAATTTTACTTTATATCTACTTTAACTAGGTTTAACTATAAAATGATGTACGAAAATTGTGCCTTTAGATATTCAAAAAATTAATATAATATATCATAATAATTAAAATGAATAAATCACGAATTTATTGTGTGAATCTCGTAACATAAAGTAATAATTGTTAGCAATAATATATAGCTTTATATAGTTTTGTATTTTACAGTGTTGTATTTATTATTTCTCTTCAAATACCAGAGTTTAGAAATTTTTCATATCATTATGTCTAATGTAACTTGATTATAAAATGTTTATATTGAATTTTTCATGTACACACATACATTGGTGCTATTGTGCAGTTTATATATTTTATTAAGTTATTTAATGTAATTTTGTGATAGTTTTATTAATATAGGAATTAAAAATAACTACTGAATTTTTATTTTACTATATTTCATTTTTACCATCTTTGGCACATATGTGCCAAAACTAAAGCCGGGCATTCACGAACGAACCAAACCAGACTGGCACGATCCGATTAAGGCTAAACATGTTGATCATGACACTTATTATTCAAGATCTTTTAAAATATCTATCCCGCGACGAATTGGCGAAGGAAAGTGGCGGCTAATCTCACTGAGATTAGTGTATTAGGTGTTATGTGCACGAATATAAGCGCAAACACGAGCACTATTACTTGCACACTCAAATTCTGGTGGGAGAATTTTTTTTGTATAGAATTATATGTATTCAGCCCTTTTTAAAGTCCCACTGCTGGGCACGGGCCTCCCTTCAAGACGAGGGGGATCAGGCCATAGTCCACCACGCTGGCCAAGTGCGGTTTGTCGGACTTCACATGTCTCTCGAAAACATGCTAGGTTCTCTCAGACATGCAGGTTTCCTCACAATGTTCTCCTTCGCCGTAAGCAAGTGGTAATCAAGTTAGAAAATGAATAATAGAATTATTTTATATACATTACAAATTTTATTAAACGTTAAAATGCTTGGAAACGACATCATTCCCAAGCCACGCTGTCTACTATAATATGAATAGTAATTTAGTTTCATAGGTGAATGTTGTATTAATCATGCTATTAACATCTAGAATCTAAATGCATCGTTTCAATTTCATTTAAACCGCGTTTCTATTTAGTCGATAAACGTTATTAATGAGAATTTTCCAAAAGATAACACTAGGCTCTAACTTACATAAAAATTATAATACACATTTTTAAATTATTTCTTTTAAGTTACCTTCAATCAAACAATACTACTAGATCGTTGTTTTGTTTCTGTGTGCTTCTTTGAATTTCGCCAAAGGTTCTTAGCGGATTTAAAATTGTTCAAAATTTCATTTTTATATTATTTCGTAGGTTTAATCTTAAAATATTGACTTAATCTACATTTACTTACCGAAAATAAGATACTCCGTCCGAAAAATTTCTTCTTCGCGCATTATTTTTGCAACTTTTAAATTCACATTGCGGCATTGTAAACGTGTTTACGCTTGCAGTGTTTCAATAGAACTAATCGAAATAAACGCTCACTTTGCAAGTGAGCTTATATTTACCGAGACGGATTTCTTACGCCGCGCCGACCCGATCGAAGAAACTTACAGTCTCGGAAACCTTGAAAAATGAAACTAAACAAAATATATTGTAGTACAAGTATCCAACTTCTGAAACAAAATTATCTATGAAACGTCATGTGTTTCTCATGACTTTTTGTGATTATTTATTGTGAAGCAAAAGATTAATAAAATAAAAATTTTGCAATATATTTGCAGGTTTACAATGAATATATTAAACCATAAGTAAACGTGATACGTTTATAGCTGTAAAAAATAAAAGTAGCAATAAACAGTGACACGGTGATGGAAAGAACAAATAATAACTTTGGCGATATGAACCGAAGAGCCGGAGAGTTTTTCAGACGCATAAATAGGCTAACAGACGGTCCTCTCACGAGAAAGAAACTGGTTATATTAATTCTTGTATTAATTTTCCTTTTACTTTACATTGGACCGACGATTATGAATTTATTTTTGAACAGAGAGGGCTCCTTAACAAGTAACCAAAATATTTGCCACCGAAACTTTTTGAACCCTTTCCAAGACGCTCTCTACGAATACGATGCCTACTTAAGGTTAGAAACGTCTGCTACAATTTCGTCTTTGAGCCGCAACTATGTGCCTTATGTAGGTAATGGCTTATTGGGATTAGCCTTAGAGCATGATTCACATATAAACATCAAATATGGAAGAACATTATCATTGCCTGTATTTTACCATCCTTTATATATAGTTGAAGATTTAGATATGAAAGAATCAACATTAGTGGATTACAATAATGGTATTGTGCACAGATTTCAATGTAGCAGTACAGGTTTACATGTTTCATATCAATATTATGCACACAGGACTATCCCTTCTTTATTTGTTCAAGAAATTATGGTTACCAACCCCTTGAATGTACCTAAAGACTTACATTTGACAGTACCTAGATTATCTGATTGGCCTACATCTGTGAAACAAACAATAAAACTACATCAAGGTGTCGATACTAAGGAATATGAGGTAGTAACAGGTATGATAGCATTGCCAGAAAGTGAAAATGTAATAGCCGTATCAATTGTGTGTAGAAAAGTTAAGAATGTCATTCAAGTTGAAGCTAGAGATGTCTTGTATCTTTTAGTTCTAACTACAATACAATACAGCAAACCTATTAATAAAATGGATTATGCTAAACAAAAAGATGTTGTGGAAAAGAAAGCTATTGAAGAAATGGAAAAGGTTATAGCGTTAACAGGAGATACAGTTGCTGTGAGAAACCTAAGGGATAACCACGCAAGAGTATGGCAAGGTCTTAGGTATACAGGCTTTTATATATCAGATTCAAAAGCTGATGGTGTTATCAATGGAGATCAAATCAATGCTACAATTTATGCAATCCTTTCACAAGTCAGAAGTTATGAGCATGAAGAACATATTAAACAAGCCACTAAATCAGAAATTCTCCGAACACTCACATATTCTGAAGGATGCTATGAAGGTCATTCAACATTAGATGCCTTTAATTTATGGAAACCATTAAATAGCCTTACAAATTTAAATAATGTAGCAAGTATTTGGCTTTTGACTCTAGAAAAACAGGGGTGCCACAACCTACTAAAAGCTGGAGCTAGTGGGGTGAACCAAGCTATGATACTTAGTTTTGGAAGCTTGAGATTTAGTAACCAACACCTTGAATACAATATTCATCCTTCAAAACTGCATAGGGACTTTCTATTCCGTAGAGTAAACTATGGGAACATGACACATGTCAACATAAGTGTAATATTACAAGAAGACAATAAGGCAGCTATATTTGTAGCTTTAGATCGTTCTGATAAAACATATTATGCATGTGATGCAGGTTGCTTAGATTCTCCGGTGCAACTAGGTCCTTATAGAAAATATTTCCCAGTGAAATTAACAGAACCTTTAACTGCTATATTATATATAACAGCAGATAAACAACATATGGAAGACTTACGACATGCTATTCATGTGCATGAAGTAGTAGAAGCGCCGGCTCATGAACACCATGTCATAGCATTGCACAGACATGGCCACAGTCTCGGTGGACTCAACCCATTGTTTTGGGTCTCCATTATACTTCTAATAGTCATGTTCCACTTATTCCTCTGTAGGATAATAATGAACGAGTTTTGTGATAGCGGCACAAGTATTAGCTACAAAAGGTTATATAATAAAGCTTGAATTACATTATTTTTGTGCTTCAGTATTTACCGATTGACTATTTAGCTGTTATGAGTTTATTCAACAACTAGTTGGCTTATTCAACACTGCCATGTGAGAATATAATTGGTGTACACAATTTTTAAGGAGTATCGCTTAATTAATTTTAAAAGTGTCAATTATTTTAGTTCACTTTTGTTTTAAATTTACCAATGAACATCACACAAATATGTAGAATGTGTTGAGAATGATGGCGGTTTGTAAGCCTTCGAAAGAGAATTTGTGACTTCATAAATCTAAAATATAAGACTTATCTACTGAGCTGTGTACAATATCTTATTTCTGTATGAATGATAATAATTCTGTTTAGTTAGAATTAATTATGAATATACCTATAATTTATTTGTTACAATTTTTTAAATAAACATAATTGAGGCATTGATATGTAAATATTGTTACTTTCTTGATCTCTATGGAACTTAATAATTTTTTAAACAGTTTACAAGAAAAATAGGCTAATCTAACAATTGTTACATATATTTATTTTAATTCCATACATATATGTATAATAATATATAATAGTAAAAGAATATGATAGACAGAGAATGCTGAACACACATTTTTTCCTGAAATTGTATTTTTTATGCCAAGAAGTTAACTTATTATTTCATATGCTCTGTACAATACTTTTTTACATTTACGCGAATGTTTGACATTTTAAATAAAACTATCTTTTCGGATTATTTCGCGGATTTATTATGATTGATTTTTGGTTCCCGACGTTTCGAATGCTTTACAGCAATCATGGTCACGGGAGAGACTCCCAATAAATCCGCGTAAAAATCCGAAAAGATAGTATATAAATCAAAGATAGTTAGAAAATACTGATAATATGAATGCCTATATTTTATTTCATATATTTTTTATATATCTGCTGCATGGTTTTACCAGTGAGATAACATGTTATCATTTAGTTATTATTTATTGAATAATAAAAATCTTCTAAATTGTAAATATGTGTATGCTATATGATATAGTTATACTTATTGTTATAAGAATGTGGTGTATATTTTTAAATAAAGCAACAAATGTATGTTGAATCTAAATGTTGTTTTTTTAATGTCGAAATATTTTTTTAAGTTATACTTCTTTTGGCATGTTTGGTAAAAAATTTCAGAGTAACATTTTTACGATGCGCGCGCACACCGACAGCTAAAAAGCGACATGATGAAGATAGCTGCATTCCTTTTACAAACAGAGAGTTGTGACATACGGGATGAAATCTTTAACTATATTTGTTCTGTTACACCAAGAAGTATAACTTTTTACGTACATAAGTACATATACATGTTTTTTTTTTAATTTAAAGTCATCAATCCTACATCCGAATTACTAAAATAATATACGAGTATTAGTAGTAAAAAATATAAAATATTTGTATGACTTCATAGTGAATTATCGATGTCGATTCAATGCTCCTATAACAATAACTAATCAATTATGACGATGACAAGTACCTACATACATATATTGATTAATTTTTATTTCACGCCAACCATGTATGTGTCCTACCATCTGTATTCGCTATGTTAACTGCCTCGGCGGTGTAGTGGCTAGCATGTACACCCGGAGGTCCTGAGTTCGAGTCCCGGGTCGGGCCAAGCTTTTAGGTATTAAGTCTCTCTGTATAGTAAGCCTCAGTAGTCAGTATTCAGTAATAGCCAGGAGATGGCAGTGTTTCACCCCCGTGCCTCGGAGAACACGTGTCGCGTCGGTCCAACGCCGACACTCACTGGTCGTGTCTCGTGTCGTCCCACCGGAATATGAGAGTAACAGGAATAGAGAGTGCACTTGTGTCTGCACTATAATATATCTTGCGCAGTTGGCTAGTCTCAATGAGATTGGCCGCCGTGGCCAAATCGGTCAGGACATTACTATTATTTATTATTATTCTAGCAAATACGTTAAATATAAATTCCCTCTTAGCTTTTACTTGTTATAAATCAACTTCAGAAAAGATGGAGGTAACTATATATCTTCGCTCTACCTATTGTATGCCGGCTTTAATAATTCTTCTTCTTTCCTTTTCTTCTAATGCGCAAAACGTACACTAAAGGTGATATAATTACATTTAAGATAATTTTGCAAAAAATAAGAAAAATATTTTTTATCCAGCCTCGTGCGTTTTTAAAAAAGTATATAACCACATATATCGAAGAATAAACTAGCAACAGACAGACCAGTCGTAACATGTACGAGTTTATGTGCAAACATGAGTCTAATTTACAGGAGGACACGGCTGCCCTCTTAAACATAAAAACCTATAATTTTTTTGCGTCAATCACGATCGCTATTTAAAAAACTATAATAGGATCTCATCAAAAGCCACATAGTAACCAATAAATATATTTTATTGGTTCCTATGTGGCTTTAGTCGCTTTTGATAAGATCCTATTGGAATTTTTCAATAGGGATTCAAACTCAGATCATCGGATTTGCAGTCGTGAAGGCTAGTTAACCAGTAAGGCGATGAGACTGTCTTTTTTTAACGGATGAAATTGTCTTATTTTAATAAATCATTAAATAGTACCTCTATGTGTCACACTTATATTTAGAGGTTTGTAAGAGAAAACTTCTCCCCATTGTGAAATTTGCGTTCGACATGGCTTTTAACAAATCAAATTGTAAAAAGTAATCTATACAATCTATACATATAACAAAACTGTAACTAAGCCGAATCTGTACATTAAATATTTTTTGGAAAATCTTATTGAAATAGACATTATTATCGATACAGAAGCCGAATCAACAGTTTTTAGAATTTTTGTTTGTCTGTCTGTTACTGCATCACGGAAAAACCACTGGAGGGATTTTGATAAAATTTGGTATGATGATAGCTTGTTATCCGGGTCAACATATAGGATACTTTTTACTGCGGGGAAAATATCTCATCTCTGATAAATCTATACTAAACGTTAAAACGGTACTAGGGATGAACCTAAGCGGAGCAAGGGTCTGTCGCTAGTACAATATATAGTCTATCTATTCCATACTAACCAATAAAACCTAGCTAGGGACGAACCCTCGCTTCGTTCGAGTGAATCGCTAATAAGGTTATATATTACTGTAATATAAAAAAAAACAATATTAATATTTTTCTAAAAATATATTTACAAAATATTTATCTTTTGACATTTTCAAGGCACGTATACGGAGTAAACATAGAATACATCACAATTCATAGGCAACAGAGACAGGCACTAAATAAGTTCGCAAACAATTATACAATAAAACTATTTCATTGTGTTGCAAAGTGTACTGTGCAGCATAAACTTAAATTTGTAACGAATCACCGATGTTATTGATAACAAATACCTACTTACAATTAGTGTATAAACCACCTTGGCTTTCAATATTATTTAAAACATCATCTTCCAAAAATAACAGGCATTAGAGCATAGCCATCCGCCATTTGAATTTTTTTAATTGTAAGTAAAGATAGGAGACACTTAAACAAATCCTATCAACAATATGGCGCCATACAGTGTCACGATTTAGAGATATTTTCAGATGAATTTAAGATATAGTGACATACTCATATATGAACTATTTGATTATAAACACATAATAAGAAGTTATTATATATTTAATTAATTAAAATGGCGGTGGATGCCTTATGTCAGCAGCTTCCAAGAATTGTTCGAACCCTTTTCCAATAATATATAACATGTACTTTTTTATTACATTTAAATATATTATTAATATATATGTTAAATGTATATGCATAAAATATATATTTCATTGAGTATTGTATTTATTTTATTTAATCACTTAATAATTATGTAGAAAACTCCCTAAATCGTCAACAGGATTTTAAGGAAACGTATTGACGTTGATTTTCCCTAGCGGCTGTTTTTGGAACTAACAATAGCATTTAACAGTAAATATAGGTACTAATTTATCATGTGTGCATATTTTATCTATACTTTTAATTAGAATGATACAGACAAAATAATACAACATATACATAAAACAATATAAAGGTAGTGGTATGGTAACGCGCTCGCTTAGGAAACCGAGTGAAGCGGGTTCAAATCCCGGGTCTCGCACCTCTTATATTTTAATGGGCGAATCATTTTCAACATGATTACCACTTCTTTTACGCTGAAGGAAAACATCGTATGGAAAACTGCGTGTCTGAGAGAAACTAGCAAGTTTTCGAAAGACATGCTCAGTCCGCCCGCACTTGGCCAGCGTGGTGGACTATGGCCTGATTCCCCTCGTATTGAAGGGAGGCCTGTGCCCAGCAGTGAGATGTTAAATGAGGTTGAATACAGACAAAATAATGATTATTTAATAATCAGCCGAAGTTAGTTCTGCAACTTGCCGATAGGGAATATACTCACCGTGTATTGGAAAATAACTAATATAAAGCGTATTAATATAGAAGCATTAAAAATGAACTTACAATAAAGTTATAAAATAAAGGTACAAATCAGAATGGTCCGGTATGAATTAAACTAAGCTAGATTTAAAAAAAACTATTTTGGTTTCAAGACGCAATAATAATTAAAAAGGTGGCATTTTGAGATTTTTTTTAAATTGTGCGTTTCATGTTTGTTAAATGTTCAACATTTTTCAGCCACAGTTAATAGTTTTTACAAATAAATGTAATATTTTTTAACTACAGTTTTAATTTTTTATTAACTCCATATGATTTATAAAAAGTCATTACCTACATTAAACTGTCATATTTTTCAATCAATAAATAAAGTAACAGCATTTATTCTTTTACAATATAAATAAGATCTAAACCCCATATATTTGGGGGACAGTGTTGCCAACTTATAAATCTACTATAAAATTAATTTCGATGATGTAAACACTATATGATTATATTTTATTTGGAGGCTTTATTATTTCTTGTTACTACGAAAGGAACGATATTAGCGTTTATTGTTTCATGGAAACATTTCTGCCTTCTCTATCTTTATGAAGGCACATAATTAAAAAAAAAATACAAATTTCTTTTCTAAACATTTTTTCTAAGACTTAACTATACATTTGGTATATGAAAAAAAATTATTTGCCAAAATTAAGAGTTTAAATTACCTTTCATACATTGTATGGAACACATTTTTTTTATAAAGGCACAGCATTATTTATATATTTTAAAGTAAAAAAAATAATGTTGCCATAATTTAAATACATATTAATAATATAAAGGGTAAAGAGATCAATCGATATTATGTGACATGTTTAAATTTGTATTTTCCATTTAGATGATAATAAAATTGCCTAAAATCCTATTATACGAGATTTAATACATACAAAATACAACGAGGGCTATCGTTCCTGGCGGGACCAGTTAGCGCCACTGGCGAGTGAGGTCGTAGCGTTGCCGTTAAAAAGTATTTGTTAGTGCGGCAGGACCATAAACTTAATATAATAATTATAATTGTTAGCGCGAAAACAGTTTTAGCAGGATTTTAAATAATTAATCATAACCAAATAAATAAAATATTGACTTTTTTTAACTATTCTTTTAAAGGAATAAGATTTATTGTGCCATACTGTGTCCGCCATAATTAATCAAGAATGGTACAATCTTTACAATAAATAATAATCATGAATATTACTGAAAATTCGCGATAAAAAGCAGTAAACGTTCAGTAACAATTGACATTTCTAGAGATCTCACTCTACACTAGCGCCCTCGCGGCGAATTCAAGCGCGATAGCCCCCCTTGAGTCACATTGTTGATTTTTGAATTATTTTATACAAAAATAATAATATTATATAAAAAAATGGCGGTTCCACGCATTTATTAGTTATCTAAAAATTCTTTTTCTAAAACGACATACATTTCTTATGAATATTATTTATTTTTGAAGGCTTAAATGTCTAAGGCACGCTTAGCGGTGGTCAGATATGACACCTTTTTGAACTTTAAATTAAATAATATCGTAGTTACTAGTAGTTTCATCTTCTCTGTAAAACTAAATATGTTGGAATTGTTACACTAACGAGGTGTACTCGACAGCTCCTGTAAAGAGATAGTAAAAGATTATGATTATTTTAAAATAAAACTATCTTTTCGGATTTTTTCACGAATTTATTTTGATTTCTGGTTTCCGACGTTTCGAAGAGTTATTACAGCCTACCCACAAAATAACAAAATTAATTCAACAAATATGAAAAATGGCACCAAAAAGTACCATACAAGTGCATCGATTTTGTTCCAAAAAGTCAATTATTATTTATTTAATTAAACATACTAGCGGGCATATTTTAATAGGCACCCCGGTCAAAACATATTGTCCCTTTTATTATTGTATATAAAAAAATTGATTTTAATTAAATACGCTATGAACGTAGCAATCTTGCAGCCGGATCTTAGTCCATATATATTTATCTTTTTAACCCTTCCTGGATTATTTCTAAGAAATCAATTGTTAACTAATACGCCGGCGTGTACACGTTTCTCAAGGGGTTAACGTCGCACTTCCGTTTCACCGCGTTTCAAATCACAACGACTCTAAAGAAGTTTGACATTAAAAAAGCGCCGCATTACACGAAGTGAGAGTAGGTCAATAGTCAGCAAGTGATACTAAAGTAACAAGGTAGACTCGTCTAGAAGTCGTAGAAGTCTAAAAAAGCTGCCGCAGCACGCGAATGTTGTATATTATAAGGGGGTAATTACATAGTATATAAGTAACAGTTAAGTATTAGTATGCATTGTATATAGGTAGTACAGTCAGTTGTGAATAAACGCAATATATAACGGACGTGTTATTATTTATCAGCGAAGTGATACCAAGCATATATAGCTGAGTATATATATATATATATATATATATATATATATATATATATATATATATATATATATATATATATAGGTTATTTTCTTTAATTTAATATTGGATTAGAGTTCTTTTTTTTGTTTTCATTTATTTTTATTTTATGTAAATAGGTACCATTTACCATAGAACTTGATCTATCTTTGCATTGTGTTTCTTTCTACTCGTGAAAACTATTTTTGGCTAATGTATTTATATATTATTAATTCTATTTATATGTAATATAATAAGCTGTATGTTTTCCATAAATAAATAAATATATGTGTAGACTGACCGTGGGCGCGCGCACGCTAGAGCTCCTCGTAGAAGGCGACGCGCGTCTTGGTGGAGCCCTGCTTGAGGCGGCGCAGCGTGCTGTACTTGTCGTCGCCGGCGCGCGCCTGCGCCTCGTGCAGGCGGTCCAGCGTGGCGGTGTGCGCGCGCGCCACGCGCAGCACCGAGAACTCGCAGCGCAGCGAGTCCAGCTGCTGCTGCAGGTGCTTCGACTTGGCCAGGTACTCCACCCTGCGGGCGCGCCGCTCCTTGTACACACACGCACGCACACGCACACACGCACACACGACACGCGCTCGGCGTGCGTGTGTGTTTCAATGAAGTTGGGGGAAAATGACCGTTAAGTACTATATACTATGGAAGTCTTCCCGATTTGACATTTATGATTACCGCTCCGCTCCCTTAGGTAATAGCATGATGATATGTACCCTATATCCTTCTTCAATAAACAGGCAATATCTAATATAAAATGATTTTTTCAAATCGGATCAGTAGTTCCTCAAATTAGTCCGTTCAATTAAGCAATTAAATAAACAAACTCTGTCTCCTTTTAATGGTTAGTATGAAATACAAATCTTTGAATTTCTCGTTTTTTCTGTACGCAATATACAAGTATTATACATATAAACCTTCCTCTTGAATCACTCTATCTATTAAGAAAACCGCATCAAAATCCGTTGCGTAGTTTTAAAGACCTAAGCATACATAGGGACAGACAGACAGCGGGAAGACTTTATTTTATACTATGTAGTGAAGTATAGATTTAATCAAAGACTTGGCCAGGCACTCCACTCTGCTGGTGCAAGTGAAATACTCGGATATGTATATAGATATATGTTTTATTGATAATTTGTTTGAATACGTGTGTGTATGTTTGTATTCGTAACACGTTAAAACGCAAGACAATCAGGGACACACCGAGGCGATACGGGTGAGTCGCGCTAGTGATAATATAATTTATTTATTTAATTAAACATTTAACTAAGTATTTCACTTTGAAAACATTTCTTCATTTGATTTGTAATGTCAGTGGTTATGATAAAGACATTTAGATTCAAGATTAAGATTTAATTACTTAAAAAGAACCTACTATATATTTTCGGAATATTTTTATTATTGCAAATATTTATAAATATTATGGCTAAACAAATTAGCATGTAACAATTTGTATGTTTGTAAACAATGTTTAAGCATTTTTTCACAAAAAATGAACGTAATTAAAATAGATAAATATTCTATACATATAATAAAACAGAAACTTAGCGAAATCTGTACGTAAAATATTTTTTAAAACAATAACTGGAACGCATTGTGTACATAATATAGTCCCCAAAAAAAAGTTTTCAAAAAATTGTCTATTTGTCTGTTTGTGTGTTCGCGTTTCACGCAAAAAGTATTGAACCGATTTCAAAAAAAACTTTGTGTAATGATAACTTATTACTCGGGTCAACCTTTAGGATATTTTGTACTACAGGGAAATCTTACATTCCTACGGGAAAACACAATAACTGGTTCTATTAAGTGGTCCTTAGAAATTTATTTAACTAACGTTTATTGTTTAACATTGTACTAGAAAGTTTTAGGTCTTAAAAAGGTCTATTAAAAGACTTTTTTCTAAAGTACATTCACAATAACTATTCATATTATCTATTTAAAACGTATCCAGGGACGCACCCGAGTGAAGCGAGGGTAAGTCGCTAGTTCAGTACAAAAATGTATATTTCGACGACACGTTTGGCTCAGTTTGTAGTGAGCCTTACTACTTGCTGTGCCAGCCGTCGCGGGTTCGAGTCCCACTGGGGTCATTCATTTGTGTGATGAGCACGAATGTTTGTACTCCAGTCATGGGTGTTTATATTTATAATATGTATGTATTTAAAGTTATATATGTGTAGTGTATCAACTATCTGGGATCCATAACTCAGGCCTCGTAGCTTACCATAGAACTAGATGGTGTTGTGTGTTAATGTCCCAACATATTTGTACATAAATTTGTATTTCTACATATATATACTGTTTTAATCCGCATCAAACTTAACAACGTCAATAAACAATGCATGTTTCGATACGCAAAGCGCAACGAAAACTTAATTCAAAATATATAAAAAAGTATAGATTATTATATATGTCATAAATACATAGAAAGTATATATGCTTACCAAGTACAATGACAAACAAACAGCTACCACAACTCACCTCTCCTTCTCGATCTCTAAGGACAGGCGTTGCACGTGGTCGTCGTCCATCACGAGCTGGTAGGAGTTAAGCTCTTCCTCCACACTCCCATTCAGGAGCGCATCCCGCCGACTCATGGACTCCTGGTACCGAACACTGTTCATTGCTTATTAATTTGCTCGTTCACTCACTTAACATTCACTATCATTCATCATTCACTCTGCCATTCGATTTACTTACCGCGCGCGGTAAAGGCAACATCTTCTCCGTTCTCTCCGTTCTCTACTCACCTTTCCTTCTCTATCTCCATCGAGAGCCGGTGCACGTGGGGGTCGTCGTCTGGCACCAGTTGGTAGGAGTTGAGTTCTTCACCAGACGTGCCGTTCTGGAGAACTTCTCCGCCGAGCTCAGCCGGTAGAGAACACGTCGATGGGAACATTGACGATGGCACTGTCGATGATGGCTGGAATAAAAAAATATTTTATTGATTTAAACTCGTTTAAACGAAACGTCGTTTGTTTTATTATAAACAAAATATGAATAGGAAATGTTTTTCAAAAAATTAAGAACGGGTTCTATTAATGTTAGTTTTTATTAACAATTATAATATTCCCTTTGAGTACCGCTAGTCGCCAAATGGCCAACCCCGCTTTATAAAAGTTGAACATTTGGTGGGTCGGATGCTTACGCCGGGAGCAACAATCACTGCGTTACCGTGCTTCGGATGACAGATCTCGGCAATAAGCGTTAGTCCAGGAATGTGTGGCCGAATTGGGGTTTCGTCTCGATGGGTCTCTTGGACGCAAAGAACATCGCATTGTGTTTTGTGATATAGGTCTGAAAGAATTTCTGCTTTCTTTTCTGAGAACCCTTCGACGTTAATCGAGACTGCACACAAAGAAGGTTTTGTGAACGGAATTTTGATTAAGATCGTAGTGAAAGGATTAGCCAATCAGCGTTAAGCGCCCAGGGTGCGCCGAACGTATAGGTCGTACACGTCGCTCGGGGAGACTCCTTTCGTGCACCCCCTAATTCAATAAAAGTTCACCTATGAAAAATATTTTACAATTGATGGCGTGGAGACTAAATAAAATGTCACTGTCACTCTTTCTTCCGTCCTACTCTCTCTTTTTCTCTCTCTTGATAACAAAAAGTACATAAAATAAAACCAAAGACAAATTTCTCCGAATATTCAATTAGTGGCAATAAAAAACCAATGAACATCCTACTTAAGTTCAGTGGTTCTGTGTTTCGTCACGTCAAGAGTGTAGGCAAACACAAATATATATATATATACAAATATACATACACATCTATTTTATACCTATCTAATCTTAGATTAAGACCTTTTTATGAACCTTTTTTTTATAAATCATATTTGTGACTGATTGGAATAAAAAAAAGAGAAAGTATTGACATTATAAGTCCTACAATTTTTAACACGATTTTTATTTCTATCTATACAGATAAATAAAATTGGAGTGTCTGTTTGTAATATTAAAATAACCGATTTTTACTAAATGCATGTGGATGTATACACGGTACATATACCCAAACAACATTTTTTACAATTTTTGTCTATCTGTCTGTCTGTCTGTTTGTTCCGGCTAATCTCCGATTTTGACGGGACTTTCACTGGCAGATATCTGATGTTATAAGGAGTAATTTAGGCTACTTTTAATTTAGAAAAAGAATGAGGGTTCCGCGAAAAAAAAAGAAATAATAAAACCCATGAAATTGTGAACAAAATCCGCGTACGGCGTACGCACCCGAGCAAAACGAGGGTAAATCGCTATATAATTTAAATGAATATCTTAGAAGTAGCAAGTTACTATTTATGTATAAACATAGCTTACCGTGAAAACGTATTAATTAATTTAAACGTGAGAACTTAAACACATTGCCACTTACAGGTGGCGGCAAAGAGCCAGTGGACGTCCTGCTGAGGAAGTTGATCAGTTTCTCCTTGGCCTGCTTCTCCGCCACCCTCGCCGCGACCAGCTCCGCCTTCAGCCTCTCCGCTTCCGCTGCTCTCTTCTCAGACTCTTCCACCAGGCGCGCTGTTAGGAACTCGGCTTCGCGGGTTTTTCTTTCTAGATGTACCTGGAAGTTTAAATATTATGGTATTTAACATTTCCGGCCGCAGGGCGTCGTATTTCGGAAGTTCCGAGATGGGCCTCTGTTTACATATTTACGCTACAAACTGAGCCAAACGTGTCGTCAAACATCTCTACCTCTTACCTTCTCCTCCTCAGTCTTGATAGCAGACAGCCTCAGCCTGGCGTTCTCTCGCTCCGCGTCCGACGCCTTCTGCGCGAGGAGGGACGCCTCCTCCTCCGCCACTCTGCCCTTTTCTGCTAACAGTTCTGCTGTTTCTTCTGATCGACGCTGAGAGGGAAAATAGTCTTTTTTACTTTGGATTTAAGGTACAAAATGGATTGAGTTGGTATAAGTAAAATTCATAGTGCTTTTTATAGTTACTCTGTTAACTTTGGGGTTATTTTAATGTTGGATATAACTTATTACATATGATTTTTTTATAAAAAAATTAGTCATCATTAATAAAAAGTGTCGTGACGTTTGAAATATTACACTTGTTTCCGTCCAACTCTCATTCGCCAAGTTTGCCGAGTATAACGTGCGTTAAGCAAGTTTGTTTTAAAAACCTATAAAACCTAAAAAGTAATAATAATACCTAATAAAACTTTAAAACTAGCTTAATTTTAAATATCAAACATGTAAATTAGACAATAGGCAATACAAATAAAATGTACGTTTGTTACATAAAACCAAGAGCAGTCGCATATCTGCACGAAGCGCGCGCACCGCCCATCGCTCAGAAAAATAAAGAACATGATAAAATATAATAAAAAAAAAATTATTATTAAAAAATGAAAAACGTAAAAAAAAACAATATTACAGAGAGGAGAATATAAAACAAGCATGTGAATGACAACATATTATTCAACCTACGATGAACTATGAAGTGTATAATACTAGTTATAATTACGAAGAAGCAAATTAATCAAAGAAACTATTAGCTGAGTGATTCATTTCATAATTTCGGAGCTACAGTAAAAAAAATATTCAACAAATCCGTATGAGGCTGTCTGGGCGAGCTGGAGCCAGCGAGTAACAGGAGCAGTCGCCGTCCCCGTCGGCACCGACGACACGAGGTGCAAGCGCAGCAGCAACCTCAACTCAATGACGTCATACTGTCTTAGATTTACGATAATATTTGACATTTTAAATAAAACTATCTTTTATTATTATTTTATTCTTCCAGTGTTTCTGATGTTTTACATCAGTCATGGTCACGGGTGAGAATCGAAGTTACTTCCGAAGCATAGGTAAGTTAGGTCAGACAGTCATCAGGTCTACATGACCTAACATCGATCGGTAGACATTAGTTGTAAATTGTGATCCCATAAATATTATTCCTATATATATTTTAAATGCAAAAGTTTGGACGGATGAATGTTTGTTACATCTGGATGAAACTTGGCACAGAGATAGATTATAGTCTGGAATAGCACATAGGTTACTTTTATCCCGGAAAAATGTACGGTTCCCGTGGGATATCCATACTTTGTGTCAAAACATACCTATGGTTGAAGTCTCTAATATATCTAATATCTAATATATTTAAACGAGCAATTCTTGTATATTTATTTATTTATACCAGCGATCTCGAAAATGGCTCTAGCGATTTCGCTGAAATTTGGTATGTGAGGGTTTTCGCTGGCGAAAAATCGATCTAGATTAGTCGTATGTCTGGGAAAACGCGTGTTTTCGAGTTTTCATGAGGCTTTCTTCCACGCAAAATATGGTCGATAATTTCTTACGCTCGGGCATAAACATCGTGGTCAAGCGGCCAAGGTGCAAGATTTACAATCACAAGTGTCCGGGTTCGAGTCTCAGTCAAGTTAATACTTTTTTTTTTTTTGTATTTATTAAAGTTTTTAGATTTTTTTTTTAATTTAAAAATACGACAAAACAAAAAAAAGAACTCCGGTCGCCCAGGTACTATGTAATATATGTAACAATGTACCAATGCCTCGTTGGCCAGCCGTATCTCCTCCTGGTACTGCAGCAGGCGCTGCTCCATGGCGGCGCGCTCGCGCTCCGCCGCCTCGCGCAGCTGCTTCTCGCGCGACAGCTTGTTGCGCTCTATCTGACGACGCTGGAATTCATAGCAATACAGAATTAGGAATATCTGTTAGATATAAAATAAATAATAAATAAATAAATATGTTGAGACATTAACACACAGCACCATCTAGTTCCATGGTAAGCTACGAGGCCTGTGTTATGGATACCAGATAGTTGATACACTACACATATATAACTATAAATACATACATATTATAAATACAAACACCCACGACTGGAGTACTAATATTCAACAAGATGACATGATCTATACAGATAAATAAAATGGAGTGAATGTGTAGCGTCGGTCCTGCGTCTGATCTCTCACCGCGAGTGTCAGATTGTTATTAGATCAGATTTTAAAAATTATTTTTTTTTGCCTCAATAAGATTAGCCACTGTGACCGAAAATTTTAGTTTAGACTTGAACCAAATGATCCCACAGACAAACTGTGCAAACAGTTTTGTAGGTCCATCATATAACAGTATTAGTACATACTATAATAATAAAAAATAATGTAGCTGCTACACTAAACTGTATCCCCCGATTTTTTTTTTATTTGAGTCTTAATACCCACAGACATACGTCCGTGCCTTTTTTTGAGCTATTTTTATGTTTTGTTGTTATTTTTATTTTATTTTATCTGAGATGGATTCGTGCTTACAATTTCAGAACCAAAAAATGTTGCGAATAAAAAGAAAAGTTGAACAAAACTGTGGGATCGGGTGGACTTTAGGAGTCCACCCAAATGGAGTTAAGTGTGTAGTGTGCGGGGTTATTTAATAAGAGAAGAGAGGATTTTAGGAGCCATGGGTTGATCTTGATGGTGTTGCTTCTGCTTGTGGTGTGGTGCTTTCCTGGTAGGAATTATCCTGTATCCCCCGATTTATTATCATCAGTATTCCAAATTGCCTCCCATTACGGAATCAAATTTAGACTTATTCACGTCAAAATGTGTATATGTGGAATGTAGATTATATACCTGTTTTTCTTCCTTCGCTTGGGCCTTCATCTGCTGCACCTCCATAGTGTCGGGCTTCCGTCTTCGCATGTACAGATCATGATTGCCGATGCACAGATCTAGGATCTGTAAAGTATCAATTTTCACTTTCTATGTATAAAACCTTTAGAATTAAACAACACTATATAAAACTATCTTTACGGATTTTTACGCGGATTTATTTTGATTTTTGGTTTTGGCTTTACAGCAATCATGCACACGGGAGAGACTAAGGTGTTAGATGTCTCGAAGGTATTATATAGTTGTTACAGACAGCCTACCTATAGCATTCCAAACGTCGGGAACCAAAAATCAAAATAAATCCGCGAAAAAATCCGTAAAGATAGTTTTATTTAAAATGTCAAATATTCGCAGAAATCTAAACAAGTATTATAATCACTACATAAATATAGTAACAAAGCGAAATCTGTACATGAAATATTTTTTTAAAATAAAGTCTTACGTATTATGTTATAGAATATAGACCCCAAAACAATAGTTATTCAAATGTTTGTCTGTTTGTCTGTATATCTGTGTGCAAGTCACGCAAAATGTATTAAACCGATGTTAACTAAATTTTGTGTAGTGATAACTTATTACTCGGGTCAATATTTAGGATACTTTTTACTACAAGAAAATTTTTCATTCCCACGGGAAAACACTATAACTGGTTCTATTAAATCGTTCTTAGAAATTTACATGGCTAATGCTTGCTAAACCTTAAGAGATACATCAAAACAAACTAGAAAATTGTAGGTACACTTACAATAACTATTTTCATCCATTTAAAACATATATAAATAAAAAAATAATTTCTTACCAATTTATTCATGCCTTTCGGTGAGAAGAATATGAAATTGTTAACACTTTTGTCCACAAATTTTATGACAAACTTCTTATCGTCGAAGGAGATGTGTTTTATCTCGGACCAGGGGAAAGTTGTTTTTGGAGTGAGTTTGTTATCCTTCTCATATATGTTGAGACCGAGGGCTGTCACACCGAGGTAGAGATCGGTTTCTTTTTTATTCTGTAAAGAATACAAAATAAATTTACTAACTATACGTAAATATCATTTTTAATAACACATTAAAAAAATGTTTAATTAAAATATTACAAAAATTTAATCCATATAGAAATCATTATGTGTATATGTATATGAACATACTATGGACAATCTTTTTACCTGAGACAATTCACTACACTTTGTACACTTTGATTAGAGTTTAAACATTTTAATCATTTGAATTTTATTTTAAAGTAGCGACTTACCCTCACTTCGTTATGGGTTCGCCCCTAGAGAAAAACATATCTATCCTACGGGAACCGTACTTTTTTCCGGGTTAAAAGTAACCTATGTATTATTCCAGACTATAATCTATCTCTGTGCTAAATTTAATTCAGATCCGTTCAGCCGTTCTGGCGTGAAAGAGTAACAAACATCCATGCTCACAAACTTTCACATTTATAATATTAGTATGAATTAACAAGGTAGGTCTATAATTGATTAAAACAAACAGCATGGCTCAAAGTACTTACATTGATAGCAAAATAGTTGACACCGTACATATCTAAGTCCTGAGCTATTTTTAGATACTCCATCTCCGCTTCATCACGGGACATACCCTTGTGATCTGCATACCTGGTAGGACAAATAATACTAAAGCGAAAGTGAGTAGTAAATTTTTGTCAACAAGTGGTGCAACCTGTATATTATATCTATGCATATAAATAAAATTGAAGTGTATGTCTGTGATTTCAAAATAACTATGTTTTCTCAAACACAAAGTAAGTAAATATAAAAGTAACTAAACAATCCTTTTTTTAAAATTTGTCTGTCTGTTTGTTTTCTGTTTGTCCAGAGTAATCTTTAGAACGGCTTAACCCATTGTAATAGGACTTTCAATGAAAGATAGAGGAGCTTGTAGCGCTATATATACAGTATATTTCATTATGGAATTTGTTAAGGGTCCTGTATGTATGTGTATATCAATAAATGCGCAAAAATTGAAAACCCTTAAAAGCAAAATTCAAATTTACGGCTTCATCATGTGTTTATCTCCTACGGTACACTCACAATAACTATATTTATCTATTTATTAACTATTGAAAACGATCCAAGGCATGCACCCAAGCGAAACGAACATAAGTCGCTAGTATTATCTATCCCACGAGAACTGTACATTTTTCCGGGATAAAAAGTAGCCTTTTTGTTATTCTGATGTATGAACCATATCATTGTAAAGTTTCATTAAAATCCAACCAGTAGTATTTGTGTACCTGTATAACTTACTATAGTTTTTTAACTATCCCACGGGAACTCTTTAATTTTCCGGGAAAAGTATCCAACATATTGACCGGGGATATAAGGTACCATGCATAATTTCATTTAAATCGGTCCAACAGTTTCGAAGATTAGCCCGTACAAACAGACAAACAAAGAAACAAAAAAATTGAAAAAAATCTGAGTCAGTTTTTAACATTTTTTTCTATGTGCAGACATTCAACCTCTACTGTTTTATTAGATGTATAGATATGTTACATTTTTTTCTTCAAGATTCCTGTTTCAACGAATAATTTATATTCCTTAAGAATAATACAAATACAATTTTGAAAAAAAATTCACCATTAAGGTGCAGATAACTATATTACTTAAAAAATAAACATTCAGTATTTCATTTCATTTTGATAGGATGTTACATAGCAAGAAAAGTCACTATTTATTTTATTAATTTCCTTAAATTTAAATTGAATTGTAATATCTTACCATATCTTAATCCTCTCCTCCCACATCTCAGGGGTCATTTGATACTGGTCAATGACTCGTTGTGGCAGAAGGTCCTCACTTGCAAGCATACCTGGCTTGTATGCACTTTCGTCATAATCACCATACTGAAATATTGTTGCAAATAGTATTTGAGTTTAAATGAATATTTTCATAATACTTAAAATATGTAAAATATGTACTGTAATAAAATAAAACATTATTCAAATAGACTTATTACAAGCACTTTGGAATTGTCAATTTAAAGAGTATCAGTGTAGTCAATTAGTGAGGAAACTACCACTGGCTCGGAAAGCAGTTCTGCTGAGAAGAGCCAGAAAGAAACTCAACCGTTGTTGTTTTAAATATCGAAGATACATTGATAAACATAATATTACAGATAGCCCATACTGAAATAACAAAAACCAAATTAAAAGAAGATGTTGTTTAAATTTTCTTCAATGCATATAAATTATAATATACCTGGCATCCAGGTAGAGAGTTTGAATAGTAGTTTTTATTTTTTTATTTATGCAAACATTCTATCATTTAAATAATATTCTATGACTATAACACTGGATAATGGATAGGCTATAAATATTTAAAAAGTTTCAGTACTGCAAGTTGTTAAATTTGTTTATGCTTATACAAGTCTCTGTTTAAGAGAAAAAGCATTAAGAAACTATGAACACTTTAAATATATAATAATTATTTTAATTTTTACTAAATGATTGTTTCCTCTTAGACTTCAACATTGTTTTACAATATTTTTAAATAAACATATTATGGTAAATACATATTAATGAATAATCATTAATTTTTATATTTTATGTATGCATTCATACTTTATAACAATATTATAGATGCTTTGCATTTATCTATACTAATATTATAAAGCTGAAGAATTTGTTTGTTTGTTTGGTTGAACGCGCTAACCTCAGGAACTACTGTTCCGATTTAAAACATTCTTTTTGCATTTGATAGCCCGTTAACTGAGGAAGATTATAGGCTATATATCATCCCGAAAAATTGTACGGTTCCCGTGGGATAGATTTGTTGTTGTCTGACGAACCCGAAGCGAAGCGAGGGCGAGTCGCTAGTAACCTTATTATAAAGTAAAAACTCTGCATTCAAAGTACACAATTTAACAGGGAGCGATCTACCAACCTTCTTTCTTCTAATAGGTGGCATTATCCCATATTATTTTTTTTACACAAAAACTCACTACCTGCTACAGGTATTTACAATATTATTCATAAGATATATGTAATTCAACACACCTTAGCTTGAACAGCATAACTAGCCAATAACACGGAAGCTTCTGGAGGACAATATATATCCATACTTAGGATGGCTTGCTTAACTTGCAAGAATAATAGATGCTGCGTCACTTCCTGTATTAGTTCTTCAGCCACATCTTCTGGATATAGCTTACATAATAACATAAATGGTGTGCCCGGCATTTGCGAGACACATTGATCTTGAACTAAAAAAATTTAAACTTTCATTATTCAATAAAAATATATAAAGTAAAAGGATAATATTACATAATGAATTAACCAAGCAGTCAAGTGTAATACTATTATATAGATAATTATTTATAAGTATTAGCTTTTATGTTCACCTCGTTTATCCAATTTCAGCCAGCTTATAAAATGTTTGGTATCCTCGAACTGTAGCCCAAAGAACCATGTCTCCCTCAACCCTATGGTTCTGCATACTAAATCAAATAAATCTCTTCCTGTTGCTCTCCACTAGAACAAAATACTACTTAAATAAATAAAAATTCTTTTTTATTATTTCTTGTTATTTATTTGTTTATAAGTGTTGTAGGGGGACTTTTTTAAAATAATAACTCACTATTTTTAGATTTAAAAAATAGTTTTTGTGGATTACATATTTGCAGTTTATAATAACATATGTGTATTAAATGAAATAGGATATACAAATTATAATTTATTATTTACAAAGTTGAATGTGTAAGTTATGTGAAAACCAAGTGTGAAGTGACCCCGAGGTCACAAGATGACTCACAACGGGTTCATTGTGTTAATTTATGTTAACATTCCCTTAATACGCTGTAAACAAAACTACAAATGTACGCAAATGTTATTCGCAAGTTTACCTCAAGGTTGAACTCCAACTCCGCGTCCAAAGTACACACTTTAACAGGGAACGACTTTGCAGCCTTCTTCCTTCTAAAAGGCGGCATTATCCCGTATCATTTCTTTTTAACACGAAAACTTACTTCCTGCTATAGGTTAGGTTCTTATTAACATACTTCAATTACCGTACAAGTTATAGTTTACGTAACATGCACTCGATCGAGGAATGCGCGTAATTTCACATTGCGTACTATTTCCAGCGGTTATTATTTACAAACAAGAGGAACGTCAATGAAACAAGAATGCGAGGTGAATGAAGAAAAATTATTCAGAAAAACTAATGCTGTCGTTCCGTTTCACTATTTATTTCTAATTGTGTTATTTTTTCTTTTTTATCTGTCTTTCCCAAGTTTGTATAAGTATTATGAAACTGCAAAACTTGAAAATATTATTTTTGCTTTATTAAAAGACGATCATAAGTTTAGTTATATATTTAAGAAAAAATAAAATTTATCTCTAATAAAGGACAAAACCAATCCCCATACAAACTGGGGCCCGGTGTTACAGGCTTGAAAATTAGTCATAAAATAATATATTTAGAAAAACGTCATAGGGCCAATTTTCATGGGCTCCAGCGATGGCCAAGTTAGTTAAATCGGGTTTTAAATACGCTATTTTTAGGTTAGATTTTACGTTATATTTTGACACATGAGACATCATTACATGACAAATTCAATAAGGTAAATGACATAGAGTATGTAACTGCTTTTGTAAATGATGAGCGCACGGGGTCTCTTACAGACACTTCTATAATTATATCTACAACATGTTACCGCGTTTTTTTATTGAAGCATTTAGAAAGCGTCTTGTACGTATATCTACTATAAAAATAATCCTTAGTGTTTTAAATTAGATAAATCATAGTAAGATCTAAATTATAAACTATAGTTAAGCGCACAAAACATGTCTACAATCTGTTGCACCTACCTGCCACCCATTCCAATAAGACAACTTGGTGCAGTAATATGTAGAAATAAAAGAAATACTTAGATGCTATAATTTATTTTATAAATCATCATCTTCATCAGATTAACATACTAAAATATTGTCTAATAATTGTGCAGGTGGTATAAAATCTTGGTGTCGTACTCAACCAAGAAACCATATCATGTTCATTGTGCGGGCACAGCAACCCACTGTTCTTTTCTCCACAATACAGTTGCATTAATATCGCATTATTGCATTTCTCCCACTTAAAGAGCTGTCAACTAAAATATAAACAACATATATTTTATTGTTTATATGTCTTGATTTTATTCTTCCTCTTAATAACCATGTAGTTTCAGATATAAACAGCTCCTGTAATAACCCTCTGTTCACCTCTCTGTGCACTTCTATAACATAAGAGCCATTCGCCCTTACATATTTCCCATAATATGATCAGGCCTGTTTAATTTGATACGTACCCAAAGATACAATAATTAAATCACTATAACATAGCTCAGGAAAAACTTTTAGATTATTTGTATTGACATCTATTGGTCGGAATTGCGTTCTATGCCTATTTAAGTTATTACTTATTAGTTAGTTATATAGTATACGTGCAGAAGTATAAGAAATTCGATAGAGATTAGGACTCGGTTAAAACACATTTACTTGCGTACAAATCCAAAAAGCAAATGACAATATTATGTCATACGATTTTCATATTCAGATATTTAACATCTAAGGAGGTTTTTATTTAGCGTTAAAAATAAATCATATTTTGGATTTTCGTTTTATTTTTTAACGTTATACTTAAAATATAATTCAGCTTAAATTGTACAAAAATGTACGCAAACCGCACAGTATCAATTCTCAAATAAATTGATTATAATTTTTAATAGAACAGTTCTATAAAATCATTTAATTTATATTGACATTTTACAAAATAAATAAGATATAATATCCGTTTATAGGAGCATTACGCAATATCTAAAAATGCATTTTTTCGTAACTTGGCCATTGCAAATAAAATTAAGATTTTAATAGAATAATCAAAAAAAAATTAGGGTTTTTTTGACATATATTTGGTTCCTAGTCATCAGGGCCCAAAATTGGGTTTCTCCTTTGCCAAGTTAAAAAATATCTGATGATTTTTGACATTGACAGTCATATGTTTGTAGATTTGACTTTGACAGATGAATCGTAACCAACTTTACTAAATGAAACCATTACCCACGTGTGGTTATGTTTTGAGATTTTATGATTAAGAAAACGTGATATCAAACTTAAAAAATGGGAAAGTTTAGATCAAAAATTAAGGGAAAAACAAAAGGAAAAAGATGGCAGAAAGGCCAGTCTTCAAATTCTAATCCTAAAACCCAAAAATATCGAGAAATGGCCAAATCCCGGTTTTTTCAAGAAAATTTGAGTAAGTTTGAATGTACACTTTAAATATTTATTCAGTATAAGAAATGTGCTTTCAAATATCCAAAGCTATTAAATTTAATAATACAAACAGAAAACTTACAAGCATTGCTTTATAATTCACATAACCTATCCTTCAAAAATAATAACAATATTATTATTTATTAATTTCTGAACATATTTGTATCAGTTATAAAACAAAAAAGCCGCTACAAACCACTAGAGGTCAAATTTGAACAGATATGTACATATATTTTTTGTTTTAGGCAATTCTGGATTGACCCAGCAGGCTATATCAAAACACAATGCTATGATGACCTATGGACATAGCACAAGCAAGCCAAAATCTGAAGCAGAAAATGAATTGACAATTGCAAAAGAATTTGAAAATATGTCTGTTAAAACTGGAGATGAAGGCTCTGAGACAGAATATTCAGGGTCTATGAAATCTGGCACTTATAAAACATTTCAAACTTTTGCTTCTGATTGGAGTCAATGTTCTAATATCAGCTTTAGCAAGTATGTTTTAGCAATTATTAAGGAAACATTGTTCCTATTCATAAAAATTACATAAATATTAAAATTTTTTAAACATATTTTTAGATTGTTAACCAAATTTGACTCAAATAATGCTGTTCATAAGGACATGTTAGCTGTACTAGCAGCAGTTACTGAAGTAATAAAAGAGGAAGGTGGAAAAGAGACTACCACTGAATATTTTGCTGCTTTGGTATGTTCCCTCCCTATTATATTTCTAATTAAAAAAATATATTGTGTTATTATGTAAATTTTGATATGTAATACCTTAATTGCTAATTGTTTTTGAAATTGTTCATGAAAGCCACATATGATAAAATATATTTGTTTAAGTATTACTTTATACTTAAACAGTAATCTTTTAATTGAAATTTATTTTTAATTTTGGTGTTCATAAAATGATTATTTTTATCATATTAATAAATATACAAAATGCTTTATTTTTAGATGCAAACACTAAAATCTTCAGAAGATGACAACAGCTTAATAGCCACATTGTCCTTACTATCTATGGGCATTAAATCAGTACCTCAAGCGGTGTTAAGAAAACAATTTTCTGATTCGGCTTCAATTTTTACTGATATATTGGAAAAGAATGCTCAATCTGAAAATGGACAATTACTAAGGAGTGCAATTGGATGTCTGTCTGTTTTGTTAAGAGCTCAGGAATATGCTTTGTGGGGAGATTCATCTACCATGAGGGTTTTTGAATCTGTGCTAGCTTTTGTTTTACATTCTAAACCTAAGGTAAGTTGTTTCTTGGTATACTGAAAAAAAAAAAACTACTTATTTCTTCTGAATGCATGTTTTTCTAATTTTGAAATGACAGTATTGAAATTTTTGATGTAATGTAAATTTATTTGTAGGTGAGGAAAGCAGCTCAGCATGCAGTGACTGCCATACTTAGAGGAAGCTGTTTCATGATACCATCTGAAGATGAGAAAGTCAAGGTATGTGCGTATTATAATTTTATGTTAGTTTAATTATTAAATATGTATTTTTGTTGGTCAGAGTCACATCTGAGACATCTATAAATATACATTATTAGGTCTACATTCCAGAAACAATTTGTATTCTTTGATAAGATTTGGAGTGCATAAGATTTCTTATATATCACATGCTATAAGATTATAATCAATCGCCACACTGACTATTATAACTTATGCTATAAGATTATTTCTTCTTCTTCTTCATGACACTCTTGACAAGATGTCGGCCAACAGAAGTCGAAATGATGACCACGACCGCGGTCGTCTGTAGGAGCAGATGTGATGCGCCTTACGATTGTTCGCCATTTCTTCCTGTTGACCGACATCCTGGCGTACTCATGCAAGATTATTTCTGCTAAAACAAATAAGAAGTGAATAACGCGAACTCAAGTGTCTATACTGCCGTCATAATAAAGAAGGCTCTAACTAACAATTTGGTCAAAAACGACTTAAATGCAGATTAGGAATTAGCAAAAAAAGAAAATTCTACTAATAGTCTTACTCATAAAGCTCTAAGTCTTATTAATCCGGAGATACCATGACCATTTTCATCGTAACTACGTCAAAACTAGTAGTAATTTTGACGTAGTAGTAAGACAAAACTTCAAATATCTCGAAATCAACTTTGATGAAGTTGCGGCCTTCTTTTTTATGACGGACTGCCGTCTCATACTGATGAGACTTCTTGTGAAATGTGGAGTATATTATATCCTGCGCAAGCTAGTCTGAGTGAAATTGACTGCCATGAGCGAAATAAGTCAAGAAGACATAAGGAATAACGATTCAAGTAATTGAGAAAAAAAAATGCTTTTATATGTCCTAGGTGCCGAAAGTCCATCCAGCCTCAAACAAAGTGGCAGAGTTCTGCCTGTCGCAAATCAACGCCGAAGCCCTCCTCTCAGGACACCGCACGGTTCTGCACACGCTCACGTTGCTTCGCGATATTTTACCAGTTTTCAGCAAAGAATATATTAAGGTAAATTAAAATGTGCCCAATGGTTACGTGCTCGCTTAGGAAATCGAGTGGAGCGGGATCAAATCCCGGGTCTAGCGTCTCTGACATTTCCAATATGATTACCACTTGTTTTAAGATGAAAGAAAACATCGTGAGGAAACTTGTATGTTTGAGAAAACCTTGCAAGTTTTCGAAAGCTCAGTCCGCCAAGCAATACTTGGCCAGCGTGGTGGACTATAGCCTCCTCGTATTGGAGGGTGGCCGGTGCCCTGTAGTGGGTGTTAAAAAGTGCAAAAAAAAAAACATCACTCGAAAACATTTTAGGTACACTAATTTTCAAGTTAACAAAATTATGGACGACGTTTAGAAATTAAAATATCGATCAAAGAAGGCTCTTAAAACATGAATAACTAATATTTTTTCATACGAAACACGAGAAAAAAATTGACGGTTTTATTGCGCCATCTTAATACATAGTATAAAACAAAGTCGCTGTCTATATCTGTCTGTTTCTCCGTTTACTTCTTTGAAACCACGCAAGCTATATTGATACGGTTTTTACTAATATAAAGAGCGATAAATGAGGAAGGGTTATGTGTATAATTTGTAAAAGTTTTGTACAAAATGTCTGAGCGTAAACGGTGTTTTGTCAAACGCTCCCCTACCACGACAAGGCGAACGCACTTTGGGGGTATCTAGAGACGCACCTGAGCGAAGCAAGCGTAAGTCGCTAGTATATTTATAAAGTAATTTATTTATAATACAAGCGACTCACCCTCGCTTCGCTCGGGTTCGCCTCTAGACAAACAAAAACAAATATATCTCACGATAAAAAGTAGCCTATTTGTTATTTTGATGTATAAACTATATTATTGTAAAGTTTCATTAAAATCCCACGGGAACTCTTTATTTTCCGGGATAAAACCTATCTACGATGTTAACCGTGGATATAAAGTACTACCATACAAAATATCATTTAAATCGGCTCAATAGTTTCGGAGATTAGCCCGTACAAACAGATAGAGAAACAAAAAAATTGAAAAAATCTGGATTTGTTCTATTTCTCTTCTTACATCCTCCGGACTCGGTTTTTAGCGTTTTTTTCTATGTACAGACATTCGACCTCTACAGTTTTATTATATGTATAGATACATATAACCGGTTACAGACGACATGCGAAGCGATCCTCTCGCTAATGACCCACAACAACGTGTACACGAAGACGTGCTGCCTGCACACGCTGCACGCGCTGCTGGCCGCGCCCGCGCCGCGCAGCAACCTGTCGGCCGCGCTGGCCGTGCGCCTGGCGCGCGCGCTGGCGGCCGCGCGCCCCGCCGCCTCCGACGCGGGGCAGGTGCTGGCCTGGGTCACCGTGCTGCAGCAGGCGTATGGCTGTCTTGCTGGGTAAGTCTCGGGGGTTTTGTGTAGGTGTCATGAGGTTTAGTTATTTTGTTCCGATTGATTAGTTACTGTGTTAATTATAGGTAATATGGCCTGTACTAACGACTTATCCTCGCTTCATTCGAAAGTGTCCGTAGGTGTTTCACAGTAGCCTATGTGCTAGTCTTGGTAATAAGTACTCTGTGTTACTGAATTTCAGCAAAATCCATCGAGTCGCTTAAGTGTGACGAAAAAACAAACGCACACACACACACATATCTAATTGAGATACACACACGTAAACTAATATTTAATATTATTACATACCAAATGTACAATTACAAACAAAACTGCCAGGAAGGAACATTATTCGCATTTTACAAATAGAATACCATTTTAAGCATCAAGTACTATGTACTGCACGCCCTATCTACTCTATATTTTTAGCATTCACAGTATAAAAGGTAATTTTTTTATTAAATAAATATCTTATATAATTTTTTTTATTAAATAAATATCTTATATAATATTTGTTTCAGCTTGGATTTAGATTTGTGTATACCAAATCTGCCGCAATTTGTGAACATCTGTGTCTCAGAGCTGTGGCTCTCGGACGTGGCGGATGTTAATGCCGCATCCACTAACGCCTTGAAAGTGAGTGTTGTTTTTATTTTATTCATATTAGTAATAATTGGTGATAATATTATATTTTGTAAATACAAAAGTTATTTTTTTTTGTTTGTCAGTTTGTCCGGATATCGTATAGTAAAATAGAAAAAATGACAGGATTTGTTTATGTCAAGACAGTTTTTAGGACGGCAAATGACAGGTTAAAATTACACATATATAATTACAATCATTCCTCCATTGATTCCCATAGAATTCTAGTGCTTGAAGGGGTTTTACTTATGTTAAAATAAACATTTTTTTTTTTAATTGGTATACAACGGTATTTCATCCTTATATCTATAGTACATTTGTACACCTATTATTGCTGCATTGTTATATTTTTCTTTTTCTGATTGAAACACGTTCTCACAAATCTACAGATAGATAGGAAAACTAAACGAAAACGATTATTCACTTCGTTTCAATGTTATGACTTACATCAAATTCAAAACAAAATAGTTTTACTTAATGTACAATTTTAAACAATGAATCTTTAACAATTACTAACTAGCTAGTGAAAAACAAAAACAAATCTATCCCACGGGAACCGTACAATTTTCCAGGATAAAAAGTAGCCTATGTACTATTTCAGACTATAATCAAATCAATCAAGTAACAAACATCCATCCAAACTTTTGCATTTATAATATAAAAATAATGGGATATGGGGGGAATGGGGGAAACTCTGTCTGTCTGTCTGTTACCTTTTCACGCTTAATCCGCTGAACCGATTTAGATGATATTTGGTATGGAGATAGTTTGAGAGTCTGGGAAGGACATAGGATAGTTTTTGTCCCGGAAATCATCCCTTAAGGGGGTGAAAAGGGCGATGAAAGTTTGTATGAGGAATCATTTCTCAAGTAAGGGATATCTAGGGAGATCTAAGTAAGGGATTCTATATTAACCGTGAAAACATACCTAGGGGCGAATGCGAACGAAGCGAGCGTGAGTCTCTAGTAAATTATATTATAATTTCTAAAATTTCCCGCTCAGGCCGTGCTCATAGACTGTGTAAAGCCAGCAATAGAGTCAGATGAGAGTCTCCTAAAGCACAAGTCTCATATCGACGCCATATTCAAAAGCATCGGCACAGGTCTCGACAACCCCTTCAACCAGGCGATCAAACATGTCATACTCACTATTGCTGTGTGTTTTGAAGTAAGTATTCTAAAATTGATCATTTTAAGCAATAATGATTGATATATAACATACGTACACATTTCCTAACAAATATCTGAAAAAGTGGCGTCGACAAGCCAAACCAATACATAACATTCAAAAAACAAATGCTCTAACTGTCTAAATACAAATTCAAATTTACGCACATCACACAAAATAGTTTGTTTTTAATTATATAGCTATATTTTTCATCCCAAAAACAAAAGAGATTTGAAAAAAGGCAATTCAATTTCGAACGGTGCACTTTTTTTGAGGACACTTTTGAGAGCAGATACGCAAATTTTTTTGGAACGAAGCCTAAAAGGAGCGTAATGTGTTGAACTTGTATGACATAATCGTATGTATTGGATGTACGTTTCTATGTTCTCTCATAGCTACGAAACGGAAAAACTTTTTTTAATAAAAACAATATAAATAAATAAATTATTAACATTGTAATCATAGCAATAACTATATTGTCAATGTGCCAACTTTCAACGCTGGATATTTGGATTATAATATAAAAAATATTTAATGATCGAAACATCAATCTAGTTGTTGCTATCGACACTTAATAATATTATTTAAAAAAGATATTTTTTTATTATTATTATTTTATATTAGGCACACAACTGGTAATTTGATAAAAGTTTGCTCTTTTTTTTGAATTCAATTCAATTGCCTTGTTAATGGCTTCAAAGCGTGCTAGTTGATAACAGATTACTTTGCCAATACCAACTTTTTTTTAAATGACTACTATTATTTAATTTTCTATTATTTCAAATAAACAGATAGCCAATGAAAAAATTGAATACGCAATAGCGCCTCTGCTCAAAAAACTAAATGAGCGTCGTGAAAGTCATAACTTTCACAATGAAATAGAGGCAGAACATGCTACAGGGTGTGCAATAAAGTCTTTAGGACCAGAATTCGTACTAAAAATCATCCCATTAAGAGATGGGGATAACATTAACCTGGACAGAAGTTGGCTTTTGCCAGTTATGAAAGAAAGAATAACAAATTCAAACTTGAAATTCTTTGCAACGGAAATTTTGGAAATGGCAACATTCTGTAGGAAAAAGTCCCGTGAACTGGCTGAAGAAAAAAATATGGCAGCGTCACATACATACGATTTGTTATGTAATCAATTTTGGGCGTTATTGCCCAGTTTCTGTAACCATCCCAAAGATGTTAAGGATAGCTTCAAAATGATGGCCAGGGTTTTGGGAAACGTTTTAAAGGATAACCCAGAGTTCAGGCAGTCTGTTATGCAAGCTCTCAGAAAACTCATATCTTGTGCTGAAAATGAAGACGATAAAGCAGAATTGGCAAGATTCGCAAAAAATTATTTACCAATTTTATTGAATATATACATGACACCGGTCAAGGGCAGTGTGGCGGAGGGACAGAGGTTGGCTGCTTTAGAGACTATACAGGTACGCTTCTTTTGGTTATTTATGGTCCGTTCTCTTTCTTCTAATTTTGATATTAAATCATATTTGGGACAGATTTCCTTTGGGATACTTTTTTTAATGTAATGTTTTATGTAATAATATACATGACAATGTCTTTTCCTTTATAAGATTCATAAATAGTTTTTTTTTTCATTTTATTCATAGAGATATTATGTGAATGTCAATCTGTTTCCTCTAAACATATAATTTAATATATATTAATATCATATCAGGTTTACCTAACAATAAGCGACCAAAATTTAAGAGAAGAACTCTTCAATAACTCCCTCCAACAACTAGATGTGACCGTAGACAATCATTTCCAAAGAGAAGCTATCCTTGATATAATTCGTTCGCTAGTACTTTACCAAAGTACTGAAAACATATCAAATCTCTTCACTAAATGGGTGTTTCCCCTTTGCGAAACGGTTTTGGAGGATCCGAAGAAATTCAAAAAGTCCAAAAAGGAGAAAATGGACACAGAGGAGTCCGCAGATAAAAAACCACAGCTTAAATACAAAGATAAAGCCAGATTATTGGAAATGGAACACAAAAAGGCGTATCGTATTTTAGAAGAAATTTTCAAGAGTGACAATGAGAGTTGCAAAGAGTTTCTTTCGAGCAATTACAAGAAGATAAAGAAGTTGTTGATGACGTCACTAAATAAAGTAGCAGACAGTAGTAAGGCGGCCAGGTTAAGGTATGCACTGAATATAATTGTTATTAAAAGTGAAACTTCCTTAGAATCGTTGTGGGATGAAATCTTTAGCTATTTTCGTTCTGTTACGCCAAAGAAGTATAACTTCTTACGTGCGTACATACATAAGTAAATTTTTTTACGTTTTTTTTTCATTTGTTTTCTGTTTCTGTACCTAAATAAGTAAAATAATATAATAATGTTCATCTTTTTGTAGATGCATAGAACATCTAATTAACGTAACGCCATATCTGAACGCTGAGAGCAAGTTGATAAAGAGTGCAATCGCAGAATCCATCATCTGTACTAAAGATATCAACTCTAAATGTCGCCAGTGGGCCTTCAGTGTGATAAATACTATTGGAAATGTTCTGAAGAATCAAGAAGGAGGTGAGTTTGTTTGTTTGTACATACATATATATGTATAAAAAATATAAATAATTCAATTTACATTGTAGATATTTTACATATAATAATATTTTACTTTAACAAAGCCGAATTTTTTTTTTTTATGTATATTATAAATCTTAGAAATAAAGCTTTGTTTTTAAAATAGAGGAAGAAATTCTACTGTAAAGTGCAAGAAGTATTGATCATTTTGAACAATTAAGAACAATTAAGCTGTATCATATCTTCTACACGCATAATATCTAGAATCAGTAATTACCGAGAATAACTAATTGTTAACGAGAATACTGTAGTATGTTATATTTTTGGTAGTGGCGATTCCATTATTAAATGCATGTGACTAAAACCATATATCACGTAATACTATACTAGTACAGATGCCTGATCCCATACAAAGAAATTGGACAGCGCTAATTTGGACTATTCTTCGGGCTATTTTTGTTTGCTTGAACAGATATTAGATTTCGTTGATTCGCAAATAAACTGGTTTTTTTTATAAATATGTATAAACTAATGTATGGAAAATAATGCAAAATTCATACTGCATTTGAATTTAAAAATATTAGCGATTTTATCAATTTTTAACCGTGATAAACAATTCATAAAAAGTAAAAGCGCTATCTGTGAATGGACACCACAAACCCATCATCTGATTGCTGGATATTTCAATAATCAGTAAAATTACGCAAATTTCATTTACGGGCGCATTATTTCATTTCCCTTCACTTAGAATATTTTTTAAAACAATAATACACTTTTTTTAATGTATTTTTTTCATCTTTTATTAATTTAACACAACTTTAATATCAAATCGGTACATGTAACGTCATCTATTGACATTTATTTGAACTTTTACCGGTGGTAGGACTCTGGTCAAGCCTGAGGAGTCCGACTGGATGGGAACCACGCCCTTATCTATTTCTTCCGCCAAACAACAATGATTGCATTGTTGTGTTCCGGTTTGAAGGATAAGGTAGCCAGCGCAATTACAGGCAAGAGGCATATCATCTTAGTCCTCACAGTGATAACGTACCGGCGGTTCTGCAGTTTTGTTACTTAAAACCTAAGTGCATCAACCGTAGGTGTTATGGGCGACAGGTACTGCTTTCCATCAGGTGGTCTGTCTGCTCGTTTATCACCGAGTACCATAAAAAAAGAACTAATTTTTCTTTGTTAGTAATGAGACCCTATGGTACAACTAAATATCTTAATAGTGTTCCTCATAAGTTAATGTTGTCCCAAGGCATGCAAGCCTACATCACCCTACTTCTCTCCGGTCTCTCCGCACCTGAACCTCGCGTGGTCAGTTGCTCCCTCCGCGCCGTCGCCTCCGCCCTCTTCACCTACAGCGAGGAGATGGGCCTAGAGACGGTCCAGGGTCTGCTGGAGAAGGTGGCAGACCACATGAAAACCAATAACAGAGAGATTGTATCAGCTAGCATGAGCTTTTTGAAGGTAAGCCGGTTTTATTTGAATGTGTTTATATTTTTTGGATTAATGTTGTAAAGGAGAAATTTAAGTTTATTTATAATTTCGAACTGTCACCATTTCCTTTCAATCGACTCTATGATAAATAAAAAGTTAATAATTTGTTTCGACTTGTGTTTTATATTTGTGTATTGTTATAATTTTACAAATTCATTTTAAATACTATGTTTTTGGATTTTTTCGCGGAATTATTTTGACTTTTGTTTCGGGGAACCAAAAAAGTTATTAAGTATAACTATTATTTAACTAACAATTAATATAACTGCCTGATCATTTGCTGCAAACATAAACTTTAGAATAAATATTTCAGGTCTACACCAAAGTGCTTCCAACAGACGTGTTGGCGGGTAGCTTGCCTTTAATATTTAAAACATTATCTACAATGGCCGACGATTGCAAGCGCCATTCTCGACTAGAAATAGGATATTTCCTATCCAGAATGACAAGGAAATTCGGTGCGGAATTAATTGAGAAACTGATCCCTCAACAAGATGAAGTTATGCTGAAAAGATTGAGGAATATTCGGAAAATGGATAATAGGAAGAAGAGAATCAGAGATGGACAGAGGTGAGTGGTGTGGTTTGCAGTTTAATGCGATTGTTCTTCATTTTTGACTGTAAGATGCAAAAGTACCTTGAACATTTGTGCCTTTTTGCCGTTTAGTTGAGGATATATCAAGATCTGTCGATCCCGTTTTAATGTCTCTCTGATAAACATGACATACCTACATTTCATACTAATACGTCTCAAATTATCCCACATAACTCGTTAGCCAACTGCCTTACAGCATATCAAGTTTAAACAGTTTTGAAAAACAAAATATACCTTCCTATGGATCGAAAATAGATCGAAAAATATTTTTTCGCATAATTTAAGTGTCACTTTATACTTGTATAAAACTGGAATCCATAGTATTTTGTATTTGCACAGCATATTAATTATTTTATCAACTTTAAATTACTTAATATCTCTGCCTCTGTCTGTATGCATGTATGCGTGCGTGCGTATATATATAATAAATTATTTAATATAATATTCCAGAGAACAAGACATCGATTCATCTTCGGACTTAGAAGTGAAGGGCACTTCCAAAACCCTGGAAGATATCCTCAGGGATAGTGACTCAGACATGGAATATATGGATGAGGACGAACGTCCCCGAGCCAAGGCTAAGGCAAAGAAGACCAAGGGCAGGAACCAGGCATGGATTCAGGATGATCCAGAGAATATTGTGGATCTTGCTGATGTGTCATCTGCTAGGAAAATAACAGGTATAATGGGGACACTTGTATCGTTTATCGTTATTTGTATCATATATCTGTATAATTTGGTAGTTGACCACCAATCAATTAGCGTGCTTTTCAACCAACTTCCTAAAAGAAGGAGGTTCTCAATTCGACCGAATATATGTTTTTGGGACAGGAATGACAAATCCTGTAGTAAAAGGTTCTTATCATTAAATTTTAATATTAATCCAAGTAATAAGACTCCACACACAATTTGACGACACATTTAGCTCAGTTTGTAGTAACCCTACATGCTGTGCCAGTGGTCGCGGGTTTGAGTCCCGCTGGGGGAATTCATTTGTGTGATGAGCACGAATGTTCGTACTTCATTCATGGGTGTTTATATTTATAATATGTATGTATTTAAAGTTATATATGTGTAGTATATCAACTATCTAGTATCCATAACACAAGCCTCGTAGCTTACCATGGAACTAGATGGTGCTGGGTGTTAATGTCCCAACATAATATTTATTTATTAATATTTAAAGCGTTTTATACTCAACAATATCTATAATACATATAAATATTCCAGCGACGGATCCAAATCAAAAGAAGCGTGTGACAGAAGAGAAGAAAAAGAAGAAAGATGGAGGGTTCAGGACAGCTCCCGACGGCAGACTCATCATCAGTGACGAGGCATTCGATGATGATGAAGATGATGAGCCCCGGCCCAGTGGGGATATTGATACTGACACAGATGATACAGGTATACGCTTTGATTTGTATTGAAATATACTTTTGTGTTTTTTTTTGTCACAGATTGTTATATTCTGGACATTAAATGTAGCTTAGTTGTAATTGTTACATGATAATAAAATCATCAAGGAGAGAAGCAAGGTGATTAATTAATTTAAAAACAGTACGATTTTACGGTTTTTTAATCTCTCCTGGATAATTTCTAAGAAATCCGTGCGAATTACCGAGAATTCAATTGTTATCGTACACGCCGGCGTGTATGCGGTCCTCGAGGGGTTAATATAATAAGGACATTATATAGTCACTAGCGTATGTTTTAAATAGATATAAATAGTTATTACGAAAGTACTTTAGGAGAAAAACTTATGCTTTGCATATTTTTGCAAAAAGATCTCTTGCTATGTGAAAAACAAAAATAAATCTATCCCACGGGAACCATATATTTTGCCGGGATAAAAAGTAACTATCTCTAATCTATCTCTGTGTCAAACATTTAGATCCAGACTAACAAACATCCAACCATCCATCCTCACAAACTTTCACTTTTATAATATTAGTAAGATTATGTAGTCTTATATCAAATTAAGAATTTTAATTCAAGTGAAATATACATGAGTGACGATTGACCGATTCTGTAACTACATTATAATATGTCGTCTCAAAATGCCAATTTTTTCATAGAGACCATTATTTTAAAACACATTCAATCCACAGATGACGAAGGAGGAGATTCGAAACCTTCGAAATTACTGAAACCAGGCGCCAAGCGCAAGTACGACGACATCCTCAGTATTAAGAGCGGTCGCAGCAACCGCAGCCGCGCCTCCACGCTCACCGTGGCCTCCAAGTATAAAGCTGGTGGAAAGGGCATACATAGGTATGAATTATTATTATCTATACGTCTATACATATAAATAAAATTAAAGTGTCTGTTTGTAATGTCATTATAACAGCTTTTTACTGAATATATATGAAAATACTAGCGACTCACCCTCGCTTCGCTTCGGGTTCGTCCCTAGACAAAATCAAATCAATCCCACGGGAACCGTATATTTTGCCGAGATGATATATACCTATAGCCTTCCTCATTAACGGGCTATCTAGTGCAAAAACAATTTTTAAAATCGGATTAGTAGTTCCTGAGATAAGCGCGTTCAACCAAACAAACAAACAAACTCTTCAGCTTTATAATATTAGTATAGATATACAGTGCTTATAGTAAAATTAATTTTTTTTTAATTTTTCGTCTGTCTGTTTGTTTTGGCTTATCTCCGAAACGGATAGACCGAGTTTTACGAGAGATTCTCTGGCTTGAGATAGCTGATGTTCTAAGGAGCAATCATTTTAGAAAAAGGATTAGGGTTCCGCGCAAAAAAATAAAACCAATGGCGAACGAACGAAGCGAGAGTCAGTCGCTCTAATATTATAAAGTGGTAAAATTTGTAAGTTTATATGCAGCGGGTAATCTTCGAAACTGATGATCTGATACTGAAAATTCTTTCATTATAGAAGGCTACGTTGCCGCAGAGTGCTCTAGGCTATTGTTGATTCCGATAATAATTTGTTTACGGCCAGATATCAAGATAACTTTGATTTAAATTGGAAAAAAATGCCGTTGAGTTGCTTTATTGTTAGGCATCAAGGAACGCACCCGAGAGAAGAGAGGGTGAGACGTACTCGAGGATAGTGTAAATAAACCTATTATTTAGGACTTTTCGATATTTGAAAGTTCGAATAGTCGGGAACCAAACATTTCAATAAAACTACGATATTTTTTTTAATATCCCAAACTAGCCGAAATCTAAGAATTTTGTGTGAGATAATTCAATGATCTTTTTGTTCCAGGCCGCTGAGCTCGGGCGCTTCGGTGGCGTCGTCGATGGGCGCAGAGTTCAGATCGAAGAAGGCGAAGGGCGACATTAAAAAGAAGGGCAAGCCCGACCCGTACGCGTATCTGCCCTTGTCGAGGAAGAATCTTAATAAAAGGTACTAATACATTTTCTTCCTAGTATTAACATTGATATACAAAAACTCAAGATACATAATTACCTCTTTAGTATCTTCAAAAGCAATAGCTTCAATCTTAATTATTTTTGTATTTTTATATTTTTATATTTTTATTATAATTTTAAACATTAACTAATACCGATTTAGTTGAATTGAGTATTAATAATCTATACATACAGATAAAATTTTTTTTGTGCCTGTTTGTAATATTAAAATAACCGTTTTTTACTAAATGCATATGGATGTATACACGGTACATATAACAAACCAATATTTTTTACAATTTTTGTCTGCCTGTCTGTCTGATTGTTTCGGCTAATCTCCGAAACGGCTAAACCGATTTTGACGGGACTTTCACTGGCAGATAGCTGCTGTTATAAGGAGTAACTTAGGCTACTTTTATTTTAGAAAAAGAATCAGGGTTCCGCGAAAAAAATGAAAACCCATGACATTGTGAACAAAATCTACATACGGCGTACGCAATAACGTACGTACGTAACGTAAATCGCTATATAATTTAAATGAATATCTTAGAAGTAGCAAGCTACTATTTATGTATACCGAAACATAGCTAACCGTGAAAACGTACCTAGGGACGAGCGCGAGCGAAGCGAGCGTGAGTCGCTAGTCTATCTATAGTTTTATTAAGAGTTATATCTAACATTTATTACGTTTTATTTCCAGGAAAAAGGCGATCACGACGAAACAATTCAAGGGTATTGTAAAATCAAAAACGAAAGGCGTCAGAGTTGGGAGGAAAAATAAATAAAATGTGATTATTATTAACTACAGGAATGTCACTTTGTATTGGTTTCATTTATACTAAAAAAAAAACTTTAAATTCAGACACACGATTATGATTCTATTATTATTTATATGTATGTATTTATTCAGCCATTTTAACACCCCACTGCTGGGCGTGGGCCTTCCTTAAATACGAGAGGGATCAGGCCATAGTCCACCACGCTGGCCAAGTGCGGGTGGACTATGTCTTTCGGAAACTCGCTAACTTATCTCAGACATGCAGGTTTCCTCACGATGTTTTCCTTCACCGTAAGGCAAGTGGTAATCAAGTTGGAAATGATTCGCAAATGAAAATATCAGAGGGGTATACCCGGGATTTGAACCCGCTTCAACTCGGTTTCTCAAGCGAGCGCTTTTACCACTGGGCTACCTATATTTTATTATTTTACTAGTAATATGCATATTATTAATTGGATTTTGTTTAGTTCTTGAACGAATATTAAAAAATACATAAATTGAGAAATACCGCGGGATAGTGGATGTGAAGCATTTGTGAATTGATGTAATTTAATGGTTTTTCTGAAAGATAATACAAATGAAGTAACGAAATATTCTTTTTAAATAAAAATATCTTTTCTGATTTATTCGCGGATATATTTTGATTTTTGGTTCCTTGCGTTTCGAATGCTTTACAGCAATCGTGGTCACGGGAGAGATAAGTCTGTATTTTACTTAAAATGTTAAATATTCGTGTATATCTAAGAAAGAAATATTGCTTGTTAAATATATAATATGATGATTTTCAAGCTTTTGTTTTTATTTCTTACTCGTAGATCTTATGTATTATAACTTGTAAGTTAAAAGTGTTTAGATGTATAAAAAAGCCTTAAAATGTGTCGAATAATTGTTACAGCGTTATGAGCAATACGTTGTGTCGCAAAATGATTAAACGTTGTTAAAAATAAGTTTTTTTTATTTTTTTTATTTTCTGTCTACATGTATCCTGTATGTGAATTTATATTAATTTAAACTAGACTAAAATTATAGAAATAAATTATTTATTTAATGCTCTACAATCTGTTATACGTGAAAACTACTTATCAATGAGGAGTATGAGCTTTGGCATAATTAACATTTATATGGAGAAAGACTGCAGAAAGTCAAAATTTATTGAATTTCCTTTGCCCACGCGCTAATCTCTTGCTACTTCTATGTATTACTAGAGACTTACCCTCGCTTCCCTTTCGGGGGTCCCTCGGTACGTTTTCATTCTTTTGAGCGGAACCCTAATTCTTTTTTAAATTAAAAACATCTCCGAGGTTAAGAAGGCATTAAGGTTCTGGATATGTAGCTCGCACTGAACAAGGCGGTGACTGAAATATAAATAGAATAGCCAATTTATGATTTCAGAAACTACCTCATGTTGTACTCTTATATAATTACTAGCGAATTAGCTTCGCTTCGCTCGGGTGCGTCCCTGGGTACGTTTTATTTTTTTAAGCGAAACCCTAATTCTTTTTCTAAAATAAAAGTAGCCTAAGTTACTCCTTATAATATTAGCTATCTGCCAGTGAAAGTCTCGCTAAAATTGGTCCAGCCGTTTCGGAGATTAGCCGGAACAAACAGACAGACAAACATTTGAAAAATGGTATTTTTTTAACCGACTTCCAAAAAAGGAGGAGGTTCTCAATTCGACCGTATATATTTTTTTATTTTTTTTTATGTTTGTTCGGGGATTTTTTCGTCGTTTATAAACCGATTTTGATAATTCTCTTTTTGTTGGAAAGGAGATATCCTAAGAGTGGTACCATGATAAGGAAACCAGGATCTGATGATGGGATCCCAGAGAAATCGAGGGGAACTTTCGAAAATTGTAGCGGCGACTACTGCGTTTGATATCATTTTCATTAGGTATTTTAAAGCACTATAATATTTAATGAAGGTCTGGAGTCGATCTGATGATGGACCCGAAAGATAGTCGAGGGAACTCCTCAACGATTTACAGCTATTACCTGGTGTTTGGGCTTGATTAATTTGTATTGATGATACGTCTACACTAAAAATGGAAAAATAAAAGCTTTTAAAAAAAATAAAAAGCGACTTCCAGGCACTGAAAAGTAAAAAATAACTAAACAGGGGTTTTCATTTAGAATAGATACTTAATCAGATTTTTTCGAAGTCGGTGCCAGCCAATACAAATCAAAGCACACCGACTTCAAAAATATCTGATTAAGAGGATTGTGAAGCTAAATAAAAAAGTAAATTTTCATACAAAATGCGATAACGTTTTTCCCCCCATTAACATAGTCTAATTTTCATAATTTTTGGAAATGTTATAGATATAGTGAAAAACTAGGTCCGTACGTATTTATTTTAAAGAAATATTGCGTATGATAGAAGTTATTAGCATCTAAATATCTGTATTTTTGACTTAAAAACTTGCTCGAGCGTTTTTATTTTTCTTTAATTAAACTAAACTGAATTACTAAAAAAGGAAAACGTACAGACCTAGATTAAGGTGTACTGAATGTAACGAGACCAAAATTGTTTTATTTCGTAAATGTTTAGGGGGGTGAAAACGTTATCGCCCGAAACAATATTTCAAACAGGAAATGTAGGTAATTGCCTCTAAGATTTGCAACTCTCTCTATCGCATCATAAGGGTTGGCAAAGCGAGCGGTATGAAACAGATAGCTTTTTTTTAAAAACCTACTCGCGCCGCGTATCGACACTTCACAATCCTCTTGAGTATTTATTCTAAATGAAAACCCCCGTTTAGTTATTTTTTACTTTTCAGTGCCTGGAAGTCGGTTTTTTTTTTTTATATTTATAAGTACCGTATATAATTTCATGTGCATTTAGCATAAAGCTGTTATTTTGACATTATAAACAGACACTTCAATTTTATTTATATATTATAGATTATTAAATTGATACAAATTCTAAAACAAGTGTAAAAAGTTGACTTTTCTCTAGGTATTAAAAATTTTCATGGTAGCAAGTCTTAATTTTTATCCCTTTTGATCAGCTTTGAACAACTACGTTTCTAAGTACTATCAAGTACAGAAATTGTTGTAAAGCAGACGTCTCATAAAAAATAATCAAAAGGAAGGTCGGTCATTAGTTATCTTTATCAAGATTAAAGTTTTCTCCAGGCAAGAATCGAACGCCTTTAGTCTTGACCTATACTTTCGTTGAATGTTTATGTATTTATTTATTTTATTAAATAAATGAATAAATAAATAAACAGTCGTTATATATATGTACATACAGTCATTAGTTATCTTTATCAAGATTAAAGTTTGCTCCATGCAAGAATCGAACCCCTTTAGTCTTGACATATACTTTCGTTGAATGTTTATAGGAAACTACGGAGTACACTCACGTCGCCTGGCTGCGTCCCGAGGTGTTTTTATTATTATTAACAGTAACCTATGTTTTACTAAATTTTATACTATCCCTATAGCTGTTTCAGCGCAAATGAGAAACAAACATACACACAAACTTTCAAAAGTATAATAGTAGAGTGATAGAAATCCAAAACAATGGTATGAAATAATCGAATGGGGGTCACTTTCTTTACAACTTAACAGTATAAGACCCAACATTAAGATCGTAAAAATATTTGGTGCGTGATGCGTCCGTAGGTACGCAGATTTTAGTCACAATGTCTTGGGTTGGCGTGGAACCTTGATTCTTTTTCTAAAATAAAAGTAGCCTAAGTTACTCCTTATAAGTTAGCTATCAGCCAGTGTAAGTCGCGTCAAAATCAGTGCAGCCGTTTCGGAGATAAGCCGGAACAAATAGAGAGACAAAAATTTAAAAAATTGTATTCTTTTCTTATACGTACCATATATAATTTTTATGCCTTTGGTAAAAAGCTGTTATTTTGACATATCAAACAGACTACGACTACTTACTATCAAATACATGTAAAAAAATGCCTCAGTGAAAGATTGTCTGCAATATCAAGGCTCAGGCAGTGGTAACGCGCTTGCTTTAGAAACCGAGTGAAGCGGGTTCAAATCCCGGGTCTCGCACCTCTGATATGTTCATGTGCGAATCAATTCTAACATGATTATCACTTGCCTTACGGTGAAGGAAAACATCGTGAGGAAACCTGCATATCTGAGAAAAGCAAGTTTTCGAAAGACATGTGAAGTCCGCCAACCCGCACTTGGCCAGCGTAGTGGACTATGGCCTGATCCCCCTCGTATTGATGGGAGGCCCGTGCCCAGCAGTGCGACGTTAAAAAAGGCTGAATACAATATCAAGGCTCATGGGTTTGATTCCTATTGTATTATTTTACATTTGTTCTGTTCTAGATTAAATTTTGGAATTGGGTGTCATATACATGTATACGATAAGAGTGAGTAGATACGAAAGTGTAGTATGATATCTCTGTCTCTGTCATAATAATTCATACTAGTTCTTATTAAAATGTGAAAGTTTATTTGTTTTTAATTATTTCACTCAGCAACGGGGCAACGGATGGACGTGTATTAAGTAGGTAGGTATAGAGGTATGATACGTGCCTAGAAATGGACTGGAAAGAAGCAAGCTATTTTTTATCCCTTTAGATTATGTTATTAGTATGGACGTATCATATAACACAAAAAAAAGCTTCGTGCAAACTGTAGTTAGAGCCTGAGTGAAGTGATAATTGATCACTAGTCAAGAAAATTTGAATAAAGTATCTTTTCTTAACATAAATCTTATACGCTGTAACAACAATTAATGTTTTTATATCAAACTAGCAGAATCCGCGGTTTCGCTCGCGTCAAAACTACAAAAAAAAAAAACTAAAAAGGTAGGTCTCAAACAAACTTTCATCCCCTATTTTACCCTCTTATGGGATGAATTTCAAATAAAGCTAAACACGTATTTATTTAATTGTATTGACGAGCATTAATATCAAACAAGTAATTCTGATCATAAATATTTTGTTGCGTATAACGTGTTTTTCCGTGGGAATCATATAATCTCCCGCGTTAAAAAGTAGCCTATGTCACTCTCCAGACCTCCAACTATTTCCACACAAAATTATCACACCACTCCGTCACTCTGCTTCGACGTGAAAGAAGGACAAATAAACAAACAAGCGCACTTTGACATTTATAATATTAGTATGGATTAACGACAATGTTCAAAATTCGTAGGATATGACTGTCTCTTCCATCAATCCCTTATTTTCTAACAGTAGCTATGTGTTACTTCCAGGTCATAGTCATAACAAATCCTTAGAGCCGTTTCCGAGATACATGAAATAAATTTATATATAAATATACAAGAGTTACTCATTTAAGACTAAAAACAGAAACTTTTGACCTTCGGCGTAGTAGGCCAACGCTTTAACCATTAGCTAGGCTACTCAGACGGCGGCGGCGGCGACGGCGAAATTACGAACCATATTGCGCGAGCTAATCTTTTTGCGTGAAAATACGGAGAAAATGAATTTTCCCAGATATGATACCTAGCTAGATCGATTCTTCACCTCGTAAACTTCTATATTGCAAAATGCAAATTTCATCGAAATCGTTAGAGCCGTTTGCGAGAAAGTGATTACAAATATATATACTAATATTGCTCGTTTAATAGTTTAGGATAATGTACTTCATACACTTAAATCTCACTGAAATATTAATTAAGTCTCTCAAAATTATGAGTACAAAAGGTTCCTCACCTCGTAACAGTGGAGGCTATGCTGCCGTCGTTATAAAGAAGGCCGTAACTAACAATTTGGTCGAAAATGACTTAAATGCAGATTCGGAATCAGCAAAAAAAAAATTACTACTTGATAGTTTTTCTCGTAAACCTCTAAGTCTTATGAATCTGGAGATATCATAACCATTTTCATCGTAACTATGTCAAAACTAGTAGTAATTTTGACATAGTGGTAAGACAAAACTTTAAATATCTCGAAATCAACTTTGACGAAGTTACGACCTTCTTTCTTATGACGGCAGTATATTATCTAACATTACTAACAGTATATATAACTGTAACATCGACATCTAAAGTGAATAATAACTTTAGATGTCGAATCAAAACAATTGAAATCAAAAGCATTTATAACTATTTTGGTAGCAAGCTTAAATGAGCTTTTAATATGTATGATTAATTGCGTGAGTAAAAAACGTGTTCTTATTGGGTCGAGCTTTTTTGTTGTGACATCATTAGTACAATACTTTATGATAAAATTATATGAATTCGTAGATTTTTTATTCTCGTCTATACAGATAAATAAAATTGAAGTGTCTGTATGTAATGTCAAAATAACAGCTTTTTACTAAATGCATATGAAATTATATACGGTACTAATAAGAAGACACAATTTGTTAAATTTTTGTCTATCTGTCTGTTTGTTCTGGCTAATCTCCGAAACGGCTGGACTTATTTTGACGGGACTTTCACTGGCAGATAACTGATGTTATAAAGAGTAACTTAGGCTACTTTTATTTTAGAAAAAAATTAGGGTCCCGTTCAAAAAAATTAAAACGTATGCAGGGACGCACCCGAGCGAAGCGAGGGTAAGTCGCTATGATAAATAAGTGTGTTGATGTTATTCATTTATTGATTTGAGATTCATAGAAAATATCTATACATATATAACCTGGTAATGCCATGATACACACTTTCGCCGCTATTTACAAAAATATAGGAAAATAAACTTGAAAATAAACGTAAATTGATATTGATTACGCACAGAGGGTTCCGCATTACTGTAGAATATATAGGTATGTTACGCGTTGACGATTGAAATAAAAAATAAGACTGAAAACCTGCATCTTACCGTCGCTTCGGTTACGTCCCTAGGGACCCTACATGCCTAACAGTAGTGTGACTTCAAGTAATATACCTACCATCTATTTGCTACAGCCAAATCCATTCAACCGTTTTTTAAATTCTCACAAAAACATTAGTTGTCGTTAAAACGTCTTCTATGGATTTGTTATTGGGTTTGTACCTGGTTTACATATTACTAGTGACCCACACTTGCTCCGCTCGGATTCGTCCCTAAGTACATTTTAACCGTTAGTATAGATTTCTCAGAGATATTTTTCCGCAATAAAAAGTATCCTATATGTTGACCCGGATGACCAACTATCATCATACTAAATTTCATCAAAATTTGTTTAGTAATTTTCTTGTCATGCGTTCCCAGGCAGAAAGACAGGCAAAAATTCTAAAAACTATAGGTTCAGTCTCTGTATCAATAATAATAACTATTCCAACAAGATTATTCAAAAAATATTTAATATACAGATTCGATTTAGTTAGATTTTTATTAATCACATCAAAGACATCTTCCAAAATTGTAATAACTTGTTAAACTAAGAGGAAAAACATAGAGCACTCTTAAAATATATTTTTCCTATGGTTTTTCCACACAATTTTTTGCTTTTATCTTCTTATATTTCTTCGAAAATCTGCGATTCACATTACCGTATTTTAAGCAGCCATTGGTTACGGTTCACAAGAATACCCTTTAAAGGTTCGACGGAAAAGTAGCGTAGGTGTAGCACTAGGGATTATTTAAATCTAAAAATAAACCAAGTCTCCTAATATCATGAATAACATTCGATTTTTACAAAATTCAAGATATTTATCGTAATTTAATAAGGTAGTATTGATATTTTATGTTAGACGAAGTACTTAGTGAAAAGTTAATATTTGCTTAGAGTGGCTGCTGTCTCGGAATATTTAATTATTTAGGAGGTCGAAACATGGTAAACGGTATCTGTCGCCCATAACACCTATGGTTCATGCACTTAGGTTTTATGTAACAAAAATGTAGAACCGCAGGTGCGTCGTCACTGTGAGGACCGAGATGATATGCTTCTTGACTATAATTGCGCTGGCTACATTATCCTTTAAACTAGAATAAAACAATGCAATCATGCTTGGCGGGAAAAATAGATAAGAGGATGAGATCCATCCAGTCGAACTCAGGTTTAAAGAGTAGCAACTTACCCCGGTTTCACTCGGATGCCTGTTTGTATTCAAATCCGACCAGCAGATTCAGAAGAACAAACATACACACACTGTATACAAACTTTCTCATTGATAATACTAGCCGGAATGATTACACGCTACTCGCGTTAAGGGTTCCGCACCTTCACGGAAAATGTGTTATTTATTGACCAATAAAGTAAAATATCATGATACTTCTAACCTGCTATCTATTAGCGTATCTTTAAAGGTAGGATAGACAGACAAACAGACGGCGTAGAGCTTCGTTAAATTTTTTTGAGTACAGAACCCTAAAATTTTTATAGAACAATAAAAGTCCTATACCTAAGTCACAACACATACTCATATCTATTATTATTGTGTTTACAAAAAATGATACAAAAAAAGATAAGTCAAGATTTAAAGTGATATGTATAGATCCTGGCATATTTCCAATACAAAAGAACCTAAAACATAAATATCTTTCCGTACTCTATTTAAAATAGAAAAACTTATCAAAATCGATACAGTAGGTATTAAGAATTCTTTTAGACAACCTTTTAAACCTGTTTATTTTTTTGACATGGGAAACTCAATGAAACAGTATATTTATTTATACCTATAAAAATGTTTGCAAATTAATAACTAATAATGTGTTTTTATTCGTGAGGAAACCTGCATGTCTGAGAGAACCTAATAAGTCTTCGAAAGACATGTGAAGTCCGCCAACCCGCACTTGGCCAGCGTGGTGTACTATGGCCTGATTCCCCTCGTATTGAAGGGAGGCCCGTGCTCAGCAGTGGGACGTTAAAAAGGGCTGAATACAATGTGTTATTAAATTACAAGCATAGAAGCACTATGCTCCATTATTAAAAGTTAAAATTTTTTAATTTTAGACATTTGACTTAATTGTAAAGAGCTCATCAAAAGTAATACGTTTTCATCAAATAAGTAAGAGAACTCCTAAAGTAAATTTTTGTATAAACTAAAAGATAATTTTCATTAAAAATGATAATTTAATGTAAAAACAATAATTGATATCAACCCATATTGCTTCAGCTGAATCGCTTCCGCGACTTTCACCACAGTGGGAATAATTCGTATAAAAAACCAGTTTCTAGAGGTGTCTGAGTAAATTAAAACACGTTGATTTAGTTATTGAGGTATTTTCAAAAGGAGGCGATTTACTATTACGGATAGACTTAGTTTAATAGTATTTATATTTTTACATGGAAATTTTCATCACATTAAACATTAATCCTAGGCCATTTCGCATTAATTCATTTCAGTATCAACAATGTTATGTCATTCGAAAAAATACAACCATTCTGCATAATTCTATTAATTCTCATTCTCCATCGGACCGACATTCACGTCGGCGATTTAAAAAAATCTTATAAATAATATACAAAATAATACAAACATTAGTTCGCTTCTCGACAAAAAATGAGATTTTAACATTATTGTAACGTTTAAATTCCGTCAGGGACAAAATTCGTAATAACATTTACAATGCGAGTCCGCTTCGATTCTGTACAGAAAAATAAATATACAATTATGTGACTACACAACCGGTGATTGCTTATTGTTCAGCACTTCTCGTCTGCGAGGAGTGGGTCGAGCGCGAAGCCCAGGTCCAGCGCGGCAGCGCTCGCACGCTTGGCGCTCTTGAGCCCCGCGCGCGCCTTGCGCTCGCCCACGTGCCCCGCGTGCCCCACATGCCCTACATGCCCCACATGTCCCACGTGTCCATTCAACGTATGCCGCACCTCCCCCCCGAACAACTCACTCAACGTCTGTTGCACCTCTTTCCCACCCCCACTCGAAGCACTACACGTCACTATTAACTTACGCACTTCGGGCTTGTTCGTTTTATTAGCATTGTTCATATGCAAAGTCTTCGATAACGACATGCCCTGATAATAACTGTTCCCGCTGCCGGGTTTGGTCGATCGCGTCAGGGACGATTTGATATTACTCCGGACGGTCGCGAACTTTTTCCCCAACGTTATGGCGCCTCCAGCGTGTGATGCGTTGAAGGTGCAGAGCGCTAGGGGTCGCGGGCAGGACCCGTACCAGCACACGTCGCTGGGGACGAGCGTCGGTGGTCCCTCGGGCTTCTCGTCACGGATGGGCGGCGTCGGCTGGGCCGGCGCTATACTCAGCAGTGGCACGTCTGCCGGTATGTCCGCGTCGTCAGGCAGCATGAAAGAATCGGATGGCAGTGGTTGACTTAGAAGTGATGTGATGCTGGAGGTGTCGGGCAGGACGGGATCCTCCACGCTCAGCAGGCTCGCGTATATGTCGTTAACTTGCTGCTCAGCCGTCAGACCGTTAAATGCGATGTCCAGAGGCGTATTGACTAGGAGCGGTGGGAGATTAACAGGAGTGGCAGGAGGGGGCGCTGGCGTGTTGTGCACGACTGGGGCAGGGGTGCCCCCGGAGGCTGCGGCGTCTCTCGAGGCCCTATGCTCCGCTAGTAGAGTGTCGAACGGCTTCGATCGGCCCTCCACTGTCCGCCGCAAGGACAGAGCGTGCGCCTTGCAAGTCAGAGATCTCGTGCAAGGTTTGGGATTCTCAGCGGTCATCACTCCACAGTGTTTGTTCGGATCATATTCTCGTAAATTAAATTTCGTCTTACTCGATTTGCGCGATGATGATTTCGGCGTAGTCGGAACCGGTTTTAAAGCTTGAGCATTGAGTACATTATTATCTATCACAGTCGACAACATAGGAGATGAGTTAGGAGCAAATTGTAAACTAGACAGGTCAGTGTCAGGTATCGTGTAACCTGTTAGTGATGTATCTACTGCTGGGTATAAGTCTTGTGATTGTACATTATCGGTGGCAGATGAAAAATTAATTTCTTGCATATTACCTATATCTCTAATTATATTCTTCCAGTCTGCGGCATTTGTGATGTCATCTGCACTTTGTATGCCTTCTGAGGTCATTATTTCAAAAATATCATCTGTTATGTTCTCACCAAGGGGTAATTCCTCTGTGTCCTGTATACTAACTACTGGTAACTCTCCACTCTCTACACTCACTTGAACCTCTGCGAGAGCAGAAGTGCTTGCTTCCTCTACATACTGCATATCTTGTTGAGGCATTACTATCCTTGGGACAGGAGCAGGAGCAGTATGCACAGGAGACTTTTCCAACTTCGGTAGATTTATATCTATAGGGACTGGTGGTGGAGGTTCCTTTTTATGTCGACTTCTACTTGGAACAGATTTGAGCTTTACAGTAGGGGGAGGCGGCGGAAGTATGGGCTCGGCACCTGTATGAGACTCAAGCAAATGTCTATATGCTGCACTGCACTTCACTATAACACCACACATATGACACACTGCGGCATTTAAATTGTCCATTTGTGGAAATAGTCCATGGAGGCTCATGCTATCGTACCGGAGACGATTTACACCTGCCCGACGGTACCGAGTGTTAGTCCTTTCCGCCGCCTTGTATGGATGAGAGTCCTGCAGGCGTCGGGCGGACGCACTGCTCTTACCGTCCACAGCTGGCGGTAACGTGAAACTCGATGCATCTTCGTCACGTCGCGGTGACTGGTGTCCGATCTCATCAATCCATATATCCCAGGGCTTCTCATTGCACTTAAGGGGGCTTACTATTTTTGCCGCAAAAGGCAAGTCGCCGGACATGTTTTGGCATTTACTGACCTTCCAAAAGAGAAACCCTCCTCGTGACCTCACGGGGCTCCTGCCATAGCGAACGACTCGCTTTTTGATAGGTTATTATCCCATATCTATCTCCAAGTCGGGGCTTGCCGAGTGCAGCGTGGTGGTCACATCTTAAAATTATTGGTCACTTCATTATTTACACACACGAAACAAAATAGTATTATTATCGTTTTAGCTTTTATATTTACAGGGACAGATGATCTATCTCACTGACAGCTGATTATGCAGGTTGTAAGTTTTTCTTGACCACGGAACACATCCATCTGTACACAGTCCTTTCTAAATGTTTTTACGGTCACAATTTATAGAAACTTTAGTTTATTAACTTAATTTTAATTGATACTATACTTGATACACACAAATAAAATGTCTAAAATTTCTGTTTGGTTGGTGGTGGTTGTGATTTACTCCAGAAAGCATCAACACTTTTTTGAGTATTTGTAATAAAGACCGAATCCAAAATTCTATAATCTATGGTCATTCATTCGTAAAAGTTGAGTGACGTGACAGCAAAATAACATTTTTTTAAAGGTTTTTATTTATATTACATTTATACGCAAATTAAACTCTAATATCTAATATTATTTTGTCTCATATATACCATAATAAAAATATTACTCTCTAGATTGGAGAAATTGGGCAGATTTCTCGAAAGGAGGGCGCCACAAGTATCGCCTATTTACATTCAGTCTGAGGTTAAGCAATTTATTCTGATATCTCTTTAGTACCTACCTGGTTTTTTTGCTTCTATTGTGTTCGTATCTTACCTGTACAATATAGTGTACCTGGAAGTTAGACCAGCTAAAAGAAGAATTGAGAAGGAGAGGTGCATCCTGTGTTGGTCCTAACTGACTGATGCATAAACACACAGCATAAACCGCTGGTCGTAGAAACGTAAAATTTGAAGGGCATATTCCTAGGCATTCAATAAAAAGAAATTTTTCGAAATTCATCCCTTAAGTGGGTATACTAGAAGATTAAAGATTGTATGAAACTCTGCCATTCTTAATCTGTATATAAATATTATGAATGTGAAAGTTTTTGAGTATGGATGTTTTTTACTCTTTCACGCCAGAACGGCTAAACAGATCTGGATGAAATTTGGCATAGAGATAGATTATAGTTCGGAATAACATATAGGCTACTTTTAATCCTAGAAAAATGTACGGTTCCCGTTGGACAGGTTTGTTTTTGTTTTCCTGATGACACAGAAAGTAATGTTTAGCTTTAAGATAAAAATAAGATAAATATTTTTTTGTTATTTTTCGAAATTCATTCTTTAACGGGGTGAAAAGGGGTAAGAAAGTTTAAATGGGTAAAGAATTTTTTATGATAATTTATTAATATCAAGTTTTAAGTGATTCTGACTTGGAAATTGGTATTAATACAAAGAAATACATACATGTTTTAGTATTTTTTGATATTCAATCCCATAAGGGGTTAAAACGGGGGAAGAAAGTTTATATGAAACTCTATAATTAATATATAAATAAGCACAAAGAATTAAAAAAAAGTACTTATCTGTAAGCAATTTTATAGTTTTAACGTCACTTTCTTTAAAATGATGTCCATGTGGACATCATTTTAAAGAAAGTAAAAAGGGCTATGTAGCCTCACATATAAAGATTATGATTTCGCCAATTTTGGTCGTCTTATTGCCTTAGCCCACAATTTCTTCAGTTTTTCTCTTTTGGAAACAAATGATATCCATTTTCACTGCATTCTGGCAATATACAATTTGTCATTTTAATTAAAATGAAAAAAAAAAATCCATCTACTATTGAGCTTTACAATAGAGCTATTGAGCTTTACAATATATTGAGGGCTATAGGGATCTCGACATATAGCGGGAGAAAAAGGCAAAATTCTAGAGAAAATTATTAAGCTATATCCAAACGTCAAACTATCAAAATATAATTGTCATTTGTCAAATATTCGCTGACATTTCGCGGCTATCTATTGGTTGTTAAAAATTATCCTAAAAATAGCAAATAACTTTTCTAATATGTTCCATAAATGATCGCTGTAAATTTATAATATTTACCGATTATGTCGGTAATATTCCGGTGCCAAAATTGTATACCGGCTTATTGATGTGGCTTCGGAGTTTATTTAGATCTGTCCTTTTCGGTGTACCAATTGGCGTAACATTTCTGGATTCTGTGGGATATGTCGCAAGAGTTGAAGGAATTTCTATGCAGCCAGTGCTCAATCCAGAGTCAAAAAATACTGACTATGTTTTCCTTTCACGATGGTCAGTAAGAGAGTTCCAAGTAAATCGAGGAGACATTATTTCTTTAATTTCGCCCAAAGATCCAAATCAAAAGATAATTAAACGTGTTGTAGCACTGGAAGGTGATGTTGTGAGTACACTCGGATATAAAAATCAGTATGTTAAAGTTCCTGAAGGGCACTGTTGGGTCGAGGGTGACCACACAGGCCATACTTTGGATAGCAACACATTTGGACCTGTATCTGTTGGTTTGATCAATGCAAAAGCTGTTTGTATAGTTTGGCCTCCAGAGAGATGGCAAAGTTTGGAGGCCAAACTACCAGAGAACAGAAAACCTCTCAGTTTAGCTTTATAGATTTTTTGTAAATATATTTAATTTATGTAAATAGAATAAATGAGTGAGCTATTTTGAATTTTAATTCTGTTCTTAAGTCCTTTATGACTTCATATGAATTACAAAGTTAAAGATATATATATATATATATACAATAAATAGTTTTCATTTTTTTAATTGTAATAAAAAGGCTATATAAATTCAATTAAAGTTTTATTTTTCTAATTTAATACTTAAATAGGATAACAACAAGAAAACTACTTATTAATATTAGTTAATCTATGATAGTGTAGAATATCAATAATTTTTTCATATGAAATTCCTTTCCTTATTATATTGTACGTCCCTACTTCTGATAAATCAATAACTGTTGAACCAGTTCTGTTATGATCTAATCCCTGACTAAGCACTCCACCATCAAATACTGCACCCAAATGACCATACAGATGTTCAAATTCCTTTATATTTAATGTAGAAGGTTCATTACTAAAATTGGCACTAGTTAATGCTATAGGGTTATTAAATACTTTCGTAATTTTATTAATAAAATCATGATTTGGTATACGAATACCAATTTTAGTGGTATGAGGATTTAAATATGGATTATTTAAATTTTTAGTTTTTTGTAGTACTACAGTGATAGGACCAGGAAGTAGATTCTGAAGTAAATTGTCGCTTAAATGTGATGCTTCACCCCATTTTCTAACATCTGATATATAACTAACACAAATAGCAACAGGTTTAGCAGAGTCCCTGCCTTTGATAGAATACAATTTTTTTATTGCTTCTGGACAATTAGCACTACAAGCCAACCCATATATTGTGTCTGTTGGTACAGCTATTACAAGGCCATTTGACAAGAAATCCACAGCTTTGCAATATGATTTCTCTTCTTTACATAAAATTATTGATGCCATTCTTTCAACCTTCATTTTTGTTGATATACTTTTCTTGGAAACTATAAAACTATTACAATAAAGATTTCTAAATAAGTTCATAATCGATATAAAAGTATTAGAAGGTCACTTAAAACCAATTAATATTCTTAAATTTAATCACGCCAGTTATGTGCACATTTATGGTTGCAGCATCTGTAGAAAGTTGTCATGGGCTCATCAGCGGAGCGAGTTTGAAGTTGCATGAAGAAAGCTCTACCGTGACCACATTTAGGGCATACAGCATCAGTTGAATCTACATTTTCCCATGCAGCAGCACCACCCATAATATAATCAAGTTCCTAAAATCAACATTATAAATAAATAAAATTTTTAAAATTATGTGTTGTAGCAATAATTAAACAAAAAAGTTGCATGACTTGAACCGTATGATTTCTTTACTGGAATAATCTCATGCTATGTAATGCAATATAATTGACAATTTAAATTATACCTTTAACTTAGGAAATGTCCGTGATGATACTTTTTTTTTAATATTGTACACATATGGACAAGTATTACAAGCGTATCGTAATCCAGCCTCTGGGCCTTCTTCAACCATCAAAATGTTAGCACAAGTTGGACAAAATAACATTATTGATTTAGGGAACTATCAAAGTTGACATTTTCAAAGCAATCTAACGTATTCGAAATAATGGACAGTTTTATGTCAGTAAATTAAAAATCTTACACTAAACTATTTGCTTTTAAATTTGATAAAAACTTGTGTTTAAGAATCGCAAAAATGTGCTAATGACAGTGACGTTGACAATTACATTTACATTCGCATTTCGCAACACTAGTGTTACCAAGCTGTAAGAAAATTATACCTACATAAGTACAGTTGCTTAATAATGCATGGATTTAAGGCAAAGGCGACACAATATTTCATGGACGAATATTTAATTACTAAATACACAACGAGCAATATAATTTTATAAGAAAAAAATAGCAATTTAATAAATATTTATCATAATCCATTAAGGATTTTTACTTTGCGTAATTATTATTATTCGATTATGGATTTATGTGCATTTTAAAGAAAGTAAGACACCAAGTTAAGCTTATATTAAAGGAAATAGTCTCAAAGTATTCTTCATATAAATTCTAAAAAGCCTATTTAGTACTCGCTTCTTGTTAAATTGTATTTAATATTTCTACATGATTATTATTGGAATTGATTTTATAATTTTGAAATATCTTTTAAAGTAAAATAAATACGTGCTTATAAAAATAAATATAGCATTATGTTAAAATAACCATAATTAGTTGTATATCTTTGACTTAAATGAATGAATCGTGATTAACTAATGTATGTGTGCACCAGGGTTAATAATAACGCGCGTTTTGAAAAATACAAAATACAAATCTCTGTCCGACAGCCGCTGTTGAAGTCGGTGTCCGTCTTTGACATTACGTTTGACTTCGATCTTGGTCGGGTGTATTTATGGTGTGATTTTTTTATTTATTTAGTAATAATTATATTAATATATTCTAGTGACAGAATACAAAATTGTGAAGTGCTATAAATTTAGTGATGACGATGTTGCGTGAGTTGTTAAATAAATTTTGGGATGAAGATGTTTGGCTGCCTCCGAACACCACTTGGGAAGATATTACTCCTGGTCCTGACAAAGCAGTGGTTTACGCTGACTACATGCACCTCTTATTTCCGATACCATTAGCTTTCGTACTTATTGCTTTACGGCATATGTTAGAAAAGTAAGTAAAGATATTTTCAAAGTTCTTGCGTATGTAGGTCACTATGCCGATTTTCACCTATAAAGCAACGCACTGTGACTTACAATTTATCAGATAATATTAAATGATAATCGCTATCTCTTCCTAATTAATCGGAGTTAATTTTTCATTTCATTATGTTTATTTTTTTACATTCAGTGTTAAAGTAATAAGTTTGTAAAAATTAAACAGATTCGATTAAATTATAATGAATAAATTCATTTAGCAGCTATTGTGTGATGATTTTATGTTAACTTTATAAAAACAATCCTAATTTATATATTCTGTATCATTGTTTCTTTTATGTTACAATAAGTGTAAATAATATGGTCAGGCATTATATGGAAATGTAAACAGTTTTTGTTATGAGAATTCATAATATTATTGTGATAAATATAATTTTAATTGTAAAAATATGTAATTTAAAACTTTTCAACTGTGAAATATTACATAAATACATAAAGTCATCAATAAAAGAAATATTGGAGTGACCTGCTTCTGATAGCAACTCTATATGCATATAAATAATTTATCTAGTTATATGATTTATTACAAATAGAATATAATATGACTTTATTTTAGATACTGGTTTGCACCTTTTGGAAAATCATTAGGAATTAAGAACACAAGACCAAAGAAAGCTCCCAGCAACCCAAAATTAGAAGCAGCCTATTTAGAGAGCCCTAAAATTAAACATAAGCAGGTAAGAAATTAATAATAAATAGATGAAAGATAGAATTTTAAATAAATAGTGAATTTATAGATATTGTGTATTAAATAATTAATATATACACATCTATATTAGGCAGTCAAAATAATTATTTTAACAGACTAGTTAGGTATAAACATTAAAAAAAAAATTGTAGGAACATTTTCTAATATTGAAAAAAGCTACAAACAAATAAGTAAAAAATAAGATGGAATGTGACAATATAATGGCTTAAATAGTTAATACAAAAAAAAGGTACTTCATATTTAATTTTTTGATGATTATTTCCAAATTGTGTAAGTATAATTAAAATACATAATTTTAGTGTATAGATACTAAATGTTGGATGAATGTGCATGATAATTGTGTGTCTGTATTTTGGAGCTGTTAGATGTAACATAGTGGAAAAATATGTGAATATGCACTAACCAATTGACTTAATTTGTCTGGTTTTGAAAATATTGGCTATTATTAAAGTAGCCTGTTTTATATGTACACTGCAGCTAATGTCACTGTCGGTTGTTCAATGAAGTGTGTACTATAGTAGGGCAGCCCAACACGGGATTTTGGGATATCCCCCCTTATATTAATCTGCCATGCTTGAGTCAATCCCAATCTTGGACTACCTACTATTATATAAAAGCGAAAAACATATTTGAAATAACAATTGATTTCAATAGAAAGGTTTATTTTTAAATGAAATATAAAGAAATTAAAAATTTGAGGTTCTTAAAATTACCTAGTTCATTGAGAACTCATGAAGGTGACAAATTAATGTAAGAGTATGCTAAATAAGTATAATGTGTGTGCCCGAAGCTAGTTAATCATCTAACTGTGCTTCCTTTTTTTTCAGTTGTTTTTGAGCAAGGAAGAGGTAAATGTTGCACTGTTTTACATAGATGATGTAGTATGCTTAAAATCTATGCACTGTATATTCTATGCTATCTAAATTTTTAGATTAGTAATGATTATTTTTCACTTATAATATCTATTAGTTATAATACTCCACGACAAAAGTATAACCCACCCCCCTAATTTTGTAATATCCAATATAAAATTATAGTTATATTAACACATTACTAATACACAAAATTAGGTATTGATAAGTATATTTTACAATTAATGTATTATTTATTAAATACAAAATTAATCAAACATAGATGATACATAAGTTTTGTGGTACGACAAAAATATAACCCAGGTAATTTAAATATAAATAAAACTAAATAGAAATTCAACAAAGAGCAATTATTTATTTAATTTATTATTTAGTAGAACCACCACTTTTACTCATTACTTCAATCATTCGATCTGGTAAACTGTCATATCACTTTTTAATTGTCTTGATTCATGTTTTTCCCTTCATAAATTATTACTGTTTTTAATTCTTCAAAAGTAGTAAATTGTCTTGAACCTCGATAGACAGCTCGTGATAAGTTTCCCCAACAATTTTCAATTGTATTCAAGTCAGGAGAATAAGCTGGCCATTCAAGAACTTGATTTTCTTTTCAGTAAAATAGTTTTTAACAACTTATGCGCGGTGAATACTGGCATTATCGTGCTGAAATATAAAATTAGGACCAGCAATTCGCATTACTCGAGAAGTAATCGGTTCATTTATTATGTACCGTTTACTGTTCAATTTTCCAGTACAGAATTGGATATTTATTTTTCCTAAGTATCCAATTTCACGCCATATCATTACACCACCACCCCCGGCTTGTCGTCGATTCAATTCACATTTTTCTTTTCTTAAATCGTGAAAATAGTAATTAAAACCATCCGGTCCATCTAAATTAAACTTCTTTTCATCAGTGATAATAACTTTTTTCCAATTCTTCTTCCATTGAATATGACCTTTAGTAAATTTAAATCTATCTATTTTATGTTTATCGGATAATTGCCGTTTTCTTTGTAATTTCTTACGTTTTAGATATCGACACCCATGTATAATACTTTGAAAATTTCTTAAATTATTGCTAGCACCAGCCTCCACTGCAATTTGTCTTGCTGTAAGAGCAAAATTAGATGCGACTCTCAGAATTGACCTTCTTTCACGTGGTATTGTTGCCCTTGGTCGACCAGTCCTTTTTCTTTTACCATAATTTTCAGGATCTTTTTGAAAATTTCGCACAACACGATGACTTCAATTTATAAATTTTGCAACTCTGGCTTAATTATTTTTATTAATTTATCATTCCTTTTACAAACAGAGAGTAGACATACGGGATGAAATCTTTAGCTATTTTTGTTCTGTTACGCCAAAGAAGTGTAAATTTTTACGTGCGTACATAAGTACACACACACTTTATTTTAATACATAATAATTTACGAGGAACACAGAACATGTATCAACATTTAACAGGAACTGACACGTCTAGCACATGAAGCTCCTGAAGCCAAAGTCATGCTACAAACGTATGGGTTATACTTTTGTCGCACTATCATACTAACAATCACGCCGTGACATAAAAAAACTACTTAAAATGTAATTGTACACATATTATAATACTTCAAAAAATTAAAAAAAATTAATGCAATAGTAGTGTGTCAAGATAAATATAGTCTTAAATTTGATATTACAAAATTATGGGGGTGGGTTATACTTTTGTCACAGAGTGTAACTTACAATAACCAATAATTTTATACTATACCTACTTTTATATTCATAGCAGCATAACGTAACTGTAACACAAAAACAATATACTGTAATGCCTGGTATTTAAGCAATTTTTTATACAAATTTCTATTTACTATGACTATGTTTCTTTATCCTGAGATACAAGTCCTTCAAAATATCTATTCTGTTTTAGGAATTGAAGCACTTTAGTTATTACACCAAGAACAATATCAAAATTTAGGATTCCTGATAGGTTCTTCCCTAAAGTTCTTCTCTAAAGAAATACGTCACAGTTTATGCATGTAACACATTTTATACAGCATCTTGTGATCTATACCGTGGTTTTTTTTTTATCTTCACAAGATGTATAGTAGCTTATATATACATATATATATTTCTTAAGGCGAAAATTTTCGATATCGATTCAACAATTCAACATACTTTTTGTTATGACTATACTATGTTAAACATATTACTTTTTAGTATATGAATTCCTTAAACTTGTTAAGTTTATGCAACACATACAAGTCACTAAGCTTGTGTATTTATTTAAGTTAACTGTTTGTTGCAAAACCACATTGAAAAATGTAAAAATAAGAACTTTCTTTACATTAATAAGTAGCACTTGTTTGTCCCATATGAAGCTAAGTTCTTAAATAGTATTAAAAAAATGAACTCTAGTCATACATTTGTGTACACAATCTAGTATTTAGTTTATTTACATTGATGAGATTCTTTTTTTTTTTTTTTTTATGATACTCAGTGATAAACGAGCAGATAGTCCATCTGATTGAAAGCGATACCTGTCGCCCATAACACCTACGGTTCATGCACTTAAGTTTTATGTAACAAAACTGCAGAACCGCCGGTACGTTATCACTGTCAGGACTAAGATGTTATGCCTCTTGTAATTGCGCTGACTACCTTATCCTTCAAACCGGAACACAACAATGCAATCATTGTTGCTTGGCGGCAGAAATAGATAAGGGGGTGGTACCCATCCAGTCGGACTCCTCAGGCTTGACAGAGTCCTACCACCGGTATGATAAGGGGGTGGTACCCAAAAGTACCACCCCCTACTTACAGTAAGTAAGTGGATTCACATTGATCTTGTAATTTACGATACATTTATCATTATTTATCTATTTATAATAAATGTATTTTAAGCTTCGACATGCAGATAACAATTTATTAAAATATGATAAGTCAAGACACAGATTTTAGATAAAGCCTAGTTTATCAGAGCATTAATGATTAAATTACACGTGTTCTCTTATGCCGGTTGTACACTAACCGAACTGAGCGCGAAAGAGGCACACTGAGTCTAGAATAAGGTTTGGGAAGTCAAAACCAAGGTACCGGAAAGTTCCGGGACTTCAAAACTTCTCAGAATAAAATTAAATACATTTTGGCGAGATGTACCAATAAATTAAATTGAACATACATATTTTGTTATAAATTCTAATATCGTTATTTAAGTCTAAACATTTTGTATATTTAATTCTTATAATCAAAAAAGTCAGTTTTTGGCAGTAAAATCTCATAATTTTAAAGCAAACTTAAAACGCTTCAAACAACGGCAACCAGTTTTTTAATGTTGCCATTGATTTTTTTACTAAAATTTCGGGTATATTTTCGGCGATTTTTTATTGTCTGTCCCATTTGACTTTGAAACGACTTGTCGGGTTTTCTGTGTGCAGTAGTCGAGTTACTGGTACTAGGTTCAGCGTCCATTATTTCTAATTCAATAGATACAAGGGATATTTCCAAAAACTGCAATAGAATTCTTCCGCAAATGCAATAAGTACAGTTTTACTTAAATTCGTAGTAAAAAGTGCCTCGAGTCTTGACCCGAAAGTCTCGGGACCCGAAACTAAATGTACAAAAATCCCGGGACTTCGAGACACCAGTCTAGAACCAACAACTAATCTTCAAATTTATGTAGTGTATCTCACTGCGCTTGCGACTCATAACCAACAATAAAAGTTAATTCAAATAACTGTAACGACAGTTTGCGGTTATTACATATTAATTATATATTGTTGTACACAATATTTATATAGTGCTAGGTACTAAAACTATGTGAATCTATTACTTATAGCAGATTAATATTGAAAAGTTAAAGCAAGCAATATTAAACTAAATTTCTACTAACTTTATTTTTACACTAGCGACTCACCCTCGCTTCGCTCGGGTTGATTCCCCATACAAACTTTTCTACTTTCACTCCCGGATGATTTCCGGAACAGAAGTATCCGAAATTTCATCTAAATCGGTTCAGTAGATCCAGAGTTTACCTCCTACAACCTCACAAACTTCACCTCTTTATAATATTAGTATAGATTATTTTTTGAAGTGAAACTTCTTTAGAATCGTTGTGATTTAAAATTCGATGAAACGAAAATGCGACACTAAAAAGAGACAAACACATAAATATATAGGATTAAGCCGGTGAGAGAATGAGATGCATTGCCATGTCGCCATGGTAACCGTTGTTATTGTCTGATAAATAGGTATATAATATTATATTCTTTCCGTATATAATATTCTATAAATATATGATTGTAATATGCCTAATATGCCTTGTTGAATTATTTGAGATAGAATACATTACACAGGAAGTGAAAAATAATAAATTAATTACTGAATAATATGTAGTGTACATATAAGTATTTAAGTCAAAAATCTCTGGATCTATCGAACTATCTAGATGAAATCTATCGATCTAGATTAAATTTGGTAAGAAGATAGTTTGAGACCCTGGAAAGGACATAGGATACTTTTTGCCCCGGAAATCATCCCTTAAGGGGGTGAAAATGAGGATGAAAGCTTGTATTGGAAAGGAAGCTAGGGAAGAACCCGAGCAAAGCGAGGGTGAGTCGCTAGTATACAATAATTTGAACTAAAATATTATAAAAAATGTTAGCTAATTATCTAATTATATTCAATTTAAAAGTTTTAGGTACTTATTATGATTTGCTAGATATTACTTATGACGACTATTATTTGGTCTCGGTCCCATTTATCTCTAGGTCATCAAAGTAACAATTGAAACCTCTTTAAAACAGTGTATTTGAAACGTCGGTACGTTAATTTATGTTGAAGATTTTTAAATTACTACCTACAGATTTATTTCAAAATGGTTATTTTTTTTTATTATCTGAGTTTAGATTTTGTAGTATTTCTTTCAAGTTACCATAAAAACAAAGTTAATTTTCTGGTTTCTAAACTGATAAGGCGGGTAACAAAAATATCTCACAAACTACTTACTTAACGTTCCTATATTCTCCAAAATTGTATTTATTGTAAAGATTTTGAAAGTTATACATATTACCTTAAATTGTGACTTTGGAAGCATACTACTCCGTAACTACACTCAAATATTTTCCATCCCGGAGTTTCTTAACTTTCATAATGTTATCATGTGAAGGGTCTCCGAGTAAAATGTCAGTATCTTAAGGTCAGATGGACATGTAGAAATTACAAGGGTTCTGTTTTTGCGCTTAGATTACGCAATTATATAGATCACTAATATAACAGTCTGAAACGGACCAAGTATTGTGGTTAGATATTTAAATAATAAATAAATATGTTAGGACATTAACTCACAGCACCATGTAGTTCCATGGTAAGCTACGAGGCTTATGTTATGGATACCAGATAGTTGATACACTACACAATACACATATATAACTTTAAATACATATACATATTATAAAGATAAACCCATAACTGGAGTACAAACAATCGTGCTCATCACACAAACAAATGTCCCCAGCGGGAATCCAACCTGCGCTGCACTGCCACAAGAAGTAGGTTTACTACAAAATGAATCAAACGTGTTATCACAATATAATTCTTTTTGAATTTTTATAAAGAATATGAAAACGTGGATGTTTATTAAAAAATATTTTCGTTTAATTAAACATATCAGGACGTTAACTGAAACAATACGTAATAGTGACTACATATCGGTTACCCTCTAAATATGTAATCATTATTCTTTGTCTTAAGGTTTTTAGCCGTGCCAGTTCTTTACTTCGCCAATGTCGCGTACAATGGATGTTGATGTGTTAAAATAAAAAGATATTCTACACTGAGATTTGATTGCATGTAAAATAAGATCAATTCGCATCTATGTATATCTGGACCTACAACAAACAAGACGTGTCAATATAATACAATATAACCCACTAAATAATAAATTGCTTCATTTTATACCACAAAATGTTCTTAAATGATTTATTTTATGATAGTAGCCATTGTTGAATCATTTAAATATCATTAATGCTATTTGATTCAATTAAGCATAAGCCAGTTTTATGCTAATGTAATAAAGTCTATTTATCTCTCCTGCATAGCTATGAGATATCTAGAAATATTCGTAACTAGTGACTCTGACCCTCGCTTCGCTTCGGGTTCGTCCCTAGACAAGAACAAATCTATCCCACGGGAACCGTACATTTTTCCGGGATAATATATAGCCTATAACCTTCCTCAGTTAACGGGCTATCTAATGCAAAAAGAATTTTTCAAATCGGATTAGTAGTTCCTGAGATTATCGCGTTCAACCAAACAAACTAACAACAAACAAACTCTTCAGCTTTATAATATTAGTATAGATATCAAGAAATATATGAGATTGCAAGTGTTCAATATTTAAGTAAATGTTTAGTTTCTTAAGTTTTCTGGCACGCAATTTTTGTTTAACTCTGTAAAAATTTATAATTCACTAGCAGTACCCACGGCTTCGCCCGCGTACAAACTTCCGATATTAACATAAAGATTTACAATAATGTACGGAAGTCTGCCCGATTTGTTCCAAATTCCGGGCTGTTACTGGGACTTTCTTAACAGAAAAACACAATGAACAATAACTAATCTTGGCCTAACCCTATACTTATAATTTAAACCCATTTCTTACCGATAGTGAATATCTAACAACATAGACTTCTAACTTTCAGTAGATAGATACTGATAGGGATAAGTATGTTTGATTACATATAACTATTATTTTAATAAGAAATAAATATTGTGTTATGTCTATAGTTTATAACGTACGTGGCCATAGAAATTCAATGGTTTTATAAGTTGAGAAGTCAATTGTTTTCGTACAGACGCCATTAAAGTTATTGAATGTGATTGTTTCAATTGTAGAGTGAGAGATTGTAGAGATGACATAAATTAATTGGTACTATTTCAAACTATATTAAATATATATAGAATAAGATGAATAAAAAAATATTGTGGTATATACCACGAAATTATAACGGTTGGAAAGAAGTTTTAATTAGGTATTTGGAAGATAAATATGGAGATTCCTGTATTGTACTTAGTTTTAACGTTAGTTTCATAATGCTGGAAAGCGTTTAAGCTAGGTTTTACACAATAAATTACATTCTAGCTTATATTAGACGAAATTTTGCCCGCGATTTTGCTCGCGTATTTTATTTATGGTATGTATCCTATAATTGCAGGGTTCGATTTAAGTTTAAGGTTCGTAACGTGATGTTACATAACTTATAGCTTTCCTCAAAAATAGACTAAATTGATTGGCGCTTTCAATCAAACGAAAATATTATCTCTTCATAGTTGAATTCACTTGTATATAATTAGTAGGTATAGACAATTTTTTAAGAAAAACGTGTGTGTGTACTTATTTACGCACGTAGAAAGTTATACTTCTTTGGCGTAACAGAATAAAAATAGCTAAAGATTTTATCCCGTATGTCACAACTTTCTGTTTGTTAAAGGAATGCAGCTAACTTCATCATGTCGCTTTCAGCTAATTTCATCATGTCGCTTTTTGGATGTCGGTGTGCGCGCGATTTTACGAAAAAAATTTACTCGCATAATTTTTTCTAAACGTGCCAAAAGAAGTATAACTTCAAAAATCTGGGATACTTAGAATATTTAAAGAATAATATTCTAAGTATATAAAGGACAAACTGCCCTACGTACAGTTTTATTATAAGTATAGTTTAATGTACATACAGCATATTTTATTAATGATCTAACAAGACAATCTACCGCTAGGCACTAGACAGTGGTCGGTTATGCGTTAAATTAAGAACGCAGCGTTATGAGTGAATGGAATACTAAACATGAAATAGATAATGTTGTTACTGACCGTTTACATTTAATCGTCGGTTTTGAATTTCAGTTGTAGATATCCTTATCAAAGGGATAATGTGAAGTGGCTTCCATCATTTAGTATAGTTTTAGCTAATAATACTTAGTAATTTAAAATAAGTATTTTACAAATGGGTCCAGCCCCAAATATTTTGAATATAAAGAACGTACATTTCTTTCCTAAGTTTTGAAAATGAGAAATAAATATCTTTCCTTAAATTATTATATGTAATACCTAATATTGATCTATAAGAGACTAGAGAAGTCCCTACATGTATGCTCTTAGAAGGGATATTAGGGGAATATTATCATACAGGTAGCTTATACTATTTGTAAAATATATGCCTATAATCTCTTTCTTAGTTTCACACATATGAAAATCCAGACAGTAATTTGTCAGCTTTACACGGTCAGATTACAACAAAATATAAACTTGGAATAATAACGTCACACATTTTGTTATTTTAACTAGATTTAAAATTTAATTAATGGATGTCCCCTTATTTCATAATAGAAGCAAAATTTTTGTATAGGCCATATTTTTATTGGGAATAAAAATTAGATCTGCCAACTTTCAAGTTGCCTTTGCAGTTGCAGGCATTTTGCAAAGTTTAAGTATTTTATTTTTAAACAGACATTTAAAAAAAAAACAAAAGTCATATCACACAATATTTATTTATCGAACACTAGCAGTACCCACGACTTCACCCGAGTTAAAACTTCCGACCGCTACAGTACGATTCAAATTTATTGACAGCTCTGAACATCGTACATTCTAATGCGCAGAACGCAATATTAGGTATTAGCGGGTTGCAGAGGGACGAAACGCTGCGTTTACTTGAGCTCGCAGCTTTAAATGTCCAAGCCGCCATTAAGTTTGCATCGAACTGTATTAAACTTCACAAGATTACCCGCTGGGCTAATCTGAAGATTGCCTGAAAATTTCATCAAAATCGCTCTAGCCGTTTCGGAGCTTATAGGGAACATACAATGTATTGAATTTATATATATGTATATAGACTAGCGACTCACGCTCGCTTCGCTCGCGTTCGTCCCTAGGTACGTTTTCACGGTTTGCTATGTTTAGGATACATAAATAGTAGCTTGCTACTCCTAAGATATTTATTTAAATTATATAGCGATTTACACTCGCTTTCTCGGGTGCGTACGCCGTACGCGGATTTTGTTCACAATTTCATTACAATTACAATTTAGTAAAAAGCTGTTATTTTGACATTACAAACAGACACTTCAATTTTATTTATCTGTATAGATAGATTGTCACTATCAACTTGTTATATCGTTAATCTTAAAATGCATAATATTCTAGTGTCAACATAGATTTTTAATGAAGTCATCATAACACTGAGGTTTTACGAGACGGCTTTAGAAACTAAAAATGTAAATTTTTCTAAGAGAAGTTCTAAGGACGCATACGTGCGTAATCCTGAAACCGCAGTGCGGTAATACTGCGGGTTGTTTCGTATCACTTTGTTTAGGGCTTTGTTTTTAAAGTTTTAGGTACTTGTGGTATTATTAATCGCCCCATATCTACTTTAATTTGTATTGTATGGTGTTTTACATGGAAAAAATATTCATCTTTTACCTGTAGATTTAAAATTAAAAATGTTAACAAAATTTTTGGCCATCAATACTAATTTTATAAATGTGAAAGTAATTCCGTCTGTCTGTCTCTTACGTTTACATGCCTATTACACATTATGTTTATGTTACACGATAATGTAACTTGAAAGGGGTGAAATAGGGGTTGAAAATTTGTATTGGAAACATCATTTCTTAAGTTAAGGACAAAAAATCATTATACATATCCTATAATTCTGATAAGAAATGAAGAATATTTCGGCATTTTTAAAGTACTTACTATATATACCTATACTTTAAAAATGATGTCTGCAATCGACCGATTTCATTTATTATGTCAGTACACTTACGCTTTGTCGTAATGTTTGAAGGAGCATTGTATGAGTGAGATAAATGTTTTCCGCGTAGGATAATAGAACAAGATTATCATCAAAATCGAATGTAAAACAATGAAACCGTAGTGATATGATGTATCATTTGACGAGACCCTTCTTGATGTGCCAGCGGTCGCGGGTTCGAGTCTCGTTGGGGGCATTCATTTGTGTGATGAGCACGAATGTTTGTACTCCAGTCATGGATGTTTATATTTATAATATGTTTTTAAAGTTATATATGTGTAGTCTATCAACTATCTGGTATCTATAACGCAGGTCCCGTAGCTTACCGTGGAACTAGATGGTGCCGTGTGTAGATCTAATAATGTCCCAATATAATTATATTTATTATTTCAAATAAAACTAAGAAAGTTATAAACATTATATTGTTTGATTATTTGTGATAATATTAATGATATTCGAAAATCGAAAGTGTAATGCACAAGTTATAACTGTTAAAAAGTTATGAGCCTAATTAAAACTTTATCGTATCTCGTTACAGTATCTAAGCAATTAAAAGATATTTTATAACCAAAATAATTACCGAATTTTAATTACCTTTAATATTCTTAATATTATCTATACTAATATTAAAAAGAGGCAGAGTTTGTTTGTTTGAACGCGCAAATCTCGGGAACTACTAATCCGATTTGAAAAATTCTTTTTGCATTAGAGCCCGTTTATTGAGGAAGGCTATAGGCTATATATCATGTTATATGTAGTCTATTTATTCCATACTAACCGCTATAATATAATTAGCAGAACCGGCCACGCGTTGCTGTGGCACACATGAAAATCGTTAATTTTGCAATTAAAAAAAAATCGGGATAAAAACTATCCTATCTCTTAAGTTTTGACAAATCACATATTTTGAAAAAAAAAAAACGTTTAAGTCGGATACTTAAGTTTTGGAGTTCATCTCGGGCCAACATTGTAACACGAATTTTATATATTAAGATATATTACAAAATGTAATATTACTTAGAATTTAGGTGATAACCTCTAAAAATTCGAGCTGTATCAATGAGTGCTATAGGCTACTTATTATTTTGATAAAAATTTGTTAACTGTCAGAAATGATATATGATAATAACTTTTATTAAAATAAAAAAAAATCTATTAAGTTGCTTTATGGCATGCGTTGCATTATGAAATTAAGCAATAAAATGTATGGCAATAAAAATATATATTATAAAATAAAAAACCCGATTGTATGAAAGCTAACTAAAAACAGATTTCTGAGACATATTTCCCCGCAGTAAAAAGTATCCCATATGTTGACTATTCTTATTATTATGGTAAATTTCATCAAAATCCATCCATTGGTTTACTCGTGATGGGCATCCCAGACAGATAAAAATACAAATACATAATAATTCTTAAAACCATATATTCGGCCTCTGTATCGATAGTAATGACTATTTTAATAACATTTTCCAAAAAATATTTAATGTACAAATTCGACTCATTTAGAATTTTATTATACGTATAGATATAGATAAAAAGCGTGCAATTTATATAGAACTTTGTTCCTTATAATATTTACGTGTAAACTGGATCGAGCTTCATTAAAAATCACGTGACACTAACAGGCAAACTTAGAACGTGGAAATAGCAATTACTAGGCCAATCACAGACCGACACTTCAATTTTATTTATATGTATGGATTCGTCAGTAGACAACAGTTTAGTACAATGAGCGTCCATTGAACATCCAATTATCGCCTACGAACAACACTAAAACGGGCCTTGAGTTGTGACCCAGTTTCATAAGCACCTGCAATTTCAACGCTTTAGATTTCTGCTAATGAACTTTATGGTTATTTCTATTTGAAGTAGGGAAATTTTAAATTATTATATTGCAGGCACAATTATACCTATAGCATTAAGTATGGAGGCGTTATTTTTATCGATATGGTTTTTTAAATAATTTTTATTTTTACTAATATTTTATATTAACTTAACTCTCGAAAGTCCCCCTGACTACACAAAGTTTTTAACTGCCGCCCTATAGCGTATACATGTTAAATTTTTTCGCGATCCAACCAGCTTGAGCGGTAATCCACTCGTCTGTCTGTTTGGCAAACTAAATTTAATATTTGAATATATTATCAATTATTAATTCTGTTAAGAGAACGGCTTATTATTTAAAGATGAAGTCGAGAAAATCTGTGATTTGACAGTATGTATATACGTATTTAGAGGTACAGCTATAGGGGGAATTGATTCATGATTTTATAAAAAAAAATTTAAATCTATATGTAAATAGACAAAGACGAAACTGTTCACTGCCTTTTTCCCCTCTGTTTGTCAACCAAATTTCTTTTTTTTTTTACTTACTAATTATTATCGAGCTCTTTTGTTATCAATTGAAGAAATTGGAAACAGTTAGTTTTTTTTATTTAGATAGTTATCCTTATTGACATTTCGACCACTACGCGAACATAAATAAAGCTAGTATAAATAATTATTCGTGGCTATAATTAATTACTAATGTTAATTAATTATAATTAATGTTTATTTGTATTTTAAATTCTGTGCAATTACTCTGTATATCAATATTAGAAATCTTGTATTCGCCAAACCTTGAATTTGACTGTAAAACCATAATGATAAGAGGTTTAATGTTTATTAGATGATGCATTGCATACCTATTTTTGATAAGGATTGGTATTGGGTACTTCCAGCCACCTGCTTACTTTAGTGTTCCGAACAATTAATTGTTGATAAGTTATCAAATGTTGTTGTAGTAAACTACCAATCTCCTTTGACTCTGCCTAGTATTTTTTATAACTAACTAATAAAAATATCTTTTTCCTGAAAATACTGAAATATTCTTGTATAGAATAAGAAGAGGTCTGTTTTGGTAGTCTAGCCGTCTGGGCGTCGTGGTTGAGTGTTTAAGTGATCCCTCCGGCGCCCTATTAAGACGTGATTCCGTTGGATTTTAGTCGGTACTATGATGGCCTAGTGGTAATGCGCTAGCTTGGTTCAAATCCCAAAAAAGCGGGTTTAAATCCCGGGTCTCGCGCCTCTGATGATTTGAAGTGCGAATCGTTTACAACATGATTACCACTTGTCTTCGGCGAAGGAAAGTATCTTGAGGAAACCGGCATGACTGAGAGAAACAACTTTTCGAAAGACATGTAATGTCCGCCGTACATCACTTGGCCAGCTTCGTGGACTATAGCTAAATCCGCCACGCATGAAAGGGAAAGCTCCTGTCCAGTAGTGGGATGTTAAAATGTACAGAATACACAATAAGTCACCACATAACCATCTATTGTACATGTATTACACGTAAATGCATTTATAACGTTAAAAAGATAAAGGTATCTATATATTATAAATCAGTTGTATCAAGTGATTTTGTATATAGGTACATATGTATATATGCATGTTAGATATTACTTTTCTACATAGTGGAGCCGCCCGTGAGTCTAAAGTCCAGTTGTTATATAGCGAGTGTAAAATATTTTAATTAGGTACTTGATTACAGGTTTGATTATCATATTATATTGCCACGAAAATACCACTTTAATAATCACATCTGTAAACGATTGATAACAAGCTGAGCTGCACTATCTGTTAAAATTCAGTGTTGACCTAGTAAACCTAAAATTGGAACTATATTAGGTTTACTAGGTCTTCTTTCCAATTACAAAAGTCTTTAAATCATTACTACTCTACAAGAATTCACTACTAATTTACCAGTTCTAACAAATTTTGTACACTGTACAATCTAATAGGCATCACAAGTTGTTAATTGTGAAGTCATGGCCGACGTTTTTCTTTTAAAAAATCATTTTTCAAATAAAAACTAACTCGTACAGTACTTAACAGTCTACGAAAGCTGAGAAGTTTTATGAAATCTTTATTTTTAACTACGCTTCACTATTATGAGTGCGGAAAAGTGAATAGTTTTCTGAAACTGGTGTTCGTTCCTTTAATTAATGTAGCAGAAGTATGTTGATATAGCTAACCTCTATTAAAAATAGAGGTTACCTATATCTAACTTCTACAGAGTGAATAGAGTCTATTTTACGTATTCTATGTCTTTCTTGATTAAATTTTTTCTCTTATCGTGTATGTACCTACTGATAATATATTCTCTCTTGCGAAACCGAGTGAAGCGGATTCAAATCCAAGGACTCGCACCTCTGGTATTTTCATGTGCGAATCATTTACCACATGATTAATACTTGTTTACGGTGAAGGAAAACATCGTGAGGAAACCTGCATGTCTGAGAGAACCTAGCAAGTCCGTCTATCCGCACTTGGCCAGTGTGAAGGACTACGGTCTGATGCCTCTCGTATTGAATGGGGTTGTACTGAACGGGGTCGTATTGAACCCGTCCCCACCAGTGGGACGTTAAAAAAGGGCTTAATACAATATTACCAAGGGGTAAAGTTTGTGAACTACGTTCAAAGGGTAAGGGTTAATCTCTGAAACTACTAAAGTTACATTACAGCCCGCTGTGGGCTTTTTATTTAGGCTAAACAAATTGCGTATTCAAACAAACACACATGACACAACAAAATCATCCTATAATATTTCTATAATATGTAGGTTAAATATATTATTAACTAATACTTTTTAGATTTACGGGAATATTTGACATTTGACATTTTAAATAAAACTATCTTTTTGGATCTTTTCGCGGATTTATTTTGATTTTTTAACCACCGACGCAAAAAGAGGGGTGTTATAAGTTTGACGTCGATGTCTGTCTGTCTATGTGTGTATCTATCTGTGGCATCGTAGCTCTCAAACAGATGGACCGATTTCGATGCGGTTTTTTTTCATTTGAAAGCCAGTTTCCTTGCGGTTGTTTTTAGCTATGCTTGGTTAATATCGGTCCAGCAGTGTAAGAGTATCAGCTCTTTTCCAAAATTATTTACTTTTTAAGGGTTGTTCCTTAAATTACAAGCCTTTTTTGCGTAGGGGGTTTTTTTAATTTATGGTTCCCGACGCGACATTTCGAATACTTAACATCAATAATGGTCACGGGAGAATGTAAGGTTTTAGACGTCTCAAAGGCATTGTATAGTTGTTACAGACAGCTTACCCACAAAATTACAAAATGAATTCAGAAATATATTTAACATTATTATCTATTCTGGAATATTACTTATAAACTTTATTATTATTTTTCATTATTTAGTTACTAGTAATGAAATGGAAATAGTGTTATTTTATATTTATGAATATTCTAATTTATTATATAGGATTGATAATAATTGCTTGTAATAGATAATTACTCTCGGATTGAATTAGTATATGTAGATAAATTATGATTTTATGTAGGTACCTACGCATAGTAAATAGTGAAATGATAAAGAAATAGGTATATGTTTAAAATCTCTGGACTGTAGAGATATCAGTTTCTTTACGTCATTTTACTTTATAAGGTCGTGATCCAGTCTGTTAGGAGGTTTATACTAGAGATGAAACGGTATCCGATGTTATTTTACTATCCGGTCAGATACCGGATATTTGAAAACTATGATTTATTTCTTTAATAAACTGCACAAAAAAAAATCGTGAGGTAAATAATACAAAATTATTATGTAAAGGCAGCAAAGTGCTGAAGAATACCCATGCTTATCAAAGTATTGTGTGTGACGTGTGTGCTTCGGAGTTTACCGTCCACCAACTATATGGCAAAGTGATTGAGCAAGTACACAATTTTCTTTCTATCGCTAATCACTAAGTCATGATGACACTCGAATAAGCCTTAATTATTATAATTACATTTACTTATGTGACAACAGGCTTATTATCCGGCTATCCGGCCTTACAGCTCGCCGGATATATGGTATTCGGTATCCGAAAAAAACAACTATCCGTTTCATCACTAACTTATTATACTTTGTTTACTTAAAAAAAAAACATTTTAATTACATACATTGTGTTCATAGCGATAAGAAGCGACTCATTATATAATATTATGCTTTTGAGATAGCACCCAATTAAACACGTTTATGTTATATGACGATGATTCAACGGCAATATATTTATTTATTTTATTTTTATTTATTATAACTCAGTATTATAGAACATACAGTTTACAATACAAAAAAAACTTATTTATATGAGAAATATACTTATTTCATATATGTATCTATGTATATAAATAAATAAACATATATGTATGTTTGTCCCAACATATTTATTTATTTATTCATATATGTATCTACGTATATGTTTTATATATTTCTGTGTTAATATTACTACTTTCTTACTTATAATATCAGGGTAAACGTTTCTTTTACATAGTTGTAGCATATAATCCGAATACATTTATTTGATTATGTATTTAGTTTGGGACATATCTACATCAAGTATTTAAAAATTTATACAGCAATTCTAATTACTAATGAATATAAATAAATGTGTAAATTAACTAAACTAACTTCCAATTCAACTTTTATGTGCACCGTTTCGCCAAGTATGGAAATAATTCGCCTTATACATTTTAGCGTAGACACAGGCAATAACTAGTTTTGAATAATAATAATATTCTCCCGATCGATTTAGGTTACGGCGGCCAATCTTATTGAGACTAGTGATCTGCGCAGGAGATATTATAATGCACAAGTATGCGCGCAAACACAAGTGCAATCTCTATTCCTGTCAATCTCATAGTCCAGTGGGACGACTACTCAACACGATCATTACTGAGGCGTACTAAATAGAAATACTCAATATCTAACCTCGGCCCGACCCGAGACTCAAGTCCAGGAATGTGCAGTTTTAAATAGTGGGATAAAGCATAAAATTACGCGGGCTTAATAATTTTAACGACGCCTTCTCGGGTGTTTAGAGTTTAGACGATCCAAAGTTTTCATCCGCGATAGAAGTATTATGGGATTTTGCACAGGACAGAACCAAGACAAAGCGATGATCGCTGGTTAGTACATGAAGCGTTGAGAAATATGTTTACCGTTTACGCATACCACCTGTACAACAAGTGGTTACGTGGAGACTCACCGGCTAGAAAAACCGGTCACTACCCTCTACCAGCCGCTACCCTCAGGACCCGCAGGACCACTTATGTGTCCATTCACGAGCTGCAACATCTAGCCAAACATGGAGACGCCCGGGGTAGTTTTCACTCTCCACTCTGCTATTAGAAAAGAATCAGAAGTAATCGGCATGATACACCCCCCACCCACAAGGGTGGGGCCACCCCACAGGTGCCCCTTAGCTTCAGCCCCAGTATACGTTACTTAAGCTATTAAAAGTTAAAACCCATAATATCACTGTCACAATATAGGTGCCATTACAAAGCATTGTAATCGTGTTCATTAACGAACTTTTAATATTGTTATTTAAAATATAGATTCGATATCCTTGATTTGGCGTGACTTTTGACATTAAATATAATTTTAGACTTTATCTTTTTCTACATTTATATAATAGCAGGGACCTGGGCGATCGAGCTTCGCTCGGTGTTTATGGCCGACAGTAGAATTTTCTTTTTGATTTGGCTTAAAAACAAAAAAAAAACAAAACTTGAATAAATACAAAAAAAATAATAACATAAGTAAAAACTTTGTATCCGACCCGACACGTGTGATTGCCAATCGTGCTCCTTAGCCGCTTGACGACGATGCTTATGCCCGAGCGTGCAAAATTATCGACGATATTTTGCGTGCGAAAGAAAACCGCATGAAAACTTAAAAAAATGCGTTTTCCCAAACATAGAACATAAACCCCCACATACCAAATTTCAGCGAAATCGTTAGAGCCGTTTCAGAGATCGCCGATATGAATTATACAGGAATTGTTCGTTTAAATATACCTATTAGATAGATTAGATATCAATTTGCATTGATAAAACGACAAGCAAAAGATAACAGTGGCTAATTGATAAAATGAAATCGCCATATCGCATTATTAATGCCTACGTAAGATTTAAATGACCTCGTCAGATCATTATATTAGTATTCGTTCATACACAAAAAATGGACCAATATTCTGATATCTACACCACGTGCTTCAAAGAAGACATCAAATAAAAATAATTTCAGTTCGCAACGTCGCTTCCGGTAATGATGCTATTTAAGAACACGATGAGAATCGGAATATTCCACTTATTTATGATGGATCATACACATTACACAATGCCTGCGCAAAATAAAAAAAAATAAAAAACTATGATTATTTCTTTTCTTTTTACATAAATGTCATATTTGACCTAGTTATGTGTTTGAATAACTCCGTCATAAGACCTTCATCGGCTTTCCATACCATACGAGGGTAATTATTTATTACAAATCCAATCAGTGATTATTTATTACTAACTTTTGCACGTGGCTGTGCTGACGCTGTCCCTTCCCCTTTTTACAGGGGTCGTAATATTAGGGTCGTAGTGTTACATCACCTATAAATAACCTTCTTCTAAGAAAGCTGTTAACAGATTTTTTTAAATAGTGTTTATTGTAGTTGCAAAGATTATCGCGTTCAAACGAACAAACACTTTAGATTTATAGATAACTTTATATTAATTTTATTTTTGTCACTAAATTAACACGATATTCAATGAATTTACATTTTTTATATTTACTATGTTATATTATACTTTTTGTCACATTTAAATTCACAATTTTTCATACACTTTTCATCGCTTTAGATAAAAAAAACTGTTTTTTTTTTCTATGTTTTTACATATGTCAATAATTAACGAGACGTGAGTATTACAATACTAATTAATTATAAGCATTTTCATAGTAATTTCTGAATTATGGCTCATAAAATTTCTTTTGATCTTCAGAGTTGTTTCAAATAGATGTCGTATGGGTACTTTATGTACAATTAACCTAAATACGTTATTTTATTACAGCACGGATCAACCACTTCAAAAATGATAAATAGCTTATGCGGGAAAGTCTAAAGTTAAAATTGTTTTTATTTTTTTTATATTATGAAGTTTTTTATACTCCGGGTGCTTGGTTCCGCTCGAGGTGACGTCTGATATATGTACCTACATGTACATACAAAAAGTTACATAAAAACCCAATGAATTTAAAATATTTGAAAATTACAACAATAAATGGGCTTAATTAAATCAAAGTTTAAAAATTAACAACTTTTAGAAACTAAACAAAATGTATACTTATGTCAACTAAAAACCAGGTTTTAATTTGTGATGTTAAAATATTGAGTGTTAATAATTCAAAAAAATAATAAACATATCGCCAATATATGTATGTATAAACTAAAATGAAAATGCAAGCACTAAATTTTTTAGCTTCCTATCTTTTGTCTAGGGAAAATCTTTTACTACAGAAAAGTCCATTCTGAAGAAATATTAGAATTACCTACTGTTGATTCTTGTTTGTTTGTTTGTTGTCGTACATTAATAATTTATTATATAGTATGATACAGTACGCCACGATAATCTTTAGAGTTTAGTGGTTATTTCTCTAGTTTTATCTAAAGTATAAACTTAGGTTAGTTAAGTTCCTGGCTGTAACATAACTATGCATTTAGAACTGTAGTTGCTTTATTCTTCTTGCACTCATGTAGCTTGCCGTGTAGTATACTGTATAGTATCTATGAGCAAACACAATATATCTCACTGAAACAAAGTGTGTGTAAAAGTTAAGGATAATTAAGAAAAAGTATGATAATTTCAGATATGTGCTTTAGCGAAGCAGCTGGATATGTCCGAGCGCCAAGTGGAGCGATGGTGGAGGCTCAGAAGAAGTCAGGAGAAACCGTCCACACTCGTCAAGTTTTGCGAAAACGCCTGGCGATGTACCTTCTACCTATATAACTTCTCGTATGGGATGTTCATATTATGGGATAAAGAATGGCTCTGGGATATAGATCAGTGTTATCTTGGATATCCTCATCAGGTATGCATACTCATGTACCTAGTACTTACCACGCGAGTGGAACCGCAAAAAAAATCGATTTAATATCTTTACTTCTATGGCACAGTAGACAGTTCCAATGCAAATTGCCGAAATAGCAGTATGACTTTAATAATATAATGTATAGTCTAAATAGGCAAGTTTAAAGAGGTTTAAAAGAGTCGAAAAAGGCAGTGGTAGCCCAGTGGTAACGCGCTTGCTTGGGAAACCGAGTAAAGCGGGTTCAAATCCCGGGTCTCGCACCTCTGATATTTTCATGTGCGAATCATTTCTAACATGATTACTACTTGTCTTACCTTACGGTGAAGGAAAACATCGTGAGGAAACCTGCATGTCTGAGAGAACGCCAACCAGCACTTAGCCAGCGTGGTTGATTATGGCTTGATCCCCCTCGTATTGAAGGAAGGCAGAATGTTCTTTTTTTTACATAACTTTTCAATAATGTATGTATTACTTGTAGCATACTCTAGCTATAGGTACTTGAATGCGCCACTAGGGGTGAACTAGTGCGAACAATCACAATCTCCACTTTAAAATGTAGTGAAGTAGTTTTTTTCAAATACTATTTATGAAATAATGATATTAAGGGAAAAGAGGAGGAGTAATAAGAGTTTAGTCTACTTATTTCTAAATAATTTGGCTGTGTGAACTTGGCACCCGACTTTGGAAAAATTATTCTTTTTTAGGTTTATTTGAAAGAGTTCGGTTAGTAGTGGATAGTAGTGAAGCTAACTTCGTTTGTAGTAGTGCCAAAAAACAAATTAAGGCAACAAAAAAAATGTCATCCCCCGAAGTTGGAAAAAAATTTATTTTCCGTTTGATTCTTATAGAAAAACGTTAGTAGTCGTTTGTCGTGCAATTTTTTTTTAGTCAGTGCATTGTCGACAACGACATTGATGGGCGGGCTTGTGCCCGCCCATCAATGGCCCGCCCTTCAATGGCCCGCCCATCAATGGCCCGCCCTTCAATGGCCCGCCCATCAATGACCCGCCCATCAATGGCTCGCACATCAATGGCCCGCCCATCAAGTGCCCGCCCAACAAGTGCCCGCCCATCAAGTGCCCGCCCATCAAGTGCCCGCCCATCAAGTGCCCGCCCATCAATGGCCCGACCATCAATGGCCCGCACATCAATGGCCAGCCCATCAATGGCCCGCACATCAGTGGCCAGCCCATCAATGGCCCGCACATCAGTGGCCAGCCCATCAATGGCTCGCACATCAATGACCCGCACATCAATGACCCGCCAGTCAATGGCCCGCCCATCAACGGCCCGCCCGTCAATGGCCCGCCCATCAATGGCCAGCCCATCAATGGCCCGCACATCAATGGCCAGCCCATCAAGGGCCCGACCATCAACGGCCCGCACATCAATGGCCCGCCCATCAATGGCCCGCACATAAATGGCCCGCCCATCAATGGCCCGACCATCAATGGCCCGCACATCAATGGCCCGCCCATCAAGGGCCCGACCATCAATGGCCCGCACATCAATGGCCCGCACATCAATGGCCCGCACATCAATGGCCAGCCCATCAATGGGCCGCACATCAATGGCCCGCCGATCAAGGGCCCGACCATCAATGGCCCGCACATCAATGGCCTGCCCATCAATGGCCAGCCCATCAATGGCCCGCACATCAATGGCCAGCCCATCAAGGGCGCGCCCATCAAGTGCCCGCACATCAAGTGCGCGCCCATCAAGGGCTCGCCCATCAAGTGCCCGCCCATCAACTGCCCGCCCATCAAGAGCCCGCCCATCAAGTGCTCGCCCACCAAGTGCCCGGTGGTGGTGGTGATGGTAATGGTGGTGGTGGCGATGATGGTGGTGATGGTGGTAGTGGTGGGGGTGGTGATGCTGATGATGATGATGATGATAGTGGTGGTGATGGTGATGATGTTGTTGTTGTTATCTCTCATTAATTATATAAATTTATCAATGACTTTTAATTAAAATATTATTATTCATGATTAATAATTATGTATAATATTTTATTATGTACAATCTTACGACTTCGTGTAAGCCAGTTTATCAGTTCGTCCATCCTGACGAACAAACGAACGAAAACGAAACTACAAACGAAAAAATGGCACTACAAACGAAATTAACGCTACTACAAACAACTACAAACGCTTATCTTCTTATCAACTTCTGTTCCAATACACTTAAAGATTCTTCCAATACTAACCTTTACGAAGGTTTTTTTTAGTTTTTTTAGCGTTAATAGTAATCGTATCGGCTTTCAAATTGAATTTATGTAGTAAAAAGCGTACTGCAAAAATATTTGAATAAAAATTTTTTAATTTTTTTTTTGTTTTACTCCAAAAAAAATTTGCACTACAAACGACTACTAACGTTTTTCTAAAAGAATCAAACGGAAAAAAAATTTTTTCCAACTTCGGGGGATGACATTTTTTTTTGTTGCCTGTATATTTTTTTTGGCACTACTACAAACAAAATTAGCTGCACTACTATCCACTACTAACCGAATTCTTTCAAATAAACCTAAAAAAGAATAATTTTTCCAAAGTCGGGTGCCAAGTTCACTTATTTTATTCTTTTATTTTTATTTGTTCATTTATTTACTTATTTATTACATGTTAACCTTTACAGGGGCTGACGAGTGATATCTGGTGGTACTACATGATCAGCGCGGCGTTCTACTGGTCGCTGACGCTGTCGCAGTTCTGGGACGTGCGGCGCAAGGACTTCTGGCAGATGTTCGTGCACCACCTCGCCACCATCGCGCTGCTCTCCTTCAGCTGGGTCTGCAACCTGCACCGCATCGGCACCCTCGTGCTCTTGCTGCACGACTGTGCTGATATATTTTTAGAGGTGAGTGCTAAAATTTTAGGATAGTTGGTAAGAATAAATAATTTAGCCGATATTGTTAGAAAGTACCTATAGATTGTGACGACATATGTGTATATGTAATTGATTATAATGTAAGAAACCATTAAATGTAATAGCAGCCTTCTTCAGTGGTACATGATTCAACAAAACCCCTAGACTTCTTCAGTATGAGGATATCCATCGTTGGGCATATGCGAGAAACATATTCCCACTTACTTTACATATGAACGATCTTTGTCTTTTCGATACCATTGCTTATTTTTGTGTAATTAGACCATTTGGATTCTGAGCGCCTACATTTTTTGGCCTCCATTCTAAGACGCTCTATGTTCCTACGTGCATAAGCCCCGTAGTAAAAGTCCATGTCTCACAAGTTTATGTCATGTCTGGAAAACCAAATAAAATGACTGGTAGAAGTCTTGAGGAATGAAATTTGGATTTTCAGCGATTGATACATCTTTGATTAGAACACGTATTGGAGGCGGCACAAAGGCAATGTTTACCAATCAATCTTCTAAATAATATGGAATCTTGCAACCAGTAAGACTGAAAAGCGGGCATTCATTATTAAGGCAATGAAGATTTTTTAAGGAGGCGGATTCATATTGGAGTCTCACACAGTACGTAATGGAGATAGCAAGTGTAAAAAATAGACTAAGCACCAAATTATAATTTTATTTTTTCTATACTAATATTATAAAGAGGAAAATTTTTTTTGTTCGTTTGTTTGTACCGAATAAGCTCCGAAACTACTGGACCAATAGAGATGAAATTTAGTAAGAAGATAGTTTGAGACTCTGGGAAGGACATAGGATAGTTTTTTTTCCAGAAATCATCTATCTCTTAAGGGGTGAAAATAGGAATAAAAGTTTGTATGGGGATACAACCTAGTCGCTAGTTTTTTTTTTATATAAAATAATTTTTTGAACAAAACTATTTGTTCGGAATTCGGATTTTATCGTGGTTTTATCTTGTAATAACTATAATTTTTGAGACATCAAAATTCAAAATCTTAGTCTCCCTGACCATGTTTGCTATAAAGTATTCGAACAAAGAAATACAATAATACCGCGATCCGAAAATATTTTTTTACAGTAATTGTTTATTATAAGTGATTTAACCATAAAATTAATTATAAAATCAATTCTTTTTCCATCTATATTGTTTCCATTTCTTGATATCCAGATGTTTTGCATTTGAAATAAATACTTTAACATTAATTTATTATTAAATTTTAGGCTGCGAAGGCGGCGAAGTACGCGAACTATCAAAAACTATGTGACGCTATTTTCGCAGTTTTCACAGTACTATGGATTGTTACTAGATTAGGAATATATCCTTTCTATATTATATGGAGGTGAGTTTACTTAAACTAAAGAAATTTTTTAATTTATCAATATTTTCTAAACCTTTTTACATCTGCACTCTCTATTCGATTGGTAAAAGTCTAAAAGATAAGGCGCAGGATGAAACGTGCTTTACAAACTTCGCTCATTTCAAGCTCCGGGCTACTAATGAGTATTTCACGACAGAGAAACCCAGTAATTATTATTTAGGCCTGATCTGTGACTCGAATCCAGGACCTCCAGTTCTGCTGCCGTACATACTAGTTACTAGACCAACAAAGAATCTCAGTTTTCCCATCAATATTTGTATTTTTGACATCTTTTGGTTTGGCGAGATTTCCGTTTTAGGCATACTGTATGGATATTTGTACTGTGCCATTGGCAATTAAAATTATTATTTACTGTGCTAATAGTAACGAATATTTTTTATAATCATATTCAGCCCTTATTTAACGTCCCACTGCTGGGCACGGACCTCCCTTTAATAGATCAGGTCATAGTCCACCACACCGGTCTAGTTCGAGTTGGCGGATTTCACAATTATGTTGAAAATGATTCGCACATGAAAATATCAAAGGGATTTGAATCCGCTTAACTTGATTTCCCGAGCGAGCTCTTTACCACTGGGCTACCCTTGCCATTTTTAATAGTAATTTTATATAATTCCAATACATATATATATTCCAGCACATCAATCCGGGCGCCTATGCTGTTGCCAATGTTCGCCGCGTACTACATCTTCAACTCGCTGCTCTGCCTACTGCTGGGCCTGCACATGGTGTGGACGTGGCTCATACTGCAGGTGGCGTATAAAGCCATCAATGCTGGGAAGGTTTGTTTCGGTTTTTATTTTAAATTAGTGACTCACCCTCGCTCCGTTCGTTACGTTTTAACGTTTAGTATAGATTTCTCTGAAATAAGATATTTTCCCGCAGTAAAAAGTATCCTATATGTTGATCCGGACATCATCATACCAAATTTCATCAAAATCCCTCCAGTGGTTTTTCCGTGATGCGGTAACAAACAGACAGACAGACAAAAATTCTAAAAACTATACAGTCGGCCTCTGTATCGATAATAATGTCTATTTAAATAAGATTTTTCAAAATTTTTTAATGTATAGATGCGTTTTAGTTACAATTTTATTATATGTATAGAATAACAAAATGAGAGCATACGTTCATTCATCACACGTTCACTGACCAAGTGATTAAAAGTTGCCTAGTAACTGTACTATTAATGTATACTGCCTCAGTGGCGTAGTGGCTAGCAAGAACGGCTGCTCATCGAGAGGTCCTGGGTTCGAGTCCCTGGTCGGGCCAAGTTTAGTTATTGAGTCTTTCTGTTTAGTAAGTCTCAGTAACAGCCCGGAGTTGGGAAGTTGGCGGTGTGTCACCCCCGTGCCTCGGAGAGCACGTGTCGCGTCGGTCCTGCGCCTTAACTCTCCGGTCGTGTCTCGTGTCGTCCCACCGGAGAGAGTGACAGGAATAGGGAGGGCACGCGGTGTCTGCACTATAATATCTCCTGCGCAGATGGCTAGTCTCAATGAGACTGGCCACTGTGGCCGAAGTCAGCCGGGAGGAGGTCAATGTATAGGCTAAGAACAGATTGCTTGCCGTTGTAACTATTGTTGCTCCGCTTCGCACGTAATATGCGCCACACGTGTGCTCCCGACCGATGTCGGCCACGACGGCCAATCTCACTGAGAATAGCCATGCAGGAGATATTACGGTGCATAAGTTTACTCGCAAACACAAATGCACTTTGTTCAACCCGGACTCGATCCCAGAACTCAGGATATGCAGTCGTACAACGTGTTGCCGCGTGTGTTTTTGTAAAAACAACTTTAAGCATTGCGTTTAAGGTCCAGTTTGCATTGTTGTATATTTATTTCAACTGAAATAATTACCTAAATACAATTGGTGACGGTTTTAAGAGAACTTTTGAATGGGATTTGTACCTAGTACTTTTTTGATTGATTGCCCCATGTTATTACGATTGACTAGAAGTTTTTGTTTTATTTGTGATGTATTTATTTTTAATATTTGGTGTATTTCAGATGGAAGGTGATATCAGAAGTTCAAGCTCAGAAGTGAGCGACAGCTCGCATCACTCCAACCACAGCACACCCAACAGACTTAATAATAAAAAGTGAGTTATTTAAAAAAAAAACAAGATATAGATGAATCCTGACAACACATTTGGCTCAGTTTGTAGTGACCCTACTTGCGGTGCCAGCGGTCGCTGGTTGGAGTCCCAGTGGAATCATTCATATGTGTGATGAGCACGATTGTTTGTACTCCAGTCATGGGTGTTTATATTTATAATATGTATGTATTTAAAGTTATATATGTGTAGTGTATCAACTATCTGGTATCCATAACACAGGCCTCGTAGCTTACCATGGAACTAGATGGTGCTGTGTGTTAATGTCCCAACATATTTATTATATATATTTAATTATTGAATATTTTGACTGAGCGACACCATTTTTTTTTTCAGAGACACATAGGGGTCAGCAGCTTTGTGTCAAGTGTTACTTGACATGGCGGCTATCGCCAAACTGAATTATTATCTACACAAATATCGGATACTCGGACCCTTGTTACAAAAACAATTGGCAGTTTGTGAAAGTTGATAAAATGTATGCTAAATTAAATACCACTAGGTATTGTCACGTGTTGTTATAAAGTTCGCGCATATTGTAGACTATATGTCGATTATATGTAGACATAAAAGAAATCGAAAGTCTACAGTATGCGCTAACATTTAATATTTTCAATTCTAAGTATTACGTTTTGCAATTATTTTTGTAAGGCTCATTTTTTAAATACTTAATTTCGTTTTTTTTTTGGCGCGAAATCCGCCATTTTTTTTGCTTACGTCATGAGCTTAAGGCATTATGTACTTCTAGTCTGGCTTAGAAACTAAAATAATATTATAGCGATATTTTATACTTTTTTCCCCTAATGAATACTGAATGTTTTGGCCTTTAAATATTGACTTTCTAATGTAAGAATAAATGCTACCAATTATTCTTTTCATTACTGTAACACACAATACTGTAACGCTGCTTATGTCTTAATATTTTTTTATAATAACTTCATTTGAAATATTGCTTCGACTTCTTAAAATTCAACTTCATAACACGACTGCTTAACGTTAGCTAAACTTTCTCAACCAAAGTGTTAAAGCCATATTAAAATTAAATATTTTTAAAATGTTAGTCTCAAAATTTTATACATAATACATATAGAAAAATATAAAAAAAAAAATTACATTTATCCTATTGAAATTATACCAAAATATTTGTTCCAAAGTTGTGATTAAACGTCATGTTAGATAGAAAAATGTTCCTTAAATGTTGTGCATTTATTTTTTACGGTCGACATATCGTTGTTATGCGATTTGGGACCATACTTTAGGTTATTAAGTAATACGCAATAAACATTAATTTTGGTAGTATTTTTATACCATTTTGGTAGATTTCCTTATATTATATAAACACCGCCTTATATTTAGTTTGTGTGATTTCTTATGACACTAACATATTAACTACTAAGCGTAACGCACACAACAAATTGTACCTTATTTAATAATGTAAACGTATCTTCCACACTAACATTTTATTTTTAAATGAATTATTCTGTTTATATTTTTTTAGGCAAACATGTAGGTTTCAGTACTATAAACACTAATTAACTTGTAAATTATGTAGTTGAAAAAGTTCTGGTTACCTTCTCCAAATGTTTGAGGTTATGGTGTCAAATTCAAATATGGAATAGGTGTTAAATTAAAAAATTAAACATTTTAGGCATACTACAAACGATTCTATATATTAGGGACGAAATTAAAATTAATTATTGAGATTTTGGAGTCTGTATTTTTATAACACGTATTATATTTTCTGAACCTCTGAAATTATATTTTTTTTGGTTTCATCACTTTTTAACGTCTGCTGGGCACAGGCCTTCCTTCAATACGAGGGGATCAGGCCATAGTCCACCACGCTGGCCAAGTGCGAATTAGCGGACTGGCAATCTTTCTAAAACTTGCTAGATTCTCTCAGATATGCAAGTTTCCTAACGATCGTTTCCTTCACCGTAAGACAAGTGGTAATCATGTTGGAAATGATTCTCAGTTTTGATTGATTTTATATTTACTTTTATTAAAATTTTGATTGATTTTATATTTACTTTTATGTATCGAGCCTTATTCGAAGAGATTCACTACTAATAAAAATAAACATTATTATTTTTTAGTTTTAGCAGATTATAATATTTTATTGAAGGTATTTATTATAACTTAAAAATTAAATTTCTAATAAAACATTTGACACCATTCCTTCTTTGAATTTGACATCTTGTTCCGCTAGCCAATATAAATAATTTAATTGTTATACATAGTTATATTAGATAGAATAATAATAATCTTTATTTAGTATTAACTTAACCTCTTAACACTGGCGTGGTAATGACGAGCGGTTAAATTTTCTTAATAATAAAATGAAACAGCCTTTATAAGTTCCTTTATTGATATTTACAATATTATAATTTCAAAATGTTCTTATATTTTAGTTTTTTGTTTGCCAAAATTCCTTTTTATGATGATTTTTTTAAATTTCAATATCAAAAGTATTTGTTCTTGAATTAACATGTTAAAGAAATAGTAATGTAAAGTAGTACTAATGCAGAATGAAGTTAAACAAAAATAAAACACATTTATACCTAACAGTCTCAAATCAAAATGGAAATTATAATTTAATATGAATAATTTTTTGGGTCTCCTTTCAATACCAAAGATAAAAAGAAAATATAGGAGATTAAAATTAAACTTGTTTTTAATTTCATGTGGTTTTCTTTTTCTTTCTGTTGTTTCTGTTGCTATTTATGGTACTGGTCTTGCCACGGGAGTGTTATAGGAGTGCACCGTGTTGTTTGGTATGGCAACTGACATCCGATTGTTGTTATTTATTATATATTTATATTTATAGATCAAAATAATTTATTTATGCACTCAAATTTAATTATGAAACGTTTGAACGAAAAATCACAATATTCATAATAATTAAAATATTTTTATCAACATTGTAGATAGTCGTTCTGTACTACAATTATTATTATTTTTTTATTGAGTAGATAATAATAATTTTGTTTGAAGTCCCGATGTCGAATAGAAATAGTAGATAATATATCTAGAAAAATATATAAAAGATCCATATCATTTGACATATTGTACATAAATTGCACTGTAAGTAGGTTATGCGAACACCCAAAGACGCTTTCTTTAAGTTAATAATAATTGTTTTTATATTATAGAAACCGTAGACTTATAGATTTAAAAAAAAATATCAATTAGCATGGCAATTTAAGTAAAACTGTCTTTTCGGGTTTTTTCGCGGGCTTATTTTGATTTTTGTTATCCGACGTTTCGAATGCTTTACAGCAACCATGGTCACGGGAACCGAAAATACGTAGAAGGATACGGATAGATACGTGTCACGTAGAATGGAAAACCAAAAATCAAAATAAGGATTTATTATATAGCGAAAAAAATCGAAAAAAAACAGTCTTATTTAAAATGTTAATTATACGCGCAAATCTAAGAAAATATTGCGTGGCAATAACTGATTTTTGTTTTGTGGTTTTTTTTTGTCATTGTTTAAAAAACATTGTAGAAATTCCAGTTTTGATTAATTTATATTTTAACAGTAATTTCAAAAAAATAGGTTATTATAATTTAATCAAATAATTCATATATTTACTGTCACGTATATCGACATGTACACTACTGTACATTGCTAACAATATTTTGTTTCTATAATTTATGTTTTAAACTAAATAATTTATATTTTATTAATCTGTGTCAAACTTGTTCGTTCTGATACAAAAAACTATCAAGATGTTTTAGTTTTCATTTAAACCTTTTCCTTCAAGTGTTAAAAATTATGAATAAAAAAAAAAGTCTTAGGAAAAATAAAAATTGTATAAAAGAGTGGTAATGCAAGTGTAATTTCTAATAAAGAATTGCTGTGAAACTTGTATCAAGTCATCAGTACAATTATTGTTGTCGATGCGCGTAATTTTTGTGCCTTTTAAATCAGATTATTGCGATTATTTAGAATAAGCAAAAGTAGGATTTAGGCTCATTACCAAATTGTATTTTTTGATATTTTAAATAAAACTATTTTTCGACGACCGACCGACCGACGTTTGGAATACTTTACAGAAATCATGGTCACGGGTTCCCTGTATCTCTCTCGTCCGAAAAATACGAAAAGAGATAGTTATGTTTAAAATGTCAAATATTCGCGTAAATCTAAGAAAGTATTGTATTTTTTAATTATTATGTGAAGCTAATACATATTAGTTGTCAAATAATGTGAAGCGAAAATGCTTAAATGAATGAATGGACTTTTTTTTGTTTGTTTTAAATTATGAGCCTAAAACCTAACACGTTCATTGAGATTAATTAAAAGTACAGTAAATATTAAAAAAATTGTCTAGGAATGTCAGATCTGTTTGGAAATGATAATGCGTCTTTGATTACAAACACTGAGTTAATTACTTTTTATATATTTTCTATTGGTTTTATATTGAAAAATATGTATGTATTTATTTAAAATTGAAATTATATTTTATATGCATTTTTTTTTTTAATTTAATAAAAATTATAAGTTTTGTAGTACGAGCAAAGGTGCTCTTCAGTTCTATGTTTGTTTTTATTCGTTATTTCATGTGTTTCTTTGTATTAAAAGATGTTTTAGTGTTGTGATTATGTACAGTGTTGTGCAATGTATGAGTATGGGATGGGTGAGCTTTGTTATGCACAATATGTATTACGTTTTTGTATGCGACCAAAATGTTGAAAGGTAATATAAAAAGCATTACAATATTACTGGCTTGTTTCATTTTTACACCTAATAATTTCGAAAAAAAAAAGTTAAAACTTGAAAGTAACAATAAAAAATCTGATGTCTTATTAGAAATTTATATCTGTTTGATTGAAATGGATTAATCTGGCAAAAAAAGGATACTGATTGAGTAATAATCGAACTCTGCGAGATTTCGACGAAGTGTTGCCAGCTGTAAGCTCTTGACGGGATGTTTCATTTGATAGAACATTTAACGTTCAGAATACATTTCCCTTGTTTTTTCCATTTGTGTTTTTATAAAGTAATAGGAATATAATATTTTCTATACTTATGTTTTTCATAATTAAAAAGAGCTTTGACATGATTGATATTTTTTAAGTTTGTCCTTTCAAAATAAACAGATGGGCATATATGCTTTATAAGTGTGATACCAATATGAGAGTTAAGCCTTTTTGGTACGAAATGTACTTTACTACAAAAGAATTTAAACACTTTATAATAATTATAAAAATAAAATTATTGGTACACAATAATCACAATGATTTCTTTTTTATAATTCGTCAAGATCGATGATCGAGAAGCAATAAGCATTGGGGAATTAGTCGGTTTAATATTCCAACGTAATTGACTTAACTATAATACACAAGTGATATAAAAATATATACTCATTAAAAGTTTATAATATACTCATATCTTTATGAAACAAATGTATACATTAAGCAACTATTAATAAACATTATAAATATTTACAATGTTATATTTTATACAGACATAACGTGTTTATTTTTATGTAATATGTTTATTCAAAAGTAATAACTAAGCTGTATGATATGCTCTTTGACATAAAGATATATCATTATCTGTGACATTCACGGCATCTCCGCGGTATGCGGTCCGCGCTCCATCCGTCATTAAATCAAATTAGTAGCAGTTGATGGATATAGTTGTAAAAATAAAATTCTAGTATTAAAATACTAGATTCAGAGTGCCTGTGCGATATTTGTAAAAAAATATATAATGATTCGGCTGTTTTTGGATGCATTTTGGAATGAAGATGTGTGGTTACCGCCTAATACTACATGGTCGGACCTCGCGCCCGGGCCCGATAAGGCAGTAGTATACACCGATCATCGGCATGTCTTCTTCCCTATACCGTTAGCGCTGGTTTTCATAACACTACGTTATATATTAGAGAGGTAAGAGTTTAACCTATGAACAATTAGGACATCGTCACGCATTTAGTTTTCGGGGGCGTAAACGGTACATTGAGTCATAACTTTTTTTGCGATATCAAGAATTTTTATTAATATTATTATTGATTAATTTACCTAAGTACTAATAAATAATATTATTTTATTAGCTACAAAATTACACAATGCTATCGTGTAAACATTGCATATTTTTCCCTTTGAAACATGCATTGGTTTTTACATAGATAGTAATTTTAATATCTTATCATGCATAATAAACTGTCACAATATATTATGTTGTTATCTTGACACATTAGGCCTAATCTTTTGTTAAATTTATTATTAAAAAATTATTTATAACCTTATTTATACAATTAAAGTTCATTGCTTAAGAATATGCTTCCAAGTATTTACTTAAGAAGTATACAACAGGAAATATCTAAAAATTAAAAAATATTGCAATTAAAAAAATATGGAACCTAAAACTAGAAGGTGATGAAATCATCATAAAATATGATAAGTAAGCAGATTAAATTACTAAGCTAAGTAGGAAGTGAATCATACCATATTATGGATTTTACTGATAAGATATCATTTTCTCATTGCTACTTAATACATAATTCCTTTTATCTTCAGAAATAATAATTCTTTTTAAAAATACACCTGCTAGACTTATATTTTTATTATGCTAAACTTGATTTATACTTGCAAATTATCTAATTTTATTTAGTAGATATAGATTTTTATTTATTTACACTTCTCAAATTCAAATTAAAAAATACATGCTTTAATTTTTAATATGTTTTAATTTTTATTGATAATATATTGCAAAAACTTAATCAAATTAATGCCTCCGTGCGAATTTCCGGGAAATCAATTGCTAAAACACATGGGTGTGTATGCTCCTCTTAACACATTAAACTTATCATGCTGTACCTACTATGCTGTCTTTTTTTATTTAAAAAATATTTCAACAGTCATAAACTTATAAAATTCATGTGCATGCGAACTATAAGGACTTTGCAGAAGTAACAAGAATAATGTTTGCCAATTTTGTAGCTGATAACATAAGTCTATGAAATGAATGTCATCTAGGTAGATAAATTTTGTGATACTTTAACTGATAATATATTCTTATCTGGATATTTCATGTCTCCTCATAAGTTGAACTTCATTTTGCTGGTATATTGATATAAAAAAGTTACATTTTTTCATTGTTATGCAAATATTGGTTTTTTTATTTATTATGTTACTACCTATGCAATAATTCAAGATGTTTTTTTTTAATTTTAGTAGGTATCTTAATACTTTTTTAAAGATGAAATATTCTTAGTTTTGTTGCATATAAGGGATAATATTTTGAACTGTTGAACTGATTTTAAAATTCTTTCACTTATTGAAAGCTATACCGTTCTGGATTAATATAAATTATTTATTGACAAACCATACAAGAGCAAAGACTGGCATAGTTCAGAGAACATTATGTGTATTAGGCATGTAGTTATTTCATCTAAGTCAGATGTTAATATCATTTTTTTTTGTTTTAGATATTTGTATGCTCCATTTGGTCGGTATTTAGGAATCAAAGGAACAAAACCTAGAAAACCACCACCAAACCCTAAACTAGAAGAGGCATATAATAAAACATCTCATATAACCAAACAGGTAAAAAAAAATTTTTTGCTACTAAATTTATTTCTCCAGTATTAGTTATAATTATCTTAAGTAAAGGACGGAAAGTAGAATAAGTTGTTGAGTCACCATTATATGTTATAAATAAAATAGTGTGATGGATAACAAGTCTGAAATGTGCATTATTATTTACTTAAATATAAATGCGACAGTGTTTATTGGTTTGTTTTTCATGGAACAAGGTAATTTGTAGCTTCGAGAGTGACTTACTACTCATTATCCCACTATATAAAATGAAACCATATATTGAAGAAGATTACTACTGATTGTCAATTATTATGGCTAGAAGCAGTTATCAGATCAGTCCAAAAATATGCAATGAAATGATGCTATTATTAATTTAAATTTAATTAATAATTTTAAAATTGCTTTATTAATCATGTGTTTGATTAAATACATAAATAAGATAATTGAATTAATTAATATATAAGTAATTGTAAGGTGATTAAATCTTCAGTGATTTGAATATTATTGAAAAATAATATTTTATATCATAATTTCCATTTCAAATACATTTTTATAAGTGTACACCCATTTGTTTAGCTGACAAACAGACACAGATTTTGTAAATTAGTCTTATACTACTAAAACTCATAGCGGAGACATTTTATTTTAATAGATTTCAATAGGAAAAATGTAATATCATATTAAATCTATATTAGTTCATCTTTATATTGAATCGTTAATATAAATGTTAAAAACTTTGTGTGTGTATGTTTGCTACTCTTTTATGCTGAAACAGTTGGACGGATTTGTATGAAATTTAGTCCACTGATATGGTCTAGAATAACACATAGGCTACCGTTAGTAAGTTAAGGATGCACTCGGGCAAAGCGAGGGTTAGTCAGGCAGCGGGCTAACGTTACTAACTTGGGGATGCACTCGGGCGAAGCGAGGGTTAGTCAGTCTACCGGTAGTAACTTAGGGATGCACTCGGGCGAAGTGAGGGTTAGTCAGGCTAGCGTTAGTAACTCAGGGATGCACTCGGGCGAAGCAAGGGTTAGTCAGTCTACCGTTAGTAACTGACCGTTAGTCTCTAGCAACAAAACATTTATATAGGTTCTTATTACATTAAGTAGCTTAACAAAATAATTTCGATTCAATAATAATGATTAATTGAACTCATACAGTAGCTTAATATTGTTAGTGTGTATGTATATATAATGCGGGCGGATTTGCTAGCGGTCATTCATTGTAAGTGCCCGCACAGACTCGGGACTTTCTATTAGTCGGTATCTATCTTTCTATGGGTTGTCGTGTACATAATAATAATAGACTTTATTTCACATTATAATAAAGTAACATGAGAACAAAACCATAAAAAATTGCTTTATTACTAGAAGCGGTCTCTTTAAGGCGATTTTGCGTTTAGTGTTTTTGACATGTGGTTTGCACAATGTTGTAGCGAGACAAATCTGTCGAGTACCGACTCATTAAGTGTGCACTTGCATACGGTTATGAACTCAATTAAAATGTCCTACAATTTAATTAAATGTCTGCAGTGTGTGGAGGGCCTTATATTACAAATTGCCTATGCAAATCCCCAGTGCACAGCTAGAAACGAGAACACTCGTTATTTTCCAATTGTCATTCTCTCCTCTCAGATACCATTGTTTAAAATACATCAAGATAACTCTTTAAATATTTATGGTTAAGTACCACTTAACTATGAACACTTATCAAAGAAAAATGGAGGTATATCAATCGATAAAGTCTACAATTGATTTTTAAAGCCATTTTTATTCTAACTTACACATAGTTTAAAAATTATATCTTTTAAGACCATAAATACCAAGATAAAAGAGGATATTATATTGTAGGCGATTAAAATTTTCTCTAGCCATAATATTATGTTTAATACAACGATAACTATATAGCAGATCTTTGAATCTACGTTCTTTCGCAAAGTGTACTGGAGAAGTATAAGAAGTAATGACTTATGTTTTTTGAATAAGAAAGTAAATTTAAATAAAACTATCTTTACGGATTTTTTCGCGGATTTATTTTGATTTTTGATTCGGGTTTGGTTGAAAAGATTAGTTTTATTTAAACGTCAAATATTCGCGTAAATCTAAGAAAGTATTTAGAAAGCAAATTGTTACCCACCATTCCTCTTCTTACATTTCTGCGTCGCAATTATTATTCGCGCAATTATTAGCGTGATGTTAGATAATCTATAATTCCTCAATAAAATATAAAAAGAATTTTTCTAATCTGATTAGTAACTAGAGATAGCACGTTCAAACAAACACACTCTTTAGTTTTATAATCTATACTTATATAATATTATAAAGCTGAAGAGTTTGTTTGTTTGTTTGTTTGGTTGAACGCGCTAATCTCAGGAAGTACTTATCCGATTTGAAAAATTCTTTTTGCATTAGATAGCCCGTTAACTGAGGAAGGCTATAGGCTATATACCATCCCGGAAAAATGTACGGTTCCCGTGGGATAGATTTGTTTTTGTCTAGGGACGAACCCGAAGCGAAGCGAGTGTGAGTCGCTAGTATTTATATAAGTTGTTCCCATATGTATGCAAGAATACATGTAAATCAACTTTGCTAATTCACTAGATGTTTTTTTTAAACGAGTATGTCTACCTCAAAATAAATTTCCAATAATATTTATGACATGAAGCATAATATATGTACAAGCCTATGCTGACTTCCTTATTCTTTTAAAGCTATTTTAATAATTGTCATAATATGTAAATGACTATAATATAGAGTAGTATTTGGTTATAAAGTTATTTTATACGTTAGATATTACACAATTTGTCTTGACCTTTAGCACCTTCAGAGGCAAACCTCTTAGAACGTTTGTTTTAATAAAATTTGTACCTTTACATCTACAAATGTAATAAAATACAATACTAATGTACTTTTAACAGGTATATTAAATTGTTTATTAGTATATGCCCGTGGTTCTGCTTGCGTATTTTATTGTGTGTCTATAAAATTTAATGAATGCAAATATTCAAATTATCATCGTTTGATGACACGTTTGGCTCAGTTTGTAGTGTACTTGCTGTGCCAGCGGTCGCGGGTTCGAATCCTGCTGGGGGCATTCATTTGTGTGATGAGCGCGCATGTTTGTACTCCAGTCATGAGTGTTTATATATATGTATGTATGTATTCAGTCCTTTTTAACGTCCCACTGCTGGGCACGGGCCTCCCTTCAGTACGAGGGGGATCAGGCCATACTCTACATTGCAGACCCAAGTGCGGGTTGGCGGACTTCACATGTCTTTCGAAAATTTGCTAGATTCTCTCAGACATATATATAATGTATGTATTTAAAGTTATATATGTGTAGTGTATCAACTAGCTGGTATCCATGAAATAAACCTCGTAGCTTACCATGGAACTAGATGGTGCTGTGTGATAATGTCCCAACATATTTATTTGCAATTCTAGAGATTATCGCGCTACAAAAGAAAAACAAACAATATCTTCAACTTTATAGTATTAATATAGATTGGATAGACTAAACAGTACTTTTACAGTAAATCTGTCTTCAGATAGGTACGTATAAAGTTAGGTCCTGCTCAGATGTCTGTAAATTTTATTTAGATTACTTATATCTCAATTCTCATGTCTCCATGGGAACATCATGAAGCCATAAATTATGTCTACGCAAAGAGACCGCGATATTATATGTTGCTTGGTTTCATGGGAGAAAACGATCTACCTACTATATTTAATGTTAAATAAATATTTTATATATAAAAAGAGGTAAATTTGATATTAAATATGTTATGCACAGTTTTAAAAATAAATAATCACTGTTCAATTATTGCATTTATCTTGGTTTTTATATGGCCACGCTAGGATATATACTACTAGCGACTCACCCTCGCTCCGCTTCGGCTTCGTCCCTAGACAAAAACAAAACTATCCCACGAAACCCGTACACTTTTCCGGGATTATATATAGCCTATAACCTTCCTTAGTTAACGGGCTATCCAATGCAAAACGAATTTTTCAAATCGGATCAGTAGTTCCTGAGATTAGCGCGTTCAACCAAACAAACTCTTCAGCTTTGTAATATTATAGTATAGATGTACTATATTTATACTAAAAGTATAGTATTTACGAGTATAATATAATCTCTTTGTTGATAATATTACAAAAATCGATTGAAAATTGGCGAAAATATCGTGTGCATACCTACACAAAAATACAGGCGAATTTAGTTCTTTTTTTTCAAGTCGGTTGAAAAGAGAAAGTCGGGATAGTGATCTAGATACATATATCGATCGGACAATACTACATACATATATATGTGATGATTATTAAAAAAAAATGTAACATGTATTAAGTCGAATTGAGTTTATATTTGCTTATTATTTCAATAGGTTGATTCCCCATGCAAGCTTTCATCCCCATTTTCACGCCCTTAAGGGATGAAGTCCGGAATAAAAAAACTGCAGGACCTCAAACTATCTTCTTACCAAATTTCATCTAAATCGGTCCGGTAGTTTTTGAGTTTATTCGTTACAAACATACAAATCTTTCGTCTTTATAATAGCAGTGTAGATTCATTAGCTAATGATTCGTTTACATAGTAATTATGAAACTGAAAGTATTCATTTATACAGGCATGCCGTGCTGTTGGTTTTAGAGAAGCCTTAATTGATTGGAATTTTAATCTTTCGCTTGTTACGCTTCTATGTATCTAGTTTAAGTATTGCTCCGGCAATCTTACTGATATTATATATAGCGACTCACCCTCGCTTCGCTTTGGGTTCGTCCCTAGGCAAAAATAAGTTTATCCCACGGGAACTGTACATTTTTTCGGGATGATATATAGCCTATAACCTTCCTTAGTTAACGGGCTATCCAATGCAAAAAGAATTTTTTTGAATCGGATCAGGAGTTCCTGAGATTAGCGTGTTCAACCAAACAAACACACTCTTCAGCTTTATAATATTAGTATACCTACATGTGAAAGTTTAAATGGATATTTGGATTTTTGTGATTGAGTAAATCACGTTACAACACAGATCACATAGATAGATTATAGTCTGGAATAGCACATAGGCTACTTTCTATCCCGGAAATTTACAGTTCCCGTGGGATAGGTTTTTTTCTGTTTTTCTAGAGGCGAACTCGAGCGAAGAAAGGGTGGCCCCCTCACAAGGGGCTCACCCTCTCTTCGCTCGCTATTGTAAGTTACTACTTATAATCCATTTTTTTTTATTTAGTAGGTATACACCTCTATTATTTCTCACTCGACATCATTCAACGAATTATGTACGAACATATCTTTAACTTCGTAATTTATTTTTATCAAATTATTTTTAACCGACTTCCAAAAAAAGGAGGAGGTTCTCAATTCGACCGTATATTTTTTATTTATGTTTTTTCGTGGATTTTTTCGTCGTTTATGAACCGATTTTGATAATTCTTTTTTTGTTGGAAAGGAAATATCCCAAGAGTGGTACCATGATAAGGAAACCAAGATCTGATGATGGAATCCTAGAGAAATCGAGGGGAACTTTTGAAAATTGTAGCGGCGACTAGTGCGTTTATTAACATTTTCATTAGGTATTTTAAAGCACTACTATTTAATGAAGGTCTGGAGTCGATCTGATGATAGATCCGAAAGACAGTCGAGGGAACTCCTCAACGATTTACAGCAACTACCTGGTGTTTGGGCTTGATTAATTTGTATTGATGATACGTCTACACTAAAAATGGAAAAATAAAAAATAAAAACGTGGACAATCCGCGAAAAAATCGAAAAGATAGTTTTATTTGAATGTCTAATATTCGCGTAAATCTAAGAAAGTATTATGGGAAAATAAAAACTTAAAAAAATAAATAAAAACCGACTTCCAGGTACTGAAAGGTAAAAAATAACTAAACGGGGGTTTTCATTTAGAATAGATACTTTATCAGATTTTTTCGAAGTCGGTGCCAACCAATACAAATCAAAGCACACCGACTTCGAAAATATCTGATTAAGTATGTATCTACTTATCTTATTTTCCAAGACATTATATCATGTAATGTCTTGGAACCGATAGTCCGAAATTATAGTCCAGACGTGACTTTTGATGGAAGAAATCATCTTGTTTCATAGTAAATTAGTAAATACTATTTGTAAAAACTACTGTTTGACTGGTGAAATGGACTATTTTGAGACATAATAATCCGTATTAATATTATAAATGTGGAAGTTTATGAGTATGTATGGTTGTTTGTTATTCTTTCACTTCAGAACGGCTGAACGGATCTGGATGAAATTTGGCACAGAGATAGGTTATAGACTGGAATAACACATAGGCTACTTTTTATCCCTCATAAACGTACGGTTCCCGTGGGATAGGTTTGTTTTCCTAGAGGCGAATCCGAGCGAACCGAGGATGAGCCGCTAGTCTCTCACAATTTCAATTATATACAATGAATGGTAACAATTACTGTTATCCCGTTCTATCAGACTATCCTCGTGGGAATGTAAATTACTTAAGGGGTAATGACTGATGGTATACAAAATTATTTAATTAGACTTTATTGTGTGTGTAGGTAAAATTAAAGCTCGTATATAATACTTTCTTAGATTTACGCGAATATTAGACATTTTGATTTTTGTTTCCCAAGGGAAACAAAGCTCGTATAGTGTTTAATGCTTAAGCGAAGGTACGTCGCGTCGCTAAGATATATAAAAAACTATTAAATACGCCCTCGACTCGCTGGGGCCTTGAATACACTCGATAATAACTTTTTGCAGTTATAGAAATCTAGTAGATTTGCTTAGTTATAACAAATATAGGTATTTTCGCGTAAAAGGAGCCGTTGCGTAACAGTTAAGTGTTAGTATGAGGTCACTGCATGAATGGTAATCTCTGAAAATGTATATAATATGGCCTTCCTCAATTTGTCAAATAGGTGACTATAGTTAACTCTCGCTCTTGCTTAAGTTAGTGTCGTACAGAATTTATGTGAATTGACGGTTTTAAGTGAATACAGAAACAATTGTGTGCATAATTTGCCTTGAACACTTGGTTTTTGTTGAAATGAATATTAAGGAACCTACTCATAAGTAGGATATTTTGGATATTTATTTGTACAGAAGAAGCTATAGCCTCGTTTCATATTTTAAATATTATTATTAACTAGAATATCGCCCTCGCTTCGTTCGGTTTAGTCCCTAGTTACGTTTTAACGGATTATGGAATAGATTATGGAATAGATAGCTGTTGTGAGTTGTATTATAATGTGTTTTCCCGTGGGAATGAGATAATCTCCCGCTGTAAAAAGTAGCCTATCACCACAAGTCACTCTTCAGCCCTACAACTATCTCCACATAAAAATCAATCTCGGTTTCGACGCGAAAGAAGGACAAAGTGAAATTGTATATCGTAGAAAGCGAAAGTGTCAAATCTATAAATGCATTCAAGTAGTTCATATTAAAGTTAAAATTACGTTCATAATTATAAAGTAATAAGGAAAAAGAAAAATTTAATTTTTACATTTTTCCGTGAAATTTGCCCAATTTTTCTCTTTGTTAAAACTTTCCTCGGATTTCATCGAATATTGAAAAAAAAATATACTTGTCGAATTGGTCCAGCCGTTCTTGAGTTTTGCGCTTAGCTCCACATTTAGACATTCATTTTTATTTATAAGATTGACTTTTCCATAGTAATAATGTAAATATTTCACGGGTAACATTTGATGTATCACGATAATAAGTATCTCATGGTCTAGAAAATGTATTTAAGAATAATGAACCAACAAACGCAAGTCCACATTTATATTGTATAGAATACTTGTTTCTTTATTCGATTATCTTTCAACTATTCTGCATGCTCTTCAAAAATTAAAATCTGTATTTTATAATTATCCGTACCTACTAATATTATAAAAAGAATGATTTGTTTGTTTGTTTGTTTGGCATCGATAAACGCCGAAAATACGTAACCGATTTATTCCACTATTGGAAAACTACATTATCCAAAACTAAACATACATACATCCATGACTTCAGGCTACATCTCTTGTAGTAGGCAGAGACTAGTAGTGCCAAGTGCTACGATCTCTACATACCTCGTTCGCTGCTTCCATCGATATCATTCTCTTAATACACTCTCGGTCCTCAGACTTTATACTTGACCTTTTTTGAATATCGAAAAGTAACAATTGTTTTGTTTTTACTAATTTAGAATAATTTTTCTGTCTGAAATATGACCCCAGGGTCATAGTACTAAGATATGATCTTTAGCTTTAATTACTGAACAGTAAATACCATTTGCACGAAAATTGTTATTTGTTTTAACTATGGTTAGCTAACGTCTAGAGCATCGTTTCTCAAGCGAGGGGTCGCGACCTTTGGCGAGGTCAAGTTTGTTTTTAAAGGGGTCGCTGTCTGTTGGAAAGTAATAAAGACAAACTACATACTCGTATACGTACAAAAGATTCGTTTATTAAAGGTATGAATTTTAGTGTAGTGTTATTAAACTAAATATTAAGATGTAATATAGTGACGGGGTCGCAAGACTTTTTACTTAACTTTTTGGCTATTTCGTGGGTCGCGACATAAAAATGGTTGAGAAACGATGGTCTAGAGTTTGATGTTGGCTTAATAAAATATATCTAAAGTACTTAAATTCTGAGAGTTTTCTAATAGTATTTCTAAATTTAAATTAATTATATGTTAATTACAAAAGTGCCATAATGAATGGAAAGTTGTAAGATTATAATATTATGAATTGTAGCAATTTTCACAACAAAAGCAATGACAATGTATATTTACCTCGCAACTATGTTAGTAGATAGGTAATTCCTACTTGTTTTGTTGATGGAATTATCAGACATATATTTATTTCTATTTAGTTTTCATTTTCTTAAATTCTTTGAGGATAAAGATTTTTTTCCTATGTACACATTGATATCTAATATATTTAAACGAGCAATCGTTGTATATTTATTTTTTTATACCAGCGATCTCGGAAACGGCTCTAACGATTTCGCTGAAATTTGGTATTTGGAGGTTTTCGGGGGTGAAATATCGATCTAGATTAGTCTTATGTCTGGGAAAACGCGTGTTTTCGAGTTTTCATGCGGTTTTCTTTCGCATTATTCCACGCAAAATATGGTCGATAATTTCTTACGCTGGGGCATAAGCATCGCGGTCAAGCGGCCAAGGTGCAAGATTGACAATCATAGGTGTCCAATCCCGGTCGGATACAAAGTTTTTTTTGTATTTTTTTTTTGTATTTATTGAAGTTTTTAATTTTTTTTATCTCAAAAATACGATATAATAAAAAAGAACTCCGAGCGAAGTTCGGTTGCCCAGGTACTATATTATTATACAAAAACTGTATATATCGATGTATATAAGGTACGAAATATGTTAATAATAATAATTAAAATTTACACAGTTAAGCAAAGAGTAGTTAACGAAGTACCGTCAAATCTTAGTATAGGATACACAAGATAAAGACTGGTACCTACTAACAATCTTGGTCATTCACTACAACAGCTGTCAAGGATCTGACAATTAGAGCAGATGAAATTAAAAAAAGATGTTAATATTTTAAAATCTTACAACTAATATGGCCTACCATATACATAGTATAAAACTAAACGTCACTTTGTTTGTCCCTGTGCTAAGAGAAATTAGTGCTATTTATATGATTCTCTTTTTTTCTATGACAATCAATTATTGAGCTAAGTTTTAGTAAATTTAGATACGAATAAGGCATTTTAAGTAGCAATTTGAGTTTTGAAAGGAAAATAATGACCCGACGTGGGTTTCTGAAGACGCGAGTTACCTAGTTTGGGCTGATTTTAAGCCAGGGCTTGCTAAAATATTAACAATTGAAATTTAAACATTTTTATTAAGCATTAAGTTATTACCATTCTTATTAAACGTCATAAATTTACTACCTCAATAATCATCTTCGTCTATTTTTATATCAAGGAAGTAGAAGTAATCTTTTTAAGTAGATTATATGAAGCCACATACCTACTTTAATTAAACTCGAAACAAGTTTATTAAGTTTCTAAATTGTAATACCTACATATGTACATATATCTATCTTTGTTGAAACCTTTGTTGTGTTGTGTTTCCTGAGAAATCGCCTGAAATCCCGGGTCTTGCACCTCTGATGTTTTCATGTGCGAATCATTTCTAATATGATTACCACTTGTCTTACGGTGAAGGAAAACATCGTGAGGAAACCTACATGTCTGAGAGAACCTAGCAAGTTTTTGAAAGACAAGTGAAGTCCGCCCGCACTTGGCCAGCGTGGTGGATTATGGTTTGATCCCCTTTGTAGTAAAGGGCGGCCTGTGCCCAGTGGGACGTTATAAAAAGTGTTGAACACGATCTTTTGTATGTATCATATAAACAATGTGTGTTTGGTCCTTTAAATTAAAACCGCAAAGAAAAACGAAAAGAAGAGGTATATAGTCTTATATAAAATGTCAAATATTCGCGTAAATCTAAGGTGTTATTATTAATTTTCAGCAATTATGCGCCCTAGCAAAGCAACTGGATATGTCGGAGCGACAAGTGGAGCGATGGTTGCGGCTGCGAAGGTGTCAGGACAAGCCCTCAACACTAGTCAAGTTTTGCGAAAATGCCTTCAAATTCTCATTCTACGTCTGCAATTTCTTGTTCGGACTCTACATATTGTGGGATAAAGACTGGCTGTGGGATATCGATCAGTGTTATATTGGATATCCTCATCAGGTATGGTTCTAAGATATTTGTAGCATGAAATACTAATGTCATACATGTAAAATAACTCTGTCTGTTTGTTGAATATATTTCGATGAAGTTTGATAGATTGCATTATAAAGGCAACAAATAATAAGAATGACTTAGCAGTTATTAGCTTTAATAAGTCTGTTGACATTATTTTAATATACTATTTACATAATAATATGTACATATATAAGCAGTAGAACAATGGTAATGACCATACATTGTCATGTGCGATTCATTTTTATCGTGGGGAAAATTGCATATCTGTGAGGATTAATCTCTCCGGGATAATTTCTAAGAAATCCGTGCGAATTTCCGAGAATTCAATTGTTATCGTACACGCCAGCGTGTATGCGGTCCTCGAGGGGTTAAGTGTTAGACTTTTGAAGGACATGTAAAATTTGCCAATCGGCAGTTGGCCAGTATAGTGGGCTAATTCTTTCGCGTAATTTCCTTCGTATTAAGAGTTTGTGTGCCCAGCAGTGGGATATCAAAAGGGCTGAATTAATTATTACTCTCGCTTGGGAAACCGAGTGAAGCGGGTTCAAATCCCGGGTCTCGCACCTCTGATATTTTCATGTGCGAATCATTTTCTAACTTGATTACCACTTGCCTTACGGTGAAGGAAAACATCGTGAGGAAACCTGCATGTCTGAGAGAACCTAGCAAGTTTTCGAAAGACATGTGAAGTCCGCCAATCCGCACTTGGCCAGCGTGGTGGACTATGGCCTGATCCCCCTCGTCTTGAAGGGAGGCCCGTGCCCAGCAGTGGGACGTTAAAAAGGGCTGAATACATTATTATAGGTATGTACCGATGGTACCAATAGAGACAAGAAATCATTTGAACCAAACAACGGTGTTTGTGGAAGAAGTTGTATCGCGGTATACAAAAGACATCTGCTTAAAATCACTATTGCGTAGCAAAGGTCATTTTTTCAAGATGTTTTTCGTAGATTATAATCAAAGAAAAAATATGTTTGAAACAGTATCTTATTTTGGTCTCAAATCTGTGTCAAGGTACATTTGAATATTATGAGAATTCTTTATTGCTAATTTAACATACAATTGTTTCGTCAATATTATTTTGCGCTGTCATAAATGTAGTGATATTTATAACAAGGTATAAATATACGTATTATCTGCAAGGTTTATGACCGCTGTGAATAATACTTTGAACCTTTCATCGATAATATTGTACCTACAACGTGTATTGTGTACCTAAACAACTTAAGGTGGGAAAAAAATCCGACTATTTTTTTTTTGTGTCTCGTATGAAACTACGTTAGTTTTTCATGTTTTAAGAGTTCTCTTTAAAGATCAGCTCGAAAGAAAAATTTTTGGGGATCGCTGAAGATTTTAAAAACATCTAAAAATTGTCAAAATTCTTTTTTTTTAATTATTTTTTTCTCGCTGCGGTGTAGTCCGATTTCGATGATTCTTTTTATATTGGATAGGGTATACAAAGTTGGTCCCATTTACATTGAAAAAAAAAGCCACTTTGCTACTACTGTGTTTACATTAAAAATGGAAAAATAAAAAAATATTAATAAAACGACTTAAAAAAAACATTGAAAAGTAAAAATGAACTGATCCGCAAGTCATATCTTAAAGCGTTGTCGGCTGGCACCAACTTTGAAAATATTAATATACATTAATGATTTATTTATTTATTTTTTATTTTTTTATTTATTTATTTATGTACCATAAAATATATGTTACACAAAATAGAGTAACAGAATGTCGACAAAGGATAACTTATCTCTTTAAGAGATTTCTTCCAGCAACCCTTCAATAGTAAGAAAATAAGTTAATTTAGAGCGGTGTAGGTACAGTACAGCATCAAATGTTATAAACTTAATACTAAAATATAACAACTACGTAAAGAAATTATGTGATATTGTACTCTTTGTTGATGATACCTCCTTGATTTTTAAAGTTGACCGCAGTAAACCAAATTATGACGAAGTAAACAGCGCATTATCGCATATACTTCGCTGGTTTTAATTTAAATAACCTAGTATTAAATGCTAAAAAACAATGTGTCGAATTTACATTGCCAATCGTAATAAAGCAAAATTTTAGTCAGATCTTGAATAATGAAAAATTGGAAATAGCTGAATTAGCAGTATTTTTGGGTATGACATTAAACTCTAAGCTCCAGTGGAACTCCCATCTCTCAACACTTGCAGGTAAACTCAGCTCTGCTGCCTTTGCAGTTAGAAAAGTTAGAAACCTAACGGATATTAACACTACTCGACTTATATATTCACCGGTGGTAGGACTCTGTCAAGCCTGAGGAGTCCGACAGAATGGGTACCACCCCCTTATCTATTTCTGCCGCCAAGCAACTATGATTGCATTGTTGTGTTCCGGTTTGAAGGATAAGGTAGCCAGCGCAATTACAGGCAAGAGGCATATCATCTTAGTCCTCACAGTGATAACGTACCGGCGGTTCTGTATTTTTGTTACCTAAAACCTAAGTGCATGAACTGTAGGTGTTATGGGCGACAGGTACTGCTTTCCATCAGGTGGTCTGTCTGTCAATTCTATATTTAATCTTCAAAAAAGAGCAGTATGGGTCATTTATGATTTAAGAGCTCGTGATTCCCTGCGAGATGTTTTCAAAAAAAAAATTGTATTCTTACGGTTGCATCACAATATATGCTGTGAAATATATTTTTTGTTAGCAAAAATTTAAATGATTATTTAAAAAACAGACTAGATTCACAATAAACACTATAAATAAGCTTGTTACGCCTAGATTTCGACTCCAAAAGGTGAAAAAAATCCTTGCCTGAGTATATGCATATATAATAACTAAAAAGATTCCACAAACTGTCCTAGATTTACTTTTTCAAAAAATTGAAGATAAAATTAAGAATATTTTATTGAGCAAAGCTTATTACACTGTTCAAGAGTTTCTTGTTGATGGAAATGTGTGGAATTAATATAGGTATATTGACTCATATGCGGGCTATCTGTAATGATGATGTTCTCCTGACCGATTCCGGCCACGGCGGCCAATCTCATTGAGACTAGCCAACTGCGCAGGAGATATTATAGTGCACAAGTGTACGCGCAGACACAAGTGCACTCTCTATTCCTGTCACTCTCATACTCCAGTGGGACGATTACTCGACACGACCGGTGAGAGTTAAGGCGCAGGACCGACGGCTTTACGTGCTCTCCGAGGCACGGGGGTGGAACACCGCCAACTTCCCAACTCCGGGCTGTTACTGAGGCTTACTATACAGAAAGACTCAATAACTAAACTTGGCCCGACCCGGGACTCGAACCCAGGACCTCAGGATGTGCAGCCGTACATGCTAGCCACTACACCACCGAGGCAGTATCTGTAATATTATATTTATCAACTAGCAACTCACCCTCGCTCCGCTCGGGTTCGTCCCTAGTTACGTTTTAACGTTTAGCTCAGAGATGAGATATTTTCCCGCAGTAAAACATATCCTATATGTTGACCCGAATAACCAGCTATCATCATGCCAAATTTCATTAAAATCTGTCTAGCGGTTTTCAGACAGACAGGCAAAAATTCTAAAAACTATAGATTTGGCTGCTGTGTCGATAATAAAGTCTATTTCAATAAGATTTTCCAAATAAATATTTAATGTACAGATTCGGATTAGTTACAATTTTATTATATGTATAAAATATTATATGTATAAATATAGCAACTGTTGAGTTTCTCGCCGTCTCTTCTCAGCAAAACCGCTTTCCGAGCAAGGAAGCTCCTCACGGACAGACTACACAGACGCTTACATTAAATTGACGATTCAAAAGTGTTTATGATAAGTCTATTTGAATAAAGTTTTATTTCATTCATTCATTCATTCATCTGATTAGGTATCTATATCTATAATATATACGAAAACTACCAATCAGTAATTTTTTACTTTTTAGTGCTTTCTTTTGAAGTTCGTTTTTTATTTATTTTTTTAAGTTCTTATATATATATATATATATATATATATATATATATATATATATATATATATATATATATATATATTTAATATGTTACGTATCTAAGTATTGCAAATGTTAGATAGTCTATAAACTTTTTCAGTAAATAGGCAAAATGAATTGCAAAATTTCAAATCTGCGCGTTTGAATAAAATAACGCGTTCTAACAAACAAATTCTTCTTTAGTTTTAAAATTTTATTTTACTATGGATTACTGAAAGAATCTTACGAAGTTGGTTTATAATTAGCTCATGGTCAACCGAAGTATTTTAATGTTTCCCTAGTGAGATAAACAAACAGTAATTTATTGGATTCCAATCGCGCGTTTTGTTCGTAACTAACAAAATAAACATTGTAATGTATGGATGGATCTCATTCTCCATGGATTGAACCTGTTGTATCTGTCGTTGTTAGCAGTGCCGTGCATAATGTACCGCGACATTAACCAATGTACATTGACATTGACCAATGTATAAAAAAGGTTATCCTAAAAATTATAATTATATCTATAAGATTTATGTTTGTTTACACTTTGGCACGTTCAAAATAGTGCCTTATAAGGTAATTGATTTTTACTAAAATTACGAGTGTAAATGCGAATGCCTCGATGGTCTAGTACTATAGTAGCTAGCATGTACGACTGCATATCCGGTGGTCCTGGGTTCGAGTCCCGGATCGGGCGAAGTTGATTGAGTTTTTCTGTTAAGAAGTTTTCTGTAACAACCCGGACTTGGCGCTGTTTAACGTAAAGCCGATATTTCTGCGCCTGTTTTTTCAACGGACGTGTCGAATTTTTCTCCCACTGGAGTTTGAGAGTGACAGGAATAGAGAGTGCACATGTTTACTATAATAGTTCCTAGGCTAGTCTCAGTGAGATTGGCCGGTATGGCCAAAGTCAGTCGGGAGAAAATTATTATTATTACCCTTCGCCCTCTCAATTCCAGGGTTTAACATCTGACGTGTGGTGGTACTACATGATCAGCGCGGCGTTCTACTGGTCGCTGACGCTGTCGCAGTTCTGGGACGTGCGGCGCAAGGACTTCTGGCAGATGTTCGTGCACCACCTCGCCACCATCGCGCTGCTCTCCTTCAGCTGGGTCTGCAACCTGCACCGCATCGGCACCCTCGTGCTCTTGCTGCACGACTGTGCTGATATATTTGTTGAGGTTAGTACTTTTTTTTTTGGTGTGTTGGTAGTAGGGATGTTATGGGGCTCCGTGACCGTAACCGAAACTATTGAATATCCGAAATAAAATGTATCCGAAACGGTAACCGAATCTGATGTAAAAGTTTCGAATGATTTCGGATAGGGGCGGAGTTAAAATGAGACACGTTATGACAGGTTTTTGTCCGGTCGAACCGACACACGCCACGTGCGTCCTTTGCGTTGTTCAGATAGTTTTTGTTATTTCTTTTACTTAGCCAATACGGCCCATATTGTTGTACCAAATGATAACGTATAAAAAATCATTATCTGTTTGTATTTTCTTTTTACAATTGCTAAAAATATAATACTAATATCCATAACTGAAACTGGTTGGTAGGTCTTATTTATGGTTTTCATGTGCGAGTTTTCAATATGATCTGTATTGAGGGCAGGCATATGCAATAGTGAGACATTGTATGTAAATTGTTAGTAATAAATAATCATTTCTATAAGTAATATTTTATAAATAATAATTACTATTTTATAAATAATAATTATTATGAAATTATTAATAATAAATGATTATTTTATAAATGATGATATTTATAAAATTATTAACAACAATTATTTTTATAAATAAATATGTTTACAAATTAATTAATAATAAATATATATAAATATTATCATTTACTATATAAATCACCTTTAATAATACCAAATACTAATTTGACTTTTGAATACCGCTACACTCATTTCCGCGACTCTCATTTTTCCAATGTATTGAATTATCGCTCAGTCACACCTAAAGATGCTTTACTTCAGTAAAACTATATTATTCATGAATTATTTAATCTAAATTGTATCAAACATGACTCATTGACGATAAACATTACGAAAATTTACTTTCTTTTTACACATTATAATTTAATACTAACATTATAAACAGGTTAAGTTTGTGGATGTGAGGTTATAGGGGTAATCTCTAGATCTACTGAACCGATTTAGATGAAATTTGGTAAGAAGATAGTTTGAGACCCTGGGAAAGACATTGGATACCTTTTATCCCGGAAATCATTCCTTAAGGGGGTGAAAATGGGATGAAAGTTTGTATTGGGAAGCAAGCTAGGGACGAACCCGAGCGAAGCGAGGGTGAGTTGCTAGTTTATATAGTTATAATGATCTTATTTTACCATACAATCTTCTTTCTACGTTTTAATTCTACGTGACATTGGCATAGTGATCTGTGCTCAACTCACACGTATTGAAGTCATTAACATCATAATTGAATTGAAACATTACAGTCGGTGAAGGCAGCAAAATATGCGAGATATCAGAGGCTATGTGACTCGCTGTTCCTCGGGCTCATCATCACATGGATCACCACCAGGGTTGGGATTTACCCGTTTTATATTATTTGGAGGTAACATTTCTTATATTTATATGGATAGTAGAGACATATATGTATGGGAACAGATATTTGTGCTATTAGATTGTGCTGCACGAGAATCGAATCCCTTACTTCTTGAAAGAAAAGGCAAGAAGAACATAACAAAGTAATCTATACATATAATAAACAAATAACTGAGTTGAATCTGTACATTAAATATTTTTTGGAAAATCTTATTGAAATAGTCATTATTATTGATACAGAGAAGGAATCTATAGTTTTTAGAATTTTTGTCCGTCTGTCTGTCACCGCATCACGAGAAAACCACTGGATAGATTTTGATGAAATTTGTATGATGATAGCTGGTTATCCGGGTCAACATATAGGATACTTTTTACTGCGATAAATATCTTATCTCTAAGAAATCTATACTAAACGTTAAAACGTAACTATGGACGAACTCGAGCGGAGCCAGGGTGAGTCGCTAGTAATTATACATAATTTATTGCTTTTGTTGTGAAATAGCTAGTCTCCTGCGAATGTCGTAACTTAGTATCATATACCTTATGTGTATATAATACATATATAGTTTATACTCCCACAAGACAAAACTATGCGAACTTACAAGTCCCACCTATTGCAACATACTGACAATGCATTATGATAGTATTATCAATTTTACTTTATATTTTAATTTTTTGTCGAGTTTTCGTTCATATAACTAGTCTGAGGATTGTCTCTGAGAGAGTCATTGGTTTTTTTTCTCTCTTTATTTAAGAGCTTTGTCGTTAAAACGACCATGTCGCTCTGTTAGGTAAGTCATTGGATTCATATGGCAAAAAAAACATTTTACTCTTTACACACTGCTATCTTTTCTAACTACCAAAAAGAACATACGATAAACAGAACGTCTAGAACGGGGTTTCTTAAAGTGGGATCCACGGACCCCCAGGTCAGTAATATGTGTGCCAGGGGTCCGCAGCAGCTCAATTAGTTCATAACACTAATTAAAAAATTGTGTAGTAAACTAACTCATCATTTGTTTCATCCATCCATGTTTTCTTTTACCTGCAATATTCTTTGGAATTCTTTCTGTGGAATTTTAGAAATTATAAAAGTGGTCCATGACTGCAATAAGTTTGAGAAACACTGGCCTAGAACAATATAAGTGAAGCTAATCTCCCGATCGTAGCTTCTGATAACATTAAATACTCTAAGCATTATTTACGGTTTAAAAATTTATATCTCAAAAATAGAATACAATTCACTTAATACACAAAAATGTATCTAACTATAGAAAATAAATTCATCAGTTAGAATAATGTGGGTATACAAAAGCATTATGCATCATTACGTATCGCTTTTGTGATTGCAATTAGATAGCAATTTATGTAAACGCTTATTAATTAGTTGTTTTTTTTTTGAATTAAAAATATTTAAAACAAGATATTAAACGATAATAAATACTTAGAAAGATAAAGTTTGTGAGCTTGTAGTGGGTAATCTCTGGATCTACTGAATCGATTTAGATGAATTTGAAAAATGATGAATAAAAATTTTGACGGTACTTTCACTGACAGATAGCTGGTGTTATAAGGAGTAACTTAGGCTACTTTTATTTTAGAAAAAGAACTGAGGTTCCGCTCAAAAAAATTAAAATGTACTTAGGGACGCACCCAAGTGAAGCGAGGGCAAGTCACTTGCTAACTATACAGGGTGTCCCAGGAAAGACTGTCAAGCGGTGGCCCAGAGGTAGAGCACCCCTTGGGCTACCCGAATCACCCCCATGTATGTTCTGCGATTTTTCGTAGTTTAGAAGTTATGATTTTTTTTTGTGATTTTTTTCTTATTTAAGAGTTGCAAGACAATCCTAAGCATATTGAAGTGAATAATTGAGATAAAGCCTTGATTTTTTTTTTTGATATTTAGCTAATAGTTAGGCCTCTTTAATACAGAGATAATTTACTTCGCAACCCGATCGTACACTTCCGTCATAAAATAAAAAAAACTTAGCATAAAAGGAAATAAAGAAAAAAATACCAGTACTTTTAAGAGTGTTTAAAAAAAAAGTCACATAACATTTTTCAACCAAAAGTATTTTAAAAACTTCCTTGTTTTATTAGCTATTTACTCTGTCTGCTTTTTTTTCAATGAAAACATCAGTGTTAAGCAGGTTAAGCTTTCAGTTACTTAGAACATGATGCGACGAACCCGTTTTATCCTCTCTGGGCCACCGCTTGACAGTCTTTCCTGGGACATCCTGTATATCTCGTAGTAACTTCATTAATAATATTAATTAATAAAAACATTTTAATTAATAACTATTCATTTGTTAAAATATTTCCAGTACATCAATCCGGGCGCCCATGATAGTACCGATGTTCCCAGCGTACTACATATTCAACTCACTGCTCTGCTTGCTGCTGTTGCTGCACATAGTGTGGACTTGCCTTATATTGCAAATCGCATATAAAGCTATACAAGCTGGACAGGTATATTAGTTAGATAATCTTTACATATTATAATATTCATATAATGTATTCTTAGCTGCCTCGGTGGTCTAGTGATTAGCATGTACAGCTGCAGATCTAGAGGTCCTGGGTTCGAGCCCCGGATTGGGCCAAGCGTTGTTATTTTGGCCCGGAGTGGCTGGTAGTGTTACCGCAGTGTCCCTGATAGCAAGTGTAGTATTATCTTCCATCAGGAGTTTAAGAGTAAATGGGATTGAGAGCGCATGTTATGTCACAGTGTCATTGTATATATGTGTCCACTATTACTTGAGAGTGTGTGTTGGTTATGTGGAACTCTCCGAGTAGAAAATGATGCGATTTTAATTAGACCTGTATAATCCTTAATATTCAAGTAATTTTTAATAAGGCAGTGGTAGTCCAATAGTAACACGCTCGCTTGGAAAACCGAGTGAAGCGGATTCAAATCTGGATCTCACACATCTGATATTTTCATGTACGAATAATTTTCAACGTGATTAGTACTTGCCTTACGGTGAAGGAAAACATCGTGAGGAAACCTGCATGTCTGAGAGAATCTAGCAAGTTTTCGAAAGACATGCTCAGTCTGCCCGCACTTGGCCAGCGTGGTGGACTATGGCCTGATCCCCCTCGTATTGAAGGGAGGCCCGTGCCCGGCAGTGGGACGACAGAGAGCTGAATACTAGTAATGTAATAATTGTTTCAGATGGATGGCGACATTAGGAGTTCTAGCTCTGAACTAAGCGACAGCCCGAACCACTCCAACCACAGCTCACCGTCGAGGAATAATAAAAAGAAGTAATTATTTTGCTATGTTTTAGAAATTAAGCATGAAATTGTATTACAAGATCTACCTGTTCCGGAGATTGCGCTAAGTCTTAACTAACGTCAATAATGCGACTTCGGACAGTCTAATATATAAAATAAAAATTAAATTGTCTGTGTATAATGTCAAAATAACAGCTTTTTACTAAATGCGTATGAAAATATGTACGGTACTTATAAGAAAATCACAACTTTTAAAATTTTTGTCTGTCTATTTGTTCCGGTTAATATCCGAAACGGCTGGACTGATTTTGACGGGACTTTACTGGCAGATAGCTGATGTTATAAAGAGTAACTTATGCTATTTTTATTTTATAAAAGTAATTAGGGTTATGCTCTAAAAAATTAAAACTTACCGAGGGACGCATCCGAGTGAAGCGAGGGTAAGCCGCTATTTGATTAATATTTTTAAAATAAAATTTAATTTATCATGCTCTACTTAAATTTTAAAAATCAAATTTGTTACAATGCTGAGGTACAAGGTTTTTCTTTGAACTATTTTCTTATTTTGATTTAATATTAATTTGTTAGACATAGAAGTTTTCAACAGCATTCTGGCCTCGGGTCAGTCAAGAATGGTAGTACAAGTTGGACTGAGACATAGAAATGTTTTAGTTCTACTATTTAGTATCTGGGTGACCGAGGTTCGTTTGGCATTTTTTATGTATTTTTTCAAAAAAGACGGAGATAGATAAATTTAAAAGCAAAACCTTATCTAAATAATTTATCTAGAAAATTTGATCCAAATCGTTAGAGCCGTTTCTGAGATATAGAATAAATTAATTTATATATGAGGCTGAAATTTTGTAAGATGTATTAGAAGATATTTCTCTATGAATGACCAAAACCCTTTAAAATATATATATATATACGGTCAAGTTGAGAACCTCCTTCTTTTTTTGGAAGTCGGTTAAAAATAGAGGTTTTTATTGTTGAAGTTATAATTCCTTTGGCACGTTTGAAAATAAATATAAGCGTAAAATTTTACGATGCGCGTGCACACCGACAGCCAAAAAGCGACATGATGAAGTTAGCTGCATTCCTTTTACAAACAGATAGTTGTAACATACAGGATGAAATCTTTAGCTATTTTTGTTCTATTACGCCAAAGAAGTATAACTTCTTACGTGCGTACATAAGTACACACACACGTTTTTTTTATTTATTTTAGATAATTGATATATAAAAACATTTCCTTACGAATATCTTTTCAAAAACTGGAGTCGAAATTCAAAAATCGAAAGTTCTGACTGTTTATCACAAATTGGACCTTACGCACACTACATAAAGTACTTTTTTAAACGAAACAATATGCGTTTTAATTTTATCATCCGAAAAGCAATGATTAAAAGAAGTTTGAAAAAAAGCACATAATTTCGAATTGTTCACTATTTTTGAGGACACTTTTGGGACGCTAACTGTGTATATTGATTTTTTGGATATCAATGTTTTAGTTTGAAAAAAAGGTTTTCTTTGCAAGTGTCATTATGAAAGAATATTACTTTAAAAAAAAGTTTATATTTTTTTAATTTTTTTTTTTCTTTCTCTTTCAGACACACATAAGGGGCTAAACAGAAAATGTTGCAAAACTAAAAGCAAGCTACGAGATATAGGGTATCTGCTATTTATTATCTACACATATTTCATACTTGTACTCTGCGACAACTGTCTGGAAAAATATATTATATTAGATATTGATGTTTCTAAGTGAATTTTAAAATTAGCCATGTTCTAAGAAAATTTTGTATTGATGTGTATTGTATTTGTGTATGTGTGTATTCTACAATAATATGAACAAAATAAACTAAATTATTATAAGTTATTTGCGGAGTAAATAACATAATTTCAAGCCAAAAAATCGAAAATTAACTATAACAAAAGTGGCCTAACCTGGAAAAACATATTTTATATATGTACATTTATTAACATTAAAAGGTAGATAAAGTTGTGTGCTAGGCCATTTTGTATACTTGATTTTTTGTTAAGTAACCATTGATCAAGTACTAGATATACAATCCCATGCAAAAGTTCTCTTAAAACTGTCACCGCTTGTATTTAGGTAATTATTCTATTTGAAATAAATATACAACAATGTAAATTAAACCTTAAATGCAATGCTTAAAGTTGTTTTCACAAAAAAAAATATTAAAAGCGCGCTCAAATGTTCAAATGAGTGCTCATTCGGTGAGGACACTTTTTGTCGTTTGATTGTGTATCTAGTACTTTTTTAATCGATGTAAGTACCACAAAACGTCATAAAATAATAATTTAACCATGCTAATGTAGATTATGTGCGCTATATAATAAATAGATGTGGAGGCATTTCGTTGTGTTCTTATGGTGTAAGTGTATGGGAAAAGTTAAATGGAAAGGTGTAACGTGTGTTATGATCGTTTGTAATTGTGACTTCTCGATTCATGTATCGGTATACTGTATGCTGGATTTATAAATAATGTTTATATCTGTCGCCCACTGACATTTGATTGAAGTACTTTTAGTCGGCCATTTTGATTTTAATTTTTTTTTTGTCTATTTTTTTTGTGTGAAATGTTACATTATATTAATGTTTTTTTTTTTAATAATTTTCAATGATCTATAAATAAATGATAAATTAAAATATATTATTTTTTTTTCTAATATGTCAGCCGATAAAATGGTGAATGTGCGGCAGATGTTATAGTAGGCAATAGAGGTGGGTGTACACTGCGGGGGACCACGTAGTTGGATTTTACACTCTTATATTTATATTCTTCGATGTCTGTGCTTTATATTTATATGGAAATTAAAAAAAAAAAGATAAATCTTAGGCGACTGTATCTGTGTCTTAGTAGTAAATCATATTTTTTAAGATTTTTTTTGGCTTTTTTAAAATATTAACGTCATAAAAGTTAGTAAAGGTTACGTAAATTTTTTCATATAAATATAAACATAGTTGTTATCTTTCAAAACAATACTTCCTGAAGCTTCGACTATTTACTACATATATAGAAAGTTAGATAGCAAATATAATGTAAGCATTTGTTGAGATTATATATTCCATTTATACATAAGGGTAAAGGCATTTATACTATATATATAAATAGTCGAATATATTTTTAGTCTGTGAACATTATTTTGTATCTATTTATTTTTATTAAATATTTACTGAATTAATTTGTTCAAGTAATGGTTTTGTATACACATGAATCTATGTTATTTTAGCAACTTAAATAATGCTTATTTGAAAAATCATTTAATGAATTGTAATTGAAAAGAATACGATTTAATGTTTCAATAAAAAATACATAATACAACGTTAATAACCAATAGGGAATATGCGTGATTTTTTTTTTATATATATATAATAGCACACATCCTTATATAATTGGAAAAAAATATGCAGCTCCAAAAAACTAAAATTTAGTATGTATTATTTTTTAAATATACGGATACAGATACTTTAAATGCCCGCCACACTATAGTACGCCATATAGACGCCACTGTCTATAATAACAGAGCCTGTGTTGGCAATTTAGTGATTTTGTCACTAAAAATGACTACTTTTGCTTAAACATTTTTTAGCGTCAAAATCGATAAATTGGCAAATTATCTTTGTTATGATATACTCTGACATCATATTTGGTCTGATCATTCGCCTCAACTGCTTTGAATTTCGTACCTATGCTTGCACTTTTTAATAATTACTTTCTTAATCAAAAGAAAATTATATTAAAAAATATTGATGTAGACGTAATTCAAAACCAATAAAGATTATAAAAAAAATATTTCACCATTATTTAAATCACACGCATATTTCCTATTGTGATTTACTCTTCAACAATGACTAAATTTAATTGATTCTTATAGCGAAAATATAAGTATCATATATTCATGTTTTTTTATTAAGAAGTTATAATTTATTAATGGAAAATATATAATAAAACACAGGTTTCAATTTTCTTTCAAAACATGCTGTAGATGTTATTATATACTTACATTCGTTCGAGTGAAATTCCATTTATTTTTAATAAAAACCTATACACTATATTTTGAGCCACTCTATACCTATCTTTGTATCGATATATAGAAACTAAGTCTCGAATGTCATGTTGTTTATTGTATTTATGTAACATACATATGTAATAAATAATAATAAAATGCTATGAAAAACAACCGCCTTCTATAAATTGTTTGTAGAAAAGAATATAAATTTTAAACTTGCAATGTTACTCTTATGATATAAAACTCGGATTTGTCGATCGACTGATCGTCAGACTGTGTTTTACTTAATACTAACGGCTTACTCTCGCTTCGCTCGGGTGCGTCACTAGGTACGTTTTATTGTTTTTAAGCGCAGCTCTAATTCTTTTTCTAAAATATAAGTAGTCCAAGTTATTCATTATAACATCAGCTATCTGCCAGTGAAAGTCCCGTCAAAATTAGTCCAGCTTTTTCAGAGGTTAACCGGAACAAACGGACGGGCAAAAGTTGTAAAAATTGTGTTTTTCTTATAAGTACCGTATATAATTCCATATGCATTTAGTAAAAAACTGTATGACATTACAAACAGACACTTGAATTTTATTTATCTGTATAGATGAAACTTTCTACTTACCATCAACAATTTACTGGATCAGTTGACTGACAAGTTTGGCAACACTACAAAGATAGTAGTCATATAGATGGCGGAATGTTATTGTATGTACACTAGGAAGTATACTATATTTATTGGTACTGTGTAATGGGTTATTTTATTCAGTGAAGCATATTTTTACTTAGAATGCTATTGATGTTTAAACTGACGCTGCCATTGTGTATCGCCATCTAGACTCTGTACATATGTCTTGAAAATAATGATACTACATTTTTTATTAAATTTATTAAGTATCTCAATACTTTCTTAGACTTACGAGAATATTTGACATTTAAAATGAAACTTTCGGTTTTTTTTTCCCGGATTTTGATTTTTGGTTCGCGACGTTTCGAATGAATTACAGCAATCATGGTCACTGGTGGCTAAAAACTAAGGTTAAAGACGTCTCCAAGGACGTCTTAGTTTTATTTAAAGTATTAAGTATCGCTTGAAAAATTTACATAAAACTAATTTGTTTTATAAATTTATTGGTTTCTTTGATATGATGATTACCTTGAGATATACATTTTGGCTATTCTCCATTTTGAGAAGAAAAACAAATGTCGTAGGTAAAAGAATATTATTATAAATTACTTACATAATTATAATTTTTTAAATTATATTATCGTAGGAAAATAATGCTGCCTTAATTATTTTTCATATATTATTTTAAGTATTAATATACTTCGCTGAATTTTCATTGTTTTTTTGTTATGTCTTTATAAAACGATGTTAGCGGTAGTGTATGTATCGAGATGTGTCCAAAGTGGCCTACCAAATGAAATAAAATATTTAACCAATATAATTCGAGTGCTTGACCTTTAATTTAATCGGAATCGAATTTAAGTGTCATTTCGTGAACAAACAGTGTTAAAGATATTACATTAGTTGTTATGACGTTGGAAAGCATTGTATGGCTTAATCTCGCTCGTGCTTATTAGAGGTTGTTATTATGATTTTTTTCTTACATATTGTATAATCTGTCTCCCTTAAAAATAAACCTAACCTTACAATATATAAAAAATAATAATTTTATCATGGATTTTATAAAATACTTTCTTAGATTTATGCGAATATTAGACATTTAAATAAAACTATCTTTTCGGATTTTTCGCGGATTTGTATCCCGACGTTTCGATTGCTTTACAATCAAGTCCACAATCAGTCCACAGCAACCAGTCTCTCCCGTGACCATGATTGCTGTAAAGCAATCTAAACGTCGGAAAACAAAAATCAAAATAAATCCGCGAAAAAATCCGAAAAGATAGTTTTATTTAAATGGATTTTATATGGAAAAAATGGGAAACAAATTCGTGTTATCCATACGATACATTAATTAGAAAAAGCTTCCCAAGCAAGTTTCCCACATCATGTGCTTTCCAAGTTCCAACGTCGTCATTCGTTTCAATGTAATAATGCACTTGATATTGATTTGTAGTAAATTTTGTAAATCAATGAATTTATATATTGATGTGTGTTATGTGTAAGAATCTACGAAATTAACCGCTACGTTTGGAGATAGCAAATTTTTGCATCCTTTTGTACGTTCAGCGGTTGATTTTGTCACAACTATATCACATATGAGATGTGTATATTTTTCTTGTTGTGTATAGAGTAAAGTGTATTTCGTTGTCTGTATGGAATTGTTTACAGTCGGTTTTATCGATGTGCTTAAATAATCTGTTGTAATTTTATTTCACAAATCAATTGTATTGAGAAAAGCTTAAAATTAGTAATTAATTTATAGTTTTAAAATTGAATTCAAATTGTCAGTGTCACATATATATTAATGTATCAAATGAGCATCAAAACCGACTGTAGTAAAAGGCGGTTATGTCCTAAATATTGTTGTTTTCGTGTTCAAAGCTAGAATAAGACCTGAATGTAAGATATTGCTCAATATCGCGAGCTCTCTACGGCGAGGCGTCGCAGGGACGTTCATAGCATTCAAATATCCACTTATTATATTTTATTAGTTATAAATCATTGTGGTAATTTTTAAGTTTTGTCAGAAAAAATGATTCATTTTGTCAATCTCCTACTTAAGTAAAGCAAATGAACATTCTAAGTTTTGCATTATCTAAGATATTTTAGGTGGATTAGCCGAATACAGTTTTAAAGTTAAATATCATTTTGTATATTTTATGGTGTAACAGGATTGCAATATTTATGTATTTATTGTACATTAAGCTTAGAACTGAGCAGTTGTTAATTAAGTGAATAAGGCTTGTATTCATTGATATACAAGAACTCAAGATACACAATTACTGTCTCAAGTGTCGCAAAGAAGGGCATAAGTTGAAATTATTCGCTTTTTTCCAATCTCTTTTGTTCATTGCTTTTCGGATGACAAAATCAAAACGCACTTTGTTTCATTTCAAAAAGTACTTTATGTGGTGTGCGTAAGTTCGAATTTGTGTTTAGACAATTAGAACTTTCGATTTTTGAATTTCATTCTTTGGTTTAACTTAACGTCACTTTTTTAAAATTATATATTTATTAGGAAATGTGTATCTATCTATGTTTTTATATATCAATGCTTATATTTAACTAAATCCTATGTTGGTGCCAATAAGCGTTGCTGAACTCGAGATCATCACAAGCGAGCTCTTTCCCTGCGGCAGTATTGTTCAGGTTGTGCTGGATTTGAAATAAAATGCTATGATTTAAATTATCAAAAATGTATTTTATTAATTAAACCTATTCATTATAATTATATATTACATGAGCCTTAGTTTATTGCTACCATTTGTAGACGTAAAAAAGCTTCATTCATACCACGGTGGGTAACTAAGCAGTATCCGTTTCTACATCCAAGGCGATTTCTATTTCGCCTTCGGATACGGCTAGATGCTAAAGAATGTTTAGACTGACCCGCCTGTCGTATATGGAGTTCATGTGGCGGGTTTTGATGGCGCGTTGCGCGTCAAAGGGCGTCCTGAAGGCGACCCGCGCGTCGCCGGTCGGCTGCCCTCTCTCGTTGTACCTTCTTATGATATCATCTTGAGTTAGTTCAAAGTCCCCGAAAAATGTCATGATGTCGTCCACAGTCGCTCTGAATGGTACATTCTCCATAGTCACTACACAGCCGGGTGCACCGAAATTCTCGAGAGCTGGGTCCTGTTCCTCTTCAGAGCGCATGTGCATTTGACCGTTATCAAACCCGCCACGACCTCGTGAGAACCCGCGACCTCTGCCTCGATCGAACCCACGACCTCGGTCCATCCACCCGCGACCTCTGAAACCACCTCGCTGATCGAAACTGCCACGGTTAAAGCCACCCCTATCGAAACCCCTCCCTCTGAACTGACCGCGGCCCATAAACCCTCCGCGAGTGACGTTAATAAAGGGAGGTGGAACATTTCCGAGTAATACTTGTTGTTGAGGGGTCGGCTGCTGTCCATCCATTTTTGGACCTTCCAAAGCTTCCTCCACGACACTTCGCATAACCAAATCTACTGTGACACGACAGCCGTCCAATATTTGTCCATGTTTGGTTGCTGCCTTTCTTGCTTCTTGTCCCGATCGGAACTCGCAGAAGCAATCTCCGGAGGGCAAACCATTAGAATCTAACATAAGATGTATTCTCGCTGGGACCGCGCCGGTATCCGCTAAAAAGTTAACGATAGTCCGGTCGGTAGCGTCGCGAGGGAGGCCTTTCATTAGAACACAGTCGAGCGCCTCGTCTTCCATATTAACCGATAAAGCTTGCTGTTTGGCAACAGGGGGGACCTGCACCTGAGGGACCTGCATCGCTGGCATCCTCTGATCTGGCTGTTTCGGGAAGTTCATACGAGTACCCCAGGTGGTGGGAGACGCTCGGGGCTCCATATTGCCTTGCCCTGGGAATGTGGGGTTAAATTGAGCACTTTGAAATGGCGTACCGAAATTTTGAGGGAATTGTGTATTGGGAAAGAACGGCGGTTGCCCCGGGGTCTGCATCGCCGTCGCGCCTTGCGAACTCGGTCCGTTATCTATTTGACGTCGTTGTCGAGGATCACGAGGTATTACCGGCTCTGGCACCTGTTCGTTTTCCATAATCTTTCCTTTCGAAATGGGTTGCTCGGTTTTTTCATGATTTATTTTCTCCTTTGCAAATTCTTCATCGGACATTGGAGTAATAACAGCTTGACGCCTTCCAAATAAATACGTCTCTCTACGATCGAAAGCCGATTTCGCCTCGTCAGGTTTGACAAACTGGACGAATGCGATCTTAGTTCGACTGACACGACAATCGTTCAATAGAATAGAGAGAAGAGAAAAGTCACTGAACGCCTTCATGATATCATGTTCTTTAACAAAATTAGGTAAATCAGTAAGTTTCAACGCGCAAAACTTTTTAGTTAAACTGTCATCTCCGTCTGCGATGATTAGACTCGCATCTTCATCGTCATTATCTTCGCGATACGGTAGGAAAGAGTCTACGGCGGACTCATAGGCATCGTCGTCCAACGACTCAACAACGACTTGTGCACCTTTCAACTCATTACTCTTCCGTTGCAACGCGAGCTGTTTAGAGCGGGGCTCGCAGAATCGGACGAAGATATTGCCTGTACGTCGTCCCATGTTATCGTTAATCATTTTGATGCCATGCTTATCGATCATGAATGGGAAAAACCGGCGCACATCGCCGTAGCTCGTATGATTTGGAGCATTTCTTATCGCGACACAGCAATCTCTTTGCTGTTCGTCGAACCTCGACGGCCTTCCGTCCCTACGGTATGAAGCTCCTCCGCGCGATGAATTATTGCTTCCCCGCCCGCCTTGGAATCTATTACCATTCTGCTGGTCGCCTTGGAAGGCGTTCGGATTACGTTTTTTGCCCAGTTCTTGTAGTTTATTAAATGCATCTGTTAAGGATGGATCGTTAAAGTTCATTGGCCCATTTTGCAGTGGACTGTTTTGCACCATTGACATTTGGGGCCCATTAGAGTTGTTACCATATGCTGATGCAGGAAGTGCACCTGAGCTTTCATTACTATCGAGAGACCGTTCCTGAGAGTTGTGTGGAGATCTACGATCACCGCGCTTATCTCGCGACCGACGCGGAGATCTTTCGCGAGAGCGACTGCGATCCTTTCTGTCCCTTTTACGATCGCGTCTATCTCTGCTGCGACTCCTATCTCGTCTCCTTCTATCCCTTGATCGCGATCTATCCCTACGATCCCTTTTTCTATCTTTCCTATCTCTGTCTCTTGACCTAGATCGGGATCGAGTGCGTCGCCTGTCCTTTTCTTTACTACGCTTTCTTGATACTTTATCTTCCTCTTTTTCTTCTTCGACAGGTGATTTCAATGGGGGACTGATGAGGGGGCCTGGGGGTTCAATGACAGCGGGCTGAGGAATCTCCTGAGGATTACCTATTCCTGGTATTCCGAAGCCAGATAGAGGATTGGTACCGAGAGCAGCTGAAAAAGGGGTAATAGCAGGAGGAACGGGGAGGGTTTGCTGAGGAGGGGTGGGTACCTGTGGAGGGGCAACCGGGGCGGGTGCGGGGGTAGGGGCGAGAGATAAGATCGGTACACTTTGTCGTGCGGCTTCTATCACTTTGTGCATCTCTGAGCGAGAGCTCAGGAACAACTTTACTTGGATCTCTTTTATCTTTCCCCCATCTAACATCATCGCTTGACGCGCATCTTCGTCCGTACTGAAACAATAATATTTATTAATAAATGATCTATAAAATAATATTTAGCAATGATTTTTATATTTCTATCAAGTTAAATATGATTTAAGTTATCCAAGTCTTAATAATTCTTGACGCCTATTAATCTACACATAATAAAATTCTAATTGAGTTGAATCTATATATTAAATATTTTTTGGAAAATCTTATTGAAATAGTCATTACTATCGATACAGAGGCCTAATTAGATTTATTGTCTATCTGCCTGTGAACGCATCACGAGAAAACCTCTGAACAGATTTTGAAGAAGTTTGTTATGATAATAGCTGGTTATCCGGGTCATATAGAATACTTTTTACTGTGGGAAAATATCTCATCTCTATGAAATCTACACTAAACGTTTAAACGTCACTAGGGATAAACCCGAACGCCTCGCTCCGTTCCGGAGCAAAAGGAGCAAGGGTGAGTCGTTAGTACCTAATAAAACTTTTGTTTACTAAAATAGCTGTAATGTAGCAAACATCACAAATTCTCAAAAATTAATCCACTCTTTAAATAATAATTAACTTAATAATGTTATATACATAATATATGTGATTTTTTGCATAAATAACGGGTAGTTTAGAAGTCCGAATCATTCACATGTTTACCCGACTGCGGGGAAGCCCAAAAGAGGGGAGATGTTTTATAATAGGGTTATTTAATAACAAAATCTAAAATAAAATCTATTATTTCCGACCAGAAATATGCCTTTGATTTTACTTATTTGTTCTGTTGGGCAATGCTTTTTAAAAAAGCACACATCTCTTTACATGATACGTAATAAATTTAAGGGCGATTATGAATATTTCAGTAGCCACTACATATACATATCTCACTACTGGTATGATGTAGCTACCGAGACGAAAAAAAAGCAGAATTGTATACACAATCGTGGATTATTAATATGCTTATTATGCTAACTTAACATCAGATAAAAAATAAATATTAAATATCTAAATAACTAACTTATTTAGAAATGTAATATTTATTTCTTTTAATAATGCATTTCTTGCTAGCTAGAAGATAGCATTTAAAGTTGGTTTTGGTATAGTTTGGTACATTGATGATACTGAGTATGATGAACCTTTAATCCAAGAGTATTACGGATAGATTAGATTAGTACGGAATAGATCTGTATTGAGTATTATAAATGTGAAAGTTTGTGAGTATGGATGTTTGTTACACTTTCACGTCAGAACGGCTGAACGGATCAGGATGAAATTTAGCACAGAGATTATAGTCTGGAATATATATACATACATAGGCACTTTTTATCCCGGAAAAATGTAAATGTTCCCGTGGGATAGGTTTGTTTTCGTTTTCCTAAATATTATGAATGATATAATATAGCCTATAGCCTTTCTCAAGAAACGGGCTGTCTAATGCAAAAAGAATTTTTCAAATCGGATTAGTAGTTCCTGAGATTAGCGAGTTCAAACAAACAAACAAACTCTGCCACTTTATAATATTAATAAAGATTTCAATTTCAGTAATACTGGTAATCATATTTTATTGTACCTAATAAATTTTGCTTTTGGCTTAAAAAACCCCGTCTTTTGTTGGCAGAAGAAAAAAAAATCGTACTAATTTGTAGGGACATATCTTAATTCATTCTTCTCTTTTATAATCTTACTAGCGACTCACCCTCGCTTCGCTTCGGGTTCGTCCCTAGATAAAAACAAATCTATCACCCGGGACCCGTACACTTTTACGGGATTATATATAGCCTATAGCCTTCCTAAGTTAACGGGCTATCAAATGCAAAAAGAATTCTTCAAATCGGATCAGTAGTTCCTGAGATTAGCGCGTTCAACCAAACAAACAAACAAACAAACAATTTCTTCAGCTTTATAATATTAGTATAGATTATGAAAACTACATATCCTATAATTCCGAGGGAAATGTCCTTTACCGGGGTTTAAATGAGTGATAAATTTAATAGTACCTACATAATAAATATTACGTAAAAGCTTCAGTAATTATAACACAGTAATAGAAACTTGTGCAAACTTTTAGGCATATGTTATACTTTTATAACATTTGTGTCCTTTCACGTCGAAACAGAGTGACGGATTGTAGTGATTTTTTGTGTTGAGATAGTTGGAGGGCTGGAGAGTGACATATGATACATTTTATCGTGGCAGATTATCTCATTCAACTATCATACAACTCATCATATCTATGTATATATATAATATATACCTATTCCATGCTAACCGTAAAAACATACCTAGGGAGGAACCCGAGCGAAGCGAGGATGAGTTGCTATTATTATTATAACTAGCGGTTCACCCTCGCTTCGCTCGGGTTCACCTCTAGACAAACAAAAACAAATCTATCCCAAGGGAACCGTACATTTTTCCGGGATAAAAAGTAGTCTATTTCTTATTCTGATATACGAACTATATTATTGTAAAGTTTCACTAAAATCCAACCCGTAGTTTTTGTGCAGTAAACTGTATAAGTTAGTTTTTTTAACTATCCCACGGGAACTCTTTGATTTTCCGGGATGAAAAGTATCCTATATGTTGACCGGGGATATAAGGTACCACCATGCAAAATTTTATTCAAATCAGTCCAGCAGCTTCGGAGATTAGCCCGTACAAACAGACAAACAGACAGAGAAACAAAAAATTTGAAAAAATCTGGATCGGTTCTATTGCTCTTCTTACATCCCCCTGACTCGGTTTTATTATAGTATAGATTTTCAACCGACCTCTTCAAAACCGAGAAGGTTCTCAATTCGGCTGTATATTTTTGTTACCTCAGAATTCAGTCATTTATTAACTAATTTGGACAACTTTTGTTTTATTTGAGAGTGTATACATCCAATTTGATCCCATTTAAATTTGAAAAAAAAATACCACCCTAAGGGTTGAAAAATGATTAAAGAAAATTTTACGTAGGTACTTCTAATTGTCATATTTAATCGAAACTTTGCAAGTGTTTCTATTGCCATTGATGATGCAGTGGTTCGGTATCGTAGATCTCTGTCGTCATAAGAAAAAAGGCCGTAACTAACAATTTGGTCAAAAGTGACTTTTATGCAGATTCGAAATCAGCAAAAAAAATACTACAATGGATAGTTTCACTCATAAACCTTATATATAAGTCTTAAGAATCCGGAGATACCATAACCATTTTCATCGCAACTACGTCAAAACTAGTAGTAATTTTTACGTAGGTAGTAGTAAGACAAAACTTCAAATATCAAAAAAACAACTTTGATGAAGTTACGGCCTTATTTTTTATAACAGCAGATCTGATCTGACGCTAAGGCCAGAAGATGGATAGGTAGAACTCTTCAATGGTTAATGGTAGATACTTTGAGTTTTGGGCTTATTTTGTTTGATTTGACAAGCCCAATACGTTAGAATTGGGTTTTAGAGCCAGAATTTTTGGTGTTACTAATAAAAGCGAATTTTAGTTTGTCAGTCTTCATATGAAATTGGCATCAAATTGGAATATTGGATTAGTAATTTTCATTTGCTATAGATACCTAATCAGATATTTTCGAAATGGGTGTGCTTAGTGTAGTCCGATTTTTATTTTTTTATCCAAAAGTTTTTAGGAAACTTTTATAGATTTAGAAGTATCTAATTTATGTTTTTAACAAAATGATGACATTGAACTGATCATTATCAATATCGAATTAGTAATAATTGCGAAATTTTGTATTTATGTTTGTTACTTCACGCTGAAACTACTTGACGGATTCAGATAAAATCTATACTATTATAAAGCAGTAACTTAGCAAAATCTATACATAAAATATTTTTTAAAAACAATGACTGTAGCGTACTATGTATACAAAATATAGACTCCAAAACAATAGTTATTAAATTTTTTGTCTTTTTGTCTCTTTGTGTGTGCGCGTTTCACGCAAAAAGTAATGAACCGATTACAACGAAATTTGGTGAAGTGAACTTATTACTCGGGTCAACATTTAGGATACCTTTTACTTCATGAAAATCTTTCTTTCCCATGGGAAATGACAATAACTGGTTTTATCGAGTCCTCCTTAGAAACCTCCCGCTGGCTAAACCTTATGACATACATCAAAACAATGTACCTACTAAAAAATTGTAGGTATTGAAAAGGCCAACAGATAAATGTGCAACAGTATATGTTTATCTCTTAAGGTACACTCGCAATACCTATCATCTATTCCTATAATAAAATCAACTTAAGTCAAATCGATGTGCGCGTTTCACGCAAAAAGTACTGAACCGATTTTAACTAAATTTTGTATGGTGATGGCTATCACTCGGGTCAACATTTAAGATACCTTTTACTACAGGCACATTTTTCATTCCCGCGGGAAAACGCAATGACTGGTTCTATCGGGTCGTCCTTAGAAATTTATATGGCTATCGCTGGCTAAACCTTAAGAGATACGTCAAAACAATGTACTAGAAAATTGTAGGTCTTAAAAAGTTATATAGGCAAGTTCGCAGTAGTATACGTTTATCTCCTAAAGTACTTTCGCAATTACTATTTTTATATTTTTATATGTCCATACTAATATTAAATGCGAAAGTAACTCTGTCTGTCATCTTTTCACGCTTAATCGTTGAACTGATTTAGATGAAATGTGGTATGGAAATAGTTTGAGACCCTGGGAATGACATAAGATAGTTATTACCTGTTTTGTATTCCTGTTAAAACATACCTAGGGACGAACCCGAGCGAAGCGAGGGTGAGTCGCTAGTTTAATATACGGATCTGTTACACCAAGTTGACGCCTAGAGGTGCACCCGAGCGAAGCGACGATAAGTTTCTAGTTCAAAATAAGTTAAAAAAAATATTCTCGGTAAATATAGCTAGACTTAGGGAGATTATATTAGGGAGATTATTAGACTTAGAGAGATTATATAAAGTATCTAGATTTTATATATAAATTGATTTAAAATAAACAATTAGGTATTTTATTAGCTTTTTAGGTGTCTGTAACATATTTAATTTAAAAGTTTAACTGTTTGAGTTTTAAATCCGTTGAGCAGTTAAAATGTAAAAATGTCACAAGCACACACTCATTTTAACTTTCGTACCAAGGTGTTTGTACCTAGATAGCCCTAAAATTTAATGCCTCGGTGGTCTAGTGGGCTAGCTTGTACGGCTACAGGTTCAGCGGTCGGAAGTCCTAAGTTCGGATCCAGCGTCGGGCCATCAAGAGTCAAGAAAGTTTTATGAGTAGTTATAGCTAAAATAAACTTTTGTTCCATCCCCGTGCTGTCGGAGAGCGTCTTAAGCTGTCGGTACTGTGTCTGATCTTTCACCAGTCGTATGGAATTGTACAAAACTACGTTATCGCCGAGTGCTATGGGCTATTTTTGTCGATAAAAATGTGTTTACTGTCAGAAATCATTTGTCAGAAAACTTCAAAAATTTGTCAAAAAACTTTCGTTGAAGTCGGTAAGAAATTGGCAGTTGAGTTGCTTTATGTACTTGCCTAAATGGTTTGAATTTAAAGAATAATTTATTATTCTTGTGTATGTTTTAACACCATGGCGCCCACTGAAGGACGCGAGAGTGAGTTGCTAGTATAAGATACTATCAAATACTTTTTCAACTACGTTTGAATCATCAAATTAACATTTATTTACTAAATTTATTATACTAATGTAATTCGTGATCACTTTAAAAATAGATTTGAAACTTTTTACATATTTGTAATCTGGATGACAATACAATTTGAGACCATTCCAGACAAGGCTAATGATAGAAACAGGCGGTAGTGGGACTCTTCGATGAATACTAGTAATACCTTGAAGTTTTAGCTTATTTCATTCGTTTTGACAAGTCTTATAGAGTACTTTGAAATGAAAGTTATAAATAGATTAAAAGTTGAAAAGAATGTTGCCAAAAAAAACTGCTATTTGAGATGAGAATTTGGCGTTACGAGCCTTCTTTACTTAAAGTATTACATGTCTATGCCAATTGTCATTATTTTTAATAGTGTTGAAATGGATAGTTGTTTCGCTGGATACCGGACATCCGGCTAGCTGCAAGGCTGTATTCTGGATATTTAGACTGTTGTCACTTTATATGTTGGGAAAAGTGCATATATTATTGGTAGAATTTGGGCGTATTCGGGTATCATCGTGATTTAATTATTAACGAAAGTCAATTGTTTACTTGTTCAATCACTTGTTGTGTGAGCCTTAGATACACTCAGTGGTGTTGGTGGTCAGCAACAGCAGTATCACGCTTGTCAAAGTATGCTAGAGAGTATCTTTCAGCACCTTGCTACCTTTACGTAACAATTTTGTATTATTTGCCACACATATATTTTTTCGCGCAGTTTATAAAAGAAAAAGAAAGTAGTTTTTTAATATATGCGGCTGAATAGCAAAATAAGACAGTCCGGATACCGGATAGTTACCGGATACCGGATAGTTACCGGATATTTGTTAATAATAATAATACTAATAATTTATATATCTACTTATTATATTCATGTACGTGCATTATTCGTAATGTGATGCAAACGTGAATATAATAGGTATCTACTTAATTTGATAACACCTTTCAAGGATTCTTATAGATTAAGTGGATGCTTAATTTTGAATAAGTAATGGATACGAAATTGATTTCTGCAGTTATGCCTCATAGTAACAATAGAATATTATGGAATAGAAAACCAACTCGCCAGGTAGTATTAATGTCAGTTTACGACTAAAACGTAACGGAGGTATTTAGGCATGACAGTCGAGTTCGAATACCACTGTCATGGAGTCCAGCCATGTTTGTTCTGATGTCCTCATTTAGCATCAAGCTGCTGGCAAAGTAGTGTGGCCTAAATTATTTATTCATTCAGCTCTTTTTAATGTCCCACTGCTGGGCACGGGTCTACCTTTAACGTAATGGAGGATCAAGCTATAGTCCAGCTTACTCTCGTGGCTTAAATACCAAAATAAATAGTTTTATGTAGATAAATATTTATAGTTAAGCTGTTGAGTCAGTAGCGGATTTAGGCTTAGGTCCGTGAGGCCCGGGCTAAGGGCGGCAAATTTTAAGGGGCGTCAAAATTTTTAAGACGACTAAAATTAAAAATCGATTGGGTTTTCTGTAAACTGAAAGACCAAATTTTAAAGTTTATTTTCTTGCGTTCTTACAATCTAACCATAGTATAATTTTAAAAGTAGAATTTCTTTGTTAAAATAATTAATCTATATAGGTATACTGTTACGAGAGAAAAAGTTCGCCATGTCGACTTGGGCCTAGAGCGCCATCGAACTTTAATCCACTACTGTGTTGAATTACATTAACTTTGTATAAAATAACATTACAAATACCTATTATTAGTTAATAGTTAACCACTGGATAGATTTTGATAAAATTTGGTATGGTGGTTTTGGTTTTTTGTATTGGTTAACCGGGCCAACATATAGGACACTTTTTACTGCGGGAAAATATCTCATCTCTGAGAAATCTTTGCTAACGTTAATACGTAACCAGGCACGAACCCGAACGGAGCAAGGGTGAGTTGCTAGTACTACATATATTCAAAAGTTTTCGTATGCTTGCTTACATGATGATTAACGCTGGCTATACTTTAAGATACATCAAAACGAAGTACTAGAAAATTGAAGGTCTTAAAAAGTTTAAAACGTAGTCGCTAATTAAAAATAAAACGAAGTTAAAAAATCCGAGAACAGTTAAATATATAAAATAAACAATAGTTAAATGTGTTCTGAAACTGAATTGTGACTTTTAAAGTAGGTAAACCGCTTATCATCATTAGACGAGGAAACAACTTTTTTAGATTTTTTTTTTAGTTTAGCTAGCTAGCCATTGTTTGAGAAATACAAAGCGTAAAAACTCAAATATTATTTTTTTTAAATTAAGTTTTTGAATTTTATTATTTCCTAATAATTATTGAATTTACACGTACCTACTAAAGTATAATGAGTGAAGCCAAATTGATAAGAGGTATTATGTTATTGGTAATGTATTTTTCATCATCCCTTCAATTGGTGACATGTTTTTTATGTAACGTAACTGGAGACGATCGGTTTGAAGCCCATTACGGTATCTTATCTATAACATGGAAATTACAATATAAGGTAAGGTACATTCCCCCCGTATTTAATTCATATTAAATAATATATTAAAATAAATTTGTGTAGATATTCTAAATATGTTTTCAGGTAGAATCTTGCAATTACAAGGAATGTAGTCTCTTTAATTAAAGAACTAGACTTGAGATCAACCAATCACTTTTCAATAAAGCTAAGATACTAACCAACTCAAAACAAAAACCTAATCAGAAATGTAATTTCACAATGTTGACATTCTTCAAACACTTTGTAATTTTATTGGCAGTCAAGACATAATTATTTCGCACACTATGTGTTTTTCACACGAATGAAATTGATAATTCCTTTTATGGTTAAATTTAAGAGGACAACTGCTTCAGATTTTACTGGTTTTCAGCCTGTTTTCGGAATTTTGTGGTTTAATTAGTTAATCAGGAACCAACGCCATGTTGATTCTTATGTCTCGTGGAATGTGAATATTATAAACTCTGCGCTAGATTTGTTATAAAACCGTATTTCTGGCCAATATTTTGATAAACTGTCCTCGATCTATTCTAAAACTATTAGCAATATCAGCATACCGGTGGTAGGACTCTGTCAAGCCTGAGGAGTCCGACTGGATGGGTACCACCCCCTTATCTATTTCTGCCGCCAAGCAACAATGATTGCATTGTTGTGTTCCGGTTTGAAGGATAAGGTAGCCAGCGCAATTACAGGCAAGAGGCATATCATCTTAGTCCTCACAGTGACAACGCACCTGTGGTTCTGCATTTATGTTATTAAAACCTAAGTGCACGAACCGTAGGTGTTATGGGCGACAGGTACTGCTTTCCATCAGGTGGTCTGTCACTGAATCTTATAAAAAAAAAAAAATGTGCCTTCATTAAATTTATACCCAACATCTAATAAAATAGCATCATAAGCCTTCATGTGCAACGAATTCATCACTATCACTTTCCGAACGCTGATTTTCCTGACTTTGTTGCAGGGTTACTGATTTTTTATCTTCTGAAAAAAATTTTGGAACATCATGGACTTCCAATCCACTTAACTCTTCCTGTTCATGCCATTATACAACTCAACGTTCATAATTTAAGTTCGTGACTGATAAACACTGTATAAAAGTTCTTAGCATTGTATGCCTATTTTGAGTCCCTACGCTTCTTTTTAGGAGATACAGATATATGCATTATAAGTAGTAGTTGTAAAAAACACAGTACGGTACAGTAAAATTGCAAAAAATATTACACTAGTGTTGTCATAAAGTTTGAGAGGCCACTTTACAACTTTGTATCTATCTTACTTACCGATTTGGGCCTGGGCGACGAAGCCATCGCACTCTATGTCGTGGGCGTAACTAAATTCGAAGCTACGTTTGGCTCAGTTTGCTATTACTTGTTGTGCCAGCAGTGGCAGGTTCAAGTCCCGCTGGGGGCATTCATTTGTGTGATGATTACGAAAGTTTGTACTCCAGTCATGGGTGTTTATATTTATAATATGTATGTATGTAAAGTCATATATGTATAGTGTATCAACTATCTGGTATCCATAACACAAGCCTCGTTGCTTACCATGGAATTAGATGGTGCTGTGTGTGGTGCCCAGCATATTTGTTTATTATTATTACTAGCAGTCCACCCTCGCTTCGCTTGGATTCGCCTCTAGGAAAACGAAAACAAACCTATCCCACGGGAACCGTACATTTTCCGGGATAAAAAGTAACCTATGAGTTATTCCAGACTATAATCTATCTCTGTGCCAAATTTCATACAGATCCGTTTAGCCGTTCTGGCGTGAAAGAGTAACAAATATCTATACATACTCACGAACTCTCACATTTATGTATAATATTAATTAATAATATTAATACGGATTACCCAGGCACTCAAGTACGGAAATTGCAGGGACGGGGTAAAATAGTGCAACGTTAGCGCTGGTCGGCCTGTGAGTCCGCACGTCACCAGTTAAAGAATTAGGTTGTTATTGTAATATTATATATTTTTATATAGTTATTATAATATTAGCAGTATCCGTTTTTTAGATAAAAAAAAATATTACCACTCTAATGTTGTGTAAAATAAAAAATATATCTATTTATTTTTTTTTGGGTTACCAAAAACTAAATTTTAAATATGTTGAACAATAAAAATCAAGAACAGTAAATACCTCTAACGTTTAAAACTTGTTTAATCATTGCACCAGCGGTCGAGGCAAAAAGTATTATAAAGGATATAATTTTTAGTCGCATTTTTTGTTTGTTTGTTTTGCAGTGAAATTTTTTATTCTATAGAAAGTGCATAATTGAAAATTAGTAGACTTGCAATGAATAGTATATTCGGTCATACGCCGAATAACGAATATTCGGTGGGCTTTCGGGCCGAATAGCCGAATATTAGGCAAAAGTATTTGGTCAGTACAAAACTTGCGGCGGGAAAACTTGTATCGACCTATTGGTTTCTTGTTTGGCACCAGGAAGTAGTGTTTATTCAGAGCGTCTTTTCTCAGAAGCTGGGATTGTCACTTCTAAATTTTAATTATGATAATGCAAGTGTATAGAAATTTATTTGATAGTTCTTTTTTGGTCAAATTTTGTAATACAGAATTTGATTATGTAGGTACCTATGACTTATGATTGTAAGAAAAATATATTATTATAAAATAAATCAATATTTTCATTTTACCAATTATTAACTAATTATAACAAAACAAATTACTTAAGCATTCGGCCGAATAGGAAAAAAGTAGCTGAATAAGCCGAATACCGAATAATAGCCGGATATTCGTTGCAAGTCTAAAAATTAGCTTAGATGTTGACACAGGTCGTCCCCTACGGTGAAGCAGGAATGTCAGAAACAAATTATTTTTTTCTTAAAATAAGTTATAATGTATTTCTGCTGTCTGTTTTATTCAAACACTCCGATATTTGCAGGCATATTGCATAATTCATCAATTTACAATTGGTGTCGCAGATAAAAACTTGCTACTATGTTAATGTCGAAGGCAAATGATGCTTCTGAAATTAAATCTTTCTCCTTCGAATAAACTCCGATATATATATATGTAACTATAACTAAATATTGTACCTACGTGTGTTTGTTGGTTTGTCCTTATTGATAGATTTTTTGTATGAAGATAAAACATTTAAGGGCTGAAATATGATGCATGCAGTGTGCTATTTTCATTCAGTTGGTTCCTAAGGGTTGCAAGAGAGATTTTTAAAATTTACCTAGAGACTAGAGGGATTCCACTATAGTTCATTCGCGTTAAGAAAATATTGAGTTATCGTTGTCCACCGGCCTAGCAGCGCCCTCCCCCCTCCTCTCCCCCCGACCAATTAGATTACATAAAATTATTAAAGCCAATTTCACAATACCACTTGAAGGCAGACTTTCGTAAGAAACAGTTTGTGTCATTTGAGCGATATATACAATAAATGTTGAAAATGAATACCTTACCTATTCGTAAGAATAAAAGTGGATCGTTAATTCATAGCGGAAAAATACGAGTAATTTACAATGTTTTAAGTACTTTAAAGTCATTAACAAATATGTTAGGTAATAATTATTGACTTTATTTCTATTTGAGATAATTAAATAATAGCCTTAATTATCTCAAATCAAAATAAAGTCATTATCATTATATATTTGAATATAATGAAATATATTTGAATTAAATTTTTATTCCACTTGGCGCGAATGGACACTATAGTTGAATTTATTTAAAAAATTAAAGAGTACGTGTATCAATGTGTACACGCGCAAAAAGTGCAACTTCTGTAGGTTATTCTGTTTATGAAATTCAATTTATATTTTAAATAATTCGGGTAGGAGATATTAAAAAATATTTTTTTATCTATTTAAGGAGGATAACAATATTTTATTATTCACATAAATACATAGTAGGTACAGATGGTATTAAGATAAAATTTAATTTTTAATCAAATGTAATGAATGATTCAATAAATTATATAAACCAATAAATAAATAATAATACAGGGATGCAATTTTTTTGGACTTCGTAAAAAAAAACATTTATAATGTATAAAAATTATACCAATTAAATATATTTTTAACAATATTCATTTTATATGATTCCATCGCTGATTCCAAAATAAATGCAAAAAATATTTTTTTTATAAATATCTATTTTTTTAAATTTATTCTTTGAAATCTATACATGTAATAAACTTCTAACTGAGTCGCATCTGTATATTAAAATTTTTTTGGAAAATCTTATTGAAATAATCATCATTATCGTTACAGAGGCCGAATCTATTTTTTTTAGAATATTTGTCTGTCTATGTCTGGGAACTCATCACGATTCACGAGTAAACCATTGGATCGATTTTGATGACATTTGGTATGATTATAGCTGCTTCTCGGGGTCAACATAAAGGATACTTTTTACTGCAGGAAAATATCTCATCTCTGAGAAATCACTACTAAATGTTAAAACGTAATTAGAGACGAACCCGAGAGAAACGAGGGGTGAGTCGCTAGTATTCATATAATAGTTCTTTGATTTGTATCGGCTGGTGCCGACTTCGCAAAATATCTGATTAGGTATCTTTTCTAAATGAAAACTTTTAGTTATTTTTTACTTTTCAGTGCCTGGAAATCGGTTTTTTTTTAAGTTTATATTTTTCCATTTTTAGTGTAGACATGATAAGCATCCTATCTAGGTGTTAAGTTCTCAATAATACAAACACTGGCCTAAATACCAGGTAATTACTGTAAATCATTGAAGAGTTCCATCGACTGTCTTTCGGCTCCTTCATCAGAACGACTCCAGACCTTCATTAAATAGTAGTGCTTTAAAATAATGTAAAAATTAACAAACGCACTAGTCGCCACTACGATTTTCGAAGGTTCCCCTCGATTTCTCTGGGATGCTGTCATCAGATCCTAGTTTTCTTATCATGGTACCACCCTTGGGATTGTGATCTCCTTTTCAAAAAAAAAAAGAATCATCATAATCGGTACATAAACGACGAACCGTGAGCACACATTAAAAAAAATATACGGTCGAATTGAGAACCTCCTCCTTTTTGGAAGTCCGTTGAAAACTAATTCTATTTCCATTAAATTTTCTGTTTATTTTGAAATGATCTTTTACTTTTATAAGATTGTAAATAAATAGCAATATTTTATATAAAATAAATATAGTCTTAAAGCCATTGTTCGTTGATAAAACACATTAACATATAGGCAAATTGCAATTTTGCTTCTGAGAAGATAACTGCTAAAGAGACCCCAGTAAAACTTATAGAAGCCCTTTATGTTTAATTGGGGGCGAATGTAGGTATACAACCACGACGTCCCGGCGACGCGTTTAGGGCTACGATAGAATATAGTAGCCTCATACTATCTTACTCATATCCCTATCGTGTTAGGCTGGGTAGAGTGCACCTTTCATCACTGTGAGAAGCCCTGCGGTATGCTAGAGTTGCAACTTATCTATGTATGTATGTACCTATGTAAAATGATATCTTATTGTGTCTGGGTGAATATTGCGTGTCCGTGTCTATTATAGTTGAGTGTGCCGAGGGGTAAGCAAACATCCAAAGTTGAATATATTTATTATATTTACTTTAAGTTAGCTACAAATATCCCTAGCACAATATAATATACTTTTATAATAATATAAGTGATAAACGAATCAGTAGGCGGTTACGGGACAATCCGGGTTCGTGTCGCGATACAATTGCTATATAGCCAAAATGTGCGCGACAACACTGCCACTACATTATTAATTACTAGCGACTCACGCTCGCTTCGCTCGCGTTCGTCCCGTACGTACGTAGGTACGTTTTCACGGTTAGATATGTTTAGGTATACATAAATAGTAACTTGCTGCTCCTAAGATATTCATTTAATTTAAATTATATAGCGATTTACCCTCGTTTTGCTCGGGTGCGTACGCCGTACGCAGATTTGTTCACAATTTCATGGGTTTTATTTTTTTTCGCGGAACCGATAAATTTTGGATAACATTAGTTTTATTTATATTCATACTTTAATATCTTTAGGCGACGCCATGTCGAAGTTCCTTTAAGCATTCTTCCATGTGACTCAATTCTTTCTTTCAGGCATTTCAACGACTGCTATATAAAATGGCATTTGCGTGTTGTTATAAAAACGTTGCGATGTTTTCGATCTCATTTTATCGCATTGACTACTTTTATACCTACATTGAAATTGATGACGTCAATGCAGTTAGTGGGAGTAACCGACCAAGCAGAGAAGTCCAATATCAAGCGCTTGCAAACAAAAAATATTTTTTTTCAAAATTACAAAAAAATATTTTTTTTATCTGTATAGATAAATAAAATTGAAGTGTCTGTTTGTAATGTCAAAATTACAGCTTTATACTAAATGCATAATATGGAATTATATATGGTACTTATAAGAAAAACACAATTTTTGAAATTTTTGTCTGTCTGTCTGTTTGTTCCGGCTAATCTCCGAAACGGCTGGACCGATTTTGACGGGACTTTCACTGGCAGATAGCTGATGTTATAGGGAGTAACTAAGACTACTTTAATTTTAGAAAAAGAATTAGGGTTTCGCTCAAAAAAATTAAAGCGAGGGTAAGTCGCTAGTTTCCAATAAGTTGCGTTCAAACTTTGCACAAGACGAAAGTTTTTAGCTGTACGTTTGTATTGAAATCAAAACATTACCTAACATGTGTCCTATAAAAGAAGAAAAGGACTTTCAAGCTGTTAGGAGAGAAAATGATGACATTATGGCTATATTATGGCATTATACTAATACTATAAAGAGGCAGAGTTTGTTTGTTTGGGCGCGCTAATCTCAGGAACTACTAATCCGACTTGAAAAATTCTTTTTGCATTAGATAGCCCGTTTATTGAAGAAGGCTATAAGGCTATATATCATATAATATATAGTCTTATCTATTCCATACTAATCGTTAACACGCTTAAAACTTGCGTGGGTGAGCCGCTAGTATAATTATATTATGGCATATTAGTTTGTAAAAAACAAAAGTAAAATAAGAAATATAGGAAAATATTATATATATTATACTATATTCTTATCCTTAGTTCTATGTTCGCTTGAACGTCGGTCTATATGTATTTTGTATAATATTAGGTCGCCACGTCGAAGTGAAGAATGATTGGCATTCAAAAGTAGCGCAGTGTTCGCAGTATTCGACGGGTATAACAACAGGCCTGCATCTACTTCGCAAAGTTCCTGAATGAAATCTTTTAAATAATAAAGAAAAACGTAAAATCGATGACCTACAATTTCAATGAATCAATAATTCACTTATCAGCCCAGTACTTCTTCAGTGTGTCCTTCGCGAAATAGTCATGTCAGAATTAAAACTAGTATTTTTTTTAAATATCACGTCATATCAACAACTTACATTTCGTCGGTTTTTTTTATTATGAATAGTGTGTAAGTTTGTTCGTTGCAGTTCTGGTTCCTTCTCATTCTACGCTTACGGCTACCTACTTATATTATAATCTTATTAATAGCGAAACAGGATTTACCACATACCACAGTTTACCAAAAATGTCTGCCCAATTCCTGTAAGATGCTGTGGTCAACGACCAAGCTACTTCTCTTTGCTGTTCATAAGAAACTAAATCATAAAAAAGTCTAAGAAAAAACCAGCCTTATAAATTACGTTATGTTACAAAAAAGTTATGAATTGTAATAGTTCAATTTTTTTTAATTCTATTTGTTCTATTGCCCGGTGGTCATAATATTATCAACGTCTGTAGCAGTCTTAACTCTACAATATTGAATGAATTTTTGGATAATACATATATGAATAAAAAATGTGTTGATTTAAAAATAAAACTGGAAAGTACCCACTTTATGTTAAAAATTGGAACAAGTCTAAAATCCCTATCAACAGAGCAAGATCCTTTTAAAATACACAAATAAGGATTTGCATTTAAGTTTTTTATTCTGTATAATAATTTAGAATTAAAACATAAAATAATGTTTTTTTTAATCTATAGTAATTGTAGGTGTTTTATTATAAGTTGGCCCCGCCATTTATCATTGAGTATTGTGTTGCTGATAACATTAATGTATATTTTTCACAATGACCATAATTGCTATATTACTTTATGAAATTCAATTTAGCTATTAAAATTCAATCATAAGATAATAAATACATATTTTTACTATATAAATAATAATGGAACACAATTACTACTGATAAGCATCGAGAGTATCTACTTAAATTGCAAAGCTCATGTGTAAGTCGCAGATGGATTGCCGAATCAGCTCTTTTACAAAAGCGCTAGTTGTTTTACAAAACAGCAACGTTATGTAAAACAACTGAACGACGTTTAGCTGGATTGCCATTGCGCTAGTATTTTTTGATAGTAGGGTTTGATAGAAGGGGGTTTGACGAGAAGGCTAAGGCGGGAGCTATGCTACGCTTCGCTTCCTTCTCAACCTAGTTATCCAAGTCGATCTGTTAAATAATCGGAAATCAAAAATTATTAAAATCTGACGTTTCATTTCTCGCTGTTTTACATAACCACTAATCGTTGACCCGCTGCTTTGATAAATGCAAAACGTTCACACAATTCTGTGTATTAAAGTTAAGTCGTTATAAAAATATGTCGCAAATGGATTGCCGAATCAGCTGTTTTACAAAAGCGCTAGTTGTTTTACATAACAACTCCGTTATGTAAAACAAAGTTATGAACGACGTTTATCTAGATTACCATTGTGCTAGTAGTTTTTGAAGGGGTTCTGGGTTTGACATAAAAAAGATCTAACGAGAAGGCTAAAGCGGGAGCCAGGCTTCTCTCCCTTTTCAACCTACGTTATCCCTTTTCAACCTACGTTATCCTAGTCGATCTGTTACCTAATCAGAAATCAAAAATTACTAAAATCCACAATGTGACGTTTCATTTCTCGCTGTTTTACATAACCACTAATAGTTGACCCGCTGCTTTTATAAATGCAAAACGTTCACACAATTATACGTATTAAAGTTCAGTAATTATAAAAAACGCTAGTCATTCAGTTGACTTACATAATGGAGCTGTTATGTAAAACAACTAGTGGTTTTGTAAAACAGCGGATAAGACAATCCATTTGCGACATGAATATTGTAGCCCAAATATCCCTAAAACTTAAGGCCAGATTGTTTTTTTATATAAAGTAGAATATGAAATGAAAGAATAGCGTAGCAATCGTCTATAAATAAATACTTGGTGGATGATGCAGATCATAGATATCCTACACTGAAAATTTAAAAGAATTTTGCGAGAATAAGACCTCCATCGTGGCAATTTTTAAAATAAACTAACTGTTTAAAGAACTATTTAACACTTATTATTTCATTATGTACGAATAATTTGTTATATACTTTTTTTATATAATAAGCATGTTCAATGCATACTATTATAGTTATTTTTAGTACGTATTTTGTCCTTTGCCAAAATACATTGGGTATGTAAATTGGTGGAAATAAAATTAATTATTTATAACTAAGAACCTATAAATAATCATTTTCCTCGTTAAATATAGTCAAATTTAAAAACGTCAAAACAGATTAGGTTTTGTGGAGTTTTGTGGATTGTCCTGGCTGCGGCGTAGCAACGTACTAGAAATATTATTTTTTTTATTTGATACCAATCGCAGTATTACATAAAACAAAATCTGTCATGAATGAGAAGAATCGTTGAAAGAAATTTAACAAGACCCTATTAAAATGAAATTAAATAAATTTTAATTAAACCTAAAATTTAAGTAATTGACATTATTCTAGATCTGGCTTAAAATTAATTTGCAATATATATTGAACTCCCGCCATATCCATTTGTTGAGTAGCGAAGACCGTTAGGTATTCAATCTTTATGCATAAAGGCCTATACACATTAAGTTTTATAAACTCGCCGACATCGCAAGTTGTCTGTACGTATTCGGTACTAATAAGCTTAAAAGGACCTATGCACTCTTTCAAAAACGCGTGTATCGTGGATGTACGTAGTCTGCACATACTTTGTGTAGATAAATAAAAAAAAATGCTTGCGTGATCTTTGATACATATGCGTTATAGGGTGCGTCACTTAAAAAGAACGCCGAGCGACAGTGGAGGGGATGTCTGCGCACGGGTGCAGTTGCGTCCTAAAATAAAAAAATCATAATAGGTACTTCCCCGTCGCGCCCCCTTCATACCACCAATTTTATCTATAAATCGCTGTGCACAGATAAACATCCAGCATTCTTTTTACGTTTTCCAGCGCGTTTCGTGTGTTCCTTCAGTGTCAGATGTGCGTTGAAAGTGCAAAGTCATCATCTGTACAAGCCCTAATCCTTTTTATCTTCCGTAGAAAATTGTTTATTTTATATAATTTATGACTTAAATACTAGTTATATAAATTTTATATAATATATAATTTATATAACTAGTATTTTAGTCTAATCCGTTATATCCGTAGTACATAATCCGTTCAGTGCTCTTGAAAATGCTTACGTTTCAGATTTAATGAGGTTTTACTTTATAAAACTGATAATAATATAGCTCTCTAAATAACAATATTTCAATGAGTTTCCTCTGCCAGAAGACTCGGACGTCGCCCATTTGCATCACGCGGTTGGTCAGCGGCCGCGTAGCCGCGCGGCCACGCAGGAACTCCTCTCGAGTTCTGGCTTTACAACTTTTAGAACAGAAAACGTAAAACAGAAGATAGCCTATGGAGTCAGTTATTCCAATATGCTTTAGACATTTTATTCACCGCAATAACTTCGAAAATATATGTATCTCCTATAATGTAAGGGAATATAACTATGTTTTCATAGATTTTATTTGAATAGCCCCGATATTTCAAATACCATACTTTTGATGGATCTAGTATGCTACGACTTGTACTACAACTATGCAAAGTATCAGATTCCAAATCTTGATATCTTCCCATCTCCTAAGAATAGAAATCACATATGAACCCTAAAGTTCAAAACCTAAAAAAAAACCATGTATATGCAAGCTCTACTTATTATAGCCCAAAAAATGTTGCTGCAAAATATGTAGTTGCAAAACTTCAAGTTTCATCACCCTAGGAGTGCATCCGATTTGTATTTTCTCTCAGCTGTAGTTTAAATAACTAATAGAAGTAACAAAATGTTAGAGATTTGTCTAGAGTTTTCATTTATTAAAATCCAAGAAGAATAACGAATGTGCCTAGTTCAAATTTTATTTAAAAAGAAAAAAAGAAAACGAAAACATAGTGGACCCGAAGAGTAGATTGCATTCCTGTAAATCATCAACTAAAAGCCTTAAGAGATGGTTTCAGCTTAGAATAATTATAGGGCATAAACAGATAATGTAAGAGAAGACAATTGAATAAATTAGCTGACTAGCTAAGCATAAGTACTTTCATTTATATAAAGTCACTTAAGTATCTAGATACTTCAATTCATGACCACGAGTTGCAATAAACTAAATAGTTGTTAATAAGCATGTTGGTAAAATTAGAAATAATTTTGCAACTCCCCATATGTCACTTAAATCATAATATAGCTATAATAATGTCATTTATATACTTGAAAAAATATTTATATTTTTTTAAAGTTCATTAAACTTATGAAGAACATTATCAGTGGACAAACTTGTGTTTCCGATCAGAGCACCTTCTTTTTTTAACTTTCCACAAAACTAAGAATAAAAAGTCATTTATTGTTTCCTTAATATAATGATGGATTTCAAAGAATAAGATTACAATCATATTCAAAAATATACACAAAAACAAGCCAAGATACTTGAATTTATTAATGTGTACATAGTATGAATTCAACTGTATACAAAATTATTGTACTAAAGAATGAAATCTCCAAAAATATGATTTTTAAGTTAGGTTTCTTAAATCTAATGTATGTATGTATGTATTCAGTATTTAGCCCGTTTTAACGTCCCACTGCTGGGCATGGGCCTCCCTTCAATACTAGGGGGATCAGGCCTTACGTCCACCACTCCGGCCAAGTGCAGGTTGGCAGACTTCACATGTCTTTCGAAAACTTGCTAGATTCTCTCAGACATGCAGGTTTCCTCATGATTTTAAATCTAATAATTTAGTTAAAATACATCCTATACAGCCAGTCTTTTTTATATAATTATGCTTATTTAAGGATCAGTTTTTTTTCTCTTGTTATCATAAATTTAACACATTGTTCAAGATTTTCCCAAACACAATAACAATACTTACCATTCAAACATTGCTCCAACAATGCTGTCTAAAGAATATTATTAAATCTAAATAAAATTGTGGGATTTTAACTATCACATGTTCAAGTAATAATTTTTGAAATTCTCGATGTGATTGGTCCCTATAGTTTCATAAATATCTATAATTATTTCAGAAAGAGTAATTATTACCATAAAATTACCCCTAAATTTCAGTAGCTAAGATTTTCTTCTCAATTTTAATAGTATTTTTTAGTATTTGTCAGTAAATCATAAGGGCTAATTTTTCATTGTAGTAGTAATAGTTTTTTTTTCTATTGCAATTATAGAACTTAGTTTCATCTACTGTAACTTAAAAGTTTTGTATCAATATTTTATAAAAAAAAATATTGCATTATCCTTTAATCTGTGGTTCTGAGTTTTAATGTTGATGTCAAAAAAAGAAGTGATACAAATATTTCTTATAGTATTTGTTATTATCCTAATATTCTTTGAAGACAACTATTTTCTTTTCTAGTCATACCTACTATTATGTTTTTTGTATTTAATTTAAAGCATATAGTTTGTTTCAACAGTGAAAAGTCTGCAAATATGTATAAATACCATATCTTAACTTGGATAACTTAATCATAGTTGTATCTTTTAATTTTAAAGATTATTTTTTATTTAAATTAATAATTTCAATGTCACCAGTTTTAATTTTAATACATTCATGTATTTAAATATATTATAAGAAATAAAGTTTATTATGAATATTATATAAACAATAGATGTTGTTTTATTTTTAATTAATCAACTAAATATAATATCTAAGTATGAGATCAATAAGGTGGCTTAAATATTTTATTATCTGTTTACATATAGCTACCTGAACGCAATGAACGCATCTCCAAGCTCGCCGCCTACGATGTGAACACCTCCTTCGGGTATAGAAAGTCCTCGAAAGAAATTCCTAATGTCGAGAGCATTAGCCGACCAGGGCAGATTCTGCAGTCTAATGATGACACTCATGTTGAATTATACCTAGAAGCAGAGGGAACCTTTCCATTTTTTGGATTTGTAAAAATATTCAAATGAGAATGTTTCTTCCCCACATATATTTTGACTGTGTTATTGGTCGAAATAGGCTTATTATGTTTTTATAGTATTTTAGTAATATTTCCTATATCAAATGACAGTACCTAATGTACTTTTTGAAGAAGTAAGTGTAGGTACGTCCCTAGAATGCTAAACAATTATAAGATTTTTAGCACCTATAACTCTTTAATAGTTACGCAATTGAATGCCTCAAAAAAACTCAATAGTATTCTACACAACTAACAATAACGTTGCAAAAATCCAAATTATTAATCAAACAATGGCAACCTACTTTGTTTCCCTGGCTTATAAAATATTACAAATTTTATTGTCACTCGGTCTGAAACCCTAACAAATGTAATAGTACTAATATCAAATTATTTAATTAGCTTAACATGTTTTAGTTTAAAGTTTGTAAGCAGATCTTATTCAGGTTTCATCTGATGCAGTTAACACAAGACTTCGATAACACTTTCCATAATTATTTGTAGCACATATAAATCTCAATACATGACTTACCTACAAATTGGTCAAAACTTTAACTATATGAGTGTTATTACAATAGATTTGACATTCTTATGCACAAAATTCACAATTAGTTATAATTTACACGTAATATCATTACATTCGTTTTGTAATAAAGAGCTTCTACAAAATGGCGGCAACGATAGCGAAGAACAATTCACTAAACGAACACCGCGCAATCGCACGAAAGAAATACTTAAATCAACGACAACGTGGTATTTTATTTTAAGTGTTGCCAAACATCAAAATATAGTTCATTATCTATGATATACATAGTTTGTTCATAGAGTAAATTGTCTGAATTTTAGAGAAGACTATTTAAAATTAATCATTTAGCTTTTACGCGCAGTTGTAGTAAAACTTCTTTGGCGTTGTGGCAGACACCGCATGGGGAAGATTTCTTGAAAAGAGGGCGTTACACGTATGATCTATTTACATTCAGTCTGAGGTTAGGCAATTTATTATGATATCTTTTTTGTACCTGGTTTTTGCTTCTTTTGTGTACGTATCATAGCTGTGCAATATATTGTATCTGAAAGTTAGACCAGCTGAAGGAAGAATTGAGAAAGAGTGGTGCATTCTGTGGTGGTCCTGAAGGACTGATGGATTAACACACAGCTTAAACCACTGTTTTTGGAAACGTGAAATTTGGAGTACGTATAACTTATATGATATAGGCATCTGATAAGAAAGGATTTTTCGAAATTCATCCTCTAAGTGGGTAAATAAAATAGGGGATTAAAGATTGTATGAAACTATGTAATTAATATGTAAAAAAGTACAAAAAAAAATCAAATGTAGACGATTTAAGAGTTTTAACATCACTTTTTGTAAAATGATGTTAAAACTCTTAAATCTGTTGTTCTTCAGTTTATGTCTTTTGGGGACAAATAATTCATTTTTTTTACATTCTGGTATTGTACAATTTGTCATTTTAATTAAATTTAAAGAAAATTCCATCCCCGCTATGGAGCTTTACAATATACTGAGGAGCATAGTGATTACTGCATCTGACGGAAGAAAATGCCAAAACTCTTCCCCGCCAACCAAAATATAAATATAATATTTTGTTATAAAATTATTACTAATGTAAAATCGAGGAAACCAGCAATAAAACCGCCACACTTACCCCTCAGTTACGTCTAAAAAAGTTATATTTAAAAAAAAAAAACATGTTTTAACGTATTCAAATATTTATTATTATTATTATTATTTATTAAAATTATACTATATTAAACGGTTAATAATTATATCCAACTATTTAGTGTATTATAAATTGGTGTATATAAGTTTAATCACTATTGAAAGCAGTGGTAGCCCATTAGTAACGCGTTTGCTTGGGAATCCGAGTAAAGCGGGTTCAAATTTCAGGTCTCGTATCTCTGATATTTTCATCTGTAAATCATTTCTAACATGATTACCACTGTAAATGAAACTATATTTTTTGATTACTTCGCAGATTTATTTTGATTTCTAGTTCCCGAAGTTTCGAATGCTTTACAGCAATCATGGTCACTGGAGAGACTAAGGTTTTAGACGTCTCAAAGGCATTATATACTTGTATAGTGCCTATCCACTATTTTATAAAATGATTTCAAAAATTCAAAAATGTCACCAAAGTACCGTACAATATTTGTTGACTTTAATTCTGAACATTTTAAATTTTTAATAGGTACTATAATTAAATAAAACAATATTATTTACTTAATTTTAGCTGTTATTATTAAAAAATTACAATTTAAAAAAAAACTTTATTATTAAGTGCTGCTATTATTATATTATGTAAGTATAACCATAAAGAAAATTAAAATATTATTAATATATTAATTATTTATTAAAGCAATATTATTGCTTTATATGTAATTTAAAAGAAGTTAAAATATTAAGTATTATTGGTACTTTTATAGATAAAAATATTAATCAGAATTACTGTTATAATTACACAGTATGAATTAACTACATCTAATGGTCTATTATGTTTGTTTTTGTTGTTAAATTTTATTATGTTTATTACAGGATTCCACGATGATGGTAGTACCCACCATCTTCTCTATTTAAGTTTGGATATTTTTTAATTTGATTAGCTTCGCGAATCGTCTTGGGGCGGTAACGGTTCTCTTTCGCGAGTATCTATGGACTATCAAAGCGAATGTAGTGGCTTGGGCGATCTTATAAATTCTGCTAATTTAAAATAATACAGCTTCGCTATAGTTGCAGTCCAGTACTGCAACTATGGAGAAAGCTATCTTCTAGCTACCTTCTGGCGTACCTGACTTACGATGTGCAGCTGCTATTGAGAATAAGAGGAAGGTGTTAGTAGTCGGTCGGTATTCGCTTTTGTCAAAGTATATATTTTACGGAATTACCTAGAAGTTGTGCTAATGGATCCTAGGTTTTATTCTGGAGTTTTCAAAAAAGTTTAATATGAAAATTTTAACGACGCTTAGTCAGTTTCATGAATTTCAATGTTACCCAAGGTTATCATCATATTCAATGTTACTCAAAATTACCCAAGAGGCTTACATTAAATATTATATTCGATTCGATTTAAATACCAATATCAATTTTTAATCTCTGGCTTTCAGAGTCCAAATAACTAGATTCAAAGCCAGTGCAACAGAAAATTAAAAAAGTAATTGACATTTTAGAATTGTTAGCGCTGTTGCAATTCGCCAAAATCCTTTTAAAATTCACAAAATCTATCATAAATAATTAGTATATTCAAAAATTAAACGTGTAAGTGAATTATTAATTAAATAACGTGATATTTATACTTCAAGTGCCTTTTTATGGACATAAAAGTATAATACAACTAATAAACTTCTATTCAGTAAATAATTTAGTTTACCTAAATATTTTCATTAATCTTTAATAAATGTAGATGATGCACAGACATTTGAAAGTTTTCTAGTAAAGTAACTGATAACGTGGGCAAACTAATGCGTTTTATAATTTTTTTAATTTCTTATAAGGATTCATAATTAGATTAATCAATATTTTTTTTCTTTCACATTTAAATAATCGCGAAATCTTATATAGAGCTAATTAACTAATATCTGAAAGTAAGAATAGTTATATATAAAAAAATATAACATTTATTGATTTCTAAAACTTTGCTTAATAATAAGGAATTGAATGTAACATTCCACAGAATTGACTATTGGTGAGTTTTTTTTTATTTCAGATTAGAATATAAGTAGCCAAAAGAAAATACCTAAGAGGAGATTAAAATGATATCAACAATGGAGTTATAATAAATTAGTTATTGTAGCTTGGAATATCAGCAGATTTTGGGAAAAGCTGTGTGCAAAAGTTTGATAAATGTGTGACCGCTACCCAGGTTACCTGTTCGGAGGGACTCCGGTCAGCAGTTGGGACAGAAGCTTTAATTCATTAGAAAATGTGAGTACTAACATTACCTCTTAATATTTAGATTATACCATATAGTAAATGTATCTAATTAAGAAATTAAATTTTGTACTGTAGCAAGCAAAATCTATTTGTTGTGTAGTAGAATAAATTCTTAGTAATTAAATATTGCTGTTAGGTTTTGTATTATCTATCTAACTTAAGAAAGAAGGAGGCACTCAATTAATAAATTGTATTAATCATAAAAACACAATCTTACTTGTTAAATTTTAAATATATTCTTCAACTACAATATACTAGTAGTATCAAATTTGATTACTTTTTAACACATTTCATGATATTTGAAATATGTTTTATGGATATTTTGATGCTTTGAAGAATAAATAATTTTTAAATATTGCATTTTTATGCCTTTATTGAATTTTTTTAATGTAATAGATATGAGTTCTGCTAGAATGATATTAAAAACACTTTTGAAACCAGGTCTATTTATTGGAATAAAATTAAGATTTTTCGACATTTTGAGTAGTTTCTTTAAAATGTTTAACCTTTTCGAATACCCATTATACAAAACACACATTTAGCTATTTTATAGATTATACATATTGTTAAGTAAATAAACTTTTTATTAAGTTCTTAAAAAATACAGGCATGTTCATTATATTTAGGCAAAATCTAGTAGGTCTCTGAAAAAAAATTTAGTTTTTGTTATTTGTTTGATTATGAATTTCTATTTTTTCAATGTGTATTCTAATTTAAATAATATTTTACTGTGATTTTTTAAAGCAGGTATGTATAACAGATATTATTATTAAGTATTATTGTATTTAAGACTAGTGATTGTCAGTATCCTATGGAATTTGGAGATTGAAAGGAATAGAGAATGCACTTGTTTGTATGCATACTTGAGCACTATAACATCTTTTGCGCACATGGCTAGTCTCATTGAGATTGGTGACATGGTTAAAATCTGTTCAAGGACATTATTATTAGCGTTATGAGGTTTTGGCTTGTAGATTATGGTGTACTAAATGAATGGAGGGGTTCACTATTCCTTAACATGATGATACAAAAATATATACATTAGGGTGGTCCTTAGCAGGGGTGTTTTCGAATTTTTTTGCTCCCAGGGGTTTGAGCACTTAATATTAATTAAGATAGTCCTCATTCCAACCAAAGTTTCTTATAAAAATTACAAGGAGAAAGATTTCATTGTTTTTCAGAACTTTTTAACTTGAGGATAAATAAATTTAAAATAATGAGACATACATATTCTTATACAGAATTTAATGCTCAACAAAAAATGTTACTTATGATTTTTCACTAAGTTTATTGGTTCAAAAGTTATTCAAGCTCAAAGTTTAATTTTTAAATAACTATCTATCTTATCAAGTATATTTATAAAGAAAAAAACACTTGTTTTGTGAAATACATTACATTTTTTTTAAAAGTTATTTTATTTATGATTAATTTATGTAAGTATAATGTTTCTGTGGAATTGTGATCAATATGTATGTTTCGTCGATTGAAAAAACCGGAAGTTTTTCAATATAAAAAAAATAAATTAATTATAGTTCAGGTGAAAAATGATACCATTTAAATACTTCACCTTAATCAACTTTCATATTTCCAACATTGAACTTTTTCGAGTATCAACACAATATTGATTGTATTCTGATAAAAATTGAACTTTTAACTTAGAAATTTGAAGCTTATGAAAAATATTTAATATTTTTCACAATACAAGTGTTTATTTTATAAATATACTTTATAATATTGATAATTATTTATAAAATTAAACTTTAAGCTCGAATAACTTTTGAACCAATCGACTTAGCGAAAACTCATAAGATACCTTTCTTTGTTGAGCAATTAAATTCTCTATAAGATTATGTATGTCTCATTATTTTAAATTTATTTATGCACAATTTAGAAAATTCTAAAAAAAATGTTTTTTTTCCCCCATGTTATTTTCATAAGAAACTTTGGTTGAAATGCAGACTATCTTAGAGTTAATATTAAGTGCTCAAATTTTCATGGATTTTTTTTTATCATTTTGGAAACATTTGAGCCCCTTTTTTTTATTCGTGGGGAAACCACTTTACGGGTGCCCGAGCGCGGAGAGCGCGCGGAATATGTGGGACTCTTGCCGCGAGAAGCGCGACAAACTACCCACTAAACCACCACGGTAATCCCTATTGTAAAAGACAGGGCCTCGGGGTCGCTTTCGCATTCGACCGCAAAAGCATTTGAGCCCCTGGGAGCAAAGAAATTCGAATACACTCCTGCCAAGGATCACCCTATACATAAAAATATAATATAGGTATCGGATAGGTGCTCATGCCGAGAGGAAACAGTTAAATAATATTTTTTTTTTTTTAAATAAGTATGGATGTTTATGATCTCCATGACAAAATTCTCTTTGACATAATAAAAGCATTAATGGCAAGTTCGCAATACATTATTAATGAACAGTAACAAATGCATTAGTAAGTTTATAAAGAAACCCCATTTACATTGGACGCGCGCCAGAGGCTCTTGTCGCTGTCCGCCCGCAAGAACGTGTAGCACCACGGGGGTGATAAATTGTGGATGCGGCAATTTTTATTTAATACGTACGTATTTTAAATGACTAAGCACAGATTAAATGATAGTGGTATTAGTCATGGTATATTATACATTATTGCGAGCGTACCTCAGGAGAAAGACGTATGCTATTGCAGATAGTAGGCCTTATTTAAGTCTTACAATTTTCTAGTCCGTCCGTCCGTTCGTTGCCTGGCAGCGGGCTGTACCTCATGAACCGTAATAGGTAAAGGGTTGAAAATTTCAGAGATTGTGTATTTATATTGCTGCTAAGACAACAAATAATAAAAATCCAAGATGGCGAATATCAAAATGGTCGCCATGCAAATAAAAAATATATCGGTTAGTGTTGAATATATGAAAATATATCTTGTACGATGGTACAGAACCTTTCTTGTACGAGTTTGACTCGCACTTGACCGGTTTTTTTCAATTATTTTCGTAACATGTGGTAATTATTACATTTATACTATAAATTAAAACAGGCCAAGTGCGAGTCCGACTCGCGCACGAAGGATTCCGTACCATTATCTATAAAAACGGCAAAAAAATCATTTCTGTTGTATGGGAGCCCCCCTTAAATATTTGTTTTATTTTAATTTAACTATTTATTATTAAAGTGAATATATAACTAAATATTCTGTGAATATTTCAAGCGTCTACCTGTTGTATGGGAGCCCCCTTAAATATCTATTTTATTCTGTTTTGTAGTATTTGTTGTTAATAGTGACAACAGAAATACATCACCTGTGAAAATTTCACCTGTCTAACTATCACGGTTCATGAAATACAGCCTGGTGACAGACGGACAGACAGACAGACAGACGGACGGACAGCGATTTCTTAGGAATAGGGTCCCGTTTTATCCTTTGGGTATGGAATCCTAAAAAAAAAGCTTAAAGATTCAAAAGTAGATGATAATTAGCTATTCAGGTCGTTTTTGACTAACTACTAATTACTTAGCTTTTTTGCTATTATTTCTTTCGCAAATATATAACGCATGTCCTACGAATGGACAGTTTTGTCTTAATAGTACCTTCATGAGTAGACTCTACTACCATACTGAAACGGAACCCTAAAATACTAAATTTGTTTAAAAATATTAGTTTTCATACAAACTTTTTTTTCCTTTTTTTCTGTTTCACATATCGCAAATGCAATAATAGCAAAATATTGGTACTACTATTACTTATCTATCTAATTGTAAGTATCGTCCTAAATCTCATATCCATAACCCACATCTTAAACATAACTCTTGCATTTGAATGTGGATTTGTACAATATTTTTTCATACCATGAAGGTCTTTTTCCAAGTTCCAACTGCATAAATGCTGCAATTTTTTTTCTACTAAAACATTGTAAGTAGTGTTCTAAAGAACGATAAAGACCATTGTTTGAAATATGAAAGAAATATTTCTTGTTATACTTTCTTAGATTAACGCGAATATTTGACATTTTAAATAAATTACCTATGAGAGGTGTAAAGCTTTAAATTCTCCCGTGACCATGATTGCTGTAACGCATTAGAAACGTCGGGAACCAAAAATCAGTATAAATTCACGAAAAAAATCGAAAACATAGTTATATTTTCAATATTTCTTGATTGCCTGTGTTTCCTGTATATTTCTGAATCTTAACATGAATTAGATTAGTGTTGTAGCGCCCAGAATATACTCAAACAGGAAACAACAGGAAAGCTCATCTTTTAGTTTATTCAAACAATTGACATGTTTTAATTTAGACTTTTACCTCAACAACAAAAAAAGCTTCATTGGCACTCGTTTCCAACTTATACTGAACAAGCGTTTCCCTTCGGCTCCGCTCGTGTAGTTTATTTATGTATAATTATGTATACTATAATAGGTTTCACGTCATCCCATATTTTACACCCTCAGAATTGTCGTCATTTTTAGTCACAATAAGATTATTTCCAACATTCACTGGAACTTTAAAAATAATGGATTTTCAAATAAAACTGCAACTCTTTTTAACTCCTTTAGGGGTTTAATTTCTAAAAGATCCTTTCTTAGAGGATGTCTAGTCCCCATGAGGAATCTTCCTGAAATAAAATAAAGTTTGTAGCATTCATACTTTCGATTTCGTAGATTTGATTTAGAATCACAAACGTAATTTTATCCTTATAATTTTCTTTTGCCCGAAGCTAGCTCCGTTCTTGAGGGCCTAAGCGTGATATTAGACAGTTCATAAGCTCCCCCAATAAATAGACTAGAAAATGCAAAAAGTTTGTTTCAATATTGACTGGTACTTTTAGCGCGTTCAAATAAAAAAAAAAACAACTCTTTGGCTTTATAATAGCCAAATATTATGTTCATAGACAACATATAATTAACATTAAGTGTTAGATATTGGCTCATTAGCATATCGGTAATTTGAAAACAAAATGGAACATTTGATACATCAATGAAAGTTAATTGAAAAAAGAAAAAGTTTTCTTTTAAGGCATTTTGTAATTTATACTTTATTTGCACTTTCTTTTTATTTGACTGCTGTTGTAATCTATATTGTTTCGGCGTCAGAGGGGCGACAAGGAAACTTGCCAAAAGCATACGGGTCGTTGAATGTAGGCGATCCAAGATTTCTTTCTTCGAAATTGTTACGCGATAAGATGAAAGTTCTGGAAGTGAAGACTAAAGAATAGGTGTTTGAGCTAAATATTGTATGCTTAAATATGTTTGTGAAATTGGTTGATACTTTCTTTTTTAATGATTTCTGTATAAATTTGTGATTCAAAAGTTTTGACAAAACGAAGTTGTATATTGGTAACGCTTTCTTCTTTTTTTTTTTTTTTATGATCTTCAGTGACAAACGAGCAGACAGATCACCTGATGGAAAGTAGTACCTGTCGCCCATAACACCTACGGTTCATGCACTTAAGTTTTAAGTAACAAAAATGCAGAACCACAGCAAATGCGTTGTCACTGTGAGGACTAAGATGATATGCCTCTTGCCTGTAATTGCGCTGGCTACCTTATCCTTCAAACCGGAACACAACAATGCAATCATTGTTGCTTGGCGGCAGAAATAGATAAGGGGGTGGTACCCATCCAGTCGGACTCCTCAGGCTTGACAGAGTCAATTATATTGGGTACAAAAAAGAGATGTATCTCGCTTAAATCTTCCACCAATAATTAAGATATAGACAAATAATATTTACATCTGTGTTTACAAACATTTTAAATCAGTTTTCGACTCCCCAAAGAGAAATTTAATCCTTTCCCTGACCCCGCAATAAAATTCGCCCTTTTGTTTTGAAAACAATGGCGATCATTCTATCAGCTTTCTCAAGTGTCCGCTAAGAGCACCTACAACTCTTAGCGGGCACTTAGAGAATCGAGTGAGTTGCATAAAATAGTACTAACACTATTATAGGTCAGGGTCTCGTTCCAGTTTTTAGTTTGATTGTAATGTTTTCGGCTCGCTTTGGAATTGACATGTTATGCGGTAATGCGGAATTTCGTTGCGAGTTTTTGAAGGTCTCGCTGAATTTGCGAAGGCCTTTTTGTGTGTTTTTATGTAACTGTGAAGGTGCTTAGAGTTTAACAATTTGCTTTCTTTTTTTTTCTTTTTTTATTTTCAGTGGGTGTTTTTGTGTGGACGGCTTTTTTGTTAATGTCTTTGCTTCGTTGTTGTTTTGGTTTCTTTTTCTATCTATTGTCAAATGTTACATGTTGTAGATTGATGTATGTTTATGAAGTTTTTATATTCGAATTAAGAATTTGAAAACTTTAATAAGTAAACAAGTTTTATGTCATTGAAATAATTGAATATATTAAACTATAGTCTATTTAAGAAAGATATAAATTCGTTACTTTGTTCTTGAGATATTTTTTATTTCAATTGTCTGACACCTACTATTAACATTAACAAACAATGTGGCATGTCTATAGTACCTGGACGATTGAGCTTCGCTTGGTGTTTTTTTTATCAAATCGTGTTTTTTTTCAAAAAATATACCCAATTTATTGATATTTGCAAAATTTTATCTAAATACAAAATTTGATCCAAATTGTTAGAGCCGTTTCTGAGATACACAGAATGAATTTATATAATATATACCTGCACAGATTGATCATTTACTTTTTTAATTATAAGTTTCATTCGAATTTAGTACTTATAGGTAACAGAGGTCAATGTCATTGTTATATGTCAATGTGTTAACCTATTTTCTTTCCGGAATTTTCACGACACTACTTGATTGACTCATTGACAGATGGCAAAATAAAAAAGGTCTATTTTAAGAGTCCACCTTATTGTATATAAAATGAAGTTGAAAATACACAAGTATTATTTTCTACAATATTTGAAAAGAAGTATCAAATGGAAAGCAACTTTATTTGAAAATCTTTTTATGAGTGGTCTTTGTGTCAGAACAGATAAAAATTCTATGTTATTTTTGTTTATAAATTTTAATCAAGCGCACAAAGGAGGTTTTATGCGGAGTGAGGAAATGTTATATTTAAATTTCGGTTGAACTGATTTTAACGAGAGCTTTCTCGGATATCCGTGCCCTGAAGGTACCAATAAGTTTAGTTGTGTATTTAATATTATTCGATTCAAGTACTAATGATGCATCTTACAAATATGTATGCCTGCGAGTGTAAATAATAACATATAAACAACAAGTTAGGCAGTGGCAGCCCAGTGGTAACGCGCTCGCTTGGGAAACCGCTAAATACAAACAGCAATTTGATAGGAAAAAATAGTAGATTTTATTGACGGAAGCTTCTAGAATTAATTACCCTATTACCTGTGTCTCGAATATTAGAAATTAGCGACTCACCATCGCTTCGCACGGGTTCGTCTCTAGGTTGATTCCCCATACAAAGGTTCATCCCCATTTTTACTCCCTTAAGGGATGATTTCCGGGATAAAAACTATCCTATATCCTTCCCAGGGTCTCAAACTATCTTCTTACCAAATTTCATCTTAATCGGTTCAGTAGTTTTGGAGATTATTCGGTGCAAACAAACAATCAAATCCTTCCCCTTAATAATTTCGAATTTAATGTTCGAATGTCGATTAATGGTTACATTATTCCCGTTCAGAAATAGATCTAAAAATATTGACCAAAAGTCCACTCCTGAGGGTGGTTTCGTTAGTTGTAACTTTTGAATAAAAAAATGAATAATAAAAAAAAATAAATATGTTGGGACATTAACACACAGCACCATCTAGTTCCATGGTAAGCTACGAAGCCTGTGTTATGGATACCAGATAGTTGATATACTACACATATATAAATTTAAATACATACATAAGACTACAAAGATTCGTGCTTATCACACAAATGAATGAGCGGGACTCGAACCCGCGACCACTGGCATAGCAAGTAGGGTCACTACATACAAACTGAGCCAAACTAATGATCAATAATATGTAAAACATATATTTTTTTTAATTTCTAGCAAATTCAACAACAGTATAGAGGTCGTGTGGGTGCAGGCGTGAGGTGTTGGGGCAGTATGTCGGAAGGAGGAGGTATATCTTCCGCGGGCGGGGACACGGGAAAAACGAACCTTATAGTCAACTATCTGCCGCAGACTATGACGGAGAAGGATCTATATGCCATGTTTATGACAATAGGACCTATCGAGAGCTGTCGTGTTATGAAGGATTTTAAGGTATGTCGGTGATTTTTCACGTTTTTAAATTGTTTTTTTTTTTTCAAATTTTCTATAGGGAATATTTTTTTTATAATCGTTATTGCTTTTGAATTAAGCCTATATTAATATTTTTTAATGTAGTTTCTATTTGATTAAGAAGATAATTATTAAAAAGTGCAACTGTAGGTGGAAATTCAAAGTAGTTGAAACGCACGCCATTGGTCAGACCGAATAAAACGTCAAAGTATTATCATAATAGAGCGATTAGTGATTTTGTCGCTACATAATATAGTCGTCATTTTCCTATGTATGATACTTTGACGTCACGCCAAGCGGCGAAATGGCGGGCAAAGTATCCGTATCGGTATGATTTTTTTTATACAAGATTTTAATTTTTTGGAGCTGGATATTTTTTTTACAATTATATAACGATGTTAGCTATTGTATAAAATGTTTTAAAAATCGCGCATATTCCCTATTAGAATACTGTTTAACAAATATTTTCCGAAAGCTACTTAATCTACCACCATTGGTCAAGAAACGCCTAGACTGATAAACAATAAAAATTAAAAATCTTTAATATATATACTATACAAAATGGTAGACGCAAATGAATAAATTTTTCAAATTTCAATCGATAAGTTAATTTAGTCAGATTATGTATAGTAAAAAAGTTATATTGAGTACAAAAAAGAGATGTATCTCGCTTTTTTATAAAGTGAAACCGCAAATAATGGATACTGAATTATTTTATAGACTCTGTGGTATTATATTTTTCGACCCATGGAAAATTCGCCTTGAAGTAACAGCGTACTAGCCATTGATGGTCGGCACTCGGCAGGTCCTTATCAATTATTATTTTGACGACACGTTTGGCTCAGTTTGTAGTGACCCTACTTACTGTGCCAGCGGTCGCGGGTTCGAGTCCCGCTGTGTTCATTCATTCATTCGTCCATTCATTTGTGTGATGAGCACGAATGTATGTACTCCAGTCATGGGTGTTTATATTTATGATATATATGTATTTAAAGTTACATATGTGTAGTGTATCAACTATCTGGTGTCCATAACATAAGCCTTATCATGGAACTAGATGTTGCTGTGTGTTAATGTCGCAACATATTTATTTATTTAGTATTCATTTCAATAATATTTAGTTGGATTCTTATTCCATTTTAATATAGTTTAATTTTATATTTTCAGACTGGTTATAGCTATGGTTTCGGGTTTGTTAATTTCACAAGGGAGGAGGACGCCGCGAGAGCTATTGATACATTCAATGGCTACCAACTTAGAAATAAACGGTTAAAGGTAAATAAACTAGTGACACTATTACATTACTTGTATGTTCTTCTCTAATGTTTTTTTCTTAGGCTTAGTAATATTTTAATTTAACATATTGTTAAAAAGATGTTTAAAATGTAAAAAGTGGTAAAGATAGGTGTTTAACAAACAAATGAACAGGTTTTTGATTAAAAAAATTCATACTTAATAAAGTACTTTTTGTAGAAATGCAGACTTATTTAAAATAACACACGTCTTTAAATATATAAACACACGAATGGTCCCAACTACTTACTTTTGATGTATAGGTGTACGATATTCTATCACGTAGAGTGAGATAGATTGAAAAAATTATGTGACAACCATTTTTTAGAGTTCCGTATCCGAAATGCCAACGGGACCCTATTGCTAAGCCTCTTCTGTCTGTCCGTTTGTCAGCGGGCTGTATCTCATGAACCGTAATTGGTAGAGAGTTGAAATTTACACAGTGTGTTTCTATTTCCGCTATGATAACAAATAATAAAAAAACCAAGATGCAAACATTTTTTATTTATTTGCATGCCATGCATATGAAAAAAATGTCAATTTTCCTGGTATTGATTAGCGTTTTCAAATAAACAATAAAAATTATTATTAGTTAAAAAGTACGTAGTGTTATAGCTAGTACGATGGTGCGGAACCTTTCGTGTGCGAGTCCTACTCGCACTTGACCGTTTTTTTTTCTATTTCAGGTTTCATACGCCCGTCCATCCGGTGACGATATAAAGGATACTAACTTATACGTTACGAACTTGCCCCGCGCCATCACTGAGGACCAGTTGGAGACGATATTCGGCAAATATGGACGGATAGTGCAGAAACATATCCTCAGGGACAAGAGTAATGGCATACCGCGAGGCGTGGCTTTCGTTAGGTAAACATTTTCTCTTTTATTTTAAATTAGCGATTAACCCTCGCCATGAGATTCGACCCTAAGCACATTTTATATAGATATACATAAATAGCCAGCGTCAGCCACGTTTTTTTTTTGTGATTTTTTCCGATGTCTCAATAGTTATCCTGCTGTTCGTGGCGGAGCCAAATCCGACAAATCAAAAACTATGAAAATCGGTCCAGCCGTTCTCGAGTTATAAGTTTTGTAACAAACCCGATGTTTTATATATATTTATAAATATGTATGTATGTATTTTATATATTTATATATATGATAGATAAATAAATTAAAAATATCTTAAACCTTTTTAGATACTAACGTTATTAAAAAAAAAAATTCTCCCATAGATTCGATAAGCGAGAAGAGGCTCAAGAGGCTATAGCAGCTCTAAATAATATCATACCAGAAGGAGGAACGGAACCGCTATGTGTTAAGGTTTGCAATATTTTTTTATATGTGTGGATAAAAATCTTTGTGTTAATTTGTTTGTAAATTTTTTCGTTTCGTGTTTACTTCAGTATTTCTATTCCCATTTTGACTGTTGCTATTAATGTTGCCTCAAATATAATGTGTTGAGAGATAATTGTTTGATTACTGCGTAAATTTATGCATATGTAAAAAAAAATGAGATTAATTCGTATAAGCAAACGAACAGTCATCTCTCGGCCTACATTTGCATATTTTCTTCACTTTTCAATTGACTCTTTAACAAAAAAAAACATCCCTTGTATAATTTCATTCAGTCTAAAATCCCTTCAATGCTTTTGCTTTATCACTTCTCTTACTTGTAGAACTATTAACTTTTGAAACCACTATAAAATGATCTTGTCTCTGTGCATGCTACCTATTGGTGGGGGGGTCTAAATTAGACGGGTGCGGTCACTACATATGGGAGCACGCGGCGACGCCTGCTCAGCGATACTACGGTGCGAGATAAACATATAAGTTTGAATGTAAGGGCCTATACACACGGTGACTTTCTGACGCGCCGTCGACGCGCGTTTGTATCGATAATCGCAAGCAATATGCGTTTTTTTTGTAATTTATCAGCGCAGAATATGCGCACGTGTGTACATAATACGCGTGTTGGCGGCCCGTTTTTGAAATTTGGTGTGAATAGTCCCTTAAGGTATAACAGGGTATATAATATGTGAATAATGTAAAAATATGATTTGGTCATCAAATGAATTTTTTTGGGTGTGTATGGTCTAAATGTGTATGTAATTAAAAAGGAATACGAAATTTGATTGAAATAGTCTCGGGGTGAATTATGATGTTTTAAAATTGTGTGATACTTTCATAGATTTACGCGAATATTTGACATTTTAAATAAAACTATCTTTTCGGGTTTTTTTCGCGGATTTATTTTAATTTTTTGTTACCGACGTTTCGAATGCTTTGCAGCAGTCATGGTCACGGGAGGGACTGCGTGGTTGGATATTATAAAAATAATGTCTATTCCAGAAATTAAATCCATTGTTTTTTTAAAATATATTATTGCTATAGGTTTAACGAAATTAAGAATTAAAATCTGTGAAGTAATGTCAATTAATTTGAAAAAATAAGGCTTGCATTCTAATTGGGAAATTAGAAAGTAAGGCTTATTTGTATTGTGATAGTGTCTTAAATTGTTTGACTTAATTGTTGTTTTTTTTTAAATAACGGACAATCACTAACAATTTTTAATTAGGAATATTGGATTAAGAGAAAAATGTATTCATACATATTATTATTATTTTTTACTTAAAGACTCCTTTTTTAGCATATTTTACTATTTCTTATACTCGATGTGAGTTCATTTACACCTAATAAAAAAAAGAAAAAACAATGATACTGTAGAAGGGCACAGAGAATATAGAAAAATTGCAATTCTTCACTTTATAACCTTCTTTGGGTGTTAGGTAACTGCTCTAAACGTGCTTTTGTCTTGCGCCTTCCTATTTAACTAAATAATAATATATACTTGTTTATAGAAATTTTGTTGAACGCTAGAATCGAATCTGCGACTATGGTTGGTATGGTTATGCTTTTATATAAAAAGCATGCCCATAACTAACATATGGCAATTTTTGTTGACATATTTCTGTCTAATAATGAATTTGTTAGAGGAATGTTAGACAAGTTTTGAATTTTACAAAATTATTATAAATTACCATTTGTAATTAATTAAATAAATTTGTAATTACATGTAAATTTCTCTTTTGAAGAAAAAATAATACACGTTCTGAATTTTCTTCGCTAAACCATATGGTGGTTGCTTAATGATATCTAATGCTTTTTAATTTGCTAACTTATTCATTAAAAACCTTTAAAATACCAATTAAACTAACTTTATTCTAAATTTGAGATTTTAAATATATATTTTATTCAAATAGGTAGCGGAAGAGCATGGAAAACAGAAAGCTGCGTATTACGCAGGATGGGCGGCGGGCTTTCATCACAATAGGGGTAAGAATTTTGAAATACCCTAATTTTTTTTTCAAAAAAAAAAAGAAATACAAAAAAAAAAAAAAAAAATAGAAAAAAAATAGAAATATAATTAAAACTGCTTTTATTATTTATGAAAGAATAATTTATATATTAGATTTCTACTAATAAATTCTCATACTAACATGCATTATTTTTTTTTCAATGATATATACTGATATGTACTAATATGTATGTATTTTATTAGATTTACATATATCATTTAATTGACAGTTGTTAGCCAAGCCACAGGTTAAAAGAATATTTTCTTGTGGTTGAGTGATTAAGTAAATGCGATTGGAAAGCGTTCTATATCTTGGGTTAAGAAAATAATATAAATAAAAATAAACAGATTAAATAAAAAAGCCTTTTATCCCATGTTGTTTGTTGCTTGCAGAAAATACAATAACACAATATGTTCAGTACCATTTAAATTTGAAATATTAGGAGTTATAGCGAACACTTGGAAGTTTTTATAATTTTATTCTATTTTATAAGAATACCTATATATGTATGTAGTAACAACGTTTAAGTAAAAGTGATGAAGGTATATGTTACATATGAGAAAGCACCAATTCACAAAATCTAAATTAAAAAGATCTAATTTTCATAATTTGTCGACGTTGTAAGCTAATATATAAAAAATCTTTCAATAGCTGCACAAAACGCTTGTATCAGACAAAAAAATATGAGAAAACCCTCAATTTTATGACTTGGTACATTTTGGCACCGAACTAACATTACGAACCCTTTCACGCTGCCCGGACAGTACCGCAAATGGTACCACAAAGGCACCACAGCCTCGACCAACTGGACATGTTGCACCGCCACGACTATTACATGCACCAAAGCGTTCCCACTCGGTACAGACGTGACTACCAACCGGCATATATGACGCACCATCGTCCGTTTTGAAAAGGGCTATACTGTAAAAAGTTCCGCCTAACCGATTCTAGGATATAGGCGTGGACGTTTGCTATTGACTGATTGTGTTGTGGGTGCTCTGTTATGTTTTATATAGTGGTTCCTTTCTTTTTTTGGTTTCTTTTTGGTGTATCAAGGGTCGTCCGGTTGAAGGATTAGTGTTGGGTTTTGTTGTAGATGTTATATAGTGGTTACTAGTTATAGTGATGGTTATTTCAGGTTTTAGGTGCAATATTTTATTGTAGTGATATTTTATTTATTTTTTTTTCGTTTTCGTTTAAAAGGAAATAGTTTCGTAATAATTATGATTAGTAATTATTTTCTACGTTTAATGTTGTTTCTATGAAAATATATAGAAATCTTATTTATTTATTTAGATTTACCAGTGGTAATAACATACACTCCAGCCTTTATGTGAAAGTCTTTAATAATAATTTGTATTATCTTTATTAGTTTCAGTACTAAATTTTGTAGTTTTAAGCAATGAAATATAGTAGAGCTTTACCCACAACGCGAAATTTAATAAGTGTTAAAGTTACTTTGCTATAGATCCCCTACCATTGTTATAATCCTAGGCTTTGTTATAGAGTTAAATGTATAGAGAAGTGTCACTTATTGCTGTATAGTAAGTTTTTTTTTAATATATATCTGTATCGGTTGCCATGTAAAAATTTAAAGCTGAGTAATTTTTTTAAAATTTAAAACAAAGGATTTAATTTGTATTAAATTTGTTTAAGTATAATATATTTAGTTCAATCAATTTGTTTTTTATCGTTTTTCATTAAAATAAAACTAAGGGACCTTAACTCAGCACAAAATTCGATATTTCTTTTTAAAATGTAAAATCCTTAATTTTTTCGTTTAGGCAATACATATTAATACACTACAAAGTGGCAATGAAATGTTTAGAATGGTCTAGAAAAAATGTCATCTCTTGTTTTTAAACGTTCTAACAGTTAAATTTATAATATTATATATTGTCATCATTTTAGCGCTTCTATACTAATATATAGTCTATGATAGTATATTTTGAACAAGGATCTTATTCTTACTTGTACTGTTAGCTTAGGTAGCAAATATATGTAATATATAAATAATATAATAGCTATGAAAACTTAGTTTTAAACGTAATTTGTTCGTATGTCAATTTATTGATTCTGTGCAATACCGTCGGCCATTTTGTTTAATAATATAGACAGTTAATGGGCTAGGATTATTTGAATGATGAAATTTTTAGTTTTTCACAATATAATTGGCCAACGGTGTTGCCATATAATGGCTTATGAACCACACGATGTGCTCAATAGATCGTACCTAAATAGTCTGTTAAACAGAAGTTAAAAGTTATTATATTCAAGCTCGCTTCGTCGTTTGTTTGTGTATTAATAAAACAAATAATAATATTTTACTAATATACATTTAATGTTGGCAACACTTTTACATGTTCAGTGAAAGGGAATTTGTTGCCATATAATTTGTATAGATATTTATGCCGGACGAATTTTATTTTTATAAACTGTTAACATATAATAATATATTATAGTTTGTTATTCATTAAGCCATAAGTTGAAAATGCAATGAAATAGTTTAAATTAATTTTAATTTAATAGGTTGGGTTAAATTTAAACGTCATTAATTCATTGGTGTTGTGTATTTTTTTTAATATAGATAATTTATATATTTTATTATCAATAGAGAAGAGGTCGCCTTCCGGGTTATAGATATAAGATATGAAGTTTACGCGAAATTATTATTGTGTTGAAATCATCGAATAATATTTGGATGTGTAGCATTTTAAAGATTTCTCGTCATATTTTTAGTATATGAATTTTAGTTTGTTGGTGTTAGGTTTGCTATATAATTGGAAGGCTCGAGTCATTGGGAACAATGTGCTATACTCTATGGTTATAGTATAGTCTATATTTTCTCTCTATGTAAATATATATTTGTCTCTTTTCTTCTTTAACGATAAAAAGATTGCGGTAGTATTAATTTGCATGTACATAGATAGTTATAGTAACTTATGTCAATTTATTATGGCATTGTTCTTCCCGATTCGAGTCGTTACATTGACAATATGCAACGGTGATTCGAATGTTCTGTAGTTACTTCGGAGTCTATAAGTGTTGTTCTCGATTGTTCCTAACTTTAACTTCTGCATCTGTGGTGGGTACCAGAAAATACAATGTTTAATTTTTTTTATATATGTTCTATAGAAAATGTAAACATTGCTTAAAAAAGAGGTTTTGTTTGTTTGTTTTTTATAATTTTCGGTTCTGGCACCCAGTACAAACGCTTTACCCTAAATTAGTTGATAATTTAAAAAAAAAGTCTTAATATACTAACTAACGAGGAAGTAGATAACGTACCCGTAAAGATTGTTTAGTGCGAAATAGTCTTTCTTATATCTATTGTATATTCATACACAATGTATGTAATATATATAATATCCACAGTCTAAGGAATAATATAGACAGTGTCAAAGAACTAAAAACGAAGCCAAACAATAATGTTTTAAAATAGTAGGTATACAAATGATAATTTATATGTTACATATAATATATATGTATAAAATATGTAATTTGGAAAGTTTTTCGCACTATACAGCGGAATGTAGGTACTATAGTATGCTAGATCTAGTTTATGAAAGTGAATTGTGCCTAATAACGCGTATTTTCTAAGTGTATACTGTCGATGCTCATTGTTACTAAATATTAGTTTTAGTTTTATATAATGTGATATACAATGAATTTGTCTTAATATTTAGTTATTTAAATCATTATAAAATTACTGATTTAGGGATGTATAGATCTTGATAATTTTAGACAGTTATATCCATACACTCATATAGATAGGATGATTGTGCGGGACGTGTGAGGGGAGACGCGGGAGAGGCGCACCCGACTCTTATACTTACTTTTATATGACACGATGAATATATAGCTTTAGCGTTAATAGGTAACTCGCCATTTGATGGCAATACAACGCTTCAACGTCGACACTGTTCGTTACAAAGTTGATTTGATATATTATATATTTTAGATTTAGTGTTTATTCTAACGACACTGTTTATTCTATCAACTATCTGGTATCCATAACTCAAGCCTTGTAGCTTACCATGGAACTAGATGATGCTGTGTGTTAACGTCCCAACATATTTATATACATTTTATTATTCTATATATAACGTGTCTTCTCCATTCTACGCGATTTTGGTGAAATAAGTGTTGCCCACATGGAATTCCTAGGAGCTATTGAATAAAATAAGTCATAAATTAGTTGATATTTTGATTTGATCGATTTTTGAGGATTGCTTTGGCAACATTTCCCTCAAAATCAAGGGTGTCAAAATTATCTTTGTAGGAATATTTTGCAGCTCGCACCAAATTCATTGTATATCATTTTCGTAGAATGTCTCGTATTATTCCATACTATATACATATAATTTTCTTATAAGATAGTTCATTTGTTATTTAACAATTTAATGTTTAATCGATATGATATCGAGAATTGAGAATCGATTAGGCTGGTATCGATGTGAATACGAAAACTTACGTCTAGTTATTGTTACTGGCTTTGTAAAACTTTGTCATAGCTTTACGATATAATTGGCCTTGTGATTATTAAGACGTTTTATATTTACATACGTACATACATATATATGTATATATGTCCGGGACGGCACTATTTCACATTTAAATTTTTCAAAATTTAATACGTTTTCTACAAATGACATTTTTTTTATATATATTAAAATAATTATTTCTTGTTACATTAGCAGATTATAAAAGCAATATAGATTGTCTCTTAAGAGCAGGTTGAACTTATAAAATCGTTGAAATCGAATACTTAAAAGTCGTTCAAACTTCTAAAATATTCAAGAATTGATAGTACGTATATGTAATGGTAAGGATATTTTTGAAGTATTTAATGTATGTTCTTGAAATTTTAAACCATTAAGAGACGTACGTTTTAATAAAAAAAAAAATTATTATAAATATATTTAATTGCATTAAAATGGGATAGTTCGACAAATGTGAGACGATTGGCTAGATAATTTTTTTTTTTTTTAAACGAAATCTTTATGTTTAAAGTGACATGATTACAATAGTCAAAAAGAAAAGTGGTCTAGATTTTTAGAATATAGGAATATCTATTTTGTTTTTTTTTAAATAAGTATTTTCAGCCTTGAACGTTAAAATTGTTATTGAAAAAGTCAACGATTCTATTTTAATGTAATCCCTGTGTAGTTTCTTAGTATTATATCTTATAGTTAGAAGTATTAAACGTTTTAATTAATTTCCCATGATATGCAATATATTTTTTAAATATTTTTCAAATTATTTTCTAAAAATCAATAATCTTAGATGGTAATCATTTTAATAATCCGTAGTCCCTTAATATTTAACTACAATTTCGCCCTAAAAAATATCTCAATCGAAATGTGTTAAGTAGCAAAACTGTTTTAAAATCATTTTTATGATGAATAGTTAATCACATTAGTCTTTGTTTTATTTTAAATAAAGTCTTAGTTAAGTTTTTTCTTAGTTGCTAGCTCCATCTATATTTTACTCTTTAAGCACATATGTACATACATATGTGTATGTCATTGGCAAATTGATATGGGGTATTAAAATATCTTTGATTTAATATTTCTATATTGTTTTTGGGTTTTCAAAATATGTATATGCATAGAAAAAACTATTTGAAATGATTTCATCTGGTATAAATTTCAGTCTAATTAGCCAAAAATACCTCATTAATTTATGACGGGCAATGGCAGTTGTCCATAAAGTAAATACTTCTATATAGCTAGTAAGATGAAGTGTTATGGAGTAAGTGAGACTCTTTTTTTGACCATTGGAACCGTTACGCGCGTGCTATCACTTCCACACACAAAATTTACTCAAATACCACAGACTAAGGAATAATATAGACAATGTCATAGAATTAAACATGAAACCAAAAAATAATGATTAAAAATAGTAAACAAATCAATTTGTATAGTGATGACTTAGTAATAAATAAATAATAATAGATTACAGATTTTATTATAATGAACAAAAATAATTTAATAAGCTCATATTAAGAAACTCTCACTTTCAAAGGGATAAGAACTAAAGCTTAAAAATACAAAAGAATATAGCTAGTATTATTTTTATTATTCTTCTTTTATTTTTATAATTCTTTAAAGGAAGTAAACAATCTGCGTGGTAAAATCAAGAATAGTAAGCATATATAGCAAAATCACGCGAAAATCTCAAAGTCAATAATATGTTTTTTTGACTGTTGCCATTTATTTTGGCGGGCTCTGTTTATATTAGTTTGAATGAAACACTACTTATATGGGATGGCAGGGATTCCAAGTGGTCAAAAGAAAAATAGAGCTAATAACTGAGCTGAGCTATAAATGATTGTTAGCAATATAGCAATATTATGAATTTGTCAATATGTCATTTCAATTTGCTATATGATACATCATTATGCTAATTATAATTTGAATTGCCTAAAATATAAAAAAAAAACCGCACTTAGTTTTATCACTGGTAGCTATTCTTTGTGATTTTGTAAACTGAAGGACGATGTGATGAGGGAACGAAAAATGTAAAAGTATTCTTCCAAACTTTGGCCAAATGGTAGACTTGTAAAAATAAATATTATTAAACATGGTTGTATTTTATTGTTAATCTGTGGAATGTCAATTATTTTTTTTATCCCATACCTTTGTTTTTTTCTGATTTTTTAATAATTGATTTATGTACAAAAACTATTTAATACAATATTCGTGTGTTTTTCCTTTTATTTTTTTAATTTTTCTTTAAACAAAAAGCGAAATTTAATTTTCGAAATAAATATATTTATTTATTTTTACATTTTTAGGAGATATGCCATTTGCCTGCGGTAACTGTATGATGCCTGATTCCTGGGACGGTTTTACTGCTCCCCCAGTACCGGGAAGTAATCCGAATACTCCAAGAAATGGGTGCAGACCAGGCGTTTGCGTTAATAACAGGATGGGTTACCAACCTAATTACCCCAAAAATACTAGATCTGGTCGAGGCAGGAATTTCCCATGGGGTCAAGGGTTTGGAGGTGATGAAAGGTTAAAAGGGCAGCGATGTAGAAATGGCTCAGGGCCGTATTGGTGAACGAATAGTTTAATTTCAAGTTGTAAATATATGAAAGGGTCCATATACTAAATGGATTATTTTTCAAGACTTTGCTTTGAGAAACATGAATGAGGGAATGAATGTAGGAATGAGTGAACTATATTTTATATAGTGAGGCTCAGTGAGATAGATAATGCAAGGATAGTAGTAGCTCTTTTTTTTTTATTAGATTACGCTATAATTTTCTGTTTAAGACTGCTTGGGGATTTGCCATTTAAAGTACTAAAAGAGGTACAATTATATTGAATATGTCGTAAAGTACGTAAAGAAGTGTATAAAAATACATTTGCATTGGCAATAAAAAAAATTATTGCTATATGCGTAAAGTCATCAATGCTATAATTTCTTAATTGTCAATATGATTTTCATTTCATTATAATAAAAAAAAACCAAATACTTCCATTAAAAGAATTTATAGTGGAAAGTACCGAAATATAAATAAAAATATGCATCACGTAAGTTGAACTTGTATAGTGCAAAAAGTACGTTAGAACCCTGATATATGTCTAGTTTTCGCCCTTGATTCGGCTCTTATGGCACGCTGGTAAAAATATAGTGTATATATAACTAGCGATTCACCCTCGCTTCGCTCGTGTTGAAACTATTGAACCGATATAGATGAAATTTGGTGAGAAGATAGTTTAAGACCGTGGGAAGGACATAGGATGGTTTTTATTCCGGAAATCATCCCTAAGGAAAGTTTGTATGGGTAAGCAACCTTGAGAAGAACCCGAGCGTAGCTAGGGTGAGGCGCTAGAAGTGTAAATTTTTAAAATCGATTCGTTGATTATCTTCTGCATAAGAATAAAAAAAAACATTTATAATAGTTCAAAATACAGTCCATTTTTTTATAATATTTAAAGTTAATAAGAAAAATAATTCTTTATTATAATAGATAAGCTTAAAATAAATATATTTGACTATCGCATGACAATTTTGCTACCCCAAGGAGAAATGTGCATCGACCAGGGCTCGGGATCGGTTTAAAAAAAATCGTTTAATTCTGTAATGTAATGGTTAATTCATCGGCCGTTCTTTAACCGCTTAATGGAAACTAAGGGTTTAGTAAAGCGAAATAATAATGGTTAACGGTTATTCTTAGAGAAAGGTTAGATTTCGGTTTCGATACCGAAATAAACCGGTTAATTCATTCATAAGCAAGAAACGTTCACGCATCTTTCTACTAAGCCATTCACCATTAGCAAAGACGCGCCAAATTCAAACACACAAAAACTCATTTAAGCGGTTAATTTTGTTCATGGAACCTAAATTCGTCAAGAACCTTTTTTCCGGATTTAACCGGTTAAAGAACGTAACCGAAACCCTAAACCGAAAAGCCTTTCGGCTTGGTGTTAATGACCAAAACCGGTTTAAACATTGAACGGCTTTCCGAACCTTGGCATCGACTCATTTAGGTCAACTTACGTGAGGCATGTTATATTTATACATATGCACATACGTTAAGTATAACCGGTTCAAATGGTTTTTTTTTGTAGAATTCATGCAATGGCTACTCAAGTCAATTTTGGAATCTAGGAGACCAGATTAAATCTAAAATATTTTTTTTTCTGAAATGAAATATAATTGGATTTCTATACAATTTTATTTTAAGAGGTTGTTCATTTGCTTATTTTTATTGAATAGTTGCGGTATTTATTTAAATTTGCATTTTTAGTTGTGTTATTTAACTTTTTTCCATTTCTTTCTTTGTAAGGATTTCATATGTCAAGGGGCTTATAATGTTTAGATATTTTTTTTAAACGAGTATATTTTATTCAGTGAATTAATTATTTTAGTTTTGTGTATTTGTACTTTTATTTATGGCGGACAGTACAAAAGTGGCTTAACTTTTTTTATGAAGTTAAATAAAAAAATTGGCCTATTTGGCAAATACAAGATTTGCACGTACCTACGATTAGCTATACAAAAATTACATATGAATCAATTTAGATTCAAAATTGGTAATTTTTTTTATTATTGTGTGGTTTTAGGCCGTTTTTGGGTTAACGGTCCCATTTTTCTCTACTACGAGTAGGTCTGTAAAAAGGCTTTGTTTTTGCTGTATAAGTTTGTTTGTATTATACATAGGAAACAAAAACACGTTGTTTTTTTTTATTAAAAAATTATAATATTCTAATGATTTTTATTTTCAATACATGTTAACTTATCTATACTGCCGTATCACATTCGTCGTAATATTTTATAAGATAGTATGAAAACTCCATATTATTTAATGGTTAAATTTTTAAATCTTTTCAAATTAGAAAGCCATGTGATGCGGCACTATTTACAAATCAGTCTAAATAAAGTAATTCAAAGTTATATTATTTCAAACATAAACTAAACAAATATATAAGAAATATAGAATAAAAAAATTAATTTCATTAAATATGGACGGATATGTCAACCGCCATTTTTGTAATTATCGTTCAACAAAATGGCCGACTCAACGGCTTTAGACAGATTAAGTATATCAACCCGTAAACACTTTATGAAGATTTTTATTAAAAAAATATTAATAGTCATTGACATTTTGTTTGATCCATGGCAAGAATTTAGCGAGATCAGTAAACACGACATAGTGAGTGGGGTCACATCTGTATTCATTCTGTCTCGCAACCGAAAGAGAGACGAGTCCTCTCAAGTACCAAGTGTTTCCCATATCAAACACCATACCGCCTCCGCTGTCACCGTTACACACAGATGTACCTGTAAAACAATTTTTTAATTTATAATAATTAAATCATGATTGTTATTTTAGTTCTGTTATGTTGTTAAAAGATGAGTAATTTATGTGAATATAATCAAAGTACATCGTTTTTATTATTATATTTTTTATGGAAATAATTATTTTAGTTTGAGAAAGATTTCACTTAAGCTAATGGAGTGAAGTTAGGAGGTCGGCGACATACGACATTATCACCAAAGACGCTATTATAGATTAGGTTGAAGATAAGACGCTTTAATATATAATTAAACATATGCATTACATATTTACGGTCGTTTTTATTATGAATAACGACACACTTCACTTAGCTATATAACTTGCCGCTAACTTCAGTTGTAACACTAAAGCGCAATTTCAGCCATTTTATAAATTATTGTTAATGATAAAACTAGCTAGTTTCCATTCTGACGTCCATACAAAATGCTGTCTATAATCCACAGATTAGTTAAAATAAGTGTTTTGCACAGATTATATTCACATTTTAATATAAAATTAATCCAATTAGATCCTTTCTTTGGATGAATTGTTATGTTCCGATATGTTTTTAAAGTTTCTAGAAAAGCACATAAGAAAAAGTTTAAAAGAACACATTTTGAATGTTATAAGGTTATCATCAGGCTTATTATATTTATTTAATATTCATTCATAAGCATAAGCTTTAAATAATATTAGTTGAAATACAAGCGGATAATGGTGAGTGAGAGTGAGAAACGCTAGTAAAGGTATAGTTATTCAAGCCGAACTTCTAAAAGGAAAGCGATTTAATTATCCACACAAAGAAGCCAGAGTACTATGTGAAACATACTTTTCCTAACGCCGGTTCGTGCATTGGTCGGATCTGGAATAAACATGGAAAGTTATCTAATTGTTTTGTTAGTTGCGCTGTCATTAACTTTTTAATGCCTTTCTAAATTAATGTGGTTACGTCATCTTTATTATATCGCTTCTAATAGAAGTTGGCATGTTTTTGTTTTTTTTTGTCATTGTTGTACGTCACGATATATATACGATTTGAATTACGTTGGATTAGTAATTAAATAGATTGAAAAAGCCGTGACGAATGTATGGTTGAATGATTTAGTCTGTCACTTGACATTTTTGACAGATAATTAAATATTTTGTCTAGATCAATGATGGCCCCATATTCCATAACAATAATTTTTGTCTGAGCAAGTTATAAAAGTATCTTACTGCTAATAGATATAAATAATTTGGTTATTTATTTTGAATATATATAAGTATATGTATTTTTTATTTTCAATTTTATTTTCCAAAGTAGAAGTAACTAAAATACAATAGTCCGAGAGCTGGTGAATATTTTAGTGTAGGTTCTTGAGGCACTACAGCAAAATTTTGTAATTGTCCTTGAAGGACTTCTAAATAAGATGGTGGAGGTATGGCTGACAGGTAGCGGCACCCTAGCAACCGCTCAATTTTCTTTCATCCATCAGGTAAAAAAAAAAAACTATTAGATTAATCTGGCTTTTTTGGGATTATTTGTATTCAAGTACCTATATTACTCTCAAAAAATACCAAATTGCCTCAAGAACATTTTTTCATTTGTTTAAAAAACCATTTTGTAACAGTCGGGTTAACATTTAGACCCGACTGAATGATCTGGCTTTTTGGTTTTTTTATTCCTTAAATGTCTAATTTAAAGATTTTTTTTTAATAAAGAAATTTCCCTTAAAAAAATACTTAAGTGTTGCTAGAATGCCGCTACTCGTCAGCCATACCTCGACTATCTTATTTAGGGGTCCTTCAAGGATAATTTTAAAATTTTCTGTAAGGCCTCAAGAACCTATCCAAAAATGTTTATCAGCTCTCCTACCACAACTAGGTGCATATATAAATTTAATAAAAGAAAAGTGAACTAATGTGATCTAATAGAAAAAAAAAGCAGAGCTGATTTTCAAATAACTTTAGTACTTTTAATATACTTAGTAATTATACATACCGTCTCGATATCCGGCGCAATATGTGTACTCCGAAGTAAATCTGACGAAGAAATCGCTGAAAGATCTGATGCATGTTTCAGTGTCGACTACCGGCATTTCTACTAATGCAAGCTCTTCATTCGGCACTCCTGTTTCGTCGAAGCCCCAACCTACCACCTGGAAAAATATTAAAATAAAATATTATTGTCTTTTAATATAAATTTTATATACCTAATCCTCTCACAGTGACTACTGTTTTTTAATTAGTAAACAGTAAAGGATTGCACAATATTATGACAGAAAAACTTCATAGATTATCTATACATATAATAAAACTGTAGAGGTTGAATGTCTGTACATAGAAAAAAAAATGTTAGAAACCGAGTCAGGGATGAAAGAAGAGAAATAGAACAAATCCAGTTTTTTCACGGCACGTTTGGCTCAGTTTGTAGTGACCCTACTTTCTGCGCCAGTGGTCGCGGGTTCGAGTCCCGCTGGGGGCATTCATTCAAGTGTAATGAGCACGAATGTTTGTACTCCAGTCATGGGTGTTTATATTTATAATATGTATGTATTTAAAGTTATATATGTGTAGTATATCAACTATCTGGTATCCATAACACAGGCTTTGTAGCTTACCATGGAACTAGATGGTGCTGTGTGTTAATGTCCCAGCATATTTATTTATTTATTATTTTTAATTTTTTTTGTTTCTGTCTGTCTGTTTGTACGGGTTAATCTCCGAAACTGTTGGACCGATTTAAATGAAATCTTGTATGATGGTATCTTATATCTCCGGTCAACATCTTAGATACTTTTCATCCCGTAAAATTAAAGAGTTCCCGTGGGATAGTAAGAAAACTATAGTAATTTATACAGTTTTATACACAAAAACTACCGATTGGATTTTAATTAAACTTTGCAATGATATAGTTTATACATCAGAATAACAAATAGGCTATTTTATATCCCGGAAAAATGTACGGTTCCCATGGGTTAATTTGTTTCTGTTTGTCTAGAGGCGAACCCGAGCGAATCCGACAAGATAGTTTATTTAAAATGACAAATATTCGTGTATATGTAAGAATGCTTCATAGAATAATTTGTTTTTTTTGATAATTCTTATAAATAAATCTATTATATTAGAATAGACACTAGGTATGGAGAACGTCCTAATTCTATTTTCTGAAATTTATTCACTTTATGGCTAGCTATTAGTAAATCCAAAAGGTTCAGTCGATCTGAATCGGTAAGCTTATTTTCTCGTAAACTTTCCTTATTTGTTCGTCCGTTTCTCGTTAATAATTGACAATAATTGTACATTTTTCTCGTGTTGCTGAGAGATTTTCAAGTTAATTCTAGTAGAAGATCAAAGCTAAGTTATTTATTATATAACTACTCTAGCCACCGTGATGACACGTTTGGTTCAGTTTGTAGTGACCCTAATTGCTGTGCCAGAGGTCGCGGGACGTGGGTTCGAATCCCGCTGGGGGCATTTTTTTGTGTGACGAGCCCAAATGTTTATACTCTAGTCATCTGTGTTTATATTAATAATATGTATGTATTTAAAGTGTTATATGTGTAGTATATCAACTATTTGGTATCCATAACAAGCCTCGTAGCTTACCATGAAACTAGATGTCACAACATTTATTTATTAATTAAAGTAACTCGATTTAAAACCCACGACTAAGCGAGATTCAGCTACTGTTTACATTTCGAGTTTTTTCTATTAAAGACCAAAACTAATATATCTACCCCTACTTGGAACCCACGCCCCTTAATTGAAACGCTACTATGCTGTGATGATATTTTTTTTGTAAATAATAATAAAATTGCTCTATTTGCAAATTGCACAGGTTGCGTCAACATTGCAGATACTCGTTGTTACGTCGTTATGTCGTTACGCCGGTATTGCCCAATTTGTTCATAATTCATACAGTTATTTGTTTACGTGAATCATTTTGTTGTTTGAATTGTTTTGATATATCAAATTAGTCGTTGAATCATTAATATTTTAATAAAAACGCGTTGGGGATATGTTTAGAATTTTTGTTTTAATATGTTATAGAGCTGTGAGAAGAAAATATTTTATTTTATGTACTTTTTTTAAATAATTCATTAAAAATAAAATATGAATGAATGATCTATTAAATCAGAAGAAATATAATTATGCGATTATTATCATAAATGTGAGTATTCTGTTTTCAGAAAAAAAATGTTCTTTTCCTTGCGCTTCCGCTAACGTCTATCCAGTTATCCACCACCCCTAGGCCCTAGAAAATTGGTTTATTCGATTCGAATGATTCATTTTAATCCAATTTTTTTTTAATTAGATGCAAAGTAGTATTATATTTCGCCAATGTGGATTAGGTATGGGCTGATCCCTCTCGTATTGAAAGGATGCCCATGCCCAGCAGTGGGACGTTAAAAAGGGCTGATTACATACAGTATTATATACTTAAATAGGATATTAAAATCCTGTGAGCCATAATATTGCAATAGCCGTAAAAAAACAGATAAATAAAATTGTATAAATTGTTATATTTTTTAACTTACCGAACCCCTTTTCCCAATTACGTTGGTTAGGTCAATCTGGTTCTCAGGCCAGAGACAGGCGGGTCGGACATGATCAGTGTAATCCACAGATTGCCGCATCTTCAAGATGCTGGCATCTCGGCTGAAGGAAGTGGCGTTGTATAGAGGATGGACAATTATTTCTGCGACCTGCAAATACATAATATATCCTCATTTTACTTTAAACAAACTTATATAATACAAGACGCATTCAGGGATGTAATGGCAAGTCATTTCTTTACTTAGGCACTCTCAGGGACTTTTACATCAGACTAATTTTCCACGGGATGTATAATTGCAGTGTAGCAAAATCCCATATGTTAATCTCATCCATAGTTTTTTTTACAATATATCCCTATTAGGTATATCCTACAGAAATATATTATTTTAAAGTAACACCAGTGTATTGGAAGCTGAAAAGTAACAATTTACCATGGTTTGGGCATATCAGGATTATCAAATAAGCAAGAAAGTGTAAGGTATGAATATGGATAAATACCGAAGATATAGACCGAGGATAGTATGAATCAGGAATATTATATTAGATATGAAATTTCGGATCTGGATATGGGTAACCATACGGATATATGTATGAATAACATTATACCGGTTTCAGATACGGCGTGTGAAAGACGATATAAGGCATGGCTTATAGAGGAAAATGAGAAAAGGTAACTTGTTGTGTCAATCCCACATGTATGTGAGTGTGTATGTTTGTTAACTTTTCACGCTGAAATGGCTAGGCCAATTAAGATAAAACTTTGTTCATAGATAGAGTATATCTGGAGGAGCATAGGCTAGTGCTAGGCAATAGGGAATATGCGTGTGATTTAAATATAAGTATTTGTTATGATATTTAAAAAAAAATTACTAAATTTTAGTATTTTGGAGCTGGATATTTTTTTACAATTATATAACGGTGTAAGTCATTGTATAAAAAATCACGCATATTCCTTATTAGGGACGCACCCGAATGAAGCTAGGGTAAGTCCCTAGTGTCCTAGGTCAAGGAGAACATGAAGATACCTAATATTAGTAGGAAGTGTTATACATACCAGTCGAATTTCTACTCCTTCTACAGAAGTCCTCAGATTATGTTTCCCCAGATATATAGTGAGGGTGTTCTTGTTTACGGTTTTTGTGGACCCCTTGCGGGTGACGCAGTGAGCGGCGGTGATTACATGTTTGTGAGTCACAAGCGTGCCGCCGCATATGTACTTGCTGTCTACTGACTGAAAAGTAAAATTATATTTAATGACATAAAATAACTATGGTAATGTCGGATGGTTTTGCCCCACAGAATTGATGAAAGGTAGTAGAATGGTAATCACGCGTAATTTGTATGGAAACCACTGTCGCCACTCATCCCTTCTTGATAATTTTATTACACGCGCAACTCAAATAAACACAAGCATTCGCACACATACGCAAGCTTAACGCAGCCCTGTAATTGGTCAACACATAGATAATTAGTGTTGCGTCTGTGTTGTGTAAAATAAATAAAATGACTAGTGGTTGAAAATAAAAAATGCTAACGATATTTTTGTCGATAATTTATGTCAGTGTATTAAAATAAATTTTATATAATATTTGCTAACGATATTTTTGTCGATAATTTACGTCAGTGTATTAAAATAAATTTTATATAATATTTGTTATTTTACAGTTATTAAAAACACATTTTATAAACGAATTAGATTAAGTTCAATTTAAAAATAAAATAAAACAATGTTTAACTTATAATAAATGTATTTTTAATGTTACATACGTGGTAAGTGAATTCTTAAGTTAGTTCTCTTTATCACACTCATTTTACATGACAAAATATTTTACAATATGTTGGCGCGAAAATGAGAAAACACAATGAACATCATATAAAAATAATAATGACTATTTAAATAAGATTTTCCAAAAAATATTTAATATACATATTCGACTCAAAAAAAAATCATTGCCTTATCGATTATTTTGTCTTACAACAAAAGCCATCACTATTATAATATACAAAAGTGAATCATCGCAAAGCAAGCAATGAAAAGTGTGGGTTTCGCAGAGAACGCTATCCATTGCAGACAACGATCGCGCGTTGCTTTGATTATGCGCATGCATAGCGAGCAATGTATATTGTTTGTTTTAGCTTATTACAATAGTATCGTTTGTTTTGAATTTTGTAATCGTTGCTACATTTTTGAAATTAAAGAGATATTCATTATTATTTTTGACTTACCGATGAAAAGATATACCTCCTCGATCGATACTCGAAGTTTGACTTTTTGTCTTGCAAGTAATAATAGCACAAGACGGCATTATAACACTATTTATCGCAGCTTCGTACCCGACGCACTCTAAACACGAACTACAAGCGGTGCACGCATGAATCGGTTTAAGTATGGTACTTTTACCATAGTTGCGGCGACGCTGTCACGCCCACATTACCATTCCAGCCTTTTTTACCTATTCCGTGTTTTGCCCGATTGCCTATAGCAATTTGCTTAGGTACTAAATATGACTTCTGTACCTACTGTATAATAATACAATGATAAGAATATAATCTTATGATTTGTCTTTAGAGTTATTCAATTGATGTAAATATTATGTTATAAATATATTGGGACATCAATACAGCACCATCTAGTTCCATGGTAAGCTACGAGGCTTGTGTTCTGGATACCAGATAGTTAATACACTATACATATAAAACTTTAAATACATACATACTATAAATATAAACACCCATGACTGGATTACAAACATTCGTGCTCATCACACAAATGAATGCCTCCAGCGGGACTGGAACCCGCGACGCGACAGCTGTCACAGCTAGTAATGTCACTACAAACTGAGCCAAACGTGCCGTCAAAGAAATTAAAATTATTCTTAATTAAGACAATTACCTACTTGTAGAATATAAAAAGTTACATTGAAATCTGTTCTACCATTCTCGTTTGTTACGTGATTATGCAAATGTTGAAACATTAAAAACTGTTGCTATTTTATTTCAACTTATGTATTAATTAATCTTTTTTAATTTTAAACTATGTTTTAATTATTAGGCGATGGCCGCCAATAAAGTTACTAAAATAAGTTCTATAGCTCAAAGAGTAGCTAAAATCAGGTGGAGACATATGGTCATGTATGCATACATATAAACTATATATGTATGTATACATGATCATATATCTCCACCATATGGTCATGTATACATATATAGAAATATAATAAAATTTATGAGAAATATAACTTTGTGACAAGAATTTCGTTTTGTGTTGTGTTTTATCACAGAAATAGAGCAAGAATAAATAACTACGATTTTTTGCACGCTGCTATATAATTTTATTATATTATGCATTACAATCTATATTATAATTATAAATGCGAAAGTTTGTGATGTTGTATGGATGTCTCGATGTATAAATGTATGGATGGACGTTTGTTACTCTTTCAAGCAAAAACTACTAAATGGATTTTAATGAAACTTTACAATAATAATATAGCAGATACATCAGAATAACACATAGGATAATTTTTATTCCACAAAAATGTACGGTTCCCGTGGGATAGATTTGATTCTGTTTTTCTAGAGGTGAGCCCGAGCGAAGCGACAGTGTGCCGCTGGTATAATATAATATAAAAACTTTTATCTAAGTACTTACATAATAATAATAAGAATGAAGTAATCTAAGTACATTACTTCATTCTTATTCAATGCCAGTAAAGTTATATAACTTTAGTTACTATAGTAAGCTAGTGAGTGAGTCGGATTCAAACAGGCATGAGATAAGGTTTTACAGAAACACGATGCGAGTGTGATTAATGAATGCATAATATGTCCTCAACTACTGGAATGCTTTATGCTTAGGATAATAATAAATAAATAAATAAATATGTTGGGACATTTAACACACAGCACCATCTATAGTTCCATGGTAAGCTACGAGGCTTGTGTTATAGATACCAGATAGTTGATACACTACACATATATAACTTAAAATACATACATATTATAAATATAAACACCCATGACTAGAGTTCAAACATTCGTGCTCATCACACAAATGAATGCCTCCAGCGGACTCGAACTTGCGACCGCTGGCACAGCTAGTAGGGTCACTACATACTGAGCCAAACGTGTCGTCAAAAATGTCAATAAATATTAGTTTTCATTATTTTCTTATAAAATTTTACGAAATAATAATCAAACGATACAATAACAAGATTTTGAAGATCATGTATTTTTTATGTTTATGGTGGTCATAATTCATAGAGAGAATTCAGACTGAAAGAAACAAAAGAGGTTTGTAACGCTCAGCACTTTATACAAGGGTTATATAAGGGTACCTAGTTAGCGTGAAGAACTTATATGAGCATTCTTTTACCATGTATTTAGTTCAATAATAATAAGCAACTGGCTGTGTTTTAAAACCACTACGTAAGTCGTCGTAAGTTATATTTCAAACTTCTTCGTTGCTCTGGAACTCTAAGGAGGTTATGGGGTTCATGGCCTTGAACATGGCCAAACATTGCCATTTAAGTTATTGAGTAAATTGGTTGGTTAGGTTAGGTTAGTTAGATAATTAGTAGGTTATTTTATAAGTTCAGAATATATGTACAAAGTAGTTAATCATGCGCTACCATATGGCATATTTTTATAAGGGTTGCCAGATTATAAATATTTTAACCGGTCTTTTGTTATTTACTAGGCTTTCACCGTGGCTCCACTCGTGTAATCTATTTATGTGTAACGGTGTCGATCCTAAAACTCATAGTAATGTTAGATAGCCTATGTTCCTTCTTCAAGAGGCTATTGTGCTATCAAGTCATAGAATTAAACGAACAAACTCTTCAGATTTTTTTTTATATTGTAGGTATATTTGATTTAGGTGCTTAAAATATTATATTACATTTAATTTTTTTCCCACTTCAAAATTATACATTAATGATTATTATCAACGAATAAGACAGTAATACTTTTAAGAAAAAAATAAGCACTCATAATGAGTTTGTATTCAGTGAACTTTCTTCGTTAAAAATTAAATGATGCCTATATATAAAGAAAATATTTTTGTTTCGATACAGTTATAACGTTTTTATATGTCCCATTCTATTCGTGGATAATGGTGTGTAATGAGTATTTTACTTTATGTATACTCGTAATACTGTTACATTCACTTACCTGTGTTTGATATAAAGCTATTTGCCATGGCCACTGTCCCTCATAAGTCGGCTTGCCCAAAACTACGAGAGGGTTTGGGTTGTTTATTAGTACTTTTCCACATTGCTCCTGTAAAAAAAAAAAACTAAATATTTATATTTAAATCTAATATTACTTTATTTCTTTTATTATTTATTGACTTTATAAATATTATATCCAAGTTTTGTTTTTCAGATCATCAACGTAAGTTACTATTATAATATTTAAGAAAATTCTATAGAAATATAGTTTCAAACTTCCGATCGCTACTAAATTTCACAGGATCACCCGTTCAGTTAATCTTGAAGATTGACTGAAAATCAAAATCGCTCCAGCCGTTTTTGGAGTTCATAGGGAACATTCATACACACGTCGATTTTATACTACTTTTAGTTTAAACACACAAATTCAATAAATTATTTAAATCGCTTGGTCCGCAAAATATAACTGTGTCATGTCACGTTTAAACCAAAACATGAAGTACTAGGCAATCAGAAATAGCCAGGTGATATGTTTTGCAATTTTCACCCTATGAAATGCACTATCATATCTCTTCCTGTCTCGCTTTATGATTAGTTGTATAGGACTACATTATTTCATAGCAACATACATTATATACATTTGTCTCGCTTTAACGTATGAAATTCAGAGCTAAATAAACGAATGAACTAGAGCAGGCACTAAAATTTCGTCGGCCACTGGTCATTCGGGCAACATATCTCTCATTCTTACCCTATCTACTAACAATTTCGAAAACTGTTTTGTTATAATTTGTAGTATAATAGATATATGTATTTATTTTATTAACATATGTATATCTCTACATATAATAAAATTGTATCTGTACATTAAATATTTTTAGGAAAGTCTTATTGAAATAGACATTATTATCGATACACATGCCGAATCGAAAGTTTTTAGAATTTTTGTCTGTCTGTCTGTTACCGAATCACAGAAAAACCACTGGAGGGATTTTGATGAAATTTGGTATGGTCGGAGCTGGTTACCCGGGTCAACATATAGGATAGGTACTTTTTACTACGGGAAAATATCTAATCTCTGAGAAATCTATGTTAAACGTTGAAACGTAAGTTTTAGTTTTTTATAAAAATGAAACAATATTAGAAGTGTCAAAATATTTAATATATACTAAGTATTTCATTCGTTAATTAAGACATGAAAATGAAAACTAAATTAAGTATACCTACCATAAAATAGTTTTCGCCTGTTGACATTAATAAAATTACATCTATTGTTCCCTATACGCTCGCAAACAGATAAATAAACACTATAAGATAAGCACTGGACGCTGGGGTGCACTTTGCTGTCATCATCTGGAGGGCCCTTGCTTTTCAATGTGTCGACTACCCTTGGGTGGACCACCTCCCTGTGCGTTTCTTGACTCCGCATTACTATGCTACGTACTATTACTTCACCACATATTATTATCGACCTTTTTTTACAGAAGTCAATCATCGCGATAGTGACGGTCAAGTAAGTTGAACATTTCGAAGGACAGTATCAGTATTTTTGTGCCGACTTGGCTATATTCTATTCATGACACATCGTTTAGCAGAGATGAAGATGATGACCTGCTCCTGACCGATTTCGGAGACTAGCCAATTTTTATTCATATTTTTTTTTCAGTTATTTATCATCTATTTTCGCAGATATCTAAATTTAAATAGGGATTTCACTAATGAAATTTTATTGCTTTGACTGTTTCTATATATGTATTTTTCTTCACGACAGGGGGGTGCAAGTGCACCCCCTTGCAACCCCTTCCGACACCCATGCTATACTCTATTGTGTACAATTGCACCGGTAGTAGTGATAGGCGGCTGAGTAGAGTTGCGTTTAAACCAAAACATCAGCTACCAGGATATAATGAACATACAGGAAGTATTCTCGAATTTCGTATTTCCGCTTATTATTGGTGCTTTGTATTGGTCAAAAAATGTCAGATCTCGTGTTGAGAGGTGATTTAGCAAATCATTTTGGGACGCAAATCGCGATATTATCGTGATGTGAATAAAATATACAAAGAAATATAAATGAAATAAATAATTAAAATCATTAAAAAAGCCTTTGCTTCAGAAAATCGATTATGAAAAATATAATATTTTTTTGGAGTATCGAATTACACAACTTTTTAATTGTGAAAGTGTGCACTGGTTTCCCCTTTACGCTGAAACAGCATGACAATTGATATTTAGTATCTACACTCATAGACAATAACTTGGAGTATAATATTAGATACTGTTAGTAATAAAATTTACTCTTAGGGAACTTGAGCAAAGCTTAAGCTCCTTTGAGCTTTCATATTTTCATAAAAAAAGAATTCTGAAAACAACAACGATATAGATATATGTATGTAATATATAACTATAGATATTAGATATCGCGAAACATTCACAAAACTTCACCTGTTTAAGATGCTTAAAAACAAAATAAATAGTGAAAAAGAATGTATTAATTTTCTACATATAACAATTAAATTACATTTCGTTCAATGTATGTATATCATCTTGTTTTTCTTGGGATATTAATTTAAATAAAAAAATTAAAGAGTGCGTGTATGAATGTGTACACGCGCAAGAAGTAAAACTTCCGTAGGTAGGTTATCGGTACCCTTTATGAAATTCAATTTATGTTTGAAATAATTAGGATAGGTGAGATACTAAAAATAACGCATTTTAGGCATATTACATTTATAAAATATCATTTATGGAAAGTATATAATATTATGTATCACTAGCAACACCCGCGGTTTCGCTCGCGCTAAAACTACAACAAAAAATCTTTAAAAAGGTAGGTTTCATACAAATTTTCATCCCTTATTTTATCTCCTTATGGGATGAATTTCAAAAGACGCTAAAACACGTATTTATTTAATTGTATTAAAGAGCATTAATACCAAGTTTCAAGAAATTCTGATCATAAATATTTTTTGGGTTGTGTTATAACGTGTACTCCCGTGGGAATGATATAATCTCTCGCGATAAAAAGTATCCTGTATGTTGACCCGAATATCCAGCTATCATCATACCAAATTTCACCAAAATCCCTCCAGTGGTTTTTCTGTGATGCGGTAACAGACAAACGAAAATTCTAAAAACTATAGATTCGGTCTCTGTATCGATAATAAAGTCTATTTCAATAAGATTTTCCAAAAAATATTTAAGGTACAGATACGACTCAGTTAGAATTTTATTATATGTATAGATTTGTCAGACAATAACAACGGTTACCATGGCAACGAACATACGTACATGTTTTCGTAACGCATTCACCAGGTTACGTACCCCCCAAGTCAAGCGTGCGTAAAGAAGTTTTACTTCAAAAAGACTTTCGACGGATCATGGTCGGTCCTTTCGATTTTGGCGTCACATTCTAACCAAAACATTGAGTACTAGGCTGTCAAAACTATAGAGGAGATATTTGTAACCCTGTTCGTTAAATGCTGAGTGCAACTGTCTCTTTTCAACTTAGGTTGTATAGATCTATGCATTTTCATCCCCTTAAACTATCTCCGTCTCTCTCTTACGTATAAAATGCATTCGGAATGAGTGAATGCACCATATTTCACTATTAAATCCTTATTTGTATTGAAGAGCAGAAAATTAAGGTTTCTCATGAAAAGTGTTACGATTTACGAGCTAGGGTTCTAGGAAATTAAAACTTTTTTATTTATTAATTTTTCTGGGATTACTTATTTTATCAATTGTTCATCATAATTAATATACTCTAATAATAATTTTACGTTAAAAATATAATAAAATAATATTTATTTTAACAAAGTAATCTTTTTTAATTATGTTCTTATTGAGGAACTGTGTTGTGAAATTGATTATATTTGCTCAGTATATTAAACACATATTACTACCCACGTAAGTTTAAGCAAATGTATATACTGCGGGAGCCTTTCAAACTAATTTTAAGAAATCTCTTCAGTTCATTCATTTAAACTTTTATTTTATAAATAAGTTACTTGAATACGAGACTGAAAAAAATGAAATATTACGAAAAAAAATATTACTAGGAATGTATTATCATCATACACATTATAATAAGGAAATCCTGATTACACCACATGTTTAAAAATTTCTACCAGGTCACGTTTAAGGCTTCATTCAGTCTAATTTAATTTTATAATAAATCTATTGAAATATTAATATCTAATTTAATTTTATAATAAATCTATTGAAATATTAATAAAATCTATTAAAATATTGAATAGACTTTCTCGCAAATGAAATAAGGCTTAAAAACAAAATTGTTTAAATGGGACACATGGCACAGTCCGATTTCAACGGGATTTTCGAGACGGGAACCAAAACATCGGCTACTAGGCTACCATAAAGAGATAGAAGATTTTATCAGGAATATTTCCTTACTAAGAGCAGTGGCAATTTATCCGTGTATTGAACGAGTAAGCAAGGTTCAAATCTAGATTTGTGTGACTGTTCAAATGTTCAGTTTAACCCATAAATATATATGAGTATCTATATCGGATTGACGGGAGCCTTTTAAACCGATTTTAAGAAATCTTTTCAGTTTATTCATTAAACTTTTATTTTATTTGTAAGTTACTTGAATACGAGGCAGAAAAAATTAATATTACAAAAAAAATACCATTACTGTTTATAATCAAATAAAGTCCCCGCCGCGCCGTGTCTGTTTGTCTGTCTGCCTGAACGCGATAAACTCAAAAGCTACCAAACGGATTTTTATATGGTTTTCACTAATAGTTGGAGTGATTCATGAGAAAGGTTTAGGTGTATAATTCATTATGGTTATGTGTAATTTGGTTGGAATATGACGATGATTGTTGAAGATGTCGGACAAAATCATGTCGACTGGGAGTGTTATTGGCGTGCGCCGCGTAAACTAATAAAGATATATGAAAACAATATATTACAGAATTATTTCTCTTAAAAAGATCTAACTATTAAACTAGTAACGCTATGTGCGAGTACCTAAGGACGCACCCGAGCGAAGCGAGGGTAACTCACTACATGAAGACGTTACATACATCTAAGACATTACATAATAATAAAGTAATTCTTGTTACACAACATGTTTAAAAATTTCTCCCACGTCACTTTTAAAGCTTGATTCAGTCTGATTTCATTCAATAAATATCTATAAGGCTAAAACGCAAAAATTTTCAAATGGGACACATGGCACAGTCCGATTGCAAAGGGATTTTCGAGACGGGAACCAAAACATTGGCTACTAGGCTACCATAAAGAAGTAGAAGATTTTACAGATATATTTTGATACCAAAGGCAGTAGCAATTTGAGAGTACAACGAGTAATCAAGGTTCAAATCTAGAGTTGTGTGACTGTTCATTTGAACATTTATTCAGGTTAACCTATAAATATAAACGAGTATCTATTATATATATCCATAATATTTCAATTTTTTCAGCCTCCTATTCAAGGAACTTACACATGAAATAAAAGTTTAAATAAATAAGCTGAAGAGATTTCATAAAATCGATTTGAAAGACTTCCGTCGCGACGTTCCGATATAGATACTCGTATATATTTTTAATCTGAATATTTGAACAGTCACACAACTCTAGATTTGAACCTTGCTTACTCGTTCAATATGCGAGCAAATTGCCACTGCGCTGGGTATCAAAATATTTCTAATAAAATCTCCTATCTCTTTATGGTAGCCTGGTAGCCGATGTTTTGGTTCCCGTCTCGAAAATCCCGTTGAAATCGAACTGTGACATGTGTCCCATTTTGAAAAACCTATTACATTTTCACTGTGATTTTTCAATTTAATGTCCATTTTTGACGTTCTTATTCAAAGAAACTGAAACTTTTCGACAATTTTGACTTATTGTAAGGTGGAGAATAATTAATAATACATATATTCATAGCGGCCTCGCTTTTCGCAAATTTTCATTATTAGTTGAAATAAAGCCAAAATTCTAAAGCAAGTTTTTTAATAAAATGCGCAACGACACTTTTTCAAGCTCATGGATTGAAATACTTTAATACTAAGCAAACGAAATGAAAAATATATAATAATATCTCGTATATAGTGGTTGAGTTTATAGCGGCCTCGGAATTTGAAAATATGTATTGGATTTAAAAAATCCTTTTCAAAATCGTAAAAACTACTAAAAACGTTCAGAATTAGCTGTAAATATATTCTTACAAGTTACAACTATTATTTTTAATTATTATTATTAAGTAAAATTTATACCAGAATATACGTCAGTTCAAAAGAAACGTAATTACATACTTTTTTTTTGTAAATAATTTATTATAAAACTTTACATAGAAGTGCAGTTACAACTGCAGAAAATGCTAGAAACAGCGATGCGTCGGCCGCTCGAACTCAATACAACAGTACATTTTGTGATAGGCCTATTAACATTTTTCGTTTGAGCCTTATTTTATGTCTATTTTTCAATAGGTTTTTATTGAATGAAATGGGACTGATAATAAAAAGGCTAAAAATAGTAAAACAAGTTTTAATCTGTACTAGAATACAAACACTAAACACATATGGTTCTGTTTTAGTGTATGTAGTATAACAATTTGACAGAGTTGAAATTAAAAAAAAAAACTTTAATTCGTCAATTAATTTATTTTTTGATTTTTTGTTATCTGAAAATACTATTAAGGTTAACTTTGCACGTCACGATTTATGCAAAACATGAGGTACCAGGCTGTCATAAATACATAGGAGATACCCATCATAAAGTGCACTATCCCTATCTCTCTCCCTTCAATGCAGGTTGTATCAACTACATTTTCATCCCTCGAAAACTATACCCATCTCTTTTTAACATATGAAAACATTTAACTATTAAAGAATGCACTATATTTCACGTATGATACCCTTGAAATACTGTTACTTTCAAATATTAAAATCAATAAGTACTCACTCAGACCTTATACTAAAATATTTAAAATATGTCCGCATGTGTGTAAAGTAAATATTTTTTTATAAAATGTTTTGAACGCTTTTACTATTGTGTGCTTTATGACATTGAATAATAAATATTAGCAAATTTTTAAATGTCAAATTGTACATTTTTGAAATAAACAGTTGAAGCGAAATATTGGAATGTAAAGTAAATTTACAGATTTTGTCAAAGTCAAAATCTGTCGAAACTCAAAATGTTTAAATAATAATACAGTAGAGTAAGATTATTCGCGTAAATCTAAGAAAGTATTACAGTAGAGTATATATTTAGTTAATATGTATCAATTTATTGACTAGCATAACATAAAAAAATGTATAATATTTTTTTTACATCGACTGATTGAAAAATAACCTTGTGTTAAACTGCTTTGTTCTAGAAACAAAAAAAAATTGGTTAAAATTTCTCGTATCAAAAATCTTGTAATGAAGGTTTACTTCTCTAACGAAGTTAAGTATTTTTTTTAAATTCATTCAAAAAAATCCTAAGGGCATTAAGATTAATCTTTATTGTCGCATAAGTTTCAGACATATTTAATCTAGGTACCTATGTAAAAATATAAAAAGTGTTTTGGATCTATAAAAGAACAATCTTTACAAATAAAATTCCGAATTCCAGTGGGCGTGTGTTCCTAACTCGTGTGCTCGACCAATTTTGATGTCATTTTTTGTCTATTCATGAGTTCACCTGGATGGATTAAAAATCATAGCTAAAGGCCTGGTTACACTGTTGTCAAGAAACGGGATTTTTTTTAATCTTCTGACCCAACTAGGTTTGTGGTAAGACAACGTCTGCCTCCCGGGTCCGGTAGTCTTTCATAAAGAATTGAAATATTACAAAACAATACTATTACTATTTATAAAACATTATATAATAAAGAAATCCTTGTATAAAAATGGTCAGGTCACGTTTAAACCAAAACATTGGCAACTAGGCTATCATAAAGAGGTAGGAGATTTTATTTGAATATTTTCATACCAAGAGCGGTGGCAATTTGCCCGCGTATTGAACGAGTCGTCAAGGTTCAAATCTAAAATTGTGTGTTCAAATATTTAGATATGGGATTAATATCATTTTATTTATTCAAATTTGAATTCTTTATGCAATATTGATTCAGAAATCACTGTTTGTTTATAAATAAAAATGCCATAGTCCTGAAAAGTGCTATATAAGAAAAAACGTTACCGGACTAAAGGTTTTTTTACCCGACTGCAACGAAGCCCAAAGGAGGGTTATGTGTTTGAGCTGTATGTACGTCAGACCCTATGTTCCCTCGTAATTACTAAACGGCTAAACCGATTTTGATTATTCATACGTCATTCGGTTTGTGTTGAGAACCTGAATGTCACATATCATTATTTGTGGTTTGAAATTTTTTTTCATCCGAATCTATCGAATGGGATATCAAAATACAGGTTTTTAAGAGGCAATTACAAAAATATATACCTACAACTTGTATGTTTCAATTGTGAAATTGTTAGATAAAACTAAAAATGTAGAGAATAATATTTTATCTTTTTCTATCTAGCTGGATTCTAGGCACAAAGAGACCGCTAGTTATAAATATTTTGCATATTTGAAAACAAATAAGTAAATATAGTATTCTTTGAAGATAGCGATGAAATGGTATATATAATTTTTCAGATAAAAGCAACGGTTACTATGGCAACCGTGACGGTTTTTCGTGACGCGATCTTGAAATGTTACTCTCGTGCGCGCAAAGAAGTTTCGCTTCAAAAACTCGACTGCGTAAAAAGCGAACGAAAAATATGAGAATCTTGTTCTCATCTTTTGACGAAGGTATTATGCAGTAGGAGACATACATATGTACATGTTTAATAATAGCTGCGTGTGCATAATACTATGTTTCTTCGTTAACTTGTTCTCATTTTTTTAATACTTTTTAAATTACTAGAGATCTTTTGATGTCCTTTGCATTTATATTATTGTGAAAGTTCTGAGGCAGGAAGATTTTTTCCGTCTCAATATACAAATATAATCACACCGGAAGCTTATTTTCGTAATATGTATATAAATTATCCCGAAAAAACACAAATTCTTTAGTATTTACATACTAGTGAAACTTATAATTAATATTATGTGATCAGCCCTTTTTAACGTTCCACTGCTGGGTACAGGCCTCCCTTCAGTACAAGAAGGATCAAGCTATAGTCCACCACACTGGCCAAGTGCGAGTTGGCGGACAGAGCATGTGTTTCGAAAACTTGCTAGATTCTCCCAGACATGCAGGTTTCCTCACGATGTTTTCCTTCACCATAGGACAAGTGGTAATGAAGTTGGAAATGATGAATGAATGAGATCCGGGATTTAAACCCGCTTCACTCGATTTCCCAAGCGAGCGCTTTAATAATATACTAAAAGCTATTTAGTTACAAATAATAAAAAATACTTGTGTGTGTACTTATGTACGCACGTAAGAATAAAAATAGCTAAAGATTTCATCCCGTATGTCACAACTATCTGTAAAAGGAATGATAAATTAATAAAAATAATTAAATAAGGCATATTAGGCAAATTACAATCACATATTTCTAGAATATTATATATAATATTATTTATCATTTGTCAGACAATAACAACGGTTACCATGGCAACAAACAGTTATCAGTTAACTTTATCACGTTGCTTTTAGGCTGTCGGTGTGTGCGCGCATCGTAAAAATTTTACTCCCATAATTTTTTTCAAAAGTCCCAAAAGAAGTATAACTTTAAAAAATATATTTTAATTTGTCTATATTTATTATTAAATAACTTTTACTATTATATTCAAACATGAAATTTTAATTTATTTGATTATTCTACTAAGCACATAGACTTATGTATATCTTCTTGGTGACCCTTATTGTTTCTGAAATACAGGTTAATGCCCGATATGTATCATGTGTGAGTAAAATGAAACGCGTTGCGTGGTTATATTTAAATTATTATTTTTATTATTTAAGAATCACTCATAATCGATCTACGTACACGTCATCTATACATATACTAATAAAATTGTAATTAAGCCAAATCTGTACATTAAATATTTTTTGGAAAATGTTATTGAAATAGACTTTATTATCGATACAGAAGCCAAATCTATAGTTTTTAGAATGTTTGTCTGTCTGTCTGTTACCGCATCACGGGAAAATCACTGGACAGTTTTTGATGAAATTTGGTATGATGATAGCTGGTTTATTATTTATTATTTATTTGATTATTATAGTACTACTAATACAGCATTTTACATAAGTGGACCCACAAAACTGTTTGCACAGCTTGTCTGTGGGATCAGAGTCTTACAATTATTATTAGACTTAGGCTGTAATATTATGTAATATAAGGTTTAATTATGTTAAACTGACCATATAATGGTTTTTTAATAATTTGGCAAATTTATTTTTATTTGGTTCATGTCTGATATCAGCGGGCAAACGGTACGGTAGACGGTTATCCGGGCTAACATATAGGATACTTTTTACTGCGGGAAAATATCTCTGAGCTAAACGTTAAAACGTAACTAGGGACGAACCCGAGCGGAGCGAGGGTGAGTTGCTAGTGATTTTTAAATTTTGAGTACAACCAACAATAAATAATATAATAAATAATATAATATTACAGTTGTATCTGAAGGGTCACAACGGTACATTACTACTAAGCCTCCGATGTCCTTCCGTCTGTCTGTCAGCGGGCTGTAACTCATGAACCGTAATAGGAAGAGATTCTCAGTATGTGTTTCTATAGCCGCCATTACAATAAATAATAAAAAAAGTATTTAAAAAGTACATTAAGTATTATATATCGTGGTACGGAACCCTTCGTATGAGAGTCCGACTCGCACTTGACCAGTTTTTTTACTAGTGTCGACGACGTCAAAACATGCCATTGTTTCTTTCGAACTCTGAATAAATCTAATAGTAGTAATATGTAAGATTTAAAAATATCATAAATACAATAGAATTACATATCTAAATGTCTTTAAACCTTAATTAATGTAATGTTTTTTTTTTTTATAAAATAATGTGATTATGTAAAAGGACAACAATAAATCGGTCTAGTACGACGCACTCGCGCACCTAAAGTTCCATGACGACTACAATACTGTAGCGGTTTACAAAAGATATACATATAGGTATATATCTAGTGTTTACTAGTTAGGTAGGTACCCTATGTAGATTCATAACTATATAATAAATAACAATAATCTATGAGTAACCCTAACCAGTCGCGTTGAAATATCGTGCCACTGCACCGGAGTATGAGAGTGACAGGAGTAGAATTGTATCTACACGTACACTTGTGCATTAAAATACTCATATCTCCTGCGCAGTTAGCTTCGCATTGAGATTGGCTGTCATGATCGAAATCGGTCAGGAGGACATCATCATCAGTTTATGACTAAAATGATTATTAATAACGTACATTCGAACGTGATGGAATGTTTACGGTTCCGTTTAAAAAAAGGAATAGAAAATATGTGAAAATAAAAACACTCACGTGTACAAATCTGTGCATACTTGTATTGCAAAATTCCAACATGTCGCCAGAACTTGAGGGTCAATGCACGCGTTATATCTTTTGACAACTTTCCATTGACTTTTAACGTTTATTTACCTATATATATATATATATATATATATATATATATATATATATATATATATATATATATATATATATATATATATATATATATATATATATATAATATTTATATAACCGTTCATTAGATGAGATATTTTCCCTCAGTAAAAACTATCCTATATGTTGACGCGGATAACCAGCTATCATCATACCAAATTTCATCAAAATCTATCCAGTAGTTTTTACGTGATGCGGTAACAGACAGACAGACAGACAAAGATTCTAAAAACTATAGATTCGGTTTCTGTATCGATAATAAAGTCTATTTCAATAATATTTTTCAAAAAATATTTAATATACAGATTCGACTCGGCCAGAATTTTATTATATGTATAGATTATGTGCAGAGAGTGCTCTAGCTCATATATATATATAAACATATATAATTCACACTGTTACTTCTTTCTGGCTTGAAATAACTATTGAATAAACATGATTTTGCATTAATTATAATATGTACCTAAATGTAACAAAAAGAAGATAATAAGTAAAAAATAGATCTGTGAAAGGACACCTGTCTACCAATTCCGGTTCTTAATTAATACAATCGCTAAAGTCAAAAAATTGTATAATACGTACACTAAAGTTGTTATTAGTTTGGAGTGTAATAGAAGCCTAAACTACAGTTTGTGGATATATCTTTAAGATTTCTTTTGCATGACTAAATAACAGCTGTTTGGATTTTCCTGGGATTTTTTTTTATGCGATTCAGTGACAAACGAGCAGACAGACCACCTGATGGAAAGCAGTACCTGTCGCCTATAACACCTACGGTTCATGCACTTAGGTTTTAAGTAACAAAAATGCAGAACCACAGGTGCGTTGTCACTGTGAGGACTAAGATGATATGCCTCTTGCCTGTAATTGCGCGGGCTATCTTATCCTTCAAACCGGAACACAACAATGCAATCATTGTGGCTTGGCGGCAGAAATAAATAAGGGGGTGGTACCCATCGTCGGACTCCTCAGGCTTGACAGAGTCCTACGTTTTATAGTATATGTAATAGATTTGATTAAAACACAGTAAAATTTCATTTGAATCGAAGCGGTTTTACCGGTGGTAGGACTCTGTCAAGCCTGAGGAGTCCGACTGGATGGGTACCACCCCCTTATCTATTTCTGCCGCCAAGCAACAATGATTGCATTGTTGTGTTCCGGTTTGAAGGATAAGGTAGCCAGCGCAATTACAGGCGAGAGGCATATCATCTTAGTCCTTACAGTGACAACGCACCTGTGGTTCTGCATTTTTGTTACTTAAAACCTAAGTGCATGAACCGTAGGTGTTATGGGCGACAGGTACTGCTTTCCATCAGGTGGTCTGTCTGCTCGTTTATCACTGAATCGTATAAAAAAATAAATAAAAAAATAAAAGCAATAGTTGCTTGATAGCTAAAGTAGGCTCATTGTTTAGTAATTTTGGACGAAGAAAAACACTTTATAAAATTGATAATATCCTCTTTTTATGAAATTGGCCAATAAACAAAGTAAAGGATAGAACAAGAACACACAAAGTAATTAAGTAAATCACGTGGTATCAAATGTTTTCAAATGGCGCACAGATATACGGCTGGTTCCGTGTTTATTTCGCCTTATCTGTTACAACGAATAAATAGTAAGCGTTGAGTAAGCAACAGAATTTTTAATGTATTATGATATCATATTATAATATTAATTGTTCAGGGTTTATGTAAATTAGACTACAGTAGTAGTTATAATAATAAATGCGAAAGTTTGTACGTACATTTGTAGGTATGACGTATGTATGTTTTTTACTGCTTCACGCTGTAACGGCTGTAAATTTGGTTTTTGAATAGACATTTTTGATGGACTAGAGTGACGTGGGCTACTTATATCCCTAATAAACCAATAATGGGGTTAATCATATGGTTAATTGGGGATATTAATATACTATACTTAATAGTATTATAAATGTGAAAGTTTGTAAGTATGGATGTATGGATGTATGTTTGTTACGCCAGTGAATAACACAGGCTACTTTTTATCCCGGAAAAATGTACGGTTCCCGTGGAATAGGGTTGTGTTTTTGTTTTCCTAGAGGCGAACCCAAGCGAAGCGAGGGTGAGCCACTAGTATTAATATAAAACAAAAACATCCTATGCTTCAAAGGGCATGTAAAGGCGTCGATTCTGTACTTTAACTCTCACCGTTTCGAAGTATCGTCTCTTCGAAGTTTGAGAGTGAAAGAAATAGAGTGCACTTTTGTTTGTGAATAGGTGCTTATGCCATAATATTTCTTGCAAAGTAGGCTAATCTCTTTGAGATTGGCCGCCATGATTGTAATCTTTTAAGAGAACTTTATAATATGAAAGTAAAAAAACTAGCGGTTCACCCTCGTTTCACTCCGGTTCGTCCCTAGGTACGTTTTAACGTTTAGTATTTAATAGATAGACCATACATTTTTATGTATCATCAATAGTTTTCTCAGCGTACGCCAAATAATAAATTTTATAGGCAAAATACTACTTTGGGTTACATTATTGCAATTTTCTTAAGGATTTCTGATCTTTTTGAAAATAAATTATAGTCTATGCTACTTCCTGATAATTTAGCTTTCTATTGGTGAAAAAATGGTTAGAATTGATCCAGTAGTTTCGTAGCTTATTCGGTACAAACAAACAAACAAAATCTTTCCTCTTTATAATATTAGTATAGATGAAACTTGTTAAATCTTGAACTTGCGTTAATAATAAAAGTCTTATGGCGTCGTGTGTCACCATAGTGTAATTCCGCACATTTACCCAAGTATAACATACGTGTATAATACGCGTTATTCATATAATAAAGTTGTAACTAAGTCGAACCTGTACATTAAATATTTTTTGGAAAATCTTATTGAAATAGTATACAAAGGCCGAATCTATAATTTTTAGAATTTGTGTCTGTCTGTGACCGCATCACGGAGAAACCAATGGAGGGATTTTAATGAAACTTGGTATGATGTTAGCTGGTTATCTGGGTCAACATGTAGATACTAACCCGAGCGGAGCGAGGGTAAGTCGCTAGTAAAAATATAAAACAGTAAACCAGAATCGTATCTTTCAAGATATAAAATATGAGCAACGTCTCTAGTATTATTAAATGATATAAGAAAATAACATCTGTCTTGAAGTCGTTAACATTCCGGTTATTAACTAATAACCGGTCGCGATAAACAAGATTTTTTGTAATTTAAATGTCATCAATGCGGGGATTTACTTTATACCTGTATTGTTGATTGTAGTATATTAATGTGGAAGTACCCATGATTAATACACACACATATTTTCTTAGTAAATGCCTTACTTCTGAATCGATATTAAGTATATTAGTTCGGTTTGTGCATATATATAAAAGTATATAGGAAGTGATAACGGTCGGGTCGATTTCAGGACTCGAACCCAGGTCCTTACGAACTGCAGCCTACATACTAGGCACTAGACCACCGAAACAGTTATCCAGTGTATATCTATCAATATATTCAATCCCTACTATATGAATACGAGATGAAAGTACATAATGAGCACTTTCAAAAATTGAACTAAAAAGAAGAGAACAAATTGACAAAGGAACACTGTATTATGCAATCGGAGACATACACAGACGCAGCTATTCTAAAACATGTATATAATATATGTACGTCTCCGACTGCATAATACTATGTTGCTTCGTCAACTTATTGTTTGTTTTTAGTTCGTTTTGTACGCAGTCGGATTTTTTGTTTTTATAACATATTTTTTCAGTTAGACATTTATAGTTGTTATTAACAATTTCTTATGCTAAATTAGCTTTAAACATATAAGTTATATATATTTTTGTAATCGCCTCTTAAGAACCTGTATTTAGATATCCTAGTTGATTGATTCAGACGAATTTTTTATAAGACACAATTTGGCGCCCAGGATCCGCCATTTTGATTTTTATAATATCTATATAGCCTCGCGTTATGAAAACGAATCGAATGCTGTATAAATTATCAAAATCGGTTAAGCCGCTTAGTAATTACGAGGGAACATAAAATCGAACATACATACATACAAGTCAAACACATAAGCTTCTTTTGATCTTCGCCGCAGTCGGGTAAAAAGAAGAAAGAAATATTTTTGAATACATGATAATTTAGTTCAATTTCATAAAATACGCAGGTCTTCTGGTCGTTTTCACATAGAAAGTATATGTTTGTTACTCATTCGCGATGAAACGGTTGTTTTCCAATTTACATGATATTTTATACAAAGACCTGGAGTAACACCTAGGGTGCTGTCTGGGGTACTGTAAGCACTTAGGGAAGCAAAGGTAAGTCCCTAGTAATTACATAAAAAAATGACTTACATTTTTCTGCTTGCTTCCTGAGGGGCTACCAGCTGTGTCTGGAGTTACCAAGAGCACCCCACCATTGAAGTATTCTGCTGGATCTGCTTTACTGTATAGAAAATACTATTTAAACAAATCTTGTTTGATATAAATTTGAATACACGCTTGAGTTATATAAAAACGGAAAATACTGCTGTTTTTTTACGTTTTATTGGACCTCGACAAGATAAATTGTATAAAATTCCTTAGTAAGAACGTAACCATTTTTTGATGGTGCTGGGGAACCTATCAAGAATTGTCTACCAAAAGTCAACGGGCATCGGAGTTAGACCATTATTTGTACTACAACACATAAAATATTAATACTTTTTTTAAATCGCTGGGGAAATACATTATAGGGCTATCGGCTATCAGCGGGCAGGTTACTCTGAGATCCTTACAACAAGAAAGTTACCCTAACCTAATTGACATTAAGGATATTAAATGTTTTTTTATGCTAATAATAAGAAGAAAATCTGATACACTTTCGTTTTTTTATATAATTTTTCAATATGGAGTAGGTAGTCTAGTCTTATTTTCTACTACTTATATCAAAATCTACAAATTTATCATCTCGGAACGAATCCACAACCATAAAACTAGCAGTGCACTCTTCACTCTACACTTTTCAAGTTTAACAATATAAATCCTTAAAAAGGTATAAATTATGTATGTATATACTCGTAAATTAAACATGCAAAATAAGGAAAGCATGGCGATTGGATATAGCTAATCTTAAAAATATTTGGCACAATAATAATTTCCAATTATATCTAGCTGTCTAGTGTCTAGTGTTCACATAAGAAAAATGTATATAAAAGTAATTAATTATACTATATTACTTAAGTTATCCTTTCATATTCACGCTCTTTTAATTACAAAGTATGAAGAAAGGGAATCTAATCTATATATGTACACTAGCTACTCACCTTCGCTCCGCTCTAGTTTGTTCTTAGTTGCGCTATAACATTTAGTATATGTTTGTCAGAGACGAGATATTTTCCTGCAGTATAAAGTATCCTAAGTGTTGACCCGGATAACCAGCTATCATCATACTAAATTTTATCTGTGTAACAAAAATCTGTCCAGTTGTTTTCTTGTGATGCGTTCCCAGACAGACAGACAAATATTCCAAAAACTATAGATATTAGAGATAGAATTTTATTATATGTGATGATAGAAAATATGTTAACACGTTTAATTATTATTGTTATTTATTATATACTATTCTATACTTTTTAATGTAATAAATTTCATACCTATCATCTGTATCATCATCAGACTGAGTGGGTCGATAAGGCGTTGCAGTCACCTGATAGGGTCTTCGCTCTGTTACGCTCTGATCGGGGACAGTGCCACCACCACTGTTAACGAGCGCGATGTAACGCGTTAGCTACAATTTCTACATAGAACAGATATGGAAGATCTTGGAAAAGACCCAAGTAAAAGATCAATAAGTTGCTCCATGCAAATACTTTAAGCTTTTTAATAGAAAAAAATGCACAATTTTTAATAGAACTGGAGAACGCTATATAGAAATTCATGCAAAGTTTTATTCGAAAGATATAGCTTCAAAGTTAAAGTATGAAAAGTTTATTATTTAAGTATAGTGCATATTTCATGATGTTTATGTGAACTCAGTTAGACACTTACATGCTGTAAGGATTAACATTGGTTTGTTGATTTGATGGATTAGAATTTGGTACATACACAGGTCCATCACCTGCTGGTCTACCAAATACTGGTTTTGTTTCAGGCCTGTCTTCTGGTTTAATGGACGGTTTGTATTGCCCAGGTCTAGCATCTGGTCTGTTTTCGACAGGCCTGATATCCGTAGGTCTATCGATAGGTCTTTCACCAGATCCGGACGTCTGGTCTGGACGTCTTACAGGTTTTATATCTGGTCTAGGTTTGATTGATGTTGGATCTGGTCTAATATTGTCAACATCAGCTGCTGGTTGCGGTAATTTTGCATTGCAAATTTCTCTTCCATTCAATCTGATTTCTTGAACACGTGGGACTTTATTTAATGGGTTATACTGAACGAAAAATCGTACAGCTACAGCCGGTCCTGGATGGATTTTCATTTTTGTGTTTTCTACTTTAAAATCAATATTATTAGTAGTAGTAACATCACCAACCCAGTTCTGCGAAAATGAATTATAAAATCGTTAATAAAGTACTCAGAAAAGCGAATAATATTAAAAGTGGGACAGAATAATGTAGACACTCACCCCTAAAATATCTGCCTTGCTGTCTAACACTATGTTCAGCCATAACGAATGTAAAGTGCTATCTGTTGATAGGTTGACAACCCCGTACCACCGTCCTGGCTCGTTGCCCGCGGGCTCGTACATAAACACGTTGGGGCATGGCGACAATGGCGTACTTTGTTCATGGGTAGGTGCGAATAGGGCTATGACTAGAATTAACGCTCCAATCTGTAACAAAATGGTAAAGTGTTCCAAATGTACAAGAAAATAATCAGTTGTTTATAGATTGTGTACTAAATCTTAACTCCTAGGTCCTCTTCCATCAATGTTGAAATTAAAACCATTTCAATTTCTTTGATTGAGTAAATACTAACTTCTTTAACGAAGATTTACGTGTAGTGCCCATATGTTAAATATGATCAGTGCCGGGTACCTAAAAGGTGGAGTAGACATTTGTCCTATATCCAAAGCTTCCGCAAGAATTAATCTTGACATGAAACAATTTTATCGAATGGTACTCAAACCGGTGACCTACGGGTCCCTCCTCCATTAATCCAGGCAAGAGCTAAATATATTCTGTATACAAGCTCTTATAGTAACCTATTTTAAAAATAATTGGAAATGTTTATTAAAATCATGATATTTAGGTAATTTCGTTATTTTTAACGACTACTCTCGTCACCGAGCGTTTAAAAGTAGAACAATACTTACAATTCATTTTACAAGCTTACAGCTGATATAAAAAAATCTATATTTAAGTTTCTACATTTTTTTCTTTATAATTTTTTTTAGACTTTTTGACCGACTTTAAAAATAAAAGAATTAGCTAATTTGTTCGACGCGATTATCGTTTTGTACGAGTGTGTACACTGATTTCTTAAAGAAGTTTTCACGGATCTGACGATTAAGTTGTGCACAAAAATATATAACTATTAATTACTACTTATTGTAAATGAAGTTATTTCTTGCAATTATGAATCTTAAGTCGGTTAAATTTTTTTTTAAGTTTAGTTATATTATCTAGAGACGGAAAAATGCTTGTTTTTCTATCTCTTTTTATATTATACGTACATCATTATTATATTACGTACATTATTTAAGAACATATTTTTTTTTATTACACACTTTGTTTTTTTATTCTCAATATTAATTTTTATTAAAATATAATAGAAGATATTTTAAATTTAAGTCGGTGTGTTTTGTGGGCTAGCCCACAAAACTCATTAATATACTACTATAAGTTCAGTACTAAACATAGTTTGAGTACTGCTTGTTTTCAACATATGAGCAATTCGTAGTATAATTTTTTTTACAACACTAATGTACGTACAATACTGACGTACTTATAATACAAAATATATAGGAATATGTATGTATGTGTATGTATTCAGCTCTTTTTAACGTCCCACTACTGGGCACGGGCCTCCCTTCAATACGAGGGGAATCAGGCCATAGTCCACCACGCTGGCCAAGTGCGAATTGGCGGACTTCACATGTCTTTTGAAAACTTGCTAGGTTCTGTCAGACATGCAGGTTTCCTCACGATATTTTCCTTCACCGTAAGGCAAGTGGTAATAATGTTAGAAATGATTCGCACATGAAAATATCAGAGGTGCGAGACCCGGGATTTGAACCCGCTTCACTCGGTTTCCCATTATTAACTGATTTTTTGTTTAGTAGCTATTTTGGAGTTTTAGTGTTAACAGCAAAAAAAATGGAAAAAGTTTTTTTATATAAAAAAAATAATTCGACCACTGGACGAAAACTATTATCTGTAAATATGGCTAATAAATCGTTTTATATAAAGAATATTTTTAGTTTAACTGCCTTGGTCGTTTAGTGGCTAGCAAGTACGGCTGCAAATCCAGAGGTCCTGGGTTCGCTGCTCCGGTCGGGCCAAGTTTAGTCATTGAGTTTTTCTGTTTAGTAAGTCTCGGTAAAGCACGGTAAAGTTATACATAACATTACCGTGGTCTCAGTAACAGCCTGGAGTTAGGAAGTTGGCGATGTGTCACCCCCGTGCCTCGGAGAGCAAGTGTCGCGAGAGTGTCAGGAATAGAGAGGGCACGTTGTGTCTGCGCGCAAACCGACACACTATAATATCTCCTGCGCAGATGGCTAGTCTCAATGAGACTGGCCGCCGTTGCCGAAGTCAGTCGGGCGGTCATTATTATTATTTTTAATTTAAGTATAATAATAAAAGAACACGTTCGCGACAAGGAAAGGTCAAATAATCACATTTAAAAGGAAAATTGATATAATAAATAACGTAAATAAATAATTAGTAATTTACATATCTACCTATGTATACATAATTCATATATGCATATGTGCGAAAATTAGATATTTTTTTGGATATATAGATGAACCCCAATCAGGATGCAGAATCAAAGTTTTGTTTTCTTTACAAAATAAAGTAATGTCTATTTAAAATTTTATGACTTTTTAATAAATAGAATGATATGTCATTTATGATTTGATTTTTATGAATCTTTAGCGAATGCGAAAGAAATGTAAGACAGAAAGAGGAAGGGTGTGTGTTTGTGTGTGTGAGTGGGTGAGTGAGTGATAGAGAGAGAGAGAGAGCATATTATATGTATCTCACATGGTCTCCGCTATATCGTGTATCGATTGGAAAACAGTACGAAATAAATATTAGTATAAAAAATATTTTTATCTTTTAAAAAAATAAATAAATAAATATGCTGGGAGATTAACACACAGCACCATCTAGTTCCATGGTAAGCTACAAAGCCTGTGTTATGGATACCAGATAGTTGATATACTACACATATATAACTTTAATTACATTACATATTATAAATATAAACACCCATGACTGGAGTACAAATATTCGTGCTTATCACATAAATGAATGCCCCCAGCGGGACTCGAACCCGCGACCACTGGCGCAGAAAGTGGGGTCACTACAAACTGAGCCAAACGTGCCGTCAAAAAAAGTAACAGTTTTTTTAGTGTAAAGTATGACATTTTACACTAATAAATAATAATAATATAAAATTTTAAGTTTGTTAGACTTTGATACTGCAACGTGATAAAACAAAAGTTATAATAACAGTTTTTTGTCTGTTTGTTAACACGTGCAGAGTGTGTTTACAAAAAAGTGTGAATTTTTTTTAAAATATTCGATTGAGATAAAATAATAACGTTATTGCTAAAAATTAAGCCAGTGTGTCACTTCAATACATCAAATGAATTAATTAATTATTTTTGGATTTTTTCTCTGGAACCCGGGGAGGCTCAACAGAAAAGTTGGGAAACCCTATAATCTTTTTTTTTTATGGTACTCAGTGATAAACGAGCAGACAGGCCCACCTGATAGAAAGCGATACCTGTCGCCCATAACACCTACGGTTCATGCACTTTTACGTAACAAAACTGCAGAACCGCCGGCACGTTATCACTCTGAGGACTAAGATGATATGTCTCTTGCCTGTAATTGCGCTGGCTACCTTATCCTTCAAACCGGAACACAACAATGCAATCATTGTTGCTTGACGGCAGAAATAGATAAGGGGGTGGTACCCATCCAGTCGGACTCCTCAGGCTTGACAGAGTCCTACCACCGGTAAATTCTATTCAATACAAAGCGTCAAAACGTATTTAGTACGCTAGTATGTTATATAAATTATATAAAATCAGTTCGAGCGTTTCTCATAACCGTGGTCTGCAAACATGTCAGAAATTTTCCAGGCCAATTATCTATATTGTCCAATTAAAACATTATTTTCTGTGTACTGTAGTTTAACTGCTGGCTTATCTTAGTTTATTATTTAACTAGGTCCGGTTTAAAGCTTTGCTCATAATGTATTTTTATTTAACAAGTAGTGAGACACAAAGGATTTCCCAGCGGCAATACGAGTATAAACAGTAGGTTAAATATCAATCCCCTATATCCAAATACGCCGAGCTTCCATACAAAATTTTACATCCTATTTTGATACATTTATTGGGAGAATTTTTAAAAATCTGTCTTTACATCTTTCTTCCTCACCTTAAATAGAAGATATTGTATTCAAAAAGTATAGATTAGACAAGATGTCCTTCTAAAAATGTTTAGAATTGATATTTTTAAAATTTCATTGAAGCAAATTGATTCGATATAATATATCATATGATTTTTTGGTTTCTTTCTTTTTAATTTACATAGGTTGTGTTTTCTCTATACTTAGATTTCAAAAAGAAATCTATGCAAAAGGTGTAGTTTTAAAATGATATGAAGACGATGTATGTACTGATGATACTTTTCAGTTATTACAATAGTGTTTACAACTTATTGTTAGAGATCAAATATTATCTATACATACAATAAAACTAGCAATTCACCCTCGCTCCGCTCGGGTTCATCCCTAGTTACGTTTTAACGTTTAGCTCAGAGATGAGATATTTTCGCGCAGTAAAAAGTATCCTATATGTTGACCCCGATAACCAGCTATCATCATACCAAATTTCATCAAAATTTGTTCACTGGTTTTCCCGTGATGCGGTAACAGACAGATAGACAACAGACAGACAGACAACAGACAGACAAAAATTCTAAAAACTATAGATTTGGCTTCTGTATTGATAATAAAGTCTATTTCAATAACATTTTCCAAAAAATATTTTATGTACAGATTCGGATTAGTTACAATTTTATTATATGTATGGATTGTAACTAAGCCGAATTTGTACATTAAATATTTTTTAGAAAATCTTAATGAAATATACATTATTATTAATACAGAGGCCGAATCTATACTTATCAGAACTTTTGTCTGTCTGTCTGTTACCGCATCGCGGAAGAACTACTGAAGGGATTTTGATGAAATTTGCTTTGATGATAGCTGGTTATTCGGGTCAACATATAAGATACTTTATATTGCGGGAAAATATCTCATCTCTGAGAAATCTATACTAAACGTTAAAACGTAAGTGGGGACGAACCCAAGCGGAGCGAGGGTTAGTCGCTAGTAACTTATACGTGTACTCAAATGTTATATTTTTAGATCTAACAGGTTGAAATAACAAGTTATATTTCTAACCAACTGATGGTAGCGGCTAGTCGCGTAATTTATTTAATGTATAAATTCTACAACGTTCCTCGTATAATCCATACTAATATTATAAATGTGAAAGTTTGTGAGGATGGACGGATGTATGTTTGTTACTATTCACGAGAGTATGAACGGATTTGGATGAAACTTGGCTACGAGATAGATTATAGTCTGGAATTGCACATAGGTTACTTTTTATCCCGGAAAATGTACAGTTCCCGTGGTATAGATTTGTTTTTGTCTAGGAACCAATTCGAAGCGAAGTGAGGGTGAGTCACTAGTAGGCTATAACTTGCAAAAAGAATTTTCTAAATCTGACTAGGTACTAGTTCAAGAGATTGGATCGATCGAACGAACAAAATATCTCTTCAGATTATATTATTAGTGTAGTTTCAGTGATTTGGCCGTTACTCAGTAATACCTGTAAATTAGACGGACTGACAAAAACATAAAACTATTTAGCTTATATTATGTTAATTTATTCAATATTCAATGTAGAACTTTGACCCTCTTACTATTTTATTATATAACGTATACAGACCATTGTATTGCTTGGGTACCTACCTGCTTAAAAGTGTTTATGATTAATCTATCGTAGGTAATCATAGGTTCGATTCCTTTCTGGTGCAATTTTTTGTTGCCTATAATATCAGAGAGAAACATCGCGGAGTTGGCAATGAGCACCTAAGTACTAATGAACTAACTAGTTCTACGTACCAGAATTTTGTCAGAAGTTTTTCCTGGGATAGTAAGAAATCCGTTTTTGTTTTCAAATACCATTTAAAACCATATTAAGGTTATTATCATGACATTATCTAGCAGCATAAAACGAAGTGATTTATCTAACTTGTGTGTGATCTGGTCTTTAACGTAGCTTTTCCTTATCTGCATGTACTTACTTATACTTATATAGTGATACTAGTGAAAACCCGCGGCTTCACTCGCGCTAAAACAAAAAAAAGCTCTAAAAAGGTAGGTTTCACACAAACTTTCATCCCCTATTTTACCCTCTTATGGAATGCATTTCGAAAAATGCTATAACACGTATTTATTTAATTGTATTGAAAAGCATTAATATCAAGTTTCAAGTGATTCTGATCATAAATAATTTTTCGGTTGTATTATAACGTATTTTCCCGTGGTAATGAGATAATCTCCCCCGGTAAAAAGTAGCCTATGACACTCCAGCCCTCCAAATATCTCCACACAAAAAATCACGCCAATCCGTTACTCTGTTTCGACGTGAAAAAAGGACAAACAAACAAACAAATACACTTTCACATTTATAATATTAATATGGATATATAATACTACATTTATCATTATAAAGTTGTAGTACCTTGCATGGAAAGTACAGTGCTACAAGGATCATTTGCCACGTGGTCGAAATCAAAACTAACACCGCCATCTTGTAAAGCGTTACTTTTGAGAGAAGTTGGGAGTTGATGTTTGTTGTGGATATTTCTAGTATTTATTTCAATAAAAATATCTCAAAATATGAAGGGATGTTCTAGAGGTTAAGAGGTTTTTTTTTATAAAAAACACCCCAATTTCACACTCACACCCTCATGTCAATGTCACTTAAGTGCCAAATGATCCTTGTAGCACTGTATCCCCACTTATTGTGATAGGTATGTGCCTATATAATAAAAATAGGTAGGTAGAAGCTAAAAATAAATATAAATCTTTGTATTACGTGAATTAATAAATGACCTGTTTTCTAAGCTGTGGTTATGTTGGCCTTTTCCATTCCATAGCGTATGCGGTTAACAATAACTTGTTATTAGTCGCCCGATACTGAAGTCAATAATGAATAACTATTACTAAAGTCTTCTTTTGAAGTATGAATTCCGACATTTTGTAAGTATACTATTTTATATACATACATGGCAGTGATGAAACAAATATGTACCTATAAGTGTTTTTAATCGATACTTTCTTATTTTAATACAATCACACGTGTTCATTTGTTGTTTTAAGCACAGAAAACATAGTCTGTGTGATTTGTGGTGGAGTGTTGGGGGTTGTAGTGGAGTGGGGAGGGGGGTTATTCTGATACATTAAATTCATTTTTTTTTGTACAGCATTAAAGTATTATAATTTTTTACTGAATACAGTAAAATATAAATTGCGACAATTTTCTAACATTGACATAGCCTTGGAGGTGACCAACATTTAGTGTATAAACGTACTTTAATACCTATATTTTTTTTAATTAAGCGATGACTTGTACAGTACCTAATAACTAAGTGTACATTTGTTTTGTATATATAATTAAGTATATTTGTAATTTTCTTTATTGTAAAAGAAATAAATAATAATAATTAAGCGATAGGTATAAACTGTTTGAATGTTTCCTGGGATCCTGTCATCACATCTTATTACTATCATAAATGCGAAAGTTTGGTTGGATGAATGTTTGTTACTCAATCATGCCAGAACGGCTGAATGGATATAGATGAACTTTGGCACAGAGATAGATTATTGTCTGGAATAGGACATAGGTTACTTTTCATCCGTGAAAAATGTTTGGTTCCCGTGGGATAGATTTGTTTTGGTTTTTCACAGAGCAAGGGATCGATGTACAAAAATCTGCAACAGCATAAGTTTTTCTCATAAAGTACACTACTTACAATGCAAGAAGTTACCAAATATTGGTATGACTGTTGGTTGAGAGAGAGAGAGATGGAGATGGTTGAGTCGGAAATGAGTTAATTATAATTATTATGAATTAATAATAAATAGACAGAGATGGAAAATAAAACCTTTAACATAAGTATTCTGGGTTTTTACACTACAGGTAGGAATGCATTCAAAATCATTAGCAAAACATAATTTGTGAGAAATAAACGAAATGACTTCTTTGTTTATTATTTTAATTGAACGTTCAATTTGCCACGTAGAGCGGTTTTTACCGAAGTTTTGTAGCGGCTTTAACCGTTTCATATAATTTTTAGGTTTTTTGTGGACTAAAATAGTGAGATGATATAACAATTTAACAGTTTCATATTTTACTTTCTTAGACTTACGCGAATATTAGACATTTTAAATAAAATTGTCTTTTCGGATTTTTTCGCTTTTTTATTTTGATTTTTGAGTCTCTCCCGTGACCATGATTGCTGTAAAGCATGCGAAACACCGAGAACCAAAAATCAAAATAAATCCGCGAAAAAATCCGAAAAGATAGTTATATTAAGGTTTATTTTTGTAAAAAATAAAGTTATACCATATGTGTATATTATTAAATTCTTAATTTTATTCTATAATTATGTACTTCAGAGAATATTGGTATGCTAAAACACTACACTTTAGAATCTGGTTGGTTTTATCAGATTTGTATGTTTCTATTACATATACAGGCTATAGCATAAGTTAAAAATATAGCTAAGTTTTATTTTTACATCATGACACTTATAATTTGCTCCAACATTACCCATGGTTGGTATAGTATTACTGGTATATGAATGCAAGAGCGAAGAAGCCACAGGCAATAACTAGTTAAAAACAAATATCTTTACCAATTAATTTCATTTCTTATTGATTCAATTGATTTAATTACGATATAAGGTCTTTATATAAAATGATAACAGAAAAGTTCAATAATTTCCATTATCTTAATGGGAGATGCCATTGTCTCTAAAATTCTCCATCCTGTTATGTACAAAGTTTATGCTACTATATTAGTAGAGAATGCACTGTAGATACATCTTATGAAATTGACCACTCTCTAGAAAGAGAAAGCGAACTTGCGGCCAATACGGGAGGTATTTTTTTATTCCAATTTGAATTTAAATTTTTTAAAAGTGCATTATCTATCTCTTTAGTTTGTTTTAGTATAATATATGTATGTATGTATCTATTTGAAATATGTACCTTAAATATACTGATTATATTTTTGCGTTTTACTGTTTGTATGTATGTATGTATGTATATGTGTATGTGGGTATTTATGCAAGTACACCGCCTACCATTTTATATACTGATTCCTCTACCCTAAGGTTGCCTGGAAGAGATCGCTTCTAGCGATAAGGCCGCCTGTTGTGCATCTTTTCTTTTTTTTGTTATATCTTTTACTTCTTTATTTTTTTCTTGTGTGGTGTGCAATAAAGTGTTCATTATTATTATTATTATTAATTTATAAATGGAATGATAAAAAACTATGTTATAATTTATTAAAAGTTACAATATTACAATGGAATATAAAATGGTTAAAAATATCCCATTAAAAACACAAATGTGAAAATAGGAGCCATGTTCAATATTAAGAATATGTGTGGTTGTCAACTTCACTGACAAAAGAATTGAGATCTATTGAGATCAGAATATATGGATATCTATCAGAATATATGGAAAATATATGGATTATCAGAAATTTATTAATAAGAACACGTTTGAGTTCAAGACTTGGCCAGTTTTTATCAGTAAAGCTAGTTTTTAGAAGAGTGAGACATGTTAATCTTACAATATAAAAACTATAAGTAACTTGCGTATAGCATAAAGAAGATATAAGTGATTAGCCGAATATAAGGTAACATTTTTGTATAGATGCTCTAGATAAAATTGGAGAGAGCTAATCGAGCTATTATTTCGGAATACTTTTGTTTGCTTGAATAAACGATAGATGGCGTTGATCTGCAAACTATCTAAGTTTATAATTTTATGATTATGTGTAAAATATGTTGAACATATCAAAATTCATCCTGTATATTAATAAACTTGCAGTGAATAACAATTTTCTCTGTGGTAATCAACTCAGCAATACAAACCTATTATGTAGTATTTATTATACAATGTATATGAGTTTTCATTTATCTACTTAAAGTATTTTTTAAAACCATAATATGACTCTTAAGGATCTATTTTTTATTTTTTTATTTATAAAGAAATCAATACATATAATGCCATCTATTGACATTTGCTTGAACTAATTTTTCTTTGTCCCTAATGAGACCCCACGCTACTGTTATTATATATTACATCAGTTATGAGTTTGTGTAAACTTATATATTACGCACAATATTGAGAGGTCTGCGTTTTTATAAATGAGGAAAAACTTTAATTAATTTTAATTTTTCTGTTGAGATATTATTAACTAATTTTTAAATAAAAACATAGTTATTAACCTACTACATTGAAATGGGTGAAAGAGTGTTGGCGGAGATAAATTAGTTTATATCTATGTCTTCATTATTTAAATCATAATCAGCGAACGCTTAGAATATTATTATTTGTATATGGGAGCCACGGAAGCAATCAACGTAACGTCACTACAATAACAAAGATAACTATATATATATATATATATATATATATATATATATATATATATGTGTGTGTTTGTTACTCAATCACGCTAGAACGAGTGAAAGGTTCTGGACGAAAGTCACAGTGATAGGTTGGAATAGGTCTGGAATAGCATATAGGCTACTTTTTATCCCGGAAAATGTACGGTTCCCGTGAGATAGATGTTTTGTTTGTCACTACACTACGGACGAACTCCAACGAAGCGAGGGTGAGCCGCTAGTGTTTCAATATTTTTTTATATACCTAATCATATCTAGCGTTGTTATATTACTTTTACGGATCCTAACTGTGTCTTCTCCATTTGAAAAGTCTATACAGAAATACATTTGCTTAACTGTTACTTGAACAATTGAATTATTCATATAAACTTAAAAAAATAACTACATCGTTCATACAAATTATACTCTTAAGTTCAAACAAAGAGATTTATAAGCCTTTTTTCTCAGAAATATCTTTGCAAACAAATAAAAACATCCCGGAAATGTAACCCTTAACTTCTAGTATTAGGTAGGTATATATGCGATAACCCGACATTGCGTGACATACACAATATTTATATCTATTATTAATTAATATACAATGATCAATATCCTTCTTTATCGGAGGTTTTCCTTCACAATTTGCACCCACGTATGGAAACCGGTTGTTCACTTCACCAAAAAATTCCTTTACACTTTTTCAATTATACTATCACTAAGCACTTTCTATATAATTACTTCTTACCATTTTTGTTGGTCATAAATTGCAAATTAACTTATTCAATTAAGCAAATAATAACACACGCGCCCTACGCGCTTGATTCTTACTAAATAACGCAAAATATAGAAATATTGTTCTTAAGGTCAAGTTTATGATAGCTATCTGAGAGAGATGGAGGGTTAATTATCATATAAAGGAAAGAGATAAATATAATTTTCTAAGCTCCTTTCAACTTGAGGTTAACACGCAAACTGGTTAGCATTGATGATCAAAACGATTAATGCATTAAGATATGCGGAGACAGACGTATTTTTTTCTTATTAGACAATTCTGGAAATAGTTTAGGTAATACACAAATATAGAAACATCCGTGTGTTAATTAGCTTCCAAAATTTCAAATAAACAGATTACTATTCATTGTTAATTAATCTATACATATAATAAAATTGTAACTAAGCGGAATCCGGTACTTTTATTTTTTTAATAATCTTATTGAAATAGCATTATTATCGGTACAGAGGCCGAACGTATAGGTTTTAGAATTTTACTCTGACTGTATGTAATTTTACTCTGACTGACAGGCATACGTCTGTTACCGCATCACCGAAAAACCACTGGAGGGATTTTGATGAAATTTGGTATGATAATAGCTGGTTACCCGGGTAAATGTATAGGATACTTTTTACTGCGAGAAAATATCTTATCTCTGAGAAATCTATATTAAATGTTAAATCGTAAGTAGGGACGAACCCGAGCGGAGTGAGGGTGAGTCACTAGTTTAAAATAAAACGACTGACATATTAGGTAAAGGTTCAGGGCTAGATTTCAAGGGACTGATAGTAAAAGTTTCTGGAAACCAGTTTGTACAAAAGCCTTTCACATGGTTTATAGTTTAAAGTTGTACCCAAAAAAAATATTTTTTTAATTATATTTTCTTAAGGTATTTAAGGCAATGGCATGCACTATTACTGCCGATAAAACTAACATCAAAGTTTAGATAATTTTTTTTTCGTTTATAAACGAAAAAAAAAATTAACTGTATTGTCATATTATTAATTTTTAAATTTTTAAATTTCAACTTCCATCTGTTTTAAGTAACTCCTTTACTAGATTATAGAGACTAGTTCTTCACCTTTATTTAACAGAGACTGCAGAATACGGAGGGCTGAAACTTGTAACAGCTACTACATAAATATAAATGGTAATGGGAATTATATAAGAAAACTAGCGACTTACCATCGCTTCGCTCGGGTGCATCCCTGGGTATGTTTTAATTTTTTTGAGCGAAACCCTAATTCTTTTCTAAAATAAAAGTAGCCTAAGTTACTGCTTATAATATCAGATATCTGCTAGTGAAAGTTCTGTTAAAATTGATCCAGCCGTTTCGGAGATTAGCCGGAACAAACAGACAGACAAAAATTTTCAAAAATTGTGTTTTTCTTATAAATAAGTAGGTACCATATATAATTCCATATGCATTTAGTAAAAAGCTGTTATTTTGACATTACAGACTCTCAAATTTTATTTATCTGTATAGATAATTTTGAAATATTCATAAGTTTTTAATAAAGTAAGTTTATGGTAAAATGTGTTTATTGGTTCAGAGTGTACTAACTTTCTTACAATGAAATATATGCGAATATTTGACATTTTTAATAAAATCATACATGTAACTTTTTTATTTTCACGGTTTGTTTTTTTTTCTGGTTACCGACGTTTCGAATACTTTGCACTTTACAGTAATCATGGTTAAGGGAAAGACTAACATTTACTCGACGTCTCAAAAATTATTAGATTCTAAATGGAATAGATATCTATTATAATCACTGCTCCGCTCCCTTGGATAGTAGCATGATCATATATTATAGCCTATAACCTTCCTTAGTAAACGGGTTACCCAATGCAAAAAGAATTTTTCAAATCGGATTAGTAGTTCTTGAAATTAGCGCGTTCAAACAAACTCCGCCTCTTTATAATATTAGTATAGATAAGTTTAGTTACATATTACAGTGACAAAACGTCGAGAACCAAAAATTAAAATAAATCCGTGAAAAAAAGTATATTTATTATTTCCTTCTACAATAACAGAATAAAAAAGCATCGGATTAGTAAATTTTTTTGTATAGATATAGTTTGGGGCCAGTTGTCACACAAACCCCCAAGTTTATTGTTATGTTATTTTAAAGATGTGTTGTGTATAGTTAGGAAATGAGTAAAACCAGGGTAGGTTACTAGTTCTATGGTATCATTAGGAGAAATTAGTTCGAATATATGCCAATAGATGGCGTTATATGTATCAATATGTAATTGATGACACGTTGTAAAATAAATAAAAGTTAAAATGTATCTAAAAGGTGGTTTTCGATTTTAGAAGTACTTACAAAAAATTATTTAATATTTGGAATGTTTTTATGGTAGGATGGTCACAACTACAGTTTTTTAAAATGATTTTTCTATATATATTCAATCTTGCATATAATAAATAATAAGAGTCTCTTGCAATGGCTAATAATAATAAAAAAATCCTTAGCTTAAGTATATCTTTAAGATATTATTAAGCTAAGGATTTTTTTCTTTAAGCACTTTTTTTTTAATATTTCCTATTTTCACTTTGATTTGAAAACACCTTTATAAATTCTTTATATATTTATAAAACTTCTATAAATAAAATATGCGAGCGGCCACGCGGGAAAAATCTAGTACATAAATAAGATTATTACTAACATGGCAGGTATTCGCGAAATGGAATCAGACTGTAATTTACGGCGACTTCAACCGAGTTTATGCAAAGGTTTTTGGAACTCTGAATAATATAACAATGTGGTAATAGCGAATTACAAAGGGTCCGGTACTAATGAGTGACCATAAATAGATTAAATTACATAATTGTACTAACTTGTGTCTGTGGCCTCGTCACAGGTTAAATTTTAATTCATAAACATAAAACGTCTAATATATAAATAATTAAATTTGTTAGGACACTAACACAACAGCACCATCTAGTTTCATGGTAAGCTACGAGGCTTGTGTTATGGATACCAGATATTTGATACACTACACATATATAACTTTAAATACATGCATATTATAAATATAACACTTATGACTGGACTATAAACATTTGTGCTCATCACACAAATGGATGTCCGCAGCGGGATTCGAATCCGCAACCGCTGGCACAGCAAGTAGAGTCACTACAAACTGAGTCAAATGTGTTGTCGAAGTGAATCAACGTATCTTCAAATTAGAACAGTTAAGTCTAGACTGTTAAGTCTAGACTATAGGTTTATCTTTGAGCTATTTTTAGGGTTCCTTACTTCAGAATATATGATGAAAAAAAGAAATTATAGAATCACTCGTATTTGTATTAAGCAGTCAGTCATATCCTCTTTACTTTAAACTTTCTAAACCTAAAGTTTTTAATTTGGATTTTGTTAATCAGTTTAGTAATTAATTAAAATATTATCATATATTTATTTAAGTTTAAGTTAATCAATTGGTCAGATTTAAAGTAATGTGTAATATCAACACTGTTTTAGTTCATGTTGTGTTCTCCAGTAATTGGGGGTACATTTTAAACACTGTCCAAAGAGCTACTATTTTTTTTTTGTATTTTCATATGTACTCCTGTTGGAGATCCTTAATAAATAAATAATAAATAAATAAATAAAAGTCTAAAAGGAGGACGAAGTTCGTGTAAACGTGAAAATGCAGAATATGTAAGTAATCAGTCAGCTATTATTATAATTGGGAAGTTTATTTGTGTGTGTACGTTTGTTTCTCTTTTACGCTGTAACGTCTTGACGTCGGATAGATACAGATGTTTAGTACATATGTATATATACTACTCGCGGCTCAACCTCGCTTCGCTCGGATTCACAAAGACATACAAAAACAAATCTATTCAACGGGAACCATACATTTCTCCAGGATAAAAAGTAGCCAAAGGTCTAACAGTTTTGGAGATTAGCCCGTACAAATAGACAAACAGACAGAGAAACAAAAAAAATTGAAAAAAATCTGGATTTGTTCTATTTTTCTTCTTACGTCCCCCTGATTCGGTTTTTAGCATTTTTTTTTTATATGTACAGACTTTCGACCTCTACAAGTTAATGTTATGCTACTGCTATTCACCTAGGAACGCACCCGAGCGAAACGTATACCATATTGCTAGTATTTTTAATAAAAAGTTAATAAATTCAAGCTTTACCCACTATAGATACGCAAACACAATTTATGTTTCGGTGAGTCTAAAGCGTCGGAGGTTGGTGCGAATGCTGCCGACAGTTTGAGGAAAACTTTTTATTACTTTCAGGTAAATATGGACTGGTGTTTACGTATCTCGCTTTTCCTATGATAAAGTTGGCTGTACTATTTTAAGCTATATATACAAATCGGGCAATTTGTTTGTTATTTATTATATACTAGCGACTCACCCTCGCTTCGCTTCGGGTTCGTCTCTAAATAAAAACAAATCTATTCCATGGGAACCGTACATTTTTCCGGGATGATATATAGACTATAGCCTTCCTCAGTTAATGGGCTATTAATGCAAAAAGAATTTTTCAAGTCGGATCAGTAGTTCCTGAGATTAGCGCGTTCAACCAAACAAATAAACAAACTCTTCAGCTTGATAATATTAGTATAGATTAAAATACGTAATATATGGAAATGCTAATAGACAAGTCATTTCAATATTTTTAGGATTCCGTACCCAAAGGGTAAAACGAGACCCTATTACTAAGACTTCGCTGTCCGTCCGTCCGTCTGTCTGTCCGTCTGTCACCAAGCTGTATCACATGAACCATGATAATAGTTGAAATTTTCACAGATGATGTATTTCTGTTGCCGCTTCAACAACAAATACTAAGAAACAAAATAAAATAAATATTTAAGGGCGCTCCTATACAAAAACGTGATTTTTTCGCTCGTTTTTACTCGACATTGATAACGGCAACAGGTAGACGCTTGAAGTATTCACAGAATATTTAGATATATATTCACTTTAAAAATAAATAATTAAATTAAAATTAAACAAATATTTAAGAGGGGCTCCCATACAATAGACATGATTTATTTGCCATTTTTATAGATTCGTCTGCGAGTCCGACTTGGCCGGTTTTTTTATTTGAAAGTGACTATTAATCGAGTAATATATATTTATTTGTCCAGCTACTTTATTTTGTGTCTTTTTTTATTTTAAATTTAGAGCATCTTGATAAAAGATTATTTATTTCTAAGTTATATATAATTTTCTATTATTCAGGCCAGGATTCTGAAAATCAGGATTGCTTTATGTTATTTATGATTAATAATGTAACAAAATATTTTTTGAAGTGAAACTTCTTAAAATTATAGTGATTTGAAACGAAACGTGATGTGAAACTAAAATGCACATAAATATATAGGATTAAGCTGATGAGAAAATGAGATAGAATACATTGCCATGTCGCCATGATAACCATTGTTATTTTCTGACAAAAATATAATTATATTCTTTCAGTATATGATATTCTATAAATATATTATTATAATGTGCCTAATATGCCTTATTTAATTATTATTTGTTTTAATTTAATTCCGATTTGCCGAAGAAGTTTTACTTCAACCGCGTGTAAAAGTTACACGTACCCATTTTTTTTTAATAATCAATAACCGGATTAATAAATGATATTAGTCATACAGTTAATAGTAATAGCCAGCTACTGTATCAATAGGGTCAGCCTTTTTAATTACATTAACACATCACTATGCAGTCATATACACGCGGTCAGAATCTTTTATATTTCCATATATTTTTTTAATCTATTTGTAATGTCAAAAAACAGCTTTTAAAAACAGTTTACCGGTGGTAGGACTCTGTCAAGCCTGAGGAGTCCGACTGGATGGGTACCACCCCCTTATCTATTTCTGCCGTCAAGCAACAATGATTGCATTGTTGTGTTCCGGTTTGAAGGATAAGGTAGCCAGCGCAATTACAGGCAAGAGGCATATCATCTTAGTCCTTACAGTGACAACGCACCTGTGGTTCTGCATTTTTGTTACTTAAAACCTAAGTGCATGAACCGTAGGTGTTATGGGCGACAGGTACTGCTTTCCATCAGGTGGTCTGTCTGCTCGTTTGTCACTGAATCGCATAAAAAAGAAGCTTTTTACTAAATGTATATATGCAATTATATGAATACGGTACTTATAAGAAAAACACAATTTAAAAAAAAGTGTGTCTGTCTGTTTGTTCCGGCTAATCTCCGAAATGGCTGGACTGATTTTAACGGAAGTTTCACTGACAGATAACTGATGTTATAAGGAGTAACTTAGGCTACTTTTATTTGAGAAAAAGAATTAGGGTTCCGCTCAAAAAAAAATGTGTCTAGGGTAAGTCGCTAGTTTTGTATATATGAATCATTTCAATATTCAATATTAATTGTAGAAATCGATTGGTTTTTGTTTTATTTATGCTTAAGAATTTAAACTTCAAAGACGAAAAGTAAAGCTATCGACACTGTAAAACCAAAAAAAAAGTAAACTAAGAAGTTAATAGACAGACAACGTGTCACGTTTTCTATACAATACTCAAGTAATAACAGTTAATACTCAGGTTACAGCTAAATTACTGGGGTGAATGCCTTGTCGAACTCACTTGCTTAAATTATAATAGGTCCTATTCCTATTATTATTATCTACTAGCAAAACCCGCGGCTTCGCTCGCGCTAAAACTACAAAAAAACAACTTTGATAAGGTAGGTTTCATACAAATTTTCATCCCTTATTTTATCTCCTTATGGGATGAATTTCAAGAAACGCTAAAACACGTATTTATTTGATTGTATTGAAGAGCATTAATACCAAGTTTCAAGAAATTCTGATCATAAATATTTTTTGGGTTGTGTTATAACGTGTACTCCCGTGGGAATGAGATAATCTCCCGCGGTAAAAAGTAGCATATATGTTGACCCGGATATCCAGCTATCATCATACCAAATTTCATCAAAATCCCTCCAGTGGTTTTTCTGTGATGCGGTAACAGACAGACAGACAGACAAAAAATTCTAAAAACTATAGATTCGGTCTCTGTATCGATAGTAAAGTATATTTCAATAAGATTTTCCAAAAAATATTTAAGGTACAGATTCGACTCAGAATTTTATGTATAGATAATAGTTATCAGTTCAAGATGGATTCAATACTTATAACTATAGCAATGGGCTATTTATATATAAGTTTTGATAAGTAAAGCAATAAAACACCGCGGCCCATCCAAGTTCTAGAAATAAGTAAAGTTCTAATCTATACAGATAAATAAATTTGAAATGTCTGTTTGTAATGTCAAAACAACAGCTTTTTACTAAATGCATAATATGAAATTATATACGGTACTTATAAGAAAAATAAAATTTTTAAAATTTTTGTCTGTCTGTTTGTTGCGGCTAATCTCGGAAACAGCTGGTCCGACTTTTACAGGACTTTCACTGGCATATAGCTGTTGTTTTAAGGAGTAACTTAGGCTACTTTTATTTTAGAAAAAGAATTAGGGTTGCGCGCAAAAAACATCAAACGTACCTAGGCAAGCACACGAGCGAAGCGAGAGAAAGTCGTTAGAATATAATTATAGTAATAGAAATGGTAGTAAAATTAATTATATAAGCGTTATGAAGATAAAATAAGCGTCATATCGCAACGTCGACTTGAAGAATGAAGCCTGTTCTGGAAATCCCAGAGCAACCATAAAAAAGTTATGTGTAGGTATAGAAAGTTCTTTATACTCATGACCTGTGCAAAGTTATTATTACATACATACATTTTATGTACATTTACTCTAATTCACTACGAATTTAATATTTATAGCGACTCACCGTCGCTTTGCTCGGGTTCGTCCCTAGGTTGATTCCCCATACAAACTTTCATCTCAATTTTCACCTTCCCAAGGTCTCATACTATCTTCTTACCAAATTTCATCTAAATCAGTTCAGTAGATCCAGAAATTACCCACAGAACCTCACAAACTTTACCTCTTTATATTATTAGTATAGATTACCTACTAGCGAGAAGTCCACCACCCAAAAGCTTGTCGCAAGATTTATCTGTTAGATTTAGTTAGTTTTACCTGTCAGTTTAAATAAACAAGAAACCAAATCTTAATAATAATATGTTTTTTTTTTAAATAAAATCTCGCGACAAGCTGTTATATAATATTAATGTATAATGTATTAAGTTGGCTTTGATTTCATTTAAAGTTCATTTCCTTCTTTTTAGAGCATATAAATAAAAGCTTGTATTATAAATTATTCGTTGCTATGGAATGCATAGTAAACTATACATTTAATAAAATTGTAACTGAGTCGAATTCATTAAATATTTTTTGGAAAATCTTATTGAAATAGTCATTATTATCAATACAGAAGCCGAATCTAGAGCTTTTAGAATTTTTGTGTCTGAGAATGCGTCACGATAAAACCACTGGACAAATTTGATGAAATTTGGCATGATGATAGCTGGTTATCCGGGCCAACATATAGGATACTTTTTACTGCGGAAAAATATCTCATTTGTGAGAAATCTGTACTAATCGTTAAAACGTACGTATTAGGGACGAACCCGAGCGGAGCAAGGGTTAGTCGCTAGAATTATATATTTAATTCGAAACTATCTTATACATTTAAACGAGCAATTCTTTTATATTTATATCTTTATATCTTTATTTATTTATACCAGCGATCTCGGAAACGACTCTAATGATTTCGCTGAAATTTGGTATATGGGGGCTTTCGGGGGCGAAAAATTGATCTAGATTAGTCTCATGTCTGGGAAAACGCGTGTTTTCGAGTTTTCATGCGGTTTTATTTTGTATTATTCTACGCAGAATATGGTCGATAATTTCTTACACTCGGATGTAAGCATCGTGGTCAAGCGGTCAAGGCGCAAGTTAGGCAACACATATGCCCGGGATCGAGTTTTTTTTTGTATTTATTCAAGTTTTTAGTTTTATTTATCTAAAAAATACGATATAATAAAAAAGAACTCCGAGCGAAGCTTGGTCGCCCAGGTACTATGTATTTATTCGTATTTGCATAGCAACGAAACGATATATTGATGTATAACGTCAATGTAACGTTTCGTTTTGCGTAAAAATAGTTTATGGACTCGAGAGTGGTGTAGAGTTTTTATCTTGGTACTAGTAGATCCCATGGGATATTACTTGTATATATGAGAAGGCATTAGGGACAGACTAAATTCGAATTGCTTTTGTACTGTGCGCATTGTAAAAAAAATATTGTTATGACGACGTTTGGCTTAGTTCGTAGAATATTTGCTTGCTGTGCCAGCGGTTTCGACTTCGAGTCCCGCTTGAGGCATTCATTTGTGTGATGAGCACGAATGTTTGTACTCTAGTCATGGGTTTTTATATTTATAATATGTATGTATTTAAAGTTATATATTATGAAATTATGACTATAGTGTATCTGGTATTCATAACACAAGCCTCATATTTCCAGAATGTTTTGTATTTAACTGCCTCAGTTTCGATAATTTGATAATGTAGTTATAAAAAACTCCAGTAGACATTTTTTTATTGTGTGCTAATTTTTTTTAAATATTTATTTAAGAGTAGTAATTGCAAGATGAAGAAGAAGAAGAAGAAAAAGATGAGAATTTTGTTGAAATTGCAAAAAAATATGTAATGTAGTGTACCTACTTGAATCATATTTATGTATATCTAAATATTTCATTTTAAGCGACGTACGGGCATGGCAAAAAGAAACATAAAAAGGCACCAAGGCACCATACACTTTATTGCTTTAAAAATAATACGAGGGCGTGGAACGTAGGATAAAGATTGGCGTTGGGGTAATCCAACACTAAAAAGCACACCTTAGGAAAAAGTACATCCTTTTCATTCCATTGTAAACTTTTAGCAAAAAACGAAGTGATAAATTCAGCAAAAATTGTTGTAACAAAAATGTCCAGTAACAACGTGTCGAGAAGGCATTGTGTTTCACTTAAACAGGACCTGTGCTTGACAACTCGGCGAAAATTGTTAGAGCTCAATTTGGAATGTTTTACTTATCTATACTAATATTATAATATAAGCTCAAGAGTTTTTTTGTTTGTTTGTTTGGTTGAACACGCGAATCTCAGCAACTACTAATCCGATTTGAAAAATTCTTTTTGCATTAGATAGCCCGATAACTAAGGAAGGCTATAGGCTATATATCATCCCGGAAAAATGTACAGTTCCCGTGGGCTAGATTTGTTTTTGCCTAGGGATGAAACCGAAGCGAAGCGAGGGTAAGTCGCTAGTTCATTTTATTCTAACAACCTCGAACTATTATTTACTTAGTAAAAAAAACAAATAATTCGGAAGAATAAGAAAATCTTGTAGAAGATTATTTCTCAGAAAAACATAACAGGCAAGAGGGACAGAATTTTGAATAGCTATTTGAAAGGAGGAATATATGTATGTATATGTTTTGGGCCAAGTGATTAATTAAGGCATTATATATAATACCCGGTCTGTATAAATAATGACAGGTCAAATCGTACCAAACGAGTAAAAATAATTTAATTTTAAACATTACTTACCAAAGTGTCTGGGCATTAGGAATATTGCTACATGATAGCTGCGTAATTTGATAATTTGGGCACTTGTGGAAAGTTTAAATGAGTTCATAGGTATTACTAAAAGGTCATTCTCAGTTTTTTTACTAGCACAATCTATACACAGATGATTCAAAAAGTAAATTCTTCTAAGTGTGAAGTGTCGAGTAAAAAAACCAGAAGATTATCAGCGTCTGTGAAGAACCAATATTAGAATTATTGGAGAAACAGAAAAACTAATTGATCCAATTAAAGAAGATAATGTAATTAAGTCATAGATAAAGTGCACAAAGAGCACATCTAGCAATTGGATATAACCGCCATATCTAAGAAGAAGAATGGACTGAGAGTTAAGCTTGCACTTTAAAAGGATTTCTATTTTCTATAGAAATGATTGTACTTCAATAACCCTAGTTGCCACATGGGAGTATATATAACGTAACGTTCCAAAAAAAAGCAGCGAAACAAATTCAAAGAGCCAAGTTGACCTAATCCATATGCAATTCCAAGGAGATGATCAATATAAATTAAATTATACTTGACCATCACACCAAATTCATACAACTGCGTCCGCTGAGCAAAGGAGTCGAAGTTGTGTGTGTTACTTGTTATTTTTACTTTAAGTAACACATATGGTGTTACTTGTTATTCTCACAAACTTTGGTGAACCGAGTATTCTTCCAAGCTAATGGCAGAAACATGGAATATACCAACAAAGTTTGTATATTTTACATGGAAAATTTTAAATAAAACTTTCCCAGGGTACCGATTTTAGGGAACCAAAAATCAAAATAAGTCCATGAAAAAATCCGAAAAGATAGTTTTATTTAAAATGTCAAATATTCGCGTAAATCTTAGAAAGTATTATTGTATATGGAATTCAGTTTAATTTTCGTTCTTTACAGTTATGTCAATCATCCAATTAAACTGTAAACTTTCTATACTCTAGACATTTTTCATATTTTTATTTCGTAAGTACTAAACTTATCATCAAATAAAAATACGACAAATGCTTTTCGCGTTTTTGTCATACATATATTAAAATAATTTAAATAAAACACTTATTTTTCTATTCTACCCAATAGGTGAAGGACACTTCATAAAACCCGTCCAATTTAATTATTTCAATAGTTATTATAATATTGACTCCACATAATTAAAATGTTTGAGTAGGTATTTTTGGTTCTATAAAGTTCTATAGAACCAAAAATATCCGATGTTAAAAGTCGAAAATTTACTAATTTTTATGAAATAATTTAGCTAGAAATATGTTTTGTATATTGTATAAGATAAAGGATGAATCAACGAAATATGAATTGGGTTTATCTAGGTTTTTTAGGTTGGTTAAAAAACTACTACATATTAAATAATATTATAGTTATTACTTTTTCATAACACAATTGTATTTAAACTATTTAGTATATTTACATAAAAGCAAGGGTTGAGTGATGTTAACAGTTTGCCCTTACACGCCCCTAGCCATGGTGGATGCGAGGAATTCATTGTTTTAAATACCCTGAGGAATGGTGGTCATCCCGACCTTTTCTGAACCATTAATCCCATGACATTAAATGAAAAACCCTCGCAATAGTCGTAAACTGGTCTGATTTCATCAAAATTTCAAGCATCAAAGTGAAACTTTTAATGTTTTTAATTATAAAACAAAATAGAATTCTTTTAATGTGAACTGAACTTAAAATTAAATTCGGAAAATACCCGTGCAATGACGTCTTTTTGTATTATCATAAAGAAGTTTTTATAAGAGATCTTATATATTATATATGTAATACCAACCACGTCAATGTAAGTCTAATGAAGGCACAGCTGTCGTTGGAGGTTATATAGTATTTAACAATTCAGTATTTATTTAACGTCAAACTGCTAGGCATGAGTTTACCGAATCTATACCGAATCTTAATCTTTGCGAAGGGGATCAGGTCATAGCCCGCCACGCTGGGAAAATCCGATGCAGACATTACATGTCTTTTGGAAACTAATTAAGTATCTAAAATTTCCTTCGTTGCATTAGCAAGTGATAATCATTTTGGAAAAAATTGTACATGTTTTCAGAGATATGATCTGGGTCTTATTTTTACATCATCTATACTAATATTATAAGGCTGAAGAGTTTGTTTGTTTGTTTGTTTGTTTGTTTGTTTGGTTGATCGCGCTAATCTCAGGAACTACTAATCCGATTTGAAAAATTCTTTTTTCATAAGATAGCCCGTTAACTGAGGAAGACTATAGGCTATATATCATCTCGGAAAAATGTACGGTTTCCGTGGGATATATATGTTTTTGTCTAGGGACGAACCCGAAGCGAAGCGAGGGTGAGTCGCTATATGATATATAATATTTAAGATTTTTACATGTCGTTTGAATGTCGTAGAAATTATTGTATTTTCCGTAACTCAGGATGACGAACGATAAAACGTCGTCATCGGGCATTTCTTTTATGGACTCTTATAAATTACAGATTAATGTGAATAAAGTACAGACAAATTGATGTCTCAAATATTAATATAATATGTAATCTATATATTTATAGGTAATAAAATTATAACTGAGTCGAATCTGTACATTAAATATTTGTTGGAAAATCTTACTGAAATAGTCATTATCGACACAGAGGCCGAATCTATAGTTTTTAGAGTTTTTGTCTGCCTGTCTGTCTGTCTTTCTGAGAAAGCATCACGAGAAAACCACGGGGCAGATTTTGATGAAATTTGGTACGACGATAGCTGGTTATCCGAGTCAACATATAGGATACTTTTTACTGCAAAAATATCACATTTCTGAGAAATCTACACTAAGCCTTATTAAGTATATTTGTCATTTTTTTTATTGTTTTCATAATACGTATGTATACAATAATGTGTATATAATGTTAATTTTATGATCTAGTAATCAAAGGCTTCAGTAGTTTTTTTTCTAATAATGTTTTACTTGCAGAATTTAATAAAACACATAGGTAAACTTGTAAGGGATACGTAAAAAAAAAACAAGTTAAGAATAACACGTTCGCAACTCGATTAGTCCCTCCTTATCGAAAAACTCTTATTATGTTGTTTTAATGAAGTTATTTTCGTAGGTACGTTGAACCCCTTTTATAAACCAAGTACTTATAAACATACTTTATAGGACCACTCAGTTTTGCTAAAAGAATAAGGTCTAAATATTTCATAAAATATTATTTTATAAAATACGAATATATATTATGTCACACATCCTAAATATTTAATGTATTACGTAAATAAGAGTATAATTTATCATTTTGACACCATGACAACGTCCTCTTAACCGATTTCGTCGACGACGGCCTATGTCACTGAGACTATTGAGAGTGCATCATGCACAGGATTGACAACATCGTATATATCACTGCTTCCCAACTCTTGGGCGCTACTGAATATTTCATGACAGAAAAATCAGTAACTGTTTTGACCCGATCCGGGATCCAAATCCAAGACTCTGGTTCAGCAGTACATATCCAGACTAACGAGGTAGTCAAAACTATGAGGACACGATAATAAGCTATAATATACACAACTAGACGTTTTAGTGTTAAACAATTATAACCACTAAATTATTAATATAAGCGTTATAATAGCTTGTAGTTATTCACAATTCCTGTTACTTCTCCCATACATCATGTACATAAGCCAACGGAATTCATGCCTCTGTCACGGTTATTGCTATTTACTGGTCCCTATGAAATTACTAAGACTTAGCAGATTACGTACAAAGCAATGTAATTAGTAGGGATAGTATATTGCAAATTTGTATACTAATCTACGAGTATTGTGGGCCTGTCTTTAAGACATTCAATTTTCGTCATACGATTCAGTGATAGAAACCAATTGGAATCACAGGTTCTACTAAGAGTGAAAGAGGAACACTCAAGCTTTTTTTCAAAATAAAGCTTTTAGGGTAAGCTTTTTTTAAAATGATAAGAAACAGTAAGTAGTAAGTATTAAAGTAAGGTGACAGAGTTTCGCATAGAAAATTGAATTGTAAATATGTAGAAAATGAAGGTTGGTCATTCTATAAGTAATTATCTATACATATAATAAAATTATGAGTTGAATCTGTACATTAAATAGTTTTTGGAAAATATGATTGAATTAGTCATTATTATCGATACAGAAGCCAAATCTATAGTTTTTAGAATTTTCGTCTGTCTGTCTATCTGTCTTGGACGCAACACAAGAAAACCACTGGATGGATTTGGATGAAATTTGGTATGATGATAGCTGGTTATCCGGCTCAACATTTAGTATATTTTTCACTGCGGGAAAAGGTCTCATCTCTGAGAAACGTCTCATCTCTCTTAAAACGTAGGGACGAACCCGATCAAGGCGAGGATGCGTCACTAGTTAGTTAATATAATGAGAATAAACAAAATATTTCCTTAAAAGGAGTGTTAAAATAAAATGGGTATCGCAGGGAAACCGGATCACCTGTGTATGTGTATTATCTTCTTAGACTTTTGTTGACTAGCTGTAGATACGATGTATATATTACATTGAATGCCATTCCCGCATTAACGACTTACAGCTTACAAATAATGTTGAAGCCTACTAATTCTCTTAAGAAATTCCTTTGTACTGTGAATGATTACGAATTGATGAATCTAATTTATTTGTTCTACATTCAGGGCTGCCTACTTCATAGAATTATATTGGTGAATTAAACAAACGGAAATCCAGCTAATTTTATTTATTTTTTACCAAACATTGCTTATTTATAAGAACTATACATTCTTCTATTCTATTTTTTCCTATTTATTCACCTTTTGTATTAATAAAACTAGCGGTTGCTTCCTAAAACGAACTTTTTTTTTTTTTTTGGTTTTAATTTTTTTTTCGTCGACCTAATTTTTTTTCTAAACTAAAAGTAGCCTAAGTTACTCCTTAATATATCAGCTATCTGCCAGTGAAAGTCCCGTCAAAATCGGTCCAGCTGTTTCAGAGATTAGCCGAAAAAAAATAGCTGGAACAAAAAGACAAGACAGACAGACACATAGATAGACAGACAATCAAAAATTGTAAAAAAAATTGTTTTGGTATATGTACCGTGTATATATCCATATGTATTTAGAAAAAAGCGGTTATTTTAATATTAAAAATAGACACTCCAATTTTATTTATTTGTATAGATTATATACAGATTGCTACTTAGCAAATTTTGTTACTAACGTTACACACTAGGCTTTTTCTCCAAGTTATAGTCATCTAAATATAATATATACATAGTTTCATCTAAGTATGCCCAGCCGTTTGAGCTTGAAGGAGTAACAGACATACACTTTTGCTTTTATAATATTAGTTTGTGTTACTTTAAAAGGGAAAATATTTACTTTCTAGCTACTCAGCCTCGCTTCGTTCGGATTCGTCTCTAATAAAAAAAAACAAATTATCCCACGGGAACCGTACATTTTTCTGGGATAAAAATATGCTATCTGGGATACCTATATGCTATTCCAGACTATAATATATCTTTGTGCCAAATTTCATCCAGAAACGTTCAGGTGTTCTGGCGTGATTGAGTAACAAACATCCATCCATTCATCCTCACAAACTTTCACATTTATAATAATATTAGTATTTATGATAATATTATTAGTATGGATTAGTGAGATAAACCTCTTTTAATAAGAGTATCTTGATTTTCAATCTGATTTTAAAAAGCTTCCTTTGAATCCTTAATGGTATATCTTTGTGCCAAACATCCAGAAACGTTCAGCTGTTCCGGCGTGAAAGAGTAACAAACATCCATCCATTCATCCTCACAAACTTTCACATTTATAATAATATTAGTATTTATGATAATATTATTAGTATAGATTAGTGAGATAAACCTCTTTTAATAAGAGTATCTTGATTTTCAATCTGATTTTAAAAAGCTTCCTTTGAATCCTTAATGGCATCGAGATATCAATTTAATCATTTTTCTTTATTCCCTTCCTTCATTTGTGTGGAAATTATCTGTCGAGAAGTCAATTACCGAGCTTCTTAAAGAAAAATTAGAAATTTAACCAGCCTTTTTGTATTACGTTGTGAATCTTATTCTGAGGCATTAAGGTTTAAATTGAAACAAGTATTATTTTTATAGTATCATTCATTAATAAAAGTCGAAGGATAATAACCTTAATTTATTAAGGGGTATAGTTTATATTTGTTTGGCATGGTCTATGGATAAAAGTTGCTAATCGATCTGATCAGGCGTTTTCCTTCCATCATCTGATGTAAGATTAGCGTTATACCTTATTTCAGAGATGAATCTTAAAGTATCGATAGTTTTTAACTTCTAAAAAATAAGATGGGTAGGTTTTTTCGTATAATACTTTCTTACATTTACGCAAATATTTGATATTTTCAATAAAACTATCTCTTCGGATTATATCGGAAGAGATAGTTAATATATATGGATATATTTTGATTTTTAGTTCCCGACGTTTCGAATGCTTTTCAGCTATCATAGTCACGAGAGAGTTTAAGATTTTAGACGTCTCAAAGATGTTATATACTTGTTGTATGTCTATAACATTATTGCCATCATTTTCAGTGTAGTTTATCATTAAGTATTACCACAGATCATATAAATATACTAGATACTTTCCTTATACATATATACTTTCCTTTTTCTTCGTATCGGCTTAGACTCGGCTTAACCGTGAATGAAAATAGCAAAAATACAAGAATAGATTAATGAATTTTCTCCTTTTGTTTTTGTAAGGTGAGATCTAAAGTGTTTTATTTCTAAATTGGTACCTAGTAGACTGAGTAGCAGTCTTTGTTGTAAATGTATGAATTTGAGTGTATTATATCGTTACAACTCAACCTGAAGTGGCTTACGTACCTGGACAGATATTTAATATCTCTCTCTCTCTCTCTCTCCTCGTCGCCATAACGCCGGGGCCGCGGGTACCAAAAACACTGTTCCGCGACCCCCACGGCGAGCGCCTGCTAAGGCCCGTCTCCATGTCAAGGGCTATCCGCCACCTGGGGACGCACCCGGTAGGAGTCAGCTCTCCCCCGGGGCGCTAACTCATGAATGGCAAAAATGGACTTAGCCTATATTTAAGGCATATGTATCGCAATATACTATTTTTTTATTTATTTACTCTGTTATTTACTAATATAAATCTAATATAGTTTACGTCTTTACTAGTTTACATAGTAGTCTCCATATCAAAGGTTCGAATCTGTTTAGGGCAAATATTTATCTTTCTGTGTTTCTATATTACCTGTGCTTTGCGGACACTCGACTGACTTTGTAGTATTCAGATTTGTTACTTAAGTGATGTACAGTCACAAGCATAAGTATATGACCCCGGACAGTTCGGTAATAATATCTGATTTCATGATTCATTCATTAATATCTATTCTCACGATGACAGCAAAAATATGTGAGATCGAAGGAATAACAAAACTCTGATTAGCAACGCAAAACTATATTCTATATTTTTTACATCCATACCATGCACAACACACAGCATGTATACAAGATAAAATGATTTAGTTTAATGTTATTGTTGCGTTCTATGAGTTTGGGGATCGGAAATTAAAGTACGTCTTCTGCACTACGGATGTTTTATGGCTCTTGGTTAACAAGAGTGTTAAATTGAGATTTACCAAAACGCGCAGTGTATACATAGTTCTGGTTAATTCAGTCACTGAAGACTCATTTTTACTACTAGATACTTTTTCGCTTTATTATTATTATATTATATATTTATTATTATTTCTTCACTTTTTCGTACTTTTTATCAGTAAAGATTCAGCTTCGAAATTCAACTGATCTCTCGACACACTGCCGGTCTTTTTATATGCGTAAACAAAGAAAATTCTAGTATTCGAAAATTCGAAACTTTTGTAGTAACTTCAATTCCTTTTTGGAAAATGTTTTGTTTCTCTCTTACACACGGCAGTTTACAATTAACTGTTCTTGTCTGTTATCTGTCATGTGTTGACATCATGTTATTATATAGTAAGTACCTAGGCGACCGAGTTTCGCTCGGAGTTCTTTTTGTTATATCGTATTTTTTAGATAAAAAAAAAAAACTAAAAACTTAAATAAATACAAAAAAAAAAAAGTAAAAACTTTGTATTCCGACCGGGACTCGATCCCGGGCGTATGTGTTGTCTAACTTGCGCCTTGACCGCTTGACCACGATGCCTATATTCGAGTGCAAGAAATTATCGACCATATTCTGCGTAGAATAATGCAAAAGAAAACCGCATGAAAACTCGAAAACACGCGTTTTCCCAGACATGAGACTAATTTAGATTGATTTTTCGCCCCCGAAAGTCCCCACATACCACAGCAAAATCATTAGAGCCGTTTCCGAGATTGCCGGTATAAATAAATAAAGATATAAATATACAAGAATTGCTCGTTGAAACATATTAGATTTTAATACAATAAAGAATAGTGTTAATAATTCATAACTTGTAGTAAATAAGCAATCGATAACTAGTTCAGTGGTGGAGCATCTCTGGTCAACTAAAATAACAGTTATACCGTCTTCCCTGTTAGTAGAGTGATTTCGTTATGAAATCGCTTGTTAGCTAGAACAACACTTCTGTTTATCACCAATTTGTTCATTTATTCTGTATTTTATTTTAAATGTGGTGTAGATTGGGTCAAATTGGGACTTAACCACGAAATAGAAGATACATACTACTACTATAAATGAGAAAGTTTGTTTTCACGGTGAAAGAGCTAGGCAGATTAGGATGTTTAGCACATAGGCTACTATTTAATAATAACATTTGTCAAAAAAAAAAAAAAACCATGTGGTTTTTTTTGTTAACCGGATACTAAAAAGTATTTTTTTTTTAAATAAATAATAAAAAAACTATTACTAGACATTATAAAGCAAAAAAATAACTGAACTGGGATTTTCATTTACTACAGACGGTATATTAATTTCATCTCAAAGTCGGTGCCATATTTGAGTGGCAAATCTAAAATGAACGGACATTTTAGGTTTGTGATTCAAATATTACATAATTACATATACATAGTGTATGAAGAACAATGTGAGCAGTGAACAGGAGCTGTTCCGTTATAAGTCCATATCGGCCTTTTGATGTTATATTTGAATATGCCTTCAGGATATTTGGAAATTCTATGATTTATTGGGTTTCATGGACAAGTTAACAATATACATATATACATATAAATTTATACTTCTATATCTATATTTCTATACTAATATTATAAATATAGGCAGTGGTAGCCCAGTGGTAACGCGCTCGCTTGGGAAACCGAGTGAAGTGGGTTCAAATCCCGGGTCTCGCACCTCTGATATTTTCATGTGCGAATCATTTCTAACATGATTACCACTTGCCTTACGGTGAAGGAAAACATCGTGAGGAAACCTGCATGTTTGAGAGAACCTAGCAAGTTTTCGAAAGACATGTGAAGTCCGCCAATCCGCACTTGGCCAGCGTGGTGGACTATGGCCTGATCCCCCTCGTATTGAAGGAAGCCCCGTGCCTAGCAGTGGGACGTTAAAAAGGGCTGAATACATTATATATAGAGAAAGAAGATTTATTTGTTTGTTTGTATTGAATAGGCTCCGAAGCTTATGGACCGATTCTAACCATTTTTTCACCAATAGAAAGCTAAATTATCAGGGTGTAACATAGACTATAATTTATTTTCAAAATTGAATTCTGAGAATTGCGATAATGTAATCCAAAGTATGTCTATAAAATTCATTATTTGGCGTGCGCTGAGAAAACTATTGATGATGATACGTAAAAAATATAAAAATTATGTACTAAATGATTGAAGTACTCACTATTACCTACAAAATAATTCCGCGAGGGAATTTATCTTTCATAGCAATTTTTGTATATATACGAGAATGTATGTATATTGTATACCTATATAAATTTATTTCGTGTATCTCGGAAACGGCTCTAACGATTTGGATCAAATTTTGTATTTAGATAAGGTATTGCTTTTCAAGTTTATCTATATATACAAAGGTAGGTGTCTATTCTGAAAAATTTTTTTATATATGTATTCTCCAAAAAATGTCAAGCAAAGCTCCGTCGCCCAGGTACTAAACATTTAAATGAACAGGTATTACTTAACAAAATAAAACTGAAATAGTTATATGGTTAATTAGAATAAGAGTGTACTTTAACATTCGTTTTGTTCATAATATATTTTAGCCTGCATATAGTGGACATACAAAATGATACCGCAAATTCACTCGGTTCTTCTAAATTATTCGCCAGGTAGAATATCTTCATACAACACCGTTATAATGATATAAAGCAATTTATTCATATATAAATCATTTTATTATTATTATTATATTTATATTAAATATTTTTTTCAATTATAAAGAGAAAATTATTTTTTTTGTATGTTTGTTTGGTTTGTAATGGATAAACTAAAAATCCGCTGAACCGATTTAGATGAAATTTGGTATGATGATAGTTTAAGATCGCGGGAAGGTGGAAAGGAAATCAGCTCTTAAGGGGGCGAAAAGGGGGATGAGAACAAGTTGACGAAGGAACATAGTATATATTATGCAGTTGAAGACACACACACACGCAGCTATTATTTATATATATGTAATAATACTCAACTTTATTTAAATGTACAGTTTTTTCATTACTAATCGAGTGTTCTAGTGGTATAATAATTTAATGTATATATTAAATATTTCAATAGCTCATATTTAATGCGAATGAACTCGAAATGAATGAAAAATAAAACGTTTATTACCTGTAGAAACTAATGTCCTATTGATTTTGTGTAAAAAAAGTATGTTCATAAACTTACTTCTCTTTGTTCTTATTCTATATTTACTTACTCTCAAGATCCTGTGGAAGAATTCCATATGACCAACGTGGTTATTCCGAGGCACGCGAACTCCCGAATTCCCAACTCCGGGCCGTTTCTGATAATGTCTTGATATATACCAGATACCAGAGACTCTAACCATATAATAATACATTTAAATTGTTGATTAAAAATAATAAAAATCGCTGTGTGTATGTATGTTTTCTATGGACTCCAAAACAGCTGCAGTGATTTTGATGAAATTATCAGGCAATCTTCAGATTAGCCCAGCGGGTGATCCTGTGAATTTTGTTAGCTATCGGAAGTTTGGACGCGGGCAAAGCCGCGGGTACTGCTAGTATGGATATAAAAATTTGAACTTCTGGTTGCGTCATTACTCTCAATAATAATAATGACTATTTAAACAATAGTTTTAAAATAAAAAAGTACATGCATATTCCATGCATGTACATTTAATTTTTAATTCATTATTTCAACATCGTAGCAGCGTAACTCGTATAACATACAAACGCTTACTGATTGAAACGTTTCAATTACTTTTTTTTTAAATATTCAAAATAGTAAAAACGTGTTTAACAGTACAATTCTGTTGACGTAACTTTTGACATTATACTTTGTTTTACGCAATGTTGTTGCATTTATTGGAATTTTTAATTTTCCGCGCATATTTTGTACTTATTATTATTATTATTATTTTATTTATATAAATATATACTTAATAGAAAAATAGTTAAGTATGAAAATAATGATAAGATTCGAAATACATATATTACAAACAAATATTTGAACCAAATATAGGCGACATGCATATTAGGTATCAAATGGTACGAATACACTATTGTATGTATGTATTCAGCCCTTTTTAACGTCCCACTGCTGGGCACGGGCCTCCCTTTAATACGAGGGGAATCAGGCCATAGTCCATCGAAAACTTGCTTGGTTTTCTCAGACATGCAGGTTTACTCAAGATGTTTTCCTTCACCGTAAGGCAAGTGGTAATCATGTTAGAAATGATTCGCACATGAAAATATCAGTGATGCGAGACCCGGGATTTGAACCCGCTTCACTCGGTTTCCCACGCGAGCACGTTACCACTGGGCGCGTTACCACTATTAACTCAAAATAAGTGAGAGAAATTATTTTTAGCGTTTCTCTGTAAAAACTCTATCTACTTATGCACAAAAATAATTGAAGTGTCTTTTTGTAATGTCGAAATAACAGCTTTATACTAAATTCATATGGAATTATATACGGCACTTATAAGAAAACCACAATTTAAAAAAAAAAGTCTGTACGTTTGTTCCAGCTTATCTCCGAAACGGCTGGATCAATTTTAATGGGACTTTCACTGATAAATAGCTGATATTATGAGGAGTAACTTAGGCTACTTTTATTTTAGAAAAAGAATTAGGGTATCGCTCAAAAAAATTAAAACTTACCTAGGGATGCACCCGAGGGAAGCGAGTGTAAGTCGCTAGTTTTAAATATAATGTATAAAATATACCTCCATAGTGTTAGATAATCAAAGAAACTGATTTTTATTCTATAAATTTATTAAGTTTAGTGTGGAACAGGTCTAACTTTCACGCTTTCCATTGCAGCTGAATAAACTATCATCCCGAGCTCTGAGTACAAGCTTTTGTATTTTATGAATGGGCTATTTTATTCAGGTTAGGGAATTTGGCTGCAGTTAAGGCATCTATTTTATATTACACTGGATTTCAAATTGAGGTTTCAGAACATTTAAATAAAACTATCTTTTCGGATTTTTTCGCGGATTTATTTTGATTTTTGTTTCCCGACGTTTATTAAAGCAATCGAAACGTCGGGAAACAAAAATCAAAATAAATCCGCGAAAAAATCCGAAAAGATAGTTTTATTTAAATGTCTAATATTCGCGTAAATCTAAGAAAGTATTATGAGGTTTCAGAAATTATTTTAGTACTATACTATCACTATTCTATTTGTATTATTACTAGCACTGCCTAGGGCTTTGTCCACATAGTCTATACTAGCAACTCACCCTCGCTTATTTTCGGATTCGTCCCTAGACAAGAACAAATCTATCCCACGGGAACCGTACATATTTTCGGGATGATATAAGCCTTCTTCAGTAAACGGGCTATCTAATGCACGAATAATTTTTCGAATCGGATTAGAAGTTCCTGCGATTAGCGCGTTCAAACAAACAAATAAACAAACTCTGCCTCTTTATAATATTAGTATAGATATGTGTGATAGTGGCTAGCATGTACGATTGCTGATTCGGATCTTCTGTCAAGAAATTTTCAGTTACAGCCCAGAGATGGGAAGTTGGCAGTGTTTCAAACTCATGCCTTAAAGAGCAAGTAAAGCCTCTATCGCCTCATCTCTTACCAATCGTGTATATTTGTTGTCCCAACAGGGTATGAGAGACTCTGGAATAGAGAGTGGAAATGCATGAAATAGCCTATAACCATCTATGATAAATATACCATTAAATACATTGTTTTATTACATTACAAAAAAATTGTTTGCATTTCTTTATTATAAAGCATTTACCATTTCACTTTTTTACAATTTTATTATATGTATGCATATAAACTTGACCTTCTTCATTATACATATGGTAGATTTGGGTCACCTCATTATTTTAATTCATAATTTCATTTTTAATATAATTTAAATTCCAGAGTAGGTTTGTTGTAAAGCTTTTATGTATTGTATGTTAAGACACTTTAGAAAATATTATTTGTTTACTAGCAATAGACAAAAACAAATCTACCCCACGGGAACTGCACGTTTTTCCGGGATAAAAAGTAACTTATGTGCCATTCCAGACTATAATCTATCTTTGTATCAAATTTCATCCAGATCCGTTCAGCCGTCCTGGCGTGAAAGAGTTACAAACATTCATCCATTTAGTATGGATTCTTACACCTGTTATATACCTGTAATAATATCTGTATGCCAATAACTACCGTAAATATTATAAATATCCCTTTTTGAATCTCACAGCTAGGCACGAGCCTCCCTTCAATACGAGGGGAATCAGACCATAGTCTACCACGCAGGACAAGTGCGGGTTGGCAGACTTCACATGTCTTTCAAAACCATCTTGCTAGGTTCTCTCAGACATATAGATTTCAGACAAGTGTTGAAATGATTCGCACATGAAAATATCAGAATGAAACGGGATTTCAACCCGCTTCTTGGTTTCTCAAGCACGCGCGTTACTTGCCTTTGCTACTGGGTTACCACTGCCATATATGTATTTAGAAAATAATTTGTATGATATTTTCTTATAATATTAACATCTAAAAAATCTGCTACAATTGCGAGATGTCAGAAATAGAGATGTCAAGATGTTGAGTTCTTCGCCGGCTCCTTTTAGGGTTCCGTACCCGAAGGGTGCCAACGGAACCCTATTACTAAGTCTCCTCTAGTTTTTGACCAAAAGTACAATTTTCTTTTTAAATTTGCTTAAAAACTAAAAACTTGAATAAATATAAAAAAAAAAAAACAAAAAAGAAACAAAAGAAAACTTCGTATTCGAACCCTGTGATTTTTAATCTTGTGCCTTGGCCGCTTGACCACGATACTTATAACCAAGCGTGCGAAATTAGCGACCATATGTTGCACGGAATAATGCGAAAGAAAATGCATGAAAATTCGAAAACACACATTTTCCGAGACGTAAGACTAATCTAGATCGATATTTCGCCCCGGAAAACCGCCACGTACAAAATTTCAGCGAAATCGTTAGAGCAGTTTCCGAGATCGCCGGTATATATAAATAAATATAGGGGGAGTCCGGGAAAGTAATACCCGCACTCCACTAAAATGCTCATATTTTTTTCTAAGACTACAAGTTATTATTTTTTTAATGAATTATCTTGAGCTGCTTTAATAATTTCGAAGTTATTAGCGTAATCACCCAAAATGAGACTTGGCTAGTTTCTCCCGCCTGGGTGGGAGACTTGACCACCTTATTAGGGAGGCATTACCCGGGTTTAAAAATAAGTAAAATAATCATTACACAACTATTATTTTATTAAAAAAATAATATAAAAACAAGGCAGTTAGTATACATTAGTATACATTATTTCTTTGTATGGAATGGGCAAGGTATCTGTTTTAGTATATAGTGTTACGTCACATGTGATTTAAGTTGTACAAGTTGTCTATCTTACAATTTAATGTATACTAGCATTCGCACAGTGGTCGAAATTCGACTATAATCATTTTTTAAGTAATGCTTCTTTACGCACGCTTGATTTGGGGAGTAAGCTGGTGACTGCGTGACGAGAGCGTTACGAAAAGTGTGATCGGAAGAGGCGAACGTTTGTTGCCATGGTAAACGTTGTTATTGTCTGACGAATGATATACAATATTATATGCTATCCTTAAATGATATTCCATAAATATATGATTGTAATATGCCTAATATGTGTTATTTAATATTTTTTTAATATCTCATCTATCCTAATTATTTAGAACTTAAATTGAATTTCATAAAGAGTACCGATAACCTACAGAAGTTTTACTTCTTGCGCGTGGACACATTCATACACGCACTCTTTAATTTTTTTTATTGATAACGCTAAAACTCATCGGTATAGTTACTAAACAAAAAAAAGACAATCAGTTGAGAAACAGAGGAGCAAAAGGCACTGAACTGTTTTGTATTTGCATATTTATATACAGATTTTTGTATTTAGGTCAGTTTCACTACCGATCCGATACTCAAAAATCTTTCATTAATGAAAAACCACAGTGCCCTTGAGTATTACTAGTGCCCTTATTATACCTATTTCATCGATGAACCGCTATCTGTAGAAAAATATTTTTTATGTAAAATATACTATATAATAAATTAGATTTTTTATTTTTATATAAAAATATAAATTACAATTTATATTTAACATTGATACATTTTTATTTTAAATTTATAACTGAAGCTTTTTGAATGTTTTTAAAAGTATTTAAAGTATTTTTTTTATAAAAAAACGATTTAACGGTACGTATAAAACAGACTACGTATTATATGATATATAGCCTACATCTTCCTCCATGAATGGGCTATCTAATGCAAAAAAATACTAATCGGATTAGTAGTTTCTGAGATAAGCGCATTCAAACAAACAAACTCTGCCTCTTTATAGTATTAGTTAGTATAGATTAGGCATTTTCCAGTCTAGCATTAAAATTAAGGCTCATAAGGGTACGTTAATAATACGAATATGAATTAAACAACAATAATACAATAAAATGGAAAACATCGTGAGGAAACCTGCATGTCTGAGAGAACCTAGCAAGTTTTCGAAAGACATGTGAAGTCCGCCAACCCGCACTTGGCCAGCGTGTTGGACTATGGCCTGATCCCCCTCGTATTGAAGGGAGGCCCGTGCCCAGCAGTAGGACGTTAAAAAGGGCTGAATACAATACAATAAAATAACAATAATGACTATTGTGCTACGCTGTGCCAAACTGGAATATCAAGCTTTACAGGAGATCGCTGGTTTGATCAAAAGTCCTGTGTTAACTGCATATTTTTTCTTTGGTCAAAACAAAATAACCAGTATACATCTTCGCTTTTAAGTATTATTAAAGATGTTATTAATATTGAAAATTACACATATAAAAGACACTTATATTGAGTGTTGAAAAATATTTAAGTGTTTCGACATGAGAGTATGCGAGAAACGAAGGGATGATGCAATATTTTATACGCCAACGGCACTTCATTAGTTATTGTGCGCCGGAACCCTTTTTAATAATGTTATATTTGTTGAATATCAAAAAGTTTTGTTTATTTCCATTCAAGTTCAAAAATAAAAATATTTAAGTATATCGATAATTAAATTTTGATTCACAGAAATGTTACATTTAATTATTTTTTGATGTCAAGCTATTGACATTGTAGTATGACGATTCTTGATGTCCTTTTTAACCGACTTCCAAAAAAAGGAGGAGGTTCTCAATTCGACCGTATATATATATATTTTTTTATGTTTGTTCGGGGATTTTTTCGTCGTTTATGAACCGATTTTGATAATTATTTTTTTGTTGGAAAGAAGATATCCCAAGAGTGGTACCATGATAAGGAAACCAGGATCTGATGATGGGATCCCAGAGAAATCGAGAGGAACTTTCGAAAATTGTAGCGGCGACTAGTGCGTTTGATAACATTTTCATTAGGTATTTTAAAGCACTACTATTTAATGAAGGTCTGGAGTCGATCTGATGATGGATCCGAAAGATAGTCGAGGGAACTCCTCAACGATTTACAGCAATTACCTGGTGTTTGGGCTTGATTAATTTGTATTGATGATACGTCTACACTAAAAATGGAAAAATAATAACTTAAAAAAAAACCGACTTCCAGGCACTGAAAAGTAAAAAATAACTAAACGGGGGTTTTCATTTAAAATAGATACTTAATCAGATTTTTTCGAAGTCGGTGCCAGCCAATACAAATCAAAGCACGTAATAATAAATATGAGGCTGATTATTATTGTAGAATGTAATTTTTTTCTAAGTCCTTAAAACAAGTTAAAATGAATACATAATGTTGTAGACTGTTTCCACATAATAAATCGTGCGTCATATGATTTAGAAATGCTAATTTTGCCAAGAATGTCGAACTTATAGATACTATAGATTATAATAGAAATTGGTTTATTTTTTTAAGTTTTTATTTTTCCCTTTTTAGTGTAGACATTGCAGTAGCAAAGTAAAAAGAAAGTATTTTAATAAAATATTCACTTGAACTGTTTAAGTTACTTTGATGTCAATTTTTATATGAAGACAGACAAACTTATATTCGCTTTTATTAGTACAACTAAAAATTTTGGCTTTAAAATCCAATTCTAGCGTATTGGCCTTGTCAAATCGAACAAAATAAGCCCAAATTCAAAGTATCTACTATTAGGCGTTGAAGAGTTCCACTTATCCATCTTCCGGCCTCACCATCAGATCAGGACGATACTGAACCACAGACTACTGCACTATCAACGGAAATAGAAACACAAAGTTTCAAGTCAATATGACTATTAGAAGTAGGTAAAATTTTCATTAGCTATTTTTCCACATTTAGGGGTGGTACATTTTTCAAAATTAAATGGGACAAAATTGAAAGTATACACTTTCAAACAAAACAAAAATTGTTCAAATAGGTTAATAAAGGACAAAGTTCTGAGGTAACAAAAAAAGAAAAAAATACTGCTGAATTGAGGCCCTCCTCCTTTTTGAAGAAGTCGGTAGAAAATACATATATTTTAAAATGATCTTATAACTATTTTAAATAAACCTATCTCTTTGGATTCTTTCGCGGATTTATTTTGATTTTTCGTTCAAGACGCTTCGAATGCTTTACAGCAATCATAGAGAGAGAGACCGTGGGGAAAAATCCGAAAAGGTAGCTTTATTTAAAATGTTAAATATTCGCGTAAATCTAAGAAAGTTTTACCTCAAAAATAGCATTTCTTTGTTCTATTCCGCGCGGGCCAGTCGTACACATAACTAATCACAGAAGTAAAAAAATATCTTTGGTTAATAGCTTTGTTCTTTAAAAAGCAATTAGACAGATCAATGCTTTTATTTTGAATTGAGATAATTTATGGATGATGATGAGAAAGAGATGATGGAGATTGGAGAATCCCATAGGTTACTTTTGAATTCGATATCTGAAGAGGTTTCTGCGTGATCTCATGTTATTGTTGAGTCGGTATAGTCATCTGTGTATAATACTATGTATATAATACACTCGTCCCTAGCGACTCGCCTAGGGTAAGTGATAAAATTCTTTTAAATTAAATTAAAAAAAAACAAGAAAAGTATTGAACTAATTGTCAGTTCAGAACAAAGTTCGGCACGATTTACATACAACGTAAAATATCCAAAAATACTCTAAGATTATTTAGTCATTGGTTGCTTAATACTTCATTAACGATATATATACGATTATATCGATTCATAGCCTTCTGAACAAATTCGGTCAGCGACCTATCTCATTGATCGAAACTAGCCATCTGTACAGGAGATATTATAGAGCATAAGCACAAGTGCAGTCTTATTTCAAACTAGCGACTTACCCTGGCTTCGCTCGTTTTCGTCCCAAGGTACGCTTTAATTTTTTTGGGCGAAACTCTGATTCTTTTTCTAAAATAAAAGTAGTCTTAATTACTCCTTATAATGTCAGTTAGTAGCCAGTGAAGGTCCCGTTAAAATTGGTTCAGCCGTTTCGGAGATCAGCCGGAATAGACAGACAGACAGGCAAAAATTTCAAAAATTGTGTTTTTCTTAAAGTACCGTATATAATTTCATATGCATTTAGTGTAAAGCTGTTATTTTGACATTACAAACAGACACTTCAATTTTATTTATCTGTATAGATTTCATACTCTGGTAGGATAAACATGTGACGATTTTTTTAAAGTAGATAAATTTTAGTATGGGGATTTTACACCGCTAGCTTAACAACACCAGTTTGCTCTGGGAAATTATCGATCAAAACTTCAATAACTATACTTGGCCGAAACGGGACTCGAACCCGTCGGTATCTACAGCTGAACTGGAATTGTTTAATATTTATAAACTAATTCAGATTATGTTTTAGGAATTTATAGAAATAAATATTATATATTTTTCGTTTGTATTGATATGAAACCAGTGTTATATTAGGCTAATATAGTCGACCGCGGCGGGGTCATGGGGCTTGATCAAAATGTACAGAAAACACCTCATTAGCAAACAATGTGCTGGCGCGGCCCTTGTGTTGCTATTCGACTAGGAAATTAATCATTACATATGTACATTTAGTGTTATAATAAAGTATCCAAAACTATTTTTAAATATATTTTGATATCTACGAGTAGATTTGAATCGCTTCATTTCAGTGTTCGCGCTGTTTTAATGGGTATACTGTAAATATTCATGCAAAATGGTATTTTTTTAGTTTTTTATTTACGTATAATTGCTACGTTCTTAAGAGACCTAACGGGAATATTAGATAGCTAAATAGGATATAAGTCATAACAAGAAATTTTCAAATCGAACAATTATGGCATACAAAAAAAAAAAACGCTTCATGAAATGGAGTATTTTTAAATATTTTGTAAATTCTTTGCTCTATTAAAAGTAAGCCTTACCTGAATAACAATAAAGTATAGAATTAAAATAAAGGAATAGTTTTGCAGTAGACATTTTATAGTTTGCCCAATTATAACATTTGACGCGATTTTGAAGTATACAATATTATGTTTTGTTTTCTATACAGGAGGATATAAATAAAAAAAAACATAACATTTTTTCTATATATAATACGATGACTAAACTATATAATAAGTAATAGTAATAATTACTATTACTACTTATTGTACGTATACGAACTTATATCTATATCTACATATAAGAAAACTGTAGAGGTTAATGTCTGTACATAGAAAAATAATGCTAAAAACCAAGTCAGGGGGATGTAAGAAGAGAAATAGAACAAATCCAGATTTTTTTTTAATTTTTTGTTTCTCTGTTTGTCTGTTTGTACGGGCTAATCTCCAAAACTGTTGGACTGATTTAAATGAAATTTTGCATGGTGGTACCTTATATCTTCGGTCGACGTTTTAGATACTTTTTATCTCGGAAAATTAAAGAGTTCCCGTAGGAAAGTTAAAAAACCATATTACTATGGTTAGGTTAGGTTAGTTATGCAGCTTAGTACATAACAACTTATGCACCTAATTTAGTAAAATTTGGCATACATCAGTATTCCTTACCGTATACCGGAAAAATGTACGGTTCCCGTGGGATAGATTTGTTTTTGCATACCTTGAGGCGAACCCGAGCGAAGCGAGGGTGAGCCGCTAGTTATAAATTATAATTGCTGTGTATGTGTACGTCCGTTCATGCGTGTATGCGTGCGTGAATGTTTGCGTGTGATTATGTTTTTTACTCCTTCATACTTAAGTGATTAGTTGGAGTTTAATATTCAGTACAAATATGTATTATAACCTGGAGTAACATATAGGCAACTGTTAAGTGTAAGGTTCCACCGAGTAAGGCCGCTAGAATTATCTAAGGTTTGAAAAAATATATATATGAAAAGTAAGTGTCTATGTACATCAGTGACTTCTTCAAGTTTATTACTATATTTTGTATGGATTAAGCTGTGCCGTACTATGGCTGACAAAGTCCTCTTGCCTTATAAAAACTCACTAATATTTAAATACAGTTATTTGTCATACGCTGGAATTAAATCTAGTATCAATACTTCTCAAACGAAGTATAATCGCACATCTCTCTTGCAAGGGTATAAGTGATAGCCAATTAATTATAACTTTTGAGTTACCTCCATACAACTACTTTTAGATTCAGGACTAACAAACGTGACTGTGTATCCACGGTTGGGTTTAGGAAGTTCGAAACTTGAATGTAAACACTGTAGTCAAAACTCAACTGTCAATGTGTCAGTTTCAAGAAAACTTTACAGATTACGCACAGACGGACAGTTGTTTACAACTGTGGTGGCGAGAGCGACACGACTTTTCTAATTAATATTTTTTTTTAGTATAATACTCGATAGATTTTCACATTATTAGAAATAGGAGCTTGTTTGTTTATTTTTATGTAAGGATATCTATATAAGTTCTTAGCGGAATCTAAAATAGGTTATTCTTGAGATTGTTTAATGCAGGCCGCGTCGTAGATAAGAATTAGTTCTATTTTTTTTCCAATGATTCTTATATGTATGTATTTTAATAAGTAACGTAAGGATAAAAAAATAATGCATGTGTGTATACAGATGAGCAAGAAGTGAAACTTCTGTGAGTTATCGGTACTTTTTATTTAAATAATTAGGATAGAAGAGATACAAAAAAAAAATTTTTTATCGATTTCAGAAGGAAAACAATATTTTATTATTCACATATTTACAGATGGTGTTAAGATATAATTTAATTTTCAATTAAATGTAAAAAAATCATAAAATTGTATATTCCAATAAAATAAATAATAATACAGATATGCACATTATCAGTGAAAAAATTATATTTATAATGTATAAAAAATATTTTAAGTAAATATTTTTTTAACAATATTCATTTAGGGCCGTTCATAAAATACGTCACGCTAAAATCAGCTTTTTTTGACCCCCTCCCCCGCTATTGTCACGCTGTGTCACACTTTCTGTGACCCTCCTACAAATATTTCGTCACAAAAACTAACCCTCCTCCCCCTTCCCCCCTCCCCCTTCCCCCCTCCCCCTCCCCCCTCCCCCTCCCCCTTCCCCCTCCCCCTCCCCCTTCCCACTCCCCCCTCCCCATTCCCCCTCCCCTTCCCCCTCCCCCCCATTACCACCCCCTGTATGCGAACGTATTTTATGAACGGCCCCTTTGGATTCCATCTCTCATTTAAAAATAAATAAAAGAAGTTATTTTTTTACAAATATCTGTTTTTATTTAATTAATTCTGTGGAATATTCATCTAATAGTTTAAATAATTTTTATTGACTATTTATTCACTTCCGTAACTATTCGTACGATTTTTGTAACGAAAATCGTAACCGCTCCCGTTACAAAAATCGTAACCGCAATCTTTTTTTTCCATCTCGTGGCGCGCCTAAAGATGTTTGACTTCAAAAACTGTACAACTGTACAAATAAAGCAATAAAACTAAGATTCTTCTCGGTTGAAGATGAAATAATTTAGCTTATTAACCGACTTCCAAAAAAAGGAGGAGGTTCTCAATTCGACCGTATATATATATATATACGGTCAATACAAATGCCAGCCAATACAAATGAAAGCACACCGACTTCGAAAAAATCTGATTAAGTATCTATTCTAAATGAAAACCCCCGTTTAGTTATTTTTTACTCTTCAGTGCCTGGAAGTCGGTTTTTTTTTAAAAGTTATTATTTTTTGTATTTCTATTTGTTTTTTATATTTTGAGTACATTTTTTTGTTTACCTTTCAAGTAAAATGAAGTAAACAACGAAAATGGGAAAGTTTCGTGTCGTGGGCTTATAAATAAATTCACGTCTGTTTTTGATTAAAAAACGACGGGACGGTAAACAGTGTGTCAGGATTTTAATAAATTGCCTACCTATAGCTTTTAGTTGTTATGATTTAGTGGTGGCTGATGTTTAAATTGCTTAGGTAGGTTTTATTTTCGGGAAAAACTTTTTTAATGCTTATATTATTGGGATCCTTTAAAGTGTAGTCTTTAATTGTATCATATGAGACATCACTTAATCTTGTGAAGTAGATTGTTAGCTTATATAGTATGTATTTATTTATTTATTTTATTATAAATTACGTACGACCTTACACCATGATTCACCGGTGGTAGGACTCTGTCAAGTCTGAGGAGTCCGACTGGATGGGTACCACCCCCTTATCTATTTCTGCCGCCAAGCAATAATGAATGCATTGTTGTGTTCCGGTTTGAAGGATAGGTAAGAATAGGTAGCCAGCGCAATTACAGGCAAGAGGCATATCATCTTAGTCCTCACAGTGACAACGCACCTGCGGCTCTGTATTTTTGTTACCTAAAACCCAAGTGCATGAACCGTAGGTGTTATGGGCGACAGGTGCTGCTTTCCATCAGGTGGTCTGTCTGCTCGTTTGTCACTGAATCTTATAAAAAAAAATATGTGGTAAAAAAATATCGTCTCTTTTTTTGATCTGGGGACACACAATTAGAAACATGAGCTTAAAGCATCTACAAATATGAAGTATTCTTATCTTGACGAATTATGCCTATATTTAAATAATCAAGAGCCTTTTCATATCACTGTTTCATCAAAATGTTTTAATTGAAATATACCATTAGATACGTAACTCATAAACAGACAGACAAAAATTGCAAAAAAAATAATTCGAATAATTTCGAATCAAAGTTGCGGTCAGAAACTTGTTTATAATAATCTATACTAAACTATTACCGCGTATAATGAAATTCACCCCGTATATAATTTTTAAATAATACATGTTTAAAACGTGGTACGTTACTTTCTGGTAACCAGACGTACAGTAGCCGGTGTCCGGAGCAGGTAGCAGGTTCAATAAAGGAATTTTAGTGCTATATAATATCGTCTTATTTGGATATAATAAAGTGAGTAGTTTTCATTGTGTATGTATAAATATTTATTTTTCATATCATAAGTAATATTCGATTTTTGTATAAGCGAATAATATTATATTTATCATATAAAAATTTTACAAAAATAGAAAATTCATATTCTTTTTATTTTACGTATGCAGGTAACACAATAGTGTCATAGTTGACTTTAAGCTTTTTAAATAATTTTTATAAAAAAAAAGTTTTGAAATTGTAAATTACGTAACTATCTCGTCTTTAAAAATAAAAAATAAAATATGTTATAATAAATATATTGTGACAATAATAAAAAAATCTTATTTGCAACGATTTCTAAGACGTTAGAAAATTTAAAAAAGTTATTCAAGTAAATGCGTTTTAGATTTTTATGAAATCCAAGTAAATTATTATGTTATAATCAATTAACTAAGAGTATATAGTTGTATGTTTTATGTACTCTTAAAATATTTTTTGTTTTTTTCATTGTAATATTCAAAAGCTTATTAACACTTGCATATGCATCGGTGCACTAAAATAATAGGGAATATGCATGTGGTTTAAATAAAGGTGATTTTTTTTTTAAATCTTAATTACTTTTGAATTAAGCCTTTATTAATATTTTTAATGTAATTTCTTTTTGATTAACACAATAATTTATTAAAAAGTGAAAATCTAGGTGGGAAATTCAAAGTAGTTGAAACGCACGCCATTGGTCAGACCGAATATGACGTCAAAGTATTTTCTCAGCTATTAGCGATTTTGTCGCTACAAATTGATCGTCATTTTTCTGTGTATATCATACGGTGACGTCACGCCAAGCGCGCAAAATGGCGGGCGTTTAAAGTATCCGTATCCGGTAGGATATTTTAATTTTTTTTAATACTAAGTTTTAGTTTTTTGGAGCTGGATGTTATTTTACAATTATATAACGATGTAAGCTATTGTATTAAAAACATATTCCCTATTAATTATTAATAATAAAAAAAACAATAACTTAAAATATCGATATTTCATTGAAGTTGCAATAATGGGGTAATCTCCGGATCGTTAGTTTGTGAGGTTGTAACCTCACAAACTCACTTAACCTTTTTAAAATATAAGTATAGATGAATTTAGAAAACACCGAGGGACATATCTAAGCGAAGCAAGGGTAAATCGCTAGTACATTATAAACTGTAAATTCAGCTCAATAAGTGTTCATATAATATGATTTCAAAAGGTTTATTACCTACTGCTTGTTCTAATTTATATAAATACGAGTATATTGTAAATATAAAGTTTTATCTCAGTCTAAGGCATATAGGCAGTGTTATAGAACTACGACTAAGTTGGCGAGCTCCGTCTTTATCATATGTAATTCTTTAGTCTGAGCTTTTTATTTTAGTAGATATACTTTTATATTTTTATTTATTTAATCTAATACTTTTATCAATAATAGAATATTAGGTTTTAATTGTTGGTAGATAGTATGAAAGTTACATAATATTTAATATTCATTTTGCACATAAGGGGTACGTTAGGTTAACGAAACAATGCCCCCTTCAGTGTGCGTTTACCTTGTCGTGGTTGGGCTCATTATTGTCTATCCAGCCGGGTGAAAAGCCAAGAAACGCGCTGGGAGGCGGCCCACCGCGGAGGGGGAGGGGGGGAGGGGGGGGGGGTGCTATACAGTTCTCCTGGTACTTCTCTGATAGCAGAGTGGATTGTTGAAGCAACCCCATGGTTGTTGTGGTCTGCTTCGGCAGACCTGCCGTCGGGGTGTTGTAGTTTTGTGAGTAAGCGATCCTGCGACGCCCCATTAAGATGGGGGTGGTTCCGTTTGGGTTTTAGTGGGTAGTACCGGCTTTACCGGTGAGTCCCACATAACCACCTGTATGTATATTGTATGCAGGTGGTATGCCTAAATGAAAGGTAGGTAAAAAAAAGGTTAACGAAACAATGTTGCAGTTAATTTTGTTTATTTATTAATGTAGAAAAGTTCTATAACAATTGATTTACGTCAACATGACCTCGAATACATAAGGTTTAATATATTTTCTGTATTGACTTAAGTAAATAAACATTTTTGATATAAATAAAATTCTTATTTTTGCTCAGAAAACAAGGTTTATAACTTATACAAATTTCACTGTAATAAATGAATATTAAATACTTTATTAGATATACGCGAATATTTGACATGTTAAATAAAACTATCTTTTCGGATTTTTTCGCGGCTTTATTTTGATTTTTGGTTCCCGACGTTTCGATTGCTTTACAGCAATCGTTGTCATGGGAGACTAAGGTGTCAGATGTCTCAAAGACAGTTACAGACAGTTACAGGCTGTTTAAACTGAATTAGTAATATTTAAACTGAATATTTGTAATTTTACTTTTTATGTAAATAAATTTTATGTATATCTTCAATAAGATGTAGTTTAATATTAAATTAGAGTCCTTTACAAACTTTTAATTAAGTATAACATTTGAAGGACGATTGAAATTCAATATTTTTTTCTTTTTTCACTACGTAGGTACTTCCTGTCGTACTACAATGGAATATTATTTGATCATATTCAAAGATTTACATATTATAAATTGATGCATATGCTAATAATTAAAGGTCAACACAACAAATACTTAACCACATTTTTACTGTATAATTATGTATAAGAACCATTTTATTCATGCTAGCAAGTGTTCATAAACAGTTGATATATATTCAGTATTCGAAATAGCGTAGAATATTATATAATAGTTGATTCTATCCAAATTCCAATTAGGGTTATGATCTAAGAATTCATACAAAACTATAGAAAAGAGCACCTTCAGTTTTTTTTTCTTATTTCCCAATCTTTCCGACAAATCTTCCCACTGAAAATGTTACTTGAACTGTTAGACATATTAAAAAAAAAAATTGTAACAGTTGCACTTGTTTACGTCACATCACAAACATCATTTTATTTATATTTATATAAATAAATAAAATGTTAACCGTCTGTTGAATCGTAACTATTGTCACCATCTCAATCTTATAAAGTCACTTATATTATAAAGACATTAATATAGTTGTCATATTTTCAAGATGATGTTCTTTTTACTTCTTCTTCTTGTCTCTATTCCACGTTACATGGGGTTAGCAGAAGATGTTCAGATCTTCCATTACCCGCTATTAGATGACTCTATATGACTCTATATTAACACTTTCTTCTTTCACACAGTCCAACTATATCTTTCTTTGTCTTTCTCTGCTCCTAATAATAATTATGTGTGGATATGTATACTTGTTCATGAAAATATGCTTTTTTTGAAGGTCGTCCTTCGCTTATTAGCTTGCATTGAAAATTCATAATAAAGGTTAGGTTTATATTTACATTTTAGTGTTCTTCAGTTCATTTTGTTTATTCTATTTTAAAGTATTATAAGAAAAAATAAAATTTTTAAGAAATAAGGGTTTTTACAGATGGCACCAACAGCCGTATCGGAAGATAGACTAACGTCGGGACACCGGCTGTCACATCCACCACCTGGCGATGAAGTACTCATCACCGGTATTTCTGGTTACTTCCCTGACTCGGATTCTGTCATCCACTTACAAGAAAACCTCTTTAACAAGGTAAAAGAAACACACAGTGAAATATTATGTAGTCTTGAATGTCATAGAAATTGTTAAGTATTCTTAAACAATAATTAGTTATTTTAAATAAACCTATCTTTTCGGATTTTTTGGCGGATTTATTTTGATTTTTGATTCCCGGGTCACGGGAGAGACTAAGGATTTAGACGTCTCAAAGGTCATTGTACACTTGTTACAGATAGTGATGACCTTTGAGACGTCTAACTTTAGAAAACTAATAATAAAATTGAATAGGCATTATCGTAAGGCATACTACTCTATTTGACATTACGAATATTGATTCACATTGTTTTGAATTCAGGTGGATCTGATATCAGGGGACGACCGTCGTTGGAAGCTGGCTCATCCTGAGATTCCCCAGCGAACAGGAAAAATCAATAATGTTAACAAATTCGACGCTTCATTCTTTGGTGTGCATTTTAAGCAGGCACATACGATGGACCCAATGTGCAGAATTCTCTTAGAAAAAGCTTATGAAGCTGTAATCGATGCTGGTGAGATTATATTCTTTATATTACATATGGCTTAGTTTGGGGACTTCTAAAGTAATTAATAAGTCGCATATGTATATGAAAAATTTTTTTTATATATATGTACATCACTCGGCGTTTTTTACAAAATTATGTTTTTCGGAAAAGATGAAAAAAATAGTTTTTTTTTTCAGAAAATACACCTACGTAGAGAGATAAACCTAAAAACCATATCTAAATACAAAATTTCATCCAAATTGTTAGAGCCGTTTCAAATATAGGTACAAGAAATAAAATATACAAGAATAGCTCATTGAATATTATATTATTATATAAGATACTAGCATTGCCCGCGGCTCCGTCCGCGTTCAGATGACCATTAACCAAATTCTTAGGTTTTACATTTTAGTAGTTTACATATATAAATGTCACAGCGCACCGCATGATTGGTAAATAATGGCGGTGGTTGAATGCCCCAAAGGTTCCTCCGTTAATCTCACATTTGATTTATTATTACACTTTTTGTTTTAACAATAACATTTATAGTATGTCTATACTTTTGTTTTGTTTGTTTAGTTTTGGGCGATAAGCTTAAACCACTGAAATTAATTTTAATCATTCATTTACTAATAGACATCTATTGATTAATTTATATTTAGCTGATTATATTGAATTATATGAATAATAAATTTACTTAATGTTAATTTGTCGCGAAACAGGGATGGGTTAGTGTTAGCTAGTATTATTTTCTATAACGATTTTCAAAAGAAAGTGTTGGGGAAAGTGAGAGTTAAATAATTCTAAGCAAATGCTTTTTATTATTTCATATGGCTCGGCTAATATACAGTCGTAAGCATTTTTTTGCGTCCTTTAAGCCTTCCTTCCACCTTTCAAGAAATGGTGTCAAAAAAACTGAAAAAGTTAAGGTACCTATACCTAACAGTTTCTAAAATACTTTTGTCGAAAATTATCTTGCAGAATATACGTTTCGTAGTTTTTGAGATATTTAATATTTTTAGTTACTCGCGTTGTCAGTTTAACAACCATATACTTATTTTCCATAAAATGAAAAAAAAATAAAAAATAATATGAAACGAAATTATTTTTTCGGTTGGTAAAATGAGTTGATATTGTGGAAACGTATATATTATTATTATTTATTTTAGTGCTAACCTAACAAAAAAAAAAGTATTTTGCTATAAGTTGGACTTGCATTTGCCCAATTTTTACATTAAAAGATTTACAAACATTAACATTATTTACTAAACAATAAAAAATTATTAATATTTTCATTTGAAAATTGTTTCGGCCAACTAAATATTTAATTACTAATTTATAAAGCCAAAAAGTTTGTAATTGACAAATATCTAAATAACATATGAATAATTTTTACTTTTGGAGTTATTATAATGGATAAAATACCACTATTATATGTGTGGGGATCTAAATTATACTACAGCTATGTGAAAAAATCATAAAAATAATTTTTAATTTAATATTGTCATGATTTTATAGTCGGTAATATACAACAAGCAAACTTCGTAAGTGTTTAAAATTCATGCTTTAATATTTAGTTTTAAATACACAACACAAAACCAGTAAATATCGTAATAAATTATTAATAAGCGAAAATGGCATTTGACACCAAATATTTTTGTTTACAATTTCAATAGCAATGTGTTTCAAGTGTAATTCTCAACAGTATAACTGAACAATAAGTAAGAAGTAAGGCAAATAAGTCACCTAGAACCTCGAAATGTTTTGTATACCCGCCCTGTAGGCGCTCGAATTGCTTTGCTCCAAAGTTTCTTATGTTACACCATATTTAAAATATTAAAATATTATTAATTGATTTTAAAATAACCTTACAGATATTTTATTAGGTTTTCGTGAATTTTGAGACTTTGATTTCCGATTTTTCGTATTTACAGCAAACGTGGTCGGAAGCGTTACAATTATCGTAGATTATTATAGATATCTGATACTATCCAGAAAACTACACACTATACTAATATTATAAAGAGACAGAGTTTGTTTGAACGTGCTAAACTCAGGAACTACTAATCCGATTTGAAAAATTCTTTTTGCATTAGATAGGCCGTTTTTGAGGAAAGCTATAGGCTATATAGCATATAATATACTATTCCATACTAACCGTTAAAACGCACCTAGGGAGGAACCCGAGCGAAACGAGGTAGAGTCGCTAGTATAATAATAATCTAACAAAATTCTTATATAAAAGCGTAAGCGTAAGCGAAAATATCACATCATATTTATTACCAGTATAGGTAACTTGACATAGATGTCTATTATACGATACGTGAATAAAACTATGCTACCTTTAGGCTTACTTCTTAATATTCGTCAACCTTCACTTTACAATACCGATTGTAAAGTAAGAGATTTTAAATAAATTAATAAAAAAATCATATTTTTTTACTTTATTATATATTTACACTTTCATTGTTTTGCTAAATTAATAAACAGTTATGTACACGGTGTAAAAGAGGTCAAAAGTACCTAAGAATACCGCTCCCGACCCCAGTAATGAGATCAATTTATTTGATCCGAAAATTCGGCGGTCTTAGATTAAATTCGTCGTGGTCATTGGAGACGTCGATTCTGGTTACCTATTTTGTTTTCGCTTTTAGCTAATTGGAGAAGGCGTAAACAAAACTTTGCTGAAATATACCTTGGATCGCAAAGTAAAAGGGTCGGTTAGAATATCTTTAATATCTTCAAAAGTACCTGATCTAGCTTTATAAAATAAAGACTAAATTAAAGAATATTTTAATGTGATTAAATAAAAAAAATGAATTCAAGCTTTTTATTTTTAATAAATGTAAAATAAATAAAAATGATACGCATTTTTATTTATTTCACTTTTTTACATTTTTCCAGTATTTTCGTAAATGTAGATTGATTATGTGCCGTTTTCACGCATTTTAGTATTTTGTGTTGCCTCCGCGAGCTCGTAATGTAATACTGTGGAATATTCTGCCATTCCTCTATTAAAGCTTCTTTCATTTCACGTAATGTGATTGGCGGCGGATTCCGCTGACGTACACGTCTACCCAGTTCGTCCCATGCGTGCTCAATAGGGTTTAGGTCGGAGCTGCATGCTGGCCACTCCATGTGTGATACCGAATTCTTGAAAATAGGCAAACCGTATCTAAGCTGTATGCGGGAGGGCATTGTCATGTCCACTAAAAATGGACCAACATAGTCATTCAGAATTTCAGTGATATATCTTTCTGAAGTTAAAGTTCCATTTTCTATCATCACTAGCTCAGTACGGCTTTCGGAAGAAATCCCAGCCCACACGCGAACAGAGCCTCCGCCGTATAGTACTTTTTATTCTATACAGGCTTGGTTATAGCGCTCTCCCGGACTTCTGTACACTCTTTCCTCCCGTTGTGCTTGTATAAATAAAGTTTAGACTCTTCTAAAAACATAACTCTCGTCTTGTCATTCAAAGTCCAATTCTCGTGTTCTCTACCATAACTCAACCTTGGGTTTCTGTGATCTAAATTATCTAAATTATTGAACTTTCTGTTAAAATAAAATTAGCGTACCGTTTTGCACTAGAGTTACAATAAACTGCTTCGGCGGTGTAGTGACTAGCATGTACGGCTGCACATCCGGACCTGCGTTCGAGTCCCGGATCAGACCAAGTTTAGTTATTGAGTCGTTGGCAGTATTTCACCCCCGTGCTTCGAAGAGTACGTTTCTTAAGGGCCGCTCCACACTATAGTGCCGATTACAGTCCGTCCGTCTGGTAAAGTATTTCTATACAAGAAATGTTGCTGGAGCGTGATTCGACCGGAACGTGAATCTTACTGATAGTGTGAATGCACTCATTGTTTCTTGTATAACTAATATAGTGTGAAGCGGCCCTAACTATCACTGGTCGTGTCGAATAGTCGTCCCACTGGAGTATGAGAGTGACAAGAATAGACAGTACACGTTGTGTCTGCGCGTACACCGACACACGCGCTGCACTATAATATCTCTTGCGCAGATGGCTAGTCTCAATGAGATTGGCCGGCGTTACCGAAATCGTTCGGGGGGACATTATTATTATTAAAATAAAAAAAACGTGGTTGTAGATTAGGTCTATCGAAAAACGTAAATACGTATACCTTATTTATACATTGTATATTATATAGTTAAACGTTTGGCTAGATAACAAATTAATTTGAAACTTAATGTTCGTTTGAACAATTTACTTTAGAACAAACTTTGCTTAATTTTGAGTTCCTTTTGAGCAAAACGCGTCTTGACAATCTTTATTGAACAAGTACTCTTATCTTGAAATCCATTAAAACTTTTGTTCAGTCAGTAATTATTATAACTCAATATTGTCTTTGACCGTCTGAAGCGATTCTAAACTGGTTCATCTTGTTCACCTATAGTTGTAAGTGTCCTTTACATTACGAATTTACGTTGACTTTTAATTGACATATTTTTAGCGTTATTAGGGACTAGCAGTACCCGCGACTTCGCCCGCGTTCAAACTACCGATATAAACATCAGTTTTACAATAATATACGGAAGTCTATCCGATTTGTTGACATTTATGATTATCGCTCCGCTCCCTTGGGTAGCATGATGGTATATAGCCTATAGTCTTTCTCAATAAAAGGGCTATCTCATACAAAAAGAATTTTTCAAATCGGATTAGTAGTTCCTGATACTAGCGCGTTCAAACAAACAAACAAACTCAGTGTCTTTATAATATTATATGTATTAGTATAGATAAGAAATTATCCATTTGGTTCTAAGTACTTATTTTAAACATCAATAATGCTTGCAGTTTTTGTTCATATCTATTTTTATAGTCCTAGAAATAAATAAAACGATTTTATTAAAAAAAATCTAATTTTAGGTCTAAATTTAGGGTTTATTATAGTTTACATTTCCTTGCAATTTAAAACGGTTAGGCCAATAGTTTCGAACAGGATTTCATCATGGAACAACGTTTTGACATAACAGATAATAGATGACTATCGATCAAACTCATCCATCCGAGAAATGTACTGTGTTCTTGTATTATGCATCAGCAAAGGTGAAGCTGATAGGTTTGTATGCAGAATAGATACGAGTAGTACAGACTAGACTTATCAAAATAACAAGTCCTCTTTTGACGTGTTATTTTTTCGAAAAAACCGCTCGTCTTATTTTCACATTAACCTAATTAAGAGAATGCTTACTAATTATATCACATTTCCTAGTTATAGATTGAATTTCCTAAGTAAATTGTCGATTTCCGGTCTTAATATCCAGATTTCGAATAAAAATTGTTGAAAAGTCAAGTAAAGAAAAATCTATACATGTAATAAAACTGTAGAGGTCGAATATTTGTACATAGAAAAAAATTACTAAAAAGCGAATCAGGGGGGTGTAAGAAGAGAAATAGAACAAATCCAGATTTTTTTCATTTTTTTTGTTTCTCTGTCTGTTTGTTTGGCTAATCTCCGAAACTGTTGGACCGATTCAAATGTTATTTTGCATGGAGGTACCTTATATCCCCGGTCAACAATTTATTTACTTTTCATCCCTTTCATTCAAATTAAAGAGTTCCCATGGGATAGTTAAAAAACTATAGTAATTTATACAGCTTAGTACACAAAAACTACTGATTTAATTTTAATGAATACTCCTATATTGTAGTACGTGGTCTAATTAATTTATGTATTAAATATGTGCTGAAATAATATTTGGTATAGAATTGTGAAATAATTATTTAGTTATTAATTTAGTTATTAATCTTTATTATTATTAGTATTTTAATCTTTCCCAAGAAAGCAATTTAAAATATGAGTTTCCTGTGCGATTGTTTGGATGTTTTTTTTTAAATTCGGTATTGGTAACTATAAATTAGTTAAAATATAAAGAGAGAGAGAGACCTACTATAAATCTATACAGATAAATAAAATTGGAGTGTTTGTTTGTAATGCCAAAATAACAGCTTTATACTAAATGTATATGGAATTATATACGGTACTTGTAAGAAAAGTCTGTCAATCTGTCTGTTTATTTGTTCTGGCTAATCTCCGAAACAGCTGGACCAATTTTAACGGGACTTTCACTGACAGATAGCTGATATTATAAGTAACTAAGGCTACTTTTATTTTAGAAAAAGAATTAGGGTTTCGCTTAAAAAAATTAAAACGTACCTAGGGGCGCACCCGAGTGAAGCGAGGTTAAGTCGCTGGTAATTAATAAAATAAAGATTTAACCTAAACAAATACATAATATTTAATTCCGTAATACTTCATTAGAATATTTAATCTTAACATTTTATGGAATTTTTGGCAAACAATAATTTAATTACTGACAACTCATGCTATTTATGAACATGGAATTAAAATAATTTCTAATGAAATTAATCAAAAACTTTATTTTTAATGAAACATTCGTTACAGACACTGAAAGTAAATCAAATATTTAATTTGAAAAGTAAATTACGTATTTGAGTGTATCTGAATTCGCCACTCTTTTTGACAACGGACTAACTACATTTATATATGTTAAGGATATATATATGTATATATGTATATATATATATATATCCCCGGTCCCGGTGTTCATCGAGGGTCTGGTCTCCCTCCGGGTTGCAGCAGATGTCGAGACGCTCGTGGGTAGGGCGCATATGCATATTTCAATGCCCGATCTGCCTCGCGCACTAGGAAGCGAGACAGCACTACAATCTCTGGGTGTAGTGTGACTTCCTGTTCTTCGGCGTAGTCGCACCAGCGTGCCCTGATGTGAGGACTCAGTTTGTCCAGGAGTTCCCTTGCCAGCATTGGGTTGTAAAGGTAACCCTGGCGTCCGATGCTGTTCAGGATGCTGACTACGCGTTGAACCTTCACTGCAAAGCTGTTCAGCTCTACTGCTGATGACCCAGGTCTCGGAAGCTTCTTTAGTTCTAGGAAGGCTTGATCTATGATGACTTCAGGCACTGTTCGAGGGTCTTCATCACGACGTCCGGATCTGTAGCGGCGTGTAACAGTCCCGCTACGACGTTTCTTGCTTCTCCCCGATGGCAGCTCCTCAGTCTTTGCAGGTTCTCGTTTGGTGATATCTGGTTTATCTTCGTAGAGTCTTGATAGGTCGCTCTAAACGACAGCCACTCGTTGGCTATTCCAGAAAAGATCGGCAGGTCGGTGCATCTTATCCTGGGTTTAGCCATCTTCTCCAGGGCTTCAACCAACTGCTCAATCCCTGGCCTTGTTCTGGTCGGAGTGCTCTCCAACTCCTTCTTCCTCAGGGCTGCTAGCTTCTCTGCAGCTTCGAGTTCCGCCAGTCGCACTCAAGCGGTCACGCTTGCTGATGCCCTGGTGACCTGGTTCGGGGTCGGTCTCCAGTCTTCACGGGTCTGTAGGCAGTGGAGGGTGTGGGGGCAGAGGCATCGTTCGTAGCCCCTAGCCCAACCTCCGTATCCATGATCCAGAGACAGTCTCCGTCTTCGCTTAATTTGGATCTGTTCAGCTTCCTGGTCTCGATCACTCATAAGTCGCTGACCTTCCAGGTGTTGCTGATCTTCTAGGTGTCGTCGACCCTCAAAGTGGCGCAGGGCGTCTAGGCGGCGTTGCTCTGGGCAGCGCTCCTCCTCTGGGCAGCGCTGGTCTGGGCGGCGCTGGTCTGGGCGGCGCACCTCAGTTGGGCGGCGGTCATCCTCTGTGCGGCGGTCGTCAAGGCGGCGCAGGGCATCCTCAGGGCGGCGGCGCTCGTCAGGGCGGCGCAGGGCGTCCTCAGGTCGGCGCTCCTCAGGGCGGCGCAGAGCGTCCTCAGGGCGGCGCTCGTCAGGGCGGCGCTCGTCAGGGCGGTACAGGGCGTCCTCGGGGCGGCGCTCATCAGGGTGGCGCAGGGCGTCCAGCTCAGCAGCGTCTCCCTGGCTCCTAGTGATGACTATGATTTTCTTCTGGCTGGCTGTAGTTCAGGATCCGTGCTCGAAGGACCAGCTTGTAGTGGACTGTATAAATAAAAACACCTTTTCTTCAAATTATTTCTTCCTTTATTTTCCTTGTCTTGCTATTCGGAGAACTCAATCGAAATGAACTGAATTGCCATACAAATGCCGTTTCTTATATCCTATTTTAATAGTCACAATATACATACTACTTAACGGGCAATTTTACAATCATTAACCCTATTGGTCAGTAATTACAATATAATCGGGGCTGTTTGGAAGGCGTCGGGAATCCTCGGTAGTCGTGTGGGCCGATGCGTTCGCCGTCGGGCTCGGTCGGGTCATGTGACAAACGATGGTTCACTGTCAGGTCCCGTCGGTGATCGTCGTCCGCAACACAAGTGAAGCTAATAAAAGCTCGTTAAAAGAAATAAGGAGGTCGTATTTTGCGCTACTTCTTTGTATATCCTTATATAAGATATTCTCGATTTTTTGCATAAACATTGATTTATTTATAAGTATTTCTATTTTTCTAGTGTTTGATTATTATTAATAATCAAACTTTAGGTTATGTATGTATAACGTATATTAATTCCTAACTAGTGACTTACTCTCGCTTCGCTCGGGTGCGTTCTTAGGCATGTTTTATTTATTTTGAGCAAAAGCCTGATTTTAATCAAAAATAAAAGTAGCCAAGTTACTCCTTATAACATTAGCTATCTGCCAGTGAAAGTCCCGTCAAAATCAGTCCAGCTGTTTCGGAAATTAGTCGGAACAAACAGACAAATAGACAGACAAAAATACCGCATATAATTTCATTTAGTAAAAAGCTGTTATTTTGACATAACAAGAAGACACTTCGATTTTATTTATCTGTATATAAGTATTGCTATAGATACCTAAAGCTAAATGAGATAACAAGCTTCACCGATGTGTAAGGTATCGAAGACGTGAATCTGTATAATTAATACAATATTAAATTTCCAAGACTGATGTAGGTTGATAAATAATTAATTAGTAATAGGCATTCTGATGATTTCTGATATGAATTCTACGAAACTGATGTTCCAAATTGATGCTGTTGTCAAGCCCTCTGAATAGGACCAAAACGGTTAAAACTTATATGAATATTTTACTAGACCGTAACATTATAAAGTTTTCATATTTTTGCAATATAGGTTCTATTTCAAATGGCGCATATATATGTATATCAATAAACTTAATTACGATAATCGAAAATAAGCACAACTTTTGTTTTTCTTGCTTTTTATTTTCTATACGTGGACTTATTTAAGGTAGCGCTACAATTATTTTCAAAGCTCCAGCACGCCAGTAGTGTTATTATGTAAGGGTTTTTATATAATTCACAACTGAATCCGCGAATTTTCTTTAAGAAAGTTGTATAAGATCACAGATTCCAGTGTCAAATGATTATTAAAGTTTTCACAGAATCATACTGCAACTCACATAAAAATGCCATAATATACTATATTTTCTTAGATTCGTACAGAGTTATCATAAAAATATTAATAAGGTTTCGCTTCGCTCGACTTCGTCCTTAAATATCACTTGTATTTAAAATATTATATACAGGCAGCATCACCTTTTGGAATATTGTGTTTCTTTTTAACTAAATTGCATTCAATTTCAGCTGTTTTAGCGTGAAGAAATAAAATGACAAATATAAAAAGTACCGCATTTATAATTTTTTTAATAGTAATATGGTTCAAGATAAATAATAATTTCGTTTTTTATAGGATTAAACCCAAAGGAACTTCGCGGCACCAAAACTGGTGTGTTCGTCGGCGCTTGCTTTTCGGAATCAGAAAAGACATGGTTCTATGAAAAAATGCAGGTTAATGGATTTGGTGTTACTGGGTAAGTTTACAAAGAAATATGTGACTAACGTTAACGTTAACGTCCTTGCTTTGCTCGAGTGCCTAAGTAGCCTATGTGTTATTCCAGGTCTTAATCTATCTGTGTACTAAATTTCATTCAAATCTGTCCAGCCGTTTTTACTTGAAGGATTAACAAACATACAAACGCCAAAACAAACTTTTGCATTTATAGTAATTTTCGCAATTATATAATCAGGCTCTATCCAATAAGTATGTTTTGTCGAAAGTTATAATTTAAACTATAGAGTAGACTAGAGTAACTATAGAGAGAAATTGTAAAAGGAAATTGACTATTATAATCAATGATTTGCCCATCACTTTTAAAATCAAAAATAATTTTATCAAAAATCAACATTTATGCAATAATAAATAATAATAATAATGTTATCCCGACCGATTTCGGCCACGGCGGCCAATCTCCATGAGACTAGCCAACTGCGCAGGAGATATTATAGTAGGTACACAAATGTGTGCACAGACTCAAGTGACTTTCTATTTCTGTTACTCTCATACTCCGGTGGGACGACACGAGACACGATCAGTGAGAGTTAAGGCGCAGGAGGCACGGGGTGAAACATCACCAATTACCAAATTCCGGAAAGATTCAATAACTAAGCTTGATCTGACCCGGGACTCGAACCCAGGACCTCCGGATGTGCAGCCGTACATGCTAGCCACTACACCACCGAGGCAGTTATGCCATAATACTAATATTATAAATACGAATAAAAAAGCGAACCATACGACATTTAAAATTTCTAGTAAATCTACCAAATTTTTTTAGTGCTGATAACATCCGCTACTGATGGTAATGACCACTTAATCTTGGCAGAGTTAAACCCGTTAATCTGGAGTAATTCTGTACACGCTTTTACAATGCTAACTTTAATGGATAGTCCATTTGCGGAGTTATAAAGTTAGACTGCTGTTAGACGATGCATTCATTTTAATCGCCCAAGATAGTTTGTGGTATAGAAATTTAATAATATTATTAAAAGCAGTTTTAAAGTTTAACTAAATTTTATTTACATTTTATATACATTATATAGAATAAATAATTTCATTCTTGATTATTATCAATTCAGTTTAGATTATTTAAAAAAAATATTATAACATCTTTTTTCATTAGGACAATAGATAATTACAATTGGTGATATTTAAGATTATTTCAAACTAGCTTGGGCAAAACTTTAACCTTTGTCTTTGTGAGTTTTAAATTAACTTGCACGAATACACAAAAAAATTTTTTACAGATGTTCTCGAGCCATGTTGGCCAACCGAATCTCTTACTGGTTGGGCGTGACTGGTCCATCGTATACAGTAGACTCTGCTTGCTCTAGTTCACTTTACGCCTTAGAACATGCATTTAGAGCTATTCGCGATGGTCACTGTGACGCGGCCATTGTTGGTGGATCGAATTTGTGTCTCCATCCATATGTATCATTGCAGTTTTCTAGGTAAGTAATTAGGAAATTGGGCTGCTATTTTATATTGGTTACTAGCGACTCGGCCTCGCTTCGCTCGAGTTTACCCCTAGGTTGATTCCTCATACAAACTTTCATCCCCATTTTCACCCTCTTAAAGGATGATTTCCGGGATATAAAGTATTTTATGTTCTTGTCAGGGTCTCAAACTATCTTCTTACCAAATTTCATCTAAATCAGTTCAGTAGATCCAGAGATTACTCCCTACAACCTCACAAACTTTACCTCTTTATAATATTAGTATAGATTAAGTAAGGACAACAAGTTCATAGAAAGTAGCCTATGTGTTACATATTTTTTTTTATTCCCAAATTAGAGTTAATAAGTATTGTTATTTGTATACATTTAATACAATATATTTTGGAAGTTTAAATAGAATAGTTTTTAGTCTTTTTCCTACTGTCTAAATCGTACTTGTTTATTATGTCGGTTCAATCCTACCCAAAAGTTTAACAAAATTCTCATTACGTCGCGTACTTATAATAATATTAAAAACAATGTTTTTTTTACGTCCATAGATTAGGTGTATTATCTCCTGATGGAAGGTGCAAGAGTTTCGATAACAGCGCTAACGGCTACGCTCGATCTGAAGCAATCGTTGTTGTTTTGCTACAGAAAGCTAAAGATTCTAGAAGGTTTGCAAACGTTTTTTTAGCTTTAAGATAGTCATATTAATAAGATACAAAATGATTAATTTGTATATAATATCTGGATTTCTTTTATTTGTTTTTTCAAAAAAAAATTAAAGTAACCATATTTTATTTTAATAAAATAAGTTCTTAGAAAGACTTTTGGGGACAAATCTTCTAAAACTGATATCTGATCTTTAGAGTTTACGCTCAAGTCCTACACGCAAAAACTAACTGCGATGGTTACAAGGAACAGGGTATTACATACCCGGCTGGAAACATCCAAAAACTTCTTCTAAGCGAGTTCTATGAAGAATGCTCTATCCCACCCAGCAGTTTGGAGTTCGTCGAGGCTCATGGAACTGGTAAATTTTTTTTTTATCTTACATCATTATCCAATTTTCTTATTAATGACTTTAAAACGTGCCAATTAACTCCCATTATCCTTAATGTCACGTAGAATGGTGAGAGGCGATTTAGATTAATCTATCGTTTAAGATATAAAAATTAATAAAAATTAACTTTGTCATTTTATGAAAATTGGCGGACTTAATAATGACATGTTTCCAAATTAGTAATCTTCTGAGTGACTTTAATAGGAGGCCATTAAGTGGTGTCAATTAATATGATTATTAAAATTTAATTTCTTAAAAGATTGTTGAATTATTAGTCTTAAGTTATTTAAGTCGATTGTAAATTATATGATTCAGTAGTAGGTGAATTTTGTACTGGTTTAGGTATACGTTTTATCACCTTGAGAAGGAATTAAAAATTCAACTATGTTTTGACTCAGTAGAAACTGGATATAGAGTAAGGTCTTATTACTTTGTACATTAATTCCGCAAGAGACAGCGTTAAGTTGGAAAAATGTTGTAGTTGCTAACCTAAGTAATTACTGACTGAGTAATTGTGGCAGCGTATGTGGTTGCACGTCAGAAAATGTGGTTTCCAATAACGAAAGTATAAAAAATTAGTTGGTAGAAAGAGTTTTCACAGTTTATTTTACGAATTTTTATAGAAAACTTAAGTTTATATCTATATATGTATACTACAACACATATATATTAATAGATATATAGTGAATTCATTTAATATAGCAACTTTAAGTTTATTTTAAGACCAGCAAAACCCGCGGCTTCGCTCGCGCTAAAACTACAACAAAAAAACTTTAAAAAAGTAGGTTTCATACAAATTTTCATCCCTTATTTTATCTTCTTATGGGATGAATTTCAAAAAACGCTAAAACACGTATTTATTTAATTGTATTGAAGAGCATTCATACCAAGTTTCAAGAAATTCTGATTATAAATATTTTTTGGGTTGTGTTATAACGTGTACTCCCGTGGGAATGAGATAATCTCCCGTGGTAAAAAGTATCCTATATGTTGACCCGGATATTCAGCTATCATCATACCAATTTTCATTAAAATCCCTCCAGTGCTTTTTCTGTGATGCGGTAACAGACAGACAGACTGACAGACAGACGGACAAAAATTCTAAAAACTATAGATTCGGACTGTGTATCGATAATATTGTCTATTTCAATAAGATTTTCCAAAAAAAAAAATTAAGGTACAAATTCGACTTAATTAGAATTTTATTATATGTATAGATGAAAAGGGTAAAAACAATAAATTTTATAGCATATTAGTAGGGAAATAAAAAGAAAAAATAGAATTGCAGAACTAACAGTAAGAGTACTCAGTAAAGATATTGTATGCAACTTTTCATAAAACAGTTTAATATAAAGAACGAACTTATCTTTAGTAAACAGCGAGGAGCTTATAAAACCTGTACTTAAAAAGGCCATCATAAAGTGTAAAGCAATCATACAACAGAAGGAAAAAGCTAATGGATAACGCAAAAGATAGCAAAACTTGGACGTTTACTCCAAGTACACTCTGACGCGAATTAAAAAGCTCTTTCATCACAACTATTGTTCACAGCACAAAGGACGTAGATAAATGTCCGTTAAGAAAAATACTTGCCTTCTAATATAAAACATGTAAATAATTTTGTTGGTTCATTCTGAATTCCGATTGCGACCCTCAAAGGGGCAATAAAGCATCCATTCAACAGACGCTTTAATTAATATTGACCATCGTGTATGGTCGAATTATGCTAGGTTATTATATTTTCAATTGGGATGGCGATTCGATTAACTTGTCAAAATGAATGTTTTTATTGAATTTGAGTTTGTACGGGAAGTTGTTTGGATATAATAATATGAATATAAAAGAAATTAGCATTTTGATCAAAATTAATAATAGAAATATTATATATACGAATTTATGTACAGAAAATATAGTGAAATTACAAATAAACTTAATAATTAATTGGATTAATAATTACTGTATAAGTCATGTCCACGTAGAATTGTGGCATGATAGCTAGCTAGCAGCATTCCGCCTCTGAATGGCAGTGCCGATTCTTTGGGTGAAAAACGAGCCAGCTTTTTTATAGTAGAGGCGATAAAACAAGGGTTTATATGTTTTAAGAATTCTAGTAATTTTTAGAAAACGCCTGTTCAAATGATGGCATTTATTCTCATTAGCTATTGATTAAAACCAATTAATTAATTAACTAATTAGTCGGTACGAACTTTGATATTAGATAGTCTCGGTAGCGTCGCATTGGATGAGGTAATTTTCAAATAGGTGTATTATTTAAAACATGAGGTAATAAATAAGTAAAATATTTTAAAACTTTTTAAACTGTGATGAGCTGAATTTTCATATTTTCCTATAATAAAGAGAATATGGTATAAAGTCGGGATTGCATACAGTAATTTCGAATTTTGATGATACAAAAGTATTTGTAAATTTAATTCTTAGCTGCAAAAGTTCACAGAATTCAATTTTTTTTCTTTAAGGAGGTTTCTTTTAAACTTATATAAAAGTGACCTATTCCTTAAAAACAAATTAAAAAAAATCAATTTATAATTCGCAAAGATAATATATAAAAATATATTGAATCGAATATCTTATTCTTTTCGATGTTGGTCAAAAATGTAGTAATTTCATAAAACAACTCAGCAATATCGGCAATGCGATTAAGCGAATGGACTCATCTAGCGTTTTTGCTACTATATTACACAGATATGGTTAGTATAGTAAATTAGTAGTATTAGGAAATCTTTTGTGGATCTGACAATATAAAAAAAACTAACTAGTTCAAATTATTTGATATATTTTTTGACTTAACTATAACGAGCTTTAGCTTGTCAATAGCCACTAAACTAAAAAAGAAAACGTTGATAAACATAGAAGAAAAAGGTATTGAACTATTTTACATGGATGATTTTCTACAATAATAATTATTAAAGAAGATTGTAATTTCTACATATTATAATAAAATTCTAATTGAGTAGAATCTGTAGAATAAATATTTTTTGAAAATCTTATTAAAATAGTCATAATTATCGATGCAGTGGCCGAATCTATAGTTTTTAGAATTTTAGTCTCTCTGTCTGAAAACGCATCAGGAGAAAACCACTGGACAGATTTTAATGTTTGGTATGATGATAGCTGGTTATCCAGGTCAATATATAGGATACTTTTTACGGCAGGAAAATATCTCATCTCTGAGAAATCTCTAGAAGACCATAAAACATACTTTTCTCGGAAATGGAACATTTCAATTTCAATTTTTTTAATTAATTATATGTATTTCGAAGATTACTTTTCCTTAATTTCATGAAAATCAAAAAATTATACTAGAAATAAAAATAAAAAATCAAGAAAAAATAAAAAACCGAGGTTTTTACAAATATCTCTAAAACTTTGAGATTATTGTAAAAAGTATTATCCGTAAAAATTGTAGATTTTTACTAGACCTACAACTTTTGTAGAAAACATTTTTAGATAGAACTTCACAGTAAACCGGAAGTAAAAAAAAAAAAATTTTAATGCTTTGCATTCCCTACATTTCTCGGGGGTAGCTGGGTATCGGCGGCATTTTACGAATTTCTATTCCTTATATAACTGCTAACATTTTAAATAAATAAATAAATATGTTGGGACATTAACACACAGCACCATCTAGTTCCATGGTAAGCTACGAAGCCTGTGTTATGGATACCAGATAGTTGATACACTACACATATATAACTTTTAAATACATACATATTATAAATATAAACACCCATGACTAGAGTACAAACATTCGCGCTCATCACACAAATGAATGCCCCCAGCGGGACTCGAACCCGCGGCCACTGGCGCAGAAAGTAGGGTCACTACAAACTGAGCCAAACGTGCCGTCAAAATATCATACTCGACTATTTTAATATCATAAAACTTCAGATTTTCAATATATTGTACCCAAACCGGATTCCGATTGGACTATATGTCATAGAATGTCATTTTCTATATTTTGGTAGATTTCTATTTTCAGTTTTTTTTCTATTATATTTATGTTCAGTAAAAAGCACCAGTATCTAATAGCTATATACCTAAAGCTTTTGTAATGTAACATGGATTTACGTTTAAGAATGTGTGTGTTGATTTAGTATCGACGCGTTGAACATTGTATGCTCAATATTTTGTATTAAAAGGGTCACGCCCGTTACCAATATAATAAATAATATACAAGAATGTAACGTGTATTGGTTTCCTGTCATTAATAAATTTTGCTATCGTTTTCTCATACTGAATATTAGATTTATATCTTTTTGGATGTTCAACGCAAATTTCAATCAAGCTATCTACTATTATAATAGCGAAAGTTTGTTCGAGTGTTTACTTTTGTATGTTTACTTTATATTTATTACTAACAAACGCTTCAGATGTATGCTATTAGTTGACATTAAATTTTAATTTGCCTCCATTTTTCTTCTAGTTTTGTATTAAAATATAGACAAGTTGAATTTAATTATGTTTGTTGGCTTTGAGTTGTACCGCCGGTTATGTGTTTTATATTAAAATATTTCAATAATTGGGTTTTTCAAAGCACCTTTATATCCAATCACATTGTTTGTGAGATGTTTATTAATTTTTAGGGTTCCGTAGTCAACAAGGAACTCTTATAGTTTCACCATGTCCGTCCGTCTGTCCGCAGCTTAGCTCAGAGACACTTAGTATTATAAAGCTGTAATTTGGCATGGAAATCAAAATCAAGATATAATATCTTGAATATTTTTTTTTACGGTACCTCCTCTATTGCGCCAGCGGTCGCGGGTTCAAGTCCCGTCAAGTTCAAGTTCAACTGCGTCAATAGTGGCATTGATTTATATGCTGAACACAAATTATAATATTCCAGTCATGGGTGTTTATATGTTTATATGTATGTATTTAAAATATGTGTTATACATGTGTAGTGTATCACCTATCTGGTATCCATAACATAAGCCTCGTAGCTTACCATGAAGATTGTGCTGTATGTTAATATCCAAACATATTTATTTACTTATTCATAATTTAGGCTGTTGCTATTTACAATGTCTTTTTTTCGTTTTGTATTTTAAAACTTCACGGTATATTTTCCCTACAGGCACAAAAGTCGGAGATCCTGAAGAGTTGAATGCTATTGACGAGATCTTTTGCACGGGCCGCTCGGAGCCTCTGATGATTGGTTCTATTAAATCCAATTTGGGACACAGTGAGCCTGCGTCTGGTCTCTGTTCTATTGCAAAGGTAATTGAATACTAGCGATTCGCCCTTCCTTCACTTCGGGTTCATTTCTAGTGAAAAACAAAACATATCTATCCCACGGGAACCGTACATTTTTCCGGAAAAGCAAGTAGCCTATGTACTATTCCAGACTATAATATATCTCTGTGCCAATTTTCATCCAGATCCGTTGAGTTTAGTCGTTCTGGTGTAAAAGACCCATCCATCCTCACAAACTTTCACATTTATAATATTAGTATGGACACGATTTTGTCTGCGACTTTGTTGGAATTTCTGTTTGGTTCATAGCCACTCAATATGATGAAATCCACAAGATTTATGTTAAACTACTAGCGATTTACCCTAACTCCGCTCGGGTTTGTCCCTTGGTGCGTTTTAACGGTTAGTATAAATTTCTCAGAGATGAGATATTTTTCCACGGTAAAAAGTACCTTAAATGTTGACCCGGATAACCAAAGGATCATCATACCAAACATTAAAATCTTTCCAGTGGTTATCTCGTGATGCGTTCCCAGAAAGACAGACAGACAGACAGACAGACAAACAAAAATTCCATAAACTATAGATTTGGCTTCTCCATCGATTGTATCAATAATCTTATTGAAATAATATAATATATAATATAATAAATAATATAATAATTATTGAAATAATAATAATAACTCAGAATTTTATTACAGGTATAGATTATTTGTTATACGAGTATATTACTGATGTACCTAATAGATATTATGTAGTACATAATTATTAAATTGCACGAATCTTAATTACTAATAACAATATGACGTATAAAATGTTTTTTTAGCTCTGCATTGCATACTCAACTGGCTATATTCCACCAAATTTAAATTACAACGTACCGAGAGAAGGTGTACCTGCTCTTACTGATGGAAAGCTTAAAGTGATAACAGAGAAACAGCCGTGGAATAGAGGAATGTCGGGTATCAACAGTTTCGGATTTGGAGGGGCCAATGCCCATACTTTGCTGAAAAATGTCGCAAGAGCAAAGGTGAGTTTGTTTGTGTTTTATAGTTTAGTATAGATTTCTCAGCGATGAGATATTTTCCCGCAGTAAAAAGTATCTTATATGTTGACCCAGATAACCAGCTATCATTATACCATATTATGTCATGTTATGTTATAAAGAGAGTCAAAATGCTTTTTTTTTCAAAACTAAATAATATGTTATGTCCTTTAACTAACTTGAACTTAAAGCTTATAATCCAAACACTTAACTGAATTTAACAAATAAGAATTGATCAAATAAAATTTTATTATTAGATCAATAATGGTATCCCGAATGACGACCTGCCACGCCTAGTTTGCATCTCAGGTAGAACAAAATCAGCGGTGGAAAGGATCTTAGATGATCTAGAATCTAGGACCGTTGACGCTGAACTCGTTAGACTATTACATGGTATCCATAACGAAGATGTTACTGGACACGTTGTTAGAGGATACTCCTTATTAGGTAAGAAATAGTTAATTGTAATTATTAATTATAATAATAAAATTAAAATTTGTTTTGCTTGCTCATCTTATTAATTAGATCGAAAGATAGTCTTTATTCTGCTATTTCCTTAAATAATACCTTCTTAGATTTACGCGAATGTTTGACATTTTAAATGAAACTACCTTTTCGGAATATTTCGCGGTTTTTTTTTTGATATTTGGTTCCATCCAAACCAAAATGGTTCAGCCAAAAAAAATATCAAAATAAATCCGCAAAATAATCTGAAAAGATAGTTTTATTTAAAATATTTCCTTAAATATCAAATGTTATAAATTGAAACTCAGAAATTAAAAATTTAACGATATCAATTGATACTTTCTTAGATTTACGCGAATATTTGACATTTTAAATAAAACTCTCGTCTCTCTTCGGACCGTCCCGTGACCACGATTGCTGAAAGCATTCGAAACGTCGGGACCCAAAAATAAAAATATATATTTAAGATGTAAATTGAATAGTGAAATTCTAGACTCAAGTTTTCAAAAGCTGGGCTGTTACTTAGTAAAAATGATAATTTCTCTAGGTTCAACACCAACAAAAGCCATCTCACTAGCTCGGGACATCCAATACTTCTCCGGCGTCCGCCGTCCAGTATGGTTCATATACTCTGGTATGGGTTCTCAATGGGCTGGCATGGCCACTGAACTCATGAGAATACCTGTATTTGCTGCTGCTATTCAAAAGTGAGTTTTTATATACATAGAAATTATGTAATATCTTGACACGTTTTGCGCTTTAATTTTAGTAGCATATACTTTACTGACTCTGAAAGGATTGCATTTTAATATCTAGGTAAGAAAAAGGCGGAGAAGTGTAATATTCTTTTTTTATAAATCTTTATTGAAAAAATAGGATACTCTTAAAAAATCAATAGGGACTGGTGCAACACGGGATTAGCACCTCTGATATTTTCATGTGCAAATCATTTCTAACATGATTACCACTTGTCTTACGGCGAAGTAAAATATCGTGAGGAAACCTGTATGTCTGAGAAAACCTAGCAAGTTTTCGAAAGACATGTGAAGTCTGCCAACCCGCACTTGGCTAGCGTGATGGACTATGGCCTGATCCCCCTAGTATTGAAGGGAGGCCCGTGCCCAGCAGTGGGACGTTAAAAAGGGCTGAATACAATATTAAGTTGTTTTCTCCTAGGTGCCACAAAGCTCTAGAGCATAAAGGTGTCAACCTAACCAGGATTGTAACTGACCCGGATCCTAAAATCTATGACAATATCCTGAACTCGTTCGTCGGCATCGCCGCTGTACAAATTGGCCTAACTGATGTTTTGAAGACGGTTGGCATTGAACCTGATTTTATTTTAGGTAAGTCTTTCCCTTTTTTTATAATATTATTATTTATTACACGGTTTATCAATTTTGGAGAGGGTAGTTTAAATTGATTTGCATCTGCTATTTACTATAATTGATTATTTGGCTTCGAAATTATTTCACAACTAGCAAAACCCGCGGCTTCGCTCGCGCTTAAACCACAACAAAAGAACTTTGAAAAGGTAGGTTTCATACAAATTTTCATCCCTTCTTTTATCTCCTTATGCATCCCCATTTCAAAAAACGCTAAAACACGTATTAATTTAATTGTATTGAAGATCATTAATACCAAGTTTCAGGAAATTCTGATCATAAATATTTTTTGGGTTGTGTTATAACGTGTACTCCCGTGGGAATGAGATAATCCCGCGGTAAAAAGTCGGTAAAAAGTATGTTGACCCGGATATCCAGCTATCATCATACCAAATTTCATCAAAATCCCTCCAGTGGTTTTTCTGTGATGCGGTAACAGATAGATAGACAGACAGACAAAAATACTAAAAACTATAGATTCGGCCTTTGCATCGATAATAATGTCATTTCATTATTTTTTATATTTCATATTTAAGGTACAGATTCGGCTTAGTTAGAATATTATTATATGTATAGATACAGTTGTTTTAACAATATTGGAAATATGGGAAATTAATTCAACATTGTTTAGTTATACAGTTACTAATTTTAAGTAATAGATTTAATCTATGTTAATAAAAATGAAAACTTTTTTGCTTTCGCGTATCATTTGAAAACGGCTATGTAGAATTGATTATTTTTAAATATTCGTTATATGTAGTATAGATAAGGTTTTTATGGAAAAATGGAAAAACTGTTTGGAATATTGTGAAAAACTGAGAGATTGCAAACAAAAATTGCACAACAATGTCTGACGGTTCAGCTAGTTAATTTTCTTTTTTAAAATGTTAATTTGGGCTTTGGAGTGTATCCCTTTAAAACTATTAACAATAAAAGTTTCACCTACAATACAAAACACATATTTCGACGCGATAATTTAGAAGAGTAATGCGTCGCAAATAAATCACGATCTATTTAGCTGATTGATGCGATTGTGTTAAACTACTACTCGTAAGTGATTACTGCACAAAACTAAAGTAATGAATGAGTCTGATAAATCCTTTATTCGATAGGTACTGACGTTTGGCTCAGTTTGTAGTGACTCTGCTTACTGTGCCAGCGGTCGCGGGTTCGAGTCCCGCTGGTGTTGTGTGATGAGCACGAATGTTTGTCCTCTAGTCATGGGTGTTTATATTTATAATATGTATGTATTTAAAGTTATATATGTAGTGTATCAACTATCTGGTATCCATAACACAACCCTCGTAGCTTACCATGGAACTAGATGGTGCTATGTGTTAATGTCTTTAAAAAAATAAATAAAAAATAAAATAAAAATACTAGTTATTGAATGCGGTTTCGGTCGTGCGTTTATTTCTATTTAGTCCTAGATTAAGAATATATGTATATTATTTTAAATATGGTTGACATGGCCTATAATGATACAGTCTTGAAATGCAATTTTTAAAATAATTTATTTTCTACTAAATTCTCTTCTACATTTAATTTTGATTTTTTTTCAAGTAATTTTTTACTCTTGGGAGCAGAGTTTTTTTTTAAATATGGAACTAGTCCTTGTAATCTATTCAAAAAAATTCCTTAAAGTTAAGTAAGTAGTAAGTTAAGTAAAAGGAGGTCGATGCCCAGCAGTAGGACGTTAAAAAAGGGCTGTATACGATACGAATAAAAAAAAATACTATAATTGGCTTACAAATTAGGGCAAGCAAGAAAGGTATCGAAATAGTAATTATTATCGATACAGAGCCGAGTCTATAGTTTTTACAATTTTAGTCTGACTGTCTGTTTGTCTGGGAACGCATCACGAGAAAACCACTAGACAAATTTTGATGAAATTTGGTATAATGATAGTTGGTTATCCGGGTCAACATATAGGATACTTTTTACTGCGGGAAAGTATCTCATCTCTTAAAATCTATACGAACCGTTAAAACGAACCTAGAAACCTAGGAATGACACTGAGCGGATCGAGGGTGAGTCGCTAGTCTTATTATAATTAAGTGTGTAATCATTACAGTGTGATACGTTCTAATGCCTTACACGAATTGAAAGCCTCGTATTTCTAATTAGCGTGCATCAATAACTAGAATCTCTCGGAGGTATCATATTAATCTTAATTCCATTAATAAACTTGCTTTCAATTAAAATATTATAACTGTGTTAAGTGTAATTAATTATACCAATATCTTAACACAATCTTCTAATATATTTAAATAGGTGTCTCGGTGTCGTTTCGGAGTCGTTTCGGAGGAGTGCGATCACAAAGATCGCACTCCTCCGAAACGACTCGACCAGTTTAGATTTTTTTTGCATATTTGGTAGGTTAGTATTATTTGGTAGGTTATTATAATATTTAATAGGTCGTAAAGTACTTTTCACCCTTCTATCCCCGACCCATATTTTTTAACCGCAATTTTAGTATTTTTTGTATGAGCAATATTATATAAATACATAGCGACGAACCCGAGCGAAGCGTGCGTGAGTCGTTGTATAACATAAAGCCAAAGATTTTTTTGTAGTTTGAACGCGGGCGAAGCCGCGGGTTCTGGTAGTATTAAATATTATGTTAAAAATGTACTTTCTTCTATGTTTGCTTGGATTTATTGTATTTTTTAATAATTTTTTTTTTAAATTGTTGTATTAAGACATATAAACTGTAAACCTAAAATATTTCAATAGTATAATAACTTCATCTCATAAACAATGCCTATATAAATTTGAAGCATTAATCATCCATTTATAATGGAGGATCTAATCATGTATTTGCACTATGTTAGGTATTTGCATACAAAAGTACGTTTCTACGTGGCTAAACCTAGATTACTTACCTAGCTTTAACGTAAATAAATGTTAGTATTGTGTAGGCTTTTATAAATTATTAGTAATATAAAATCTACTGGATTACAAAATTAAATAGTATATACTAACATATTTTTAATTAAGCATTAACTTGGTTAAGGAAAAAAGATAAAATCAACTGAGGAAAAGACTTCGCCATTTTAGGAGATAATGTTGTCTTACCGTGTATATGTATGTACATATATCTACAAATTACCTCTTACTTACTGGCTGACTGATTAAATAAGACTGATATAATATATATAATAGTTTAAAAACTCAAGTACTTTACCACTAGCACTACAACAAGAGTTGTTGCTTGTTGCTAATTTGAGATATTTTCTCAGGTCACAGTGTAGGTGAGCTTGGCTGCGCATACGCAGATGGTTGTTTCAACGCCGAGCAGATGATTTTATCGGCTTATAGCAGAGGACTGGCTTCAATTGAAACTCCATTAATTAAGGGATCCATGGCGGCTGTCGGCCTTGGATATAACGAGGTATATAATATATTAATATTATATTTTTTTAAATGTCTAGTTTGACGTAAACATTATCGGTCGAATTTAAGCGTTAGGACCTATGTATTACGCATTATTTTATTCTTACTATAAATGGAGTCAATTGGCTTTTAAAGCACGGAAAAACATTATTTTTAAATAGTTTTTACAAGCTTTTTTATTATCTGTGAAAACTTGATTTGTTTTAAAATATTTGTCCTTCCAAATATTCAAGTAAGTAAAATTCAAATTGTTATTTTTAGATCAAAACAATGATTCCACCCGAGATCGAAGTAGCATGCCACAATGGGCCGGACTCCAGCACTATTTCTGGACCAGCCGATATCATGAAGAATTTCGTCGCTAAGTTGGTAGCTCAAGGAGTCTTCGCCAAGGAAGTGCCTTGCTCAAACATTGCTTATCATTCCAAATATATCGCTGAAGCTGGTAAGTTTACTTTGCTTAAATATTATTTTTGAAAAGACATTTACTGTTATAAGTAAGCGTATGTATGATTTTCTATTTTTCGGCTTCTGGCTAAATGGACTGAAATGTTGATAAGAAAGAATAAGAAAGAATAAAATAAGAGAGGTAATGAATAATAAATGATATTTTATAATAGAACCACAAAACGGTTGAAATGAAGTTGCAAAATTTGTATAAGATACAGCAATTTTGAGCATTAACAAAGCCATTCGACGAAGTTGAGGCAGGCTGCTGGTTATTAGATTTAGTATATGTATATGGATTTTGTGATATTTAATATTATTTTCTCTTTTGACTTTTTTTACTTGCGGATTCGCTTTATTGTGTAAACTAGCGACTCACCCTCGCTTCGCCTTGGGTTCGTCCCTAGATAAATACTAATCTATCCCACGGAAACCGTATATTTTTCAGGGATGATATTATATAGCCTATAGTCTTCCTCAGTTAACTAGCTATCTAATTCAAAAAGATTTTTCAAATCGGATTAGCAGTTCCTGAGATTAGCGCGTTCAAACAAACAAACTCTGCCTCTTTATGATATTAGTATAGATTAAAAAAAGTCAATTTTAGCTGATTTTAAATATTTTATTTATCCGTAGATAAAGTTACTTAGATACTATATTTATAGTATCTAAGCAATTGCTTAGCTTCTTACTTACTAGCATGGTATTTCAACAGGTCCTAAACTATTAAAATACTTAAGAGAAGTGATTCCAACACCAAAACCAAGATCGGAGAGATGGGTGTCCACATCAGTGCCACAAGCTTTGTGGAGAGATCCGAAAGCTCAAATGTCATCTGCAGAATACCATACTAATAATCTATTGGTATGTTACATAATCTAAGAAATGCTTTATCATTTTAGCTACCTTGGTATTTATTACCTGAGCTATTTGTTACGGGTATCCTAATATTTATTTTTTGACCATTTTGAAAAGTTCTAGTCATGGCTTCAACTAATTGTTTCAAGTGATATCAATTTTTTTAATTTCCTGTTTGAACAGAGTCCAGTACTCTTCGAAGAGGCATCCCGTCTTATCCCATCAAATGCTATTACCATTGAAATAGCTCCTCATGGACTCCTGCAAGCAATCTTACGTCGCTCCTTAAAGAAAGACGTAATCAATGTACCCTTGACAGAAAAGAAACATGAAGATAATGTACAAGTGTTGTTTACTGCTTTGGGCAAGTAAGTATAAATTGAAAGTTAGATTTATGATATGTGTAATTTATATAGGAGAACTAAATATAATCTCTGTTAAAAATATCTCGTACTCAATCAAAACCGTATAGTATATTTAGAAAATTTTTTTATCAAATCAATTCAATTCACTTTTTATGTTTAATGGGTCATTAATAATGGCAGAAGCCATTGAACATAAAAATTCAGAGTGCCGTTTGGACACCGTTTACTTTGTCAATGTCGCGTGGAATTGAGAAGACACTTTATCAAATCAATTTGATAATTATATTATTAAGTTGCAATGCCTTTTTAAACAGTATTCGACTATGAATCGATATACTTTTAAAGAATATAATGTCCTTTAGGTTGTACGAGGCTGGATTGAATCCTCATTTAGCGGAAATATACCCTTACGTGCAGCTTCCAGTATCGCAGGGCACTCCCATGCTGTCACATCTTGTAGAATGGGAACACAGTGAGGACTGGTGAGTAAAATATTGTTATAATATATGCTGTGTGTATGTGTGCCCTTATAGATAGAATCTCCTCTCAGGAACATCTCAAGGGCTTATACATAGAAGTCGAATATTAACTTACACGATACCTAAAAAGATGAACTTTCATACAAATATTTTTTCCTATTTAATCATTATACCCACTATTTAAAAATTCTGTGACAAATTTATTGCATCTATTGTTCTAAATGTTCTTTGTGAACAAGTGATTCAAACAGCGCATTTACGTGTTTCCAACGTTTAAGAAGTGCGTTGTTAGCCAGTGAGTGAATGTAAGGTTTTTATTATTTTTATGAAATAACATTTATTTGGAAGGTCTATTTGACAACTTTCCTGGGTAATGTACTGTAGAAAAAAAAGCAAATTAGTTATAGCATTAAATGGCACAGATATGATAATTGCTAAATAATTGAAGAATTATTTTCATAATTGACTCAGCCCTTTTAAATGTCTCACTGCTGGGCTGACCCTTCAATGCAAGGGAGATCAGCCCATAATCCACCACACTTACCAAATGCGGGTTGGCGATCACATATATTTCGAAACAGAAATGACTCGCACATGAAAATATCAGAGGTGTGGACCCGTGATTTGAACCCGCTTCACTCGGATTCCTAAGCAAGCGGTTACCATTGGGCTAGCACGGCCTTTTAATTATATTGTATTTATGTATATTGCGTATATTATTTAATTATAACCCAACATGAGAAGTGGAGGCAGTTTTTACGCGTAGACTGACCCGACGCAATAAAGTCGTACGAATATTAATAGTAGAGCATCCATCACGTGGCCGCAAACAAATCGCTCCAACAGGGTTGGTACCCTAGTATATATTTGTATTTAATACTAATAAAACTTTTTTGGAAACAATTTTTTTTTTAAATACTAGTGACGTTCTCTCAGCTCTCATTATTACAGTATACTTCATCCTCCTAGGAACTACTTAATGTGAACAAACTAAAGAACATTTTTTGTATTCATAATAATATTAGATCTGTATATCATGAGAACTAGCACTATGCTATTACTCCGAATGGTTCCATGATTTTTCTATAATGATCTTATATTGTAAATCAACAATAATGACTTGTCTTACGGCATTCAGCCTCCATGTGCCTCTACATAAATAGAACTTCATTATTAAATTGAATTAAATAAAAACTTTTAGAAATAATTTTCTATAATTGTTTCGAAAGATAGCGATAAAAATTTTTAATTGGTTTCTCTCCCTAGCATAAGGAAAACTCGACGTATAAAAAGTTGATAGCCCTAAAAACTTAAATTGAATAGGCTGTCTAGGACGCCAATGTCGGCCGCGCCATTCGTAAAAATAAATACGCCTGTCTAAACCATACACTTGACAGCCCTACTTTGAACTGATCTATTGCGTTCACTTTGTTCATCAAATATAATGTTGCGGTATTTTTCAACGTATGAACGTTGATTAAGTGTTAGGAATTAAAACGTGACTGTAATACATTGTTTGGTTAAACATGATTCCTAAATATTATTAAAACTTAAGCCCCATCTTGGAAATATCGTAAAAACAAATAAAATAACAAAAATAAATGTACAAAAGAATGGCAAATGCCACTTTTTATTACCGATACACGAAATTATTGTTGTGGGATATTATTATTACTTTATTGAAAAAATTCTGAATGGGATATGGTTGAGTGTGATTGAGGTTAGGCCGCTAGTAAATAATATATCAGATCGCTTGTCAAATTTTCCTCATTGTACAGGCTTATCGCCTCAAATCAATTAGAACTACAAAACAATGTCGATATTGTTATTAATTTCATAATATAAAATGCAAAATATGTTTTTATTTAATAGGTATGTAACATCGTATAAGGCCCAAGAAAAGATGAAGTCCGGAGAAAGGACTATAAGGATGTCTATAGTAGATGAAGACAGCGAATACATGGCCGGTCACGTTATAGATGGTAAGACGCTAACTTTTTTAAAAGATCATTAGAACTTGTCCCCATCCCATTAAGCCATTCAGGGGTTCAAACGGGTTTTCTCTTTCGTAATGAATCTGTAGTGAACATGAATGTTTGTATATGTACATATATATTCCTACACAATCCCTTTCCTCCACAATAATAATATTTGTATTAACTATATAAAATTTAGTTTGACAATGCCGAAATACGGCGCTCCGAATCGTAACCAGGATTAGAATAAACAAAATAATATATTTTTCGCTGAGTCTAAAGTTAAATAATTATTTTACAATTTCTTTTGAGTAGTATACATAAATAAAGTAACTAATTCGTTCCATAGGTCGCAACTTATACCCTGCAACGGCTTACTTAGTCATGGTGTGGGAAACTCTTGGTATGATGATGGGAGAGTTGTATACTGAAGTGTCAGTTGTGTTCGAAAATGTTCGATTCCAACGAGCGACCAATATACCTAAGGATGGAAACTTGGAATTTATTATTATGATACAAAAGGGCAGTGGACATTTTGAGGTATGATTTCTTTGGGATTTGCTTACTTGTTTAAAAAATAAAAACATGTAAAAAGTACCAAATTAAGGGCTAATGATATTTTGTTTATTCGTTTCTCACTAAAAATGTCTCATCCTCGATTAAATCATGTACTTTATCTGTAAATTTTTTAACGTGTTGCTTTACGCTCTTCCTCTTTTCTATAAATTGTACTTTTTTAGATCGTAGAGAGTGGAGCATCAATCGTAACTGGTCGTATCTACGCTAAGAAGAACGTCGGCCAGGACTACCGCGCGCTGCCCGCCGAACCGGAAGCTACTGGGCCTGATGTAAAGCACATGTTAACTAAGGACTTCTATAAAGAACTGCGTCTTAGAGGATACCAATACAGGTAGGTAATTTGCAAATATGTTGAAACTTTTTTATTAATATACTAATTTTTATAATATTTTTAGCGATAATTTATTCACATTTATTTCTATTATAACTTGACAATTCTATAAATACGAGTATTATTAATAAATTGTATGTTAGCTACGTTTCTCCATTGAATTTTAATATTTGAGCCGAAAACGTACTAGCGATAAAACGAGGTACAACACCTCGTTTACATTATCTATGTCTATAAGATACGCCTCGTTTTTCCTCGCCTCGAGTCGGGAAAAGTATTGGATTTTTCTTTCAAGTTCTCAGTAACAACCCAAAATTGGAAATTTAGCTATGTTTATCTTTCGTTTCTAGAGAGGAGAGCACGTAAAGCTGTCGCTCTTGCGCTTGATCTTTCATGGCCCTCGATGAGTTGTCGTCCCACTAGAGTTTGAAAGTAACAATAATATATACTGCACATGGCTAGTCTTTATTAGATTAGACGTCGTGGTCAAAATCGACCAGGAACTCATTATTATTACTATAGAATATTGATATAAATTGTTTTATTGTAGTGGTCTCTTCCGCGGTGTAATCGGCTGCAACGTAGAGGGTACTCGGGGCCGTCTAGCCTGGGTTAATAACTGGGTTACTTTCATGGACTGTATGTTACAAATGAAAATTATAGGACAGGATACGAGAGGTCTTTTCGTACCAACTAGGATAGAGAGACTGTCCATTGACGCAGGAATCCATTACGATGCCATTTCTAAAATGAACCCGGATAGTACTAGACAGAGCTTTGAAATAAGGGTCTACCCACACGTTGACGTTATAAGGTGAGTTTGAAGAGTAATTTTTATTAAGTAAAGATTATATCTAAACCTTTTTATTTTATATATATTTTATTATAAAGTTTATTTCTATTATAAAACGTATTATAGTTATTATAGTATATTATTTATGGAACTTAATCAAGATACCTAATATTAAAAAATATATATGCGGACGAATATAATACCTCCTCCTTTTTGGAAGTCAGTTAAAATTCCTTTTATTACTTCTTCATACTGAAATGACTGGAGGGATTTGAACTAAATTTAGTAAAAACAAACTATGACCCGTTATAACCCATAGGCATAGTTAGACAAGCGAAAGAAAGTGTTAGATTAGCAAAGCGATGGTAAGTCACATTTTTTTTAATAAAAATGATTAAGTTACCATTTAATATTAATTTTATGAAAACAGGGCTGGAGGAGTTGAAGTGCGAGGGCTTCATGCTACACCTATTTCAAGGAGGATACCTCTTGGAGTTCCTGTATTGGAAAAGAACATTTTCATACCTAACTTTGGAAAGTCAAAGATGAAGGTAGGTGGTATTGTTATGTATCTTATACATTTTAATTATATAGTAGCGATGTTTTTAGTTAAATTTCATATAGAACCTAATTTTAGATGGAAGATATCCTCCGAGCTAACATCCAATTGATTCTCGAAAACATACAAACATATAAAGTTAAAAGCATCGAAGTAATTGATGAAGAATACAAGAAACACAGCTTACAGTCTATTATGGAGAAAGTAGCAGATGTTTTGGGTGATTTGCCGTTAGTTCAGGCTGATTTAACCGTGTACACTGAAGAGCCATTGGAAATGCCATCCAATATCGTAGTAGAGACAAAAAAGCTTGTTGGTGAAGCAAATACTGTTATATTCGTTGGGGCTAATCTATTACAAAGACCGGATGTAAGTTCTGAAAAAAAATCTTTTAATTCCTGTTTTCATTTATAATACTTTAGAAATTACAATACTTTTATATAATTCCTATTTACTTCTCAATAAAGGAATTTGTCATTTAGAAATAAAATCTTACACCTTTTTAAATTATTTTTAGGTCTTAAAACAAGGGCTTCTGGCACTCCGTGATAAGTGCTTCATGATAAGCCGAGAAACAGAGCCTATTAATCCCAAAGACTATTCTGATAAATTCGACATTGTTTCAATTCAAGACACTGGCTTTGAGTACATAGTTCTTTTCCGCAAACGTGTAGGTGCAAAACCGGCTAAATTCATCAAAATAGTTACAGCTGATCAAACATACGCCTGGGTTGACAAAGTTAAAGAAGAACTTAAAGCTGGTCAAAAACTGGTTATTTATAGTCAAAATGAACCTCTTAATGGGTTATTAGGTTTGATTAACTGTCTAAGAAAAGAACCAGGTGGTGAAATAGTACATGGTATGCTCATAGCTGATCCATCTGCCCCGGAATTCAATCCTGACTTGGAATTCTATGAAGACCAATTGGATAAGGATCTAGCTATTAATGTGTATCAAGACGTAAGTGTTTTTAGTTAAAGTTAGATTTAATTTAACAGATCATTTTATTAAAATAGAGATAATTATATTATAGTTAAAGATTGAAATTACGAATGAAGATGATGTCTGATTGAAGTATTATCAATTGTCATTTTAGATTTTCTTCTTTGATTAAGCTAAGTGGCGATGGCTCAATAAAAATGTTCCTATTATTATTTTTTATTTCGATAGGGTAATTGGGGAACGTACAGACACTTGCTGCTCGGTGATTTAGAAACTATTGTTGCTCATCACGCTTTCGTGAATACTCTTACTATTGGTGACTTATCCACATTGAAGTGGCTTGAAGGTCCAATTAGGAAAGATACGGTTTTCAAGAATCCAGTTAGCTTTTTGTTACACGTAAGTACAAACATTTAGAATTATGAAATACATGAAATGAAATAAACTTTATTCAATTAGACTGATTACAAGTGCTTTTGAGTCGTCAATTATAGTACGTACATTTAACATTTTTTATATTTTCTTTTGGTATATTTGGAAAATGGTATAAGTGATAGTAAAATTAATGAAAATGTTCTAATTTTTTATTCCTGTATTTTTTAAGGGATACTTCCCTTAAAAAATACAGGAATAATTATAATATTTTTTTATAAAAAAAAAAATAACAAAAATCATTAAAAAATCGAACGTGAACGGATTTTTTCAAGTGCCACTTTGAAAAGATTTTTATAGAAAATAAAAATTAAAGTTTCAAGTAAAGTATAATTATAATAAAATGTTTTATCCACATTTGGAAATGATAAAGTGCTATTAATACGCTGAATGATTTTTAAAGTATCTATTGCAGACATTTTAAATTGTAACTTTGCGTAGCACAAACATTAATTAACAGTTATTTCTCGTAGGTGTACTGTGCAGCACTCAATTTCCGTGATGTTATGACAGCCATGGGTCGCGTTACAGTGGACGCTGTGGCCAGAGGTCGTCTTGCCCAAGAATGTGTGCAAGGTTTCGAAGTTGTTGGCAGGGCTCCTAAGTAAGTATTTTAATATTCTCAATCAAGTCTAAGTAGGCTAAACTTCAAGAAATTGAAAATATAATTGAGAAACAGCTTGTATGAAAAATTAGTTTTAAAATATTATGATATACTTATTTATTATATGTGCAAATCTGAATTTATAAATAAAATTAAATATTTATGATAGGAAAACATATGTCAAATACATTCATTTTATTCATTCATGATTTTAGTGGTACCCGAGTGATGGCCATGGTCAAGAATAGTGGTATGGCCAATATGGTGGAAGGAGACAAAGCACTTATGTGGGGCATCCCAGATGAGTGGACGTTTGAAGAAGCTGCTAGCGTACCAGTAGCTTACGGAACAGTTTATTATGCTTTGGTAAGACATTTGGATTAAGATTTTTGGCACCAAAATTAATATTACTAATTTTGTTAAACAATAAATAAAATTAGTTTTGTACTTTACATACTTCGTACTTTCATTTTGTATTACACCGTAGGTAATGGTAGGAAAAATCCGTAGCGGAGAGTCTATTCTCATCCATGCTGGGTCAGGAGGAGTAGGGCAGGCTGCGATCAATGTAGCTCTTCATTATGGATGTGAAGTATTCACAACTGTTGGTACACCGGAAAAACGAGCTTTCATCAAGAAGCTTTTCCCACAACTCAAAGGTAAGATTTTTAAAGTTACTTTGTTTATATCATATCCTCTACAGTGTAAAGTTGTACTTGCACTTGCAAAGTTGCACTAATGTTTTACTTGATTTTGTACCGTATCATAAAAATATCGATTATTTCATGACAGATAGTCACATCGGTAATTCACGTGACACATCCTTTGAAGACATGATTCGAAAAGAGACCAATGGCAAGGGAGTGGACATGGTTCTTAACTCCCTCTCCGATGAAAAGTTACAGGTAGATAAATAAAATTTGAGGGCTTTACTAATTTTATTTTCTTTTAATATTAATATTAACTAACCAACCCTTATAATAGTAATTCAAAACTTTTTTATTTATAAAAATAAATGCTTCTTTATTTATATTAATAATGTTTTATAAGGCATCCGTCCGTTGCCTTGGTTACCGCGGGCGTTTCCTCGAGATTGGCAAGTTCGATATCAGCAACAACACGCCTATTGGCATGTACTTCTTCCTGAAGGAGACGTCGTTCCACGGCATTATGTTGGATTACATCTTTGATCAGAGCTACGAGTTCAGAAAGGTATAATATTTTATTGTTATTTTTCTCATCTTTATAATAAATGTTAAAACATTATTTTTTTAGCCCATTAAAATATGGTTTAATAAGTAATGGTTGTTGCTTGTAAATTCCTTAAAATCCTTTGCTTTATAATATAGATGTATAACTATAAAAAAATATTTTGTAAATAGAGTCTTCAAGATCTCCTGCTCTCGGGTATCACGAGTGGCGCAGTGCGACCTCTCACTTACTGCACTTTCTCGCTTGATCAGATCGAGCCTGCTTTCAGATACATGGCTGCTGGAAAACATATTGGGAAGGTAACTAGTACTTGATATGAAATATTGTTGTACTGCTATTATAAATGCGAATTTGTGTATGTTTGACACTATTTCACGCTCAAACAATTGGATGGATTTGGATGAAATTTAGTACTTAGATAAACAATAACCTAGACAAACGCATAGGTTCGCTCGCTTCGCTAGAATATATCCTTAATAACAATGTTAGAAATGTTAACGAGCGAAGCGAGGTTAAGTCGCTAGAGATTTATAAAAATGCAAAAGTCCGCACCGTCTAGTTAGAACTACCATAGATACCATAGATAGATAGCCTACCATAGATGGTAGGCTACGAGGCTAGTGTTATGGATACCAGATAGTTGATACATTACGCATATATAATTTAAACACATATATATGATAAATATAAACACCCATGAATGAAGTACAAACGTTCGTGCTCATCACAAATGAAAGCCAACAGCGGGTCTTTCAACCGCTGGCACAGCAAGTAGGGTCACTACAAACTGAGCCAAAAGTGTCGTCAATTTTTTTGCATAAAGGCAGTATATGAATCTGAGTGACACGTGATTATAATAGATACAATATAACTAATGTAATGAAAAACTTTTTCAGAACTTCCTTTAGCTGACTGTAAACATTTTTTTTACTATCATATTTATATTTGAAATTTTATAAAAAAAATTTTATCTTTGATTCTTGCCCCTTAGGTTATCATCAAGATACGCGAAGAAGAGCGTGAAAGTCGTCAAGTAATACCTACTGCTAAGCCGATTAATGCATTGCCTAGGTAAGCATTCTTAAGTAAATTAAAAAAGTACACACATACACACACACACACACACACACATATATATATATATATATATATATATATATATATATATATATATATATATATATAAATTCTGAGTCGAATCTGTACCTTAAATATTTTTTGGAAAATCTTATTAAAATAGACTTTATTATCGATACAGAGACCGAATCTATAGTTTTTAGAATTTTTGTCTGTCTGTCTGTTACCGCATCACAGAAAAATCACTGGAAGGATTTTGATGAAATTTGGTATGATGATAGGTGGATATAGGATACTTTTTACCGCGGGAGATTATCTAATTCCCACGGGAGACACGTTATAACACAACCCAAAAAATATTTATGATCAGAATTTATTAAATATATTTAACCATCTTTACGCTCTTCTCTTGTCAAGAAGATAAAGAAGTTCTTCTGATATACCTACTTTATTCTGTATCCATCTTTATTATTCTTCTTCTTTCGTTTGTCCAGGTATATGTGCAGCGATGAATTGGTATACATAGTAGTGGGTGGTCTCGGAGGTTTTGGCCTGGAATTGGCGGATTGGCTCATTTTGAGAGGAGCAAGGAAAGTGCTATTGACGTCAAGACGTGGTATTAGTAACGGATACCAAGCTTCAAGGATAAGGTGAGTGTTCTAATAATGAGATATAGTATGGTTTTTTAATGTTATATTTCTAGGTTTTTCTCGCCGTTTATTTATGTAGCATTTAATAAATAGGCTACGAAGTGAATAAAAATAAATCTGAGTGATAGTGCCAGAGATTAGTGTATTTGAAGAAACAAAAAACAAACAAACTCTTCTGTTTAATAATACTACTTTAATAATACTAGTACAGATATACTGTATTACATATTACATGCATATTTTTAATAGGCTATTTAATATTTAAAAGTTATTTTTTCTAAATAACTTTTATAGTAGGGTTTTCGGAAAAGATAGGTAGGTATCTAAATGTAAATAGTTTCAGGGTTGGGTTTAGCATAATAACTATTTGAGATATAATAACATCTATTAAAAAAGTACTAGGTATACAATCAGCGACAAATAGTGTCCTCACCGAATGAGCGCTCATTTGAACATTTGAGCGCGCTTTTTTTTTACTTTTTTTTTTGTGAAAACAACTTTAAGCATTAAATTTAAGGTTCAATTTACATTGTTGTATATTTATTTAAACTAGAATAATTACATACCTAAACACAATTAGTGACATTTTTAAGATAACTTTTGCATGGGATTGCGTATCTAGAACTTTTTTGATCGATGAATATTATATAAATTTTACTCCACGTTATATTTATCAGTAGTCACAGATAAAATTACAATTATTACAAAAAAAAAAAAACAAGAAATTATCTATTAAAGTTATGCTCCTATTTAGATTTTATTTTTGGTTTACTCAGAGCTTGGACCGGCTATGGTGCTTCTGTGCAAATATCGACTCATGATGTAACAACAGAGAAAGGATGTGAGGAAATGCTCAAAATGGCAAATTCCATGGGCCAAGTTGAGGCTATATTTAACTTAGCTGTTATTTTAAGAGATTCGATCTTCCAAAATCAAACCCCAGAGAAATTTAGAATTTCGTTCGCGCCAAAAGCTGAAGCTACTATGAACTTGGATAAACTTTCAAGAAAACTGTGCCCCCACTTGAAGTAAGTCTATATATATGTTATAGTTAAATTTTATATGTATTAGTTTTATAAGTCATAATGTTGTAAATAATTTCTATATAAAACCTTTAAAATAAACATTTTTTTTTATAAACACAGTACTTTTTGCTTATAAATTAGGTACTTTATATCTCAAAAAAGAATATGTTTCAATGCGGTTTCATCATACATTAGCATTATTTTGCTTAAGTGCCTAATCTGCCTTTAAATCTGGCTAAATAAAATATTAATATATAAAACTTTTTTCATGTGTGTATATAATATTATATACTGATTGAGCAATTTTTGGAAAATTTTATTACGTATAACATTAGCATTTGAGTTACTCGAGGCCAGTTTATATATCACCTAAATTTCATCCAAATCGGTCCATCCGTTTCATCGTGAAGGAGCAACAAACATACATACAAATATTATATATTTATTTTATTTATTTAAATAAATAAATAAATACATTACATATAAATACATTTAAATGATCTTGATGATGATATTATATATACACATATATATATAGATCTTCCATTATTTTAATCTCACTCTAACAGGGACTTCGTGATATTCTCATCTGTATCATGCGGTCGCGGTAATGCTGGACAGACTAACTACGGGTTCTCTAATTCTGTGATGGAGAGGATCTGCGAATTGAGGAAGCAGCTCGGACTTCCCGCGCTTGCTGTTCAGTGGGGAGCTGTTGGCGATGTACGTATACTTATACTATATTATGAACTACAAAAACAACACAATTCTTATTAATAATAGTATTTGCCTTTTTCTTCTTTGTAATGGAATCATTTTACATTTATAATAAGAGATACTTAGAAACTAGAAAAATTTAAATAGTGAAGACTTTTTAACGCCCCTGTACTGGTCCTCCTAGCGATAAGAGAAGGGATCAGGCCTTAATGCACAATGGTTGCCAAGTGCAAGCTGGCGGATTTCACAGGTCTTTCGAGGCCAGTGATATTCCTAGATATTCAAGTTGCCTCAAGTTAATGCGTATAATCCAGTGGTAATCATGTTGAAGTTGGGATACGTATATGAAAATCTCATATATGTAAAACCCGGGGTTGGATGTTCTTGGCCTGAACTTCCAAATCTAAGGATAACGGAAGAACAAAGAAAACAAAACGAAGTGTTTAACCAATCTGTTATCACTTACTATGTGAAGTAGGTATTGTATTCAACCCTTTTGTAACGTCGCACTGCTGGGGACGGGCCTCCCAGTACGAGGAGATTAGGTCATAGGCCACCACGCTGGCCAAGTGCAGGTTGTCGGACTTCACATGTCTTTCGAAAACTTGCTAAGTTCTCTCAGACATGCAGGCTATGCAGGTAATCATGTTGGAAATGATTCGCACATGAAAATATCAGAGGTACGAGACCCGGAATTTGAACCCGCACTCGGTTTCCCATGCGAGCATGTTACCACTGGGCTACCACTGTCTTCAAGTAGGTATATAATTAAGAAATTATTTATAATAACATGAAATATTTAGCTGCGTAGCAAATGTAATTAGAAGATTCAAACTTAAAAATGCACAGTCAACAAAGTTCCATATAATTAAATTTTTAAGACTAATTATTTCGTTGGCTTTACATAATATGTTCCATCAATGCGGGAGTTATCGTGAGGCTATTTTCAAATTTAATCGTTTTCCCAATTTAATTATAACTTCGTTTATACTTTCCAAGTTTCATATTAAGCCCTGGGACTATTTTGATAAACAACGCGGACTATTGGATTTTTGAGTTCGCTTATGTTTTATTTAGTTTTATATATAAAGTCAATATTTTTTTCTCGTTATTACGCTCTTGTATTGCATTTTGTCTCGTTATTTTTTTTGTAACGTAAACAAAGTAAATTGTATAGTAAATTGTAGGTGATATTTCACATAATCGACTTATATAGGACTAGCGACTTACTTTTCTTAATTTTTAAGTTTTAATTTTTTTGAGCGAAACCCTAATTCTTTTTCTAAAATAAAAATAGCCTAAGTTACTACTAATAATATCAGCTATCTGCCAGGGAAAGTTTCGTTAAAATTGGTTCAGCCGTTTTGGAGATTAGCCGGAACAAACAGACAAAAATTTTAAAAATTGAGTTTTTCTTTTAAGTACCGTATATAATTCCATATGCATTTAGTATAAAGCTGTTATTTTGACATAACAAACAGACACTTCAATTTTATTTATTTGTATAGATATAATAGTCTTCGGGTCATAAACTATATATTATGTATGTACATAATAAGTGCAAGCACCACATTCTTCTGTTACTCCATAATGTACGTTACAGCGTGAGGAAAAATCACTCTAACTTAATATGGCATTCATATTATAAGTAAGGATCTAAACTAGTCGTATTTATTACACTATTTCCATTATAAATACATTGTAGGAAGCCACACTTTTAAAAGTTTTAGGCCAAAAACTTTATTAAGTTTAGAAGATCTGATTTCTGAAAGTTTGAAAGTTTTAAAAGGTTTTGTTGAGACCCTGTTTTAGATACAATATAAAACAATTTCATTGCTTACTGTTAAACAACTTCATTGTCCCGATTTCTATTGTGGTTTATTTTAAATAGCGCGAATTGCTTTTTCAAAAATTCAAATCTTAGACGATTCATATAGATGAAAAAATTATTTATTTGTAGGTAGGTACTAAAGGTTATGTTCAAAATGGACTTCTTATTAACACAATTTCTAACAGGAATAAGATATCTATCTATAAATAATTAAATTGGAGTGTCTGTTTGTGATATTGAAATAACCGCTTTTTACTAAACGCATATGGATGTATACACGGTACATATACCAAATCAACATTTTTTACAATTTTTGTCTGTCTGTCTGTCTGTCTGTCTGTTTATTCCGGCTAATCTCTGAAACGGCTGGACTAATTTTGACGAGACTTTCACTGGCAGATAGCTAATGTAATAAGGAGTAACTTAGGCTACATTTATTTTAGAAAAAATATAGGGTCCCACGAAAAAAAATTAAAACCAAAAGAAGTTTGTTTTGGGAAGCAACAGTTTCAAATAAAACTATCTTTTCGGTTTTTTCGTGGATTTATTTGATTATTGGGTCCCGATGTTTTGAATGCTATACAGCAATTATAGTGTCGGGGGAGAATGACATGAGGAAATCATACACTATCGTAAAGAATTCCAATTTTATGAAAAACAATATTTATTTTCTTGGAAATTTATACTAAAAGTGAATTAAACCTTAAGATTACTACGGAATTACTTAGAAGTTAGAACTTATGGAAATGAGACGTAAATAATGTAAATGAATTGCAAAATTTGAGTTGTCATTTGTGAGAAAATAACTATGAACGTTTAAATTTTCCAAGCTGTTATTGTAAAATTGTAATAACGTTTTATTTATTATGTAGATAAAAGAAACAATTTTAGACGCTGAAGTCAATACTCAGAAGAGTATACAGAGGGTCAATTTTTGGGTTACCCTTATCAAACAAAATATGTACTATCAATATTTTTTTATATATGGAGGGTTTTAAATATTTTAATGGTTTCAAGATCCAATTTTATTGCTTTTATATTATTACTAGTGACACACTCTCGCTTCGCTCGGGTTCGTCCCTACTTATGTTTTAACGTTTAGTATAGATTTCTCAGAGACGAGATAGATATTTTCCCGCAGTAAAAAGTACCCTATATCATTTTATCAAAATATGTCCAATGGTTTTATCTGTATCGATAATAATGACTATTTCAATAAGATTTTCGAAAAAATATTTAATATACCGATTCGACTCAGTTAGAATTTTATTATATGTATAGATTTTGTTCTTGTTCAAAGTTTCTTGCCTTGTTAAAAAAAAATGATTAAAACCTTGTTCATATGACGCCTTTTCACATTATTTTTTTAATTGAACTTTTTTACAACAGTTTATTGGCTACTGGATATTTAGTTTTAAATTTGTGTACAATGTTAAAAGAAAACTCTATAAAGCTGTATACAAACTCATTTTGTAAGAAAGTATACCGTCGTACCCGCGATCAATTCAAACTTAGCCAACGACGGCGTAATCAATCACTGTGACATTTTAATCGAATAGTTATAAAACTAATGTTAGTTTAATATATTTTATAAATTTATTAAGAAAATATTTGCTTTTAAAATATTTAGTATACATTTTTTTTCTCAAAAGTGATAGAGTTCATTTGCTTTAAGAAAAATATATTTGGTCAATGAGAGATAATTATTTTGTGGCATTTAATTCTAGTTAATAAAAGTTTAGTTCTAGTTGGTAGGTAACGCAGCCGCTTGGGAAACCAAGTGAAGTAGGTTCAAATCCAGGCTCTCGCACCTCTGATATTTTCATATGAGTATCATTACGAACATGATTACCTAGTGGTGGTCTAATGGTGAAGGAAAACATTGTAAGGTAACTTGTATATCTGAGAGAACATAGCAAGTTTTCGAAGGACTAAGGCCTGATCCCGCTCGTGTTGAAGGGAGAACCGTGCCCAGCAGTGGAACGTTAAAAAGGGCTGAATACGTACATATATACAAAAGCTTAATATTTGGAAAGATACCAAGTGTTTCTAGGAAATGAGCGAAATTTCTTTTGCTGACTGAACTTAGATAATCAAATGAAATATTATATATTGTAAACAAAAAAGAATATATTTTCTATATATAATATTAATAATGTTTTTTTTAGTCGAAATTAAAGTTGATTATATATTTGTACAGGTCGGTCTGGTAGCGGACATGCAAGATGAAGACGTCCAGCTAGAAATCGGTGGAACTCTACAACAAAGGATCTCATCTTGCCTGCTATCTTTAGACAAATTCTTGAAGCAGGATGCTGTGATTGTATCATCGATTGTGGTCGCCGAGAAGAAGGCTGGAGGCTCGGGTTGTGGCAGTATTGTTGATGCCGTTGCACAAATTATGGGTGAGTTGATAAACTCTCATTGCAACTGTTTTTACGTTAATGAAACTTATAAATTATTACAAATTTCAATTCTCATTTAAAACTATAATAAGGACATAGAATCTGTTTGTTTGTATACATTACATAACTTAATGCAGTAAAGTGAATGCACTCCTATCATTATTCTCTTACGTTTATCCTCTAATCTATGGTTGTCTGAAATCTCTAACTTAGCGGTAAGGCCATCTATTATGCAATATCTTCTCGGATTATTTCTTTTCCTGTGATGGATATTTATGGAAATTGTATATTGTGTTGCTACTCTAAAAAAACACTTTGTTTTTACGTCACTTCAAATAAAAAAAAGCATGAGGACTGCCGACAGAAGTGAAAACTTAAAACTATAACAAACAGTTGTTATTTTTAAATATTCAAATTGATTGTTTAATCTTAAATTAAAATTTGTAAATTAAAACTATTTACATTTATCTGGTTTTGACATCTATCGGCACTCTGAGTGTCAGCGTTAACACGTCACGTGACCATGTCGATGACGACTTATATGAATTTACTCCCCAATCAAACCTACCTATAAAAGATTTCACTTAATAAATATTTTTCGATAACAGATAACTACACTATCTTTGAGTAACAATGGCTTATGTTTATTGAGTGGGCGAAAATTATATAAAATTCATATAATTTTTTATGAATTCAGGTATCAAGGATCTAAAGACGGTGTCACAGCAAGTGTCTCTCGCTGAGCTGGGTATGGACAGTATGATGGCGGTCGAAATCAAGCAGACGTTGGAACGAGAGTTTGAGATATTCCTCACTGCTCAGGATATCAGAACTTTGACATTTGCTAGGTAAGTTAATATTAGTTTGAAGGAGTTAGAGAAATAAACGATGAAGAACATTTTGTAAATACATGAAATTAGCCTATTTAAATAGTTAGCTTTCTCCAATGTTTGCTTTCTTGTAACATTTATTTAATACTCAAAATTTAGCAATAACTATTTAAATTGAAATCAGTGTTTAGGATGGAGAAAGTAGGTCCAAGCTCTTATATATAAATATATAGGCTACTATTTCACATTCGAGCGAAGCGAGGGTAACTCGCTAGTAACCTAATAAGGACTATAGAGTATTTATTAACGTAACTTTTCTTAAATATAGATTAGTGGAACTGACAGTGCAAAGAGAAGCCGCCGCGTCAACTTCGGTAGCACCACGCGCGGTGGACGAGTCCGCCGGCCTGCGCGTCATCATGCGCAACTTCGGTGAAGAGTCCATCGCATCTGAACCCTTCGTATACATGCCGTCTATAATCAGCGATGGCTCTGAGGTAGAATAGAGCAATTAATCTTTTTTTAGGACACACATGGCTAGTACAGAAGTAAAAAAGTTTGTTATAAATTTACATTCATTAAAAAAAGAAACGGTTTTTCTAACATTTTTTCCTGCTTTTACAAGCTTTTATGAAAAAAATGGTGAGTGGAAACAGGAAGATCCTAAACGCCTAATGAGGCAAATGGATTATTTACATCAACCAATGGGTTGATATAAATAATCAACATATTTTAAGAACCTGAAACATTTGGTGCTTATGAAAATATTGATGTGGAAAAATAACCTTAATATTAGATTTTTTTTCTTTTGAAACCCAAAAGGTTTACGCTAGACATTATAAGTGGACCAAAAACTCAATAGCTAGAAAGTATATAAACAAATACATTTCAGACTGACGTGTCAGTCCACGAGAACGAGCTAGTGATGTTTATGCTGCCGGGTCTAGAGGGATGTGCCTCCGCCATGGCGCCGTTGTGTCGCCGTCTCAAGATCAAGATATGCGCGCTTCAGCTCGGCTTGGACTATCGCGATACCATTGATACCTTAGTGGAAAGGTTGCATAAGGTAGGTTCTTAATCTACGTACTAATATTATAAATGTGAAAATTTAGATGTTTGGATGTTTGTTACTTAATCACGCCAGAACGCATCTGGATGAAATTTGGCACAGAGATAGATTATAGTCCGGAATAGCACATAGGCTGTTATCCCGGAAAAATGAACAGTTTTCGTGGAATAGAATTTTTTTTGTTTTTCGAGACGCGATCCCGAGCGGAACGAGGGTGAACCGCTAGTACTAATATATAAAGTTCAAATGTTTGCTTGTTTATTCTTACCTACTTATCTCTGGAATTCGCAGTTTAATAGACCTTAAGTTCTGAGTGGTGACAGACTATGTAAGCTGCGAGCAATATCTAGGTTGTACGTCATTCAGAAAGTACTGCAAAAAAGTGGTTTCTTGTATAGGTGTTTTTGGGCGTGAAAATTTTATCCGAGTACATAATATATCCGATGTACATATTATAATCTGAGTAATAGCGTATTACCGTTAAACGATAGAAACATCTGGCAAGAAAAAAATATTTCTGTCCATATTATAGGTATATATTTAATAATGGTTTAAAATATTAATAAAACCTATTATTTTCATTTAGACGGTGAAAACAAGACTGAGCCCAGGAAGTCCATATATCCTACTAGGATACAGTTTTGGTTCACTCCCAATGTTAAAGTTGGCCACAATTTTGGAAAGCGAAGGTGAGATTTTAGTTACATATATATTGTGTTGTTTAGAGTTTATCTTTCTATATGTATGCATGGGATATGAATTAAGTATAAATAAGTATATTTTTTTATGCTTACTTTGCTTTGAAGATTGATATAAGAAATATTTTATTGTTGTTTACAAAATTGTTTAGATTAATATATCCCTTATGTGTTTATATCTAAGAATCAATTTAACAGAAACAATTTTAAGATGACAGTAATATGAATAAAATAGTTCATTATTTTAGTTTTATATTTAATCATTTATTAATTAATTTATTAAAATTTTAACTGTCGATGGGCAGAATTTTCGCCCAAAACCGTAATATAAATATTCTGGGGTTTAGATAAGACATTATTTAATAATATTTTACGAGTAGAAATCTAAAGGAAACATATTAAAATTCTCAGATGTAACGTTTACATTTGTTATTAGAATACAATCTATACTAATATTATAAAGCTGAAGAGTTTTTTGTTTGTTTGGTTGAACGGGCTAATCTCAGGAAGTACTAATCCGATTTGAAAAATTCGTTTTGCATTCGATAGCCCGATCACTGAGGAAGGCTATAGGCTATATATCATCCCGGAAAAATATACGGTTCCCATGGGATAGGTTTGTTTTTGTCTAGGGACGAACCCGAAGCGAAGCGAGGGTGAGTCGCTAGTTTTTAATATTTATATTTATTCCCGATTGTAGAATCTTGTCTTCTCTAATTAATAAAGGAAATTATTTTTTTTTTCAAATCAGGTCACAATGGAACGATATTCTGCGTTGACGGTAGTCCGGAGTACCTCTCCGCAATGCTTAATGTGATGATGCCTTCAAAGAACGACGTACAGCTCCAGAATAACCTTTTGTGCACCACTATCGACATTGTCGCTCCCAATAACGATGTAACACCTACTCTAATGGAGAAACTTGCTGAGATAGAATCTTTTGAGGATAGGGTTGAATATGCTGTTAAGGTAAGGTTAACATATGATAAAGTCATATGGCGGAAAATAGTACTAAGAATTACAACTTCTTTAGTTGAATATGTATGTATTCAGGGATATTTAATATCCCACTGCTGGGCACGGGCCTTCAATGCGAGGGGGATCAGACCAGAAATAATCAGATTCGTAGATAATAAATAACGTCATATTTCGTTGAAAATAATATGTTGCAAACTGAAAATAACAATAAAACACTGTTTCGACATACTTGGGTTGACTGAATGAGAACTCTTTTAGAAATAAGCCCACTTTTGTGCACGTCGCTTCTATTGTATTTTTTTTATTAATTTTAAGTGCATTGTATTACAGGCATGTCCAGTTCAAGATGTTTATAGTAAGTACTTCATCGGTTGTATTGCCGCATCTTGTTTCGATCGTCTCCAAATGGTTCTAAACCAGAGCGAAGAAATTAAGAAAGTAAAGGCACCAATAATCTTATTACGTCCTAAAGAAACACCTCCTCAATTAATCATCGAAGAGAACTATGGTCTAGATAAATACACTGAGAACACTGTAACTGTTCATTTGTTAGAAGGAAATCATGTCAGTATAATAGAAAATAAGGACTGTGCTAATATTATTAATAGAGTAATATCAGAACAAGATGCCGGCAACAAAGGTATACAAAATGCCGTCACAAATATGGTGGAAAAACAACGGTCGGTACAAGTTTAATTTGTTTTTTTTTTTATTAATTTATTTGGGAATAGTTTAGTGGCATTATTATATAAAAAAATAAAATAAATAAGAAACACGTATTTAATATTTTTCGTCATCTTGTTTTTTTTTTTAAATATTATATTTATTTTAATGTGAAGTAATTATTTATAGGGGGTTAATATATTTTGTGGTAATTTATTATTCTAGATTGTATAGTTTGATAAGTAAAATTATTATTTATAATTAATTTAGTGGCTTCTTAATATAAGATTGTTGTTATTGATCATTTTATAGGACCCTTAATATTAAGTTTGATTTATTTAGTTTAAGTGTAAAAACCAGTACCAAACACAATATTCATTAGTTAGAAATTGTACCTTTTTATTTATTTTTATAAAGGTGTCACTGATTTTTATCTTTATTTATATAAATATTATTGCGTATAAAATTGTTTTAAGGTTTTTATTATCTGTTGTGGTATTAATTATGGGTCTAAGAAATAAAATTATTTTTTGTCAATTATTTAGTGTATTTTATTTATTAAATAAATTATGTGAATTTATTCCAATTGCTTTTTTAAAAGCTAAATTAATAATTACTTTGATTATAAATAAAAAAAAATATATATCAAAATACTATTTGTACCTATTATGTATATCACACATCGATCAAAAAGTACAAGATACACAATCAGTGACATAAAACGTCCTCACCGAATGAGCGCTCATTTGAACATTTGAGTGCGCTTTTAATTTAATTATTTTTATTGTGAAAACAGCTTTAAGAATTTTATTTAAGGTTCAATTTATATTGTTGTGTATTTATTTCAACTAGAATAATTATCTAAACACAATTGGTGACAGTTTTCAGAAAAAAATTGCATGGGATTGTCTATCTAGTACTTTTTGGATCGATGATATCACAGTACTACTATAAATGAGAAAATTTATGTATGTATGTTTGTCTCTTCTACACATTGAAACGGCTGTACTTATTTGGATGGAATTTAGTACACAAATATACATCGACCTGGAGAGTAACATAATATAGCTTATGTGTTATTCCAGGTAGTAGTCAAATTTACTAAAACAGGGCGGTGTCTGCATATAATTTAAAAAAATACCAAAAGGAACCTAGGAAATTACCCTAAAGCAAAGCAATTAAATTATAGCTGTTCATTTTTAACTGAGATAGACACACAATGAGTACCTTGTAATGATTTTATTTTGTTATAATTTAAAAAAATATATTATGGGTTTTAAGGTCATGGGTTTGTATGTAAAATTTATATTGCCATTATAATATTAAAGGTAGTGGAGGAATTACAGATTGTCGCGCGTTGCAGCGAAGGGAGTGTAGGGGTGGAGTGAAACCAGAGCACCTCGTTAATAAAATATAAATAGGGAAACTGTTACTCAAGAGAAAATTAGTTTTCATTTTCCGACGCCATTAATTCTATAAATACAACCGAGGTGCTCTCAAAGTGACATTAGAAATGATCTTATCGATATTTTCTCCTTGAATTTTCTCATTTACAACTTTTAATTAGTTCAAAATTTAGTTTTACTAATGGAAATATAGCCCAGTCAAATAAGGTAAAGGAAGCAGATCTTAAATGGTGTTAAGCTATAAACTTTTATAGGTTGTATAGGAAGGTATACGATCGTTTTGGATGAAAAGTCTCATATAATTTTTTGCTCATGGCACAAGTTGTCAGATGTCATGGAAATCGGATTTTTGATAAAGAATGTTTTTTTTGCCCAAAATACTATTTAAAGTTTAAAATTACATTTAAAAGTTTAAAGCATAAAATTCTTTATAAATTTGCTTGTACACTATATTTTATAAGAGAATTGCTGGCACTGACTAGATGGCTAAAATTTAGGATAGAGAAATGTATCGTAACCTAAAAGAGGCCTACGTTTAACTTTAGATGGACTGTTCGCTATTTGTAGGCAGGTTTGGGCTAATACAATTTTTTCCCCAGTACCAGAATCGAACCTGCAAGAACTAGTGTCATACCCATTGCTATTTTAAGGTTTGGCTATTTTAATGTATAATAAAACAGTTATTAATTTAAGATTTGCATGATTTTCAACTGGAGCAAAGAAATAAGAAATTGTTGAGAATAAGTAGTTTCTTATTATTTCAAACTAAATCTAGTTAAAATATATAAGTTTTTAAACATGATGCTAGATTTTTCTGAGAAACCTTACATATAATCAAAAAAAAATAGGATTCACTTCGCTCGACCATCATATCTGCTATCTACGAAGTAGCAGGCAGACTTTCAAAGCTATCCCTAAGTTTACTTTAATCATTCATCAAGATAATTAAAATCCCTTTTGAATCATCTATATTAACATTTATTATTATTAAATTACTATATTACACTAATTTTATACTCATATAAATAATATATTGATGAAAAGTAGCCTTTTTAATTCAATATCAATAGCGCTAGCGGCTCATCCTCGCTTCACTCGGGTCCGTCCTTAGGTAAGTTTTAATTGTTATGGAATAGATAGACTATATATTATATATACATAGGTACATAGATATGATAAGTGGGTATGACTAATGAGATAATCTCCTGTGGTAAAGTAGCCTATGTCACTCTCCAGCACTTCAAGTACCTCCGCAAAAAAATCACGCCAATCCGCAACTCTATTTCGAAGTGAAAGAAGAACAAACAAACAAACAAACACACTTTCACATTTATAATATTAGTATGGAAGTATGAATATGGATAATAGGCGATAATACAGAAGTTTATGTAAGTAAGGCTTAGTATTCATGAAAGTTTACTTAAGCAATGTACGGTTATTAGCCACTTTGGCAAGCAGCTTGTTAGTGATAGAGGCAATCGGAATTCGTTGACCGCTTGGCAACATCCTCGACATTAGATTGATTTATAGAACGTCGTTAATCCATTTATCGTTGCTGGGATTCGTACAAGATATGATTGACTAAACCATATAATTATATTATGTACGTGTTTCGTACTGGTTTTCGTTTTAATTTTGTGGCGTAAAGGTCGCAATGGAAACAACAAATGATTTATTAAATATTATATTTCTATTTTCAGTTGGAAATAGAAAAAGTATGCTGAATTTAAAATTATATTGGCGGTGGATTCTTTTCTTCTTCATAAAGATCCACTCTTGACTAGTAATTAAATAACCTTTTCATATATAGTTCGGTCAAATTAGACATAAAAATAGTGATCAAATAACAAAAACTCCGACAGAACTGAATTTTGGTAGAAACCTTGGGTATATCAGTAGAAATAAAGTTCCTGTCGATCCCATGTGTGCTAAAAAAGATTTTTAGCTCACATGGGACAAAAATTTTTAGCACACATGGGACAAAATTTATCTCGATAACGGTAAGTTTTATCAAAAATATATATAATTCAGACAAAAATTGTACCTAGATCATAAAATTATCTAGAAAAATATTCGTAATACTTTTTTCGAAACAATCACCATTCCTAAGATATCGCTATTCTAAAAGTAGAAGGTGTTATATTCTACATAATATACGTATGTATACTTATGATAAAATTTATCATTTTCAAGAAAAATCCTAAAAACTGAAAATTTTGACCTTTGATCTAGAATAACTTTTTTAGCAGACATGGGATCGATGGGGACGTTTGCCACTTTATTTCTCTACTAGTGTTCCCAAGGATTCTAACAAAATTCAGCTCAGTCGCAGTTTTTGTTATTTGGAATGTCTATTTTGACCGGATTAATATAGATAAAGCAAAATACAAAAGATCGTAAAAATAGTATATAGTACAGTTATCAATGTCATGAAAAATATTTTATAATTTTGGCATACAGACATAAAAACAAGCAAGAATAGGCACGTTAAATTATCCACAATCGATTTTGAGCTTTCCAGTTAAAGAATTTAAGTCTAAAATTAAAAATGTATTAGTGAATAAAGCTTTATACAGTTACGGAATACTTCGAAGATATCAATGTGTGGAATCTGGTTGGGTCTCACGTACGATAAATATATAATAATTAATGTTTTACAATATTGTACACAATTATTATTTGAAAAGAGCAACTGTTGTGTTTCTCGCCGGCTCTTCTCAGCAGAACTGCCTTCCGAGCCGGTGGTAGATTCCTTACGGATGTACATACTGACATTTAATTTAAATTTAAAACAAAAACTGACGATTCGAAAGTGCTTGTAAAAGTCTATTTGAATAAAGTATATTTTGATTTGATTTGATTTGCATTTTGAGAGTAGTGTACACAACAAACTACACTCTCTCAATTAATGTGCTATAAAAAATTACACATTATATACATATTATAATACTAAGTTGTTATTTCATCGATAACGAGACAGCCATATTTACTACGAAGCCTTACATATTCATATACAGTACTTAACAGCGTAACGTACCGTCGCGTCTCTTCAAACCTTACAATATTTCACACGATGACGTAGCAAAATATGCCTTTAAAGTAACCTTACTTAAGATAAAACACTGTATCCAATTTTAGCCTTACAATATATGTGTTTAAGAACGTAATTCGTGTAAATAAATTCGGTTAAATGTAGTGAACGTTTGAAATGGTGGGTCCATTCAATATACGCTGAGGCAGTTAGCTCCTGTTTCTGCACTCACCTAAATAGATTGAAGTAATTTACTCTCTACACCTTTCCCAACCTCCCATAATACTAAACTGTCCCTTACTAATGTTGCTATTTGATTTACACATGAAAAATTACTCGAAGATATTTTTTATATAACATTTAGATTGTAGAATTTTAAAATTGCTTTGTTGGTTTTTATGTAAATCATAATTTGGTAATGTTTTAATTCTTTCACTTAGATTTAAAATTAAAAAATAAATAAATAATCTAGCTTTTGTAAAATACAAAAAGCTGTAAGTGGCCAAAGTGTTATAATTGTTCAGACGTTCCGAATGTTAGGGATTCGGAACGTCTGAATCGATATACAAAGACACATTAACAAAAATATTTCACTAATGGGTAGGGTATCAATCAAATATTAAACAATAAAAAATAATAAAAACGCGCTCGCTTGGGAAACCAAGTGAAGCGGGTTTAAATCCCAGGTCTTCCACAACTGACTTGACATGACATTTAATTTAATTTAAATTTAAAATGTAAAATTGACGATTCAAAAATGTTTGTAAAATTCTATTTGAATAAAGTATACCTACTTTGATTTGATTTTTGATTCTGATATTTTCATGTGCAGATCATTGTCAACATAATTCCCACTTGCCTTTTTGTCTGAGAGAACGTAGCAAGTTTTCGAAAGACATGTGAAGTTGGCCAACCCTTGCACTTGGCTGGCGCGGTGGCCTGAAGCCCCTCATATTGAAGGGAGGCCCGTGCCCAACAGTGAGACGTTAAAAAGGGCTCAGTACAAATTTTATAGAGAAATATTCACCTTCATAATAATATCATTACATCCAGGATTATACAAAAAGAAAAAAAAACTATCTCTAGTCCCACTAGTTATCTTTAACAGTTACTTTCAAGATTGAGATATTTTTTTCGAACATAACAGTTTTTTAATAAACAAATGTATTTAGGAAATATCTATATTGAAAAAGAATTTTTAATATAAATATCCTGAAAATAATCCTGTAAGCTAAATATGGGATATTTATTTAGAATACAGATAGTTTTCAACTAAAGCTAATTTTAAAGCTCTACGTTAGTAATATTTATTTCTAGTTTAGCTAACGTAGCGAGGATGAGTCACCAATGTACATATAATTTGAAAAAAAAATATGTATGTCTGTTAAAAGCTGTAAATTACAGAAACTCATCATTATTAGTGTAAAACTAAGTAATTTTAAACATGAGAGGCCTGCAAGTAGCCGTTAAAGAGTCGACTTCTGTGTAAAGTCGATTTATAATCAAATCAGCTCGATAATACCAAATTATTGTGTTATTATCCATATAATATACATATTAAATTTTGTTATCGATACGATAATTATTAAGAGTAGATTAAATCAAGTGAAGCTTAATTAATCAAGATATTTGGATATTTGTATATTTGTTACTCAATTACAGAGAAACCTATTAATAGACCTGGATCTGTTTATTTCGGTAGATTAAGAGATTCTGTGGTACATCAATATTTTTGTAAAAATTCACCTCTAAATAAATTAATTAGTATTTGTTAATTTCTCATCAACTAACATTTTCGGATACCAATAGTAAGGGGAATCCTAGGATTGTAAAAGCAAGCTCGGAATAGGCCGAGCTGTAAGGCAAAGAGCTTGAGACTTGATCATTATGTGGTTGACGTAACGCACTATCCGAGAGTACCCTGCGACACCACTTTTTAACTTAGTATTACAGATGTAAAGCTATTTCTATTGTATCGTAAATTACAATAGCTAGATTAATTGATTATAAATGATCTAGTTTATTGAAATTAATTTAATATTTTCTTAATTTTTGTTTTAAATAAAACTATCTTTTCGGATTATTTCGCGGATTTATTTAGATTTTTGTTCATTGATATTTGTAGATTTTAATTCTAAACATTTTAAAATCAACATCTAACAACAAAAATAAACATAACAGACCATATAAATATTGGGATCAAACTAAGTTAAACGGCTTAAGCGAATATTTTATTAAAATACTTTCTTTTACTTTGCTACTACTATGTCTACACTAAAAAGGGAAAAATAAAAACTAAAAAAAACCGACTTCAAAAAAAAGTACTAAAAAGTAAAAAATAACTGATTGGTAGATTTCATTTACTATAGATACCTAATCAAATGTTTTTTAAGTCGGTGCCAGCCGATACAGATCAAAGCACATCGATTGACGAAAAGGTTTCGGTCAAAAGTAAATCCGTGAGAAAAGATTCGCGCAGTTGGGTTCCCAAGATATCTCATTACACCAAATGAGAGCCCTCCCGAAGGTGTGTTCCCCTATCCATGATGAGAGCGCTCAGTAGTGGTAATTTTCTAATAGAAAAGGGAATCGTGATAGCAATAACTTTGTTTTCATCATGGCGTCATAGTTTAGTGCGATCCTATCTGCTGTTGGGTTTTAGTGGTTACCACATAACCAAGTGCATTCACAAAAAACATGTCAAAACACGTGTAATCATGGTTGAACTAATCACTATAATAAAGTTATTTTGTATGTCTGAACCATTAACCAAACACTGAAGCGTAATTTCTACCTCATTAAAGACATAAAGGGGCTATATTAATCATTTCCAGTTTCTTTTTGTATCGAATCATTAATCATAACTGAAATTGGTTTCAGTATTGTTGTGGACGTGATCGATGAGAAATCAACGTTTTCAGTCTGTCATTTACTTACGTTAAACGAATTATATTTAGTTTCTTTTAAAGAATATATAATAACCTTATATAAGTAATCGAACTAATCTATACATATACTTAATAAAATTCTAACTGAGTCGAATCTGTACCTTAAATATTTTTTGGAAAATCTTATTGAAATAGACTTTATTATCGATGTATTCAGCCCTTTTTAACCTTCAAGACGAGGGGAATTTTATTATCGATACAGAGACCGAATCTATAGTTTTTAGAATTTTTGTCTGTCTGTCTGTTACCGCATCACGGAAATACCACAGGAGGGATTTTGATGAAATTTGGTATGATAATAGCTGGATATCCGGGTCAACATATAGGATACTTTTTACCGCGGGAGATTATCTCGTTCCCACGGGAGTACACGTTACAACACGACCCAAAAAATATTTATGATCAGAATTTCTTGAAACTTGGTATTAATGCTCTTCAATACAATTAAATAAATACGTGTTTTAGCGTTTTTTGAAATTCATCCCATAAGAAGATAAAATAAGGGATGAAAAATTGTATGAAACCTACCTTTTTAAAAATTTTTGTTGTAGTTTTAGTGCGAGCGAAGCCGCGGGTTTTGTAAGTATAATATAATAACCTATAACATATAATCTATACATATAATAAAATTGTAACTAAGCCGAATCTGTACATTAAATATTTTTTTGGAAAAGCTTATTGAAATAGCTATTGAGAGGCCGAATCTATAGTTTTTAGATTTTTTTGTCTGTCTGTCTGTCTGTGACCGCATCGTGGAAAAACCACTGGAGGGATTTTGATGAAATTTGGTATATCATCATACCAAATTTCATCAAAATCCCTCCAGTGGCTTTTCCGTGATGCGGTCATAAATAGATAAACAGACATACAGATAAAATTTCTAAAAATTATAGATTTGGCCTCTGTATTGACAATAATGGCTTAGTGACAATTTTATTATATGTACAGATACAAAGTTTTCAATAAACATACATAAATAATAAAATCTTGCTATTTTAAAGATAGCTGAACCCTTTCATAACAGATCTATAAACTGTTGAAAACTTAACATCAAAGCCCGATTATACCTCGTTAGAGAAACAAAGAGACAAAAGGTACAACATTAATCATTACCCAGTTTCTTTATTTTGTATCGAGTTGATCATTAATCACGTTGAAAATTGGATATTTTGGCCACAATAGGGTTCGGATCATTGTGATTTTTATTTTTTGATTACCATTGTTTTGATTCATTCAAATATTTGTATTAAAGCGTTGTATTATATATTAATTTTTAAGCTGACAGACTTTTTATTAAATTTTACTTGAGAGTATAGTTATTATTTTTGTTTTAATTTTTTTCTTCATGAAAAGTATAATGAAGTTGATCTAGGATGCATAAGAATCCTTCCCGGTGAGCGTTTACCTTGTCGTGGTCTCTGCTCATTAGTGTCTGGCAATCCGGGCGTGAAGCAAAGTTCTATTGGGTGGAAAGTAGGTGGTGTACCGTGGCCCGATCCTAGTAGGTACTAGCGCTGCCTTTATATAGGGATCACGACGCATTTGTGTGTAATAACCGACTTCGAAAATATCTAAATAAAAACACCCATTCAGTTATTTTTTTACTTTTTAGTATTTTTTTGAAGTCGGTTTAATCTGCAAGACGATTTTAACGAAATTCTGAACAGTAAATAATTCTCATAAATTGCATCAGTCAGATATTTGATCGATTCTTAGAATCTCCTTTTTTTCTGTATAAAATGTATAAAGCTTCATTTAATTTATATTTATAATATGTATGTATTTAAAGTTATATATGTGTAGTGTATCAACTATCTGGTGTCTATTACACAAGCTTCGTAGCTTACCATGGAACCATAATATGGTACTGTGTGTTAATGTCCCAACAATTATATTCTTTGTAAAGTAAAGTGTTCACTACTCAATCTATAAATAATAACTATTGATTTATCAGAAGTTTGAAAATTTCAACTGAATACAGCATTACGAAATTCAGCACTAAAGTCTAAAACTATTATTTGAATACTACTTACAATAAGTTATTGTATTGCCAATGTTATATTTTAATATTGATACTAAAACTTTATTTAGAATACATTTATAACCGACTTCAAAAAAAGGAGGTTATCAAGTCGAATGTATGTATGTAATATTATTGAAACTGCAAAGTATTCATATATGATAATCTATTAGGGCTTCCAAGCAAATATACAAAATTTCATAGGTGTATGTATGTATGTATGTATGTATGTAAGTATGTCTGTGTATGTGTGTGTGAATGTGTATATGTGTGTGTGTATTTGTGTTTGTCCACGCATTTCTCTGAAAGTAGTAATCGGATCGTGATCATTTTTTCTTGACTTATTTACATTTATTTCAACTTAGGGAATAGTAGAGATTTAATCAAAATGGGTTCAGCAGTTTTTATGATATGGAATAAAACGTGTAACTAAAACTGAAATAGTTTTTGTAATTTCTACTTATTACAAAAACTATTTTAAAAACCGTAGATACGGCCTCTGTATCGAAAATAATGACAATTTCAATAAGATTTTTCAAAAAAAATATTTACTGTATAGATTCGACTAATGTCATAAAGTCACGCGACGGTAAGAGCGTTAAAAATATTTGAAAAAAAAAAAATAAATTGTATACACGTACGGACATATTTTAAATATTTGAGTATAAGGTCTGAGTGAGTACTTATTGACTTTTAATATTTGAAAGTAGCAGTATTTCAAGGGTGTCTTATGTGAAATATAGTGCATTCTTTAATCGTGAAAAGCTTTCATATGTTGAAAAGAGATGGGTATAGTTTTCAAGGGATGAAAATGTAGTTGATACAACCTGCATTGAAGGGAGAGAGATAGGGATAGTGCACTTTGTGATGAGTATCTCCTATGTATTTATGACAGCCTGGTACCTCATGTTTTGAATAAAACGTGACGTGCCAAGTTAATCTCAACAGCATTTTCAGATCACGAGTAAACAAAAAAAAAAAAAAGACTAACGAATTAAACTTTTGTTTTTATTTTAACTCTGTCAAAGTGTACATGAACCATATTTGTTTTAGTGTTTGATATTCTATCACAGATTAAAAACTTGTTTTGCAATTTTTAGCTTTGTATCCTTACTGAAACTATTTTAATTAACCCCATAACTTAATTCATATGCACTGTTTGTCTTTATCTGTGTGTAGTAGCGTAGTTTTCTTTTCCTATGAACGTACCTACCGTCACTAAATTAAATTATTTTCAAAACACCAACTTTAGAAACCTTTTTTTTAATGTTTGAATGAGACCGTCCTCGAAATAACCTATAGATTTAATAGTTCATTTAAAGAAGAATTAGTAAAAATCGTTTCAAAATATAGAGATAGGACTTATAATTAAGTTACTTACAGACAAAATAACGGATCGACTTACTAATTCGAAATATTTTATTTCATGTTGCCATGGTATATATATCATTTGTCAGACAATAACAACGGTTACCATAGCAACAAACGTACGTACATTTTTTCGTAACGCTTTCACCAGCTTACCCCCCCAGTCAAGCGTGCGTACAGAAGTTTTACTTCAAAAAATCTTAAAATCAACTTTAAAGGCCCCCGCATGAAATAAAATATTTCGAATTAGTAAGTCGATCCGATATTGATACTTGTATAATATTTATAGGTTAATCTAAATATTTGAACAATCACACAACTCTAGATTTGAACCTTGTTTACTCGTTTAATACGCGGACAAATTGCCACTGCCTTTGGTATCGAAATATCCCTGATAACATCTTCTACCTCTTTATGGTAGCCTAGTAGCCAATGTTTTGGTTTAAGCGTGACCTGGTAGACATTTTTAAATATGTGATGTTACAAGGGTTTGCTTATTAACATGTATTATAAAAAGTAATATATTTTTTTCGTAATATTTCAATTTTTTATTCCTCATATTCAAGTAACTTACACACAAAATAAAAGTTCGAATGAATAAATTCAAAAGATTTCAGCAATATATACATTTACATTACATATAAATTCTGTTCTGTTCTACAAACAGTAGACCTCGCGAACACCTTTTATTTTACATAACTTTTTTTTATTGCATTTTGAGGAAATATTCTGCTCATTACGCCAAAGATCCTCATCAGATCTTCACCAAATTTAAAGTTCGGATCTCATAAGGCCCCTTTTGCCAACTTTTGAAGGAAGTACCCCTCCAATCAAAAATCCCGAAAACGAAACGAAAAGAATGTTCAATAATGTAAAACTTGTATACCAAGCTTCATCTAGATCGGTTGAAAAAAATCTACCTGTCGAGGAGTACCAACGAACTGACAGAGGAAAGTAAATTTTACCAGATTTAAAGCAGAATCGCTTCGCTCGCTCGGCCAACTAATGTTGGTAATACGTGCATATGCTGAATAAATATGATTGTTGCCCAATTAAAAACAACATTAAAAAGGACGATTTTTTAACGTGTTATTAGTAGAATATTATTCTATACGATAGAGAGAGATGAAAGGGGATGAAAATGCATAGATCCATATAGCCTAAGTTAAAAAGAGACAGATACATTTTGCATTTAACGAACAGGCTACAAATATCTCCTTTATAGTTTTGACAGCCTAGTACTCAATGTTTTGGTTAGAATGTGATGCCAAAACGATCCGTCGGATCATGATCACCGACCATGATTTTTTTTTAATTTAAAATAATATTTTAAGATTTTGTAAGATATTTTAAGACAATGTAGGTACTTGCAATGAAATGTAATTTGATTGTTTGTTGTTTATGGTAATTTACACTTTTTTTCTATACTACTCCTATTTATTTGGTTTTTAACCGACTTAATAAAAACTGGCAGTATTTTTCTGTATGTTTCGCGATATCTAATATCTACATATATCGTTGTCGTTTTCATATTTTTTTCTATGAATGGTTTATGGCCTACTTAGAGATAGATTGTACTAGCGACTTACCCTCGCTGCGCTCGAGTGCGTAAATTTTACCCTAGGTGTAAATTTTATTGCTAACAGTAACCTATGTTCTACTCCAGGTATCTATTATTTTATAGATAAGTATATTATTCTATAGTAAAACTGTCCAGCATTAAGCATTTCAGCGTAAAGGAGAAACTAACATACACATTGCACACATACAAACTATAATACAATTTTCGTAATAATTATTAAATTAAATTATTAAAATAGTACTATAATTCATTACTTTGAAAAAAATATTATTATATTTTACATAATCGATTTTCAAAAGCAAAAATGTTTTTATTGATTTATGATTTGATGTCGGTTTTATTTATTTACTAGCGACTCATCCTCGCTCTGCTCGTGTTCGTCCCTAGTTACGTTTTAAAATTTAGTGTAGATTTCTAAGAGATGAGATATTTTCCCGTAGTAAAAATTATCCTATATGCTGACCCGGATAACCAGCTATCATCATCCCAAATTTCATCAAAATCTGTTCAGTGGTTTTCTCGTGATGCGGTCATAGACAGAAAGATAAAGACAGACAAAAATTCTAAAAACTAATCATTCGGCCTCTGTATCGATAATAATGACTATTTCAATAAGAATTTCCAAAAAATATTTAATGTACAGATTCGATTCAGTTAGAATTAGTAGGTATTTGTATTTTTTAATCACATCACAGACATCTTCTTTGTCAAATCACATCTCAACACAAGAAGTGACATTTTTTAACGAATACAGAGCACCTTTGAAAAAGCGGGAATACGAAATTCTAGAATACTTCCTGTACGTTTATTATATCCTGGTAGCTGATGTTTTGGTTTAAGCGCAACACTACTCAGCCGCCTATAACGCACTGGTACAAACTGTACAGAGCATCGTTTCTTAAGCTGGGGGGTCGCGAGGGAGGGGGAGGGGAGGGGGGGGCGAGATTGTTTTTAAAGGGGGTCGCAGTTTGTTGAAAAATAATAAATACAAATTATATAAAGGTACAAAATCGATTTTAAAGGCCCCCGTAGGAAATAAAATATTTTGAATTAGTAAGTCGATCCAATATTGATACTTGTATATATTTATAGGTTAATTTAAATATTTGCATAATCACACAACTCTAGATTTGAACCTTGATTACTCGTTCAATGTGCTTGGTATCAGCACATCCCTGATAACATCTTCTACCTCTTTATGGTAGCCTAGTAGCCAATGTTTTGGTTTAAACGTGACCTGGTAGAAATTTTTAAACATGTGGTGTTTACAAGGATTTGCTTATGAATATGTATTATAAAAAGTAATGCTATTTTTTTCGTAATATTTCAATTTTTTGTTCCTCGTATTCAAGTTCAACACAACACAAAATAAAGTTCAAAGAACAAAAAAGCCAATAACTGGTATTTTTTAGTTATTGTTTTCTATATTTGTATGTAATATTCAGGGATTTTCTCCGAAATACTGATTTTGAGACTGATTATAAGCCTAGCCATGTGCTCAGAAGGTATTATAGTGCATTAGTATGCGCGCAAAATCAAAAGCACTTTTTAAATGTGTTCATTCTCAAACTTGAGTGGGACGAGAATAATATGTCCGTACTTCTCAGCTCCGGACCCTTACTGAGATTTCCTTGACAGAAAAACTCAATAACTATACTTGGCCCGGCCCCGAAATCAAACTTAGCATCTCCGAACCAGCCGTACATGTTATACACTAGAGTTAGAAGTATTAAAATTTTGTATGGACACATAATTTCATTGAAATACCAACATTTTATGCACATATTATGCCCAATTAAATACAGATATTAATAAAACAGCAGGGATATAATTGTGTAAACCACTGATCAGACCACAGGTAATATTGGAACAGAATGAATGTCAAAAGTTTCATATAAAATTTATAATATGAAAGCTCTACTAGCTATATCTATGATATGATATATAGCTGTATATGGCTTGGCATGCCTGTATTTTTTTTATATATTTGTAAAGATAGTATACGAGAGTATACTGCTTTAATTTTATATTTTACTAGCGACTTACCCTCGCTTCACTCGTGTGCGTCCCTAGGTATGTTTTAATTTTTTTGAGCGAAACCCTAATTCTTTTTCTAATATAAAAGTAGCCTAAGTTACTTCTTATAATATGAGCTATCTGCTAGTGAAAGTCTCTTTAAAATTGGTCCAACCGTTTCGGAGATTAGCTGGAACAAACAGACAGATAAAGTGATAACCAGATTCGCACATAAGAAAATCAAAGATGCGAGACCCGGGATTTGAATCCGCTTACTTGGTTTCCGAAGCGAGTGCATTACCACTGAACTGCTACTGCCCATAGATAATATATAATCTATGGTATTTAAATAAAATTCTTATAATACATAAAATTCAATAGAGCGCATATTTGGCAGCCAGTTCTAATTAATCAGTTTAAACAGAACGCTGCAAGTGTAAATAGAAATTCTACATTTTGCAATTCCGAAATTCCTGTATCTCAGCAGATATTACGCGGTGAATTGTAAAGCAAACAGACCGCTTATGTTTGAACGATAGAACCTCGTTAATGAACTGGTTAACCTCTGTGTTTCATGTCTAAATATATGACATATTTTTTTTTAATTTCTTCTAGATCCCTAACCGGAACCACTTAGTGTATAGAATTCCGGATTCAATTTCAGCGCCGCACTTGGGCACTATAAAAAATGCCGTCACAATATCAAAATTTTGCATAAAATGAATAAATTTTAGATATATAACTTTAAATAAATAAAACGATTCATTTATTTTAGAAAATTAAATATATATAGTTGAATTATTATTTTTTTGAAAAATGTGAAAAATTAATTTGTTTTCAATTTTTTTGAAATTGTACTAGTAAAAGTTTTTAATTATTTAATTTTTGGAAATTATAAAAATGCATTTTCGATAATGCGAAGAATTGTTTTTTCTCACCCTCTGAATTTTGCCGCCCCTGAAAACTTGCCGTCCTGGGGGCTAGCCCCGAGTACCCCTAGTGTAAATCCAACGCTGAGTGTATAGGAGAAAAGAAGTAAAGGAAAAGTAGACTATGATATTCTTTGATTCATAAACTTATAACTATGGTTTTCGTTTTCTAAGTTTTCGACTTCAAAAGGATGAGTATTTTTTTGTTGGTGTTTGCGATGTTTTCGCCAATACTGAAACAATGTTTAAGATTTTTATAACACAGATGTTATTTAATGGAAGAATAGTTTCTTTAAAAGTCTTTTTGAAATGTTTAGTAAAGAAAAAGTCTATGTCTAAAGTATGCGGTGTGTACTGTAACTTTATAAAAAAGACCCTTGCACTGATGGTTCCATACTATACCTATATAATATTCGCTTTACGTACTTATAAATAAAGTAGGATGTTATATGATAAAGGTTACATCATAATTGCCACTTTTGTACGTGATTTTCCTATAATTTGTTGGGATATTTGCTCTAAAAACATTTTTTTTTAATTTTAAAGTTTAAAATAAAAATACTTTTTTTCGTATTTTCCTGGTTTTATTTTGATTTATGGTCCCAGACGTTTCGAATGCTTTACAACAATCATGGTCACGAGAAATACTTTTAACCAGTTGTACTCGTATGTCAGGTTTTGTAGCATATCCCTAGGAAATTAGGTTCGAAGACATACAATTAGTAATAGGCTTCCAACATCAATACATATAATAGACTACTGTAGAGGTCGAATGTCTGTACATAGAAAAAAAATGCGGAGTCAGGGGGATGTTAGAAGAGAAATAGAACAAATCTAGATTTTTCAAATTTTTTGCTTCTATGTCTGTATGTCTGTTTGTACGGGCTAATCTCTGAAACTGTTGGACTAATTTAAATGATATTTTGTATGGTGATACCTTATATCCCCGGTCAACATCTTAGATACTTTTTATCCCGAAAAATTAAAGAGTTCCCGTGGGATAGTTAAAAAACTATAATAACTTATACAGCTTAGTACACAAAAACTACTGATTGGATTTTAATGAAACTTTACAATTATATAGTTCATACATCAAAATAACAAGCAGGCTATTTTTATACCGGAAAAATGAATGGTTGCCGTGGGATAGATTTGTATTTGTTTGTCTAGAGGTGAACCCAAGCGAAGCGAGGGTGAGCCGCTAGTTAAGAATAAAGACTGTATCATTGATTGTCTAAGAGATAATATACGACGTAATCACGCGGGTTTCGAAGCATGAAATTTTGAGCAAGATTTCTTGAAAACAAAGATTAGTATGAATGGAATATTGTAAAATCGTCCCTATGGGTAAACAGAAAATAAGTTTCTTCGTCACTTTTGACCGAGATAAAAATAATGGAAGTATCCACTTAAGTCTGTTCTTTTTGTACATTTATTACTATTTTATTACATTTTAATTTATTCACCAATGATTGTGGACCATTTTAATAATTCTTTTTTTAATGAATAGGTTGTATGTAGGTATATGCAATATGTATATGTAGGTACCTCAAGTGTGATCTCATACAAATTAAAAAAAAAACTTAAGACTGATACTGAAACTTTTTAGTGATTATAATGTTACTTTAATCACTTTTGTTAAAAGTAATTGAAGTTCGAACCACGGGAATTTATATTTAAACTTCTGTTTTTATTATAAATGATAAGTCTCATCGAGCTTATTGTTTGAATTCTAACGATTTCTTTAACAAAAGTCAATTTTAACGTTATTAATCCTTTAGAATACCAGTTTCAATCTGTTTAGATAGAAACGAAACTCGCTCAAAGGATCAGTGCAATCGAAAATGTACCGGAAGTGTTGACGGTTTTGTTCGAAAGCGTGGGGACATTAATGGATATTTTTTAATTCTTATTGCTCAATAGGATTTGTCAATTGCTTTACAGAATTCTATATAAGATGTAATTTTTAATTTGCTTTTACTTTTAAAATGTTTAGGGGAAATTATTTATAAAAGATAGTATTATAATACAACTAGCGGCTCACCGTCGCTTCGCTCGGGTTCGCCTCTAGAAAAACAAAAACAATTCTATCCCACGAGAATCGTACATTTTTCCGGCATAAAAAGTTGCCTATGTACTATTCCAGACTATAATCTATCTCTGTGATAAATTTCATCCAAATCTGTTTAGCCGTTCTAGCGTGATTGAGTAACAAACATCCATCCAAACATCAAAACTTTCACATTTATGATATTAATAAGAAGTGAGATTAATATTATTTACAAAGGATGAACTTACTATTGTAGGAAAGATCTTAATGAGAATTTCCAAGGAAGGTACAGCATAATAGTTAAAATTGCTTTTACAAAATGAGGAAAGTAAATGATATACTTCTTAGTCTTGTTATGTAACACTATTTTTTCTTCCTTAAGCCATTATCAAAGGTTGTTTATTTATAATCCATATATAAATAGGGAATGACAAAACAGTGCAGTACCTTTTTCTCCTTTCTTTGTCAGCTGATTTTCTTATAAAACACGAGAGAGACTTCCCGTGACTATAATTGCTGTAAAGCAATCGAAACGTCGGGAACCAAAAATGAAAATAAATCCGCGAAAAAATCCGAAAAGATAGTTTTATTTAAATGTCTAATATTCGCGTAAATCTAAGAAAGTATTATGATTTTCTTATCTTTTTTGTTTAGAAGCTATTGACAAGTTCTAATGTTATGACTAAAAAAAATTTTTTTGCCTTTCGATCATTATATATTCAATATGATAGATACTTCCTGCGTTATTTTGTATTTTTAGTGATAAAAGGAGGCTTTATTATTTTTGGCAGAAATTGTTTATCTACTTCACAACACGTTAAAGTAGCACTTGTGACGGATTACTTACTAATATATAGAAAAAAGGTACTGAAGGATGCTTGTTGGAGTTAAGGTGAGAGCGAAACCTAGTAAATAATACGCTATGAATACTGTCATATATATTTTAATAGACCGCTTAGATAAGTAGATTGAAGAATAGAAAATAATATATGGGAGTGAGATTATGATTTCATGACAACTATTTTGTGATTTAAATTTAATTTATAATAAAAAGAAAATTCTTGATTGTAAAATGAAGCCCCCTTAAGAAACGCCAGAAATTATATTATCTATAAAAGAAATAATTTTTTAACCAACAAAAAAAAGGAGGTTCTTAATTCGATACGTACCTATATATAAATATTTTTATGTTTGACCACGCATAACTTTTTATAGTGTAGTCTGATTTCGATGGTTTTTTTATTGGGTAGGGTATACCAAAGTTGGTTCCATTAAAATTTGAAAAAAAAAATCCACCCGAAGTATAGAAAATAAGGGATGATTGATTTTTCACCTACTGAATTTGTAAAGTCCTTTCTTTCTACTTTGTTACACTAAAAATGGAACATATATAATAAAACTTTAAAAAAGAAAGTCGACTTAAAAAAATACACTAAAAGTAAAAAAAACAACGGATTGATAGTTTTCATTAACTAATAAACTAATCAGATATTTTCGAAGTCTGTGCTAGCCGATACAAATCAAATCACACCAACTTATAGTAAATGAAATGTACCAATCAGTTATTTTTTACTATTTAGTGTTTTTTAAAGTCATTTTTTTTAAGTAAAACTTAAAATTCAGGAATAAAGTCCGAATTCTGTTTGATACTTCTAACTACTTAGTACATATAGCTGGATATGCCCATGTACCATATAATTTAGAACAAAATTAGAAAATTTGATCACACGGTTTAATTGAAATTTCATTGTGATTTTAGGTGTGGCTTTGTTTACCCCTGCCCTATTTGTGTTTAAAATAGGGGATTACCCCGGTTCATACAGCTTCATCAATATTATGTATGTGTTATCATTCATACCATATACGAGTATATACATTACAATGATATGTCAAAGGCTTGATAAACAAAGTGTTGTTATTAAAAGTAAATATTTTACTAATAAAATGTTTGTTCAATTACATGATGTTTTTTTATTTACTTAACGTATACTATTAAAAATAATACTATAATTCTCAACATCACTACATAGTATAAAATAAAGTCGCTCCCGCTGTCTGTCCCTATATATGCCCTTTAAAACTACGTAACGGATTTTTATGCGGTTTTTTTAATAAATAGAGTTATTCAAGAGGAAGGTTTATATGTATAATACATGCATAATATAGTAGAGAAACACTAATAATTTTAGAGGTTTCTAATGTGATGTCGTAAATAAACACATTTCTTGGCGCTTACATTAAGGGATAGATCAAAATAATGTACTACAGTATTGTACACCTTAAAAAGGTCTATAAAAAACCCGCGATGGCATATGTCTGTCTCTTAAGGATAACATACTATATCCATTTTACTATATCCAATATCTGATATAAAAGTCAATAATATTGAAAAAAGAAACATGAAATATATTGTTACATACGCGCAAAAAGCATTAAACAGACACTCGAATCTCTTCTCTTTTCGACTGAAGCCGATCAAAAAATTTCATCCATAATTGTTATCGATAGAGGAAAATCCTCTTAAATTTTGAAGCTAAAAACCGTGAACAAAGTTTTCCATTAAGCCCGGACACATCCTGAACGCTGCATTTCATCGACGCGTCTAAACAGATTTAGAGCTGTTTCAGTCATGCTTCAGTTGAATCGATTGGAGCTGTAATCCGCAATCAGGCCCGAACTGTCGGACACAGGACGAGATTGAAATTTCACAGTGATTTTGGGCACGGCTTTGTTTACTAGCCATTTGGGCATACAATAAAGGATTTTGATGATTTACATCGGTTTTATATTAACCGGTACCTTAATTAAACCGTTACTTAGCTTTTGTTAAACTGAATGGATATGAATAGTTATGATATGGACCGATTAGTTAGGACTGGTTATCTGATATAAACGTAATTGTAAATATAGTAAAGATATTATGGAAGTTAGTTGAAGTAAATTATTTTATACTAGGAACCCTCAAAAGCTCTATAAAGCTCGTAATTTTACCCTATTCTTCCATAAATATGATAACACGATGAAACTCATTAGAAAGCTCTAGATCATTCAAAGAGTAATTAAATTTCTTTTTGTTTGGAGAAGTTATAAGATTCCTAGTGAGATTGAGTCTTTTTAGACTCGGCTGTTTTTTTTACCTCTTAAAAAGTATCAAATTAAACAAGTACTAAGCAAATACGTAGTATATTGCTAGTATCAAACATATTGCGCTGTAATATCTAAAGCAATAACAAAAATAAAAGGGTTTCATATTAATGCGATATTGGAAATATCTAAGATTTTATTTACAACATAAAATTGTATTTGATCCTTCTATTAATATTATTATCCATGCGTATAATGAAATAGTAACGGTTGAAGTATATTTTTTTAATAGTAATTGGTGTTTTTTGTAGCAATTTTATACTTTTAAATGTATATCTGTTTGTTTTAAATAGTGTATCATTAACTTCCTCGTTAGTTTAGTAGTTATTATGAACAGGTGTTAGCTAGCTGGCGGCAAACCAGCTTTGAGTTCTGAGTCGGCCCCCATTAAGTTATTGAGTTTTTCATTCTATGAAACTCTTAGGAGCAGCCCGGAGGTGAAAAATTGGCTGTGTCACATCCCCATGCCTCAGAAAATCCCATGCATCGGCCCTGCATCTGATCTTTCACCAGTGGTGTTATTTTATTGTATTGTATTATCCCTATTAAATCTTTAAGAGTAAAAATAATGGGGAAAGCACATGTACACTATTATATTTCCTACGCACATGGCTAGTCTCAGTGAGATTGGCTGTCATGGAATCGGTCAGGAGGTTATTATATGAGAAAGGCTGGATGGCTGGGTTTAATGGGATTTTTTATTCCATTATGATTATAGTAAGAAGTAAACGAGTGGAGTTAGAGTATGGTCTGAAATTATTTAAAATGTAAATGATTTTTTGTGTCTTCGAGCTAATCTCAGAAAATATTGTAGGTACGGATTTTTACTACGGTTTTCTCTATATTTCGTAAAATGTTTATAACAAGCTATAATTTATAAATAATTGACGAAAATAATCTACTAGTATGAGCATATCTATACATATAATAAAACTGTAGAGGTCGAATGTCTGTACATAGAAAAAAAAAAAATGCTAAAAACCGAGTCAGGGGGATGTAAGAAGAGAAATAGAGTAAATCCAGATTTTTTCTAATTTTTTGTTTCTCTGTCTGTTTGTTTGTACGGGCTAATTTCTGTAACTGTAAGACCAATTTAAATGAAATTTTGTATTGTGATACCTTATATCCCCGGTCAACATCTTAGATACTTTTTATCCCGGAAAATTAAAGAGTTCTCGTGGGATAGTTAAAAAACTATAGTAACTTATACAGCTTAGTACATCAAAACTACTGATTGGATTTTAATGAAACTTTACAATAATATAGTCCATACATCAGAATAACAAATAAGCTATTTTTTATCATAAAAAATTTACGGTTCCCGTGGGATAGATATGTTTTTGTATTGCCGCTAGTTTGTAAATAAAGTAAAAAAATCATCTCTTCTATTAGCACACACATGCAAAGTATGGGTAAGCCACTAGTATTAAATAAAAAGGTTCATGTCTGCCGAGAGACAGAATTGGCATTGATGGATATGGGTTATAGTTATTTCTAGTACCGAGAAGCTTATAGAATAATTTTCAACTTCTATTACGTTCAAAGCAACAGCTGTTTCCAAGTTTTATCTTTCTGTGAGTCATTTTTTAAATAAAGTCCAGTTGTATATTATAATGCTTTGCCTATCATATACTTCATTTTTGGTTTGATTATTGCAAGATATTATTGCTAATATTAATCTTACGCTATTAAAAATTATATTGTTTCTTGTGTATCTTAGGTGAGTTTATTAAAGACCTATCTGACCGCAGGATCAGATTACTGATAACATTATGTAACATACGATACAATATTACCTACACAAGAGGATCAGCTTGTAACAATAGGCGAAGTTTCTCTAAATAGTCTATGATCTAAACATCACTCAATACTGGTCTTAGATTATCTACACTCAGATAATCTATTGTACTGGCACTTCGATATTTTTAATAAACTTTGACAAGCGTCATTTTATTTGTAAAAATATGACAAAGAGCACAGAAGATTGTACCAAATCGTCAGAAAAAAGACGTAGTAGTAGTCGTTCTACGAACGTACCCTTGCATTTTGCGGTACATAAGCCAGGATGTCACTTCGAGAGTTGCTGTGGAGTTTGCAATTTGTTCCCGGGAGTGTTGTTAATCGCCTTCGCACAGGTTTTGGTTGGGTCTGTCCTTTTGACGTTGATTCTGTCACATGGAAAGCTATATGATGACATGCACCAGACGTCACAATCACAGTGTGAGTATTTTTTGATTGGATTATAGCTGAATAGTCCATTTAAATGTAACTGAGTAAAGAAATTTTGTAGAAGAAACGTGTTGGTTTTTATGAGTTTTTGTGTATACACTAATGATAATATTGAACAATCTTTAGTCAATGTTAGCGACATAGTACTGGCTTTTGTAGATGAGTCCTCCATAACGATTTGCGTAAAGGCAATACATGCGTCCCAATGTTAAAAACTCGGACAAGTGCGAGTCTGACCCGAAGGTTCCGCGAAAAAATTTTTTGGTGATATAAAAAATTTATAGCATTTAGGTTTTTTCCTTTTATTTGTTCTATAAGACACTACTTCTCAAATTCTAGGTCAACGGGAAGTACCCTAGGTATAGATAGAAGTGTGGTTTTTTCAGAGCTTCAAAAAATTAAAAAACCTGAGTATTTTATATTAATTTCAAATGAATATTCTACGATTTTCTGAGAAAAAGGATCTTAACAGATAGACAAACAGACAATGAAGTAATCCTATAAAGGATCTTTTTTTCCCTTTGAGGTACGGAACTCTAAAAAAGATTACCTGTGTACTAAATTTGATCTAAATCTGTCTCATCAATTCAACAAGAAGTAATAACAAAGTTAAATAAATAAATCACCCTTACCAACGTATAGAACAAAATTAAATATAAAAAATAGCTCCTTCACCCATAGTAGAACTATATCTTTTTTCATACCATAGTGAAACTATTTTTTTTTTAAGTTATGAGTATGGCCACTGGTACTGTGCTGAGTGGAGTCATCGGCGCTGGTGTTTTATTGATCATCGTCGCACTCACTGAGAATTGTAGAGCTATGCTGGTATGTTACTAGTTATTAGAACAGTAGTAAATTGTAACATGTAAGTAAAGAGATATCTTGGCGATATTATTTCATGATGCATGGTTAATTGTCGATTTTTAATTCTATTTTTGATAATATCTCCAATTATATAATTGTAATGTTCTTCATATTAAAAATTATTTAAATTATTACAATTTTGTAGTGAACGTCAGCCTACCACCAGTTCGGATTTCTAACATATATCTAAATAAAATAATCAATCCATATTAGTTTCAGCGTTGTAATATAATAGAATGTTTAAAACTTATTAATACTAGTTGAAAATTTAATTTTTATCTCCACACCATCACTTTGATTCCTCATATAAACTTTCATCCCCATTTTCACCCCCTTAAGTGATGATTTTCGGGATAAAAAATATTCTATGTCCTTTCCAGGGTTTCAAACTATCTTCTTACCAAATTTCATCTAAATCGCTTCAGCAGATCCAGAGATTTCCCCCTACAACCTCACTAGCTCACAAACTTTATCTCTTTATAATATTAGTATAGATTAAAACCTATATAAATTAATCGGTGAGAAATATTTGTATGCATACATTAAATATAAAAATAAATATCTTAAAGAATATCTTAATTTTCCAATTTGATACAAAGTAAATCATCGTTGAAATAGACAATTTCTTATTGCAGAAACACTGGGATATATGTATTTGTATGAGTGGGAATCGAACCCACTTACTGCTAGAAACAAGCACAAGTACATCAAACAGATGAGTTATGACTATAACAAGAAACGCGAGTTTTAAAATAAGCTTTAGTGGGAACAGAGCTTTATTTCAATGTATTTTAACTGCATCGCGGTATGTAGATAACCGGGTTAATAGTTAAATTATATAGCGTCACACGAAACACTTCGACTGTTGATATTTCAAATTAATACTCGCGCGTAACGACCCTGCGTCACAGTTGAAGCTGTTTGCGTTTCAAAAGTGCTGGAACATATTCATTCCATTCGTTCGTTTTCAAGTTTTACTAACGATGCACCCTTGTTTTATTAACAGATCCCAATAACCAATTTATGTATGGTTTTTCTTATTAAACATTTGATATTATGCTCTTTACATAATAACACAGTTTGTGATTAGATGCTGTCTGTAACAACTATATATAACCTATGAGGTGTCTAAAACCTTAGTCTCTCTCGTGACTATGGTTGCTGTAAAGAATTCGAAAAGTCGGGAACCAAAAATCAAAATAAAGCCGCGAAATAAGCCGAAAAGATAATTAATAATATTAATAACACAGTTGAATATCCGAAGGCCATGTAGAAATTGGGATTTTCAATCCAGATATTCTAAGTAGCAATTGCAAGAGTGCACATGAGTATGTGCACATTACCTGCACTATAATATCTCCTGCACACACGACTAGTTTCAGTCAGATTGGTTGTCGTAGCCCAAATCAGTCATGTGGATATTACACCTAATCATTATTACAAACTATGCCAAATTCCTATCACTATTAACTAAAACTATAGATGGATTATTACATGTATTGGAATTTGTCGTATGAGAACAGCTAATCAATCTAAGCAGCAGCAGAAAAATAAAGCAAATAATGTGTATGTGTACTTATGTACGCACGTAAGAAGTTATACTTCTTTGGCGTAACAGAGCAAATAATAAAAAAAAAACAAGTGTGAGTCGGACTCGCGCACAACTCGTTCCGTCGTACCATTATCTATAAAAACGTCATAAAAATCATGTCTATTGTATGGGAGCCCCACTTAAATATTTGTTTTATTTTAATTTAATTATTTATTTTTAAAATGAATATATAACTAAATATTCTGTGGATATTTCAAGTCACCTCTTGCCGTTATCAATATCAAGCAAAAACGAGCCAAAAATATCACGTTTTTTGTAAGGGTTTCTGTTTTTTAGTATTTGTTTTTATAATGGCAACACAAATACATCATATGTGAAAATTTCAACTGTCTAACTATCACGGTTCATGAGATAAAGCCTGGTGACAGACGGAGAGACAGACAGACAGACAGACGGACGGACGTACAGCGGTTTCTTAGTAATAGGGTCCCGTTTTACCCTTTAGGTACGGAACCCTAAAAAAAGTGAAATATCAATTGCGAAATAATCAAAGTAAAAGAACGTAAACTTATTGAAATGAAGTTTGTAAAAATAACAAGTAACCTACTAACCTTTTCAATCCAAACGTGTTTTTCCAACATAACGAATTCATTATTGTCATATCCACGCTTTTCAATCATTTTTCTTTAACACTAAGATCTAATTATAATAATTTTTCTCACTGAACACAAAAAATCCTTGAAATTATTATAAAAAACTGATGAATATGTGACTATAATACTTATAAAAATGTTATTATTATTTATTGTTTAAAAAAAAGGGTGCGTGTAACCTTTACGCGCGGCTTAACTAAAACTTCTTTGGCAAATATCGGAATTAAATTAAAACAAATCACTAATTAAATAAGGCATATTAGGCATATTACAATTATATATTTATAGAATATCATTTAAGGAAAGGATTTAATATTATATATTATTTGTCAGACAATAACAACGGTTACCATGGCAACAAACAGTTATCAGCTAACATCATCATGTCGCTTTTTGGCTGTTGATGTGCGCACGCATCGTAAAAATTTTACTCTCATATTTTTTCCAAACATCCCAAAAGAAGTATAACTTCAAAAAAAGCAATTAATAAGTATTTATTCAAAAAATCTATCAACATTTATTATTTTAAAGCAACTAATGAACTACCTGTTTCTATTTCTCTAGGTTTATTTACTTGTGGCAATGTTCGTTTGGATAGCTATAATGTCTCTCGCTCTGACCAAAATTGGGAGAGCCTGTGCACGTTTCAAAGAAGGTAGGTAAAGATTTATGGTATTAATTTAAAATATACAATATTCTATACTAATATTATAAATGTGAAAGTCTGTGAGTATGGATGTAGGCATGTATGGATGTATGTTTGTTACTCTTTCACGCCAGAACGGCTGAAAGGATCTAGATGAAACTTGGCACAGAAATAGATTATAGTCTAAAATAACACGTAGGCTTCTACCGGAAAAATGTACGGTTCCCGTGGGATAAGTTTGTTTTTGTTTTCCTAGAAGCGAACCCGAGCGAAGTGAGGGTGAGCCGCTTGTATGGCATAAAAATATTTTATATTTTGAAAAGTTCTTTTCGGCAGTTCTTCTTTTTAGGCCTAAGGCATTTTTTCCTAAATGCTGGTAGATTTTTTTAACATAATAAATGTATTCCTGAAATGCTAATAATGAATAAAGAAAATAACCTCAATATATATATTAGTATAGACTTTATAAATTAGTATAGACAACATAAAAATTTAAATAAGTGCATTAAACAGCGAAACCTTTTAATCCAAAACAAAGTTAAAATCCTACATATTTTAGTATTTTTATTAAAAATATAAAAGTTAAAAGTCAGATTACGTTGTATCGAAAAAGCAAAAATTTTAATTTTTGATTGTATAGTTACATGATAAAAAAAGCTTCAAAAATTGAATACTAGCGCATTGCATCGAGCTTAATTTAATTTCGCTTACAAAAGCTCTTTATAAAATATATAAAGACAATACAAACTAAAATTGATTGCAACGTGGAATAATTTTTATTTAAATACTTGCAAAATAGAGAATATTTTATTCAATATATTCCGTATTCATATCTGTATAGGCTGGTGTGACAAATATATTAAAGCTATATATATATATATATATATATATATATATATATATATATATATATATATATATATATATATATATATATATATAATTATAAAAAAAAGAGTGCGTGTATGAATGTGTACATGTGCAAGAAGTAAAACTTCTGTAGGTTATCTATACTCTTTATGAAATTCAGTTGATGTTTTAAATAATTAGGATAGGTGAGATACTAAAAATAACGCATTTTAAGTATATTACAATCAATATTTATAGAATATCATTTAAGGAAAGAATATAATATTATATATCATTTGTCGAAAACTAACAACGGTTACCATGGCAACAGACGTACGTACATTTTTTAGTCACGCATTCACCAGCTTACCCCCCAAGTCAAACGTGCGTAAAGAAGTTTTACTGCAAAAAATATAAGAGGAATAATCTTCCAAGTTACTGGATTTAAAATAAGTAGCTTTTAGAATTTTAGATTGTCTTAGCGCGCTTTCCCTTAGCCCCTAAACTAAGCCCACCATATTGTAACCATATGTAATAATTCAGAAATAAAACTTTCCTTTGTTTCAGCTCCAAAAATAAAAGATGAACAACACAGGCTGGCCAACCTCGCGTGTGTTAGTGGATTGCTGACATTTTTAGGAGCTGGTATTTTTTTTTTCATCAGCTTTTATTATACCAGTTGCATATACATAAGTTGCCTGTACCCATAGTTAAAACGCGATAATATTTTAAATATGATTATTTTAAAAGATATAAAGTAAGTATCCTATGTGTTTATACAAGATGTAGGTAATCTATCTCCATTCCTAGTTTCACTGAAATTCGTTTAGTCGTTACAGAGTTAAGGAGTAATGACATATATTATGTACACTCATATTTTCATAGTATTCCATGCACGCTTAAAATTAATATAATTTCATTGCTAAATTGATTCATAAGTCAATTTAGATATAGTATATTCTAAAAAACTAGTACCTAACTGAGTTAAAACTTGTTTTATTTAACGCTTTAATCGTTAATAAAAGATATTAAAACAGATCTATCGAGTAATCATTAATACAAGATATTAGATAGAAAGCTAGTGTCTATCTAGATGTGTATATGTTATAGTTCCTTTGAACATATGCATCGATATGAAAAGTTCATTACGAGATTGAAAATGATCAAGAGTCAATCGCCACGCATTAACTAATTAATGCGTCCATTCCATTACTGGCCGTTCCAATATTGCAGATATTAATCAGATTCGATACGTTCTATCGATAAAAAACAAAAAACAAAATTATTGCTATAAATAAAATCCGAACAACGAGTCGGATTCGCCCACCGTGGGTTCCGTACAAATTTGTAGGAAATCTGTTTACAGGTGTCCTACAAATTTGTACAGAACCTTTAATTTTCAACTTTTTATATTTTTTTACCTTGCTTTTTGCCAAATTTCGTGATTCTAGGTCAACGGGAAGTAAGTACCATATAGGTTTTCGACCTAAAACCTATAGGGTACTTCCGGTTGACCTAATATTGTCAATTTTTATTTAAAAGCGAGGTTTTATAGCACAAGTAAAGGGAAAATTCCGAAAAAAAAATTTTTTTTGAAAATTTAGGTAAATTTTGGTACTTACAAGTTTTCGCGAAAAAATTTAATTTACCCATATCTTTTTATCATGTTTACTCAGGACCTTGATTTTTATACACCTAATAGGGACTATAGACCTCAGTGTCTGGTATAAATTTCAATTTGCTAGGTTCACCTATTCCTGAGAAAATCGGTGGTGACACACAGACAGACAGACGGACAAAAAAGTGATCTTATGAAGGTTCCTTTTTTTACCTTTTGAGGTACGGAACCCTAAAAAAACATCAAAAAGATAACAGAAACAATAAAAAATGTATTTTATGATAAAGGGTAATAATTCAGCTGATACTGCTAAGACCGAAATCTCGGGTAGCGCTGATTTTGACTTTACAGCACACTAACGACTCACCCTCCCTCCGCTTAGGTTCGTCCTACGTTTTAACGGTTACTATAGATTTATCAGATATGAGGTATATTTCCGCAATAAAAATTATCCTATATGTTGACCCGGATAACCAGCTATCATCATACCAAATTCCATTAAAATCTGTCCAGTGGATTTCTCGTGATGTGTTGCTAGACAGACAAACAGACAGAGAGACAGATATGACTCCGTAAGAAGTTTATTATATTTATAGATTATGATGTACATAGGAAAGATTGCTAAAACACGTTTTTGATAATTATTTTTAACTAAAAAAAGGTAGATTGGCTTTTTTTTCTATTTGAATTCGAAATCCGAAAAAAAAATTTTTGACTTTCTCACCGGCTCTTCTCAGTAAATCTGCCTTCCGAGGTCTAATCATCTATACATATAATAAAATTCTAACTGAATCGAATCTGTACCTTAAATATTATTTGGAAAATCTTATTGAAATAGACTTTATTATCGATACAGAGACTGAATCTATAGTTTTTAGAATTTTTGTCTGTCTGTCTGTCTGTCTGTCTGTTACCGCATCACAGAAAAACCACTGAAGGGATTTTGATTAAATTTGGTATGATAATTGCTGGATATCTGGGCCAACATATAGGATACTTTTTACCGCGGGGGATTATCTCATTCCCACGGGAATACACGTTATAACACAACCCAAAAAATATTTATGATCAGAATTTCTTGAAACTTGGTATTAATGGTCTTCAATACAATTAAATAAATACGTGTTTTAGCATTTTTTGAAATTCATCCCATAAGGAGATAAAATAAGCGATGAAAATTTGTATGAAACTTCTATTTGTATAAAGTATAATTTGATTTGATTTGAAATTTAAATGGGATCACTCTTGAGATAAACTTCATTAAAAATAATGATGATGATAAGTTAATGTGATAAGAATGAATGAATGATGGATTCACAATTATTGGCGACTAGCGGCTCACCCTCGCTTCCTTCCGGTTCGCCTCTAGTAAAACAAAAACTAATCGATCCTTCGGGAACCGTATATTATATACCGTTTTTGATGTACTGTATACATAAAAACATCATCAAAATCGCTTAAGCCGTTTAGTAAAACAAAAACACACGTACGCCGGTTTTTTATAATATCTGTACATTAAATATTTTTTGGAAAATCTTATTGAAATATACTTTATTATCGATACAGAAGCCAAATCTATAGTTTTTAGAGGTTATCTGGTCAGCATATAAGATATTTACTGCGGGAAAATATCTCATCTCTGAGCTAAACGTTAAAACGTAACTAAGGTCGAACCCGAGCGGAGCGAGGGTGAGTTGCTAGTAAATAATAATTTAAGTCGCTTAAAGATAATTTAAATAGTAAAATTTTGTTGGTACGTAAACAAAAGATAAACCAACATAATAACACATCTTTATATATAAAACAAAATCGGGTTAGTTACACCATTTATAACTCAAGAACAGCTGGACCGATTTCTATGGACTTTGGTTTGTTGGATTTGTCTCCGCCTCGAATAACAGACGAACTTAATACTTATTCTGTTTTAATAAACATCAGAAAAATTATTAAAAAAAAAATTAACATTTATGTAGCTAACGCTAGCTAATAGGTTTTTTTATATCTATTTAAATTTTAAAACATACCAGCGACGAAACTAAGCGAAGCGAGGGTGATCCGCTAGTTTATGATAAAATAAAAAAATATTATATAGGCATTGCACTTGAAACACTATCATTTTTTGCTTAAATTGGTTAAAAATAAAGGCTGTTTCTTTCCTTTGTTCATTTGTTCTTTTTATTCAACGTAGACTTTATCCTTTGTTCAATTTATTCAATGTAGATTTAAAGCAATCAAACAGTCTTAAGGTTAAATGTAGCAAAAAATGTTTTGTCATGTCATGTTTAACATGGAAGGAAATAAAGCTAACTTCAGTCATGTTAACCGTACTTGGTCGATCAAAACGTATGTAACATAATTTTTTCTGGATATTTCACTGATAAATAAATATATTATATACGTAATATGTATTTAATTTAGGAAACAAAAAAGAATATGGCGGCGTGTTACCTTTACGCGCACTTGAAATAAAACAAATATCTCAATTAAATTAAAACAAATGAATAATTAAAATAAGGCATATTAGGCACATTACAATTATATATTTATAGAATATCATATACGGAAAGAATATAATATTAAATGTTTGTCAGACAACAACAACGGTTACCATGGCAACTATTAGTCATAGTAGCTTTTATTAAAATTATGCACATTCATCCCACAGTAATAAATATTTTTTTTTTTTATAAGTAATAAGTTTAGTTTTTTTTACCAAGTTTAAAAGTTATTTTTATTTTATTTTACATATATTACATAATATTATTCAGTATTATTTTTCACTTCCTGCGTAATGTATTCTATCTCATTCTCTCACTGTTTCATTGAGTTTCAAATCACAATAATTTTAAAGAAGTTTCACTTCTAAAATAATTTTTTTTTAAACAGTAAGGTATTTCGGTGCCATTTCTTTATTTTCCCTAATAATTATATATTTTGTGTGAAGATATCGTTTCTAAAAGCTGCGACAATTGTAACGTCTAACATCTTAGTCCTTCTCGTGATCAAAATGAACGCAAAAATATCCGTAAAATTCAATTGTACTTAATGTACATAATAGTAAATATGAAAACAATTGCATTATTTTTTACTAAAGTATTCTTAGATAAAATTCTAAATCTCTTGACATACGTAGGAGAAGTTCAAAACACTTTTTTGAAGATCTTCAATATATGTAGTTCGAGAAGCAACATAGAAATAGTGGTGGACGAATAGTTTTGTTTACTTTACATACGACGTTGTGAGGACCACAGCTGCTGTCAGTTTGACATGGCTTAAAAACTATTGTTTATCTAACAACTAGGAGCATGGAGTATATATAAAGCGAGGAACTGTGCACTAAATTCTAAATTGAATTCATTCAGCCGTCCATTATGATCTGCACATCATGTCCGCATCGATTAATTTGTTAATGAATGTGATCATCAAAATTTAATATAATAATAGTTTTTATCATTATCTATATTATAGTTTTAAACCGCTACTAAATAAACTTATTTGAACTTATTCGTAAAAAATGTGCTTAAAATGTGATAAACTGATTTTATTAAAATCTTTATTAAGTCGCACTAATATGACAATAAAGGCAATGGATTTATTTCCTATGCGTAGTAATCCATCAGTCGATCAATCGGTCGATCAACCGCTTGATCAATCGGTCGATCAATCGGTCGATCAATCGTTCGATCAATCGGTCGATCAATTGGTCAATCAATTGGTCGATCAATCGGTCAATCAATTGGTCGATCAATCGGTCGATCAATCGATGGGACGATCGAGCGATCAATTTATCGATCAATCTATACATATAAGAAAACTGTAACCAAAACCGAATCTGTACATTAAATATGTTTTGCAATATCTTATTGAAATAGACATTATCGATACAGAGGCCGAATCTATAGTTTCTAGAATTTTCGTCTGTTTGTCTGTCTGTCAACAGACAGATACATTTCTAGGTGCCTGCCGTGTTATAGGCTATCTGTGTACTAAATTTCATCTAAATTCATCCAATTTCATTCCATTGGTTGAAATGATTTTCAACCACGCGGCGATCACTAGTATATATAAAAATCAATTGCCGTTTATCTTGCTAAATCTCAAAAATGGCTGGACTGATTTGAATAATTCTTTTTTTGTTTTGTTTGGAGTGTGTCAGGTTTAAGTATAAACAAAGTAGTAAGTAATCTATATATTCCATTCTAATCGTTAAAACGAAAAAGTATATATGTACATATTTTTTCTGTAATGTTGCTAGTGAAGGGCGTTAATAATTGCGACATAGTCTGCAATTATTATCGTTTATATCTTTTTTGCCACATATGTACTGATATCTCAATAAATAAATAAATACTATTAGAAATCTTATTAGGTATTTAGGGATGAACCCAGGCTAAGCGAGGGTGACCCACTAGTCATAAATATGTATGGACATAATTGTTAATAAGTAATAACACTCTCACCTCTTACCCTAATCCTCTATCTGTTAGTCTTGTACTTGGGTTATATTGTGTTGCAAGTATAGCTATTTTGAATTTTAAAACAATAAATATCTATTTTTTTATATGATAACTTTTTTAAACGAAATTCGGTTCATTGTTGTATATTGCTATACCCAAAAAATTTAAACCCTTAGTGATTAGTGCTTCCACGTTTATAACTCGGTCCACAGTTTGAAGAAAGTCAAATCTTTATGTAAATAACTTAAATTTTAAAGTAAAAACAATAAAATAATAAAAAAAAATTAATATTCCAGTGTTATACTTTTTCTCCTTCGTCGTGGTCCTGAGTTTCTACCATTTTCGGTACGTGCGGCGCGCCATATTGCTGCATGAGGCAGAATGTGAATAATTGTTGAAACTGATTCAGCTGTAGTTTTTATTTGTTTATTTAAATTGTTATTATTTCTATTATTTTTCTAATAAAAATCCTCAGAATATAAACACGTATTTTATTTATTTCTTTATTTTACTAATGTAAATTTTGTCTAGTAGTTATAAACTTACTAGAAAACTTTTTGCGACTTTTTTGGTGTTGAAGGGAAAATAATGGCTTTCCTTATCGACGAGAATTCAGAGTCACAAATCTTTATCGTGTGATTTATTTGCAGTAGGAAACTCGTATTTGGTTTGCTCGAACTAAATATATTATTTATATGCTTTGACTTTGAACCAGGCGTACCATAGTCCATGGGTTGTTTTAATTTGTTATAGTATTTTAATTTTATAGTGTGTACTTTATTTTTTATGGTGAATGCATGGATCAAATCCATCCATCAAAATGGATGATTTGGATAGTACCAATATTTAGTTCATCTTTCAGGAGTAATACATTTGTGGGGTTAAATCTAGCATTATTACAAAAGAATAAAAGCTCAAATGGCAATTTTCTAGTTTTTTCGTTTGCACTCATTGCACGCGACTTCTTAAGAGGTGTTTATCAATATCGTTAGGTAGTTGTGATTCTAGGCCTAACTTAACAGCAAAATAGCGTGTTTCAACTTTAACTTAATGATAATTGTTAAGGTTTTAATCCATTACAAAGACATTTAATAAGAGGCTCTTACGAGTGGAAAAGTAACAGACTATTTTTCAGAAAAAAATGCGATATCAATTTGAAAATTTGATTTTTTTACTTTGCTTACCTACCTACATATATATAAAAAAAGGACAGAAGAGTCGAGAGAAGAATGAGTGTGAATAAGGTGAAGAATTCTAGATATAAAGAAGTATGAATAGAAGTAGAGTGAAATGCAGTGATATATAATGGTAGGGGAACTAGTGGTGGAATACAGTAATCAATGTGTGCGAACTAATTCTAGCGTTGTGGCTAATTCGGTAGGTAATAAATATATAAGTAAGCTAAGAAGTAAAAAAAATATATATAATTTTATAAGGAAAATTTCGATAAATTATGGTAGTAACTTTGCGGAAACTGCTTAAACTATCGATCTATTCTGCAGTACTTTTTGTGTCGACTCCAGATTAATGGTTCTGATGTTAATTTCCTGCTAAGCTACAAGGTTTTTTATGAAATGATTTTGTAAAATAATTTGCAGATACAAATTTATATTTTATTTTCTATATTGCTAAATTATTTTCGAGATTTTATTGAGATTCTTAATGTTAAATGAAATAAATTTTAATGTCTTAAATATTTTTTTATTCAGATTTTGCTTTTTCATGGCCTTACAAAATTGAAATACAATATTAAATTAATAAAGCCTTTTTTTAAAGTTAAAATTAGTCGCCATATAGATTTTACATTAGTCAAGGCTAATTAAGGATTTTAAAAATTTAAGAATACGTTTGAATTATGTTTTATGAATACGTTTCTATCAATATTTATTATAAGATATACTGACGAAAACGTGTACAAATCAAAAGTCGTGTGCAACATACACCCAAATTTACTCAGCCGATAAATAATAATAATAATGTTCTCCTGACCGATTCCGGCCAAGGCGGCCAACCTCATTGAGACTAGCCAATTACGTAGGAGATATTATAATGCAGCGCGTTTGCGCGCAGACACAAGTCCACTCTCTATTTCTGTCACTCTCATACTCCGGTGGAACGACACGAGACAGAGTGTCGGCGAAGGACCGACGGCTTTACGTACTCTCCGAGGCACGGGAGTGACACACCGCCAACTTCCCAACTCTGGGCTGTTACTGAGGCTTACTAAACAGAAAGACTCAATAACTAAACTTGGCCCGACCCGGGACTCAAACCCATTACTTCCGGGTGTGAAGTCGTACATGCTAGTCACTCCACCACCGAGGCAATAAATAAAAAGTACATAAATCTTGGATAAATTAAATTAAGGAATTTTTGATCTTATTCAAAGTAGTAAAGTTCGAATTGTATCACAATCTTAAAAAAACATCTAGCCATAAGTGAATAGCAAAAAATTATCATTTGCAGTTAAAACTAATTCCAATAAGACCGGCCATAAAATTTCGATAAAGCGGCGTCGGTCAGGTTTATGAGTCATAAATATCACAAAATCCTCCGCCAGATAGTAATTTTGCTGTAACATTATTATTTGGACGTAGAGTTCGATATCAAACGTATAGAATTTAAAAAGCTTTTCGGTTTTGAACAATAGATAATAAAATATATTATTATTTAGTAATAATATACATATATATAGTTTGTGCCATTCACGAAGACGCGCTCCTCTCTTTATTGACAGTTGAAATCGCGCGCCTTCGTAAATGGCACTATCTATATTATGAGTTGCTCGACCTGCTTGAAGATTTATATTAAATTATTAAAGTTATTAACTTCTAGCGACTCACCGTCGCTCCGCCGGGGTCCGTTCGTACGTCTTAACGGTAGGTATAAATTTCTCAGAGATAAGATAGTTCCCCGCAGTAAAAAGTATTCTATATGTTGACCCGGATAACCGGCTATAATCATACAAAATTTCATCAAATTTTGTCTAGTGGTTTTCTCGTGATGTGTTCCCAGACAGACAAAAATTCAAAGACAGACAAAAAAAAAAAGTTGTATACCCGAATGTCTTAGTGGGAGTCACTGATCAATTGATATTTCTATATAAAATATAAAGGTAGTGTTAAAAAAGTTACTAAAATATATTTTTAAATAAAACTATCTTTTCGGATTATTTCGCGAATTTATTTTGATTTTTGGTTCCCAACGTTTCAAATGCTTTACAGCAATCATGGTCGCGGGAGAGACTAAGGTTTTAGACGTATCAGAGGCGTTATATACTTGTTACAGACAGTGCCTACCCACTATTTTACAAAAATGATTTTCATTTTTACAAAAAAAAAAAAAAGAATATAATAAAAAGATAGTTTTATATAAAATGTCAAATATTCGCATAAATCTAAGAAAGGAAAATATATTTTTATTTACCACATACATGTATAGATATACAGGCTTATACTAATAGCCTATGTGTTACTACCCGTGGACTGTGAGAGTAACCTTCTGGGTGTTGTGATCTGCCTTGATTGGCCAGCCGTCGGGTGTCTTGGTTGAGTACGTAAGCGATTCTACGACCACGCTCCATTAATACAGGGGAGTTTCTGTTAGCTTTTACTGGGTAGTACTGGCTTTTCCAGCTATTGAGTTTCACATACTCACCTGTATGCTTGTAGGTGGTATGTGTAAATGCATTTCCCATCATTAACCCCTTGTGAAACGTGTACACGCCGGCGTGTCAGTTAACAATTGATTTCTTAGAAATTATCTATAATTTCTTAGAAATAATCCAGGAGGGGTTAAAAAAATGGTACTAAGATAGCCGCTGGTATTGAAAACTGGTGCATCTGAGGGCCATTTAACTTGCACATGTATCATAAGGTTCAATTTTTATCCAGTATTAAATTGTTTCAATTAATATCTATTAAAAAAATCGCTAAATCTAAATAGTTATATCAATTTCTTTTTTCCAACGTGATTAACTCAACAATCTTGTGCTGTACGTCCATTAAATGCCAAGAATTTCATTTCTTATAATGAAAAGCTTGAGAATTTAGCGCTAGACAGTAGTGTATTTATTATATTTCATTAAATTGATTTTAGAGGTTTGTATGTATTAGGTGACATTTTTAAACAAAACCCCCCAGAGAGATCAATATTTTTATATTTTTCACAAATTTTCTGTTTCATTATTTGCTGTATCTTCTACAGTATTATAGCACATACATACTATAGCAGAACCCGCGGCTTCGTTTGCACTAAAATTACAAAAAAACTCTAAAAACGTAGGTTTCATACAAATTTCTTCCCCTATTTTACCCCTTTATGTAATGAATTTCTAAAAATGTTAGAACACGTATTTATTTAATTTTGTTGAAGAGCATTAATACCAAGTTTTAAGTAAATCTGATTATAAATAATTTTTGGCTTTTATTATAACGTGTCTTCCTGTGGGAATAAGATAATCTCTCGCAGCAAACTATATTCATACAAAAATCACGTCAATCCGTCTTTCCATTTCGACGTTAAAGAAGGACAAACAAACAAAACAAACAAACACACTTTCACATTTATATTATTAGTATGGATTTCTTCCTTTTTGCGGCTATGATGTCACTGCGACCATTTCTGGTCTATTGTAATCGATATGGATTTCTTAATCTTACCTATAATATTGCAAACACCAAAGTATGTTTGTTGGTATCTTCTCATTACATTTAATATAATATCCAATGATATTAATTCTACATATATAATTAAGAATGATTTCTTTTAAGCAAATAATTTCTGATTCAGAGAAAAATTAAAAACAGCGATTTGAATCTTCATTTAAATAAAGGTTATTTTAAACATTAGACACATAAATTAAACGATAACATATTGCTATAATTCAGATTTATTTATTTAGCAAAAGTGCTGTAAAAGGCATTTGAATTAATCCCAAAATACACGATTTCGCTACAAGGGTTGATCATATATCTTTCTCGGTAATTAAACGAATTTAGTGAGGCAGGTTCCAAGGTCAGAAAATGGTAGGCTGATATTGTTGGCGGTATGTTCGAAATGTAGCTATTTTTGAGAATTGAGAAGCATACTCTCAATTTTTATAATACTTACCTACTTTTCTGTACCTATGTATGTATATTGTACATATATGTATTTATAGACTAGATTCTATACTTGCTGTTATAATTATCTCCTGACCGATTCCGGCCACGGCGGCCAATCTCATTAAGCCTAGCTAACTGCGTAGGAGATATTATACTGCACAAGTGTACGCGCAGACACAAGTGCACTCTCTATTCCTGTCACTCTCTTACTCCGGTGGGACGACTACTCGACACGACCGGTGAGAGTTAAGGCGCAGGACCGACGGCTTCACGTGCTTTCCGAAGCACGGGGGTGAAACATCGCCAACTTCCCAACTCCGGGCTGTTATTGAAGCTTACTATACAGAAAGACTCAATAACTAAACTTGGCCTGACCCGGGACTCAAACCCAGGACCTTCACTACACCACCGAGGCAGTCATGCCAAGTCATCAACTTGCTGTTAAAACATTCTAAAGGACGATCCCGAGCGAAGCGACGGTGAGTCGCAAGTAAGTAATAAATTAAAAGAAGAGAAGGAACTAAAGATAACAGCCGTATAAATAAAACAGTCTGTCCAACGTTTTTTTGTGACTGGATATCTATTATCTGATTAAAAACTTAATCTTAAATCCAGTGGATTGTCTATTTGTTACAATTAACCCCGCTTCCACTAACACCACACGTTGAAAGGCAAGCACGTAATAGTTGACAAGCATCGTAGGAGGTATCTCTAATTAGCTTGAAATAACGAGTTAATTCTACGTCGCCGATACACGTCGAGTAAATTTTAATTAAGTTAATTAACTGTCGCTGTGGATATGAAAATTTCGTAAAGGTTTAACGTCACTTGCTTTTAGATAAAACACTTTATATTAAATTATTTTTTGACACTTTGTTTTAAAGCAATCAAGTGTTATTAAATTGCTATGATATACGTTAAATTGCTTGGAACTCAAAGCTATCCTGCCTCTTTAATGTTTAAGGTGTTTAATTTCGATAAATCCTGTTTTTTACTATTCAATCTTATGAGATAGATCAAAATTTTTGTTTTTAAAGTCCATTGTTTTATTTATCGGTCTATACGTTCTAATTTCTAAACTTTTGACAATATACGTTATATCATAGTTAAGACTTTAGTGAATCGTCATCGCTTCATGTCTACATTGCGTGGTTCCATCAATAATTTTTATAATTTGCTAATACCGCGAGACTTACTTAATGTACTGGAATTAAAAGTATTTTTTGACATTTTGGACACTTAACTATAGTTATTTTTTACTTTAAGTGCCCGGAAGTCGGTTTATTTAAAGTTTTTATTTACGGTGTTGATTTTGAGTTTTTGAAAATGTATTGATTTTAATTGATTTTGAAATTTTACACTAACCAATCTTATGGGATAGGTCAATTTTTTTGTTTTTTAAATCAATATTCTGATTCACTTAACTTTATACATACTTGTATATAGATTAATGAATTGTTACCGTTTCATGCCTACACTCCGTGGTTCCACAAATAATCTCAAACTATCTCAAAAAATAAGATAGTCAATTGCTGTATGTAGGAAAGACTAAAAAAAATAATCCTTCACATTAATAACAACTAAAGTTCGCCCAGTGGTCGAAATTTAACCATAATCATACGGAACTGTTATAGCTTTACCTATCTATATACAAATAATTGTTTCCAAAAATTTTTATAGCTAACGCTAAAGTTCGTCAATAACTACTAAACAAAAAAGAAAAGAAAATTGGTTGACAAACAGAAAAGAAAAAGGTACAGAGCTGTATTGTCTTTGCGTCTTAATAACTAGTACCTGGGCGACCGAGCTTTGCTCGGAGTTCTTTTTTGCTATATCATATTTTTTAGATTAAAAAAAAAACTAAAAACTTGAATAAATACAAAAAAAAACAATTTTTTATCCGACCTGGATTCGAATCTGGACACCTGTGATTGTCAATGTTGCACCTTGGCCGCTTGAACACGATACTTATGTCCGAGCGTAAGAAATGATCAACCACATTTTCCGTGGAATAATGCAAAAGAAAACCGCATGAAAACTCGTAAACAAGCGTTTTCCCAGACATAATACTAATTAAGATCGATTTTTCACCCCCGAAAACCTCCACGTACCAAATTACAGCGAAATCGCTAGTGCCGTTTCCGAGATCGCTGGTATAAATAAATATATAGACAAGAATTGCTATTGTTTAAATATATTAGATTAGATACAATGTACTTGTAAGTAAGCTTGTCTTAATAACCCATGTCCATTTTATATTATGTCAGATACATCACATAAAAAGTTCCTGTCTGCAATATTTAATTTAAACTTAATATTACTTTATTTAATTCAACTATACTATGGTAACATAATGGCGGGTACTGTTTTATTATTTTGACATAATATGATAAAGCTTATTTTTCTGAACATAAAAATATAAAATTCACTGGCACGCTTTAAAGTCGTTACCGAAAGAATTATAATAAATAATTATAATAAAATATGATTTACTCTCTTGAATCTTCCTAGTAATACTTATGAAAAATCTGAAAACCTAATCCATACTAATATTATACATGTGAAAGTAACGTTACAAGAACAGATCAATACATCTTTTATTAAATAAAAGTGTCATATTAATATTGAGTAGGCATTGTCTATTTAGTCTTTATTTTTACTAGCTATAATAGATTTTAGTTTTGTTTGCGAACGGGCTTTATTTGATTATCCTTATTGACTTACTTTTATCTATTATTATGTACTAGCGGCTCACCCTTGCTTCACTCGGGTTCGCCTCTAGGAAAGCAAAAAGAAGCCTATCCCACGAGAACCGTACATTTTCCCAGAATAAAAAGTAGCCTATGTGGTTATTCCAGATTATAATCTATCTCTGTGCTGAAATTTCACGTTCTCAAGTTCTGGCGTGAAAAAGTAACAAACATCCACATTTATAATATTATGAGTAATACAGATAATTGATTATTTATTATACTTTAAATTATTTGTATAAATATATTCTAATATTTAATTAATGTTAAATTATTATTTTGTAATGTAATAATGTTTTCTTTGTAATAAGTTGATTTTTAATAATTGTAATGTCAATGCGGGTAATTATATTTTAAGGAGAGTAACTATGAAATCGGTTGAATTGTATTCGGAGAGTCATAATTACGGCTTGCTTTAACGCCCCACAAGTGCTGTTCGCCACTTTCGCCTAAGCTGTCTCACTCCGTGTTTCAGTAACTCTAAATGTTACTTTTTCACACATAAACCACTGAACAGATTTTGATAAAATTTGACAAGTACATAAGTTGCATTCTGAGGACGGACATATGCTTTGATACCGCCCACTTACCACGCGAGTGAAGCCGCGGGTAAAGAGTAGTACATAAATATCTCGTAGTTGCGAAAAATTGCATCATGTTTTATTTTGAAAGATACTTTATCATAATTTAGTATGAAATATGAACCAGTTTTCAGACATATGAAATGACAAGTAATACGTAGAGTTGCTATTAAACTGGAGTTTAAAAGTAACTGCCTGCCACTCTATATTTCCTTCCTATAAGACCAAGCTATATAAGTGTGTATTATCCGTTTCTAGTCGCTGTAAACTTTCTTACTACCAATGGCGTTGAAACGCCAAGCTCACTATTAGATTAGTTAGGTTTCATCTTAGGCTTGGTACAGATGGTCAAACTGTCTTAACTTGTTATGAGTGAAATAATTGTATAATATACTCCTTTTACCCTTGCCTTATTCCCAATGTGTAATATTCTGTATGTTTTTTATATATCGAAAGCTTAATCTTTAAAATAATCCTAGTAAAAGGTTGCAAATAGCTTTTTTTTTTCTGGAGACGAATGAATGCTACTTTTATCCTGAGAAAGGAAAAAGATTTCGATATAAAGAGCAGATTATTTCGAATCAATCTATATAAGCAAAAAGTTTCTGTTAGTAGGTTGAATAAAAATTTTCTTACATTATATGGTGTATATCCTGCATGAATATGTACAGATTTAACGACTAGAACGGACGAGCTTAACTTGCAATTCCCAGATGGAGCGAAGTTATGTTAATTGTTAGTATCCATATTATCTACTACAGCACTCTCTTGCCCATATGAGTTTCTAAATTCCTAATCCGGCTTGTGGATATTAATGTCTTTAAAACGTCAAAACTTCCGAAAGTGCCTGTGTTTTAGATATATTAAAATTGATGAAATCGCTTCGAATTTCAGCTTCCATAAACAAGTTCTATTTGTACAATCAATATGATTTAATTATTTATTGGGAAGACAAACAGTATTTAGTTACATATACATAAAAGAAAAGAAATAAAAACTTTACATACACCGATTAACGCTTCACAGTTTACAGATTCTTAAGGTAGGTATATATTTTTTTAATGTTAAGAAATGTATTTACGCATACCACCTGCATACAAACAGGTGATGTTGTGGGTCTCACCGGCTAGAGAAGCTAGTACTATCGACTAAACCCAACAATACCTTTCCCGTCTTAATGGGGCGTCGCAGGATCGCTCATACACTCAACCACGACGCCCTGATGGCAGGTCTGCCGAAGCAGACCACAACAACCATAAGATGCTCCAACAGCCCACTCTGCTGTCAGAGAAGTACCAGGAGCAACCCGTATAGCACACTGTTCACCGAGGTGGGCCGCCTCCATCTTTGCGCCCGGCTGAATTGCGGACTCTAGTGAGCCCCACCACGACAAGTTGAACGCACATTGGGCAAAAGTGTGTATTATGCATGAGTTTTATTCAAAACTAAAAAAGGTTTTTTTTTTATGGTATTCAGTGATAAACGAGCAGACAGTCCATCTGATGGAAAGCGATACCTGTCGCCCATAACACCTACGGTTCATGCACTTAGGTTTTACGTAACAAAACTGCAGAACCGCCGGTACGTTATCACTGTGAGGACTAAGATGTTATGCCTCTTGCCTGTAATTGCGCTGGCTACCTTATCCTTCAAACTTTTATTTAAATATGAACAAATGAAGATGGCACACGTTACATTTCCTTACACAGTTTATAGTCTTCGATTAACGACGATTGAACAATTGTAGAATGTAATTATATCTATACATATAACAGAGTAGACGAATGTCTGTGCATAGAAAAAAATTGCTAAAAACCGAGTCCCATCCCCCTGGGATGTAAGAAGAATAATAGAACAAATTTAGATTTTTTTCAATTACTTTGTTACTCTGTCTGTTTGTCTGTTTGTACAGGGTAATCTCCGAAATTGTTGAACCGACTTAAATGAAATTTTGTGTGGTGGTTATACCCTATATCCCCGATCAACATCTTAGATACTTTTCATCCCGGAAAATTAAAGAGTTCCCGTGGGACAGTTAAAAAATTATAGTAACTTATACAGCTTAGTACACAAAAACTACTGATTGGATTTTAATGAAACTTTCCAAAAATATAGTTCATACATCAGAATAATAAATAGGCTACTTTTTATCTCGGAAAAACGGTGGACTCGGAAAAATTTACCGGTGGTAGGACTCTGTCAAGCCTGAGGAGTCCGACTGGATGGGTACCACCCCCTTATCTATTTCTGCCGCCAAGCAACAATGATTGCATTGTTGTGTTCCGGTTTGAAGGATAAGGTAGTCAGCGCAATTACAGGCGAGAGGCATATCATCTTAGTCCTCACAGTGACAACGCACCTGTGGTTCTGCATTTTTGTTACTTAAAACCTAAGTGCATGAACCGTAGGTGTTATGGGCGACAGGTACTGCTTTCCATTAGGTGGCCTGTCTGCTCGTTTGTCACTGAATCTCATAAAAAAAAATGTACGATTCCCGCGGGATAGATTTGTCTTTGTTTGTCTAAAGGCGAAGACGAGCGAAGCGAGGGTGAGCCGCTAGTTGTAAATAAACACCCTCTATCCATGACTGTCTTCCATTACTATCTGTCTGTGAATAGCAGCTATTAAGGAGGAAACTATAAACGATGATAATTCCAATTTCTGAGTGTTATTTCAACAGCTACAATCGAATTTTTATCTTGATATCTTTTTTAATAAATTCTTAGTTATTCTTATTAGTTTTGGGCTAAAAGAGCTATAATAAGTATTCGACTCAAACTATCTATATGCAAAAATTTACGAAGGTTTATTCTGTTGTTAATTTTATATAAAACTATCTTTTCGGATTTTTTCGCGGATTTATTCTGATTTTTGGTCCCCGATGTATAAATCTGCTACTAAATCCGAAAAGATAGTTTTCTATAAAATGTCAAATGTTCGTAAATCTAAGAAAGTGTACTGTCGCATCGTCTAAATACTCAAGTTTTTATCATTTTACTTTTTTCTATTTTTCCTGTGTACGAATTTGTCGAATAGTTATTTTCACCTTAATTTCACCTTAATTTCACCCGGTCTCTCTAGTAATTAATCAGCTTCTTCAACTGACAGCAGTTAACTAGTTGCCTAAGAGTTTCTTACCTTTCTATACCAATAAGTTGTTTCTTAGATTTATTTGGAACTAGCAACTCACCCTCGCTCCGCTCGGGTTCGTCCCTAGTTACATTTTAACGTTTAGCTCGGAGTTGAGATATTTTCGCGCAATAAAAAGTATTCTATGTGTTGATCCAGATAACCAGCTGTACATATACACCTACAACATACCAAATTTCATCAAAATCTGTCCAGTGGTTTTTCCGTGATGCGGTAACAGATAGACAGACAGACAAACAGACATACAAAAATTCCAAAAACTGTAGATTTGGCCTCTATATCGATAATAAAGCATATCACAATAAAATTTTCCAAAAAATGTTTAATGTACAGATTCGGATTAGTTACAATTTAATTATATGTGAAGGTAGATAGATATTTGTGAAAAAAATTAATAAACGTTTTCAGCTTATTTTTATGAAAAGTTTATAATTAAAATCGTTTTATGCTGATATAATAAATTATAATCAGTATAAATGAATTATTATTGCAAGTACCTACCATAAAATATGTAACTCTTTAAATGTTGGATAACATGTTTTTCTTTTTGATTTAGGGTTATCTTTACACTAGCGACTCACCTTCGCTTCGCTTCGGGTTCGTCCCTAGACCAAAACAAATCTATCCAACGGGAACCGTACATTTTGCCGGGATAATATATAGCCTATAGCCTTCCTCAGTTAACTGGCTATCTAATATATATTAGTAGTTCCTGAGATTAGCGCGTTCAACCAAACAAACAAACAAACAAACTCTTCAGCTTTATAATATTAGTATAGATAATAAACAAAATTATAATGCTACATATCAAATATCTTTTAGTAAAAAGTTTGGCTCAGTTTGTAGTGATCCTACTTGCTGTGCCAGCGGTCGCGGGTTCGATTCCCGCTGGGGGCAGTCATTTGTGTAATAAGCACGAATGTTTGTCCTCCAGTCTATATGTAGTATACTTAGCAATATGCATACTCTGTTCGAAATGACTTTAAGATAAATTATAACAAACAAAATATATACTTAAACGGAAACCTCACAATGTATGTATGTATGTATGTATTCAGCCCTTTTTTAACGTCCCACTGCTGGGCACGGGCCTCCCTTCAATACGAGGGGAATCAGGCCATAGCCCAAGTGCGGATTGGCGGACTTCACATGTCTTTCGAAAACTTGCTAGGTTCTCTCAGACATGCAGGTTTCCTCACGATGTTTTCCTTCACCGTAAGGCAAGTGGTAATCAAGTTAGAAATGATTCGCAAATGAAAATATCAGAGGTGCGAGACCCGGGGTTTGAACCCGCTTCACTCGGTTTCCCAAGCAAGCGCGTTACCACTGGGCTACCACTGCCTAACCTCACAATAGCTTCTGCCATTTTGTACATTTATAAAACAATGTCTCGATAACAGTTAAGTATATCAGTTTCATTATATTTAATGTTTAATTGGAGGCCCTTTGTATATTGTTGACTTATTTCATCTCATAATAACGAATTCCCTTTTTAAGTTTTAATGGTAATGGCATTTGCAAGCGACCAATTGTTTCTTATTTGAAACAATCTCCATAATCTTTTGTAGTAATTCAAAGAAACTTACTAATAGGGTAGATATGGGGGGAGAGGTTTTCATTTTCACTAGTTACTTCGTTTGGATTCACCGGCTTGTTTATTGAAATAACTTCAACCTATATAATAACCACTAAACCTGACCCTCGATTCATATAAAAGCTCATTGAACGGGGAGCTCATGTTATATATTGGGTGTCTTCTATTATTAGAAATCATACTAACTAAAATCAACCCCTTAATATGAGGGGTTTCAGAATACAGTCCACCACGTTGGTGGACCTCAAACGTCTTTCAAAAACAAATTAGCTACAGTATCACATGTATCCTTATAATTTTCTTCACTGTTAGCAAGTGCTTTAATTAATGTACTCAATATAACTGAGTAGGTATAACTTTATCTTAGTTATATGAAATTGATTAACAGTTAAATTAAAAATTTGAAAACCGTTGTTATATAATTCCAACCTTCCATTACTTGCTGAACATCGCCCAAAAAAAGTTATCAAAAAATATTTAATTTAAAATTTGGAGGCCAATTTTTTTTATTAATATGTACATAGAAATTGTTTACAAGGCATTCTTTACACGGCTTTTTGTTTTAGTAATAAAACTGAAGATAATTACCTGATATAAAATATTTGTATTGCCCAAAGGTAAATGTTTCTTAGATCTTATAGGTTAGACACGAGTTCAGACGCTATCTCGGTGCCAAGCAGGTAAAAAACAAACAATGTTCTATAAATTATAACAGTAAATATTAGAATGACGGAATATCTATCATGTCTTTCACTGGACTTTCAGTGGTCATAGCGCTTGTATGTGCCGAAATACCGGAAACTTATAAATGTAACAGAAAACATGTTTTATCTAGTTTTAAGTGATAGGAATATTGTCGGCGACTTCAATTTGATTCTTAAATACTTAACGTTATAAATCTTGATGTCTCCTTTTACGTAGCAACGAAGCATTGTTTCATTTTCCTAAATAAAACAGTTTATGGGTTGAAGAGTGAAATAACTTCTTGTGATGTCACAGAAAAAAACCTGTACGGTGCTACAAGGATGTGGGTGTGAAATTAGGGCTTTTCTTTTATAAGAAAAAGCCTCCTAACCTCTCTATCACCACTTCATGTTTTGAGATATTTTTATTGTTATAAAAGCACGAAATATCCACAACAAAAATAAACTCCAACTTCTCTCAAAAGTGACGCTTTACAAGATGTCGGTGTTAGTTGTGATTTCCGCCAGGTGTCAAATGATCCTTGTAGCACTGTACAAAATTTTAGTAATATATTTACTGCTAGCGACTCGCCCTCACTTCGCTCGAGTTCGCCCCTACGTGATTCTTTAAATCGACATATTTTTTTTTTATTTATGAATCGATTGAAATAAAACAAATAGTAAATGTTAAATGAATTACCACAATACATTAGTGAAAACCGCACCGAAATCGGTTAGGCCGTTTCTAACTTTAACGCGCACAGACAAACACATAAATAGACAAATAGACAAAAATACTAAAAGTATTAGATTATGTTATATTAATAAAGACCCATTTAAGTTAATTATTTAAAAAGTTATTCAAAAGTTTTTCTCAAACATCTTCCATGTACAGACAGCGATCAGTTACACTTTTACTATATGTATTATATATGTGTAGTGTATATTTTATTATATATATTTGAATAGGGTGATATATTGAGTGATTAGTTATTTAAAAAATAATTATGAATGGATCACAGGGATATATAAAGTAAGCACCAAATGGAAATTTCGTGTTGAGATGTACAGATATTAAAGTTAGTAATATCAAAAATGAAGACGCTTTGGTTCTATTCTATCACTGCCATACCCTAATTGTTAGAGACAAAGACAGATTCGACCAATCGTAGTCCTTTTGAATTGCCAATCAGACGTTAAGGGCAATCAATACTAACCGTCCCTTAAAGACTTCAAAGAAAATGAATTAATTAAAAAGCCATAATAAATTGTAAATTGTATGTTCTTTAATACTGTTTGTTTCTCTATAATAAATAAATATACTTAAATAAAAATAAAATAAATAAATAAAATGTTATTGAAAATCAGCTTTTCTAATGGTAAGTTATGCAGTTGAAATACAATATAATAAATTTTTATTTTTTTATATTTGTAAGTTGTTACATGATATCTGCATTAAGTAAGGTATTTGATTTAAATTTTAGATTAGAGTTCCTGAAAATATCCCTAAAATAAGTTTTGGACATTTATGGTTTTGCGAATTTAGTTGTCTGATTGTCCGTTTGTAAGACATTTTTTTTTTAATTTTAATCAAAGTTATTTGGCATAGCATATGGGCTACTTTTTATTGCGGAAAAATTTACAGTGGGATAGATTTGTTTCTGCTTTCCTAGAGGCAAACCCGAGAGAAGCGAGGATAAACCGCTAGTAAATAAATAAATATTAAAATAACTGTAGCAAAGGTATTTCAAATGGCAAAAATTCACGGGGATCTGTAAACATTTTAATTTAGATACATGATTTGAAATTTAGAACACGTAGAGGTAAACGTGTATTTGGTTCGTATGCTACGGGTACGTGCTACGTCGTAGTACCCATGTACTTCGAAATGTTGCAGGGTTAGCGAGCGCTAAACTTTACTTTGAAATATCTACTATGATAAATGATATTAAACAAAGCTATCTTTTGGATTTTTGTCCTATCTCTATCGTTTCTGCTACGGGAGGTCTGTCATGTGACCTTGATTTTCGTAAAACATTCGTTTGACGGCGGGAAGCGAAAAGGAAAAAAAACGGAAAACTCGAAAAAAAAATGCATTAATCGAAGAATGTACCTATTGAATGATATTAACTTCCAATTTTATAGGAATACTTTACCAAACCAAAACGGAGCGAGAATGAACTGTTATCGGTAATATAGGGTGGATCGGCCCCTATGTGATCATTCGAGATTTTCTTACCCATTAAAAAAAATAAACTCATAATAATTAGCAGAGATATCATGTAACATACGAAAACCACCCGAATATAGTATATTCTTTTTTCTGAAGTCAAAATTGATTTCGCTAATGCTTTTTTTTTTAATTATACAACAATAATAGTACTCATAGGTGTTATTTAGGAAAATTTTGAAGATTTTAAGGCTACGAATACTCAATTGAGACTAAATGTAGAATCGTTGTTTTGGTTTTTTTTTTGTGGTCACTAAACATGACTCCTACTTTTAGCATATTTGAATTTTCAGTCTGATTTTTATATTTACTCTTCTGATTTTCAAAGTTTTAGGTAATTTAGTAGATTTTATTATATCTTAAACATCCACAAAGAAACCCAACATATAATTCATGTTCAACAACTTCGGCAAAATTTAATTATAGGCATGTTTTATTTCGTTGTCTCTATGTCTAAATGATGGAAAGCAAAATATCGTCATTATATTTTTCTTGATCTTCGTACAATTATCATGAAATGTAGATGTGAAAATATATTTGCAAAATTTAATATTTTTCAATAAATTTTTAATATTCTGCCAACCCTAATGTACGATAAACAGGATTTCCTAGGATTTCGTGGTTTAAGCCACGGGAGTGGTGTTTTCTTAAGTTATTACAGGTAATGACATGTTTTGAAATAAGCACTATTTTATTTATAGAACACTTGCAATTGGAAATTTCAAATATATTTTATGTTTGTGCTTGAAAAACGTAAAATATATTGAAAAGGATGACTAGTTTTATAATAATTATTAATAGTAGGTATTGATTTCTATACAGATAAATAAAATTGAAGTGTCTGTTTGTAACGACAAAATAACAGCATTATACTAAAAATATATAGAATTATATAGGGTCAATGAGGGCAAGACCGGCCTATTTTTTTTGCAGGTTGAAGTATGATCAACTGCATTTCATGCCCTTTACACTTTATCGCATTTATCACCGAACAAAACTATCAACCATTTTATATCCTGTGTAATTAATCTTCTAAACAACGTTTATTTACCTATTATAATAAAATAAACATTTTTTAAAACTTAGTCGGTAGACGGACTTTTCCGCCGTTTTTGGAGAAGTCCATCTAGTGACAATTATACCTATAAATTGATGGTTATTTTATACTTGTACACAATCTGACTGTATAAATTTAAATGTTAATGAAATATTTATATTAACCACACACATCTAAAGCTTCAAAACGATTTTATTGCACAAAAACATTTTCGGGGGCTAGACCGGCGTACTTTTAGGTACAGAGGTTTCAAACTTTTTGTAAGATTGAGTTTCATAGCATCTTAAGAGATTAGTATTAAAATAATAAACCAGGTTACAAAAAAGTAAATATTATATCTCAGCATCCTTAGCAAATAAGTAAATGTGTTAATAATTCTTATTGTAATGGCATACTTAAAACTATTAAAACTAACGAAAAATATACCTAATATTTTTCTATTATTAATTAGCCAAATACTGAGTAATGAAAACAAAATCAAACAAATAAAAGTTCTTAAATAAAAAAAAAAACTTTTAAAATTATATACCATTATCTTCATTATATATATATAAACTAAGATCAGCACTGTGTGTGCTGATCACACACACACAGTAGCACACTTTGTTTTATATATATAAATACCTATAAATATATTTGAATGCCTCTTTGTTGAAGTAAGTTATATTAAGAAAGGTACAGGATAACACGTAATTAATATATGGATTGGTAATACAATTATAAACAAGTTGATATTAAAAATTAATACACAAAGGTTTGCGATACATGTTTTGGGGAAAGTCCGGTATATGACGGTCTTACTCCGCGAAGAATAGACAGACGGACTTCGCCACTCAAATATTTTATAAATAAATAATTTTCACAAGTTATAATTCTATATTTATAAAATTTAATTCAATACAATTACTAAAAATTGCTAAAATATACACTAAACTATACACACACTGTAAGACAAAGCTGTAATTTACTTAATTTCATACTTATAAGTTTTTAAACACCACCACACTCTGCTTTCAAGTTTGAAACACACTAAAACTTTCATTACTGTTTTTTCCGTTTGTCAATCACCTAACGCCATCAACAAAATTTATTTTTGACCGAAACACTTTACAGTTTTATCGACAGAACTGGTAGACAGCCTGGCTATCAAAGTTTAGAAAATATTGGAAGCATATGGACTAGCCCCGCAGACGGACTTCCCCACATTGACCCTACGTTACTTATAAGAAAAACATAATTTTTAATTTTTTTGTCTGTCTGTCTGTTTGTTTGTTCCGGCTAATCTCCGAAACGGCTGAACCAATTTCAACGCGACTTTCACTGGCAAATAGTTCATATTTTAAGAAGTAACTTACGCTACTATTTATATTTTACAAAAAGAAATAAGGTTTCGTTAAAAAAAATCAAAACGTACCAAGGGATGCACCCGAGCGAAGTGAGGCTAAGTCGCTACCTAGTCTATACATATAATAAAATTCTAACTGAGTCGAATCTGTGCCTTAAATATTTTTTGGAAAATCTTATTGAAATAGACATTATTATCGATACAGAGACCGAATCTATAGTTTTTAGAAATTTTGTCTGTCTGTCTGTTACCGCATCACAGAAAAACCACTGGAGGGATTTTGATGAAATTTGGTATGATGATAGCTAGATATCCGGGACAACATATAGGATACTTTTTACCGCGGGAGATTATCACATTCTCACGGGAATACACGCTATAACACAACCCAAAAAATATGATCAGAATTTCTTGAAACTTGGTATTAATGCTCTTCAATACAATTAAATAAATACGTGTTTTAGCGTTTTTGAAATTCATCCCATAAGGAGATAAAATAAAGGATGAAAGTTTGTATGAAACCTACCTTTTTAAAGTTTTTTTGTTGTAGTTTTAGCGCGACCGAAGCCGCGCGCATTTTATGACCGCAGACACACTTCAATTTTATAATATACATACTTACGAGTACATGATACTTTGAAGTTATACAATAATATTTTTATGAGTTAAACAAAGAGGTAACGATAAACGATATAAATTAAATTTATATGAAAAGTACAAAATATTACCCTGCACATTGTACAAGAATCGAACGACATTTTTATGGGTAGATGGTTTTTTTTTAAATAATTTAAAATGTTACAGAAACTCATATAATTCCAATTTCATTCATAATAAAAGTATGCGTTATAAAAATGGATCGCAACGGATAACTGAAATCCATTACATAGAAACGTGCTTCGCATGTAAATTAGCCACTTTTTAGAGATTCAGCCATTATAATAAACTAAATTTTCTCGCTCTCCGTCAAAATTCTTAACCAATCTCTGAAAGTATATTGGTTGGAAAAAAGATTTAGTATGTGCAATGTACATGTATACTGCCTCTGTGATCTACTGGCTAGTATGTACGACTGCAGATGCTGAACCCAGGGTTCGAGTCCCGAGTCGTTTGATTTTATTATTTACTAGCGACTCACCCTCGCTCCGCTCGGGTTAGTCCCTACTTCCCGGGGGAGAGCCAACTCCTACCGGGCGCGTCCCCAGGTGGCGGATCAGGGAACGCCACCCGCTTAGCACAGGGGCGGGTGGTACCGGAGAAATCCGGCGCGGACCAAGGCAAGACGGGGCTGCTCTCCGTTGAGGCTTCGGCTTCCGGAGTTGCGGCCACCGGGAGCGGGGCCGCTTCGGCGGTCTCACGACCGGAGGGTGGGGACCGGTTGCGGGACTGTGAAAACAGGCTCGTAACCGGTAGAGGGGAAGGCCGCGGTGGGAGAGGAGTGCCGGTATTTCGGTGCGCCGTTCTCCCTGCCCCCCGCGGCCTTGACGGGGCTGCTACCGTCTTGGATGGCAGACGCGGTGGGGCTGCAGGGGAAGAGGAGTGTCAGTGTGTCGTTGCCGCTCTCCCTGTCCTCTGCAGCCGATTGAAGGGTGCCCACTTCAGTGGGCGGTGTGGTTTAGTGGGGCTGCTCCGGGTACTTCTCTGGTTTAGCAGAGTGGACTGTGGAGCAGCCTCATTGGTTTGGTGGCCGTCAGGCCTACCGCCGGGGCGTCGCGGTAGTTATGCGTAAGCGATCCCGCGGCGTCCCACTAAGGCGGAGGGGAGGGGAAAGTTGGGGTTTAGTGGGTAGTACTGGCTCTTCTAACCGGTGAGCCCCACATAACCACCTGGGGGATAGGTGGTATGCGTAAATGCATTCCCCAACTATAAAAAAAAAAGTCTCTACTTACGTTTTAACGTTTAGTATAGATTTCTCAGAGATGAGATATTTTCCCGCAGTAAAAAGTATCCTATATGTTAACCTGGATAACCAGTTATCATCATACCAATCAAAATCTGTATCTGTTCAGTGGTTTTTCCGTGATGCGGTAACAGACAGACAGACAGACAAAAATTCTATAATCTATAGATTCGGCCCCGGTATCAATAATAATGTCTATTTCACTAAGATTTACCAAAAAATATTTAATGTAGGTAGGTACATATTCGGCTTAGTTACAATTTTATTATATGTATAGATATTATGTGCTACCTTTTGCATTTTTTTTATTTTCTTCTAAAATATATCGCATATTGGTACGAAACTTGCTTGGTGGTCTTCTAGGCTAGTATATACGGCTGCAGATGTTGAGGCCCTGGGTTCGAGTCCCGGGTCGGGCGAAGTTTGATTACTGAGATTTTCTGTTAATATTTTCTCAATAGTAGCCCGAAATTGGGATGTTGGCGGTGTTACAGCCCCGTGTCTCGAAGACAACGTAAAGCTGTCGGTCCTACTCCTTAACTCTAACCCTCAAATCAACTCGCACTTAGCAAATTTTCGCTTCAAACGTAAAATAATAAATATATAGCTCATAATAAAAGTTTATAAGAAGCAAACTTGTTTTATTTTTGTATTTTAACATCGACCCCATTTATAGAGTATTCATTTTTAATTGAAAGAATTTTTCAGTGCAAAGAACGTTAGCAGCTCCGCTACAGTTAAAAAGGTAGCATTTAATGACCTGATAGAAAGAACCCTAACTGTGTTTAACTTAATTTTAAAAGGGCAACCAAGTCCCCTACTACTGGATTCATCGTAAGTACTTTATATTTCAATCATCATTACAATAGTACTAAAGTCATTTTTGTAGTCAAACTCGATACGTATTCTCTAAAATATATTTTTGATAGTATTTTTTTACTATACTATTAACGATAGTACAACTTATTAGTAGTTATTTTACGCTGAAGACTTAAAATGAGAAAACCATATTAATTATTACAAGTATGTGGAGATAATATTATTGTTTATCATCGAATAGTTTTATTTTAAGCTCAAAATATAAATAGTAGGGGTTGGAAAACGAGTAAACTTCTTCAATTATGTGACCGAGTTAATAGAAATAGTGCAAAGAATTCTTTTAATTGCAAAAATTCAATAAAATTTATAAATCTTGGCTTCAGTTTGTTTGTAACATATTTTGTATGGGTTAGTTTGGATACAAATTTTTATAAATATAAAGAATACGTCTAAGTTTGCTAGCATGTCTGACATTTTCAAATTGATATGCCTATATGCGCAATTTTTTCTATATTACACGCGCTTTTGTGAAATGATAAGAGATCGTGTTTAAAAATATTTCTACCCTTGATTGGACAAATATTTCTATATATATACTAATATTATAAAGAGGGAAGATTTTTTGTTTGTTTGTTTGTACCGAAAGAATTTCAGAACTGTTGAACCGATTTAGATGAAATTTAGTAAAAAAATAGTTTGAGACCCTGGGAAAGACATAGGATAGTTTTTGTCCCTAAAACATCCCTTAAAAGAGTGAAAATGGGGATGAAAGAAATAAGTCGCCAATTTTTTTATTAAAAACTAGTGACTTACCCTCGCTTCGCTCGGTTTCGTCCCTGGTATCCTATATCATTCCCAGGGTCTCAAACTATCTTCTTAGCAAATTTCATCTAAATCGGTTCAGTAGATCCAGAGATTACCCTCTAGAACCTCACAAACTTACAAACTTTATCTCTTTAAAATAATATTAGTACAGATTTACAGCGTTTGGTTCGTTTATAGGTTTTATAACATGACGACATGAGTTTTTACGTAAAAAAAAAATTTAGCTTTTTAATCCGAAGTAGAGATACTTTAAGTTGTTTCCTTAGAAATAGATATATGTTATAAAAACTCCTTTTATCTTATAATAAATACATTTTCCATTCGAACTGCCCTTCGCGAAAAACAAACCCGTTATTATATTACGATTAAAGAAAAAAATTCGTAAAAACTACGTTATCAATGAACGTAACCAACAAAAATACATGAAACATTTTTATTCCACAAATTTCAACAATTTTTTTTCGAATTACCAGGGAGTATTTCAAAAAAATATTTCTACTGATATTTCGCCGACGGCTGTATTCTTTCAAAGCTACAACGAATGTAACTTTTAAAAAAATATTTTTCCTTTTTTTTAACTATATAACATATAACATTCGATATTATGACAAACTTATTAGAACTCTTTTAAATATTTTTTAAATGTGCCGAATAAAAGTAGTTAAAAAATAATATTTTAAGTTTATTTTATTTTATTTTATTTTAAAATTGTTATTTTAAATAGCATTTTGTTTGAGGTTCTGATAATAAGAGTAATAGTCAAATATCCCTAAGCCATTTTTAGCGTGTTCTTTAAGGCATGGTAACATGTAACACCGCCAAACTATACATCGAAAGGATTTTGAACTCAAACCCAGGGCTTCCAGATTTGTAGCCGTATAGTCTAGCTATTTATCAACAAGGCAGGTACGTAATACGTATAAACCGCTGGATATAATAGCATGAAACCCACAAAAGTTCTTTATATAAGGAAAGTGGTTATTAGACACTCAGTTCGTCGTTTTTAATACATGTATGAAAGCATAAGTAACGTGTTCCCGATAAGAAATTCCGTCTGGTTCACTGCTTGTAAATAAAATATCCTCCAGATCAATTTCTGTTGCGGTCTACATGAGATACTTCAGTAAACAGCTTAAGAGATAGTTCTCCTTGGGACTTGGTTGTTACTGAGAAACTCTTGATTTTAAATTCAATAATCTCGAATACAACTTGCGAGCTAGCCATTAGGGTCTATGCACACGATGGGTTTTAACGCGACACTAAACACTAGCGACTCACCCTCGCTTCGCTCGAGTTCATCCCTACGTACATTTCAATTTTTTGGAGCGGAACCCTAATTCTTTTACTAAAATAAAAGTAGTCTATATTACTCCTTATAACATCAACTACCTGCCAGTGAAAGTCCCATCAAAATCGGCCCAGCTGTTTCGGAGATTAGCTGGAACAAACAGACAGACAAACAGACAAAAAATTAAAAATTGTGTTTTTCTTATAAATACCGTATATAATTCCATATGCATTTAGTAAAAAGCTGTTATTTTGACATTATAAACAGACACTTCAATTTCTTTATCTGTATACATGATAGCAGAGATGCTGCATTTAGATTTACCTATACTAAAATAATGATAAGATTCTTACAGCCACTTAGAAAACGCTTAAAAGTAATTATTTCACTTTAAATAGTGAACAAGAAAGCTGTAAAGTATACCTAACTTTTAATATCACCGTTTTTCTATAAAAAGAAACATACAACAATCCACTACAATATATTGGTAACTCGTTAGTAGGTTATAATCTATAACTAATTCGGCTATCGTTTGTCAAGCGCGAACAGTAACAGATGTCGCTAATATTAATGGGAGATTCTCGTAATTTCATGCGCTCTGCCATAGCCGTATTTCAGCTTTTTCATTTTGAATAATAACGTTTTAACGCAAAAATTACATCTACTTTCTTAGATTTAGATATTAGATATCGGACTAGTATTACAAAATGTGCAAGTTTGTATGAATGTTTGTTTGTATGTTTTTGCTTGTTACTTCTTCGCGCTAAAACGGCTCAACAATTTTGGATGAAATTTAGTATATATGTAGATACTATTGTCTGGATATCTATAGAGAGTTTATTATTATTATTACTATCTAGACTGTGACATATAGGCTAAAGGTTTTTAAGTACCTAGAGACGCATCTGAGCGACGCGATCTTGGTCTTAATTTGCGATAAATTTTTCTTCCGTGTCTGAGTGAAATCAGATTTTCTATTCTCGCTTTACTTATTTGATCAATACATATAATAAAATTGTAACCAAGCTGAATCTGTATATTAAATATTTTTGGAAAATCTTATTGAAATAGACATTATTATCGAGACAGAGGCCGTGCTGTATCTATAGTTTTTAGAATTTTCGTTGTCTGTCTGTCTGTGACCGCATCCCGGAAAAACCACTGGAGGGATTTTGATGAAATTTAGTATGATAATAGCTGGTTATCCGGGTCAACATATAGGATAATTTTTACTTTGGGATTATATCTCATCTCTGAGGAATTAACCCGTTGAGAGGCATAGACACGCCGGCGTGTTAATTAACAATTAATTATTTAAAATTTAACCAGGAGGTGTTAAAACGTAAGTAGGGACAAACCCTAAGCAGAGCAAGGGTGAGTCGCTAGTTGTATATAATTTTACTTTCTCTACGTACAATGTACATAGCATATTTGTTTTATTTTAGTAGTCATTATTTTGTTTTTAATGCACTAGAAAGACAGGCGGTGGGCGGTGTACCAGGCGGGTTCCTCCTAGTACTTTTTTGATACCACAGTGGACCGCTGCAGCAACCCTATGATTGTTGTGGTCTGTCTCAGCAGGCCAGCCAGACTGTCAGCAAAGACAGGGAAGGTTCCGTTGAGTTTTAATTATATTGTTAATCCAAATAACTATACCTAATAATATATAAAGCTGAAAAGTTTGTTTATTTGTTTGAACGCGCTTTTCTCCGGAGCTACTGATCCATTTTGAAAATTATTGTTTTTGCGTTTTATAACTCATTAATTAAGGAAGTAGATCAAAAGACGCAGGTGAAGTCGCGAGACAGCGCGAGTCTTAAGATATATATTAAAAAATCGGAGTTTTATACAAGAAATAGATTACAAATGGTTATACATAAACCCCATTAACTTAGTTGTTTTAGCGTTGTAGCTAACTTTGAAGTTGTTTTAGTTACAAATAGAAAAATGCGGCTACGTGTAAGACGAAAGCTGAGTGGAGCTTTCAGATACTATTCCTTTACTCTGGAAGTCAGGAACCACAAGTACGCCAGTTCAAGTCGAATTTTACCTATATGTTTACTTCACAAGGAAAACTCCTCGAAGATTTAAAAAACAACAAGCTTAGTTACGATGTTCTTTGATAAGTTATACAGTTGGTTCAATGAACGTGTGCTACGCATGCCGCGTACGAAGAGAAGTCTTTTAGAACTCGGAAAGGAAATTAAAAAAAGTTTCATAAAGAATTAATCAAAGTGGCGGGTGAAATTAATTTCGCGTTAAAAAAGATTATATAAATAGATAAAAGCTATAGACTCCATACGAGTATAATCTATACATATAATAAAATTCTAACTGAGTCGAATATCTGTACCTTAAATATTTTTTGGAAAATCTTATTGAAATAGACATTATTATCGGTATAGAGGCTGAATCTATAGTTTTTAAACTTTTTGTCTGTCTGCCTGTATGTCTGCGATCGCATCACGAAAAAACCACTGGAGGGATTTTAACGAAATTTGGTATGATGATACCTGGTTATTCGAGGCAACATTTAGGATACTTTTTACTGCGGGAAAATATCTCATCTCCGAGAAGACTATACTAAGCGAGCGGAGCGAGATTGAGTCGCTAGTATAAATATAAGCATGGCACAAGTACCGTTACTCAGTACCTCGTCTCTACTACCGTATTTTTATGTTAAAAATACGTAACTAAATAATACTGTAATACATAAATAATAATATAACCTGTACTTACTAATGGAAAACACCTACATATGTGCTTAGAAAAAATGACACATTCGACTCAACAAGAAGAGTCGAGTAAACAAGCTTTTTCTTCTACAATTTTATGATATATGTAATTTTCTTGGTTATTCTTAGCCCGACATCACGTTTTTCTCTTTCTTTTTCGAAATTTACTTGCCTATGCAAGCCATGCCTTGCCTATGTAAAATAAGAGATGCATGTGCATGTCTTTTTTTTAGAGATACCACAGTGACATACATACCTACGTACGTTGTTACGAGTAAGTAAATGTACTCGGCCAAAATAATCATGTAATGTATCGATTACACTATACTTCATTAATCTTCTTATAACTAGCAGAACCCGCGGCTTCGCTCGCGATCAAACTACGAAAACTACGAATTTTCATGCAAATATGTCGAAGGAATAAAAAGTGTCATACAAACTTTTATCCCCTATTTGAGGGTTGAATTTTGAAAAAATCATTCCTTAAGGGTTTGGCCTGTGCGTTGATACATCAGTCAATCTCTTGCTTTTTATATATATAGATGTATAGATATTATATTAATTCTTAATCATATAATTTATTTCATGTATCTCGGAAACGGCTCTAACGATTACGATCAAATTTTGTACTTAGATTAGGTTTTGATTTTTAAGTATATCTATAAAGGTATCTTTTCTGGAAAAAACGCAATTTTTACATATATCTATTCCGAAAAAACACGATTTTGCAAAAAAACGGCGAGCGAAGCTTGGTCGCCCAGATACTTAAACTAATCGGTTACTTTCATAGACTATATTTAAAAGACAGTTTTCTTTTATTATATACGACAGACGTCTTGCTTTTTATTACTAAGGCGCGTTGCTATGAAATACTTGCAACTGATATGACCTAATTAGGTCTAAATACAAATAAATCAAAAAGTAATCTGGCAAGTACATTGGTAATTGCAATGCAATTATGGAACTTTTTTTTGTCGCTGCCTAAAGGAATTATAAACTACTAGCAATTCACCCTCGCTTCACTCGGGTTCATCCCTAGGTACGTTTTAACGGTTAATATGAAATAGATAGACTATATATTATATATACACAAGTACAAAATAAATAATTCTGAACATTTCGATTTCCCAGCCATTTTTTTGGGGGTTTCCCCTATTTTTTTTTAATACTTAAACTACCCCTGAAACACCCCCAATGAAACAAAAAAGAACTATTCAAATCGGTCCAACCGTTTTTGAGTTTTAGAGAAACTAACGAACGGCAGTTGATTTTTATATATATAGACTAATAAAAATGTTAAGAAAAAGGATGTGAATAATTTAAATTCAATGGACTCTTAACTTACTACAGTTGAAAAAGTTTCATAATTTAATCGTGACTTTTTGAATGAAAGCTCAGACTAAAAGCGTAGCTTATTGCACTGAACCATTTTTGGAGCCAACATCGGTATAAATTCGAAAAGCTTTTAAAATATAAATATATAAACGAATCACATTCCCAGGCTCAGTTATATCTCGTATGTAGACATGTATGTAGGTTAGTTGTCTGGATTAAAACAAAAAAACTAAAGTTGAACGTGGCAATGATACTAAAATAACGTATACTTTATGTTATTTTCAATGATAAGAACATATAAAATATAAATTAATAGATTTTTACCTTTTGCACTCTCATTTATAGTTAAATATTTTTTAATATGCAATATAGACCTTAATTAAAAACAGAGTGGCCACAAAATATTAAAAAATTTGAACTTTCAATTCGCACATACCCGCTGGGGTTCATAAAATTGTTGAATAAATAATTAGAAAAAAGTTCAAAATATATTATTATGTACATATATTATTGTATGGAGAAACAGTAAGGATTAATCTTAAAAATTTAAGTTGTATTAATAAAATAGTACCTGGGCGACCGAGCTTCTCTTGAAGTTCTTTTTTGTTATATCGTATTTTTTAAGATAAATACAAAAAAAAACAAAAGTAAAAGCTCCGCATCCCGACTGGGATTTGAACCCAGACACCTGTGTTTGTCAACCTTGCGCCTTGGCCGCTTTATCATCATCTTTATACCTGAGCGTAAGAAATTAGCGACCTTATTTTGTGTGAAATAATGCGAAAGAAAACCGCATGAAACCTCGAAAACATGCGTTTTTCCAGAAATAAGACTAATCTAGATAGATTTGTCGTCCCCGAAAACCTCCACACACCTAATTTCAGCGAAATCTTTAGAGCCATTTTCGAGATCGCCGGTATAAATAAATATACAAGAATTGCTCGTTTAAATATATAGTATTAGATTAGATAGCTCAATTGTGTCACTTTTGTATTTAGATAGGTTATAATTTAGTTGATCGACCTGGCAGAGGTCGTCCTGTCCAAATATCAATAAAGTCTGTTTATTAAATAAATTGAGTTCACACAAAAATCCTATAAAAAAAGAACATTCAGTTTTTTCCAAATTTTCTATTTCTCTAAAAGTATTAGTCAGACTTTTAAAAACATTTAAAACACATGATGCCGGAGTTCCACAGGTGTCTGTTCTCTCTGCGACTCTTTTCCTGCTACACATCAATGACCTACTATCACCAGGTATTGTTGCGTATGCAGATGACAGCACAGTCATAGAGAGCTATGTGTCCGGTGCAAAGGACGGAGGGGTAGCAATACGTTCTCTGAGAGAGGCCATGGTGGAGCGTACAAATGCGACCTTAAGTCTTGTCTCACAATGGGGTGACAAAAATCTGGTAGATTTCAACGCCGCCAAAACGCAAGCCTGTCTGTTCTCCGCAAAAAGGAGTCCGTTCAACTTGACTCCTACTTTTCGCGGTGCACCTGTAGAGGTTTCCGACAATCTGGAGCTTCTCGGCATAAAGTTAAGTGCAAATCTTAACTTTGGCGACAACATCGAGTCAAAGGCACAGACTGCGGCCAAAAAACTGAGCATCCTTAACAAAGTAAAGCGATACTTCACGCCTGGACAGCTTCTCACTTTATATAAAGCTCAAGTCCGATCATGCATGGAGTATTGCAGTCACCTTTGGGATGGCTCTGCAAAATACCAACTTGCCGCACTTGACTCGGTGGAACGCAGAGCCAAAAAGCTAATCGGCGACGAGAAGCTGGTGAAAACTAAGCTTCACAGCTTAACACACCGTCGCCAAGTTGCTTGTCTGTCGGTCTTCTACAGGCTGTACTTCGGAGAGTGTGCCCACGAGCTCCATAGTCTAATACCGCCATCACCATTCTTCTATCGGAACACCAGACGTACTGCAGGATACCATCCTTTCTTGGTTGACATTCCGACCATTCGCACTAAGCGCTTTGCATCATCTTTTATAATGCGCACAGCCAAGAAGTGGAATGCCCTGCCTGCGTCTGTTTTTCCGAGAGTGTACGACCTGAAACTCTTTAAGGTGCGTGTTAACAGGCTTCTCTTGGGCAAACTCGCTACATCGTAGATCTTATCTGTGCCTTCGAGCTCAGATGAAGGTCAAGAGTATGCCCATTATTAATAAAAAAAAAAAAAAAAAAAAACAAACACACATACATTAATTTTTATATATTTAAATTGAATAATCAGCTCTTAAAAAATCTACACATATTCTTTTTCTAAGCTCGAATAAACTCGTCAAAAATCACTTAGAAAAAACTTATCCCGTACTTTAAGCCACGAATTCAACATTTATCCGAACAACTATATTTAAATAAATTTCAAATTTCGCTCACCGTTTTAGATTCTCGCTAAACTTGATTTCAAGGAAAAATACTTTGAAGGAAATTCATGTTTTTGTTATTATCTTTTAAGTAGATACGTACCTCTTATCGTCTATATTATTCTAGTGGTTTTTGCCTATGCATTCATTATGAGAGACCAAACGCTTGTTTTTATGATTATGTCAGCCTCCATAAATAAATAAATATGTTGGGACATTACCAAACAGCACCATCTAGTTCCATGGTAAGCTACGAGGTTCATGTTATGGATACATAGTTGATACACTACACATATATAACTTTAAATACATACAAATTATAAATATAAACACCCATGACGGGTACACACATTCGTGCTCATCGTCCCAGCGAGACTCGAACCCGCGACCGCTGGCACATCAAGTAGGGTCACTACAATCTGAGCCAAATGTGTCGTCCATAAAAAATATTCTAACCCTGTTCTAAAGTGAATATCAATTTTTTAACATCGACTTCATTTCATTGATCATCACATCAAATAATAAAATCGAATAAGTGCGGGTCGAGTTCGTACACGAAGGGTTCCGTACGTATTTATTTTTATTATTGATATATAATATGAAATGTAATTTAAACTTATAAAAGTAATTAAACAAGAGGTGACATATATAGTCTTACCTATCAAACTTCGCAGACGTAAATGTGTGGGCATTATCTATTAAATTTCACGTACGAAAATTTCGTAAAACTGAAATTTTAATTGTATTTGATTTATTTTACAATTGTTAAATTTGTCACCAGCTTTCAAGAGAATCATGTTAATTTTTAAACCTGTAGAAGCATCATTTACATCGTATAAATGTTAAAATCAACGAAAGTTACTTACAATTCCATATTATATTTGGTTAAAGTACATTTTTAATTTGAATTTTAAAATACATTTAGAATATTATTTCCATATATCTTACACAATAAACGGTTTTCCATAAATTTTTCGATCCCGTTCGTGGTTTTTAAGTATACCATTGTTTTCTACCCCAGTTCGCGTTACCGAGAGAGAGCCTTCCGAAATAGAATTTCTGTAAATTTGCATCTATATTGGATCAACGGCACGATCGCGACGCGATTACTCGAAAGACGCTTTGATGTTTCCCTTCAAAATACCGTTATTGTTATTGATAACGATTAGCCGTAACGAGAAGCTAGAAAGGTATGTAATACTGATTGATTTTTTTCTGACTTTTAATGTTGTATGGATAAGTAGAAAAAAATAATGATGAAAATGGATGGATAGGTTTCGATATAATAATGTAACAAAAAAGCCTTAATATAAAAGCTACATTTGAAAATAATTTTAGAGGGAAATAAGAGCTTTCAAGCGAAAGCTTGGCTGTTAGTAATATTAAGGATATAATTGGCTTATATATAAGAAATATTAAAAGCCCTTAATAAATATTTTGTTTTTTACTAGCGAATTACCTTTGTTTCGCTCGGGTGCGTCCTGAGGTGCTTAAAAGTTTGCCTGTTTATATTTCGTCCTTTTGTAACGTCCTACTGCTAGGCATGGCTCCTCCTTTACTACAAGGGCCTTTCAGGCCTTAATTGAATACTTAATTTCATCGAAGTTCTTCCAGCCATATCAGCGTGAAGCAGTGACGAACACACAAACTTTCGTATTTTGAAAAGTAGTCTGATAATAATATTTTTCTGGTCTAGTGATTCTAGCTATTAGGGGTAGAAATCCTCCCCTATTGTCCCCCTTCAACCCAACACTTAGTGTTTAGTATCAACCAGACCATATGATTGACTTCGTATACAAAAAAAATGTATGTAAGACTACATGAATGTTTTAGCATTCTAACATTTTTATATCTCAATATAGAATAATTAAAAAATGATAAATATTTTCTTATATATATAAAGCACATGAATAGATAAGTATTTCTTCAAAGCCTTCACATAAAGGTACACTGCTACATACAGCAGTACATTTCACGTTGACAAAACTGTTTTTTTCGGGCTCGAACTGTTGACAATGTCAAGCTGAGCGTGTCACGATCAAAAGAAAACGCAAATGGTTGCGCAGTTATTTGATGCTTTTCCTCTGTAGATATCATATGCTTTAAATATATGAGAGAAGGGATATATACTTACACATACTCCTTGCAGGTGCCGAAATTGTCTGTTTGTACTCTTTAGCAGAGGAAACTTCTATAAATCTCATCTTTGCGTACTCTTACATAATATGAAGTTAAGGATACCAAACTAAAGAGTCGACTATCTTGTTAATATTTCATATCGTTGCAAGTCTCGTTATTTATACATATAATAAAATTCTGAGTCGAATTTGTACATTAAATATTTTTTGGAAAATCTTTTTGGAATAGTCATTATTATCGATACAGAGGCGGAATCTGTAGTTTTAAGAATGTTTGTCTGTCTATCTCCCAGATAGACAGACAAACATTCTTAAAACTCCCATATATCACGAGAAAACCACAGGACAGATTTTGATGAAATTTGGTATGATTGTAGCTGGTTATCCGGGTCAACGTATAGGATACTTTTCACTGCGGGAAAATATCTCATCTCTGAGAAATTTATACTAAATGTTACAACATAACGTTTTTAATGTTTTTAAACGGAATTCTAATTCTTTTTCTAAACTAGAAGTAGTCTATGTTACTCCTTGTAACATCAACTACAAACAAGTCAAAGTCCCATTAAAATCAGTCCAGCTATTTCAGAAATTAGCCGGAAGAAACTGACAGACAGACAAAAAAAAGTGTTTTTCTAATAAGCATTGTATATAATTTCATATGCATTTAATAAAAAGCTTTTATTTCGATATTACAAACAGACACTTCAATTTTATTCATTTTATAGATTTTAAACGTACAATAAAGAATATATATATACTGGGTGGTCGGAACGTTGACGTCCAAAAATTAAATTTAGGTCCCTCGTATTGTAGGGTGTCTGAATCACCTCCATGTATGTTACGCGACTTTTCATAGTTTTCGAGTTATGATTTATTTATTTTTTGGAATTTTTGAGAATTTTCCACCTGACCAACTTGAAAAAATCTAAAAAAAAATTGAAGACTTAGTCGAGATTTGGTTTTTGCAACTGAATCTTTATAAGTAGTACTTGTATAAATAAAATAATCAGCTCCGCAATTGTGATGAAAGTTATGAAGATGTTGGTCTTAAGTGAAAAAAAACGTTATATTATATTTACGTATATTTATTTTCATTCAACAGCAGATATCAGATACCACGTGTACCTTGTTAGTACATCATTAACAAATCTTCCAACGGTAGCATTTCTGTACAGGTACTTCAATTACAATAATTAACATAAACCATTCTCTTTATATTTATTTATTATTCATAAAGGAAACAACGCTCAAAATCTACGTGTAACGTTCTGTTGTTTTATATTTTTCCAAATAAATAAAATGAAAGGTACTTATAAAAATATTTTCAATTGGCAAATAAAACATTCGTTGTAATATAACTTTATTTAATTTATATATTGAAAGTAGAGTAAATAAAGAGTACAATTTAAATGGTATGAGGATTGAGCAAGCATCATAAAAGCTTCGTCTGACAGCAGATATATGTATACGTTATATATTTATTGTAGTTTAAAATATTATTTTCTATAAGATAAAGTGATTTTTTTAAACTATCTCCGTTGCTAGATTCATTTTCATCTCAAGAAGTTTATCTCGTATGTATTTAGTAGATATTGACTGGTTAGTCTAGTGGCCAGCTATTATGGCAATCGTTTCTGGAGGTCCAGGGTTCGAGTGTGAGTCATCAATTACAATATAGGGCATATTGTAATTGATCGAGCCGAATATGATTTTATCTATCAAAAAATTCTTAATAGCAGTCCGGAGTTAGAATGTTAGTGGTGCTACGAACCCGTGTTGCGATGAATACCATCGAGTGGAATTATCACCCCATCAGACTATAGAAGTGAAAGGAATAGAGAGTGCACGTTGTTTGCGCACTACTTTAATCTCCTGCGCAAATTGCTTTATCTCACTTCTGGGTGAGATGGGCCACCATGGCCGAAGTTGGTCAGGAGGACATTATAAATATATTATAAATAAATATATTGTTGGAACATTAACACACAGCACCATCTAGTTCCATGGTAAGCTACGATGTTTGTGTTATAGATACCAGATAGTTGATACACTACACATATATAATTTTAAATACATACATATTATAAATATAAACACTCATGACTGGAGTACAAACATTTTTTTTTTTTTTTTTTATGAGATGCAGTGACAAACGAGCAGACAGACCACCTGATGGAAAGTAGTACCTGTCGCCCATAACACCTACGGTTCATGCACTTAGGTTTTACGTAACAAAAATACAGAACCACAGGTGCGTTGTCACTGTGAGGACTAAGATGTTATGCCTCTTGCCTGTAATTGCGCTGGCTACCTTATCCTTCAAACCGGAACACAACAATGCAATCATTGTTGCTTGGCGGCAGAAATAGATAAGGGGGTGGTACCCATCCAGTCGGACTCCTCAGGCTTGACAGAGTCCTACCACCGGTAAATCTGTGCTTATCACACAAATGAATGTTCCCGGCGGGACTCAAACCCGCGACCGCTGGCACAGCGAGTAGGTACACTACAAACTGAGCCAAACGAGTCGTCATTATATATATTATTCATTTATTCGTCATTATACATATATATTATTAATATTATAAACATTATCAGCAGTATTAATTTAAGTACGCTTCTCTCTTATTTCCTTTGTGATGCGATATTTTTAACTTAACTAAAAATCTCTTATTATCCTATATAACTCTCGTAATGAACAAACAGACAGCTTAACACAGAGAAAAATATAAAATAATAACTTGATTTATTTACCAAATTCCATACACAAATCTTTAAAAGATTGCTTTTTATTTCTATAATTGTAAATTGTGAAGTGATTGGACTAACGCAAACCGTAACTATCCAGGGATCGAGTAAATAACTTAATGAGCTTTTTGTCATAAAAATAAGACCACATACAGAAAACTTATGTTATTATATACTATAATAAAATTATTATTATAATTATTAATTATTTATTATAATTATTATTATAATTATAATATATTAATAATTATTATATATAATTATTATAATTATATATAATAATTATTATTATAATTATAATAAATATTATGTTATTATATACTATAATAAAATTATTATTAAGGGTATTATGAAATAATACAAGAAAATTATTCTGATGCATTTATTACAGTTTATTTACAGCATTTGTCGACGATATGTTTTCACAATGTTTCGTAGTCTTCTTAGTTTATTTATCTTATCCTTCACTCTATAACACTATTCTATTTTAAGCTAAGACAAAGTTTATAATTGTTGTAACTTTTGCTTATTGAAACAATAACTTATTTACAATCTTCCCAAATCAGTTAATGAAATATTCGTTTTTAACCTTAGATTCCGAATATTAACTTATATTGCAAAATCATTTCATTTGTATTTTATAAGGAACATAAAATTGACTCAATTTGTATAGGAAGTAATCGTTTTAGACCAGTTAGAGGTTTAAGTAAACTTTCTATATTGTCAACGAATGTAGAAAACTAAAAAAATACAAACGACTTATCGTATCGCCAAATCACGTGGTCAAATGTGTTTTTTTTTAATTTATCTAGTTTTCTATTAGCAAAAATGATTATGGAAACTTTTTAGTTGAACTTCTAACTATCTAGTAGAATTGGTGTAGCTAAATATTTACTGACAGTTTACATTATAAGTAACACTAGCGACTCACCCTCGCTCCGCTCGGGTTCGTCCCTACTTACATTTAAAAGCTTAGTATAGATTTTTCAGAGAAGAGATAATTTCCCGCAGTAAAGAATATCCTATATGTTGACCCGGATAACCAGCTATTATCATACCAAATTTCATCAATATCTAACTAACTGACAGACAGACAGACAAAAACTCTAAAAATTATAGATTCGGTCTCTGTATCGATGATAATGTCTATTTCGATAATACTTTGCAAAAAATATTTAGTGTACAGATTCAGCTTAGTTACAAATTTATTATATGTATAGATAATGCGTCATAAATATAACCAAAAATATCAACTGGCACGATTTGAAGTTATTAATCAATAACCAACCATCGTTTAGGGATAAGGAAGTAATTTGGATTACCTAGAAGAAATGTTTTCTAAAAGGTCCACTTTTACTTCATTTTATATAAACTGTCTCTATTTTATGTTTTAAGGGACAATAAACTATTACTGTATACGATAATTGTATCATATTTTTCGTTTTAAGTTTATTTTTAACAGTAGATCTTTTCTTTCTACGTGTAGCGGAAATAAAGTGCAATAATCTTATTTTACCAATCAATCTCCATCAAGTCGTTACCATTCTGTGGCTTTACCAAAATAAAATGTACTATCTGCACGCTTAAAAGGCATTAACAAGATTGAGTTGAATTTTCATTCTTTAATTATATATTAAAGATAACATAAATTAAAATAAGTATTATATCATACTCAGAATATGTCACTATATCTGGAATTAAAATAATAACATATTATCGTTGTAATAAAATAGAATAAAAATAGACTTTCTAAAGCTCTTAACAAAAAGTGACCTATTTTTATTCATACTAAGCTTTATTTTCACAACATTTTAAATGTCATTGTAGTACAGTTTGTCACGGTATCTATTCAGGAAATTTATATAATATTATGGTAAGAATGAAAATCTATCTTCATATACATTAAATTTATTGTATACTGGCGACTCACCCACGCTTCGCTTCGGGTTCGTCCCTAGACAAAAACAAATCCATTCCACGGGAACCGCACATTTTTGCGAGACAAAAAGTAACTTATGTGCTATTCCAGACTATAATCTATCTCTATGCCAAATTTCATCCAGATCCGTTCAGCCGTTCTGGCCTTAAAGAGTAATAAACATACATCCGTCCATCCTAACAAACTTTCACATTTATAATATTAGTATGGAATATGGATTTCATTTTAGTAACGTTCTTATTTATTCCAAATGTGTTAGTTTTAATTGGATCATTATCGTGATAATAGCTCAAATAATGATAGGTATAATGTATAATATGCAGCTAGGCAGACGTTGTCCTGCCATAAATCTCGTTCGTTGCAACCTATAGAGCCCAACTATAGCTAAACACCATTCAGGTGACTTCATAATGCACAAAATACCATCAAAATTGGTCCAGTGATTCAGGATGAGAAGAATTACGAAATCTGTACACTGGAATTTTATATTAATAGACGAGAAAAACAACTTCGCATTAGTTTTGACATATTTCATTGACACTATCGATTTTTTTTATTGAAATCTCCAAACTATCAGAATCAGTAGCCATCATATTAATCAATTACGCTTTATACATTTGATACGCGTCGATTGCATCAGTTTGTGTTTGATCAAGCAATTAATTAACTACTATTAATTGTAAACATACACAAAGTGATCTGTTCAGGACAAACAATGGTCGCATATACTGGTATGATATCATAACTGGTATTGTGCAACATTTAGATAGTACATGAAAGAAAAGTACCTTAAATATTGAAAATATCAATTTCTTAGCAAAATATCGTATTATTTTTAAAAATTATAATAACTACATCCAAATAATTTTTAAAAATTTTACTTGAGCCGGTAATTGAAATAACTAAAATTGCAAAAAAATAAATCGATATTGTAATCGATTTCGATAGGGTTTAAGACAAGGATACAATTTGTCCAGCAAACATTGTGTCTAGAGGAAGAGGTTCAAATGTTACAAGAAATTAACTGACACTTTTCCTTCAGAAAGAAAGCTGAGTCAGTGTAAAAATCGTAAAAAAACAGCAACGATCCAACTCTAACTCTAATAAAGTAGACATTATTGTTTACTTTTTCTAGCTAATCTGTCTTTTTGACTTCACTACGACGAACTCAATACATCAAAATTAAAAAAAACGGCCTCTAATGTCATATTTTTTAATATTAGCTAGCTTTTATTAAATCAATGTACGATTCATACATTTATAACAGACTTCTGAAAGGAAACGAATTTAGGTGTATATTTGGGTGTATGTTATTTCGAAATCATCGTTCAATTATAACGTGGCTTTATTGATTTTATGCAAATAGGTTCGATCGAGGGTGGTCCCATATAAATTTCGAGAATAACTCCACCATTCTAAGGGTGAAATGATTACCAATCATTTTAAATTATTTTAAAGTCAGTGTGCCTTTTACGTTTGTAAATCTGATTTTACAATATGTCCATATTCGCGAAATTATCGTCTTACGGTTTGTTTTACATAGGTTAAGCAAATGAGTTTCAATATAAGTTATTTTATATGCCATTTCATGTGTTTTTATCTTTAAAATTGATATTATAGTAAACTAATGAGATTTGAATAATGTCGAAAACATTTAACATTAAACCTTTAATTAACTGTGATACAGTAAACATTTTACATATTTGTTATTTTAGAAATAATAAACCTATATCTCTTATTTCATACTAACGTGTAACTTTTGTTTTCCATGTTTCTTATAACAATATTTCTATATCTCAGTTCTAAATAATCAAATTAATTTTTGTTGTGTACTAAAATTAATTTATACAAAAATAAAATCGGGATTAGAGCAACAGTCGCTCCTTCTATCTAAATTATCCTTAGCTCGAATCCATTTTCCATGGCAATGTGGCGCTACTAAAGCATAGAATCGTGTGGCATGACTCGCCACGCCGTGCCCACCACACCGCCAATTGAGATCACGACGAAGGGCCGCCGCTTCACACATCACACAAACTGTATTACCTGAACAATAAAAAATCAGTTAAAATGTACAAAAAAGTTTGATAACTTCTCATTGTAAAGCTACGAGTATCTTTTCAGTTTTACAATGATTGCTGCAAAGCATTCAAGACGTCGGGAACCAATAATCAAAATAAATTTGCGAAAAAATCCAGAAAGATAATTTTATTTAAAATGTCAAATATTTGCGTGAAATCTAAGAAAGTATAATTTAATTATGAAGCTTTCAACTTATTAATTAATTTAGAAGAAAAAATCTTTCAGATAAAAATAAAATCATAGTATATCAAAGTTCAAGAACTTCTGAAGTAAGTACAATGTAAACTTTTCTAAATTTATATTATACAAAACGGTTAAACTAAAAGCTGTGGCTGTTAAGTAACGGCTGTGGAACATGGGTCCATAGGTTCGATTCCTACATCTTACTTAATGTCTTCCCGACCAATTTTGGCCACGACGGCCAATCTCATTGAGACTAGCCGCGCAGGAGATATTACAGTGCATTGGGTATGCGCGCAAACACGTGCACTCTCTATTGTTGTCACTCTCATACTGCGAGGGGACGACTCGACACGACCAGTGAGAGATCAACTGCAGGACCGAGTGCAACACCCACCAGCCCACCAACTTCCCACTCCGGGATATTACTGGGACTTCCTAAATAGAAAAACTCAATAACTAAACTTGGCGCGATCCGGGACTCGAACCCAGGACCTTCGGATATGCAGCCGTACAAGCTAGCCAGTACACCACCGAGGCAGTAAATAATGTAATTCATATAATGAATATTTTTTTATCAAAGACATTTCCTTAGGCAACTCTAGCTAAATTCTATGTTGTGTTTTGTGGTGTATGTAAAGGCACCACTCAGAGAGCACGTAAAGCCATCAATCTCCTTTGTTACTGCTCCATCATGAATGAAGGAACAGAAAATTGCACTTTTGTTTGAGCTTTGAGCACATGGCTTCTATATCTATTAAGTTGATGTACAAAAAGATCTACAAAGCATACAAAATATAGTTAACTATGATACTTCACGTAAACTACATAAATAGTACACGTCCCATGGCTACAATATGGTGGGTATGCCTATATGACTGCCAATAATCCACACCTGACTGACAATTTAATACGTTGATTGAAAAATGTATATAAAAAGTTGAAAGCTCAGACTTTAAAGGGTAACACCATGTAGAATACCATAACGATATATGTATGTATGATACATACATTTGTACATTAAAAACACATGTTAAAAGTAATAATCATTTGTTAAGTACAAGTTATGATTATTAAATATAATTTTTCAGACGTAGAATTAATTTTAATTGTCTTTAATCCCGGCTTCTTTTCGAATCTCGGGAAATATTACCTGGTGTGACATAAATACTAACAAAAGTGGACTAAGCCATGCAAAAGCTAGAAAGCATGAAATTTAAATTACCTTCGCGCAGAGCTTTGTAATCTGAGTCTGTGTGACACGCCTTTGACACTTTGGTCACTTCGAACTGAACGCAGTATCTGCAACAATATTCATTCATTTCAAACAGTTCTTTTGCTTTTTCCAAAAATATGAGCTTGAAGTTTGAATACATGGATGAGAAAGTAACATAGTTCCTATTATGTTAAAGCTTTTTCTATAGGGATAGTAGAAATATAATTTTTTTAGAAGCTCAAACAGAATAAATATATAAACAATAATAATTTACAGGAACAAGCTTTAAATCCGTAATTTTTACTTCAAGTAAAATAGTCAATAAACTTGACCCTACTTTAAAAATGAGCTCCCTCGGGCAAAACTATCTACATAAATGTTGCTAAGAGAAAATTAAAAAACATACTGGAATGACATTCTAACCATGCAACATAACGATCAGATCATCTTGATGTCAATCTTAATATATTTTTTTCCTAAAAGCCACTAAACAAAGAAATTGAATTGAATTAAATATATTTTTTAATTAAGGCTTTGAAGCCATTAACAAGAAAATTTAATTGTTGAAATAACATCTACTCTAGACTCCTTCTTTGATAAATTGTCATATATCTCATTAGATATTATTTTAAGTAACCATAAAGAATTGTAATTATTGAATTAAGTAGTAATACTTACTCTCTATGTGAATTGGACTCAGGATCGTCAGGGTTGCGTATGCGCAGGTTTTTTCTGATGTCCACAGTTTCATTAGAGTGCCGGCTGACGGATAAACCACCCGGCAAAATCATAGCTGACTCCTCTGTTATAAAAAAATAAAATAAATATTATTTTTTAATTACTTTTTGGCTTATCTATATTATTATTATGTGGATTTTTTTACTAATGCCTAATAAATATTATCCCTTACTTTATATAATAAATTCCATACTGATGATGTTAACGCTTATAGATACTCGTAGAAAACAAAATATTTATCGAATTTACATATGTAAGCAATGCCACGATGTCAGAATATTTCTTCGCTATATACATATTTCTAGTATTTTATAGGCATCGCTTAGTTTCAATTTCTCAGAGATGAGATATTATCCCGCAGTAAAAAGCCATCACCATACCAAATTTCATCAAAATCTCCCCAGTAGTTTTTCCGTGATGCGGTCACAAACAGATATATATACAAACAGACAGACAGACAAAAAATCTAAAAACCACAGATTCGACCTCTATGTCGATAATAATGTCTTTTTCAATAAGATTTTTCAAAAAATAATTAATATACAGATTCGGCTTAGTTACAATTTTATTATATGTTTATTATAGAAAGTCAACTTATTCAAGAAAATTCTTTCTTCGGGTTATATATATATATATATATATATATATATATATATATACATACATACATATATATATACATACCATATGTATTTATAATTCGGTAAAGGTAATTGAGCATAGATATGTATAAAATAAAAATCATGTATGTTGCCATTCAAACAGGTAAAAAGAAGTAAAAAATACACACATGATTTCCCCACAAAGCGCTTTGACCAATTAAATGAAAACATTTTAATCACGTTCATGGCTGTATAAATTTCGATCACAGCCGATACTAGTAGGTATTATTATTTTTCATAAATTCATAACGACATCGATTTATAAATAAATATTTAATAATCTGTCTAGTTGTTGTCCTAAATCCTCTATATATGTTATTTTACTTAAATGTGAAGATTGCGGATTCGATGCCCGTTTAGTTCATTGTATTTATATGGGAAGTTTACATTTTTAAAGAGTTACGTAGTTGCAAACTATCACATTATTGAAGGATCATAACTTTTACAAACATGTATCAAAATTCATGTCGATTGATATCTAAATATAGAGATATTCTAATTTTGTCTTAAATATTTGCCACCTTTGAAGATCTTGGGTATATTGTATCAAATATAGTTAAGAACCATTAAACTATCTCAGGAAACGATGTCACATACGGACAAAGCCTTTAAACTTATTAACACTATTTATTTTATGATTGAAAAAATCAAAACCAATAACTACTTCTCAATTTTTAATATTTATAATTCTACCTACTATTATTATGGCATTGACATAATCTAACCAAAACTATTTACCTCGCAGTGGTACATCACTATCAGCGTTGCATCCATGATGTGTTTGACATGCCCGACGTTGCACTAGTGATGGGCAATGACGGCCACCATGAGCTGGTGCCTGAATGATTCGTCGGCTCCGCACCATGCTACCTGACCCACACGCTGTGTCACATTCTGACCACTCGTCCCATCCAGACACGACGCAATCCAGCACTAAAACAATAAATATAGGTTGATTATTTCTTACTAAAGTTTGTCAATAATAACTAAACAAAAAAAAGAAAATCTGTTGACACACAGAAGAGAAAAAGATTGATTATGAAGCACATACAATTTTGTGGGTAGATGCCATCTATAATAAGTATATAAAAACTTTTAAAACGTCAAAAACCTTTGTCTCTACCGTGGACATGACTGCTGTAAAGCATTCGAAACGTCAGGAATCAACAGTTGAAATCGTTGTAATTATCCGAAAAAAAAAATTAAAATGTCAAATCCTGTAAATCTAAGAAAGTATTACAATTGGGTAATCATTTCTTTTCAAGGAATGTGTAGGTGTTATATTTTTCATTTTTTTCCAAGCTTTTATTACTTCCATTTAAGTTAATTGAAATATTATTAAATATTGGAAGTCGAATTTAAACTAAGTACATCTAATTGTCGTATTGACTTGCAACTTTGACAATATGATTATTTAATAACATTGGAGTGCTCTATAGAGCTGATTTTATAAAAAAAAAAATAATTAAAGAGTGCGTGTATGAATGTGTACACGCGCAAGAAGTAAAACTGCTGTAGGTTATCAGTACTCTTTATGAAATTCAATGTATGTTTTAAATAATTAGGATAGGTGAAATACTAAAAATAACGCATATTAGGTACATTTTTTCGTAACGCATTCACCAGCTTACCCCCCAAGTCAATTATACGTAAAGAAGTTTTACTTTAATACTTACATAAAGTTTTAATATTGCTTTCAGTGAGAATAGAACCTACAACCATCAGAGAAGAGACTTAGTGGCTTTATAATAGTTATCGTATAACTACAGATATACAGAACAATGGGCGAGCGTAGAACAATCTTATTCAAAACCTAAAATCGTCAGCAGAGTGCAGACTAATTCTCTACCATTTATTATTATTTAACTATATTCTAACTCCGGGATTGCATTAAATTTAGTTGCCATAACCAAATATGATTTAATAATTTATGAAAATGAATGAAATGAGACTACGCTATAATTTAAAGTCAGTATTCTGTACACAAAATAGAAATTATATGGATATTTTCAGTGATTTTCTTTAAACAATAAAATTAATTCAAGATACGGAGACGAAATTACACGAAATGTAATTTGGTTTTATTCTTTTAATACCTTAGTCTATTAAAAAAAAATAGCGGACGGTAGCTTTTTCACGGACTTACAATAATGACATTTAATTTAGGTATAAAAAAAAACAATTTAAAACTGTTTGAAAAAGTCTATTTAAATTTACGTTTCAAATTGATTTATTCTCTAGAGTCTAGACATTATTTTTTATATAAACTTGTTATATTAAACAGTATAAATATGTAAAAAAAATATCAATGAGAAATTAAAAATATTTTATAAGTATAAGAAAAACGATTTACTGTTATCCGTTATATAAGGCATAAGCTCACGTAGTCAACGTGTATGGCAAGCTTTAGTGGCCATTAGTCAAACTGGGCTATTATGGAACAGTTTATGACGTCCTTATGGCGCGTGTGAGTATTTCAGAGTTTTATAGCGAATTTTAACCTGTTGAAACGGTAAATCTCTTCTTTATACGACTACTTTATATCATAGTAAAGGTCTACATTTTATAAGCGAAATGCTCATTTTTAAATTACTTTTTTTTTCCTTTTTTTTTTAAATACTATTATCTGTAGTATTACTATGAAACTAATAAGTTTGTATGTTTGAATTATCTGGTCTGTTTTACTAGTCCGATTTAAAAAAAAATACATTTTCTTATAGAATTTTTAGTAAACAAATAACCCTATAATGTCGCTAGTCCATACAAATAATAAAAGTGTAACTGATCTCTGTCTGTATTTATTAACGCAATTTAATCCAAAACAATGATTTTTAGAATTTTATATTCGTTTCATTCCAATCGGTTCATAAATAAAAAAAGTTATGTCAATTTGAAGAATCATCTAGGGAACACCCGAGTGAAATGAGAGTGAGTCGCTAGTTGTTAATAAAATGATGAAAAACAGAAATAAAAGTATTAACTATAATCTATATTTAGCTCCATTATAATAAAGAAAAGCTATTCTTATGAGTCCTATACAGGCTCATAGAGTGTAAGTATTTTATTGTGAGGGAGATAAACCTGTTGAAAGCGTCTCACCTATAAAAGGCTTTGTGGCTGTATAAGCTGTAATAAAATTATTTATGAGATATTGCATGAGTGAGTGATATATAGGTAATAATGGATCGTATAAGTGACAAATATTGAATAGCATCGTCTAATATCTATTTTGTAAAGAATAATCATTAAATAACTTAGTTTTGTTCTTTAAGCTTCTTCTAGCTAAAAGGTCTTTATGGAATACTGCTATGTACCTAATAAGGATTTCTTTTGTATCACATATTTATAACATATGTTAGAATATAGAAGAATATAGATGTTCAATGCTTCGCCGTAATAAAGCAAAGACGTTTAGAAAATATTTTTAATATACGTTACATTAATATTTGTGACATAATTAGCTGAATTTGTTGAAGAAAACAACGGAGTCGCGTAATTTTATCTTATCTTAAATGCCAACATTATAACTTAAAATATTACCACATTTAAAAAATAATGTCTATATTTACATTCAAATTTGCCATTAGACTCATTCTGGCAACTTGAAGATTACAGAATAAGAAGGTGCTATTTTCAAACGTGTTTTTGTGTGACAGCGGTTTTTCCACTGTTATTACGTTTGCAAAATGGCGGCAATATGTGACGCTTTCAGGTCACGCTCCTTGCGTTTTGTTTAATCAAATTATGTTTCGGGGTTATAGAAAAAAACTAATGTGGAAGAATGTTATTCGAAGTAAAACTTTTTTTATTCTTTAAAATGTATCCAACAGAAAAGTACTAGATACACAATCAGCGACAAATAATATCCTCACCGAATGAGCGCTCATTTGAGCATTTGAGCGTTATTTAAATCTTTTTTTTTTTTGTGAAAAAACTTTAAACAATACATTTAAGGTTAAATTTACATTGTTGTATATTTATTTCAACTAGAACAATTACTTAAACACAGTTGGTGACAATTTTAAGAGAACTTTTGCACGTTCGTCCTACTGTTCTCAATGCTTCCATAAGGTTTGTTTTTATTTTTGAGAAAATATATATATAATAACAATAATCATTAATAAAAATTAGCCTACTATTGTATTCTTTTGTATTTTTTATTCATTAATGATTTTTCTTCTTCTTAAAAGATTTGTTTTTCTTCATTAGGTACAATAAAATATAATATTCGCTTATACCTTAGAAAATTATTATATAATCTCATAGTTTAATTTAATATGATATTAATATACAGGACTTGAAGCCAAGACAATTAATACAATTAATATTGCGTAATACAAGTAAATGAATAGTGATAATAATTATATAAACTTATTATACTTCGTAGTAGATGTATTTAATAAGTTATATACAAGAGAATAATATTCTATTGCCAAAAACAACAGCATCCAAATTTCTATGTAGTGTGATTGAGATGAATCACATCTGTCATAGTTTTAATTAAATGCCTCGTCTTTGCTGAGATAGCGCTGCGAATAACGTTTTGCGAAACCATTGATGGTGGCGTGTAAAATGTAAATATTCATTTGTGTTGAATTTATTTAATTACCTTTTCTGTTTGACAACCGATTTTCTTTTTTATTTTTTTCTGTTTAGTAACTACTGATGAGCTGAAAGAAAAAGTATCTGAGCCCAAAATTTGTTTATTCACTTCAATAAAAAAATATGGACAGTTTATTTTTTATATAAATAGGAAAATTCTATTCATATATATTTTCCTCAAATTATCGTTAATAAGTATGGTTGAATTTCGACCATTGTACGAACAATAGTTTATTTTTTTGAATGAATATGAATATGTTGAGATATTAACACACAGCGCCATCTACTTCCATCGTAAGCTACTCATACACTATATAAAATTTTAAATACATATGTACATATTATGAATATTAACACCCATGACTAGAGTATAAGCATTAGTGCGCATCACACAAATGAATTTCCCCAACGGAACTCGAACCCGCGACCACTGGCATAGCAAGTAGGGTCTTTCAAACTGAGCCAAACGTGACGTCAAATATATTGTGTTACTACAAAGCAGTATTAGCCCATTAGTAACAGGCTTGAAAAGCCAAATAAAACGGGTTCTCTAAATCCCGCACCTTCGCGATTTTCGTATGCGAATCATTTGCAACATGATTATAACTTTCTTCTTTTCGTACGTGCACTGTGCAGTATCGTAAGGAGACCATGTCTAAAAGAACCTAACTAGTTTTCGAAACACGTGTATAGTAGCTTTTATAGTCATTGAACATTTAGTTTGTTAATTTTGACATCTTTTATTACATTATTAGAGTGTATTCACTTTGTTTGAAGCAATAAAATTTATCGATAAACCCATTTTTGCGATAGTTAATATCTATATCTATACATATAATAAAATACCAACTGACAATGAGTCGAATCTGTACATTATATATTTTTTGGAAAATCTTATTGAAATAGTCATTATTATCGATACAGAGGCCGAATTTTTAGTTTTTAGAATTTTTGTCTGTCTGTGACCGTATCACGAGAAAACCACTAGACAGATTTTGATAAGGTATGATGATAGCTGGTTGTCCGAGTCAACATATAGGATACTTTTTACTGTAAGAAAATATCTCATCTCTGAGAAATCTATACTAAACGTTAAAACGTAAGTCCCTAGTATGAATATAAAATTATAAATATCGCAAACGATAACTTTGTCCTTAGAGGTTTAGTTTATAATAATAGCCTAACTAATAAACTAAGTATTCTAGTTGTAATATTCTAATAGCATTAGTTTATCGATTAGTTATCATGCATTGTACACAAATTGTATTGTCCCATCAATATGCGGATTAGGGTGTCTGTTCTAATAGAGATATTGTTGGGGTAAACTACTGAGTAACCGCGAGCTTGTTTGCTGTATACGCATATAGTTTCCAACCTCGCTAATCTACTTGCTAACTAGGTTATCATGGGTTCGATTTTCCGGGCTAAAAAAATATTGATTTCATATAATAAATTCTCAGTAGCAACCTGAAGTTGAGGAGTTAGTGGTGTGTTACACTGACGTGTTTGAGAGAATTTAAAACTATCAGTCTTGTTGCTGATTTTTATCCAGTTTGAAAAATATTTTGTGAAGTTCAAAGTTAGTTATAAAGCCCTTATAATACGTCAGGTCTAAATCCTGATTATACCTGAAGTAATTCTTTATCTTTATTTGTATTATATGTGACATTTTATTTGGAAATTTATAATTATACCTGTTTTTTTTTTATAATTTAAGATTATAGTTTAATCGACATGATCACTTAAAAACCTTAATAATTATTATCATGCTGTATTTTCCTATATCTGAAAGTGCAATTAACATATTAAGTGTAGCGCCTAGATAATATGTATGTGTTAACCATTGTAACTTTTGTTGGTAATTCAATAACTAAATAAATAAATAAATTCTGTTTTTATTCGACTCGTAATAATGTGCATATATTATACATATAGCGTGTCTTGTACCCGTTTCTTCGTAATGTAACTGTTTTACAATTATTTATTTAATTTGGTCCAACCCGGAACTCGAACTCAGGACCTCCAGATCTGCAGCTGTACATGCTAGCCACTAAACCACTGAGGAAGTTACTACCAGGTAAATATTTAGTAATCAAAGTTAATCTAACATCTAAGTTTTCACAAAATAACTTATTTCATTTTGCAAAGTAATTTCTTAACGATACGAACCTCGCCTTTGAATTTTGCACTAATTAATTTAAGGTTATTTGACGTTCAGTGAGGCGTTTTAACGTTTTCGATGTAGGTTTTCAGTTGTGAAAATATTGCTACATATTTATAATTTCCCTAATCACTAGTTTTCTGACACTTTTACTATTCCCTAAGGAACCACTTAATGTGATATAATGTATATTATATCCATACTAATATTATAAATGTGAAAGTTTGTGAGGATAGATGTATGGAGGTTTATTACTCTTTCATGCCAGAACGGTTGAACGGATCTGAAATTTGGCACAGAGGTAGATTATAGTCTGGAATAGCACATAGACTACTCTTTATCCCAGAAAAATGTACGTTTCCCGTGGGATACATTTTTTTTTGTCTAGGGACAACCCCCAAGCGAAGCGAGGGTGAGTCGCTAGTATCTAGCATTTTTAAGTATTGTGTTTAACTATTTTCCTAGATTCAATTTACTTTAGGGAAAGGATGTTCATAAATAGAATATATTACTATTTATTTCTTTACGCAATATAATCTTAATAAATATTAAATCTAACTGGTTTAGTGAATCACACATCACACGTAGTCTCTAGCGATTGTCAAAATAAATGTTTGCCATCTACCCTTATAAAGTGGGTTAAAAGTATTAAAATAGTATTTCACAAACCTTATTTCAGGGTCTTACTGTAAGAAAAAGTCATAACTTAAATGTTATTCCCCAACCTCCAAAGGTAAACACCTTTGAATTTTATATGTTTTTCTCATTTTGTATACTAATCCATTAGCGCTAATACGGTTTAATCCAGTGTTTAAATATTCCAATACGATCGATGTTTATGAATTATTTTTAAGTGAGCTCAAAATAGTTACCTCGTACTGAACTTATAATGGATAACTGCGTGAAACTAAAGTCTAACAAAAAAAAACAAATCTGAACGGTAAAACTGTTTTAAAGGACTTTTTATGAGAGGTTTGGACCTAAAGTTTATTTCTAGAGAAAAAATGAAAAAGCTTTCGAATAATAAAATAAGAGGAATAGAAGATTTATAAAAATTTTACTTACGGCGCATTTATGTTATATTATAGCACTAGCGACTCAACCTCGCTCCGCTCGGGTTCGTCTCTACGTTTTAACGGTTAGTAGAGATTTCTCAGGAATGAGATATTTTCCCACACTAAAAAGTATCCTATATGTTAACCCGGATAATCAGCTAAAATTATACCGAATTTCATAAAATTCTGTCGAGTGGTTTTCCTGTGATACGTTCCCAGATAGACAGACAAACAGACACACAGACAAAAATTCTTAAGCTTATATATCTAATATCTATATATCTATAGCTATAATAGATTCGGCCTATGTATAGATATGTATAAATAATAATGATTAATGACTATTTCAATAAGATTCTCCAAATACATTTAATGTACAGATGGTAAAAATATTCCCTCATTAAATAAATATAAACAGCTGTACAAAGACTAAATAAGCGAATTATTTACGTTACAAAAAATACTTTATTTTTTGTATGAGAAGCTTAAGAGCTTCTAAGTTATTCAGAACCCCAAAAAATATTCTAAATCCTTTTATATTGTATACAGAGTGTGTTAAAGTTTTATAAGATACAGTGTTTATAGTGTTACAAGCCATGATGGTTTTGTACCGTCATAAACTCAGAAGTTAAGTGATTCCATAGAAATAGGCGGCGGTAAAAAGTAACGGCGATATTCGATATGTTTCCAAAAGTTTGTACGAGCTCAATTTGTGATCTTTGCTATGTTATTTATTGTAATATCCTCATAATACTATAAAAAATGTAGGGGTGATGTAGAAAATATGTAATATATTGTAACAGCTAGCGACTCAACGTCGCTACGTTAAGGTTCGTCTTTAGCTACATTTTGACGCTTAGTATGAAATAGGTCTAATTTTTTTCTCGTGAACTTTTCCGAGGCTTTAGTTATTCTGCTATTCGGGGCGGAGACAAATCCAACAAATAAAAAACCATGAAAATCGGTCCAGCCGTTCTCGAGTTATAAGTGTTGTAACAAACCCGACTTTGTTTTATATATAGACTAGCATAATCGATCTCTGTACTAAATTTCATCCAGAGCCGTTCAGCAGCTCTGGCATGATTGAGTAACAAACATCCAAACATCCATTCAAACTTTCACATTTATAATAGTAAGTATGATAATAGATGCATAAAAAAAGACACTGCGTAAAGGTATGTCTTATTTCAGAACCTGGTCGTAATTTAAATATTCTGGAAGCAGCGAAATTCTTATACGTAATATGTTAATTTTTGTTAAGTATTTACCTGCTTCTTTTTGATATTCTTCAAGTATAAATATACTAAGTATTATAAATATATTTACTATCATGTTTTCTTTACCCAGTATAGTTAAACATACAATATTTATTCATATTTACAATGAAAACAACCTTAACATATAAAAGACGCTAGCATTATGCTTACAAACATAACAGATAGCAAAAGTTTTATATATCATATTGTGGTGGAAAGCTTTTACTATGTATTGGATATCCGTGGAAACTTGGTTGGTTGTAGGATTTACTTTATGTGTTTATAATGTAATTATTTATTGTACTGTTTCCCTTGAATGGCTAATAAATGAATGAATGAATGAATAAATGAATGAATGAACAAACAAACAAACGAACAAGTGAGTGACTAAATGAATGAATAAACAAATAAATAAATAGTTTTTTAAGTATAAAAGTTAGCTCTTTACACTGTAGGCTACTTTTAGCACGTCGCGGAAGTTATGCGCAAGCGTTCCCGCGGCGTCCCACTATGGCGGATGGGAGGGGAAGCTTGGGGTTTAGTGGGTAGTACCGGCTCTTCTAGCCGGTGAGCCCCACATAACCACCTGGGGGTTCAGGTGGTATGCGTAAATGCATTCCCCAAGGATAAAAAAAAAAAAAAAAAAAAAAAAAAAAAAAAAAAAAAAAAAAAAAAAAGGCTACTTTTAGCAATAAAATTTTCCAAAAGGCGCTATCGGCATATATATAATACTAGCGACTTACCCTCGCTCGCAACTACTAAAAACTTTCTCTTTATAACATCAGCTATCTGCTAGTGAAAATCCCGCTAAAATCGATTCAGCCGTTTTGGTGATTAGCCGGAATAAACGGACAAACAGACAAAAAAATGTTTTTTCTTATAAGTACCATGTATACTTAAAGTAAAAAGCTGTTATTTTAACATTATAAACAGATGAACACAGAACAGACAGAATATTGTCATATTTGGCTCAGTTTGTAGAGACTCTACTTACTGTGCCAGCGGTCGCTAGTTTGATTACCACTGGGAACATTTATTTGTGTGATAAACACGAATGAATGTCTGTACTCTGGTTATGGTTGTTTATATTTATAAGTAGCGACTCACCCTCGCTTCGTTTGGGTTCGTCCCTAGGTAGATTCTTCATAAGTTCTTTAATAGTCAGTAAAGTAACTTAATTCATCCATACATATTTTAAACTGATATGAGATCTGCCTGTGATTCAAATAAGAGCTTTTATAAGTTCATCTTGTGAAAGACATAGAAAAATATATGATAAGAATATATAATAATATTATGTAAATCTTTTAGGTTTGTTTTTGTTTGTCAGTACCCACTAATTGCTGGAAATACCAGGCTGGTTTGGAAAATTCTTCTAACCAATTAATAAAGAAGGCTGTAAGTTCACTTTACGATCTTTAAGAGCGGAGCAATTATACCTCAATAAACTATACGAGAGAAGCCTTATTCTAAAGGTAAATATTGTTGTATAAATGTATGTATCTATATATAAATAGACAATGACGAAAGAGATCAATCAACCGATTATTTTAAATTGAATTAAGTCAGTTGTTATTTTACTTCTAAAATATATAAAGAGTAAAAAAGTATCGATATTAGCATTAAAATATACTTAATTAATAAGTAAGTACCTGTGCGACCGAGCTTCGCTCTTAGTTCTTTTTTGTTAAATCTTACTTTCAGATTAAAAAAACTAAAAACTTGAATAAATACAAAAACAAAACAAAAGAAAAAACTTTGTATTCCGACCGGGACTCGATATGCATATGTGTCGTCTAACTTGCGCCTTAACCGCTAGACCACGATGCTTACATCCGAGTATAAGAAATTATCGACCATATTCTGCGTAGAATAATGCAAAAGAAAACCGCATGAAAACTCGAAAACACGCGTTTTTCCGGACATGAGACTAATCTAGATCGATTTTTCGCCCCCGAAAGCCCCCACATACCAAACTTCAACGAAATCGTTACAGCCGTTTCCGAGATCGCTGGTATAAATAAATAAAGATATAAAGATATAAATATATAAGAATTGCTCGTTTAAATATATTATAATAGATATTAGATAAAGATTGAAAGACGTTCTTTATATAAGCATTAGAAGCTAAAAACTACGATTACCTATATAGATTTTATAACGATTAAGCATTAATAACAATAGAATTCCACTCACGAACGAACTCGCTATTACTAATCTAGGGTTTAGACAAGATGACATTCTACATACGCCATCGGTAAAAGAACACTAAAAATGTAAGGAAATGATATATCTGAGCGTTATGTCACGTGGTCAGAACATGTGATTTCCTCATTTTTTTTAGTTTTTTATCGATTGTTGAAAATTACTATGTCCAGGCAGATTTTTTAATACATCTATAGTCAAGTTTGTGGGTCTTTAATTGAAACTTTGACAATGCGAGACTGGCCAGCGTTCTAATCGATTTATTTTTTAGAAATACTCGAGGCTACAACAAGATGTCATTCTACAATCATTGTCGAATAAAAGTCTAAAAAAAATGGAAATGGCTCATTTTGTCTATGGTATAATAAAACTTTTTTATTTTAATGTAATAATTTAGAAGTTTTCATAATTTTCATCCATACATTTTTACACTGAGGTGTAAGTCCTATACAATATAAGATATTTTTTTTACTTCTCCACTAATGAATCGATGTTAAAATACAGCGTATTATGTACCTTTGCATAATATATCTTTTTAACGTTCCACTGCTGGGCACGGGCCTCCCTTTTAATACAAGGGGCGTCAGGCTAAACATATTAGGCCATAATCCACCACGCTGGCCAAGTGCGGGTTAGTAGACTTCACATGTATTCCGAAAACTTGCTAGGTTCTCTCAGAAATGCAGGTTTCTTCGCGGTGTTTTCCTTCACCGTAACATAAGATGTAATCATGTTAAAAATGATTCGTATATGAATATATTAGAAGTGCAAGACTCGAGATTTGAATCAACCTCATGATGGTTTCCGAAGCAAACACGTTACCACTCGGCCAACTTACTGCCGTTATGTTATACTCTATGACTGACTAATTAATTCAAACATGTTTAATTCTTACAAAGATTGAAACTTTGGCGTCTAAGTAGACAGTTGCATTCAAACTGTCCAAACAATACAATGACAAATAAATGTACCATTTATTATATCCGCACAAATATATTTATTCATCTAAAAATAGTTGCCATTTCTATATTGTATTTGTTTTTCCAACACTCATGCAGGTTAAACTTAAAATTCATAGCGAATTCTCAAATTCGTTCGACTTCGATAAATCAATTCAACTGTAACGTTCGAAATTCTGAACACTCGTTTTATTTGAGCTTCAGTTTGAAAGTTTGGAGCATTGATACCATTGCTTTCTGAAATGTGAACTCTGCTCTTAGAGCTTAAGGCGTCATTGTGGAACTATATCTTTTAAATAAACTATTTGCTAAGAAGTTAATAATTAAGGTATGAAAAAAAAACTATTCATATAATTAAGATGAAAATATTTGAAAACCGCTGAAAGAAATAAAATTTCCAAGAGAATAATCTATACCTACAGATAAATAAAATTGAAGTGTCAGTAATGTCAAAGTAACAACTTTATACTAAATGCATATGAAAGTATATACGGTATATATAAGAAAAACACAATTTTTATTTTTTTTGTCTGTTTGTCTGTCTGTCTGTTTGTTCCGGCTAATTTCCAAAACGGCTGGACCGATTTTCACGGGACTTTCACTGGCAGATAGTTGATATTATAAGGAGTAACTTAGGCTACTTTAATTTTAGAAAAAGAATTAGGGTTCCGCTTAAAAAAATTAAAACGTACCAAGGGACGAACCCGAGCGAAGCGAGAATGAGTCGCTAGTTCTTGATAAAATAAATTATAGTTTAAAAAACTAAAAAAAATACGCTTTAATAATGAACCGAACTAAAAATATTTTTTAGTATAGGAATAAAGTGAATAACGAGAAATTCAATGTCATTGTGAAAAAAGCGTGGGGTGCTTTGTACAATATTTTTACATACTAATTGTTCTTTTAGAAATCGTACCAATGGAATAATTATAGCGCACTGATACCGCAAGCAAGATTAGAAAATTTTCATAAGCCATGAAGTCCGCCAACCCGCACTTTGCCAGCGTGGTGCACTATGGTCAGAACCCCCTCGCATTGAAGGAAGTCCCTCGACATGCAGTGGGTCGTTAAAAAGGGCTGAATACATTATTTTATTAAATGAAGGTTATTCAAAAAATAATACAATACTTCGTTACAAGTAAGTACTATTAAACCATGCATTATGTATGCAGTTCATAACTTGAGCTCTAATGAGACCGGCCTATTACGTAACGGGGTCACACTGAAAGCCTCTAAGGGCTTGCGATTTCTTTAAGACAAAGCCTATCTTAAACCATAAACCTAGATACAAAACAATAGCTGATTGCAATATTACTCCGCTTACTATTTACTAGCTTTCACCCGCGACTCCTCTCAAGAAGGCGATAAAAAGTAACCTATGTTTCTCACATCAGAGTTCTCAATCCACCACTAAAATTAGGTAAAGCTAATAAGGAGATTAAAGAGTACAAGAAAATTAATAAAAAAAGGATACGTTATAAAGAAGTATAAGGACTTCAACAACATGATAAGACCAAGAGCGATGAAATACATAAAAAATATATTACAAAAATAAAAAAAAGATGAAAACATGTTGACGAAGGAATATAGTATGCAGTCGGAGACATACACGTTTCATCCTTGCTGCGAGATATACATACTCGTATGTATAAACATAAAAAACCCGACTGCATCTGGTTTTTTTTTGTTTGTAATATATTTTTTTATTTACAGCTTTTTAATTTTGCCAATTAGACATTTGTAGTAATATTTAGCAATTTTTCATCCTAAATTACTTTTAAACATAAAAGTTATATATATTTTTGTGATACAATATCTAGACTTTTACCGGTGGTAGGACTCTGTCAAGCCTGAGGAGTCCGACTGGATGGGTACCACCCCCTTATCTATTTCTGCCGCCAAGCAACAATGATTGCATTGTTGTGTTTCGGTACGAAGGATAAGGTAGCCAGCGCAATTACAGGCAAGAGGCATATCATCTTAGTCCTCACAGTGACAACGCACCTGTGGTTCTGCATTTTTGTTACTTAAAACCTAAGTGCATGAACCATAGGTGTTATGGGCGACAGGTGCTGCTTTCCATCAGGTGGTCTGTCTGCTCGTTTGTCACTGAATGTCATAAAAAAAACATCTAGACTATTTACTATAAGCTTTTTAAAAGGCTCGAAATGTTTATTATAGCTTATGCTTTTCATGTATGAAAGAGTCATACGTCTAAGGCATATAATGAGAGCGGCCTATTACGTAAAGCCGCTGTAAAGAACTCCTTGCGATTGCTTCAGACAAAGCATCTTCCTTTAATAAGGAGCTAGAATACTTCCTAGATCTTTTGTTTTTCTTTTCAGAGTGAGCCATATTTTTAGTTTTGAGTTTGTCATACATAACAAATGTAAGTATCGTTTTTAACCAAAAAAAAAACTTTGACAATAAAATAGTAAAAAAAACAGCATGTGTAATATTCTGCATATTATAAAGTACTAGCAGCTCACCCTCGCTTCACTCGGGTTCGCCTCTAGAAAAACAAAAACAAATCTATCCCACGGGAACCGTACATTTTTCCGGGATAAAAAGTGCCTATTTGAAATTCCAGACTATAATCTATCTCTGTGCTAAATTTCATCCAGATTCGTTCAATCGTTTTGGCGTGATTGAATATAAATATCCAAACATACAAACATCCATCTTAACTCTCACATTTATAATATTAGTAACATTGCTATTAACTTGTACATGGTTTCCAGATACTTTATACTACAGCAAACATGATGAAGGGAGAGACGGTATTTCTTTAAAAGTAAACGCGAAAAAATCGTAAAAATAGTTTTATTTCAATGTCAAATATTATCAGACTGCTGTTATAAATGCGAAAGTTTGTTTGTCACACTGAAAGGACTAGACTAAGATAGATACACTATATATAAGTAGTACACAGATAGACTTATAACCTGGAGTTACAAATAAGCTACTGTTAAGCACCTTTTGATCTACGAGCGAAGCATGGTTAAGTCGCTAGTAATAAATAAATCCATTATTTTATTGAAGCAGTGATAGCCCAGTGGTAACACGCTCGCTTGGGAAACCGAGTGAAGCAAGTTCAAATCCCGGGTCTCGCATCTCTAATATTTTTACATGTGAATTATTTACAACATGATTACCACTTGTCTTAACGGTGAAGGAAAACACCGTAAAAAAACCTGCATGCCTGAGAGAACCTAGCATGCGAGAGTCGCTAGCGTAGAAATAAAAATAAAGCTTAAAAGTAAACTTTCCAGCCTTACAGTAACCAAAAAGACCTTATAACGAATTTTGATAAAGTTTTGGTCTAGCCCTTTGTACATCAAAAAACCTATAACAGATGGATTAGTAACTAAAAAAATGCACCCTTTTCAAATACCTAAAACGTTTCCTGTGAATAAAAAAGTACCATTTTTCCAGACGATACAGTGATAGAAGAATAAAACAAAAAATATTGCATACTCCATTCAAATATGTACATCTAAGTACACATAGTGAAAATATTCGCAAAGCTTTTTCGTATTGGGATGAAAACGGGGGAAAAATTCCAAAGAAAGAATTTATGTGTTCGAAATATTTATTACACAAATAAATAACTGTCTAAAGAATCCCTGCGTATATCAAACATCCTTTGTAGGCTGAGCCGGTTAATGCAGTAAGGTTCTTATTTTGAGACCAGATTTCTCAAACAATATATAAAGCCGATTAGACTGTGGTAAATAAAAGATAGGTACATTTTCTGTGGTTTGTGAATCGGAGCAGGCAAGTTGGTCAGAAGTTAATTTGACTGTCAAGTTTTTAACTGTACCTATTAAAAAGTAAAAGAAATATATTTTAATACAAATGTCTTTTTTTCACAAAATTGGTTAAGGTTCCTTTTTTTACGCTCCAGGTAAGCTCAATTACGGTCAAACATATTTTTCCAAGTTAGGTATACTTCTTGACCGACTTCAAAAGGAGGAAGTACTTAAGTTTCGAGTATATGTTTCCATTATTATTATATTTTTTTCAATGACGAAAATCCCTCACCAAAAGTTAACCTCATAGTAATTTCAAAAAAATGCCTTTCCTTATGGTGGAATAAATGGTGGACTTTGAAGTTGGTCTACCTTTTTATTTAAAAAATTAGCGACTTACTCTTCGCTTAGTTTCGCTCGGATACGATCCTTGGTACTTTTTTGTATTTATTATATTATATACAGCTAGCACCACCTTTTGCCAGATTGTATTACTAACAGAAGCCTTATTACTAGTATTGAGATAATTTAGATTTAACGACACGTTTGGCTCAGTTTGTAATGACCCTACTTACTGTGCCAGCGGTCGCGGGTTTGAGTCCTGCTATGGGCATTCATTTGTGTGATGAGCACGAATATTTGTACTCCAGCCATGGGTGTTTATATTTATAATATGTATGTATTTAAAGTTATATAATATATATTTAGTGTATCAACTACCTGGTATCCATAACACATGTCTCGTAGCCTTACCATGGAACTAGACGGTGATATTTGGGTGTTAATGTAAAAAAAAATCAATTAATGAATCATAGTTAAAAAAAATCTAAGTATAGAATAATAAACTCATCTGATTTTCTTTGTTATTAAGTTATAGAAAGTTCTAAAAACCTATTACAGCAGCAGGTTTTCTAAACAAAATTATTTATCTTTAAATAATTTATACCATTATAGAATGTTTAAAACATCAAGGAAGAGCGCAGAAAAATTGCGCAGCAAATTGTTTTACCCCATTCAGTATGAATACGGTATGAATACGCCTGTAAAAGGGTGCGTAAGCGGAAACACTAATGAGGCCTGAGTTTTTTTTAAATACACGTAAAGTATTCAAGTTCTTTAATATTGAAAATAGGCTGGAATTTTAATGCAGGCACTCATATACCAGCCTCTTGGTACATCTTTGTAATATTTTAGTTTAGTTAGGTATAGTCGATTTCTTTAAAGAGAAATTCATAGTATTGTGAATGGAAAAATATCTGTTTGTAGATCCTTAACTCATTAAATATTTCAAAGATATAATATGTTATGATTAAATTAATAATTTAAATACAATTTTTACAATTTTCAATCTTCATCGATTCATCATTCATGTAGAATGACATCTTGGTCGTATTTTTTTCGATAAGGAAAGAGATTCTTTAAAGACTGGGCCAGAGAGTTGCTCACTTACGCAGTATCCTGGTATATAGATAAAAAATGTTCCTATAGGATATATTGTAATCACCTATATATAAATAGGTCAACACAAAACAGTTCAGTACCTTTTTCTCCTGTTTCTCAGCCGATTTTCTTTTTTTTTTTTGTTTAGTAGCTATTGACGAGCTTTAGTGTGATATAACAGATAAAAAATATATTAGATATAGCTTTTTATGTGTATAGATAGGTAAATTCTATTCATATATGATTTCTTAACATTTTCAATAAGATTATGGTCGGATTTTCTTTTCTATAATATATATGTGTTCATATGAAGCGTACAAAACTGAGCATAAGGACCATGTTTTTATTGAGTTTTTGCCCGCGGCTTCGCTCGCGTTATCACGCGTACCTTTAATTTTATATCCCGCCACGTTTATCAAGATCAAAGATGTCCAATCCCAGAATGCAATTTATATCCTTGCCAAATTTTATCAAAATCGTTTAAGCGTAAAAATTTAACTGCCAGAATTACTTTTAGATTTATTAAGAATATATATTATAGGATTAAGAATTCTTTATTGTATGAAAGAGCCAAAATTTTTTTGTAATTCAGTGGACAAATTTCGAGCAAATCTTTACCGTATAAACAAACAATAAGTCACGCTGAAGTATAAGCATGCCTTTCCACACAATGAACTTATTAAAACTTTGATAACGAACCATTTCCCTTGAATAATTAAAATTCATCTTTGATGCGAGGCTTATGCCAGGTTCATAATTACTTCAGACATCAATAATTATATACTTCTTATGACTAGCATAGTGCCTATGACTTTGCCCGCAAATAAGAAATCGGTCAAATAGAGTCGCATTGCTGTATCGAGTTATGTACCATATTCATGTTAAGTATTTTTTACCTTCTCTATACTAATATTATAAAGCTGAAGAGTTTGTTTGTTTGTTCGGTTGAACGCACTAATCTTAGGAACTACTAATCCGATTTGAAAAATCTTTTTGCATTAGATAACCTGTTAACTGAGGAAGGCTATAGGCTACATGTAAATTATCCCGGATGAATTTACGGTTCCCGTGGGATGATTTGTTTTTGGCTACATTGATATACAAAAACTCAAGATACGTAAATGACATCTTAAATGTGTCCTCAAGAAAAAAGTGCACAATTCGAAATTATACGCTTTTATATATAAAAAAGTATTTTAGTTTTATTCTTTGGTTTGACTTAACGTCACGTGTCAACGCCACTTCTTGAATAGATATTTGTTAGGAAATATGTATTTATGATTTTATATGTATAAACCTAAAGGTTTATATATTATTTATATATAGGTTTATATATATATTATATATATAAACCTAAAGGTTTCCTAAAAGAAAGCGATAAGGCCGCCTTCTTCTATATTTTGTGTATTTTTTTTTCTCTTTTTGGGTGTACAATAAAGAGTTATTCATTCATTCATTCATTCATTTATTCGATGGAATACGAATAAAACACCTGGTAAAAGTAGAAAAGACACAGATGGAGTGATAGGTGGTTTCCTAGGTAAAGTCATAAAAAGGCGATGTTGATCCTATTTTCAAATCCAGGTCAATAAAATTAATCTAGCAATCTCAAAAAATAAGGGAGTTTTTGTACAAAGTTTTATCAATTATTTATTATCAGACGAGATCAGTACTAAGATTAAGCTGTAAATAAGGAACAATGTATAGACACTTTGGCCTTTATAATATCACTGTATATAATTAACTATATTACAGAGGTGGTCGCAAGTTCAATTTTCACACCGAATAATATTTTTATTGAGCCACATTTCATTTCCAAAGTAATATTATAAAGACGCTAAGTTTGTCTGTCCGTCCGTCCGCCTGTCTGTTTGTTTGTTTGGATGTTTATTTATTTGTTTGTTTGTTATTATCTATTTTTGGATTTTGAGAAAATATTATACGTTTAATTTGTGACTCTCTGACAAGTATATAATATAATTAATTACCTTGCTCTTACCTCACACATTAATTTCAGTATCTGCCATTTTACGTTTTACTACCTACTTACTTACTTTGCCTACTAAAATGTTAAGTGAAAAGTCATTTCCACGCAACACTACGTAGACTATACAAAAACATTTTACTCACTACATTTAAAACAGCTTTTGTGGTTTTTCAAATAGAAATTGAAGTTAGAAAAATATTGTAAGTAAATTGCTTTTTATTATGCGTTAAATTACAAATTTAAAATTATTCAAAAGTAGTGAAAATATAATATGATTTTACTATAAGGTATACATTTATGCTGTGAATTCCAAAATAAAATACTTTAATTCAGAAAATACGAAAAAAAAAAATTATCGTCTCTTTCCAGTGTCATCCACGTGACTATTAGATATCATTACTTGATATCTAATACATATATTTAAACGAGCAATTCTTGTATATTTTTTTATTTATACCGGCGATATCCGAAACGGCTCTAATGATTTCGCAGAAATTTTGTATGTAGGTTTCCGGGGGCGAAAAATCGATCTAGGTTAGCCTTATGTCTGGGAAAACGCGTGTTTTCGAGTTTTCATGCAGCTTTCTTTCTTATAATTTTACGCACAATATGGTCGATAATTTCTTACGTTTAGGCATAAGCATCGTGGTTAAGCGGCCAAGACGCAAGATCGACAATAACAGGTGTTCGTCCGGTTTTGAATCCCGGCCGGCTATAAAGTTTTTACATTTGTTTTTTTTTTTTTGTATTTATTCAAGTTTTTAGTTTTTTTTTTAAAGATAAAATTGTTTTTTGGCCAAAAACTTCAAGCGAAGCTCGGTCGCCCAGGTGCTATGTAATTATTGGAATTGTTTATTCTATTACCTATTAATTACAAAATACCAAAGACTTAGGTAAGACATCATTTTACAATCAGTATAGAATAAATATATAAAAAATTGTGTTGTGAAAAATATTTTGAAGTATAATACTTAGGTTTATTATATTCTACAGTTTTACCGACCAATCTCCTTCCTGTCGTCTACATTCTACGTGACATTGGCGAAGTAATCCACGCTAACTGATACGTTTTGAAGCAATTAATGAATGGAATTGAATTATATTGCACAGATAAAATATATTTAATATTTTTTCCTAATTATGAAATGAAGAAGTGATTTCATGAACAGCCATCGTGCTGTATTTTTTACGAACTTTTTAAACTTCTGCAGAGCGTTAAAAATAAATATTAAAAGTTTTAATATAAGAAGCTCTTAACGATAAGTGATTTTTTACTAATCTAGCTATCATAAAAAAATCTGCTATAAAATTTCTACACTAAATATTTAATACGTACGTCATAGTAATGATATTCATTGATTCTATACATTCTATATGATTTTCTAACGTTTGGTGATTAATTATTTATAAATTACATTTATCTTTATTACTGCTCTAGTCCGCAGTACGTTGGCAATAAATTTGTGCTAACCCAAGATATAATCTATATATTATTCAATAAGAGTTTCACTCAAATCTGTTAAGCCATTATAACGTAACAAGTTACACACTCAGCTCTGTTCCCGTCGAATATTGTTAGTATAACAGAATAATAATAATACGAGCGAGCAATTTAAATAATAATATGTGTTATATATTACGTATAAGTAATATTATATAGAGGAAAGATTTGTTTGTCTGTTTCGATTCAATAAACGAAACTACTAAGCCAATTTTAATATTATTTCTGTATTGAGAAGTACATTAGCTTAAAGTATCAAAGCTATATTTTATGTAGCATTAATAAGTTTCCACTCTGAAATATAATCTAAGCTTTTTTTATTATAATTTATAATAATAAGTTTTCTTTCTATTATATCACCTATATAGGGATAGGGAGATCTATCTATATAGGTACTCTATTCAAATATATACAAGTTTTATAAAATTAAACGTTATATTAAGATGTTTTATTAAATTCAAAAATAATTTCACTTACTTTTACAAGCATCATTATTATATTAATTAATTACCTAAATGCTCCAGTCCTATACAAACAACCATTAAGTATTTTATAACTGGCCATAAAAGTAAGGCCAAAAATGATAAGAGCAAGAACAACAAAGCGCCCAAAACTTTGAAACAAAATCTTATCATTTTTGTAATAATTTCTTCCCTAAAGAAATGCCGCTATTAAAATTTCCTTGCGTCGTAAAATATGCAAACTACGGTGTTCGCAATGAGACTAATACTTAAAAATTTGATTATTTTAATGTATTTGTGTGTGTGTGTGTGTGTGTGTGTGTGTGTGTGTGTGTGTGTGTGTGTGTGTGTGAGTGTGCGTGTGCCAGATTACTTATTCTTTTTTTTATATAATTATGTATAATGTATATACTTTAAGTTTAAAGTTACTAATACCCTCTTAGATGTACCGTGTACAGTCTTTAATCTTAAAATTTGGGATTAACTGTTTACTAAAAAAACAAAAATCTAATTGGTTTACAATTGGCATATTTAGAAGGAATTAAGATACACGATTCAGTACATTATCATTTTTCTATTCTATAAAAGATAATTAAGATACGTCTCAGTAAAACGAGGTTATTTTCTCCTTTTCCCCCCTCCAAAATAGGCTTTAGTTTTTATTTTTTTCCCATTACGCACCAAATTGAGATGACACTCGTTACCAAGCAGATTGAAATATATATTTTGTATACAAACTAAACTATGTATATGAAAAGATCATAGTAATATTAAATCAATAAATTCGACAGCAAAATGGAACCAATTTTGCAAGAAAACATGATGGTACATATTATGCGAGGATTAGCCGCTTTTATACCGCAGTATGCGAATTTATGCGACACATGTTAACGTTCACGTATAAAATTTGATTTAATTTTTACGTGCCCATATATTGGCTTGTAAGAGCCGATTTTCGGTGGAATGACAATTTTCTTTGATATATTTCGCTGTAAAACTCAAGAAACCATATCGTAAATTTGACATTATAAGAATATCTCGTATACTAATAATATTTTTCGAAGTTTTTTAACGTATCTATCAGGGCAAGTCATCTATCTAATATATTTAAACGAGCAATTCTTGTGTATTTATATATTTATACTGGCGATCTCGGAAACGGCTCTAACGATTTCGCTGAAATTTAGTATGTAGGAGTTTTCGGGGGCGAAAAATCGATCTAGATTAGTTTTATGTCTGGAAAAACGCGGGTTTTGAAGTTTTTATGCGGTTTTCTTTCGCATTATTCCACGCAAAACATGGTCCCTAATTTCTCACGCTCAGGCATAAGCATTGTGGTCAAGCGGCCAAGGCGCAAGGTCGGTCGGATACTAAGTTTTTAGTTTTGTTTTTTTTTTATATTTATCCAAGTTATTACTTTTTTTTTAAAAAAAAATTACTTTTGGCCATAAACTCCGAGCGAAGCTCGGTCGTCCAGGTATAGATATTAAGCAAACCAGCATATTATATATTTTATTTTTGACATATAAAGACAACCCAATAAACATTTTCGCATTTATAACATTAGGAAGAACTCTATAAACACTTGTCACATTCGATATACCAAATTTTGCAATCTTAGAGACAAATAAACCTTTTTTTTTTTTTTTTTTTTTTTTTTAACGTGTGGAAAACCCTGTTACGGGTACCCGCTCGCCAGAAGCGAGACGGGTTATGTGGGGCTCCTGCCGCGCAAAGATGGTAGGCGCGCGACAGCCTACCCACTAAAAACCACACGAAAGGCCACTCTGTCGCCACAAGGCTGGGGTCACAGGTATCCGGATTCCTCTGTAAAAGAGACAAATAAACCTAGTCTTAAATAAATAAAATGTAATTTTGTTCGTTAAAAAGCACATCATTTGACCAGTGACCAACGGCTAAATAAAAGATTTTTTTTTTCAAAATTTTCGTAATAACCCGAACAAGATTTAAGGAAAAAAATTGAAAAATGTGCCCGAAAAATTCGGAAATTCTGAAAATACTGGTGCTTTCTTATATGAGCCTTTTGCATGTACTCAAATTCAAAAGATCACAAACTTTATTGAAGTTTAACCTAAACAACGTCTATAGGACCAGCCAGTTATTAAAATAAACTCAAAGCTTTTTAATATACTTTTTAATTACACACACATTACTGGGTACAAAAATATTAATATTTAACAAAATGATACATTTTTCATATCTCAGGGTACGGTTGCAATATTAAAATAGGGGTCATGGAGTTCCCCAAGGTACAGCCGTGATAATCCGGTGATTACGTTGTGTGAAATTATTTAATAAAACGCCTGTCATGCAGGAAAGGGATTTGGCTGGCGAGATTATTTATATTGTTATACATCTACGCCTCATTATGTTTTGTTAAATAAAAAAAAATAGCTGTCAGTATTTAAAAGCCAATGATTTATTTCAAAAAAAAAATTATACTACCTAATAACAAGAGCTCAATCTTACCATTATTTAAATTAATAATGTAAATTTTAACATCCCTTATAGAATTTGTGCCTTGTAATAATAATTAAATAAACATAATCGCAAGGTAGGGTTTATCAGTATTGTCTTTACCATTGTCAAATTAAGAAGAAAATATGATCTTATGCTATGATGTATCAAAGAACCGCAGAAGGACCATCAAACCAACTAGCTAGAGTATTATCTACTAAGGAAAAAAACATACGTGTATAATTATATCTTAACTTAATGCAGTCAGGTGAAAAGAACATCGCTCAATCTAACTAAAATACATACCTCCACAAGTTTCTCTAAAATCAGGACAACAGTCTCCCAATTTCAAGCAAGCGTGGTCACAATAGCACGGTTTATCCGTTAAATCCTCTATTATCGCATTTTGGTGAGCTTTCTGCACTACACAGGAACTATCTCGACCGGGACAGCATAAATTTGCATCTCGACAGTAGTTCGCGTTGCAAAGTCCCCCTAAAGTTAAAGCACTGACGATACACAGCAAAAACTTCATGTTTATTAATGTTATTACCACTTCTACTTTTTTGATAGTCTATGAATTTATCACTGGTTTTGGTTTTTACGTATTGTAATTAGTACATTCCGTTTTTATGGGATCTGAAACAAAAAAAAATGCTTAATAAAATGAAGTTAAAATATTTAAATAAGTCATCGTCATGACATCATCATGCACACATACGCCATTATTCACATACAATGAGATTGCCCTAATTCGGGTTAAATTACAGGTGATGCCTTACTTAAGAATATCTATACTAATATTATAAAGATGAAGAGTTTGTTTGTTTGTTTGGTTGAACGCGCTAATCTCAGGAACTATTAATCTGATTTTAAAAATATCTTTTTGCATTAGATAGCCCATTAACTGAGGAAGGCTATAGGCTATATATCATCCCGGAAAAATGTACGGTTCCCGTGGGATAGATTTGTTTTTGTCTAGGGACAAATTCGAAGCGAAGCCAGGGTGAAACGCTAGTAATATATAAAAATTTGAACGGCTTTAACCGTCAAATTATAGAATCATATTATATCATTTGCAAACTTCTTTTTTTGTCAATAGTAGAATACTATTATTATATTATTATATCTAAGCTTCTTCAACGACGCCCGTGTGAGTCTTAAAATATGTTAAATATAGTAAAATAAAAAAAAAATAAGTCAAATATCATGACCGTTAGAAGCTGAGATAAAAGCTCAGGAGTAGAAAATATAAGAAGCACCGTCTACGAACGTAGTACAAACTTATTAGAAAAATTGTGGAGAAAAAGGACACAAAACTTCATAAATAAATATATATGTTGGGGCAATAATACACAGCACCATCTAGTTTTATGATAAGCTATGAGGCTTGTGTTATGGATACCAGATAGTTGATACACTACACATAATATGTACTAAGTTTTCACGGTTAGCCATGTTTAGGTATACATAAATAGTAGCTTGCTACTCCTAGGATATTCATTTAAACTATATAGCGATTTACACTCGCTTCGCTCGGGTGCGTACGCCATACGCGGATTTTGTTCACAATTTCATGGGTTTTAATTTCTTTTCACGGAACCCTGACCCTTTTTTTTAAATAAAAGTAACCTACGTTACTTCTTATAACGTCAGCTATCTGCCTGTGAATGTCCCGTCAAAATCGGTCCAGCCGTTTTAGAGATTAGCCGGAACAAACAGACAGACAGATAGACAGACAGACAGACTGACAAAAATTGTAAAAAATGTTGTTTTGGTATGTACCGTGTATCCATATGCATTTAGTAAAAAGCTGTTATTTTAATATTACAAACAGACCCTCTAATTTTATTTATTTGTATAGATATAACTTTAAATACATATTATAAATATAAACACCCATGACTGGAGTACAAACATTCGTGCTCATCACACAAATGAATGCCAGCGGGACTCGAACTCGCGACCGCTGGCACAGCAAGTAGGGTCACTACAAACTGCGTCAAACGTGTCGTCACTTCATTATTCTTAGCTTAATCAGATAGCATTTACGTCTTCAGTTTTCTGCTAAAGAATGAAAAAACCAAAGTATCCAGAAAAAATCGTTGTATTATTTTTATAGATGATTATTAAATATGTCATTATTATAATATAAAAATATTATTTATTTATTTATATAATTATGTAATATTCATTATTATAAAAAAGTTTCATTTTTATTGAGCCACAATAATATTTTTTTTACTTCTTTGGAATTTTATTTTTTTATTTATAATTCAAATAATGTTACCATAGTATATTATCTATCTATTTTTAGGTAATTTTATTAGGGACTACTTCACTTTTGGTTACCTAGATATTTAATATTAGATATTTTTAATACGAATATTTTGTACGTAAACGATAACCAATTAGGCAAGTCATAATTTTACGTCTAAAGTGTGAGGGTAGAAAAGCAAATATTTTCTAAAAATCATAACAACAAGATAAGTTTAAAATATCCCCTTTTTATTTGCAAATACTTTCACAATAAGAATAAAATAAGAAGCGATATATGTATATTAATTAAGGAAAAAAATATGTTTTTCATACTATATTAATTCAAAATATACTGCAATTGTAAGTATTGTAAAATATTTTCCATAAAATCGAGTATAGACGAAAAAAATAAAAGAAAATCATCTATGCCTCCTGTGAGGTTTGAACTCACGACCCCTGGTTTACGAGACCAGTGCTCTACCACTGAGCTAAAGAGGCTCACAACGTGGAATGCGAAATTACCGTATTTACTTAGACTTCACTTACAATATAAAATCACGTTCTTATACTTGAAAAAAATTGAGTTTTTTTATGAAAAATAGGTTATACTGATAGATAAACTGATAAGTTAGTTTAAGTTATATAGTTAGGGTATGACTATGTGTTGGAATTGGATTTAAGTTAATATGACGGTTGCAGGTTTGATGCTCGACTACTTAAATATAAACAATCCTTTTGAATAAAGTCAAAATTTGTTTGAAGTAAGTAATTAATGATTTACAGAAGTATGATATTATAACGTATTATGAATTAAAATCCTCCGCAGCGCTGCATTTGTGTTTGTTCTTTGTAAGATACTATCAGAAGCTGCTGTACAGATTTTCATACGGTTTTCACCACTAGAAAGTGGGTTTATCTATTAAGGTATTATAAGTACTTTGCAAAAATAAGCTACCAGTAAGATTTTAATAGTGAATTAAGAGAAAAATCGAATATTGTGAGAGCTTCCGTAGTATTATAATTGTAAAGGATATCTAAGGACACACCCTAGCGAAGTGAGGTTGGGTCACTAGTAATATATAAGACGTAAAAATAAAGTGCGGTTAAAAGAACCTATCAAGCAGCTTCTATCTATTTACACTAACTACAATTTTACACTATTTACACTAAATTAATTTTATTAAAAGATCTGCGCTCTACGCTGCTCTAAATATGTGTAACACTAGCGTTTTCCCGCGGTTCCGCTCACGTAGTTCAATTATGTATATTATTATATCTTTAATAAATATAGCCTATGTGTTACTCTGGTGTATAAGCTATATTACTGTAAAATTTCATCAAAATCCATTCAGCAGTTTTTGCTTATAAAAGTAACAAATGTTTTCGATTGTAAGTATATATCTAGTCAATTTAAAACGCTTTAAAAACAAAGTCTGGACATTCTAGGATTCTAGGTGTCTATGAGAAATCGATCCCTCGAGCGCTAAGCTTTTAACTTTTCGTCTATACTATTATTATAAAGAGGTAAAGTTTGTGAGTTTGTGAGGTTGTAGGGGGTAATCTCTGGATCTATTGAACTGATTTAGATGAAATTTGGTAAGAAGATAGTTTGAGACCCTAGAAAGGACATAGAATACTTTTTATCCCGGAAATTATATCTTAAGATGGTGAAAATGGGCATGATAGTTTATATGGGGAAACAACCTAGGGACGAACCCGAGCGAAGCGAGGGTGAGTCGCTAGTCTAACAATAATATTACTAAAGATATTATGTTAATTTTTATACAAATTTAGTAAACATAAAAAATCACTAATAAATATTACAAAATTGTGTACGCCTCATCCTATATTTCCCTTTGGAACCCTAAAAACTTCAACAATAGAAATCCAAACGCATATTTTAAGAGCCAGACGTACAAGTTAGAACATGTCGGAGGCAAGAATTTGTGAGTCAAACAAGTATTCTACCGGTATGAATAATAAGCACGAGGGTTGAATAATCCCTGTGGCATTGTCTCCAATATTCGGCATGATTTCCATAGATACACCACGGTATAGAAATTACTGAGATTGAATTGACAAGAACCTACTCGTATACGTAAAGGCAGTGGTAGTCTAGTGGTAAAGTTTGGAAAACCAACAAAGCGATTTCAAAATATTTTCAGGTACGAATCAATTTCAACATCATTAGGTACTTACCATTTGTAACGGAAAACATTTCGAGGAAACCTGCATGTCTAAGAGACCCGAATAGTAACATGCGAAGTCCGCCAACCTGCGCTTGGCCAACGTGAACTATGGCCTAATTCCCCTCAAATTGAGGGAAAGCCCGTACCCAATAGTGGGACGTTAAAAAGGGTTGCTTGAGACAGAGAGAGATATGGCCTTAGTTGGAATGTAGGTATTTTAAAATTATTTCTAAACATGTATCTGATTAACTTACACTAATTTAAAGGTAAAGAAGAAACTATATACACACGTAATTTATCATAGTATCTTTTAAGCACTTTATTTAAGGTAATACTTTCAATATTTTATTAGCGATCGAGCACAATCAGCCCTATAGGATATCCCATAGGTATAAACAGAAGTTTAAAAAACTTCAAAAATGACGAACTTTCTCATAATATTTCATCCCTTATTTAACCTTTAGGGGTAAATTTTTCAAAAGTTAACAACTTCAAAGCTAAAATCCGTTTTTTTTATTTTTATTTTGCACTTTTTTGGTTGATCTACTTATAAGTTTTGCCTGTGTACTGTCTATCAGTCAGTTTTATACTTTTTATTAGGAAGACTAGCTAACTAATTTTGGTAACTACTCTTCACTCGATTGTTTCTAGGTGCTTTAGTCTGTAAGTTACTTCATTTCATATACTGTCTACTAAATTTCATTCAAAATCCTTCGAAACGTTTCTACGTGAAGGAGTCCGATATGATCCTTTTAAGAAAATATATTTATCACTGAAGATATCACGTAACACACAAAACAAACATCAATAACCAATTATTATAAAATTTACCAAAAGATAGCTTTGCCTGTATATAAATAACATTATAAATACAAAAGGCACGTAGGTTTAAAAATAAATTCTTAACAAATTGTAAGTTATAAGCCAATGTATTATTTACAAACCCTAATATAATATTCACTGGAGTACATACTTAAAAATGTTTACGTATCATTACATGTAATTGCTGCTGACGGCACGTTTGGCTCAGTTTGTAGTGACCCTACTTTCTGCGCCAGTGGCCGCGGGTTCGAGTCCCGCTGGGGCCATTCATTTGTGTGATGAGCACGAATGTTTGTACTCTAGTCATGGGTGTTTATATTTATAAGATGTATGTATTTAAATGTTATATATGTGTAGTGTATCAACTATCTGGTATCCATAACACAGGTTTCGTAGCTTACCATGGAACTAGATGGTGCTGTGTGTTAATGTCCCAACATTTATTTATTTATGTAATTAAATAAGTTGCCACAAATATATGCACAGTATAATCGATACAGAAGTCTAAAAAGGCATCTAGTCAGGGCAATAAGGTGTGCGAGGTGATACGCGAATAGCGCGATACCGAATGTCATACTTACTTTTACATGACATCCGGGAGACGGCGTTAGGGTTGACAAATATAACTAACTTACCACGAGATGGCACTAAAATTATTTATAAATAATAAATAAATAAATAAAAAAGCCTTTTATTTCCAGTTTCATAGCTAGATATAAACAAAAGAAAAGATTGAACTTCTACTTAATACTACTACTACTATATTAATAGAGCTGTTTGTACAAAAAGAAAAAAAGAGTATTAGAGATTGTTATATTAATTATATATAATATTTGTTTTAAGTAGCTAGGTACAAGTTTTTATTATTATTCCACTGGAATTATATGTTGTATGTATGTTATAATTATATGTAATGTATATAGGATGTAATATTTATAAATATTACATACTATATACATATACATACATACACATATAAATATCAAAATATTAAAATTTATTAATTTAAAAAACCTTTTGTGTATACCACAAAAGGATCAATTTTTACTCACTCATAGAAATTAAACTTTTTAGTACTAGACCGCCTAGAGTGAAGGTTCGTGATTACAAAGGATAGGTACTTGTTAATGTAACAAAAAATTGTATACAAATGAATAATGGTTTGAAGCTGTCAGCTCCGACGATAAAGGTCTAATCAGATGTCAAGTTATTAAGAATTTCTATAAACGTATTTGACGGAACATAAACGTATGAACGTAAGATGTAGTAGGTTCTTCGATTCATATATTGTTTTTTTTTTAATTTGATTATTAATTTAAATTTCAAGGTGTTGTTTAAAAAACCTTTTATACTGTATAGGTAATAAGAACAAATTAAACTTCATTTTGGACTTGACTGAGGCACTGTCATGTACAAGTATAATTATAGATTTTTAGCTTATCCAATCAAATCAAATCAAAATATACTTTATTCAAATAGACTTTTACAAGCACTTTTGAATCGTCAATTTTACATTTTAAATTTAAATTAAATGTCATTTTAGTCAGTCCGTGAGGACCTACCATCGGCTCGGAAGGCAGTTCTGCTGAGAAGAGCCGGCAAGAAACTCAGCAGTAGCTCTTATAAAATAATAATTGGGTACAATATGTAATACAATAATTATTATATATCCTATGTGAGACCTGACCAGACATTATTATCTAAAATGTTCAACAAGTAACTTTGATATATTATTTGGTAAAGACAGATGTCAATGTTTATATTCTAATAGCGACTCACCCTCGCTTCGCTTCGGGTTCGTCCCTAGACAAAAACAGATCTATCCCACGGGACCCGTACATTTTTCCTAAATGATATATAGCCTATAACCTTCTTCAGTTAACGGGCTATCTAATGCAAAAAGAATTTTTCAAATCGGATTAGTAGTTCCTGAGATTATCGCGTTCAACCAAACAAACAAACTCTTCAGCTTTATAATATTAAGTATAGATAATTATTCTGTATATTTCATATATTTTTGTACATTTCAAGCGATAATTAGACAGTTAGATATGAGAAACTGTGTAGCTAAGTAATAAGAAACTATGTGTTTAACACATTTGAAATTTATCAAATAAAGATATTTTGTTTACGAAAAGTTTTCTTTAGTATTCGTACATATTCTACATAAATTTGGTTTTCATTCAGGTGCTATAACCATATTCCTTCATCATCCTTTCACTACACGTATGCGATAGCTTTGAAATCCTGTCAAACTTTCGCAGAAGGAAACTTTAAATCTTTTTAGTGTTTCAAACAAACACTAACAAACCAAACAAACACTTGTTTGTTTGGTTGAACGCGATAATCTCAGGAAGTACTAATCCGATTTGAAAAATTCTTTTTGCATTAGATAGCCCGTTAACTGAGGAAGGTTATAGGCTATATATATCATCCCGGAAAAATGTACGGTTCCCGTGGGATAGATTTGTTTTTGTCTAGGGACGAACCCGAAGCGAAGCGAGGGTGAGTCGCTAGTAAAATATATATTAGGTACCTACTCTTAAATGTATTATTATTCCAAGGAATATCGCAAAAAATCTTATACTACAATATCATAAATCATACACAAAGATTAAACTTATCATACATTGTATTCTTCCAATAAAAATCGGTCAAGTACGAGTCGGTTCCGTACCACAGCACATATACTTTATATTAATATGACTTTTACTCTATGTATATAATATAATAACTTCGATGATCGATTACAAACGTTAAAACAACGTTTCTTGTATTTTTATAATTTGTTGTTACATCTGCATATAGATAGAAATACATACTCATGAAAATATCAACTCTCTACCTATTACGATACATAAGATACAGTCCTCTGACAGACGGACGGACGGACAACAGAGGCTTAGTAATAGGGTTTCGTTAGCACCCTTCGAGTACTGAACACTAATAGAAAAATCACAAGAAACAAATTAAAGATCCTAAATAATTATAAAATAACCGAATAAAAGCCTCTTAAATAAATATTAAGGCAGAATATTTATTCAATAACTTAAAAATCATAAGTACCTAACTTACTTTACATTTCAATGACTCAAAAGGGTCTAAGCTTTAAAAGTTAATTTAACAAAATGCAAATCGTGTTTGAATGACAATGCTACATTGTGTAATGAGCTGCGGACCCTTGACTAACAATAGATTTAGTCAAACTGGTTCCGAATATTAAATAACGCATACATTCAGAACAATATCAGGCCTATATTTTAAAGGTTCTGTACATTCATCGTACGATCATAATCAAAATTAGTGGTGTATTTATTCTTTATTTATTCTATATTATCGAGAAGTTCTTGTATATTTATTTATACCGGCGATCTCGGAAACGGCTCTAATGATTTCGCTGAAATTTGATTTGTGGGGGTTTTCATGTATTTATTTAAGTGTTTAGTATTTTTTTTTACTTTCAAGCCAAATTAAAAAAAAATTGTACTCTTGGCCAAAACACCGAACGAGGCTCGGTCGCCCAAGTACTGGAACATATTTGAGATCTTAAATGAAAGAATTATGGGTCTTTATTAACGCAATAACAATAACGCAAAACAAAATTTTTTAGAACTTTTGTCTGTTTGTCTGTTTGTCAACAATGAGATGTTAAAGTAAATCCAAAAACCAACGCACACATGATAACTTTTATCTTATCTATTAATTTGTATATCCTTCTTATCCTCTCAGCATTTCTCAGCATGCTCATAGTCCAACTATGTTAGTAACTAAAAATGATTAAATTAAGGACGATTTTACAATTTTACAATACAAGGCTTCATTGAGAGAATATTTCAATTAGCAAGCGAGAGATGTGAAGTGTAATACAGTTCATTAAACAATAACCAACTTTACCATGTTGAAGCGTTGATAATGAATTTTACATACCATGAACTAATTCTATTCAAATGTTACTTATTGGTAGCAGTTTATTAGGATTTAAATTAAAATTATGTTATAACTAGCGGCTCACCCTCGCTTCGCTCGGGTTCGCCTCTAGACAAACAAAAACATATCTATCCCACAGGAACTGTACATTTTTCCGAGATAAACAGTAGCCTATTTATTATTCTGATATATGAGCTATATTATTTTAAAGTTTCAATAAAATTTCAATCAGCAGTTTTTGTGTACTAAGCTGATATAGTACATACAAACAGACAAAAAATTTGAAAAAAAATTACATTTGTTCTATTTTTCTTCTTATATCTGACTGACTCGGTTTTTAGCAATTTTTTTTTTATGTACGTATGTGTAGGCATGCGTATATCTTAATACAGTCTTCTTCTAAAGAAGCCATACCGCTTTTATCAATTATATTGTAAACTAACTACCTACTCTCGCTTCGCCTGTGTCCCTAGGTACGTTTTAAATTTTTTTAAGCGGAACCCTAATTCTTTTTTATTCTAAGTTACTTCTTATTACATTTATTCAGCCATTTCGGAGATTAGCCGGAACAAACAGACAGACAGAAAGACAAAATTTTTAAAAAAAGCTTTTTTTCTTATAAATACCGTATATAATTCCATATGCATTCAGTATAAAGCTGTTATTTTGACATTACAAACAGACACTTTAATTTTATTTATCTATATACATAATAGAATAAGTTGCAATAATTCATCTAAATAGCCTAGAGGTAATCATGTTATTCCTAAGTCAAAATTACCCACTTAACCAACAAAGCATTAAAAATGTTTGTATTTCCCATACAGAATAAAACAGCTAATAATCTTCTGACCAATAGACGATGATCATGTAGAGAACACAACGAAATAATTCGCTATTGGAAAATAACTCTTAAGTCAAAAGGAATAAGAGGCAAATTTAATGAGTCCATCCATTTTAAATCTCCAAAAATTCTTTAGCCTAACACACGCTCTGATTTGCATATTAATTAAGTGAAGTACGACAAAGTTTATACTGAGCTTACGAAATTTCCTTATTAAAGTTGTTCAAAACTTTTTGAATTTTAGTTTGTCTGAAACACTCGAATGGGTCTTCAAAGGGGATGTGAACATTATTATATTAATTGGTGAAAATTCATTAAAACCATATTACTTTTACAAAATATAAGAACTTAGTAACTCATGTGTATGAGGAATGTACACATTAGTTATTAAGTTCTTATATTAAGTAACGTAAGGAGTGTATATGGTGAACCGCTTCATAATATAGTGCATCAAGTGTATGGTGTGAATATTTTAATTAAATTTAATAACCAATCTAAAATTAGAAAACGAAAATTTTTTTTTTTTTGATATAGCGTCACAAACACGGGAAGACCAAAAAAATTTACAAGTTTTAGTGTTTTTTTTTATGACACTATAAACTTTTATATACATATTTTTTTGCACCCATATACTACCAGTGTTATTATCTACGAAACTTCTGGATGAAGTTAGGTAAAATTTGAAATATTTATAGAGTTGGGTCACCCAATTATTAATGTTTTAAAATGGCTCATTAGCGCTCGGCAACCCAGCTGGACGTGAAACCAGGAGATACCTACCTCAGTAGAGGATGCTCATTTTGATGGGTGTACCATGCGGATCTATTTATATATATATATATATATATATATATAGGATATATTTATTTCTTAGATATATAGCAAATATTTATTATTTTTAATAAAACTATCTTTTCGGATTTTTTCGCGGATTTATTTTGATTTTTGGTTTCCGACGTTTCGTTCCCATGGTCTTTATAGTCTCCCCCTCGATAGCCGTCGAGACGTCATGAATGAGTGCGTAAGCAATCCTGTGACGTCCCATTAAGACGGAAGAGACGTTGGGTTTTAGTGGGTAGTACTGGATTTACTGGCCGATGAATCTCACATTTAACTACTTGTGTCTGCAGGTGTTATGTGTAAATGCATTTCCTAACGTAGAATAAAGCATACGTGTAAATCTCTTCCTTCAGATATTACAAATAGTAAATCATATATGTAACTTACGCACAGACAATCAAATTTATAATATAGTCTAATGAAAAGATAACTTATATTTTATGCAGGAATGAAATTTACTTCAATCTGATAATCTGTTATTACTTATTTAAGCTTCGGCGAAATTATAAATAGAAGTCGAAATTTGACATTTTGTTGTTTTCGTTGACATTTTGTTTTCATTGGATTCGTGAACAAAACTAATTTAAAGTTTTATCGGTTTTAAGCCTTGAATTTTGTGAACATAGCGATAGTACAAAACTGTACTTTGTAATGTGATTAATGATCGCGACCGGACTGCAGAATTTCCGAGTTCGATTCCCGGACACTTATCATATTCTTCAGGCATCACTTAAGTTTCTATCCATTCACTATTGCGGATATCTTGATGGCTAAAAACAAGTATAAAGATTTTGTACTTTCCTTACCAACTTACTGTTTTCTTTTCATGGTCGAATGCTAAATCTATCTTAATAAAACTTGTAACAGGCGAAATAAATAATATGTCCGCACGAAAATGCAGGTACAGTCGATGGCAGAAAATTTATCAATTTATCTACACACATATACATAAAAATGCAATTCTGTTCGTTGATAAGCGCATTACATGGTAACTGCTGGACCGATTTTGATATTTTTTTAACGTTTTAATAGTTCGAATATTCGAGAACAACTAAAATCGTAACTGATTCCACGCCAAATGTTTATGATAAGTTTAATATAACTTCATGTTTCGATACGAATAGAAAAAAACAAATCACTCAAAGTTAGACGTGGCAAAAAATGAAGGTTGGTTTTTACTACTCCGCTGTAGGTACTTATGTAAAATTACACAGTAACTTATTTTAATATTTTTAGTTTTATTATGGCTTCTTATACATTCTGCGGATATTAATCATAGCTCTTATGCAGCTTTATCATTTAATCAGTTATTTAAGATATTTTAAATTATTTCCCGTTGAAAAACTGTTGTGGGACTTATTAACATTTTTTTTAAATTGCCTTACTCCTTTCTCTGCCTTCGTCCAATATCATGGATATTGTAGACCAACTTCGAAAAAGGAGAATATACTTCCTCAATTTTGGTGTATGTTTTTTATATGTGACGACATGTCGTACATTTGCCAATAAGAAACCGATTTCTTAAGGCATTATAAGAACTACATATAACATTATTTTAAATGAATAGCTATAACTCAAAGAAACTCCTATATATTTTTTTAATAGAATATAACTAAATAATTACTTTCAAAGCGATTTTAAGCTCAGTGTAACTTTTTAGTTATAACTTTATCGTTACTTGGAGTACGTACGACCACTGTACGACCGCTGTACGAGTCGTTACTCGTACAGTGATCGAAATTCGATCATAAATATAATCAAAGCTGTTTTGTTTTTACCTATCTATATATAAAAAAACTCAATTTTTCAATATTATTATCAATATAATACTAAAGCTCGTCAATAGCTAATAACCAAAAAAATCGATCGACAAACAGAAACAAAAAGGTACTGAACGTTATTGGTTTTGCCTCTTTATAAGTATATAGATAAGTGAGAATTTAATCTATACTAATAGTATAAATAGGAAAGATTTTTTGTTTGTTTGTTTGTTTGTACCGATAGGTAGGCTCCGAAACTACTGAACTGATTGAAATGAAATTTCGTAAGAAGATAGTTTGAGACCCTGGGAAGGATATATCCTTATATATAACTATCCTGATATATAACTATCCTGATATATAACTATCCTGATATATCACTATCCTATAGGATAGTTTAATCCCAAAAATCATCCCTTAAGGGGGTGAAAATGGGGATGAAAGTTTGTACGGGGAAGCAACCTAGGGACGAACTCGAGCGTAGCAAGGTTTAGTCGCTAGTTTCTTACAAAACACCTATTTAATCGTACTTAAAGTATTTTATATCAAAATTTAAATCCTTAAAACAATTAAAATAATAATTGTTTTCGTCACAGTACATTAAAAAGGTAAAAACCATAAAATATATTAATTATTATAAATTAAATTACCTTTATGATTTCTATAAAAATAATATAGCTGCTTGATTTATATAGGTTGTGTATAAAAAAAGAAATTCCAACATGAGACCCGTCAAGATCTTGACGTGGTGTTACGCTTTTATTCTGATTGAATTCATTTTGTTTATTTTCAAATTATTCTGAAACGGATTTCTGTAACCTTGAAAAGGTATGAGTAATAAACTCTTTAAGTAGATTATTATCTATAGGTACATATAATAAAATTCTAACCGAGTCGAATCTGTACATTTAATATTTGTTTGGAAAATATTATTGTCATTACTATCGATACATAGGTCGAATCTATAGTTTTTACAATTTTTGTCTGTATGTCTGACTGTATAGGATACTTTTTACTGCGGAAAAATATCTCGTTTCTGAAAAACCTATTCTTACCGTTAAAATATACTACCAAGAGACGAACTCAAGCGGAGCAAGGAGCAAAAATAATAAAATATTAAAATTATAAATATAAATAAGCCATTTTGTAGATCTTTTTTTGGAAACGAACGAAAAATGGATAGCTTAGCCAACTTATGTTTATATTAATAAATAATATGTTTTATTTCAATCAACGTGTTTATTTATTTATTATTTATTTATAATTTTATTTAATTATTTATTTATTAACATAAAATCATATATTATAACGATGCAATACTAAATTATTCAGAAGTAAGGAATAGACAAAAGCTTATTTTTTCGAAAAAGAAACCTCTATAACTGAGGCAACTACATCATGATTTAAATTGGAAAAGGAAGGAAATTTCCTGAGATGCCATAAAAACGCATAAATAAAAGTTTTCCTTGAATTCAACTCTTCGAGAGATGAAATGTATTGTACAAATTGAAGAAAATATCAACTTCCTTATTTATTTAAATAGCTAGAGACATGACAAAATCATAAGGGTTTTATGTTTGCCTCTTGGCTACGAAAAGGTTTTTTAAAAGAGGTCGGTAACTAAGTTTGTTTCCGGGAAAAACTTTCTTTCAGAGTCAAATTAATAATATTTACACAAAAAACCTGACTGCTGGCCTTGACCAGCAAATAGGAGCAAAGTACTGTTTTACTCAACAAAATTATTCAAATCAGCCCAAAAGGTCTTAAAGGTGTCAAATTCCTGCATTGTTATCCGGATTTCATATACAAACTTATTCAGCTTCTAGCGACATACCCTCGCTTCGGTTGGATTCGTACCTAGGAACGTTTAATTTTTTGAGCTGAACCCTAATTCTTTTTTCAATAATAATAGTAAGTAGCCTAATTTACTTCTTATAATATCAGCTATCTACCAGTTGAAATCTCGTGTAATCGGTATGGCCGTTTCGGAAATTAGCCTAAACAAACAGACAGACAAGAAAATTAAACGCACGTAAGAAGTTATACTTCTTTTGGCACGCTTGGAAAAAAATTATGAAAGTAAAATTTTTGCGATGTGCGCGCACACCGACAGCCAAAAAACACCATGATGAAGTTAGCTAAAAGCGACATGATAAAGTTAGCACTTAACTGCATTCCTTTTACAAACAGAGAGTTGCAACATATGAAATTAAATCTTTAGCTATTTTTGTTTTGTTACGCCAAAAGAAGTATGACATCTTACGTGAGTACATAAGTACACACACACTTTTTTTTATATGTACCTACCGTATATACTTTTCATATGCATTTAGTAAAAAGCGGTTATATTGATATTACAAACAGACACTTCCATTTTATTTATTTGTATAGATTAGAAGTATGTATTTAAAAATTGATTTTCTAGTTAAGATTACATAGTTTACAAATGAAATAAAAAAAGGACTAAACAGCCAAGTAAAACCGGGGCAAACTGCTAGCAATATTTTGTCAAAGCTATACAACGCTTTACTCTTGAGCATTTTACTTTTTTCTCTTTTTATACCATTATCTGAAAGGCAATATCAGAACTATAATGTAATAGCGCTGTACATCGTAAAGATGCCATTAAATCAAAGAACAATCAGATGGAACGCCTCATAAAAGTGATCATGGATAAATATAAATTAGAAGTGGCTTGTGCACGAATTGATTCATTAATTTTATTTGTTTACTTAATAATACTTTACCTTAATATTTTAACTTTAAAATACTACAAACAACCATACATAACTATTTTTAAGTTACTTATAACTTATATAAAATCTTATGATATTAATTGAGCAATTTTTATATACTTAATATTTATATTTTGTGAATCTCGCAAACGATTAACGCTTTGGATCAAAATTTGCATTTAGATAAAATTTTGCTTTTTAAGTGTTTTCACACACACGCAATTTTTTATCTTTCCCGAAAAACGCCGAATTTGACCGAGATTCGGAATTTTTAAGATAAAAAAGCCCATAAAAATGTTTTCTTTTTAACTATGATTTGTCTATGATATGAAATTGAATATCAGCATCACAGATACATAATAGTGATAGAAACTCAAATTAAAAATATACTTAGAATCTTCAATTTCTACATTTACCTATATTAAAAAATGCTTTTCACAGTTCTGCTTTAAAAAAAAGAAAAAAAAAACTAAAAACGAACAATATGCCATTTAGCTTTATAATAGTGGCTATATTTTTAATATACAATAAAAGTAATATTATATGTACCAATTAACTAATAGCACTATAGTGAAGTACTAAATCAAGCACCGGGCTATCTTGTGGAAGGCCTCATAAAGTTAAGGGCCGTGTCGAGTGTTATCGTTGTACGTCGTTCAAATGATATAGGCGCGTCTTTTAATGGTCTACGGTTATTAAAATAACGAAACATGAAAGTTTGTTCTTGTTTTATTTATATTTAAATATATTTAATTTAAATACAATTTGTTGAGTTTTTTAAATATTAAAAATGTCATAGGGTATTTATTTAGAAATATTATTTTGTCGGCGTATCCGTTAACAATTGATTTCTTAGAAATTATCCATAATTTCTTAGAATTTATCCAGGAGGGGTTAAGGAACAGCTTTCAAACATTAAAGATCCTTTCTACAAGAATTTAGCTATATCTAGTAATATATTTTATACTGTACATGTTCCTACAGAAAGATAGACCTTACTAGTAGAAAAATGTTAGCATTGACTGACAACTTTCAGCATTTATTATATATAAATATATACTAATTTTATAAAGAGGTAAATTTTTTGAGGTTGTAGGGGGTAATCTCTAGATCTACTGAACCTAGATAGTATAGTTTTTATTCCGGAAATCATCCCTTATGAGGGTGAAAATAAGGATGAAAGTTTGTATGGGTAATCAACTTAGGGGCGTAGGCAACGTGAGTCGCTAGTATTTATATATACTTACATATATCCATAGTTCATTAACCGAACCAAGTAATCAAATCCGCGACCTACAGCTAAGTATTTGATCGTAAGACAGGCTTTTTGAGTAGTTACGCATTCTACACAAAACAACTCGCAGGTATCATTAGTGTTTCCGCCTACGCACCCTTTTACTAACATTCATACCGTATTCATACTTCGCGAGGCAGAAGAATTTACTGCGCAATTTTTCTTTAGACATCTTGCACACTCATTTAAAAGCTTACCTACATAAAGGGGGAACGTGAAACAAATTTTGAATGTAAATAGATACAAATAAAACAACAGAAGGATTCCCCTTCTTTTTAAGATACACATTGAATGTAATTTGCCTGTTTGAATAAATATAATATTTATTTTGCTATTATAACATGTAATTTTTCATATTAATCACTTTTTATTATGAAATTTAAATTCTATTCTATTTTAAAATTTTAATTTAATTTTTAATTAATTTAAATTATTAATACTTTGTTATTATTTGGTTAACCTTTAACTTAAATTTGTATTCTTTTGACTCAATTGATTCACCTGATTGATTGGACATGTAGTTATTATTTGATCGATTTTTAGTTTGACTTAGGTGTATTATTTGTTTTTTTTTTTTTACATTATTTAAATTAATTATTTTAGCTGACAGGTGTTCACATATTTTGAATCATTTGAATTGTATTTGTTAATTATATATTATGTTTATATTTACCGGTGGTAGGACTCTGTCAAGCCTGAGGAGTCCGACTGGATGGGTACCACTCCCTTATCTATTTCTGCCGCCAAGCAACAATGATTGCATTGTTGCGTTCCGGTTTGAAGGATAAGGTAGCCAGCGCAGTTACAGGCAAGAGGCATATCATCTTAGTCCTCACAGTGACAACGCACCTGTGGTTCTGCATTTTTGTTACTTAAAACCTAAGTGCATGAGCCGTAGGTGTTATGGGCGACAGGTACTGCTTTCCATCAGGTGGTCTTTCTGCTCGTTTGTCACTGAATCTCATAAAAAAAATGATTTTATGTATACTTTTGATTATGTAATTATAGCTAATGTTATGTACATTTGTAAAGATACATCTCTAAATACTGATTAATGTTTTCTAAATCTATATGAATGTTTTAATATGTGTGTTGTTAGTGTACTTTTTAAATAAATATTAATTAAATTTCGTTAACTGTCAAATAAAAGTGACAGAGATTCGACGAAATAATTTTAAAAGACACGCGCGCTTTAATTTAGCGAATGATGTATTGAAGTGATTATACTATAGCTAGCTATCGGCGGTTAAAGGTTGAGCGTTGACACAGTCACTTCTTTGTAAAGTACAATTTATTAATGCTCAACCTATTTTAAATTTTATTTATTTTAATTTGGCTATTTATTCTACTTCAAAAAAGAGCATCTACTCTTTTTTAAAGTCGAATGTATATTGATGCGTTCCCAGACAGACATACAGATAGACAGACAAACAAAAATTCTAAAAACTATAGATTCGGCCTCTGTATCGATAATAATGACTTCAATAAGATTTTCGAAAAAAATATTTAATGTACAGATTCGGCTTAGTTAGAATTTTATTATATGTATAGATTCTACTCGGCCATCGTGTCTAGAATGGTAAGTCCCTAATGCTCTTAGCTTGACAGCAAACTTTTTTTAATAAAAAATATAGTATTACGTAGTACTTAGTACCTAATATATAAAAAAGAATTTATGTAACGAGTAATATTAAGATTTTTACTAAAATTTATTACTTAGAATTTTGTTTCTTGATCGAATGTACCTTTGGGAAATTATTGTTATTGTATGTTCATATTAGTAGGTTATAATATAATATTAATTTTAGGAAATGTAAGCTTTTATAAAAAAAATCCTTACTATTTTCTTCACGATATAAATATGAAAAACTTTTTAATTACCCCCAACGCAAGAAGAGGGTATTATATGATTTATAACTTTGTCAGTGTATCTGTTTATGTGTATGCTGTGGCATAGAATATCTTAAATAGATGGACTTATTTCGATGCAATATTTTTTTCATAGTTTACTAATTTTTACCCGTGGCTTCACTCGCGTGGTAAGTGGAGCGGGGATCAAAATTAGCTGCTGTCCGTCCGCAGGATGCAACTTATGTCCTAGCTTTATCAAAATCTGTTCAACTATAAACCGCTGTAAAAAGCTATAAAAATGTACAAATGTAACAGACACAGTTATATCAGTTATATTATTACTATTATTAAGTATATATAATATAAGTAAAAATTATTTTCATTAACTAGTTTCATAGGTTTCAAAAAAGAATCATAATTAAACCCAAAGATGGAGCAAATCCAAAAAAAAGAAATACATCACTAAAAGTAATAAAGAAAAGTAATGAAAACCTTAAGAAAAGTTTGACTTGAAAGAAATTAGACTGAGCTCTGCAACATACAATTTTAATTAACCATTCTGATTAATTGAATTACGAGTAAAGCATGCGAACAAACCCTGATGCTGGAGTTAGTTAAAGTAAATTTTATCTCCCAATATTTTTAGAGTTGTTAATCACTAAACCAGTTTGTTGAACTCCACTTTTTTATCATCGGAAGTGTTCTTTATCTAATGACTTTGTTTATGGAACAAAAAAACATAATATTTAATAAAGAGGTCTCATGACCTTTGATGTAAAGTAGATAAAATATAACAATATATGAATTAACACTCTTATACTTTTTGAAATCGGAGGTAACAGGTTCTTTTTCAGCAATGTACAAATATTTATTTGACTAAAATCCTGTTACCTAAATTAAATGTAACTACATTTTAAATGCAGTTTATGCTTCTATGGCATTCTAAAATAGTTTACGAATGCTAGTTGAATGCGGAATAGGTTTCCGTTGGCACCCTTCGAGTACGGAACCCTAAAAGTATATAGTAATGATATTTTATGGATATTTGAAACAAAATGTAATTTCAATACAATTTTAGAACAAACTTCGAATTCAGAAATTCAGAAGTCATTAAAGCTCGCTGGCGAGTTCAAAAACGTGGCGTTTCTACGCAAGGTATGTTAGAAATAATAACAATTTAAAATACATGAAAAATTTACTATTTTCACAGATTACACAATAATATACTCGCACAGATGTCCTATCCCTAATAAGATTATTTTTTTAATCAAAATTCTTCGCAATCTATTTTATTTCTTTTATTTTAAGGCAAAAAAAAAAACTAATCGATACATATAACGCCATCTATTGACATTTCGATGAACTAATTTTGATTTGTTACTGATAAGATCCCATGGATTTTACCTTCGTTTAAAAAATCATGAAATGAATATACAAACATTCTTTATTACCATATTTATATATTTTTCGCATTATATAGGTAATATTTACCTAACACCATTTATAAAGGGTTTATCCCTGTATCCAACCCGTTACACCACTCTCATATTCTAAATAAAAAATATCATCTATTTGTTCAAATAAACTGAATCAGCCGATATATTTTGGGTCGCTAAAGGAAATTATCATAGGAAATCTAATATGTTTTGTGTAAACAACGGAACACAATTTTCCTCTACCCCTGGGTCTAGTGGTGACCCTACATACGAGTATACATAGCATTTCTGGTCAGTTACACATTATTGTCCCTCGTGTCTCAAAGAGCATGTAAAGCTGTCGATACAGCAACTGATCTCCCTTTTGTTTTGTCACATCATACATGTATAATGGAAATAAAGAAATAGAGAGTGCATCTGCATATGCACAAAAATAATATTGTCCTCCTGACCAATTTCGGCCACTGCAGCTAATGTTTTTGAGACTAGCTATGTGTGTAGAAGATATTTTAATATAATTTACAAATATACAGTACAAAATAACCTAATAACTACCCTAGGCCCCTCCTCGGTTCCATGGGACGTTCTTAGAGGTTAAAGTCATTGAAATAAGAAGCAAGTGTCAATGAAATTAGTAATTGACAAAAGTCAAAAGATTTGTTAACACAATACTTAATATAGTAACCTTCACATTATATTAAAATCATTTAAACACTTGCTACAATGAATGACTTGAAATTTGAAATAAATTTCTGTAAGTAAATGTATCTATTAGCTATATACTTATCTCTATGGTTAAGACAAAGTGTGGCATTAGTGATGTACCGCCATTCGACATTTTTTATAGATATCGGCGAAAGGACGCCAAATTAAAAAAAGAAAACTTTCTATATTATATAATATCAATGTCTAATTAAGTATAAATTAAAAATCTTGTTGAATGTCGTTTAAATCATCCTCAATATATATTCACGAGAAGTACTTATGCTTCAAATTGAAAAAAAATACGATTAACTGTCCTTATCACACCATTATTTAATAAATGTGAAATTTTACGTGTGTTTATATTTCATTTTGAAATAGCTTGATAGATTTGGATGAATTTTGTATACAAATTATGACCTGAAAAAACACATAGGATGCTGTTAGTAATAAAATTGGCCAAAAGGTGGCGCTGTCCATATATAAAAATTATATAAAAGTACAAAAGGCTACTAGGGAAGTCGCTAGTATAGGTAATTTTAACTTTAATTTTAACATTACAAGCAAATTATTCATGTTTGCCCTAGAGCATCCCATTTTCATTTGTTTATTACGTCCATTTCGATATAAATTCGTTATAAATCTCACAGTTTCTACAAAATTCAATAAGGAATGTGTAGCCTCGTGGCATTTTACTTGTGTTTTTCCTTTGGGCATTGATTTGATTTTCGTGTATAATTAATAATTAGTTAAAAAAATAAATGTTGTAGTCTTATTAAATAGTGTTGTTACGTTCTATGAGTTCTAAGATCGGCGATTTAAGGTGTTGCTTTTGCATCGATTTTTTATTGCTTTTGGTTCACGAAAGTCCCTTACGGTTCGCGAACACTCACAGTACACGCAGAGTATTGGCTTAACTTAATCTCTAGGCTATTCCATCACTAGTTGCACTTAAACTAACACTTCAATCCACTTGGTTTTTTTTTTAATTTTTTATATTTCTTTATAATCTTCCCTTAACTCCGAAAGAGCGGCAGTTCAACTGAACTCTCGACACAATGCTGCCTTTTTTATTTTCATAAACAAAGGGCATTCTAGTATTCGGAAATTTGAATATTTTCTAATAGTTAATTGTCATACATTAACAACTGTCTTAGGATGTATACTTAATTATTTTAGTATAAAGTCGTTACACATTTTCCATTATGCGAAAGTATTTTGTTTTAACTGAAAAACGCATCAATTCAAATAACCTAAGGCTTGAAATAAAAAATAGGTACATATTTATATCTATTCCGTAATCATGTTTGCTGTAAAGCATTCGAAACGTCAATAAAAAATATATCAATAAATCAATCAATAAAACTCGCAAAAATTTATAAAAATATTGTATTATACTAATTTTTATTCCGCCCTATCAAGTAGTTCCCAAAAAAAAACCGATATTGTATGATTTATTTCAAAGACAATACATGCTCTTTTACCAATTGACCGAAGATAAAAAAACAAAATTGTGTTTCTACTGTTTTACGTTAACCTAAAAATAAATAGAACAAGTTGTTTGAAGTAAACTTTACTATTGATATAGATTTTAAAACAAGGATCAATGTAGCCTGAAGCGTACAGCTAAAAAGACAGAAAATGACAGATGTTTTTCCTTCACATTTTACCTATCGTTTCATATGGAGTTTGGCAAATGTTTTTAACCGATTTCAAAAAAGGAGGTTATCAATTTTTTTATTGGATATAAACATTTCGGAATAAACTTCAGAACGAACCACAGATCATATAATACTTAGTAGGAACGAAAAAATTAATTTTTTATATTAATTAAACTAAAATCAATGAATAGTCTAAGATCCAAAGTATTTTTAGCATATATTATTACTAACTGTAGCCTACGTGTTACTTCAAATCATTCTATAGATATGTACTAAATTTCATCCCAATTCTAGCCGTTTTAGCCTACAAAAATAGAAACTTTTACATTTATAATAATGGTTTTTAATATAGGTGTATTTTTTTTACTTTTTTTTTTTTTATTTTAAATTTAATACGAAATACTTTTCATTCATTAAGAAAATGAGTGACGGTCGACTTTACGTCGAATCTTATACTATAAGATGAAATCTGAAGATTATTCATAATCAAGACCTGTCATTAAGGCCTTTTACATGTCAGGCGCATCTCTACGCTCTGGAATTTTTAAATAATCTTATAATATTAAATGAGTAATTCTTATATACAGTCAAACCTGGATAAGCGAGAGTTCAAGGGAGCACAATCTCATTCTCGCTTATAGAGGTTTCTCACTAACCCGAGTTTCTCGCTAATGCAGGTACATGGGTAGCGTTTCTCTCTTATAGGGGTACGTAGCAATAACAAGTCACAGCAAGTACGAATGTAGTAAATATGTAATATGATAAAATTATATGCATGATATGCACAACATATATTATGTATTTTTAAATGCTTACGAAAACAAAACAAAAATTCATGTACTATGTAATTTTATTTTATTTAGAACTTATTTGCACTCAAAAAAGTCCGTCAATTTCGTTTGGGTTTCTGTTTTTGTATTTTGAATGTTTTTCTCTAACTCATAAATTTTGTCGAATATTGCTTGATCAACAACCGCCGCGTATTCAAAGTACTGATACACCGTCTCCAACGCATTTAAAGCTAACTTCATTGGAATGTTCTTTATTTCTGTTTCCCACGAAATAGAATATGTACAATATTGACGAGAATACAAAAACAATGGTAGGAAGTTCTACGAAAGTTAAGAATGAGTAATAAAATAGCACATATTAAATTTGTAAATAAAGCTCGACTGTCGCTTATAGAGGTATAGATAAGTAGCAGTCTCACTTACGGAGGTCTATGACGAAAAAACGACTCTCTCTTACAGAGGTTTCTGTTTCTCGCTTATAGAGGTTTTGGGAGCTTAAAATGACGGGTCCTGGCTATTACTCTCACTTATAAAGTTTTCTCACTTATCCAGTTCTCACTTATCCAGGTTTGACTGTATATGAAATATCGTGTATCTAAGAAACGGTTCTAATGATTTGGATCAATTTTTGTATTTAGATAAGATGTTACTTTATAAGTTTTTCTAAATAGATGTTTTTTCTGGAAAAAGGCAATTTTTATGTTTTTCCAAAAAAACGCCGAGCGAAATACTAGTTAGATAATAACGATCGCAAACATGAGCGGTAAAAGTTAGATAGCTTTTTACGTTACTGGTAACGGGTTCGAACAGCCTGAGACAAATTTTGTGCAATAGATAATGCACAGGAGGCCTTATCGCTTCATATGAGCTATTCCAGGCAACGTTAGGGCGTAGAAGTATTTTTATTACTCCTATATACATTTTAATGTATATAGGTGTCATAAAAATTGTTTATTTATGTATTTCAATGAATCTCTGTGAATTGTTTTATTTTTAATATTATAAATACGAAAGTGTGTTTTTGGTTTGTTTTTTTTTTCTAAGGAAGAGTGTTATAAGTTATTATGTTTAATAACGACATATTAAAACATTATTAAAGTATTATTTTTATGTAATAAATAAGTATAATTTAGGATGTACTCATCGTTTTACAAGCTTTTATTAAACTTGTAATGTTTGTATGAATGTTTGGTCGGGTCAAATCTTGCAACTCAATTTTAAAGCAGTTATCTTCAACTGAATGAGCTGAAATTTTGCATACACGCTTAGGATAGATGACAATACATGGTTGGCTAAGTGACGTCATTATAAATTCAATATGACAGACTGCCAAAGATGGCGGAATATGTTTTTTTTATGCACTCCCATGACATGGGTATCAAATTAAATGGTTTGCTGAGAAGAATACGAATAAATAACTAAAAAATAAACTTTAAATTCAATCAAACTTATCAATTTATTACACAACACAATTTATATGATATGAAAGCTTGTGTTTATTTTTAATATTAATTTATTTTACTCTTAAATATAAATAAATACATGTCAAAGTAATTTGTTTTAAAGGACACTAAAGGACGATATCTTACACTTTTGTATAAATTCATAAAAATAGCTTATTTTCTTGATGAATTTTTGTGTCACCAACCGACCCATCGAATGTCATCTTGTAAAGAGAAAAATAAAGAGCTACGTTGACAAAATAATTCAATACATTTTTTTGTGTTCAAAATAAAACATAATATTCCATATCTCGTTTCTAACAGAGTGATTCGTGGTCAGCCAACTGAAATTGGGGTAATCTGATGTCACGTCACAATGCGATGTGGTATTGGTACATAACAGTATTGAGTTTTAAAAGCTTTCGAATAAACTATCTTTTCTTTCTTTAATGTCCAGCTAAGATATATAACATTAACTTCATTCAGCCACCGGTATTTAATATAGATACTACAAAAAATAGGCAGTGAGAATATAGTATCTAGTAGTATTTAGATTTCAGATTTTTAGGTTGTGGGTTCGAATCTCAGATCAGGACAAGTATAGTTATTATTAGTAATAGTTTTTCAGTTAAGAAATTCTCAATAGCAGCTGGAAAGCAGGAGAGTCTGTCGGTCCTGCGCCTAATGTTTTATTATCGCATTGAATTATCGTCCTACCAAACTTTGAAAGCAAAAGGAATAGGAGTGCACGCTGTGTTTTCGCAAACACTTATGCAGTATAATATCTCCTGCGAGTTTGACTAATATATAGTCGTAAAAGTACCTTTATTAGTATATATATCCTGGGTCTCGCACCTCTGATATTTTCATGTGTGCAACATGATTACCAATTGTCTTAACTTAAAGTTTTCAGAAGACATGTGGAGTTCGCCAACCCGCACTTGACCAGCGTGGTGGACTATGGCCTGAACCCCATCGTACTGAAGGGAGGCCCGTGCCCAGCAGTGGGATGTTAAAAAGGGCTGAATACAATGTATGTACCTTCATCCCATAACTAAACAATGAAACTTCGGCAACAGAGAATCAAAATAAAACCGCCAATAATCCGAAGAAATAGTTTTATTTATATATCTAATGTTTGCGTAAATCTAAGAAAGTATTAAATAAAAAGTCTCAGTAATTTAAATATATAATAATGTTCTCCTGACCGATTCCGGCCACGGCGGCCAATCTCATTGAGACTAGCCAACTGCGCAGGAGATATTATAGTGCACAAGTATACGCGCAGACACAAGTGCACTCACTTTTCCTGTCACTCTCATACTCCGGTGGGACGACTACTCGACACGACCGGTGAGAGTTAAGGCGCAGGACCGTCGGCTTTACGTGCTCTCCGAGGCACGGGGGTGAAACACCGCCAACTTCCCAACTCCGGGCTGTTATTAAGGCTTACTAAACAGAAAGACTCAATAACTGAACTTGGCTCGACCCGGGCCTCGAACCCAGGACCTCAGGATGTGCAGCCGTAAATGCTAGCCACTACACCACCGAGGCAGTTAATTTAAATATAGTTACCCCACGTTGAGCGTTTATTTTTGCGATAACGAAACTCAAACAACTACATATAAAGACGGGTAGAGAATTTAAGAGGATATTTTTATTGGCAGAACTCGCGTGCGGAACAGCCGCGAGCGAAAATAATATCGTGATTTTACATAAATGACATGTTTTATCGAAAACGTCACAAAAAGGGCCGCGAAATTCGAATATTGAAAATATAATAAAATACAACATCAGCCATTAAAAAACCCATTAATACAACCGTCTGTCTGTAGGAACCAATTACCTAAGCCTATTCGTGGAGTGCTTACTTTAGAAAAAGTAATATTAAAAGCAATTTTATTGCCCAAATATTTTAATATTAGTATAACGTATATTTACATCGACTTTAAGATGTTCAAAATGAAAGCTAAATATAGATAGGAAAATTTTCCAATTTTTAGCTTTATTATCGTACTAGCGACTTATCCTCGCTGGTTTTATTATTTTGGAACGGAATCCTAATTCTTATTCTAAAATAAAACTAGTCTAAGTTACTCCTTAGTTTACTCCTTATAACATCAGCTATCTGCCAGTGGAAGTCCCGTTAAAATCAGTGCAGCCGTTTCGGAGATTAGCTGAAACAAACAGACAGACGGACAGACAGACCAAAAAAAAAAAAAAAACTTATTCTTATAAGTACCGTATATAATTTAATATGCATTTAATAAAAAGCTGTTGTTTTGACATTGCAAACAGAAACTTCAATTTTAGTTATCTGTATAGATTTATCTAGTGTGTACCTAATATTCTCTCTTATTCGTGTTTTTAAATTTATTTTTGCATGATAACTTTAGTGCTTTGACGATATTGCATTTTTTGTTTGATCTATCTATGGAAACAGTTATATTTATAAATTCCTTTTTCATTTTTAGTCTAATAATGACTTCACTTGCTTGGCTAGAGTACGAGCTTAGGTGCCTAACAGCCAATGTATTACTCCAGGTCAAAGTCTATAAACATTCTAAATTTCATCCAAATCCGTCCAGCCTTTTCAGCTTCAAGGATTAACAAACATAAATACAGATATACACATTTTTCTACATTTATAAAAGTTGTCTGATTTATTCAGAAAGCTTATAGGCCACTAACATCAACATGCTATGTTATTGAAACAATAATTAATCTATACAGATAAATAAAAAGTGTCTGTTTGTAATGTCAAAATAACAGCTTTTTACTAAATGCATATGAAATCATATTATACGTTAGTTATAAGAAAAGCACCATTTAAAAAGCTTTTCTTTGTCCATCTGTCCGCCCGTACGTCTGTCTGTTCGTCTGTCTGTCTGTTTGTTCCGGCTAATCTCCGAAACGGCTCGACTGATTTCAACGGGAATTTCATCGATAGATAGCTGATATTATAAGGAGTAACTTAGGCTTGTAACTTTTATTTTAGAAAAAGAAATATGGTTCCACTCAAAAAAATTAACACATACCTATGGACGCACCTGAGCGTCAGGGTAAGTCGCTAGTAAGAGAATAAAATACGTGAGAGGAACTACAACTACTACTTTTAAGAAAATAAAATACGTGATAGGAACTACATTTAAAAGCTGATAAGGAATATTCAGAAGCGTGTACTAAACGTTTTATGTATAATTCATATTTACAAAATAACTTTCGCCCTCAGTTACCTATAACCTAATACTTTCTTAGATTTACGTGAATATTTTATATTTTAAATTAAACCATCTTTTCGAATTCGGCTTATGTTAGGGTTTTGTACTGGTGGAACGAACTAAAAACGAAAACAAATCTATCTCATGGGAACTGTAAATTTTTCCGGTATACAAAGTAGTCTATGTGTTATTCTGATGTATGAGCTATGTTATTATAAAGTTTGATTATAATCCATTCAATCGTTTTTGCGTGTAAGAGTAACAAACATCCATACATATATATATACGTCCAAACATCTATGTATGTATTCAGCCATTTTTAACGTGCCACTGCTGGACACTGAGGGGAATCAGGCCATAGTCCACCACGCTGGCCAAGAGCGGATTGGCGGACTTCACATGTCTTTCGAAAACTTGCTAGTTCTCTCATACATGCAGGTTTACTCAAGATGTTTTCCTTCACCGTAAGGCAAGTGTTAATCATGTTAGAAATGTTTCGCACATGAAAATATCAGAGGTGCGAGACCCGGGATCTGAACCCGCTTCACTCGGTTTCCCAAGCGAGCGCGTTACCACTGGGCTACCATTGCCTCACAAACATTCAAATTTATTATATTAGTGGGATTAGTAGGATGGGACATTTCGAATACTTTTAAATGTACCTCTATGGAAATAACATGAACATATTACAATTATTTAAGGTTAATCTGCAGCAGGTACATAATATACCTAGTATCTATTTAAACGAGCAGTTCTTGTATATTTATATCTTTATTTATTTATTTATACCGGCGTTCTCGGAAACGGCTCTAACGATTTCGCCGAAATTTGGCATGTGGGGGCTCTCGGGGGCGAAAAATCGATCTAAATTAGTCTTATGTATGGGAAACCGCGTATTTTCGAGTTTTCATGCGATTTTCTTTAGCATTATTTTACGCAAAATATGTTAATGATTTCACACAAGTGTGTACAAGCATTGTGGCCAAGCGGCCAAGGCGCGAGATTGAGTATCACAAGTATGTTCGAATCCCGGTAGGTTACGAAGATTTTACTTTTTTTTTTGTATTTATTCAAGTTTTTAGTTTTTTTTTTTGTCTTTAAGCTAATTAAAAAAGAAATGTACTTTCAACCAAAAACTCCGAGCAAAGCTCGGTCACCCAGGTACTAAATTAAAAAATTACATGCACCATGTTCTATATAACTTGTTCCAAACCTGTATCTTAACAAAGGATTAAAGAAATGCATAAAAACTTTTTAGACAATACTAACGCATACAACTTGGAACAAAAAGAAAAAATAATGGTAAGCTTAAAAGTAACATTCGTCATTCTTCAAAAGTGATTTTTATCTTTCCATTGTTTCATTATTGTCTAAGATGTAAATATAAAGCACTTTAAAAAATAAAACGCTAGTTACATTATAAATATTTTAACGTTTAGTATAGATTTCTCAGAGATGAGATATTTTCCCGTCGTAAAAGTGTCCTAAATGTTGACCCAAATAACCAGCTATCACAGACAGACAGACAAAGATTCTAAAAACTAGAGATTCGATCTCTGTATCGATAGTAAAAACTATTTCAATAAGATTTTCCAAAAAATATTTAATGTACAGATTCAACTTTGTTACAATTTTATTATATGTATAGATTAATTTTTAGTCCAGCTACTTTATGTTGTTTTTTTTTATTTTAAATTTAGAGAATCTGTATAAAAGATTGTAATCTTAGGGATGGTATTTTTTTTCAAATTTAAATGGAATCAAATTGGAAGTATTTTCAAACAATTTCAAACAAAACAAAAATAGTCCAAATCGGTTAATTAATGACGGAGTTCTGTGGTAATAAACATAAAAAAAATACAGTTGAATTGAAAACCTTCTTCTTTTTGAAGTCGGTTGAAAATCACCACCAAGACGATTATATATGAAAATTATATAAAGATTTACTGTTTAAAAATAAACATCTACAATAAAGACCACCTCTATAATCTTTACATAATATAGGTCACCAAACATAATGTCGTGCTTGAACTTTTATACAAAGTGATGATATAAATATTACCTACTTAGTGATGATCTATACATATCATAAAATTGTAAGTAAGCATTAAATATTTTTTTAGAAAATCTTATTAAAATAGACATTATTATCGATACAGAGGCCGAATTTATAGTTTTTAGAATTTTTGTCTGTCCGTCTGTCTGTTACCGCATCACGCGAAAACCACTGGACAGATTTTGATGAAATTTGGTATGATGATAGTTAGTTATCCGGGTCAACATATAGGATACTTTTTACTGCGGGAAAATATCTCACCTCTGAGCTAAACGTTAAAACGTATCTAGGGGCAAATCCGACCGGAGCGAGGGTGAGTTGCTAGTGTTAGTATAAATATTCACTGAAAATTGAGTTTTTATCACATTTATAATTAATTAATTAAAATTAATGTAAGTCACGAAGTTTTAGTCAATTATATCTGAAAGTGTTACGTACGCCTTCTAAAGTTTATAGAGAAAAGCCGACTCGAATGTAGATTTATAATTATAATAATTGGATATTAGAATATATATTTATTATGTTAAAATAAAATTGTATTTATGATATATATATATATATATATATATATATATATATATATATATATATATATATATATATATCATAAATACAATTTTATTTTAACAAAAGCTTTGGCCAGGGACTTTATTTCATATACTAGCGACTCACCCTCACTCCGTTCGGATTCGTCCCTAGGAACTTTTTAACGGTTAGTAAAGATTTTTCAGAATGAGTTTTTTTTTAAAAAAAGGATTCTTTATGTTGACCCGGATAACCAGCTATCGTCAAACCAAATTTCATCAAAATTTATCCACTGGTTTTCTCGTCTTCCCAAACAAGACGTACCTATATATGTACAAGATTAAAAATATAAACAAGTTTTCATCAAAAAAGTCATAATTTTCATTTCGTAAAACCTATATTATCCTTTAGTAAAACAAAGTATGTAAATATTACAAAGAATATAATAATGATAGTTACTAACTGTTAAAAATATTTTACTTTTATTTTGTTTGATGTTTCGTTGAATTTTTAATTTATACACACATTTCACTTACTGTATCAAAAATCAATGGCATATATATTTACATACGTAGAATACTAAGTTTCAAGTGAAATTGGCCAGAAAATATTATTTTTCATACTATTTCTATAACTACATTTTATGTACACATGAATTGAATTTCTAAAAAGCCTATGTAAAGTGTGCCTGAAGTGCGTCAAAAATATCAATTTTTTGAGTTTAACGTGGAATAAAATTTTCTATTAAACGTTCTTAAAGTAAATATAACGTATTTACAATCTCAACTCAAAGAATTTCAAACTACAATATTGCTTACCGGCAAATTGTACAGGAACGGTGTATACTCCTTTATTATTAAAGGGTTATTGTTAAAAGAGGATATATTGTTAAAGGAGGACCTTTTAATTTCAACTTTAAACTTAAATATCAATTAATTTAATATAAATATAATATATCTATACATATAATAAAATTCTAACTGAGTAGAATCTGTACATTAAATATTTTTTGGAAAATCTTATTGAAATATATAGAGGCCGAATTTATAGTTTTTAGAATTTTTGTCTGTCTGTCTGTCTATCTGTCTGTCTGTGATCGCATCACGAGAAAGCCATTGGACAGATTTTGATGAACATTGTTATGATGATAGCTGGTTATCCAGGTGAACATATAGAATAATTTTTACTGCAGGAAAATATCTCATTTCTGAGAAATCTATAGTAAACATTAAAACGTAAGTAGGGATGAACCCGAGCGGAGTGAGAGTGAGTCGCTAGTATAATAATGATTAATATATCATATAATTTTTCATTAAATACTTAGATTAATATTTTTTATAATATTTAAAAATATTTATACTTTTGAAAAGATTAAATTGTTAAATACATGATTTAGATTAATATTTTTCATATTTTAATATTTTTACTTACTTATTTTAATAATAGATAAAAATATTATAATATTATTATTACAGTTTAATTTACTTATTTTTCCATATACTCTTCGTGTTCTCACTATTTACTATAATATTCATTATAAAACATATAAAATAAAATTTTTATAGAAGTACAACTTACGTGTAAGCACAATCGAGCTTAGACGAGTGAACTTTTGAATAACCGGTCGCGTGCGAGCGACGCTACGCGCTCCCGAGTTGAGACTAACAGGCAACAGCCTACTACTGTCGGAGTGAGGATAAAGTTCCCGCTTCACTTAAGGGTGCATACAGACGGGATATTACGTTACTATATTTTTACTGCCTAAAAATATTATTTTGTTTAATATTATTAATTACTAATTAAATAATATTTACTAATATTATTTCAGTCTTATTTGTAATAAAACATTTGATTTATGGATAATTTATGAGGTTTTGCTTTTTTTCACGTCAAGCTTTGTTTTTTTATTGTTTTATTTTGGTAGACTGGTAAATCATTCGTTTTGGAAAGAGAGTAACGTAAATTTATCTAAAATTTAATGTGCTAATCTTGTTTTCAACCTAATTATCAATTTTTAATACAATAAAGGAAAAAACACGAGAAATCATATTCCTGAGAGAACCTAACTAATTTTTGAAAGACGTCGAGTAGTAAAGGAGTTAATTAACCCGCATTTTCAAGTGAACCTAGCTTAGCTAACAGGTCAAAATTTTGCTTAGAAAATTATATTTTTATTTTGTTTATTTTTTTACCCAGGAAACAACCTTAGAAAAATACTTCATAATTACAGGAACGCATCGAAAAAAATAATTGTTCGTGTCATAGTTATTCCACTTACAACATATTACAAATTAGTTCTACTTTTGACGTTTTTTATTTTGTCACAGGTGACGTGAAGAAAGTTCAGTTACTACTCAAATCAGAAAATTTAAATCTTTGAAGTATATACATTTTAAATCGTAAATTTCTACAACTAAATTAAATTACAGTATTGTAAATTTAAAAAAGCTACCATCTAGAAGGCTAAGAACTATTGCTAGGCTAGAAACTATTGCTCTTTTAAAAATAATATACTTGTTTACAATAAAAGAGTACAATAATTTTACACATAGCCCACGTGAATTGATTTAAATATTACCCCACAATATCTAACTGAATAAGATTTGTACATATATATACATAACCTTTTCTTAAATCTAGAATTGCTAAGTTTATTTTGAACTGTGCTATTTTATTACAATAATATTATATTATAACTAATTGTCATAGAAACCATAAAATACACTTTGTCCTACAGAATAAAGGCCCATACACAATTGTATATAAAAGTTAAGAAACGGCAACTTTATTCCAAATTACTTTATTAGTATATCTTAACATAATGTCAATAACGTTATAAGAAACTATGTCTTCAATAAAAGGGAACTTTATATAATAGGTAAAATATTTGAAATTATTTAAACCTTACTAAACGTACTGTTGTAAAACACAAAGGAAATCACGTACTATGACAAACAAAAACAATTATGAATAACTGCGTCATACTATATAGCCATACTAAAGTATACTTTTTATAGTAATCAAAAAAATTAAATATTTCAAAAGCCACACATAAGATAAACATGAGTATTTATATCTAAACAAAATACGTTTAGGAGGTAGCTTTTTGCGACTTGATGCTAAAACATTGACCTTTCTTTATACATATATAAAGGGTACTAGATACACAATCTCATTCAAAAGATCTCTTAAAACTATCACCAATTAGGTTTAGGTAATTATTCTAGCTGAATTAAATATACAACAATGTAAATTGAACCTTAAATGCATTGCTAAAAGTTGTTTAAAAATAATTAAAAAGCTCAAAAGCTCAAATGAGCTCATTCGGTGGGAAATTTTTTGTCACTGATTGTGTAATGTAGTACTTTTGATTGATGTATATCACAATATAAAAAGAAAATCAGGAGATATGCGTATATATTTTATATTTTAATAAACAAAGGCAAATTTTGTTACCAACAGTAACATATTTTTTAATTGATATATTTCGAAATTTCATCCAAATCCATCGTGCTTTTTCTGCAAGGAGCCACAAATATACACACACATACAAACATTTTTATTTATTAATAATATTTTAATATACGAGTAATATCTTACGAGAACAGTTTGATGGAATAGAATATAGAGCACATTACCTACAGAATTTTTTACGTATTACAAGGAGAAAAAAATAATCATACTTTTGTGTACTTACAAAACTATCCATTAATGTAGAAGTTTTGGTGACCTTTTCGTTAAATTAATGGTCTAATGTATGAACTTAACTGCGTAGCAAGAAACCGCCTTCTCTAATTGAGTTTCTGAGAAATAAGACAAAAGGCAAGCAAAGGTAGAGAATGTTAATTTAAAAACCTTTATGTTACGTCATGACTTCCTTATTACTGTATGTTGGTGCAAGGATTTATAATATAATCAAGACTTATAATAACGGCTCTGCTCGCGATAATCCTTTTTTTTTTTATATCTCTTAATCTATACAGATAAATAAAATTGGAGTGTCTGTTTGTAATATTAAAATAACCGCTTTTTACTAAATGCATATTGATGTATACACGGTATATGTACCAAAACAACATTTTTTACAATTTTGTTTGTCTGTCTATGTCCTGCGATTGGCGGTTACAGATAAACATGCAAATATTTTAATATTAGACTATTGATGCCTTTATTACTTAATAATAAAGTAAAGAAAACATAAAGAACTCTTCTGAAATCATAATAAGTTAATGAGCGTCGCTTTTATTTATAATATAAAGTGTGTGTGTATATATATATATATATATATATATATATATATATATATATATATATATATATATATATATATATATATATATATATATATGTATATATATATATATACAGCTTAAGTATGTAGGTATATAAGTATATAGGTATATAATAAAATGTTTGCAAACAGCCTTTTGTTTTAACTTTAGTCTGAGAGGTGAACGCCTTCTTGCCTCTTCTCAGATAATGCGACACAAATAGTAACTAATTGCTGTGATTATTTTGAATGACCTGGTTTATTATTAAATTAATGATCTATCCAAATGAACTCCTAAGTTCATTATTATATTTCAATTTATAAAAATTATCTATATATAAATGGGCAAAAACAAAACAGTTAGGTACATTACTCTCCTCTCTTTGTCAACTGTTTTATTTTTTGTTTAGTAGCTATTGACGAGGTTGGTATTATCAATAACAAAATTGGAAACAGTTTTTATATAGATAGGTAAGTTCTTTTTGTTCATATATAATTCCCTCAAATTTTCAATACCGATTATGGTCAGATTTCAACCACTACGTTTATACTAGTACTAGTAAATGCGTCCTTATGGTAGGAGAGCTGGTGAACATTTTAGTAGGTTCTTGAGGCACTACAGAAAATTTTGTAATTGTCCTTGAAGGATCCCTAAATAAGATAGTCGAGATGTGGCTGACGAGTTGCGGCACCCTAGCAACCCTTGGATTGAAAAACCTTGAAAAAAAAACTTTAAGCGATCAGGCCGCCCCTTACACTGAAATACATTTTTGCATATTTTTGTGTTCTTTTTAAATTTTATTTTTTTGGTGTGATAAAGGATTAAATAAATAGATAAATAAATTTAGCCAGCAAAAGCTTAGAAAAGTAGATAGTCCAGCAAATCGAGTCCAGAGTCTAGAATCTCGAATGCTGTACTTGAATCCTGTTTTAAATACGCGCGCTGTTATATGTAGATACAACATAAAAGATAAAGTTCGAGCAATTAGAATGATTTAAATTAGTTATGTGTAGAAGCCATATTTTGTCACTATTTGTCTAAAAATGGCTACAGGAAGTTCATTTTCATCATCATTTTATGAATCTTTATTGTAGGAAGAAAATGCTACAACTTTTTCTTAAACTATAAGGAGCTGTACAACTCAATTGCATACGGACAGAACTCAGATCTTTTATTGATATGCTGGACCATGATTTGCTACGTTTAATCACATCTTTTTGATAGATTATTTTCATGTACTTACCAAAGTAATTCCACCCCAAAAATGTTTTTTTTTTTTTTGAAAAAAAACCGATCTACCGAGATTTTTTTATGAAAATCGATTGAAAATAAGCAAATATATCTTGTAACATTAACATACACACACTCTTTTGAAGTTGGTCTAAAACGATCTTTACTGCATAAATGAAGAACAAACTAGCAAACACTCTTCGTGTTATGAACAAAATATTACTCATAAGAATAATAAAATTTTTACAAATTACCTAACTAATGATTTAAATATAATAAACAAAATGATCTTTGAAATGGCGACCCATTAAATATACAAAGCTGCACGCTTTTAACTATTATTACTGTAATTAATTCTCACAATACAATTGTATACTAAAATACACTATAATATGCAGGATGCACTGAGCTTATTGCATTGTCATAATTTATTACTAAAAACAATGTCGGTTAGTATAAAGATTTACATATTTTTAATATACTGGCATACGGTCACGGCGGTCTACTGGTTCTGGGTTCGAGTCACGAGTCGGACTAAAAGTTATTATACCTTAATATGTTAAAAAGTTATTATAACTTAAGTTATATAGGTTACATTGTCGTAATTGCAATACTACTGAACTATGAGAAATTATTAAAGTGTGCACTTGTGCATGTGAACTCATTTCAACACAATAATATACGCACTCCTAAGTCCTACGCTCCTAGCTAGTGTCAGATAAATAAAATTGGTTGTTAGCTGAAGTTGTGTTTCTCTTCATTATTTATGAAATTCAGCATTCATACCCGGCTATATTCCGGTTCCGGCACTGCGGCTTCTTTATCTTCGTAATAATAATCATGGATTTTTTTATAAGTCGATAGTCGCCTGTTAAGAAACAATCCTCTTTTGTGAAACTTTCGTCGAACGGAACAGCCCAGTGTCCCTGGAATAAATGTAACAAATTTAATATAAATAAGTTTAATATAAATAAGTTTTCTTGTTTTCTCTTGCTAATTTAAATCTAAATACGGAACGGAGCCGTAACGTAACCAGACCGTAATCAGACCGGAACCGGAACGGAACCGGAACGGAACCGGATCGTAACCGGACCGTAATCGGACTGTAACCGGATCGTAACAGGACCGTAACCAGACCGTAACCGGACGTAACCGGACCGTAACGGAACGGAACGGGACGGAACGGAACGGAAGAGAAGACGTCCGACGAAGAAGACAGACGAAGAAGTCAGGCGAAGAAGGAAGGCGATGAAGACAGTATTTTTGGTAGGTATGCGAGTTGTACCATTGTACTTTCTTCTTCTACCTCTCTTCATAAGACGGAGTAGAAAAATGTGCAAAAAGTAGCGGTAGTTGAGCTTTATATAATATTAGTTATACATAAAGCCAAAAACTTTTTTTGTAATCTGAACGCGGGTGAAACCGCGGGGTCTGCTAGTAATTAATATCGTCGGTCGAGGCAGACACGAGATCTGTGATTTTTTTAAAGCAAGAGATACTCGTGGCTATAGGTTCTATGAAAATTTGGTTTTCCTTATCTTGGTGTTAACATGATATCGTTTGAATCATTTATAGCTAGCTATATATCGATTTATAATCTATTCTATACATAATATAATAAAATTCTAACTGAGTCTAATCTGTACCTTAAATATTTTTTGGAAAATTTTATTGAAATAGACATTATTATCGATGCAGAGGTCGAATCTATAATTTTTAGAATTTTTGTCTGTCTGTCTGTCTGTTACCGCATCACAGAAAAACCACTGGAGGGATTTTGATGAAATTTGGTATGATGATAGCTGGATATCCGGGTTAACATATAGGATACTTTTTATTGCGGGAAAATATCTCATCTCTGAGCTTAACGTTAAAACGTAACTAGGGACCAACCCGAGCGAAACGAGGGCGAGTCGCTAGTATGAAATAAAAAAATATTTAGAGACCATATGTTTCATATAAAATTTCCTATATCATGTAACAATTTAAGGAGTGAAACATTATCTTTCATAAATTCAGCTTTTGACCCACTTTCGTGTAAATTCACTTTGTGACAAGACTGTAATGTATTCTTTGACCATTAACTTACCCATTTCTTCTAAGCCCAAGTTTTGCAAAATTTGCATTAAATTTAAAACTTATGTAAAGATTACATGAGATATATGCAAATATCGTAGTCAGTGTGGTCGATAAAATGTTTTTTTTTAATTTTATGATTTTTGAAGTGTAGCAAAATGATACATATATTATATAGCAAAATGCGCCCTTTTTAGAGGTAAGAATAACTTATTGATTACTAACGACTCTAGTTACTAGATTAGTTCGTCCTTGGCTTGATCCCTATACAAACTTTCGTTCCCATTTTCACTCCCTTAAGGGGATGATTTCCGGGATAAAAAGTACTCTATATCCTTCCCAAAGTCTCAAACGATCTTTTTACCAAATTTCATCTAAATCGGTTCAGCAGATCCAGAAATTAGCCCATACTCACAAACTTTACCTCTTTATAATATTATACTAGCAATGCCCGCGGCTCCGCCCGCGTTCAGATGATAATAATACATATACTAATTTCATTGTGCACCGCATGATCGGTAAATAATGTGTGTGATTGACATTGCCGCAAAGGTCCCTCCGTTAATCTCATATTTGATTTAGTAATATTGCACTTTTTGTTTTAGCAATAACATTTATAGTATGTCTATTGTCTATACTTTTGTTTTGTTTGTTTGTTTACTTTTGAGCGATAAACTCTCAAACTACTGAATTAAATTTAATCATTTATTTACTAATAGATAGCTATTGATTAATTTATATTTAGCAGATTATTTAAATTACATAATAATAACTTTTCTTAATGTTAGTTTATTGCGAAACAGGGATGACAATTGCGAAACAGGGTAGCGCTTGTTAGTAATCTTTTCAGAAATGATTTTCAAAAGAAGAAAAAGTTCCAAAAATACATGATTAAGATAAACAAGTAAATTCTAAGCAAATGATTTTTATTATTTCATATGGATCGGCTAATATGATTAAAGTGCTAAGCATTTTATTGCGTTCTTTAAGCCTTTTTTTCCACCTTATAGCACCTTATAGTATAGCAGTTTCTAAAACATTTTTTATAGAAAATTATCTTGCAGAATATACGTTTCGTAGCTTATAAGATATGGAATATTTTTAGTTAGCTTTGTCAGTTTAATATAAACTTGTTTCTCATTAAATGTTTAAAATTACGAATTTAATTTTTTTACGGTTGATAAAATGAAACAATATTGTGGACACGTAAAAATTATTCGTATTTATTTCAATGTTAATTTAACAAAATACGTAAGTAAGAAAAATAACACAGTATTTTGTTATACGGAACCCATAATGCGCGAGTTGGACTTGCATTAAACCAATTTTTAAATTAAAAGATTTACAAGTATTAACATCATTTACTAAATAATAAAAATCTACAAATATTTTCATTTGGAAATTGTTTCGGCCAGTAAAATATTACTAATATGTTACTAATTTATAAAGCCAAAAATTTGTTTTATTAATAATTTGAACACGGGCGGTACCCGCGGGGTAATTTAATAAAATCTTAGAAAGTTCATATCTGTATATTCCATTTTTTGGACTTAAAACTACGTGTTTTAAAAACACATGGCGATATCTATTGCCGAGTATCTAAATAACTCATAAATAAATATTTTTGGAGTTATTGTTTATTCATTAAGAATAAAATAACGCTATAGATATTTTTTTCAAGATAAGAAATTTTTAATACTTTTTGCCATATTTAGTAAACCCTGCTAAAATGTTTATAGTAAAACCTTGCTAAAACGTTTATAGTATTATCGTGATTTTATTCTAACCAGTTTTTGTTTTTTTTTTAGAAATGAGATATTTTTCCGCCGTAGAGGTATCCTATATGTTATCAAAATCCCTAAAGTTGTTTTTCTGTGATACGTTCACAGACTGACAGACAAACAGACAAAAATTTTAAAAGCTACAGATTCGGCCTCTGTATCGATAATTATGTCCATTTCAATAATATTTTTCAAAAAATATTTCATTTAAGGATACGGCTTATTTACAATTTTAGTATATTTTTATAGATAATTTGAACACGGGCGAGATCGCGGTTAATTTAGTAGTAATTCTAATCATGGATGACAAATAATTCTAATAAAATCATAGAAAGTTCATATCTGTACATTTAATTTCTGGGAATGAAAACTACGTATTTTAAAAACTCATGGCGACATCTATTATCGAATAGCTCAATAAAACATAAATAAATATTCTCTAAAATAACTATTTTAATGAATAAAATAACGCTTTTGATACCTATATTTTTCTTCAAAATAAGCCATTTTTAATAGTTTTCGCTATATTTATTAAGTTATCTTGCTAAAATATTTATAGTATCATCGTGATTTTATTCTAACCAGTTTCTGTGTTTTTTCTCAGAAATGAGATATTCTCCCGCGATAAAAATTATCCTATATGGTCCGGATAGCCAGCTATCACCATACGAAATTTCATAAAAATCCCTCCAGTGGTTTTTCCGTAATGCGGTAACAGACAGACAGACAGACAGAGTACAGAGTAGCTCATAATTTTTGAATCAAATTAAAAAAAGTAATCAACTCGATCTATAATTGTTTCTATATATAGGGCTAGGCCGTTTGCTCTGATGCCTTTAACATATGCACGCTTCAAAAGGAAACATGCAACGCTCCCACTTCCAGCATTTTATAATAAACATGCCATATATAGGACGTGAACGAACAGCATAACAAAGCTGATGCTATTTTTATTTTTTATGCCACCATAAAAGTGCCATGTGGTATAAATCTCCCACAGAGGACTGTAATAAACGTATGAATGTATTTCTATCTAAGAAACTTTTTAGGAATAAATATTGATTTAGTTGTGTAGTATTATTAATTAGTATGGATGGACTGTGTGAAAATGTATATGTGTGAGAGAGAAGGGTGTGCTGATATGACGACTGATAGAAAGAGATGAAAGAAAACATGTAATGCCGACCCTACAATGAGAAGAAAAGATTATGTACGTAGTATTAGTATCCACACTTCTATACTTATTCCATACTTAATATTATGAAAGTGTGTTTGTTTGTTAGTCTTTCTTTAACACCGAAACGGAATGATGAATTGGCGTGATTTTTTGTGTGGAGATAGTTGGGGGGCTGGATAGTGACATAGGCTACCTTTTACTGGGGAAGATTATCTCATTACCACGGGAAAATACGTTATAATACAACCCAAAAAATATTTGTGATCAGAATTACTTGAAACTTGGTATTAATTCAATACTATTAAATAAATACGTGTTTCTTCAATATAATTAATTAAATAAATACGTAATTTTTTCAAAATTCATAAAGGGCATAAAAGTTTCACATACCTTTTTAGATATTTTCTTTTGTAGTTTAGCGCGAGCTAAGCCGCAGGTTCTGTTAGTTCGTAATAAAATGAAGTCAGTAAGCGCATTTCTTAAGAACCGTTGGACTGATTTGGTTATATATTTAAAGTTGATCTTATGGTGTTAAAGGTATATATTTAAGGTTTATCAATTTATAGATGTAAACATACAAGTTTTTTTATAGTCTGAATAATTTTTTTAGGTAAATAGAGACACTACAAGTGGTTTTTTCCATACGTTTTTTTTATTATTTCAAAGACCATAATGAAAATTGCTATTGGGTCAGAACAACGTCTAGTCTATCACCCGACAGCTATTGTTATTTAACGTGTTGAGGGACGAGGGCACGCCGGTGTGTCAGTTAACAATTAATTTCTTAGAAATTATCCTGGAGTATTAATACTTTCTTAGATTTATGCGATTTGGCATTTTAAATAAAACTATTATTTCGGAATGTTTACATTACATACAAACGAAAAATTGTATTTTTTTGAAAATCATTGTAACTTTTTTTTAGTTAGTGATATCTTTAAGAACTATATAATGACCTTTGAGACATCTAAAACCTTAGTCTCTCCCATGACCATGATTGCAGTAAAGCATTCGAAGTGTCAGACACAAAAAATCTAAATAAATCCGTGAAAAATTCGAAAAGATTATTTAAAATACCAGTTAATTATTTTCACCAGTTATACTTGCAACGCCATAGACAGTAGCTAATATAAGAGAAAGTATTTTTAGTGACTGTATCACTTTATAAAGTTTATATTTTTGCATAAAATCTTTATAATTTGTTCTATTAAAGTCGTCTGCCAACATTTTCTCTGGTTAGTCTCATAGCGTAAGTTCGCTTTATTCAATTATTAAAATACAGGCCAAAGAAGCGCTTTTCATATAACTTAAGTATATGACCTCGTGTCTTATTTATATATTCATACGGCTTTCTCCCTTATTTACCCGACTGCGACGAAGTCCAAAATAAAAGTTATACGTTTGGACCTATGTTTCTATGCATATATATGTATATGTAACAACCAGTGGCTTTCCCGTGATGCGGTTATAGGCAGAAGATAAAAATTGTTAAAACTGTGGATTTTTCTTCTGTATGGATAGCAATGGCTATAACAATAACATTTTCCAAAAAAATAATAATTTACAGACATGGCTCAGTTACAATCTTATAATATGTACCTGAAAATTTTTATCCACAGCTCTCCCTCTCTTTTCTATCCTCTTCTAAATCCTTTATCCGGCAATGAAAATCTATTTAAAATTAGAATAATTTTTCTAGGCAATATCAAGCAGATCTTATCTCTATGAACTGTTTGAAGATGATTTGGGTTTAAATACAAATCTTTAACCATAGACGAGTTTAATTCTATTTCTCTCTATTGCGAGTAATAAAATAAAAATTGTATGTTTAGTATTCAACCCTTTTTTACGTCCCACTGGGTGCGGGCTTACCTTCAATACGAGGGGGATCAAGCCAGAGTCCACCACATTCGTTCACATGTCTTTCGAAAACTTGATAGGTTCTCTCAGACATGTAGGTTTCCTCATGATGTTTTTTGTCACCGTAAAACAAGTAATCATGTTGGAAATAATTCGCTTATAACAACATAAGAGTCGTGAAACCCGGTATTTGAACCGTGACACGGTTTCCTAAGCGAGCGAATTATCACTGGGCTACCACTGCCTTGGAGAAAAAAAAAATACTTCATTCAATTAGCTTATTCAAATAATTTATAAAAGCACTTTTGATCATATATAAGTCTAAAGAAACTCCTTTTTTGTTTTACATGAAAAATATATTTCAGCAATATTTTTACAGGGCGTCGCGTCGGTGGCACAAGTGTGTGCTTAATCTAATGACACAGATTATGCTAATATGTGCGATGTACATCGTTTTATTACAAACGATAATGATAATACTTACCTTATAATATGTTTTTCTTGTGCTTTACATGAGCAAGTATACCTTCCATCTCTAAAAGTGGAATGTAAATCTGGTAAAACTTTAAAAAAAAACAACTTTTAGGCACTAAAAAGTAACAAATAACTAAACGGGGGGTTTTCATTTAGAATAGATACCTAATCAGATATTTTCGAAGTCAACGCCAGCCTGTGCAAAGCAAAACCAATGTATTTCGATACGTATAAATACATCACAAATTAAAATATAATATTTAACTATAATTAGAGTTCATACCTTGTTATATTTACCTATTAGTTATTCATACCAAAGCATTGTCGACTGGAAAGTATATTCATTGAAACAAATAAAGAATTTTGGAAATCGATTCAGACGTCTTCGAGTAACATAGTAGTGGACATACATATATAAAAAGATTCGGACGAATTGAGAACCTTTTTAGAAGTTGGTTAAAAAGTACTTAAAATGGTTAAAAAAAATAAAAAAAAAGTATATTTTTATCGAAAAATATTAACAAAATTATATACGTCAAGAATATAAATTAGTCTAAAATTGTATAACCTACACCCACCAGATGTTCATGGATAAATATTTTTTTATAGCAAATCAGGTTTTATTTTTACAAGATTGCTTAGCTAATAATGATCTTCTTCTTTAATTAGGCTGTAGTATGCAAAAAAAAACTTTTCCAATCTGACGGCTAATTTCCTGAATTAGCGCGTCCAAAAAAAAGCAAACAATCTCTTTAGCTTTAAAATATAAGTATAGATTACCGCAGTTGAATAAGCGATTCTTTTATTATTTAGGAATTTATGATCTTTAAAGAAACAATAATATCCAACGGTTCTTTTTTCTACGGGAAAAATTGTCATACTAAGTTTAGTATCGGTTTTCTCCCCACCGAATTAAAATGGAAGAATGTCCAACTACACTATTCACTATTTAAATATGTGAAATAAAATTATACGCTTCTTATATAATTCCTATAGTTGTTAATAATAAAACATGAGTCTAAATGTGCTCCTAATTTTCCTCTCAAAATTACCTAAATTTTCCTGTTTTTTTTTCCCTTGAATGTACAAAACCCTAAAATAATCAATGTCAATAATCATATATTTAATTACTACACTTTAAAGTCATTATTTTACGTATCTTATAAAATTATAGAGGACCTGCTTGGTAGATACATAGCTATCTAATATTTGATAATGCACCTGTTTGATAAGAAATAATACTAACATATTTTGGCAATTGTATGATAAGGAATTATTGTGGACATCATGATATGATTCGTATTGTTGTTTGCGCTGATTGCTTTTGCAAACGGAAAAAGTAAAAACATAACTCAGTGTGAGTTTTCTCATATATAATTAACCTTTACTCGTATCAGTTTGCTACACTAATCACACAATAAAATAGAGCCTTAAAATTTTGTAGAAATTCAAAAGAAATCTTCCAGTCTTCAACTAGATTTCTAAAAAATAAAAAATCTCCCCCTGCCCCAAAAAAACTGATCCTCGTAAGTGAAAAGGAACACGGCTCTTTAAAGGTAACCAAATGTACCTCGGATATATACAAAGCTATCAGATTTAAACATCTTTAAATTATTTTAGGTTTTTCTCAGCAGAACTGCCTTCTGAGCGGGTGGTGGATTAGTTCCTGAGGTTAGACCAAATAAAAATGCTATGGGGCATTTTCTTTTTTTTTTTAATTTGCTTGGGACTCTGTAGTGTAAAATCGGTACATTATTAAAAATGCTACAAATAAACTATACTTTAATGGTGCGTATATCAACCATCATCATTGCCAAGATATACTCGTATAGAGAAATACTTAGTGTATAGCTCTGTTGCTTCCCAATACCAGACCAAAATCTGTTCATTAAATCAAAAATCGAAAAATTAATCACAGTTCGCATTATATTTCACACTTTCATATTTATAATATTAATAAATGTGAAAGTTTGTTGGTTTTTCTTTCTTTTGTGCTATCTATACCATACTAACCGTTAAAAACACCATATCGAAGAGCTGATTTGTGAAAAGAATTTTACATCTCAAATATGTGTAACCTATGGATTTTATAAATAACTAGCGACTTACCCTCGCTTCGCTCGGATACGTCCCTAGATACATTTCAATTTTTTTGAGCGGAATTTTAATTCTTTTTCTAAACTAAAAAGGAGCCTAAATTACTCCTTATAATATCAGCTATCTGTCAGTGAAAGTCTCGTCAAAATCAGTCCAGCCGTTCCGGAGATTAACCGGGATAAACAGACCACAGACAGACAGACACACACTTTTTTTTTAATTGTGTTATTCTTATAAGTACCGTATATAATTTCACATATATTTAGTAAAAAGCTGTTATTTTGACACTTCAATTTTATTTATCTGTAGGTATAGATAATACATTTTAAACTTAAATCTGGAAACCCTTGTCTGGATAGATATAAATCAATATTATTTATCCCAAACAAAAAATCTCGGTAAATAAACAATGAGAACATATCCTCCCTTAGCTTTGTAGGAAATATTCTTCAAGTCCTGAAATAACTGAGTCATGCATAAATTGTGGACTGTCGCACTTCGGTCTCAAAGTGGTAACATTGTTATTTAAAAGCCAAGTATGACTTGAAGTACCTTATTTTACCGACCAATCTTTTTGGTCTCTTATACATACTTTTAAAGTACATAATACATAAGTACATTAACGAAGTAATTCTGTGTTTATATGCAACCATTTAAAACTAATAACAAGAAAAACGAATTGAATCATCGATCAAAAAAACACTAGATACACAATCCCATGTAAAAGTTCTCGTAAAACTGTCACTGATTGTGTTTAGATTTCACGCTTTCATTCCTGCTTTTTTTATCACGCGTTTTTTACATTAACATTAATTTTTTCGTTAATCATTTTATTTTTATAGAAAAAAAATGTTTTTTACTTTTTAGTTCGCTTTTTAGTTTTTCACCATTAAAGCGTGTTTTTAAGTTTATTATGCATAATTTATTTTCTACTATTTAGTTTGATCTGCTATAAAAGCGTGTTATTTTAGTTTTTTTAATTTTTAATTTTTTTTTTATTAATTATTATATTTTCATCGATCCTTCATAAGTGTACGAAATTTCAAGTTAATCTGATATTTTGAAATGGTGACAATCACGTTCAAAAATTCCGTTACGTAGATAGATACAGGTGAAACTAATAAAAGCGTGTTAAAAATATAACTTTATGTTAGTTACTAGGTAACAAGACTCCTTGCCAGGTTTCATTAAAAAATATATGTTTTTGTCAACTAAAATGTTCGTAAGTTTCTCTGGGCGTTCGTTAAATTAATCCTTTAATCCTGACTCGCGAGCTTCATATTTTCTGACTACTTTTAAAGAGATTTATTATGCAACATTCTAGATACTGGCTGATTTTTATGCAAATATAATTTTTAAAAATTCAATTTTCTTTAATATAGAGCTTATTTAAATCCGATGGAGGTTATATATTTGGTATAAAGAAACTCTTATAACTTAGTTTAAAATATGCACATTTGAAAAAATATATATATACGGTCGAATTGAGAACCTCCTACTTTTTTTGAAGTCGGGTAAAAATCATAATAATCGATTGACAAATAAAATAAACACACAAAAATGACAAGAAGAGCACTTCAATAAATAGTATTAAAGTATTGATTATTAAAAATATGCTAATAATTAATAAATGTATTGTATGTATGTATGTATTTATTGTAACAGTAAATATTGTCGTATCAAATTACTGACACACCACACCCAACTACCTTGGCGGCTGCAGATCAGTCCTGAAATAGTGTCCCGGTTTAGGACAATTATAGTTATTGGGTTTTTCTCTCAAGATATTATAGAACAGTAGTAACAACTCAGAATCCCAACAACTCAAAGGTAGCAGTGTCTCACCCCCGTGCCTCGGTGAGCATGTCAATCCACCGCTACGCCTGATCTCTCACCGGTTGTGTCGCATTGTCGTCCTACCGGAGGTTGAGAGTGACAGGAATACAAAGTGACCTTGTGTTTGCGCGCATACTTATGAACTATCATATCTCCTGCACACGTGGCTAGTCTCAGTGAATGACCTACGATCGATTTTTTTCAGGAAGAAATTGTATTATTATTATACCACCACCCAGAGTGTTATCTTGATACCTCGTGGTGTAAAACGATTTGTTGTGTGCTTTTAATGAAGAGTAATTTCGTTCATATTGCTTTCAGCAATAATAGTAAAGCATTTAATTTTTATTTAAATCTATATTTTATAGATCTGATAAAAGTAATGATTTGCTTTGGTGCCTTCGACTTCTTATCAGCATAGCACCTCCATTAGCATTACATTAAACTATTATACATATATAACATATAACATAAATTAGGTAGTTGACAACACCAATCAATTAACATAATTTTTACGAGCTCTTCTTCTTCTTTTTCTTTTTTTAAGTAAAATTATATCTTCTAATGATTGATTAATGGTGTCAACTAACCGGTAGTTATCATATTATTGTTATTGTTTAACACACTACACACCTTGCACATATAGGGTCTCTATTAGAGAACCCTCTTCCTTCTCCTTCCTCCCCCTACATGTCGAAGTATTTTTTTTTTAATTGTAAGCAATCTTTATTTTTAAAATTTATCAGCGCAGAATATGTACGACGTACATAAGTTCAGAATACGTTCTAATTTTTGATTATTCGTCTGCGCGTTTATAAAACGTGGTGTGCATATACCGTAAAGAATGTGTTTCATACTAAATGAGACGCGAGCTTCATACTTGCAGTCCAACGCACGACATGGAAATTCCGCCACACACTACTACACGGTCTACTAATGAGAACTTCCTTACCAAAAATCTAAATAAATATATCTAGCTCAATCTGGGACTCGAAAAGGAAGACTATTCATCAAAAAGAAATATAACAATTCAAAGGATACAGTTGAACCTTATTTCTGTTCCTTAAATATAATATGAATGTTACTTTTTGAAATATTCGCAACAATAACCATTGCTGTATATTCTTCGTTGTGAACAACAATGCGTCGTCAAGAGATATTATATGTACGTCCGTATTATACAATGGCCTTCTATCACACCGAAGGCAAAACATTAAATTAATCATTAAATAAGAAAATATACTAAATTATATCATGAAAACTGTAGTGTTAGAAAGGTATAAACCACAAATTAAATACTACAAATGTGAAAGTACGTGTGTGCTTGTGCGCATGTGTGCGTGCGCGTGTGTGTGTCTGTGTGAGTGTGTGTATGTGTGTGAGCATGTATGTGTATTAGTACAGATTTCTCAGAGATGAGATATTTTCCCGCAGTAAAAAGTAGCCTATATGTTGACTCGGATAATCAACTATCATTATACCAAATTTCATCAAAATCTTTCCAGTGGTTTTTCCATCATGCGATCACAGACAGACAGACAGACAGACAGACAGACAGACAGATAAAAATTTTAAAATCGATAGATTCAGCCTCTGTATCGGTAATAATGTCTATTTCAATAAAAAAAAAACCAAAAAATATTTAATGTACAAATCCAACTTAGTTACAAATTACAATTTTATTATATGTTCCTATAGAATAAATTTAAGTCAAAAAACATTTGAAAATTAGAAAAAAAAATAAGTTTTAATGTGTTACCTACACAACGCAACCCGCTTTTTTGACTGTCACTCCTAAAAAAAACACTACTGACTAAAGTCATTATACTATAATAAAATTGTAGAGGTCGAATGTCTGTACATAGAAAAAAAATGCTTAAAACCGAGTCAGGGGGATGTAAGAAGAGCAATAGAACCGATCCAGATTTTTTTCAAATTTTTTGTTTCTCTGTCTGTTTGTCTGTTTGTACGGGTTAATCTCCGAAGCTGCTGGACTGATTTGAATGAAATTTTGCATGGTGGTACCTTATATCCCCGTTCAACATATAGGATACTTTTCATCCTGAAAAATTAAAGAGTTCCCGTGAGATTATTAAAAAACTATAGTAACTTATACAGCTTAGTTCACAAAAACTACTGATTGGATTTTAATGAAACTTTACAGTAATATAGTTCATACATTAGAATAACCAAAAGGCTCCTTTTTATCCCGGAAAAATGTACGGTTCCCGTGGGATAGATTTGTTTTTGTTTGTCTAGAAGCGAACCCGAGCGAAGCGAGGGTGAGCCGCTAGTGATAAATAAATATTGAAAAACGCACGAAATTCAAATTATCTGTTCGAATACGGTGTAACATAAGACGTATCGTCTTTTGATAGTGTCCTGCATTTTTATATTGAACTTTTACTTACAAGACGCTCGTTGAGCCATCACAGGAGACCTTTGTATATTAATTTGACAAAGTATATACTAAAATACAGGATGTATTGTAAAATAAAATTATTAATATACCAACTATCGTTATAAAGATTTACTTCAAATGAGAATTGAACCCGCAATCTCTACTGCAATATCTTAAAGCCTGTTTTCCGATTGTATAGGATATTTTATTCCTAAAAAAAGTAAATATAATAATAATAATAAACATTTTCCTTAATACTACACTTTACAGTGTTATTTTTTTCTCTCTAATCAGATATCTTAAGTTAAATCCAATCAAATCCACCCTTTTAGATTAAGAACGTGCCATAGAAATAAACATACATACATACATACATAAACACTTAAAACATTACCCTTTTTCGTGGATAATCGGATACTGATTGGAGAGCCTTTAATAACTTTATAATAATCATAAAGTATATTTATATACCCAATGCCCTACATCTGGAGTTCCGCTCCAATACCTTTTGCAAGAGGGGACTTTTAATTGGCCGATTAAAAACGATCTCTATGAAATAGAAAAACGTGTTCTATATATATTATAAACCATAAAAATAGATCGATTGAAGATAAAATAATGAAGACTTATTCATGTAAAGTGCTGCACTCTAAATGCCTATTTTTACTATATATAGGTTTCAATCGCGTTTAGGTAAAATATTAATCATAGAAGGCGTTAATTTGCAGATTAGTTAGAATCTCCAGAATACTTTTTTTTAAATATGCTTGAGGGCGTTAACACACAGCACCATCTAGTTCCATAGTAAGCTACGAGGTTTGTGTTATGGATACCAGATAGTTGATACACTACACACATATAACTTTAAATACATACATATTATAAATATAAACACACGACTGGAGTACAAACATTCGTATCCATCATACAAATGAATGCTCCCAGCGGGACTCGAAGCTGCGACCGCTGGCACAGCTAGTAGGGTCACTACAATCTGAGCTAAACGTGTGGACGTTATTACTCTCCCTCTCGTTATCGAGCTTATTGAGATCAATACTCCAACACCAAAGGTCCATACTTCACCACTAGAGATCGTGTTGGACCTGGTTTTAGTATCTTTGATATATGGTCTATTTCTGGATCACCAGCATCTCTTGAAGGCTGCGAAGGTAAATAGACTCTTATTTTTGCACAAACTTTGTTATAAATGTGCGAATCCGCTAAGGTTTTAATATTGTGCTTTTAATGTGGGTATTAAGTAAGTTAGTATGTATTCTAATTTACGCACACTAACAATAAAAACTTTTAGAAAAAGTGTGACAAAAAGCTTTATCTAGTCCAAAACTTTTATAAACTAAAAATAGCGTGTACTCAAGTATACTAAGCTTCACTTCGTTCTTTACAGCTAAGAGCTGTCTTCACATGACTAATAGTCATTTAGAGTGAAAATTCTATGCACTATGTATTAAGGTTAAAAGGTTGGTTCACTTTGTTTCTTTGTTTTATGTCCCCTTTCTATGTACATTGTACAGTTTTATTTTAAGTCCTCATCCTCCTCGTCCTCGACCTTTCTCATATTTAAACGTTATTTATATTATTACAATATTTTAAACTTAATTACATAAATATTCCAGTCGGTCGACATGAGTTTATCGTCGTCTCAGTGCTTATTTGTCCAAAAGACCAATTAATGCAGAAATATTGAATATTGTCAATTCTAAAATCGATACTATAATAAAGCAGTAACTTAGCGAAATCTGTACATGAAATATTTTTTTAAAAACAATGACTGTAGCGTATTATGTACACAATATAGACCCCTAAACAATAGTTATTAAATTTTTTGTCTGTTTGTCTCTTTGTCTGTGCGCGTTTTACGCAAATAGTAATGAACCGATTTCAACTAAATTTGGTGAAGTGATAACTTATTACTTGGGTCAACATTTAGGATACCTTTTACTTCATGAAAATCTTTCTTTCAGTATATGTCTATCTCCTAAAGTTCATTCGCAATTACTATTTTTATTCATTACTCGCGTCTCACTGGCTGACTTATCAACGTTCAGCCCAAGCCGATGATGATAGACCAGCACCACAAAAAAGCCAGATTTATATATCCATACTAATATTAAATGCGAAAGTAACTCTGTCTGTCTGTCCGTCATCTTTTCACGCTTAGATTTAGATGAAATTTGGTATGGAGATAGTTTTCATCCGGGAAAACATATCATATATATATATTTATATATATATATATATATATATAAAGGGGTGAAAAGGATGTTGGAAGATTAGATGGTGAATCAATCACTTCTCAAGGATACCTGTTTTGTTTTCCTGTTAAAACGTACCTAGGGACGAACCCGAGCGAAGCGATTTTATTGAAATAGACATTATTATCGATACAAAGGCAGAATTGTTTTATCTGTGTGTCTGTCTGATACTTTTTACTGCAGGAAAATATCTCTTCTCTGAGAAATCTATATTAAACTTTAAAACGTACCAAACTAGGGACGAACCTAAGCAGAGTGAGGGTAATTCACTAGTAATGGTATAAAATACAAGGTTTTATACCAATTATATTTTACTTAAAAAGATGTACATCTTAAAACTAAAGCTTTGTTTTTGAAATAGAGCAAAAAACTCTACTGTAATGTACAACAAGTATCTGTAGTTTAAAGAAATAGGCACTGATGCGACAGTATGGTGACTCAGCAGATAAATTCTCAGGAAAAACTGCATTTCCTTGTTTTTGTAACTTAATACAGTATAAAAATAAAGAATTTCGGTAATAATTTAAAAAATGAAGATGTTTTAAATAAAAAAAAAAAGAAAACAATATGAAAAGTATTCATTTAATAATTTTAAAATTACATTGCATTTACAAAATTATGACAACGTTGTAGCACCGTGGAGCAAACCTCTGGCTATACCTATTGAGGACTTGATTCCACTAATAGAAAATCGCGGTCTGGTAACATATATCTTAATTACGTAAAAACGAAGAATTTCTGCTTCTCCCATATCACAAAAGTGCTTACGAAAATATATTCGATCTAGAAACATCCCGCAAATACATTCGTAGAATTTTTTGATCTAAACAAAATCATAAACTCAAAATAATTTTAGAATCTTCAAGTAAAACTTCTTTAATAATTATAATACCATGTTCTATATTAAACTCTCTGTAACTCTCTGTATAGTTTTTCTTATCATTTCATACATTTCATTACAACTTTCTAACGTCCATATTAAGGTTGGAGCATATGATTTTGTTAGGAAGACGTGAATCAGTGTCATACACCATAATAAGACCTACAGGTGTGTTTTTATCAAAATTCGCATTCTTCCTCCGATACTGTTCTCTTAATTTTAAATTGAAAATGAATGATTGTGTTGTTTGAACTTCCTTGCTGATTTTATTCTTATAAAGCTGAAAAATAACAAAAATATTTATCACTAGTAATTTACCCTATCGAGTCCGTGCCTAGGTAGGTTTTTTTAATGGAACCCTAATTCTTTTTCTAAAATAAAAATAGCTTAAGTTACTCTTTATAATATTAGCCATCTGTCTGTGAAAGTCCCGCCAAAATCAGTCCAGCCGTTTCGGAGATTAGCCGGAACAAACAGACAGACAAAAAATGTAAAAGTTATGTTTTTCTTATAAGTACCGTATATAATTTCATATGGATTTAGTAAAAAGCTATTATTTTGATATTACATACAGACACTTCAATTCTATTTAACTGTGCAGATAATCAAATAACGTAAGAATAGTAGGTACGTCAATTTTGTAAAGTTAATTTTTTTTAAATAAATATTAAATATAAATAATACAATGAAAAAGGGGATATTTCAAATGTAGTGTCAACTAGATTTATGCTGTAACTTTTTTTTTCAGTATGTCTGTTTTGTTTGATTAAAGACCAAGCAACTGTTGGATGAAATTAAAAAAAAATATATAACTTAAACTGAAGAGAAATCAAGCTCCAATAAATTATGAATTATTAAAAAAAACTATTTACCTCGTTTCCAACGGAATCTGAATTATTAATCGATTCTGATGATCGAGAATCGATTCTATTATTTAGAGATTCATCGTCAACACTTGTTGCAAACGACTTCGAATTTTGCGCAATTCGACGGCGCTTACTTGTACTTCGATTTTGACTTGAGCTATTGTTTCTTTTACTATCTGAGGATAAAAGTTAAAAAAAAAACACTTTAAAAAATGAAATCTAGCAGCCCCCATATTTTTTTTTTATGTCACCGGTCTCAGAACACTTGAACTAATAAGACGAATCTAACGATACCTGATTTAAAGAAATCCATCGAGTAGTTTGGAAGATATGAGAAATTAAAGAATATTACAAACAAACAAACATACAAAGATAGACGCGAAAAACATAACCCTTTCCTTGCAGTCAGGTAAAAAAGATTGCAAATGAGTTGTACTTGACAGGCCGTTTAGACAAACGTTTCTACTTACATGACCATGTAATCATTTTATGGAAACAAATAAGTATAGTTTTAAAAATGTATCAACGTTTAGTAAAAACCATTGAAGAGTAACCCTTCTCCTGGCTCCGCCATCAAGATCAGCTCTATAGTCATACAACACCAGTACAATTTTTTTATGAAATCCATTCAATCCAATCAATTTAAAAATCATACACGTACAAGTAAACAGACAGTATAGAAATCATAATACTAATAATAATTTAGTATCTGTGGCAAGTGTATCTTAAATATTAGTTATGTTTCTAAAAGTATTTAATATACGAGTTATACTGTATTTTAATTTCAAAATGTATGGACTTTGAGACCACTTTATGTACACAAAATAATAGGTTAATTATGAAAACTGTCTTACTTCTGGAAGTTTCTGCCATAGAATCATCCCGAGATGTCACCTCATGTGAACTTATTTTTCGACGTCCTCGCAATGTTATATCTTCGTTCAATCGAACACAGTCTGAAATTGTAATAAAAAGCTAAAATTAAACCAAATCTTATTCCACTAATGAGTAAAACATGTTATTCTGTTACAGAACATTTTACAGATATGAATATGTGGAATTAGTTCTATTTTACACACGTAGTTTATGTAAAATATATTTATTTAATTAGAGCTAGACTCTGAATTATTTCTGATTTAGGCACTACACTTAAAAACATCTTGATCATTGAAATGCATCCTTTAAAATAGTTTTAATAATAGCCTGTGAAAATATTTATTTTAAACTTATCTTTTTTTTAATGTTTGTGTCTATCAGTCCATTGTGTCCACACACATAATATAAAAAGATCTTGATAGATTTGTATAATTTTAAGCTCTTTAGTAGGTACTAAGCAAATAAAAATACACTAGCAAACAGACAAATAATTATATTTTCTTATAGCGCTCGCGTGGGCTTCTGTCATTGGTATAATCAAATTTGATGGCGCAAGAAAAGAGACAGACGTGTGTAATATAATTTTACGATACGATATAATACTCAATTATACTTTTGTGTTTTTTCTGACGATTCGGACGTGAGAGGAATTACTCATAAGTAATTCCTTTATTTCTAGCTATCTCTAATAACCATTTAGGCGTGAAATCTTGAATGAACTACGGTACATTCAAGATTTCGATGTTTAAATTATTTATATTAATATGATTATAATAACAAAAAATAAACTCAAACTAAATTTTTATCTATAAAACTAGCTAACGGTTTACCTTCCTTAGGTATGCATTCGGTGGTAATGTAGCTTCCTATAAGGGAAAGATTTATCAAGATCGCGTCGCAGGATCACCTACGCACTCAACCACGACGCCCTGACGGCAGGTCTGCTGAAGCAGACTACACAACCAAGGGGTTGCTCACACGGTCCACTCTGCAGTCAGAGAAGTACCAGGAGCAACCCGCATGGTGTTTGTCGGTTAGGTTGCCGGACACTAATGAGCCACCACGACACGGTGAACACACATCGGAGGGGTACCTTATAGCTTACTTAAGACAATGGAAATTAATAGATAATTATTTCAAAAAACAACTATACCTTCATATAAATTGTCAAGCTGTTCCTTATAAATTCTAACGGCACCATTTAAAAATACCGAAGAAGTACGCAGAGAGAGGTTTCGTTGTCTGTTGTCCTCATAGTTTTCCATCCATTTGGAAAGATATGAACTGAAATTAAGTAAATAGTACGTATATAAATGCATAAGCAATATATGTTTTCTAAGCGTATTTCCATAATGGAGACATACTCGATTTGATTTTGTGTTTTTGATGTGAACGTTACGCGACATATTCGACATTTGTGAAAATATGTGATTTGAGACGACTGAGAGACATTTTAAATATGTTTTAATAGCTTGTAGCTAAATAATAAAATTTTAGTTTAAAAAACCAATAATTTTACGTTTCTGAATAAGTACCTGGGAGTTCTTTTTTATTGTATTGTATTTTTAGATAAAAAAAAACTTAATACTTGAATAAATACAAAAAAAGAACAAAAGTAAAAGCTTTGTATCCGACCAAGATTCTTGTCTTGTTATCTTACACTTTGGCTGCTTGACCACTATGCTTATGCCGCAGTGCAAGAAATTATCGACCATATTGCGTGAAATAATGCGAAATAAAACCGCATGAAAACTTGAAAGCACGCGTTTTCCCAGACATAAGACTAATCTAGATCGATTTTTCGCTCCCGAAAAACCTCCACATGCCAAATTTCAGCAAAATCGTTAGAGCCGTTTCCGAGATTGCCGGTATAAATAAATAAATATACAAGAATTGCTCGTTTAAATATATTACATGTATGAGATTGGAAAGTCTTACTAGTAAACCCTCAGCATCTGGCTTCGTCATCAGATTAGCGCAATAATATCATATCATTATATTGTCATCTGGATTTTAGATCTTTTACCTAAGTATCTAAATAAGTTTCAAACTAACTCAGTAAATTAACTTCTAAGGTTTGACTACGTAGTTATACGTAAAGCTAATAAAAGCGTGAAAGACGGGAGGGCGATATACATAAGTGTTATGAAACGAATGAAAAGAAAACGTGACGCTAACGTACAAGGTAAATTTCTAAGGAAAAAACTAAGACAAAGCGGTTAATTATATAAATTCTATTATTTTGTAATGTATAAATCTAATTTTAAAAATACAATTAATTAAGGAAGCAGTACATAAAACTTTATATTTTATATCTTTTCCTGACAAAACAAAACATTATGGCTTGTTTAGTGTACATCATATTTGATTCATAAATAGAAAAATGGTTTTGAAATAATTTAATGTCTTAACCATAAATAAAAAAGTTAACTCGTACGTACCACACTTTTGGTAAAAAAACATCGCTCGTATCCATGTCCTGACGGGTGCCAGCCCGCCAAACCCCTCCTAGCATATTACTATTCATCACATTGATATCATAAAACATTTTTTTATTTCTAATAAATTCATAAAATTTATTTTTAAATATTACTTTCGATACAACTCTGCTTAAAATTAACCTTCAGCCTTCCTTCGTAGAATGGAGAAGACAAATGATTTCTCAATTTGAGTAATAATATCGAAACTCATTACAAACATTGAAAATTACTATTAAACTACCCACGTATAAAGTTTTTTTTATTATTTTCAATTTATCACAGTTGGCAAAGACTATAATCGATACAGCCACTACAAAAATACATGTATATCTTTTTATCAACTAAACAAACCAGAGATAATAAATGTCAAATATTATATTTTCCATATTATAAAATACTAGGTTGCTTTCCCATACAAACTTTCACTCCCATTTTCACCCCCTTAAGGGGGAGATTTCCGGGAAAAAACTATACTATGTCCTTCCCAGGGTCTCAAACTATGTTCTTACCAAATTTCATCTAAACTAGTTTAGCAGTTTCAGAGCCTATTCGATACAAACAAAAAAACAAATTTATCCTCTTTATAATATTAGAATTGATCTACTCTGTGGTACGTTATATGTAAAGGCGCCAAATGGAATACGCGTGTCACTTTCAGCTTTCAGATTTAAAAATAAATTCGCAAAAAGGCCTCAGAAACAACCGCAGCCGATTGACGTGCGCAAATTGGCTGGATTTCGTTCTTTTTTAATCCATCTCTTAACATCTAGCGTGTTTCAACTTGTAAATCATTTATTATAAAAATATAAATTTTCAAAATGGTAAATGATTTGTTTTTTAAATTATTATAATTAATAAAAATACAATATTTTTAATAGAACCATAACTTGTATATGCTATATTATATTAAACCAGGATAAAATTGTATTTTATATAAAATGGGCCCTTGTCTTGTTTGGGTGACGTAGAGCAGTTTAGAATAACCATGCATATGTAGGTTGTAACCATGTATATGGGTGTATGTAGGTACCAACCATAATATTGGTTAAAGCCAAAACAAAGTTATAAAATAATAAAGCAACGTCTCTCTACTAACTAACGATAGTTTGCTTCTCTTCAGAGACACCCAACGTAAGATACCACCTTAAATATAATAATCAGAATTTATAATCATCATAGAAAAAAGATAAAAAAGATAATGATTGTATTAATTATTATATATTGAAAATACTATAACAGTATTATTAACCCAGTCAAACAGCGATTTTACACCGAAACGTCTTTGTTTGTTTTTGTTGAGAAATGTTCTAAGACTTTCGTAATAATTTCAATTCTCATTTTGAGCACAGGAACTAAGATACGTACAAAAAAATATAATTTCATGATCTTTTGACCTTGTATGTGTGTGCGGGCGCGAGTGCGTGTGCGTGTAGGTGTGTGTGTGCGTGTGTGTGTGCGAGTGCGTGTGCGTGTGCGTGTGTGTGTGCATGTGCGCGTGCGCGTGCGCGTGCGCGTGTGTGTGCGTGTGCGCGTGCGTGTGCGTGTGCGTGTGCGTGTGCGTGTGCGTGTGCGTGTGCGTGTGCGTGTGCGTGTGCGTGTGCGTGTGCGTGTGCGTGTGCGTGTGCGTGTGCGTGTGCGTGTGCGTGTGCGTGTGCGTGTGCGTGTGCGTGTGCGTGTGCGTGTGCGTGTGCGTGTGCGTGTGCGTGTGCGTGTGCGTGTGCGTGTGCGTGTGCGTGTGCGTGTGCGTGTGCGTGTGCGTGTGCGTGTGCGTGTGTGTGTGTGTGTGTGTATGTATGTGTGTATTTATGTATTGCCTTAACATTGGTATGTATTTTGTTTATAGCTTTACTATAAACCTTTATCTTGCATTTCGAAGCTTATCTTTTATCTCATATATCTTTAATAATAGTCAGGGTATATGGAGCACGAAGTTTGAATCTCCCTATCTGGAAGTACGATTTTGACAGTATCTGTATCATTGATTTTTATACTTTTTAACACATTTTTATACATTTATAAGTAGGTATGTTTGTTTAGCTACATCTATCTATACATATAATAAAATTCGAATTGAATCGAATCAGTACATTATTTTTATTTGAAAATCTTATTGAAATAGTCATTATTAAAGAGGCCGAATATTATAGAGGCAGTCGATACAGAGGCCGAGTTTACCGTTTTTGGAATTTTTGTGTCATTTTTGTTACACAGACAGTATGCGAACGCATCGCGAGAAAACCACTCGACAGATTTTGATGTAATTTGGTATGGTGATAGCTGGTTGTACGGGTCAACATATAGGATAGGCACTTTTTACAGCGGAAAAATATCACGTCTTTGGGAAATCTATACTGAAAAAACTCAACTAGGGATGAACCCGAGCGGAGCGAGGGTGAGTCGCTAGTTAGTCTAAATTATTACGATACATATACTATGAAGTCGGAACATAAAGGTACACGTTTTATAATTAAGCTGTACGAGTAGCAAGATGAGGGCGGAATGAATAAAACAGAATCATATTTCTATGAAGTGATTTTATTTAAATATTTTTTTTATTTCTACGTATTGCTTTGCATTTGCATTTAAAATATTTGTCGTTGTGTATGTCTATATGTTTCATAGACCCCTCCAGTATCTATGGTGTCTTGTAGTGGCCAGCATATTACAATTTAATATACTAGTACAATCGTTTAATGTATTGCCAATGGAGGCGCGATTCTGATGTTAAGTCGAAGGCACCAGAGAAGATCATCATTTTCATCTGCGACTCGAAACTCCACAACCACTGGTAAATTCTGTAAGAAATAAGGAACAGTATTTAATATCATCAAGATTTGGACAGTTCCGTGTTCCCAGCAAAGATATAAAGTAGACTGGCAATATATCGTATTGCTGATTAATTTATACAGTAGGTACACCGAACGATGAACAGACGAAACCTATCTAACGGCATCGAGGAGTGAGGCAGGTATCTTATCAATTAAACTGTTCAGTAATACTATGGAAGAAGCTTTCAAGACCGTTGAATGGACAAAACTCGGCCGGTAACATCAATGGCAAATATATCTCATATTCATGATTTGCAGGTAATACCACAATTTTGGCAGAATCACTGCAGGAACTACAAGAGATGTTGCAAGAGCTCAATATTGCCTCTCAATATGTTGATCTCGGAATAAACTATGATAAAACAAAAATCATCCATAACGAGCTTGTTATTCTGAGATCAGTCACTGTCGCTGATACCACTCTTAAAGTTGTACCAGAATAAGTCTACCTCGTGCAAATTTTCAATCCAGTAAAACGATTTCGATGAGGAAATTGAAAGGAGAATACAAATAGGCTAGACAGCATTCTAATGACTTTGCCAGGTCATAATCTCGCCCATACGGCAATGCCTTAAAACTAATCCTCAACCAGTGCGACCTACATGTTATGACATACACCGCCAAAACGTGGACAATCACGTCAAAGCTTGTTTACAAACTAAACAACACACAGCATGCTATGGTACGAGCAATACTCGGGATTTCTCTGAAAGATACATTCAGAAATGAATGTATTGATACAAAAAACCGGTGTCATCGATATTGCTCAGAGAAACAGCAACTTACAGCAGGCCAAAGTTTCATTCTTTCGTCTTTCTTCTTTTTATTCAACTTAATTAATTGTTGAGGTAGATTTTAATAGTTGCATCAAATACGATTCATCATATTATGTATGTGCATTAGTAATATTTTTTTTTTTATTTCAACATATATTACTTACCACAGGGAAATATGTTTCAATAAACATTTTTAGTTTATATTGCACAACTTCACCCTGCAGCAAGGGACAGTAGGTGTTGGTCAGAAAGTTGCAAGTGACAGCATATTCCTCCAAATCGTACTCAATTGGTGTAATGCCGAGTAGCGAAGCCGATGCTAAGGTCTTCATATTCTTGATTGTACGGGCTGCAATATTTATATTGTAATTATGTAAATGATTATTCATTATCACATTCCTTATTTTTAACCGATTTAAAAAAAGGAGGTTATCAATTCGGTACATATGTATGTAATAATAATGGAACTGCAAAATATTCACATATCATAATCTATTAGGCTTCCAAGCATAATATAGAAAATTTTATAGATGTATAATATACGTATGTACACGCGTGTGCGCGTGTGCTCGGGTACGCGGGTGTACGCGGGCGTGTGCTTATTACAATAACTATTTCAGTTTATACTTAAAACTCTAAAAAATAACGAAAGAAAAAATAATTTAAAAAACAAACCGATTCGGTATCTATAGTAAATGAAAACCCCCGTTCAGTTATTTTTTACTTTGTAGTACTTTTATTAAAGTCGGTTTAATTTTTTAAAATTGTTATTCATAATACTTTCTTAGATTTACGCGAATATTAGACATTTAAATAAAACTATCTTTTCGGATTTTTTCGCGGATTTATTTTGATTTTTGTTTCCCGACGTTTCGATTGCTTTACAGCAATCATGGTCACGGGAGAGACTCCACGGAATCATGGTCACGGGAGAGAGAGAGTCTCTCTCGTGACCATGATTGCTGTAAAGCAATCGAAACGTCGGGAAACAAAAATCAAAATAAATCCGCGAAAAAATCCAAAAAGATAGTTTTATTTTAATTGTTATTCATATATTTTTTTTTTAATTATTTTACTAACATATTAGTTTTTAATTATAAATGATAAACTATTATAAAACAAATAAAAAAAAGAAATATTGAAAGTTTACAAAAAAATTAGAAATATGTAAAAAAGATTAATTAGATCTCTTTACATACTGATAATTTCAAGTGTTTTTCTGATTTCTCCGACGAATACTATGAGACGGTTATCTTATACCTCTATATCTCTGTCAAAGACAATTTTATGAGGCCTCTTCGAGATTTTTACATTACAATTAAAACTACCAAAATCGGTCCAGCCGTCTCCGAAAAATCGATGAGTGTACATAAAAAATAGACACAGTGAGCATAGAACCTTCCTTTTTGGAAGTTGGTTAATAAAAACCATTTTTATTGGCCTAATGAACATTAGGAACTCACTCTTTGCTTAGTTCCCAAACAAACATTCATACGTACTAAATGACATATTTATAGATGCGAATAATACCCTTTCTATTGTATTTCTTGTACGATTATGTTACAACATCAAAAACTTTCACGCAAGTACGAACACAACTTTTATAAACATTTGACTCGACACCTACGATCACGCAATGCTCATAAATAAATAACAAATAATATGTTGGGACATTAACACACAGCACCGTCTAGTTGCATGGTAAGCTACGAGGCTTGACTTATGGATACCATATAGTTGATACAGTACACATATACAGCTTTAAATACATATATATTATAAACAAACAAAAACAAATCTAACACACGGAAACTGTACATTTTTCCGGGATAAAAAGTAGCCTATTTGTTATTCTGATGTATGAACTATATTATTGTAAAGTTTTATTAAAATCCAATCAGTAGATTTTGTGTACTAAGCTTTATAGTTAAGCTATATAGCTACTATAGTTTTTTAACTATCCCACGGAAACTCTTTAATTTTCCCAGACGAAAAGGATCTAAAATGTTGACTGGAGATATGAGGTACCAACATGCAAAATTCCATTTAAATCGGTTCAACAGTTTCGGAGACTAGCCCGTACAAACACACAGAGAAACATACAATTCCAAAAAAAAACGGATATGTTCTATTTCTCTTCTTCCATACCTCTAACTCGGTTTTAAGCCATTTTTTTTCTATGTACAGACATTCGACCTCTACAGTTTTATTATATGAATAGATATAAACATTAAACACCCATGACTGGAGTACAAACATTCGTAATGCCCCCAGCGGGACTTGAACCCGCGACCGCCGCGCTGGCAAAGAAAGTAGGGTCACTAGTCACTACAAACTAAGTCAAACGTGTCGTCAAAATATTATATTAAGCTTAAACGCTCACTAACCGAAGAAACGGGAAATTTTAGTACACAGATAGATCAGGAGTTAATATAAGTTGAAGCACAGGCACGAAGCAACTTCGTTATAGTATACATAAATGTAAAATATATAAAACTTACGTGCTCTAAATATGACGTTGATGACTGCGTCCTGGCCCTGCGGCAGAAGGCACGGCGGTACAAGGCATCCTTCTACATATGCATTCATTGGGAGGTCGGCATTATTAAACAAACCTGTAATAAAAATAAAATATGTCGATAATAATATTATTATTGTGAATGTATTTGCCAACTAAGCCTCCGCTGTCTGTCCGTCTTTCTGTCCGTCTTTATGTCAGCGGGATGTACCTCATAAACCGTAATAACTGTCGCTATAACAATAAATAATTTATTATAATAATAAACAAGACGGCTAATTTCAAAATGGCCGCCATGCAAATTAAAAAGTCGATTAGTACATAGTGTTACATTTTGTACGATGATACAGAACCCTTCGTGTGCGAGTCCGACTCGCACTTGATTTTTTAGTTTTCACGAATGAATATGACAAAGAATAATAATATGATTAAAATTATAGATTGACATGATTTACTTGATAACAGAATTACATTTTATATTACAAGGTTGAGGGCCTCCTAGTAGGTAAGTAAAATAATCCTGTGCCTCGCTCTTCCACAATAAATATTAAGTACAATATTTTGAGTTATATGAGAATAATAGCTTAAAAACATGTGAAAACTTAAACTAAGGTATAATTATGTAATAGAACTAAACATATAGCTAAATGATAATGCTTTAAGTAATATATGTTTTAAAACAGTAATATAATAGTCATTACTATGATAAGTAAGTATAGGTTAACTAATAAAAATATCTAACGTATTAATAAAAATAAAGATAAAAAATTAAAAAAAGCTAATATTTTAAGCTAATTAAATAATGTTAAAAATACAAAATAGTATAGTATTATTTTTATTATTCATATTTTCTTCTCAAAAATTGTAAATTAACCAGTTATATTTAGAAATAAAAAAGTTAATGATCTGTATGGCAAAACCAAGAGTAGTAGGATAAAAAGTAAAATCACACACTAGTTTTGAATTTAACATTTTTTGTCGGGCTCCATCTATATAACTCTTCAATTCAATTCAATGTAATTTTCTTGTTAATGGCTTCAAAGAGTGCCAGTTGAGAACAGATTACTTCGCCAATGTCACGTAGAATGAAGAAGACACGAAGAAATATAATTCTTCAGTATTGAATAGATAGTGTGATAATAGTAACTTACACCGAGAGACCTGAGTGGTCTGACACCCCACAAACACAATTAGGACACTCAACACAAGAACTCGCAACATACTGATACCTTCAAACAGTCGCTATGATTCATATGGTACATATATATGAAGCCGTTATCAAACACGTGCACTATCAATTGATAATTAAAAAAACATGAAACATGAAACAAAAATTTTGAAAGTGTGTGGATTATTTAGTAAAGACTTTTTAAAAGTGTTTTACTAAATAACGACGCTACGTTTGGCTCAGTTTGTAGTGACTCTTGCTGTGCCAACGGTCGCGGGTTTGAGTCCCGCTGGGGCATTCATTTGTGTGTTGAGCAAATGTTTGTACTCCAGTCATGGGTGTTAATGTTTATTATATACGTATTTAAAGTTATATATGTGTTGTGTATCAACTATCTGATATCCATAACACAAGCCTCGTAGCTAACCATGGAACTAGATGGTGATGTGTGTTAATGTCCCAATATATTTATTTATTTAATAAAACTGACATATTTGTAGTAATTTATTACACCTTACTATTTAGCGTGAGTTCTCGCATAAGAATTGGTACAAATATTTATATATTTTTTCTAATTCTAATTCAAAATATTTTATTAATCATTAAATTATTACAGTACCTAGGCGAGCGAGCTTCGCTCGGAGTTCTTTTTTGTTATATATTATTTTTTAGATAAAAAAATAACAACTTGAATAAATACAAAACAAAAAAAATAAGTAAAAACTTTGTATTCCGACCGTTACTCGTACCCGGGCATATTGAGAAAAGCTACAAGTCACTTATTTCAGCGACACTTTTTTCAGCGACACTTTTTCAGCGACACTTTTTTCAGCGACACTTTTTTCAGCGACACTTTTCAGCGACTCTTTTTTCAGCGACACTTTTTTCAGCGACACTTTTTTCAGCGACACTTTTTTCAGCGACACTTTTTCAGCGACACTTTTTTCAGCAATATTTTTTTCAGCGACACTTTTTTCAGCGACACTTTTCAGCGACTCTTTTTTCAGCGACACTTTTTTCAGCGACACTTTTTCAGCGACACTTTTTTCAGCAACATTTTTTTCAGCAATATTTTTTTCAGCGACACTTTTTTCAGCGACACTTTTTCAGCGACACTTTTCAGCGACACTTTTCAGCGACACTTTTTTCAGCGACATGTTTTTCAGCGACACTTTTTTCAGCGACACTTTTTTCAGCGACACTTTTCAGCGACACTTTTTTCAGCGACACTTTTCAGCGACTCTTTTTTCAGCGACACTTTTTTCAGCGACACTTTTTTCAGCGACACTTTTTTCAGCGACACTTTTCAGCGACACTTTTCAGCGACACTTTTTTCAGCGACACTTTTTTCAGCGACACTTTTTTTAGCGACACTTTTTTCAGCGTCACTTTTTCAGCGATACTTTTTTCAGCGACACTTTTTTCAGCGACACTTTTTTCAGCGACACTTTTTTCAGCGACACTTTTTTCAGCGACACTTTTCAGCGACACTTTTCAGCGACACTTTTTTCAGCGACACTTTTTTCAGCGACACTTTTTTCAGCGTCACTTTTTCAGCGATACTTTTTTCAGCGACACTTTTTTCAGCGACACTTTTTTCAGCGACACTTTTTTCAGCGACACTTTTTAGCGACACTTTTTTTAGCGACACTTTTCAGCAACAATTTTCAGCGACACTTTTTTCAGCGACACTTCAGCGACACAAACAAAAAAGCTTTCCTGAATCGAGACTCGAACTTCTATTTATCTACTTCTATTCTATTTTTCAACTTTTTCAACTTTCTGGTATAATCTGCTGGAACATGGACGTGAGTTCTGGACTCGAATCGAGTTCTGCATTGTAGTTGTGATATAGATCTGTGATAAACAAATGAGTTCTTGCGTCTAGCTTTTCTCAATAATTTGAAACAATTAGTTTTTTTTTTGTTTTTACTTTTTCTAAGTTTGGATACGATCTGCTGGGACTTGTACGTGAGTTCTGGACTCGAACCGAGTTGTAGATTACAGTTCTGATACAGATCTGTGATAAAAGGAAGAATTCTAGCCTTTTACAATAATTTGAAACGATGAAAATGGTATGTTTCGACTTTTCGAAAATTCGGATAGATCTGCTGGAACTTGGACTAGAGGTCAGAACTATTCCTGAAAAGTATCAGGAACTGCAGAACTCAGCTGCATGTGCATAGATTTCACATTTTTTTTTTTGACTTGTTGCAAAATGATCTGCTACGGGAAGTTAGCAGATCATTTTGTCAACTGACTTTTTTTAAGGTAAAAACACCAGAACTATTTCTAAAAAGTATCAGGAACTATAGAACTCAGCTGCATGCGAATAGAACTCTCATTTATTTTTGATCTGCTGGACAATGTTCTGCTAAGTTCACTGACATCCGAAAGCTCCCATACACCAAATTTCAGCGAAATCGTTAGAGCCGTTTCCGAGATTGCTGGTATAAATAAATAAAACAATAAAGATATAAATATACAAGAATTGCTCGTTTAAATATATAAGTTTTTTTTTAATGAACGTCATGAGTCTATTACCAGTTCAGAAAGAAGAAGCCTCAGACCTGAGAAGAACTGACTGGTCTAAGACGAATTAAAAAGCGCATAAATGATCTTAACTTTCTTACTAGCGTTTTTCGCGGCTCTGCTTGCGTAGCTTATTTATGATCGTATAATTGCTCCACTCCTGAATTTTACATCATCCCCTGTTTTTCACTCCCAGAGAATGTAGATACCTACTACTTAAAACTTTGAGTTAGAAATAAAGTAATTTTTAGTTAGAAACATTATTTTCAAAACCACGGATTTCCATGTCCGTTTTCACACCTTTAGAATTAGAATTTTCAAAAATCATTTCTTACTGAAAACTAACTTTCTATCAGAAGTTCCCCTGACAAGTATAATTTTTTTAGAATTTACACTAGATGTCGGTGATTAATCAGTAACTGCAATGTGACTATGTGAAACTACATAATATAAAAGTTGCGACCTCATACTCTAATTTGAGCAGAATATTCTACATATTGACATTATACATGCTTTTCAGCTTCTGTTAAGGCTTTGTCGTATTTCGTTCAGCTATCTTTAAACAATTCAATTCAATTATGTACTTCAGTGGCTTCTAGGATTGCTCTTCATAACGTTACCCCATATCTAAGGACACGCGAGTGATATGCTATCTGTTAACATTCTCATTAGTATTTTTAGATAACATAATAAGTAAACAGTAATTAATAAAATTTAAAAAAAAAGTGTAATATCTATAATAATAACAGCTAAAATTAGATAAATAATATTGCTATATTTGATTATAATATTTATTAAAAAAAATGTTAAGAATTAAAATCAACAAATGTTATAAAGTACTTTGGTGCTATTTTTGAATTTTTTAAATCATTTTGTAAAATAGTGGGTACGCACTGTCTATAACAAGTACGTATATGTATGACGCCTTTGAGACGTCTAAAACCTTATCATGATTGCTGTAAAGCATTCGAAACGTCGGGCACCAAAAATCAAAATAAATCCGCGAAAAAATCCGAAAAGATAGTTTTATTTAAAATGTCAAATATTAGCGTACATCTAAGAAAGTATTAGCCGGCAAGCATTATTAAGGCAGTGGTAGCCCAGTGGTAACGCGCTCGCTTGGACAACCGAGTGAAGCGGGTTCAAATCCCGGGTCTCGCACCTCTGATATGTTCATGTGCGAATCATTTCTAACATGATTACCACTTGCCTTACGGTAAAGGAAAACATCGTGAGGAAACCTGCATGTCTGAGAGAACCTAGCAAGTTTTCGAAAGACATGTGAAGTCCGCCAACCCGCACTTGGCCAGCGCGGTGGACTATGGCCTGATCCCCCTCGTATTGAAGGGAGGCCCGTGCCCAGCAGTGGGACGTTAAAAAGGGCTGAATACAAGAAAGTATTAAATATACAGTAAATACGAATATTTCTACAATTTTCAACACACCTGTTCCATATGAGATTATCAAGAGAAATATTTATCTATCTATATTTGATTGAATAATAATCGATTTTTATTACGGATGTTTTAATTATTTAGTTTCATTATTATTGAGTGACTCATCATTTGCAAGAAGCCAACCATTTAAAGTAGTAATACCTTTAATAATTTTAAAATTTTCTTACTCTTGCATGATTTTTGAAGTGAAAACTTCTTAATGTAGGTTTGGATGGGAAGTAAGTTCATGTAAGTCGTCATCGACATGGTCACGTGATATGTTATTGCGCTGAGCGCGATCGATGCGGTTTTTACCAGACAATTACATAAATTTCAATCAAGAATTCTTGTTTCTTATCTTAGTTATCATAAGCCTATTGTATCGTCTATACATATAATAAAATTCTAACTAAGCCGAATCTGTACATTAAATATTTTTTGGAAAATCTTATTAAAATAGATATTATTATCGATACAGAGGCCGAATCTATAGTTTTTAGAATTTTTGGCTGTCTGTCTGTCTATCTGTCTGTCTGTCTGTTTGTTTCGGCTAATCTCCGAAACGGCTGGACCGATTTTCACGGGACTTTCACTGGCAGATAGCTGATGTTATAAGGAGTAACTAAGGCTACTTTAGTTTTAGAAAAAGAATTAGGGTTCCGCTTAAAAAAATAAAATCGTATCGAGGGACGAACCCGAGCGAAGCGACTTAGACTAACCCTAAATCGCTAGTAAAATTGTAACTGGGTCGAATCTATTATAATTTATTATATCTGTTATTTATATGGCTATTTAAGTCAAAATATAGGATACTTTTTACTGCGGAAAAATATCTCATCTCATCATCAATCTCATCTCTGCGAAATCTATACTAAACGTAAAAACGACGTAACTAGGTGCAAACCCGATCGGAGCGAGGTTGAGTCGCTAGTTTGCTATAAATACTTAAAAGTAACCAATTAAGCTATGCGTTGGATCTGACTTACAAACATTGGTACAAGATGGTACTATTTCATACAAAATAGAAAAAAACTTAAAACAAACCGCGTCCAAAATTTAATTAAACGAGTTTAATTAAAACAAAAAATATTTTCTTTTCATCATATTTTCTTATTTTATATTTTTGGACGTAGTGCCTAAAAACATAATTTGATTTATATTCCTAAAGGAATCAAAATGTTTACGAATTTTTATCGTCCACTTTCTCAATTACCCAAATGTAATAAAAACGTCTATCATGCCATGCTAAGAAAAAACGTTTTCGAAGCTTCGTTATTACATTTTTCTTAAGGGAAATGGACTGTTTATATAATCTGAATAAAGGTGAGGTAGAATTTGAATATTTCTTAGAAATTAATAATAATATCCTACTTATCCATACTAATATTATATTTCTGAGGATGGGTGGATGTTTGTTACTGCTTCTGTTGTATTATTTGACACAGGGATAGTTTATAGCATATAGGACGTAATCTACGTCCTTGCTAAATTTTATCGAAGCGTGTTCAGGGGTTTAAGCGTAAAAAGTAACAGAATAACTTTCACATTTTATAATATTACTTAGGATGGATGGAAGATTATGTGATGTAAGACATCATTTTGACCCTAAGGAGCCGAACAGTTATACTTAAACAAATGAAACAGCTGTCTGTTTCATTTGTTTAAATATTGTACAAAAAGGGAACGTGTTACAACCAAAGATATCAAAAGTAATCGTACCAAAAGATTACCATAGTTATTCTTTAAATTTTAGTCAGCATTTAAAACACCTTAATAAAGAGTTAAGTGAGATAAGGCATGAAAATGTTTAATTTCTAATCTATACATACTATTAAATAAAAATACACGTATTAAACAAAGTCGCTGTCTGTGTCTGTCCGTTTCTCCGCTTACTTCTTCTTAACCACACAACGGATATTGATACGGTTTTCACTTATACAAAGAATAATAAACAAGGAAGGTTTGTGTCTATAATTTGTAAATATTTTGTAAAAAATGCCTGAGTCTAAATGGAGTTTTGTCAAAAAACTGTTTTCGTACGATTAAATGAAAATTGTAGGTCTTCAAAAGGCCTTCAGCAAATTCCATGACAGCATGGAGGCGTATCTCCTAAGGTACGCTCAGAATAACTATTATTATCTACTTAAAACGTACCTAAAAACGTATCCGAGCAAAGCGAGTAAGTCGCTAGTTTATAATAATATGCAGAAAGTGTTATATAAATTTTATGATATTATAGTTATTATATGCTGCTTAGAATTCAAGTACAAATTTACGATACTAGACGTATTAGTAGTCCCCGCGGATTGTCAATGAAGCTTTTGGAGACTAAAGTGATTTGTGCTTTGTTGCTGAGCGTGGACAAAGTTGCGAGTTTTGCTTGTTTGCTACATGCTTCAAACCATCTCTTTCATCAAATGAGTTTGTATACCGTGTTGTTTCATTATGCATGTACCTAGTGACTGTTAGTTATAACAATCTGTATAGCAACTTTGCAATTTTGCAATTCGTCACATGCGTGGTGTACGAGGAATGCAAATCTTAATTTTTCAAACTGTCTATTATTTTTATTACTTTAATGGCTTTAAAGCTTGCCAATTAAGCTACCATCTACCATCATTAATACCATACCTAATCCAATTAGCTTATAGAAACAAAGAAATATTTGGAGGAAAAATCCAACTCTAAAAATTGAGTAATAGATAATAAAAGATATGAAATTTAAAAAAAATACATATAGATAATAGACATCATTGATCGATCGATTACTATATTTACAAATAACATAATATCAATAATAACATTTTAACACTTAGATTTCTCTTCTTAGGTTTACACTAATATATGATACTAGCGAGTAGCGGTTTATCCTCGCTTTGCTCGGGTTTGCCTCTAAAAAAATAAAAATAAATCTATCCCACGGGAACCGTACGTTTTTCCGGGATAAAAAGTAGTCTATTTGTTATTCTGATGTACATGAGCTATGTATGGTAAGTCCGGGAGAGTTGCCTTTAGTTTCAAAAAAAACATCAATATTTATTATATATGTAAGATACTACATAAAATACGCATAGTTTATTTTAATTCAATATTTACTTATGCCATGTAGATAAAAATTTAAAATAATAGAAAATAGCCATCTCACCCAGATATGAAGGTTAGTTGCCTATAGATGTCAAGGATAGATGCCCATGAGTAATTGTGTGCATAATCAGACGTTATACTTTAGGCATTCCACTGAATCTTCATTGCAGTCCGCAATGAACACACTATAATCGGTCGCATTTCTTATTAGTGGCGTTATAATTATAAAGTATTATTATCTATATTATTGTAAAGATTCATTAATATCCATTCAGTTATTTTTGCGTAACATCCGTACACCCTCACAAACTTTTACATTTATAATATTAGTAGGATTTTAAGCAAAACTATTATTTCGGATTTATGTTTCTCCCGACAATGTTTGCTGAAAGCATTCGGAACATCAGGAGCTTAATATCAAAATAAAGCCGCAAAAACGTCCAAAAAGATAGTTTTATATTATTTATAACTAGCGACTTACCCTCCCTTTGCTTGGGTCACAATTTCATGGGTTTTGGTTTTTAATATTAAAAATGTTTTTTTTGTCGCTTCGGGATAGGCCCGACTTTCAGCGAAAGTGCGACATCGCCCTGGTGTCGTTGATTTTGGGACTACGTAGCTGATTGGGATGTTAAAAGACGCGTCTGAATAAGGACTACAAAATGCGAATTTTTTTTGAAAACAATCAAAAGTTTTTATTTATAATCGAAAAAAAATAAAAAATGCGGTCGCTTTTCGCCCGGTTTCTATAAAAAAAAAAACATATTTTTAAAACGAAACAACATATCGAAAGATTAAAAAAAACCCTAGAGACATGACTTTGGGCTACATAAAAAAAAATATTGGAGGTGCATATCACTGATGGTTATTCATGTCCTACAAAATATAGACCCCAAAATAATAATTATTAAAAAGTTTATCTGTATATCTTATCTTGTTATTGTACATATATTATTACCTACTCGGGTCAAAAAAAAAGAAAAAGGTAGGAGAGGAGCGGAGGGGAGAGGAGAGGTGAAAAGAGAAGAGAAGAGACAGGCGAAGAAGACAGGCTAATAAAATTGGAAAAGAAGAAGAAGAATTGTGTTCTAATTATATATGTATTAGTTATAACATAAAACCAAAGTCTTTTTTTTAGTCTGAAAGCGGGCGAAACCGTGGGTTCTCTTAATAATTGATATATGTATTAAAAATTTAATTTAGTTCATGTGGCAGATTCATTTTCAATGTACTCTTTTGCGCCCAACTCTAATTCTTTTTCTAAAATGAAAATAGCCTATGTTACTCCTTATAATTTTAGTTATCTAGCTCAGTTATCTAAGTCAGTGAAAGTTCTGCCATAATCGATCCAGCAGTTTCGGGGATTAACTAGAACAAACAGACAGATAGACAGACAAAAATTTAAAAAAATATTTTATACTTAAAAGGGCCATGTATTATTTCATATGAATTTAGTTAAAACTATTTTGACATTACTTCAACAACAGACACTTCAGTTTTATTTATTTGTATAGATTGTATAGATATGGGTTTCTTTATAATACGCTTACGAATGAAACTTTTGTAACAACGATTGTACTTAGTACATTGACCGCAAAAATCCAAGAACCACTGGAGCAGGATTGCAAATCAAGATCCACTGAGATTTTGATAAAGATAAGATAACCCTTAAACGGAACTTGAATAGTACCGTTAATTTTAAATGGTAATTGAAATTATATAACGAAAAAGTGAAATCAAACGTATTTATCCTAATTGTGGAATAGCAATAAAAGGTTGATTGGCTTATTAAGCTGGAGATAGCAAAGGCAGTGTGTATAAAAATGTCGGAAAGCATAATTAATTAATTTCTTTGAAAGTATATTTTGTGCTCAAGTAATTAAAAAATACAAGTAGGTAGTTAGTCACTTTACATATTTTTAAAACTTTAATGTTCCAAGAGATAGACGATCGTATGAATCAATCATAATTTGTTCTTCGACGGGCTTTAGCTATGACAGTGTTGCTTTGGTGATCCATCTTCTTAGAATAAAGTTCTATGAATATTAATAGTTTTTACTAAAAATATCATTACTATCACTCTCTTAGTATTTTTAGAGAATTTGTCAAAAATCATTAACAGGTAGGTATGACGGGGATTACCGTGCGTTCACCTTGTCACGATATGGTGGGAAGGGGCTCATTAGCATCCGGCAGTAATCCACTTCGGTTGGCGGTGTACCATGCCCAATCCCATGGTTGTTGTGGTCAGCTTTGGCAGATCTGCCGTCGGGGCGTCGTAGTTTAGTGCGTAGGTGATCCTGCAACGCCTGAATATGACGGGGGAAGTTCCCTTGGGTTATAGTGGGTAGTACTGGCTTTGTCGGTAAATCCCACATAACCATCTGTATGTATGCAGGTGGTATGGTATTCCCCAACTATATACTATAATTCGATATAAAGGAGTTATTTTAACCTACTTTTATATACATACTATACTATTTTAAGTGATCGTTTTATTGAATAAAGATATATTTTAAATGTTGAAGTCAAAGTACTTTTTAGTCAAAGTACTTTTTAGTAAAAGTGTGAATATGTTATGTAAATCGATTAAAATAAAGCTATATTTTTTATCAAAATAAAAAAAATCTTTTCAAATCCGTCCAGCTGCTACGAATCGTACTGGTGATATTTATATGGTAGAGTTGGTCGGTACAATGACATTTTAAAATAAAAACAAGTTTCATACTACCTAGTAGAATATATTTCATAGCAAATTCAACTGGCACGCTTTGAAGCCATTACCAAAAAAAATTGAATTGAATTCTATGATAGCAGATATGATAACCGCTCTTGTAGTGCTATTCTGTAAGATTTTTTATGTAATGCAAAAGCTGAATCCGCCAACATACTTCACACAATTGTATGAATTTTGTTCGTGAATACAGCAATCGAGATACATAAAAGTTCTAACAGAAGAGCACTTCTGTATTGAATTATCAATAAAAACCCACACTAAGGGTACCTGCATAATATATCAATTTCACTGTAGTGAAGAGAGAGGGAGAAAGTAAGGTTTGTATTGCTCATACATTTATCTATTATTAAAATAACAAGCCACCTTAGAATTTAATTGCTGGACCTAATTATTCACTGGTTTTATATATTTTTTTCAATTTTCCATATCATTTAACATCCAATCTGGAGTGTTTCGAGGAAATAATCTCACGCCCGCTTTGCTTAATAAGGATAAATCGAGGCGATCCACCGCAACGTGGGGTTAGAGCGGAATAACTAACAAACTTGTAAAAATATTTTTGTGTTCGTCATGCCACTAGTCATGCTCCAGACTTCTATTTTTAACTGACTTAAAAAAAGGAGTAGGTTCTCAATTCGCTTGAAGTTTGTTTCCTCAGAACTCTGACATTATTAATATTTTTATGAAAAATATATTTTTTTTGTAGGGAAGAACGGAAGGGTATATTTTCCGTTTGGTGATATTTAAATTTGACGAAAATACCACCCTTAAGGGTGAAAAAATAAGAGATGATAATTATCCTATCTCTAATTGTTAGTTCAATTCAATTCAATGTTCTTGTTAATGGCTTCAAAGCGTACCAGTTGAGCACAGACTACTTCGCCCATGTCACTTAGAATGGAGAAGACACGAAAAAGATTGATCGATTTCTATTTGCCTTATGAACTTGAAACTTTGCAAGTTTTTGTATTTCCAATGATTGTGCAATGATTCGGTATCGTTAAGATGATCAAATAGTGAGGCCAGAAGTCGAACTCTTCAACAGCTACTAGTAGATATGTACTTTAAGTTTGGGTTTATGTGGTTTGATTTGACAAGGCCAATATGTAAGAATTGACTTTTACAGCCTGATTTTTAGTTTTACTTATAAAAGCTAGTTTTAGATTGTCATTAAACTAGTAAACTAGATATCTTCTCCATTCTACTTAACGTTGCCTAAGTACATTGTGCGTAAAACTTTGCTAAAAAAACTCTTGCCAGCTTAGACTAGTTGATATTCTAAAAGGATAATACGATCCTTCAAAATAAAGTCCATTGATAATGATTAAAAATTGGATCATGACAGACAATATAGCGTAACATACGCACAAAAATGCAACTGGATTGAGTCCCCCTCCTTCCTTGATATTAGTCAATTATAGCCATATATAAATAGGCAAAGACAAAATAGTCCATTTTTTTCTCCTCTGTTTGTCAACCGATATTCTTTTCTTTAATTATTTTAATTAGTAGCTGTTCACAAGCTTTAGTGATATCAATAAAAATATAAATCCAAATAAAAAATATTTAAAACTTGATGGGCAGTGGTAGTGCGGTTGGGGGCAGACCGCTATATAATTTAAATGAATATTTTAGGAGTAGCAAGCTATTGTTTATGTATACCTAAACATAGCTAACCGTGAAACGTACCTAGAGACGAACGCGAGCGAAGCGAGTGTGAGTCGCTAGTAAATAAAAAGTAATTGCGGCTAAATTTTATCAGGCAACCCTGGTGTAATCTATTCTACTGTCATTATCATTCATTAAAATTAACTTTCATGAAATAAAATAAATATTTACAAATAAACCCAATCGTGTAAAAAGCGAACTAAAAGATGAGAACAAGTTGACTAATAATAAGAAACATAATTTCTTTCTCATATTTCTACCTCAATTTGACAAAACAATCGAAGAATATTATTAGGTAATTATAATTATATTATTATATAGTATATTCATAAACAAAATACAAAGAACCGGCCGAACGAATAATGTCCCTCCGATTAATAATATATTACTGAAGTAAGATTTGAAAAACTAATTTGCCGAAAATCATTGTACCGAGTACCTACTTTAGAAATTCCGGGGAGGATTACAGGATACCTAGTTTTTATGTTAGAAGTACCTACCTACTTAGCAAATATGAAACTATGAATTTTATCAAAATTTTCTCATATTACGTCTATATTAATATATTGTGTGCTGGTACGTAATGCCCACCGTTTTCGATATAGCTTGGCCAATTTTTTTTTGTTGTTGTGTGGTTTGTAGTAACCGTACTTGCTGTGCCAGCGGTCGCCGCCTCGAGTCCCGCTGGGGGCTTCATTTGTGTGATGAGCACAAACGTTTGTACTATACCGGTGGTAGGACTCTGTCAAGCCTGAGGAGTCCGACTGGATGGGTACCACCCCCTTATCTATTTCTGCCGCCAAGCAACAATGATTGCATTGTTGTGTTCCGGTTTGAAGGATAAGGTAGCCAGCGCAATTACAGGCGAGAGGCATATCATCTTAGTCCTCACAGTAACAACGCACCTGTGGTTCTGCATTTTTGTTACTTAAAACCTGAGTGCATGAACCGTAGGTGTTATGGGCGACAGGTACTGCTTTCCATCAGGTGGACTGTCTGCTCGTTTGTCACTGAATCTCATAAAAAAAAAAAAACTCCAGTCATAGATAGTATCTACTATCTGGTATCCATAACATAAGTCTCGTAATTAATGATGGAACTAGATGGAGCTGTATTTTAATGTCCCAATATATTTACTGTATATGTTAAAGAATATGTTATAATTCATGTGATTCCATTTTCAAAAAAGCTTATTTTTAATTTTAAACCTAACCCTTAAAATCACACGCTATATCTATACATATAATAAATTGTAGAGGTCGAATATCTATACAAAAAATGTTAAAAACATGCTAAAAACCGAGTTCGGTAGTCAGTCAGATGTAAGATGAGAAACTGAACAAATCCAGTTTTTTTTTTTCAATTTTTTTGTTTCTCTGTCTGTTTGTCTGTTTATACGGGCTAATAGCTGAAACTGTTAAACGATTTAAATGAAATTTTGTATAGTGGTACCTTATATGCTCGGTCAACATTTTAGATACTTTAAATTCCGGAAAATTAAAGAGTTCCCATGGGGTAGTTATAACACTATAGTAATTTATATAGCTTAGTACACAAAAACTACTGATTGGAATTTAATGAAACTTTACAATATAGTTCATACATCAGAATTACAAATGGGCTACTTTTTATCCCGAAAAATGTATGATTCCCGTAGGATAGATTTTATGTTTGTGTAGAGGCGAACCTAAGCAAAGCGAGAGTGAGCCACTACTAAATAATATTATATAGGTACGGCGTTGAATTATCTAGGCCTACGATGTATATGTATATACATATCACTATATATGTAGATCCCTTTCACCGTGATTAAACGGTACCCTTAAAAAAGTATTATCTAAAGTACACAAATATGTATTCCTATACGTAAAAAGAAAAGTAAAACTTTTAAACAAGTATAAGGTAAAAAATTTGATGAAGAATTGATGATAAGTACAAAAAAAAGATAAAAGACACTGAAATATAACGTTACATCATTAAAACCTTCGAACAAAAGTTGCAATTGTGAAACTTTGTAAAGTCCCGCGGTATCCTATTTACAGCTTTCATAATTTTCATTTGAATCCTTAGATTTTTCACGTTTCTGTTTTGGCGTACATCAAGATATTCGTTGAAATGGCGGAATCGAGGTCTAATTTTCATTTCTACTTTTATGCAAATTTTTATATAAATCCAATGACATAGAAGCAAAAAGGGAAATAACTAATTATAACATATTATATATTAACTAATTATAACATATTAAGAATATGTGTTCGTTTATAAGGAAAATACCTATTATCCACGACTTAGCTCGCGAATTACACTGCTGTTAGCTTGTTAAGTAGTAAGTACCTACATAGCCTGTCTCAAAAATTGACTATACAAAAAAAAATTGATCTCATTTCCTGATAATTTTCTAATCTGAGTTTCCGATTTTAATTGTAAATAAAATATTTGTATTAAATAATGAATAATAAGGAGTAGGAATATATAAGTGACTCATCATAAAAAACCTGAACTATCCAGAAAAAACCTACGGAACCAACCCTTGATATGAAATATGAATCTGAACTGACATAATGGTTATCCGGACATTCATTGGTTTTGCTGTAGAGTTGAAAGACTTCACACTTCTTTCAAAAACTCTCAGACACGTAGATTTCCTCATATGGTTTCCCTGTTACAAATGATTTAAGCATAAAAATATCAATGTGGGTTTCTAGTTTAAACCTATTTTAATTCACTTTGTCTCAGGCTAGTCTTATTCGAAAAAAAGTTTTCAAGAGATAAATGGAAGAAGAAGATGGATTAAACGATTTTAACGAGTTTTACCTCTATGAGATGTGTTTCCATTGCTATTCAAATATCAAAGGATATAGCTAAAAACAATAAATACTCTCTGAATACGACGCTACAATTCTTTATTACTTTATATTTTTTATAAAATAAAAAGCAGCAAACTAGCATACGAGCTGCCTAAAGGTAAGAAATAGCTGTAGCTCTCATATGCTTCTGCCATGAGATCAATCACGAAAGGTGCATCTTACTCTTTCTTTCTCTCTCTCTCTCTCTTTCTCTCTCTATTTCTCTCTCACCAAACGAAACTTAGCAGTAAATTAATTTCTTCGCTACGAACATATTCTGTGGACGAGTAAAGGTAGTATTTCTCAGATCAAGCTGGGCCCATTCATAGATTCCTAGCTAGATTCTATTATCGCAGGTAACACTAATAAAGTAATATACGTTCATATTTTCAGTACAGTAACAACTCAATTCAAATCTCCTCTTCGACAGAAGAGGTTTGTATTTCATGATATTCATTATACTTTACTGGATACCTTTAGAGATGGTCACGTGAAAATTTCAAGAAAAATATCCTCTCCTAAAAGACATGGTATAATTTTTTTACAATAAATTCAAACACGGTGTACCTTATTTTCAGAAATATAATTCGTGTTAACAAATGAATAATAATAATAATATCGATATTGAAAAAAATTTGTTGTGATATATAGTTTTATTAGAGTAATTATCTTAATATCCATATATACATTAAGGGGTGTTCATATTTCGCAACATGTTGTTAGACCTCGTCCGTCCGTCCATGCTTCACCCTCTCACGATGCGTATGGGCACGCGCACGCAGACCACTGAGTTGTTGTTTTCATCCACCACGCGCATCTCGACGGTGACCGACGTACCCTGGTGGAAGGAGAAATATAATAAGTATGACATATTTTTTTTACTGCTATATCCTCATATAAGAGCGTACAGAATGGTTACCTCAATCAATATTGGATCAACCCCTTAAAAATAAAGTTAGTTTATAACTAAGTTTATAATAAATACTAGTTAGAAGCTAATATAAATCTATAATCCAACCTATCTGTATATTTTAATAAGTTAATTCTCTTAATCTCTCATTTAATTTTCAATATTTTAGTACAATAATCATCTCACCAACATCCGTTTAGCACCGGAAATCCGTGACTAAAATTTTGAAACGTTGTCTATTCAATTTCTATATTGTATTGTATATTTGACTCCTTTTCCGTACTTAGACTCGCGTTTGGTCCGTTGTACTATTCAATTTCTATATAAATGTTTATAATATGTATATATTTAAAGTTATATATGTATAGTGTATCAACTATCCATAATAGAAGCCTCGTAGCTTACCATAGAACTAGATGGTGCTGTGTGTTAATGTCCCAACATATTTATAAAAAAAAACTGTTACTATAATCTACTTTCTTTAAACATATTTTTTTCATATTTTTTGAGATATATCACGATAACTTACGACTGGGAAGAAAGACTCGATGAACATCCTGAGTGTGTAGTTGACGTTGACGCCTCTGTTGACCGGACAGCGAGTGTTGGTGAGGAAGTTGCAGGTGTTCGCGGCAGCGCCGAGGTTGTATGGGATGGCGATGCCGCCCATGAACGCCGTGGCGAGGGTACGCATCGTCCTAATGTTACGAGCTGTGAAGGCAATGGTTAGTCAAATAACTTGTGATCATTAATATGAACAAATGTTACGGTGTTCGTTGACAAATTGGTAAGTATTCAGAAGACGAATATCATTAAATAATCGTCTTACTGCAATTTCATTTAGCTTTATTACAATTCACAACTAAAATTAAATATTTTATATATATATTTTTACACTAATTCTATTCTTTTTATGTTGAAATATTCAAAGTACACAACTACAGTTTCAATGACTTTAAAACTTTGTCTTCATATTAGTACTGTATGTAGTAGCTTGTACTTACGAGCTGTGAATGACATATGTATAACGGCATTTCTGAGCTGTGGCAGGTTACAGGGCGGGTTGGTACAGCCCTCAATGGTAGTTCTGCTGGGCAGAGGACCGGCGTTGCCAGCACCTGTTGACAAAATCACCTTTTCACTGTGGTTACACCTACATAATAGGTAAATGTAACATCTGGCTGTTTAAATATCACAAAATAAAAAACTAGATCTAAGAATTTCAAATTTAATTAACAATTTAATTACATTTCAATATATTTTATAGGTTTTAAGTTAAATTGAAATATAAATAAACTTTCTATACATATTTAATAATAATAATAAATAATATAATAATAATAAATTATCAGAATCATACATACATTAAAGATATCATTTTTTTCGCATTGAAGCATTATATCGTGACGAACTAATATAGAAAAAAAATATTTTAACATACACCTAGGTAAAACCCCGTGGGATTTTATCAACTTTGGACGCTCTTTCTCTCAGTTGTTGGTTGGGTCTCATATTGCAGAAAAATAAATCGTAAAAAGGAACCAAGTTAAAGAAAAAGTCTAGTTTAGTAAGTCATAACAATCCACTTACATCTGTGCACGTTGGTTTGACCGTAGGCAACCGCCACGAAACCAAGCAAGACGACGAAGAATTTCATTTTGCTGACTGCCTTTAACCACAAGGAGGACTATGTTGAGTGAGGTCCTACTGCCTATTTTATACTCTATATCTCACAGGTACTATCTCACAGGTGTGCAATCAGTGTTCTTAGATAAAAAAATGTTTATTTGAAATATACCTAAGCTATTATCAAGCTATCTATGTATAGTAGAGGCTTATATCTGATTTATAATTTAGAGGGTTCCTTATTTAACGAACCGAAAATACCAAAACATGAAGCCTTGTAATATTATCGAAATTGAATTCGACCAAATACATAAAAACCAATTACAACAACAAAAACCAAATTCAATACAATAATCAAATATAATAGGTAAAATATACTTATTTTAATGTAAATTAACTTAATAATAATTACATAAACATAAAAAATGAGAAAGTTTATTATTTGATATTTTATATGTATGTATATGTAGAGGCTTAGATCTGATTTATAATTTAAAGGGTTCCTTATTTAACGAACCGAAAAAAACCAAAATGGAAAGCCTTGTAGTATTATAGAGATTGATTTAACTGAATCTATACAAATATTAAAAAACTAAAATAGTTATATCTGTATTTGTATATCTATATAATATAATAGCTTACGGATTTTATTATAATAAAGAAAAAAACTGAGATTACTGTTTCTGATTACTCTTTCGTAGGAAAGAGAACTATACCTATTTAAAATTTTCAGATTTTTTTTTTTTTGATTTTTACATCTAAGCCAATTTTAATAAAAAAAATATAGATATGTAGTTTTAATGAAAATAAACTAACAATAATATAAAATAGTATAAAAATTCAGCCAAGTACGAGACGGACTCGCGCACGAAGGGTTCCGTACCATTATCTATAAAAACTGCATAAAAATCATGTCTGTTGTAAGGCAGTCCCTCTTAAATATTTGTTTTATTTTAATCTAATTACCTATTTATTTTTAAAGTGAATATGTAACTAAGTATCCTGTAAATATTTCAAGCGTCTACCTGTTACCGTTATCAATATCGAGCAAAAATGAGCAAAAAAGTCACATTTGTTGTATAAGAACCCCCTTAAATATTTATTTTATTCAATTTTTTTAGTATTTGTTGTTATAGCGGCAGTAGAAATACATCATCTGTGAAAATTTAACTGTCTAACTATCACGGTTCATGAGATACAGCCTGGTGACAGACGGGCAAACAGACAGATAGACGGACGGACAGCGAAGTCTTAGTAATAGAGTTTCGTTTTACCCTTTGTGTAAGGAACCTTAAAAAACGAGAAAGTCAATCTCAGACTATAGAATAATATAAATAAATAAATAAATATAAATATGTTGGAACATTGACACACAGCACTATCTAGTTCCATGGTAAGCTATGAAGCCTGTGTTATGGATACCAGATAGTTGATACACTACACATATATAACTTTAAATACATACATATTATAAATATAAACACCCATGACTAGAGTACAAACATTCGTGCTCATCACACAAATGAATGTCCCCAGCGGGACTCGAACCCGCGCAAACGACATGTACACACGGTACATATGCCAAGACAACATTTTATACAATTGTTGACTGTCTGTCTGTCTGTTTGTTACGGCTAATTTCCGAAACGGCTGGACCGTTTTCAACGGGACTTTCACTGGCAGATAGCTGATATTATAAAGAGTAACTTAGGCTACTTTTATTTTAGAAAAAGAATTAATTAGAGTTTCGCCCAAAAAAATTATAACGTACCTAGGTATAGTACGTTATAATTTTTTTGTCTCGTCCTACGCTAGGGACGAACCCGAGCGAAGCGAGGCTGAGTCGCTAGTATCGTAATAAAAATTGACAACGATTAATATCGCTGATCTGTTTTGCAAAGTCAAAAACATTTTTTGAACAAAAATAAAAATAGAAAATATTGACGAAACCTGTTAGATACTCTTTGATAACACAGATTATGATTTTCAATAATACCATACATTAATTTTTATCTATACTATAATGTAATGTTATAAAGAGGTCGAGTTTGTTTGTTTGAACGCGCTAAACTCAAGAACTACTAATCCGGTTTGAAAAATTCTTTTTGCAATAGATAGCCCATTTATTAAAGAATGCTTTATATATATATAATATATGAACTATCTATTTTATACTAAACGTTAAAACGTACCCGAGCGAAGCGAGGGCGAGTCGCTAGTTTAAATATATTTGTCACACGAGTATTCAATATATCGAACTTGTGTCCTGTTGCGAGCAAGTGAAAAGAAAGTAATTCAGTGCAAATCTGCTTGGGGTTAAATAGATGCTTAAGTCTTTAATATAAGTGTATTATAGTATGTTGGTAAAATTAATGATAACTTATAACGTATTATTTTTAATATTGAGTCTTTCTTGTTTAGGAAGTTTGATTTTAATTACGCACATACAATATAATAAAAATATAGATCTTATGAGAATTCGACGTACTAAAAAATCGAGAGGCGATCATACAAAAAAAGGGTGTCTCAGTCCCGGGAAAACCAATAGGGCCAACAGCGAATATAGGTTTCTAGTAAATTAATAATATCCACAAAATCGTAGGAACAAGTACACTATACTAGAATATTACATAATGGCTGTTGCTATTCGTCCGATAATCGGATGAATAAAAAATATATTATTCCTCCGACTATTGTCGGTTTGTATGAATATATAATAATATATATGAATATATGAATATTTACTACTTTTTTGTTTTCTACTCTATATATATAATAAAACTTAGAGGTCGAATGTCTGTACATAGAAAATAAATGCTTAAAACGAAGTCAGGGGAGGTAAGAAGAGAAATAGAGCAATTCCAGATTTTTTCAATTTTTTTGTTTCTTTGTCTGTCTGTCTTTCTGTTTGTCTGTTTGTACGTGCTATTCTTCGAAACTATAAGATTGATTTAAATAAAATTTTGCATGGTGGTACCTTATATCCCCGGTCAACATTTTAGATACTTTTATCCCGGAAAATTAAATAGTTCCCGTGGGATAGTTAAAAAACTATAGTAACTTATATAGCTTAGTACACAAAAACTACTTACTGATTGGATTTTGATGAAACTTTACAATATTATAGTTCATACATCAGAATAATTTGTTATTTGGTAGGTTATTTGTAGCCTACTTTTTATCCCGGAAAAATGTGCGCTTCCCGTGGGATAGATTTGATTTTGTTTGTCTAGAGGCGAATCCCAACCATTGTAAGGTTCAAGAATTATTATGTATAAAAAGTGTTTTTAGGTGCAGGAGTTTCTATTTGCAAAAAAAAACCTGAACCTACCGAGCTGGAAACTTATTCTTTTAAATCCCAGCAACTTTTAAGTTCATGAGTTTTTAAGGTTAAAAAAATATTTTTAGGTACAACCCTCAAATTATACCTAAAAAAATATTTGTCTCAAACAAAAAGTATAGATAATATAGATATAATTTATGTTTTAGAGAAAGTAGACTATCGTCACTAAATATTTTAAAAGGCTAAGTTGCTTATTTGACTTTTAGTTGGCTTTTAAAAAATGGTTTTAATATATAATGTTTTTTTATTAGTGATAGCAATAGTAGAATGTTGTCTCAAAAAAGCTCGCAAAGTTATAGAGTGAAATCGATGCTTGCTGTTTTCTTTATGAACAGATAGGTATTTTGTGGCCTTCTTTTAAATACCAATAAGTACTACTTGCATTTATCTTTAAATATATCTTTTACATTTTACAGAATAATATGATTTATTATGAATAAATAAATTATTAATGGGTATCGAACATGCTATATTAAAAGAAAGTTCTTGTATATTATTGCTTTATTATTATCTTAATATTCTTATATACATTGAGATGTGTTCATTTTTTGCAACATGTTGTTAGACTTCGTCCGCCACACTTCACCCTCTCACGATGCGTATGGGCACGCGCACGCAGACCACTGAGTTGTTGTTTTCATCCACCACGCGCATCTCGACGGTGACCGACGTACCCTAGTGGAAGGAGAAATATAATTAGTATGGCATTCAGTTATTTTATATTTCTTACTGCGCATAGAATTTTGAGCTCAAGCAATATTAAATCAATTCTTTAAAAAAAAGACTTGGCTATAATAACGTAAGTAACGAGTCACGACTCCAAAAAGTTAGTAGGTAGGTACATAATGTCACAACTTTGTTAGTATTGAACACTAGATTTTAGATATATCTGTAATTTATAGATACCTAATAAACTTTAATTCTTTAATTTTAGTTGGCTATGTTCTTAATTCTCACTATTTTTGTACAAGAATAGTAATCTCATTAGCATCCGTCTAGCTGCTCTAACAACAGAAATCCATGGCAAAAATTCTAAAACGCCATTAATTGGATTTCTATTAGGTACTATTATTTAATATATTTGAATACTTTTTTTAATGTACTATTTTGAGATATATCACGATAACTTACGACTGGGAAGAAAGACTCGATGAACATCCTGAGTGTGTAGTTGATGTTGACGCCTCTGTTGACCGGACAGCGAGTGTTGGTGAGGAAGTTGCAGGTGTTCGCGGCAGCGCCGAGGTTGTATGGGATGGCGATGCCGCCCATGAACGCCGTGGCTAGGGTACGCATCGTCCTAATGTTGCGAGCTGTGAAGGTAATGGTTAGTCAAATAATTAGGGAACTACGTACATAATAAAAATGATATGCTGTTCGTTGGTGAAAGCATCATATGAAAACGGCTGGATCGATTTGGCTTATTTTCTTTTTAAAGTAATCGTCATAGTTTGGATAAAGGTAATAACAAAAAAAATAAAAAAGTCTATGAACAATTGGGAAATTCGGAAGTAACCATAGAGGTTTCTTTTATATTTTTTTTTTTGTACGAAATAGACTCAAATATCACAAAGAAACATATTAAAATTGAAACACGACAACGTCAGTCAATCAGCTAGTTTAATATAAAATATCATAGCGTATAGAATTGTCTTCAACAAAATTGAGTCAATATAACAAAAAGCCCAACTAAAATTGTGGTTTTATGGAAAAGTTAACTGTAAGATCATTATTATTGAATAAAAGTCTTATTGCAATTTCATTTCGCTTTATTCAAAATTAAAATTTTAAAATGTATATTGTTTAGTACTTCTATTCTTTTTATGTTTAAATATTCAAAGTAATATGTACACTTATTTAAAAAGGCATTAAACTTTTAATATTATATTAGTATTGTATGTAGAATGTAGGTACTTACGAGCTGCGAATGACATATGTATCACGGCATTTCTGAGCTGTGGCAGGTCACAGGGCGGGTTGACACAGCCCTCAATGGTAGTTCTGCTGGGCAAAGGACCGGCGTTGCCAGCACCTGTTGACAAAATCACCTTTTCACTGTGGTTATTCCTACATAATAGGTAAATATTACATCTGATTGTTTAAATATCAATACACAAATAAAATGCTGAATCTAACAATTTCAAATTTAATTAACAATTTAATGACATTTCAATACATTCTATAGGTTTTAAGTTAAATTAATAAAAATAGTAGGTCAAAGGTTTATTACACTATTATACATTAAAGTTTTTTTTCGTATTTAAGAATTATATTGTGACAAAATATTTTAATATAGAAAAAACTAATTTTAACATACACCTTGATAAAATCCCGGGAAAACAAGATTTAATTAACGTAATATTAATAACTTTTTCACTCTTTCCCTCAGTTGTTGGTTGGGTCTCATATTACAGGAAAATAAGTCGTAAAAAGGAACCAAGTAAAAGAAAAGTCTAGTTTAGTAAGTCATAACAATCCACTTACATCTGTGTACGTTGGTTTGACCGTAGGCAACCGCCACGAAACCAAGCAAGACGATGAAGAATTTCATTTTGCTGACTGCCTTTAACCACAAGGAGGACTATGTTGAGTGAGGTCCTACTGCCTATTTTATACTCTATATACTTGTACTATCTCACAGGTGTGCAATCAGTGTTCTTAGATAAAAAAATATTTATTTGAAATATACCTAAGCTATTATCAAGCCCTCTAGGTAAAGAAAAGATTTATATTAAAATTGTAATTGAAGAGGTTCCGTATTTTACTAACGAAATAGATAAATAAAATTGTTATAATATAGATAGTACTTAACTCGTAACAGTACCTACTGTTATTGCGTAATCTATACATATAATAAAATTCTAACTAAGCCGAATCTGTACATTAAATATTTTTTTGGAAATTCTTATTGAAATAGACATTATTATCCATACAGAGGCCAAATCTATAGTGTTTAGAATTTTTGTCTTTCTGTCTGTCTATCTGTTACTGCATCACGAAAAAACCACTGGAAAGATTTTCATGAAATTTGGTATGATGATAGTTGGTTATCCGGGTCAACATATAGGATAGTTTTAACTGCGGGAAAATATCTCATATCTGAGAAATTTATACTAAACGTTAAAACTAGGGACGAACCCGAGCGGAGCGAGGGTGAGTCGCTAGTTTTTAATATATGAACTAATTATATCTAAGCTTATGTACATTTACCTACATAAATTAAGAACAAGGGCAGTGGTAGCCCAGTGGTAACACGCTCGCATGGGAAACCGAGTGAAGCGGGTTCAAATCCCGGGTCTCGCACCTCTGATATTTTCATGTGCGAATCATTTCTAACATGATTACCACTTGCCTTACGGTGAAGGAAAACATCGTGAGGAAACCTGCATGTCTGCGAAAACCTGGCAAGTTTTCGAAGGACATGTGAAGTCCGCCAATCCGCACTTGGCCAGCGTGGTGGACTATGGCCTGATTCCCCTCGTATTGAAGGGAGGCCCGTGCCCAGCAGTGGGACGTTAAAAAGGGCTGAATACATACATACAAATTAAGAACAACAGTTCTGTATGTCGCTACATTGCTTAAATTTACAAAAAACTTAGTTTGGGAAACTGAAAATATGTAGTGAACAAATTCTATGATTTTTGAATTTTTGTCTCTCGGTCTGTGTGTTTGAAATCGTTTTAAATCAAAACTGCTGAATTGAATTCAAGGGATTAGAAATATATTCATTGTATGTGTCTCTAGGTAACATTTAGTCTTCATTTAGGATATCGATTCATCGGAACTAAATCAAAAGTTATTACAATTTCAAGAAATATATTATGAACTTTACTAACTAGACACAATTGTTTGTTGTTATATAATTCTGTTGAAGCCTCTGACACGCAAACTAAATACAACCTGTATGTCGAGAGTGAGCGCCCTTTTCCAACTTTAATCATAAGTGCACCTTAATAATATTACAGAGCATTTTTAACAGTAGTAATTTTACTAATTGATTGTAAAAAAAATAACTTTAACAAAAATGTACGAAGTGAAAAGAAGTTTCACAATTTGAAGTGTAATAAATATGTGTGTGTGTGTTTGTGTATGTGTGAGTGTTTGTGAGTGCATGTGAGTGTATGTGAGTACGTGTGTGTGTGTGCGTGTATATATGTATACCTTCCGTTTCCTCATAGCGAAGTGGAAATAGCCAATCTTACTTTTTCTTGACATTTACGTTATATGGAGTCGGTAAAAATGAAGAATTTATGTAGATGGTACGTGTAAATGCATTTCCCAACATTAAAAAAAAAGGCAATCCAAAGTGAAAATACCTAAAGCCCATAAATTAACATCGATTTTACTGTATAACTTTTAAAATAAAAGTAATTTAAACAGGTTCATTCTTTTTGGTCTAAATATCTCAAAATAAAATAAGCATTAATAAAATAAAAACTTTTTATGTTTTTAATAATTGAGACCATTATAAAAATATAAGTAATTAAAATTCATTTAATTACTTTCTTGTAATTCACAGAAAAGTCTAAAAATATAACATACATTGATCATGTGCTATAATAAAATGCGATGATGGAGATTCTTCAAAGTATTTGTTGTCAGTTGATAAGGGCAATTCCACGTCGATAGAGATAATTGGATAGCATTCGAAAAAAATACTGCTATTTTAGTAAAATATTATTAATATAGCTAAAATATTTATCATCATGTTTTAAATAAAATATACGATTTTCAGTAAAAATAGGCAAACAGGGCCAATAGGGGCAGAAAAACTAAGTGGTCACATGTTCGATTCTTTATTGACACCATTCATTACATATTTTTTGAATAAAAATAGATCCCATTAAAAAATCTAATCGCTATACTAATTTGCAAAGTCCAAAAAGCGGAGTAAAATTGAAAAAGAAATGATTGATTATATTTTGATAACTCAGGAAGTGGTCGGTAGAAATAAAAACTATTTGATATCATCAAACATGCATGATATCGCCCAGGTGTCTCGTATTACCAGTGATAAGAAATTAATCTGATGCAAATCTGATTGCTGTTACATAGTTGCTAAATGCAAAACTTTGTTGCCTACTAATTAATGTCAGACGGACTTGAAGATAGGATATCTTCAACTTGAAATCGATTTTTATAATTAGTGAATCGATTTTTATAATTTATTTAGTGGATCTTTCTTTTAACAAACAAGTTAGTTATAGCTGATATATGTATATATACATATACAATGAGGTCCCATATAAATTCAAAAAATCTGTCCCCTAAGAGAGGAATAAGTTAACTGATTTTGAAGTTTATTTTGTTTATTTCTATAGGCACTTGACTAAAAAAGGATGTTCATGTTTTTTTTTTTTAATTTTAAACCTATTCAAAGATAGGTTTGGTAAAAACTCCCTTTGCTATAAATACCGAAGACGGTTATATATATACGTACAAAAAGCTGGGGTGGTGGTTAATGATTGAATTTGTTTTTGAATTGTTAAAAAAAACTACACGAGTTTTTATTTATAAAATAACTTTTCCTAAACTAAAAATGAATTATGATAAAAGGTACCTACATTAATTTCAAAGTAAAAAAACGTAATTTATAACGACGACGTCCGAAATAATTATAATTTAAAAAAATCTGGGTCTTTTAGAAATAATTCCTTTTAAACCTCCTTAGTACAAAAGTTGTAATAAAAGGCTTAGCCATGATTAGAAGTTAACTTTATGAGCTTTTTTGATTTATTGGCAAAAAGTTAGAACGGACTATTTTATTTTATTCGAAGTTTTACGTTAAAAATGTACAAAAACGTAACTGAAGAAGACTAGGTGAAGATCGGCACTTTGGCAGTGGCCAACAAAATTTTAGATTGAGGGTTCAAGTCAGTTACACAAATAGATGTGCTATACACATCTATGTCTAAGACTTACATGACATTGGATTTAAATCTGGTGTGTTTTCCCCTATTTTATATTATACATATGCAAGTATATGGATAACGCGGGTTGGTTAATACTGTTTATATCTTACCCCGACGTGTGTTCACCTTGTGGTGGTGGAGGGATCATTATGGACCGAGTGAGCCACCCCATGGTCGTTGTGTTCTGCCTCGGCAGGGCAGCCATAGTGGTTGTATGCATAAACGATTGTGCGTTACCCCCAATTAAAACTTGGACACTTCGTTGGGTTTTATTGGGTTATACTGAGTTTTCTGGCCTGTGAGTCCCACATAACGACCTGTATGTATGCAACGTTGAAAAAAACCGATTTTATCTACGAACAAACCTGAAGCAAACCTGAAGGTTGCCTGGAAGAGATCGCTTCCAGCGATAAGACCGCCTGCTGTGCATCTTTTCTTAGTGTTCTTTGTTATATTTTTCATTTCTTTTTGGTGTACAATAAAGGATATTATTATTATCCCACAAAGTCTATAGATTTTGAAATCCATTAAGCCATTATTTACAATAACTTTAAAATATAAAATGTAACTCTTATCGACATCTATTACATTATTTTTCTTTGTTGGCAGAAGGAAAGTAAGTAAGAAAGTAGCTAATGGTTGAAAGTGCCTGAATAACTATTTATACAGAAAGCTTTCAGCAATACCACACTGATCAGATTATATAAGTAAACAATAGTAGGAAGTTCGCTTGGGATTGGTCTGTGCGTGACTTGTATGGATATATATATATATATATATATATATATATATATATATATATATATATATAACCACTACAATCCATACAAGTCACGCACAGATATATATATATATATATATATATATATATATATATATATATATATATATATATATAACCACTACAATCCATACAAGTCACGCACAGATATATATATATATATATATATATATATATATATATATATATATATATATATATATATATATATATATATATATACAGATGTACATGTGTACAGATACACTTGATGATATGATCCATATACAGATCATATCATCAAGTATTTCTATACTCATAACATAATATATACATACATTATAAAGAGTGTAAGTTTTACGTGTTTGTACATCACTTATATTTGCAAAGAAAATAATTTGGTGCACTAAAAATAAGTTATAAAAGGTATAGATTTTAGAATTGTCTGTTTGTTTGTTCGTGTGTTTGAGTTAGCATCAAAACAAAAGTACTGGATGGAATTTAACCCAGATATACCTACTGTCCTATATGTAGGACAGTGGAAATAAAAAAATATGTCAAATTATCCCCATAACATAACAATATTTACTCTTGTGATTTGTAGTGACGAACGTATGTGTTTTTATAGAAAAATAAAAAAGTCCAGTTATTTTAACATTTTTATATAACAATTTAGCGTGAATTGTGTAACAAAAGTGACTTGCAGACATGTCGGATTACAGGTATGTATAAATAGGTGTATTTTACAAGTTAGTTATATTTTGTTGTGTTGACACGCGTTTGATAACCTCAACTTTAGTACTAACAAAGTACTACAGCAATAACTAATTGAAAATTCGATATAAGCCATTATAAATACTGGTGTACTACATATAGGACAGTAGGATAATACAACTTCTTCTTTACAAGCCGTTAGCTGCGCAATTTGGATGCTTTGGAAAACATTCCTAATGATGAACAAAATAGTAGAGTAAGAGTGATATGTATTCTACCTCCTCCTGTTGATCCCGATTGCCCCACTGATGAAGATTCGGGGGAAGAAGATGATGTGACGCTGAACAACTCACCATGAAACACACTACTTCAACCGGCAGAAGTATTGATACAAGGACAGGTTCCGGTGAGTGATACAGAAGAAGAACCTTCTGATACTACATGTCGAACAAAACGCAGGCGAGCCTACGCGCCAAATTGAGTGGTTTGAAAACTTCATAGAGGAAGATGTTATTGCCTTGTTGGTATCAGAGAGTAACAAAATGCCTTCAAGAATTTGCCTGCAGACATAACCGCTGAGGATATGAAGTATTTCATTGACATATGGCTGGTTAGTGGTTATATGTGGCTTCCGCGAAGAAGAATATATTGGGAAAACTCTCCTGATACAAATAATGAGTTGATTAGCTCTGCTATGACTAGGGATAGATTTGACTTTATTTTTCGCTACCTACATGTGAATGATAGTCTAGATCTGCGAGATAAATATACAAAAGTACGCCCACTTGTAACACTTCTAAATAAAAAATTTTTGGACTTTTCTCCTTTATTACAGCGTAGATGAAGAGGATGAGGCATGATACCTTATTATGGAAGGTATGGCCGCAAACAGCATATAAAAGTAAACCTATTAGGGACGGTTCAATTCTTGGGTTGGTGCTACTCGGTTGGGGTATGTATGATGATGATTGTATGATCAAAAAGATGGCCAAGCCGATCCTCCCAAGACTAACTTGCTGATATCGAAAAGACCAAATCAATCACCAGGTTATTCCTCAAACCAAGTAAACATGCTATCGTCAATATCATGAGAAATGTTTGACACGCTGAAAAAATGTGATTTTGGAGTGTGTGTGTGTGTATTTTGAAACATATAATTTATAAATAATGTTCCTAATCAATAGTTACCTAATAAAAATACAGTTTTTTATCCTTTGACTCATTTCTTGATTTTTTTTACGATGTCATGCTATTTGATCATATGATCTTTTATTTCCCCTTATTATCCTACTGTCCTACATATAGGACGGCTGTTTCCATGAAAGCCTTAAAGTCAATATTTTTTTCAACATTTTTTTTATATTACATAAGGTCTATAAAACCAAATAATTGTATTTTTTTAAAAGTTTTCAGAAAATAATAGTTTCAGGCTTATCTGGGTTAAGAGATTTACTATATTCATAGCAGGTATTTCAAGATAACATGTGTATGTATTTTTTTATTTCATTATAATCGATCAACTGTATCAAAAATTATTATAATTTGTAGTTACTAACGTTACTAACATGGTATTGACTGGTTTGTAATGCTAGCGCGAATAACCATACTTTTTTTCTAGCGTCCGCGTGAACGAAGTTGCGGGAAACAGCTAGTGAACAATAAACATGAATCGTTTTTAAAATAAGATATGACCCATGAGTTCAGTTTCCAAAAGATTTTTAATTATAATAAATCTTGATCGACTTCAAAAAGAATTATTTCGGTTGTATGTTTTTGTTGTTTTAATCGTTTCTCATAGTTCTTTTTCTCATACCACAAGGGAGCTTCCATATAAATATAAATTTCATGAAGTCTATCTACTTGTTTTATTCAAAAAATAATAATTATTAAGTGTGCTTCTTGCACATTTGCCTGAGGGGTGGTGAATTTTTTACTTCTTCTGGGACACTTTAGAAAATATTTGCCTTTGTTAATAAAGTAAGCATAAAATAAATATAATTTCAAGAAAGATTTCTTGAAATTATATTTATTTTATGACTTTCGACTCGCCCTCGCTTTGCTACCGGTGGTAGGACTCTGTCAAGCCTGAGGAGTCCGACTGGATGGGTACCCCCTTATCTATTTCTGCCGCCAAGCAACAATGATTGCATTGTTGTGTTCCAGTATGAAGGATAAGGTAGCCAGCGCAATTACATACAAGAGGCATATCATCTTAGTCCTCACAGTAACAACGCACCTGTGGTTCTGCATTTTTGTTACTTAAAACCTAAGTGCATGAACCGTAGGTGCTATGGGCAACAGGTACTGCTTTCCATCAGGTGGTCTGGCTGCTCGTTTGTCACTGAATCGCATAAAAAAAAAATTGCTCACACCAAATATGTACCTAAAATATCTACCACAAGTGCATTAGAAACTCCATCATATAATATTATCGGAGTAAAAAGTTCTTATAATAGTGTTAAGCTCCTATATATTACTTATAGAAAAAAAATCACGCATTGCCATTTAGCTAAGTAAAAGAAAAACCAACATAAAATATCTTTTCACATTTGTAATAATACTAAAGGGTAGGTAACTGTTATTTTGCCAAATCTCATATGTAAAAGAGTGTAAATAAGACAAAAAAATATCAGGAAATCCTTTTAGTGTGCCTTACGTATCTAAGTGGCATCCACTATACATTCAAGTCACGTATTGCCCTAATGGTCCTTCAAAGCCCTTCACCCACCTATCTCCAAATGTCGACCGGATGGCGGGAAATGAAATTTGCTACAGTCAACCTGAAATCAAGCGAAGCAGTACTAAGTCTAATTCAAATTTACCCTGTCTCTCTTTTGATAATGTAATTGGTAGCGAAAAAGGGTAACAGCTTTTAAAAGTACAGTTATAATAGGTGTAAGTATAATATGTTATTGTTAGAAATGGGTAAATAATATAAATTAGTATAAAAAAAGCTTTCTTAAAAATATCAATAAGGATAGGCACCTAGTAGAACAGTGGTAACGCGGTCGCTTAAAAAACAAGTGAAGTGGGTTCGAATCACGGCTCTCCCTTCAAAAATTTTAATGTGCGAATCTCTGTCATTCAAGAAAAATACCTGTACCATTAGGAATGGTCTATTGCACCTTATATTAAATGGAAGAATATTAATTATGAATTATATTAAGATCTGCATAAACGTTATAATTATTTTAATGATTTACAACACACTTGATTTCAATTTCATTAACTCTTTCTAATGATTCCAACACATTGACGCCGGTTTTTTTTAAAACCACAATAATGTGAAAACCATGTGTAATATTTTTTATTGGAAAAATTACAAACATAAATATTTTTATTGAAGCTTAATATATCTTAGGATACAGTATTTCTAAGAATTACTTAACATATCGCTGATCTCCCCATATTATGCGGCTTTATTCAAAGCAGAATTTTATTAAGTGGTCACCACATGGGAGAATCAAATAGAATATGAAGTTATATTTTGTTTCTGAGGTCCAAAAAAAATGAAATGGTTTTCGATATATAATAATAGGATCCCGATGGACGAGGAAGCAATTCGCTTTATAATGAAAAGTCCGAATCATACGAGGGCTGCGCAAATACGAAAGACCTCTTGAAGCGAATTTCTTTGGGCAAACACTAACCAATGTTTACTACAACGTTTTGAACAAATTAAGTACTGAGTTTCATATCAATAACTCTTTTAAGAACTGTAGAAATAAAGCTAGTTCAATTTTTACTCTAGAATCTAGATAAATTCTTATTTATCTATTTATATAAAAATTCAATCTCTGTTCGTTAGTCTTGCTAAAATTCAAAAACAGCTGGACCGATTTGAATAATTCTTTTTTTTTTTGTTGGGGGTTTATCAGAGGTGGTTTAAATATTAAAAAACATAAAGAAAACCCATAAGAACAGTGTGACAATCGAAGAGTTCAGAACTATTTATTATGTATGGAAATGGCGTTAGTGCAGGATCTATAATCTACTTAAACAACAATGCCAACTTAAACTTAATTTAAGTTGGAAAAAAATAATATAAAGGTACGTATATAACATATAGTTTATCTATTTCATACTAACTGTATATATTATAACACTAATAAAATTATATTTTAAGAACTAGCGACTCGCACTCGCTCCGCTCGGGTTCGTCTCTACTTACGTTTTAACGATTACTATAGATTTCTTAGAGATGAGAAATTTTCCAGCCGTTAAAAGTACCTACCCTATATGTTCACCCGGACAACCAGCGACAGACAGACAAAAATTCTATAAAACTATAGATTCGGCCTCTGTATCGATAATAATTATTATATGTATTTAAATAAGATTTTCGAATAAATATTTAATATACTACAGATTCGACTTAGTTAGAATTTTATTATACTATTTATAGATTACTAGATAGGCACCATTGCGCAGATTGCATTATGTGACAAACATGTAATATACATGAGGATTTATTGTAAAAAACAATTATTAGGTTAGGTCCGATGGCATCAGGTTTCCACTACATGGCACCTCTAATATTAGTGGCATCGGAGGGTTATTAAAATTTTTGTCCTTATATTTTTATGATCTAAAAACAATATTTGAACAAAAACTGCACTACACCATACATACCTCAGTGCCCTACTGTGGTAAAAATCAAGAAGACTTAACAAAATTATTTCTGATTAATCCTTGCATTAATTATAATCAATAATCATAAAATTAATAAATAGTGATACCTACATGAAGTTATTTTCGGAATTATATTTTAAAGTCCCAAGAAACCCAGTCCCAGTAAGTTTCCAAGAAACAAATCTGCTACACGAGACTGAAGGTTACGTATTAATTAAAGAACGAGAAGGCAACCGGATGCTCTTGAGCCAGCTCAAAGGGGCAAGCTCTCAAAAGCTCCTATTTTAAAATTATGCTTTCATAAAGAACGCCATTAAATCCTAGCGCTTTCACTTAGCAGCGCCTTTATAAATGAAAAACGGAAATGTCATTAAAAATTAATAATTCAAGTGAACGTCGGGCATAAATTAAGTTATTGAGACGGTTTTAGACTTCAGCTAGTTCAAATTTATTTTTATATAGCCAGTTTCATATAAGTGCATACAATTGCATTACTATTTGAATGATTTATCTTTTTATGCAGCAATGGAGCAAAAAGGTTTAGCCTTTGGTCTAAAGGTAATTTTTTTTTATGCGATTCAGTGACAAACGAGCAGCCAGACCACCTGATGGAAAGCAGTACCTGTCGCCCATAACACCTACGGTTCATGCAATTAGGTTTTAAGTAACAAAAATGTAGAACCACAGGTGCGCTAAGATGATATGCCTCTTGCCTGTAATTGCGCTGGCTACCTTATCTTTCATACCGGAACACAACAATGCAATCATTGTTGCTTGGCGGCAGAAATAGATAAGGGGGTGGTACCCATCCCGTCGGACTCCTCAGGCTTGACAGAGTCCTACCACCGGTAATAATAAAGGTAAAGTGACACAGACTAAATTCAAGGAATATAAACGGTACATTAAAAGTACCTACAGTCTATTCGATTCCGTCTGTAAGGATCTTTTTATCTACTTACATATATATGACGTGTTATCCATATACTTCGAACATCATCTTTAGTGGTTATTAATCTTGTGGGCGTTGTCAGTGCTCAAATAATAAAGTATTCAATGTTCAATACACAATTTAATCAGGGGAATCACAATGTTATAAACTTGAAACGGTAATTCTAATGATTTAACGCTAGCGTGTTCTGGGACGTCGATCATCGACTTCCAACTACTCAAAAAACATAACTCTATGATCCACCATGATCAACCAATGTTGATAAACCACGTATCTCCAATGAATATCATGACGGCGTCTCGACCCCGCTCGAGACGTAGTCTTTGCTCTAAATTCAAAATAACTTTAAAAGCAATAAAAACTAAACTAAATGACATAGTTTGACGGCACGTTTGGCTCAGTTTGGAGTGACCCTACTTTCTGCGCCAGCGGTCGCGGGTTCGAGTCCCGCTGGGGGCATTCATTTGTGATGAGCACGAATGTTTGTAATCCAGTCATGGGTGTTTATATTTATAATATGTATGTATTTAAAGTTATATATGTGTAGTATATCAACTATCTGGTATCCATAACACAGGCTTTGTAGCTTACCATGGAACTAGATGGTGCTGTGTGTTAATGTCCCAGCATATTTATTTATTATTTATTTATAGTGGCTTTAAACAATAATAAGGTTTTATGGCAGAAAAAGGTAACTAAATCCTCCTCCGTCATATATATGTAAGTAGATAGATAGACCTTGTGGCTTGTAACTTATAAAATAACTTTCGAGTCGAGTAAAACAACTTATTATTTAGAAAACAATTTTATTTGAACCTTTGTGTCTACTGCAGAAAGTAAATTAATAAACATTGATGTTCTTAAAATGATATAAAATTTCAAATCTGATGATAAACAATATTTTCAATTAATCCTTCGACACCTGTATGATATAATAAACTTCAACATGATTTATTATCATAATACACTTTATCAGTATTGCAAAATTGAATCGATTTTTATAATGCTTTTATACAATTATTCTGGTTTCCCTACAACGACGCAGTCGTACATTCCCTTTAAATTTCCACCCAATAAGCTTTGTATGAGATACCTATTACGTTTTTACTAAAATCAATGATATCAAACTAATTTTTTTTCAGAAATGGGGCTCAAGAAAACAAATTATAATTTATTAATCATACTGTTAAGAGTTCAAAGTGTCAGCAAACCCTGAACCCATTATGCATTTAAAATCAATGTTTAGCCAGTGATTAGGCTAGATTTATTATATTTAAATAATAATTACATTTAAATTAAATAATTAACAATGTTTGTACTCCAGTCATGGGTGTTTATATTTATAAAATGTATCTATGTATTTAAAGTTTTATGTGTGTAATCTGGTTTCCATAACACAAGCCTCGTAGCTTACTACGAACTAGATGGAGCTGTGTGTTAATGTCCCAAGAAACAAATTAATAAAAATTAAATAACTAACTTTTATTCAAATAATTAAATAGTTTTTCGGATTTTTTCGCGAATTTATTAAGATTTTTTGGTCCCGGCGTTTCGTATTTATTTAAAATGTCAAATATATTAATAATTATTATACATTATCTTATTTTTTTTTATTATTATTATTTCATTTTCATTCGTATTATATGTATTCTTGTATTTAGCCCTTTTTTGACGTCTCGCTGCCGGGCACGGGCTTCCCTTCAATACGAAGGGAACAGGCTATAGTCCACCACGCTGACCAAGTGCGGGCGGACTGAGCATGTCCTTCGAAAACTTTGGTAGGTTTTCTCAGACATGCAGATTTCCTCACGACGTTTTCCTTTCGTAAGGCAAGTGATAATAAGTCAGAAATAATTCGCACATGAAGATATTAGAGATGCAAAACCCGGGATTTAAACCTGCGTCATTTAAACTGATGACCAAAAATATTTACTTAAATTAATTATTATCATTGAAAAATATATTATTAGTGCTAAATTATTTAAGTATTTCTTATTTTATAATATGCTTATATTTAGCACTACTTGTAGTTTAAATTGTGAAATGCTAAAATGCTCCTTTAAAAGAATTTAAGACAAATTATTTGCTATATAAATGCTTAATTGAAAATGTAGATTAGAATTTAGGTAATTAAGACAAAATTGTAGATTTTATCTTACTTATTGTTAATCTATACAGATAAATAAAATTGGAGTGTGTGTTTGTAATATTAAAATAACCGCTTTTTACTAAATGCATATGGATTTATACACGGTACATATACCAAAACAACATTTTTTACAATTTTTGTCTGTCTGTCTGTCTGTTTGTTTCTGCTGATCTCCGGAACGGCTGGAGCGAATTTGACGGGACTTTCACTGGCAGATAGCTGATGTTATAGAGTAACTTAGGCTTTTATTTTAGAAAAAAAATCAGGGTTCCGCGAAAAAAATTAAAACCCACGAATTCCACTCCACTTCCACCCACTCCTATTTATGTATACCTAAACATAGCTAACCGTGAAAACGTACCTAGGAACGAACGCGAACGAAGCGAGCGTGAGTCGCTAGTATTTGATAAAAAGTTGTTTTCAAAAAAATATTAAAAAACATAGTTTTTCCTTGTCCCTAGTTTTTGCTGTTAAGGCTGTAAGCCGATTTTTGGCAAATTTTTGCCTAATTTTTCAAGTGTTGAGTAACTTTACTTTGTAATATTGTATTAAATGTGAGAAACTCATTGTTTTTATAATCTATTCCCTTTTTTATCAAATTGCTGAAACGTTCAACTAATGACATCGCCTTACTCACCAGCGTATAAAATGGTACGTTTTTGAAAAAAATATTTTCAGGCAGCTAATATGGTATCATTTTAATTTTATTGATTAAGAACATTATAATTTATAATTAATTTAGATAACAGTTATAAAACAGTATCAAATGATTGCATTTTTTCAGGAGACTAATCTTACTGAAGAAGAATGTGAAGTTCGCCGTGGGGCAAGGCGTATGCAGGATAGCCCAATGTTACACTTTAATATAGGTACATATAATTGTACTACTAAATAAATTCGAAAGTTTAGATGGAAGGATGTTTGTTACTCAATCACGCTAGAACGGCTGAACGCACCTAGATGAAATTTGGCACAGTGATAGATTATAGTCTAGAATAGTGCATAGGCTACTTTTTATTCCGGAAAAAAATATGGTTCCCGTGGGATAGATTTGTTTTTATTTTTCTTTAGGGACGAACCCGAGCGAAGCGAGGGTGAGCCGTTAGTATAAATTATAATTATCTGAATAATTCTAAATAATTACATATTTGATGCTATAAGTTGCCAGTTCTGATATAAAATACTCATTTGTTTTCTTAAGTTGTCATCTTGAGTGAAAGAATGGCGGGAAAAAGAGTTATTTTGTTTTATTAATGAATATAACACGTCAATCCTTTTCGTAATATTCAGGGCTCGGAACCGGTTCTTTTTGGTAATTCATCGCTTGTTCTTTAACCGGTTAGTGACAACGAACGGTTTAGTAAACCGAAATAATAATGGTTAACGGTTATTCTTAGAGAAAGGTTGGATTTCAGCTTTGATACCTAAATAAACCGGTTAATTCATTCATTAGCACGAAACATACATATAGCCAATTACTAAGCTATTTTCTATTAGCAAATGGTCAAAATCAAAAAGTCAACCAACTTGCCGCTCTTAACTCGGTGGAACGCAGAGCCATATAAAGCTAATCGGCGATGAAAAGCTGGTAAAAACTAAGCTTCACAGCTTAGCACACCGTCGCCAAATTGCTTGTCTGTAGGTTTTCTACAGGCTGTACTTCGAAGAATGTGCCCAAGAACTCCATGGTCTCATACCACCATCGCCATTCTTCCATCGGAACACCAGACGTACTTCAGGATACCATCCTTTCTTGTTAAGTTAAGTTAAGTTGTCAAGCGCTATTCATCATCTTTTACTTAACTTCCATTAATTTCGAATCCAATAAATACCTACCTATGTCTAAATAAAGCATGTCTATAAAAGACATGCTTTTATAGACATGCTTTATCTATACATGGGTATATATAGGTCTTTATTTTTATTATTATTATTACAATAGGCACCTTTATACAAATAACGTATTTAATTAAACAATTTATAATTAAAAAGCTTTAAAATTTTAAATATTAGCGCCATCTAGTCATTGTATAACTAATCATTTTGTATACATTAGTTGTCATATAACACGTTCGTGAATAGCGCCATCTACCAAAAATACAGTAAAGTTATCCTATTGTAAAATCAGCCTATCACTTTTGCTTAATTAATATATTTTTTTTAAATATAATAAACACAGAAATAATTTTAATGTGTTATTGAAATTCTTAATGTCTTATTGTATTTAGCCCTTTTTAACGTCCTACTGCTGGGCACGGGCCTCCCTTGAATATGATCCCCTCATATCAGTGTATAAAATATATTATATTCAGATCTTTTTAACGTCCCACTGCTGGGCACAGGCCTCACAATACAAGGGGGATCAGGCCATAGTCCACCACGCTGGCCAAGTGCGGATTGGCGGACTTCACATGTCTTTCGAAAACTTGCTAGGTTCTCTGACATGCAGGTTTCCTTCACGATGTTTTCCTTCACCGTAAGGCAAGTGGTAATCAAGTTAGACAATGATTCGCACATGAAAATGTGTTATTAATTTTCTTCTTTTTTTATTTGAAAAACATCATGGAACTATAGGGCATAAATAACCTAACCAACACTTAAAATATTAAAAAAAAACAAAATAACATCTTTATTTCCATTTCTCATATTTCATTGTCGTTGCCATCAACATCAATAGGTATTATTAACAAAACAAAATAATTCTTGCCTTTTCTTTCACGTAACAATGTCACCAGGATCTAAGTATTTTTGGCATATTTTTTGGCCAGTGGCATACGTTTCTTTTTCATCGGTAGTACTTTAAGTTTCTGTTAGGAATATTAAGTTAAAAATTTTCATGCACTGCTTATTTGCTTCTGTACGAAGTTAACCAAAAGTTTATAAACTTTTACTGTTGAATTTTGTTTTAAAAACCTTTAAGGATTTAAAGTATATACCAAAGGCCTTCATAAATTTTCTAAAATAGATACTATCATTGATATGCATATCCAATTAGTATACCCGAGATAGGTTATTAGATATTTTGTCTTCAAAACTATATTTCTTGAACAATCTTCAGGCATTATTATAAATCTGTACATATTGGAAACAACACAAATATAACTTAAAAAAACTTTATGAACCGCTGTTTGTAAATATTTATTTTCTCCCAGCTCGCATCAACGTCAACGATAAAAAGGGTGAGCATAAAAAAGCAAGTGTACGAAAAAAATATATAATAATAATGTGGAAGTGACATCATTTGGACAATTAATAACTACAAATACTTATTATAAAACTACTTATACTCAAAACATTAATTACCTTAACTCGAATACTATAATTACAAGCGTATTTTAATCTACTTTACGAAGAACTAAAACTATTAAAAAAAACCAGTCATGATGTCTCAGGAACAGTAACAAAACAAATGCTTTCATTGGATAAGATCAAACAATTGAAATATAATTCTAAATCAGCTATATAATGAGTACATCACAGATTATGCCATTATAATTAGCTTACGTAAAAGAAATTCAGGATGAATCACAGGAATATTGTTCAATTATTAAAAGTACGTCCAACTTGAAAGGACGTAGGTTTGATCTTCACCCGGTAACAATTAAGTCTTTTATTAATAATCAGTTCAATTAAATTGGCCACAAAATCAATTCAATTAAATTCATCACTTTTCACAAATTCTTTGATTGGAGATGAAATTACTTTTTCGTAGTCTGTCACTAGCACTATGGGGTTAATGTTTATAATTTCGCTTAATTTCTTCAATGTGAACGGCATCATTGTGTTGCAGAAGGACATCATGGCTGTAACATTTTCAAGTCCATCTGAAGAAGGCTTGGTACCATAGTATGAAAACTCCTCGGACTCGCCAGGAATATTAAACGGCAATTTTGTAGTAGATTTTCTAGCGCAAAGTTTAGAATATGGCAATTTGGTTGTTGATTTTCTTGCTACTCTTTTGGTCGGTGGTAAGATCGAAACGTCATCTGCCTTTCTTTTGAAGCCTTCATCGTCCTGAATGTTGCTAACTTGTGGGTGTACTTTTTGCAATGTCGTGAAAACGGGGTTCGAAAAATGATAAGTGTTCATATGCGACTTTATATCTCTTAAACACAGAAACTTTTGGTTACAATTTCCACAAGCGTACACTACGTCTTTACATAAGCTTGCATTTGGAGTCAATTTAGTTAAAACGTAGTTTGTCGATATATTCGGGTGAGCTACCTTATGGTGGTCTAGATAAGCTGTAATGTTAGAAAAAATTGTGCCACATTGAGAGCATTTAACCACCATGTCATTGTTTTTTCCGAATAATGGGACTTCGTTATTATGAGTGTGTTCTTTCGAGTCATTTTCCGCGAACAAGTTGCGACACACGTAACATATAAGTTTCTTACTTTCAATACTTGATATTTTGTCAAGATATGCTGCAGGAGTCTCATTAGGAATATCTGTTATCTTTTCTACTAGAGGAAGAAAGGGGTGCTTCGCTTTATGGTGTTGAAATAAAGCTTTCTTTGTTGCGTCTAAATTACAATAGGTACAAGTGTATGGTTTAAGGCCATAGTGACGTAAAATATGAACGTTTAAACTCCTATTGTTCATCGCATAGTATTCGCAATGAGGGCAACCCTTCTTTTTCCGGGTTTCCTTAGGTTCGTCGATTACTAACTTCTCGTCGTCACTGTCATGACTAGCCACTGGTGTTCTTAAAGCCATTTGCTCTTCTGGTGTTGGGACTTTTTCTTCGTATCGTACAACGAGCAGTGAATTTTCGGTGTCAACGTTTTTGGGATGTTCCGTTTCCGTATCTGTTCTCTGTACCGGCACTTGATTCATACTAAGCTTCTGTGCACGTAGAACCGCTTCAATCCAGGTAAAACGCACCGAATGATCTCTGATGACTTCAACGGGCCGGGAGAACCCACTGTGTGTAGTTCTGCAATGGAACTGTGCTTCGTGGTAAGTTTGGAATGTCATACAACAATGGCTGCAAACCCACCTGAAATTAAAAAAAAAAAATATTAAATTATATTTTTAATTAATTCTACGGTTATACAGAACTACGATTTCTTTTAATGATATGAGTATAATCATAATCATCAACATCGTTTGATAAATAATTTTAAAAATTGAATATGTGAAATCTTTTAAATTTTCATAAGAAGCCTGTAGACAGGGTCGGATTTTTTTGCGTGGAGGTCCCGGGGACAATCGAGGAGCGGATGCTCTCAATACAATGTATGTACAAAGAAGTTTGATTAGCTTATTCTTTTTCTGATTTCTCCAAATATCAATTTGCCTGATTAAATTTTAAAATTTTGCAGATATAACGTTTAGAAATTTCTATTGTTGAAGTCCAAGAGCTGCAACTCCGATTGCCTTTGTCTAAATCCGACACTTACAGTTTATAAGTAAACTAGCGACTCACCCTCGTTTCACTCGGGTTCAACCCTAGCTTGCTTCCCAATACAAACTTGATGAAAGTTTCACCCCTTTAAGGGATAATTTCCAAGATATAAAGTATCCTATGTCCTTCCCCGGATCTCAAACTATCTTCTTACAAAATTTCATCTAAATCGGTTCAGTAGATCCAGAGATTACCCTCTAGAACCTCACAAACTCACAAACTTTACCTCTTTATAATATTAGTATAGACGAAAGAAAATAAAGAAAAAAATAATATTCTTTATTCTCATAAAAATATAGAACGCTCAGAATAATGATTGACAACCTTTGTTTGTTTGATTAATGTGAATTATCGAAACCATTACTCAATAAAAACTGACTGTCACTGCCCATTACAGCAATTCTATTTGTCACTATTTTTTTAAAAGAGGTTGTTGACGCAAAAGCTATCATTTTTGGTGATGAAACTCATTATCATTAAATTATGATATACAATCTATACATCACTACTATGTTAGTATTAAGTGTATACACATTTTTAATATAAAGATGGACGCCTGTGCTTACCTTATTTTGTTTAATTCACTTTCCAAATGATTTTGCATAGCATCCTCTTCTTTAAACTGAGCATTACACTTCGGACAACAAAAACACATATTGACAGCCTCACCAAAAGCTCCGAATGTATTTTGCAACTCCATCATATTCATTTTTTTTGTTCCACTACTTGACACTGCTATCTCTGTGGCAATTGGAGCTTTTGTCACAGTTCCTGGAACGGGTCTGAAGATTTCTTCCTTTTGTTTTGCGAGATTCGCTTTATTTTGTTGGATTAACGCAGTTTGATATTCTAAAAGTTTCGCGACCCAGGTTTCAACTCTGGTATCTACTTGCAAGGCTACTGGGTCTCTGTTTTGTCTGTGTTCAATTTCCATATGCTCTTTAAAACCAGCTTTATGGAATGCTTTATATGTACAAATACTACAACCCCATCTGTAAATAAATTAAATTTCTTATATAAAATCATAGTTTTAATATATGCATACATTAATAATAATGACATAAATATTTTAACTATATAAATTTATTATTTAGATAACGACTCACTTTCTATACTTAAGTTCTTCATATAGATGAGATTGCATAGCGTCCAAAGTGTCTTCTATAACAAGCTTACATAAAGAACACTTGTATTTTAAACCGTTTGGTTCACAAAATTCACCAAATTCCTTGCACAAATCTTCTATTGTCTCTTCAGAAACTTCTACTACTTCCTTTTTCACTAGATTAAGATCAATTTCTGGGTTTACTGGGGCTTGCGGAGGAGTAGCTGCCCGACTCACACTCGGAGACGGTAAGTTATCACTTGCAACCTCTGATTTAATCTTAGATTCTACATTTTCAAACTTTTGGCTTTGTTTTTGCCATAGCGGGGTACCATCTGGGTCGTCAGGTACGGTGCCCTCTTGATAATAGTAATAGAAAATCTCTTCTGGTCTCCCAGTATGTGATTTAGATTGATGTTTTAGAACATTCTCTGAATTGGATGTCCTAAAGGCACAATACGCACATTTATATTGCATTTTAGAATTATGTAATTTGGCACAATGATCGACAACATTTAATCTTAATAAACTCTTAAATTTACAAAGACCACAATGCCACGCCTTCAAATCCATTGTAGGAGCAGCTGTTTGAGGCTGCGCTGGGCTCGTTGGCACTGCAATCCCTTCTTCTCTAACAACCAATACTTGGCCACCTTTATGTACATCATTCAAGTGATGTTCTAATATTTGTCGTCTATAATGATAGTAGGAACACAATGAACAAGCGTATAAATTAGTATCGTGCATTTTAAGATGAGCGATAACTCTAGAAGCCGTTAATGGCTTCGAAGTGTCTAAATGCTGGTAAGGTGGGCAATGTACGCAATGGAATACACTCGTACCAGAATGTAAGGTCTCCCAGTGACATTTAAGCATCGACTCATCAACGGATATGTAAGAACAATCTTTAGCACCGCAAGTTAGACGATGTTTTTCTGGTATATATTTTGGATAACGTGACGCTGCCTCTGGTGGTATAATTAAAGAAGCGACACTGTTATCCGATTTGTTCTTATCCATTCTAGTTGTGATAGAGCTTGCAGCTAAATTGAGCATTTTGTCAAAATGTTTTTCGTTCGTTTCCAAGTGGGGCACTGGATTGACAGGAGCAGTTTGTGGCACAGGTTGCTGTTGTTCATGCAGTTGCAAATGTCTGACCATGTTATGTCTCACTTTAGTGCTGAATTCACACAGAGAACAGAATACAGAATCATCTAGAATAGGGTTAATTGGTAGTAAATGCACGTCATGTGGTCCGAATCTTTTGATTTTTTCTGGAGGTTCAGAGCATTTTTCTTTGCTGCCTTGAGATCGTTTTCGTCGGGTAGGACCCGTTGTATTTTTCTTAACATAACTTTCTACATTCGAAGCTGAGATCAAAGTATGTTCAGTCTTTTTATGTTCCCTAAGTAAAGGTAGTGTACTAAATTTGCGGGGACACTGGGAACAAGCAATTTTGCTGCTTTGCGAGTGAGCACTGGTATAGTGGCAAACTATATCCTTCCTATTAAACTTCAACGGACAATGAGCGCATTTGATAAGATCGGTGACTTTACTGAAGCAGGAATGTATATGCTTTTTAAAAGTGGAGCAATATTTTAATGTTATATGACACCTAGAACACAAAAATAATCTTGAATGTGGAACTGTCTTTTGTTTTAAATAGTCTACTAAAGAGCTAGTAGTGGTAGGAGCATTGGAACCGTCTTCGGATAAATCGATTACATTTTGAGTATCTTCTTCGTCACTATCTAAACACACAACGTCGCGAAGAATTTGGGAAACCTTAGTAGATGTGTCCTCTTTTTCCGCCTTAATAACAGGTGTTAGTCGATCTTCGAGTGTATTGATTTCTTCAATTTTATTTGGAGGAGTCTTGCTACTTGTTGGTAATTGCGAAAACATTTCAATGCTATTGTCTTGTAAAGGTAATAAAGGTTCTTGTAAATTTGTGTCCGATTCAGCATTTTGTCCATTGTCACTACTGGTAGCAGCTGATGATTCGATCACAAATGCTGTCTGGGCGATTAATTTTTGCAATTCTATAGACCTTTCGGCTTCTCTAACTGGGTTTTCTTTAACATTACCGGGTGCAATTAGGATTGTAGCAATTTCAGTTTTATTTAAATGTGCTAGAGGCAAAACTCTTAATTCTTTAGTCCCTTCCTGAAAATGAAATAGCAAGGAATCAATTAGGGTTCTTTTATTCTATATTCTGGTATAATTTATATGCTAAAGCTTAAATAACACATGAACGCACCTTATTTGTAATAATTCTTAAATACGCTTTAGGCAATTTATCTGGGTGATTTGAGGACGAGTGAGCCAATAATCCTGATTCATTATCCGAACCATATACACACCACGCACATTGGTACAACTTTAAGCCGTGACTTTTTGTATGACTTACTAAATCTGTTGGGGTAGACAGTATTACTGGACACATCTGTAAAAAAAATTTTGGTCTATAATTATATATGTATATACAAAAGCAATAATTAATTGAAGTAATGATAGCAATTTTATATATGTATTCAGCTGTAATGCTGTTCAGTAATGCTCGGTAATCCAACCGGGCTTGAAGCCCAGAAACGCACTGGGAGGTGGCCCACCTTGGTGGGTGGTGTGCCATGCGGGTTGCGCCTGGTAATTCTCTGATAGCAAAGTAGACTGTAAAGTAAAAATGATTGTTGTGGTCTGCTTCGGCAGACCTGCCGTCGGTGCATCGTGGTTGAATGCATAAGCGATCCTGCGACGCTCCATTAAGACGGGAGAGGATTTGTTGGGTTTTAGTGGGTAATACTGGCTTTTCTAGCCGGCGAGTCCCATATAACAAATAAAAAAAAAGTTCTCTTAGACAGCGGTTCCCAATTTTATTTAGCCACGGAACACTAATTGATCATAGATTTTTTAACGGATCCCCTTTTTGAAAACAACAAAATTGATTGTGTTGTGGTTAGGATAATTTTTTTGTTTGACTTGAAAGAAAAAACATAAAAGAACCTCATAATAATATACATTCTAACAAAAATATAACCTATTTAATGTTATGAATGATTTATTTTCACATCCTCGTATTTATTTATAATAAGAACTAAAACTAGGCTCCAAGTCTCATGTTTTATTTAACTCTCGGATGGAGCTCAGAACCCCTGTGACCCTTCCACGGGACCCTAGGGTTCCGCGGTCCACCATCTGGGAACTGCTGCTCTCAGATATGCAGATTTGCTCGCGATATTTTCCTTCACCGTAAGTAAGGCAATCATGATTCGCACATGATAATATCAAAGATGCGAGGGCCGGGATTAGAACTTGTTTCACTCGGTATTCCAAGCAAGCGCATTACCACTATTACCATTAAGTGATAATTATATCCATTAAAAAAATTATTAGAAATCAGACTTACACTACACGGAAACTCTTTATCAGTGCTATGTCGCATATTCATGTGTTCCAAGAATTTTCCAGGTGTGTATGTTTTATATTTACATGCAGCATCTGTACCCCGTCCGACTGAAAGTATTTATTAAAAAAATATTTTATTTTAGGTAATAATATGAAGAAAAGTTTGTAGAAAATACTAAAGCCAAATAATTCAAACTGTAAAAAAACCTACCCTGGCAAATGTAATAATGAACGGCAGCTTCTCGAGATAAAATATCTTCTTCTTTAATTAACGCCGTTTGAATTGAATTTTGTAAAATGGATTTTTTAGCACATGCTTCATGAACCCTTTTAATATGAGCGTCTACTAATTGACCTGCTGCAGCGCGATAAAAACACATGCTACACACGAATTGACAGCATCCGTGGTTCTTAAATACATGAGTTATCAAATCTATTGCATTATTTAAAGAGTCATAGTCACAGTAAACACATTTCAAAGAATCTTCGCCGCCAACCCGCATATGTGTTGAAGCGTGGAGTAAAGCATCTTCAGCACTATCTGTTGTAAATGAACAATATCGTCCAGCGCATTTGAACACTTGAACTAATTTATTATGAGACATCATGGCTTCTAAAACGACACGATGTTTTCTTAACATTATTTCTGCTTGAGCTTCCTCGTATTTGTATTTTTTTTCAAATTCCATTTGATCTGTTACCGGATAATTTGGACTAGGGCGTGATGGTTCAATTCCAGCACCAAGGCTTATTACGCTTTCAATGATCGGTAAAACGAGGGACGGATTTTCTATGGGGGGCTGAGGAGCAAGTGGTTTTGTAATGAGATCTGACAGTGGGCGCACATTTATATATGACTTTACTATTGGAGTACTGTCATTAGAGATTTTGTCAGAAGTATTGGTCTCCACCTCTGGTATTTTTTGTTCAGAATTTGTATTTGCGTCTTCTATAATAGGGAAATTATTATGTTTATCTAACATATGCTGTAGGCAATCTTTAAAATAATAAAGCCCTTGAGGCGTAACTATTACTTTGCAAATATAACAATATCCATCCCATACTTCTGAATGTTTAAATTGTACATGTTTCTTTAACGAAATTAATAGCGCTGTTTTATAATGATAATTTCCATTTATACAACATACGTACTCTTTAGCCCCCGTCTCTGTATATTTTATCTTGAAGTGAGGGTAATCCAAAATATCATTTGCATTTGTAATAGCTTCTTGATTTATATTTTTGTTAGTAGTAATTTCGTCACCAGTACGTTTTTCTTCGTCGTCATTACGAAGCGAACTGTTCTGATCTTGATGTTCATTCGACTCATTTTCTGTTTTAATCGTACAAATATCATTACCATCAAAGTTCGATATTTCATCAGTTGTGTCGTTCTCAAACGTAATTTTAGATTGCATTTTTGTAGGCTTTTCAGTTTCTTCTTTTAATTTCTTTCGACTGCTGCCTTCAGTAGTATCACTTTTAACATCACTACTCTCTGCGAAACTTAGATTTGAACGAGAACTTCTAAGCATGCGTGGTGCACCAACTTCAGCACTATTAATTTCAGTATCTGGCTGGGCAACATTTTCTAAAAGATTATTGATAGTAGATTTTGACATAACAGCTAAATTAATTGTGTAAACTGCAGTTTGTTCATCGTTGTGGCGAGTTATAACGTGAGTTTTAAGATTTTCTAGTGATATTTGAGTATAGTTACATTTTTCACATATATAACCTATTAGTTGACCTTTGGCTTCTTTAGGAGGCGGTGGAATATCTAAATTAAATGGACAACGAGTAACATTTAAGCATTCTGAACAAAGTTGTTTGTATTCACCAGTATGCATACTCACTATGTGCCAAAAGAATGCTTCTAAAACTGGCTTTTTATTGCCAAATTCTTCAAAACAAAACCTACAAATATATTTTTTAGATGAAACTTTGCTGATAACTTGAAAGTTTAATTTTACAGACTCTTTTATGGCTTCTTTTGCCATAGCTGGACTCATTCTTGACAATGGGATTTCATAATGAGGATGTTGTTTTTTATAATGTTGAACTATTTCCATTCCACTATAAGAACACATGCGACAGTTGTAATTAGTTTGATTTTTACGGAAACAATAAGTCTTATCTATAAAACAATTAGTCGCCGGAATTTCAGGATTATTTAGAATTTCCGCTGATTCATCATTTCCTGTGTTCAGTATCTTCTCTTGCTTGCGTTCTGTTTTCTTTTTTTTATTCTTTGGTTTAATTATTCCAGCTTTCCATCCTCTAGACGCTCTTTTACGTTTAACTTTTTTCTTAACTTCAGCAAGTAATTCAACGCTACCAAAACTTTTTAAAGAACTAAGAGACTCACTTTCAGAGTCAGAACTTGTGTCATCATTTTTAACTCCACTTACATTAGGTGTTTCAGTAACAGAATCGGTTTCAAACATATACGGGTCACTATTATCAGAGCTTTGTGTTAATTTTGTCTTAGATTTCGGCCCGGGCTTTATAACAATATCAGATTTACGCTTTGTTGTAACTTCTGTTCCTACTGGGCTCCTGTTACCTTCATCTGCTTTTTTACATTTAGCTGAACGTTTTTTTATTGATATGTCTTTAGGTTCTAGTTCTTCAGAATTATTTAAATCATTGAACTTTTTAAGTAATACAACGGGTTCTTGGTTGATCGATTGAATACATTCAATTTGAGATTGTTCCTCTTTTTGATTTGTTTTATCATCAACCAGTTTTGCTAAACGACACATTCTTATACCAGTCGCACTTAAAATATCGTCTCTTATAAACATTTCTTTTATGTCATCTTGCAATTTTTGTAATTCCCTAGATATTTTTTTTGTTGGGGGTTTTTCCATTTGCAAATTTGCCGCATCAGAACGTGTAAGTCTTTTGCCTTCTATAGGCATGATTTTGTTAGTTGGTTTCTTTTTTCCTTTTTTTGTAACGTTAGCCTTACCACCTTTTTTAGCTGTTTTCAAATTTTCTTTCACAACTTCTGCAGATATATCTTCATTATTTTTATTGTCCTCATTAATTGGCTGTACTATCTCATTTTTTTTATCTTTTCTTACAGAATCATTATTGTCTTCAACTCCTTTAACAATTTCTCTAGTTGTGTTTGCTACAGTTTCCTCATTGATAGGACAATTTATCGACATTTTTTCGAAGTTTTCCACATTGTCTTTTTTTGTATCGATGTTACTATTACTTTCATCACTTTCTTTATAAAAATCCGTGCTAAGTTTTTCTTTTTCATTACTTTGTACATCAGATTCATCACAAGTGTTTTGTAAATTTTTAACTTCATTTAAAATACTATCATTTTCTGTCTTTTCATTCATACTTGTATCCTCATCTTCAGATACAATTTCACGAAGTTTTTCAAGTTTCTTTTTTATTTTTTCATTTTCAGTAGATTGATCACCCAATAATCCAATAAGCTCTTTTATCTTAATATCTTGCAATATTGATAGTAGCTTTCCAATAGCTTCCACCTGAGCTGCTGGTGTTTGAGATGAAGTTGGTTCCAAAAGATCTGAGTTCTGATTCTCTGTTCCGGTAGTATTGTGAGTGGATGATATGTCAGAATTCATTTCACATTTGGTTTCATTGGTACTATCAGGTAAGCTTTTTTGAGTATTTACATTCTCACTTGTCTCGTTACAAGTTATTGTACTGTCAGGTGTAGATTCGCTGAGAGTTATTTTGTCTTCAACTTGATCTTTAACATTTGTTTTATTTTTTTGTTTATCATCATCAACTGAAGTAGATACAATAGCTTCATTACTTCGCATATCTTCTATTACATTAGTTTTTATCATATCAGATTCTTTAGGTGCATTTTCACAAACTTGATTATCTAAAATTTCTCTGTTAATTTCATTGTTCTTAACATTCGTATCTTTTGTTTTATTTACGTCATAATCTAATGTATCTTTATTAACTACTTCCACAGACGATTCATCTGTAGTTTGTTCTAGTACAGCATTTATATGATCTTTAACTTCCGATATAACTGTCATACTGCTATTTTGATTGGATTTACATGTATTAACTTCAAACTTAAGATTGTCAACCGCGTTTATTAAATCACTTTCTTTGTTTTCAGTATTTTCAGGACATGTTATATTTTCCATCATGGTTTCAAGACTTAGCTCTTTAGTAAAATTACTACTCGTATTCGCATTTTTAGAAGAATCTAAATCATGATCTAAGTCTGCTATCAAATCATTTATATTATCTATAACTGGATCTGATACTACATTATCAGAAAATATTTCCAACTCATCAATTCCAAAGTTAGAATCTAAAGTATCCTGCATTTGTTTCTCTTCAGTTTTTTCTGAATCTCGTTTGTTCGAGGCTACTTTATCATCGTGACTTATTTGAATTTCCAAATTATTTACATTACTAATGGCAGTACAATTATGCAAATCACGCTGCCGATTTGCAACATTTTCCTCTGTATTCAAGGTATCAATATTTTTAAAAATATCTTCTTGATTTTGTTCACTGTCCGAATCCGAATCATAAATAACAAGTTTGCTAATTCTTTTCGTACGTTTAACGGGTGAAGTATCTATTTTTTCCAGATACTTTCCGGTTACATTTTTACTAACTGATCTTGTAATTCGCTTTTCAGTATTTTCTAAGGAAATGTCAGATAAATTATTTGCTTTATCTTCTCCTGATATATCTTCGTGTTTATCAATATTACTATCACCTTCTGGCGCTTCTCTTTTGTTACTTTTAGTAATTTGAGCATTTTTCGATTTAATTTTTTCTATTTTATTCTTTTCATTAGGGTCAGATTGTTCATTAATCACTGTTTTGCCGTCAGTTTTAATTGATTTACTTTCATTATCTCCAATATGTTTTTTTCCTGATAATGTATCCATTTGCCTATTTCTTACATTTTGGTTAGAATTCTTTTTCTCAAAATTTGTTGGACCTAAACTCTTTTTTAAAGGTTTATCAGCTGCATCTTCAATATTTGTTTTATTATCACTTTCATTTATATCCTTCACTTCTTGTGGTCTTTTTATTTTTGGTATTTTATAATTTTTGACACCATATCCAGGACCGAGTATATTTCCCTTAGAAATGTTATCATTAGAGTATACTATACCATAACGTTGCATTTCTTGAGAATTACTTCGATATTTCTCATTATGTTTTTTTTTATTCTCATAATAATTTTCACGTCTTACTCTTGGATCTCTATTATTTTTTTTGGGTGAATATTTTGTATTACTAGATGAAGATTTGTTTAGAGAGTCATAAATTTCTTTCCGGCTGCGATGGTCACTAATCTTTTTTGAATCAGTTACTTTATAATAGTCATCTTTTTTGTGTTGGTCTTTCTCTTTAACAATATTAAAATTGTCTTTAAATTTAAACGATTTTAAGTCTGCTTTGATATCTTTGAAGTCAAGTTTATTATCTTTAATAATTTCTCTTCCCACGCTGCATGCTCGTTTATATTTTATTTTTTTTGTGTCATTTCCTCTGTCATAAGCCATGGTTCTGGTTTCATTAAATTCCTTATTTAAAGTCGAATTACCAATTAAAGTCCTTCCTACACTTGCAGCTCGCTGCCTTCGTGCATCAAAACCAGAACATTCATTTTTATTATTACTTTTCGATTGAAAGGTCCGATTAATACTTGTATCAATTGTAAATGAATGCTGTACAGATGTTTTATTTTCTTTAGAAAATGAACGGCCTACACTATGATCTCGAGTAAACGATCGTGAAAATCTTTCACGAGAAACCCCTGACCTCCCAACACTCTTTTCACGTTGAAAACTACGCCGTTCAGAGTCGTCATATTTTTTGTATTGATTTTGATGTCGATACTCGTAATTTCTTCCACTAGAGCCACGATGTCTAGAATTGTATCGGTCTGATTCATAATCTCTATCATAAGTTTGACCAACACTGGATTCACGGTGAGACTCTCTATAATTACGGTCGCTTAGTTCATAAGATTTGTTTCTTTCATTTCTCCCTATACTTTGTTCCCTTTGATATCTTCTATAATTTTCGGAATTGTTAAGCTGGTTGTCCGTCTTATAAGAAGCTGAATTAAATTTTCGTTCTTGAAAATAATCACGTTCCCTCTTATCATCATAATGATGATAATTATCGTAATCAGAATTTCTATTTAATCTTGGATCGTGAGATTTTCCAAAGCTCTGGTTAAAATCAGGCCTCATATAAGTAGAAAATGGTTCAGGTCTACCAAAAGGATGACTTGGGGTTGATGGACACTCTGACCTCCCGAATGAAGGGAGTGGAGTCATAGGAGTATCCATTCTACCAAAAGAAGGACTTGGTGTAGATGGACAGTCTATCCGACCAAATGAAGAATTTGGTGTATTTGGGCAATCCATCCTCCCAAAGGTGAGAGGAAGATTCAATGTATTTGCATAATCCATTCTACTAAATTCTGTATTTGGAGTTGGAGGGCAATCTAGCCTATTTCCCAAATCTCTATTGTCATACATAAATCTATCATTTCTTGGGTACTGTTCAAACATTTTTATATCTCTTTGCACAGAACTATTCCGAGGATTCCTGTAATCTACATCCCTCTGACCGGAATTACCTCTCATATCTCTTTCCTCCCAAGAAAGTTGCCTTTTATCAGAATGATCCCACTGCTGACGCTGATTTTCGATAGCATCTCGTGGATCTGAAACTTGAAATAATGGTGCATATACATGTCTCGTAGTTAACGAGTCATCATTCTCAAATGATTGACGCATTGGCGTCATTTCAAAAGTTCGTGCATTTGGTGTCATATTGCAACCAATATTTAATGTTCTATTTGGCGTCATGTTCACTGAGGTATTACATATATTTGATGTTATACCAGTAATTATATTAGGCGATATCATTGTGCCCATAGCCAAAGTATTATTAGAATTTGATGTAGCTGGAGAATTGGTGTTCGTATTATGAAATTTATTGAGGTTTAAAGTAGAATTACCAAAGCTTACTGCAGTACTTGGTTTATTGTTAGAATTTATTAAGTACCGATTAGGGCTTTCTGGTGGGATGACAGAATTATTTTCCCTATTTACTCGTGGATCTATTAAAATATTATCATTTTTATTCACATCTTTATCTGAAACTAAATGTTTAAGCATATTTTCTTTACACTGTGATGGTGACATTGGAATGCTATTTATCGAATTGTGTGCTTGTAATATTGGTAGTATTTTTCTCATGTCAGTATCAGCTTCCGTACTAATATTTTCCTTTGCAATTGGATCACTTGGAATGATCACGGGCGGTTTAATTCCAGTATCGGCAAAATCTTCATGATCAGGAGATTTTGGGGCTAAATTATTATAAACATCTTCTAGTGATGTGTTAGATTTATCTTCATCGTCAGATGTTGAGTCCAATTTTATTTTTGTTAAAAAATTAAAACGTTCACATTCTTTCTCTGTTAATTTCAAGCTTTGTTTTTTGGACACATCATCTTTGGCAAGACTAAAGACATTTTCATCACTTAATGGTGGCTTTGTAGGGCCACTCGTTTTGGCTTTATAGTTTTCAATTGATATTCTTTTTTTTGAGCCTATTTCATGCGCGTTTACTACTTTCGTTACTTTAGGAAGATGAAGCAGTGGAGTTATTGATTCAGTTGGTAGCACGCTATTCGTTTCGCTCAATATCTCCTTTTTCAAAGCTTGTAAAATGTCAATTTCAGAAACTTTTTTTGTTGTTTCTAAAAGAGGTATTTCAGAATTGGTTTTGTGTAATGGTAAAAGGTTATCAGTTTTAGAGTTTACGTCTAGATTTGGTTTATCGAGATTACTAGAAGATTCAGGACTCTGTTTTTCTTTTATTGCACTTAAATTTTCACTACTACTTTTACTATCTATCGGTTGTTCATCATGAAGATCATTTTTATCTTTTACGTTTTCTGGTTCATTTATTGGCGTGTAAAAATTAGGTTTAAGTACTTCTTTAGTGAAATCTGTTTCCTTTGGAACTGACAATTCATCATTAATAGATAAATCTTTTTGTGGATCTTTTTTGACTATTTCGTTACTTTCAATATCTTTTTCCATTATAATTACATCTTTGTCACACTCTTCTACGTTTGCTTCAGAGTTTTGGCTGGCTGGCTGGCTGATATTGGTAGCAGAACTAGGTTTGATATCTTTTTCAGTATTGTCGCGCAATCTGTCAGTCGTACTTTCATTTTCATGTTTACTAAATGTTTCGAAATCAGACGTATCAACAGGTAATATATTGCTTTTCTCTTGCGTTGTACTTTTAATTTTGTCAGAATTAATAACGAGACAAATCTGAATTTTACGAGGTTTATCGGCATCTGTCGATTTTTGTGAGAAGTTAGAAGATAACTTGTCTTTATCCACTATGACTAGACTACCATAAATACTTTCTATGGCTTCACTTTCACTATCAGAGAGTTCTCCTTCTTCAATTTCTTCATTTTTCACTTTTTTATCCTTTTTCTTGTATGATTTTAATATAATATCAGATATATCGTCTTTTGCTCCCGTTTCCTTAAGCTCACCTAGTATTTGAGTCCTTAATTCACGTAACGTGGCAATGTCAACGTCGCTATCACTACAATTTATTATCCTTGATAAAATATCTTTGGTATTTAAAGAGTTCAAGCTTTCTTCTGGAACATTAAGAGTAATATTTAGATCTTTTGACTTGATATCTTTTGATTTATTTTTGGGTTTTCTACGTTCTTTTTTATGATAAGTAGGAGAAAGTCGCCTAGGAGATTTTTTGGGAGATCGTCTACTAAACAGTGGTTTATCCTGAGGTGTATCTTCTATAGACCAACGTTTCTGGCTAGTTTCTGGAGACAAGAGAACGCGAGTATAATTTCTTTTTGACGTTTGAGAAGACTCTTTGTTTCTAGTAGGTGAAAAATGACTTGAAGTTGACGCAGAAGACATGTTAGGTCGACGTTGAAATAATGCAGGTTCTTTGCTGCCTGGCACGCAAAGCTCTTCAGTAGCACTAGCTCTAGCGATTTCTGGCAATGTTTCTTCATTTTCAGTATTTAATTTTGATACAGCCGTCTGAAGCTTCTTTCTCACTATGTTTAAATCAGTTTCGTTCTGGTTAGTATCCGCAGAATCTTTTTTATTTTCAGGCAGCGAATCTCTCTAAAAAAATTTACAAAATTAGTTTCCGTTCATACATAAGTATTGTAATTAAATATTTTTTATAAAATGTATTCAAACAAACCTGCTCAACTTTCGCATATAAGTTTATTAAAACTTGTTCACATTTAAGTAAATTTTCCATTTTCATCCTGCAAAAATTATTTTAATTAGTAACAAGTATTAGTAAAACATTAAAAGATATTCATATTGTCTTTTCGCAAATTGTTGAAAAAATATATGTTCACCTTTTCTTTTTGTCCATTAGGAGATCTCGAAGGGATCTTATTTTATTAAGTTGCGCTTGTCGAGGGTTAGACGTAGTACTAGTGCTTTCCAGTCTTTTAATCATACTCTCCAAAAAAGGAATATACTTCTTCATCTCTTCGAACTTGTGATCGTACTCCTTGTCCATTTTGACAGCTAAAAATAGTGTTCGATTATAATTAAGTGTAAAAAAAAGACTTCTACTTTTTGAAGAAAATGTTCTGTTACATATAGCGGAATAATAAAAACGAAAAAGTAATGAAATGTTAAAATATAAAAAAATAATGTACTATTACTGTACTATTATATGACTATTATTATTTTTTTTATGTTAAAAGTAATATAATCATTATAAGCATAAAAATGTGCTAATTGAGTTTGCCCTTTGACGCAACAATAAAACAACATTAGACGTGACGTGGTCACATACAGGCTAGTTTTTATTCCGGTACAACAAATACTTCTTTGGGGTAGTTATATTATAAAAAGTCTATTAATTTTTGCATTATGAATACTATATTTAATTAATATAATATATGTACATATGGCGATAACTATTCTAAGAGATTACGACGGAGATATTTAGTAGCAAGGTAAATCATAAGTATTTCTTAACGTTACGAAATAATGTTTAAATTAATTTTGTTACATTTACACATTTAGACTTTTTAAATTGTTTGCTATTACGGGTATTTGGTGGAATCCATAATTCAACGGCTCAGAAGTGCAAGTTTAATTTTCAATAAAGTTCCAAAATTTCGATTTTTGATCACGTGTTCCTTCATATTTGAGTAAAGTGGATTGTCTGAATTAAATTTTCAGTGTCATTTTATAATGCGGGCTGTATGTTTAATTATTAGTACCTGGGCGACCGAGCTTCGCTCGGAGTTCTTTTTTGTTAAATCGTATTTTTTGATTAAAAAAAACTTAAAACTTGAATAAATACAAAAACAAAAGTAAAAACTTTGTATACGACCGGGATTCGAATCCAGACACCTATGATTGTCAATCTTGCACCTTGGCCGCTTGACCACAATACTTATGCCCGAGCAAAGAAATTATCGACCACATTTTGCGTGGAATAATGCGAAAGAAAACCGCATGAAAACTCAAAAATACGCGTTTTCCCAGATTTAAGACTAATCTAAACCGATTTTTCGCCCCATTAAAACCCCACATACCAAATTTCCACACAATCGTTAACGCCGGTGTAAAAAAATAAATATATAAGAATTGCTCGTTAAAATATATTAGATTTAGAGTATAATATTAATAATGAAACATCTAATTCAAATTAAACTATTAAAGCTTCTTTTCTTTAGGTACTCTGTATTTTTTTTTTGTTTGTCAAAATTATGGTAAGTACATTAATTTTCAATTAGGAATAAAAATAAATAAGAAACGGTAATGAACGGTAATATAAGAGTTCTCGGTAAAATAGTAAATAGTTGAAATTTGTACGTTGAAGTTAACCATGCTGGAAGACAAAGTTCTGTAGTAAAACAAAAGGTATTTTTAAGTTGCGATTTTTTCGGTAGTCGGGTTTTAATCTTTAAACTTATATCTTGCTTAATCTTATATATAAAGCCGAATATGATAATTTAATACATGTACACCGCTATATCATTAAGATATTGATACGAAATACGTGAGATGTGGACACAATGTGTAAATTATGCGAAGCGACTTGGATCATTAGAATATGCTTTAATCGAGTCTTACAATTCAACAGGATTAAGGTTTATTACATTTTTGATCCGTCAATTATTGATCAAAGAGTGAAAAACGTAACAGGCACGCGCATTAGTAATTCTGTTTCGTTACTCGCGTAGACAAGTTTTTAAATGCTTCTCTTGTCATGGATTTCAGACGGTATTATTTGAATTTAAATACTTCAACAAGTTTAATTAAATCAAAGACTAGGTTTGGTGATACACAGCTGGAGCGCGACGGTATGAATTTTTCTACGTAAAATTCATCAATTTAGTGGATATAAACTATATAAATAGAAGTATAAAAGTGAATAGTCACAGACACGTGTCAGGTGACTAAACATACCTAGACGAATTACCACGATTTATAATCTAATAAATATAATTATCAAGCCAATTATAGTACTACGAAAAGAAAACAAGAGGTTAAATATTTTAGCTAACAACTTTAGTTTACCTCTTAAACGCTTTCAATGTGCAATACTAGGTAGTCAAATAGACTATAGAGGTAAACACTAGGTATACAAGTTTGGGCACTTTAGTACACCTATAATACGAATTGACTAGATACCTTTGCTAATTAGTAAAACACTGAATATTTTAATGTATACATATAATAAACGTGTAACTTAGCTGAATCTGTACATTAAATATTTTTTAGAAAATCTTATTGAAACAGAAATTATTACATACAGAAGCTGAATCTATAGTTTTTAGAATTTTTGTCTGTCTGTCTATCTGTCTGTTACCGCATCACAGAAAAACGACTGGAGGTATTTTGATGAAATTTGGTATGGTGATAGCTGGTTATCCGGGTTTCAACGTATAGGATACTTTTTACTGCGGGAAAATGTCTTATCTCTGAGAAATCTATACTAAACGTTAAAACTTTAGGTGGGACAAATAGTCGCTATAATATAAAAATCTACTGCCGTTCGTAAGTCTCACTAAAACTCAAAAACGGTTGAACCGATTTGAATAATACTTTTTTTGGTTTTGTTGAGCGTGTGTCAGGGATGGTTTAAGTATAAAAACTAGAGAAAATCCCAAAAAAAATATGCTGAAAAATCGGAAAGTTTAAAAAACCATACTAAACCTTAAAACGTACCTAGGGATGAACCCAAGCGAAGCGAGGACGAGTCGCTAGTAAAAAATAAAAAAAGGTTAGTTCTTAACAATGTCTTCATGGTATTTAAAATACTGTAACAGTTCACTATAAGCACTTAATAATTGCTCATATTTATTTAATAGCGACTCACCCTCGTTTTGCTTCGGTTTTGTCCCTAGCCAAAAACAAATCTATTCCACGGGAACCGTACATTTTCCCGGAATGATATAAGCCTATAGCCTCTCCTCTATTCCTCAGTTAACGGGCTATCTAATGCAAAAAGAATTTTTCAAATACGTATTTTTAGTTCCTGAGATTAGCGCGTTCAACCAAACAAACAAACTCTTCAGCTTTATAATATTAGTATTTATTTACATAAGTATATGTTCCGTAGCCAAAAGGCATAAACGAGATAATAATATATATATTTTTCATATATTTACGTCGAGTCCGTATGGTCTTGTCAGACATTCCATTCGATAATATTCCTTATTAATTTTTAAACAGTCGATAAAATTTTAAAAAAGAATTTATCTATTAAGCACTATATTCAATCCTTGAATTTAATATTGTATTTTCCCCGAATAGTTACAAAACGTAATTAAATATGAAATTACATATATTTTTTCAATACATAATCAATCTCTTTTTAAGTATTATAAAATGTATAATTTATTTGTATGTGGTAAACAATAAGAAGTACTAAGGAATTCTAAAAACTATTTCAAAACCAAAAAACCGAGGTCTTTACCGTTATGTTAAATACCCGTTTTTTTTTTTACTAGTAGGTAGTAGACCTACTATGTAGTAGTCCTAATGTAGAGATAAAAATATTTAGGTTTATTATTATCTAGTATTTGATTATTTGCCTTAAATTTGTATATATGCACAGCCATGAGCTAAAAGTCCATAACATATCTATAAATACATACATAATATAATAAAATTGTAAGTGATCGCTGTCTGTACATGGAAGATATTTGAGAAAAACTATTATTGTGGATCTTTATTATTGCAATAGAACCCAAAACAATGCTTTTTAGAATTTTTGTCTGTTTGTCTGTGCGTTTGTGCGCCCTAATCTCAGAAACAGTTTAACCGATTTGGGTGCGGTTTTCACTACCACAATACATTAGTGAAAACCGCAGGTTCAGTTAACATTTAGTACCTATTTGTTTACAAATAAAAAAAGTTATGTCAATCTAAAGAACCACCTAGGAAAGAAGCCGAGACAAGCGAGGGTGCACCGCTAGTTTGTAATATGTAACTACAATTCATATATGTACTTTGATTACAATACCTAATATATATTTACAATATAATAATAATAATATAAATATAGGTAAGCAGAAATATAAAACTTAGTAGGTATGTCTAATATTTGTATGTGTTACACTCGGTAAAATACGAGCAGCGGTAACTACAGTATCAAATTCAATTAGGTACGAACAAAAGAAAATATGTAAGTGAACGGGTCAAGACGCAGGCAATCGTATGACCATTCCATAGGATGCTTATAAATATATTATTAATATTTACCATTATAAAGTATATTCATGTATATCAGCTTAAGAATTATTATTATTATTTAATTATGCAATATAATAATCTTTAAATGCATAGATACTTAAATCTCCTAAATATGCTTTTATTATTATTATTTTTTTGCAGAAAAAAAAATCTATACTAATATTATTTAGGCTATATAACATCACGCTACGACCAATAGGAGCGGAGCATAAATGAAAAATGTTACAAAAACGGGAAAAAATGATTCCTTTGAGAGCTTCCATTGCGTACGCTGCGTAAACGGTTAATGTTACGCAAAAATCATGTATGACGGAATTATTCCCCTTTAAAAGTTCTAAAAAAAAGTCCGCGACTGCATGTGTCTATCTTTTAAGGTTGGCTCAATATAACCCTTTTTATGGCAATCAAATTTGTTCCAAAGCATTACTTCCGAAGGTGTTTTTATAAACATGTTCTTAATCCTTATCCAAATAAATACGTTAGGTATTCATTATAAGTATTTAATTTTGAACAAAATTGCCCTTAACATCATTTGATTTCAATAAATATCTTAGGAGATATCATAGTTTTAAAATATACATATTTAACTTTACGCGGACTATGGGTGAGCGCGCGCTCAGCCCGCAAGGCGAGGGCGGAGCGATCGTGAAGGGGGAAGGCGCTGGCCGCCGCGCCGGTAGCTCTGAGAGCAGTCACTATTCCACGCGGACGAAGTCGTGGGCAAAAGCTAGTTGGATATAAGTCTACAAAATCGATCACTTTATGTCAGTTAGTTCAAACGAGCGAAAACTGGAAATGATTTGGACCGAATCTCACTAAGATTTTATAAATAAAAAAAAATACGTCCGATATACCTAATAATATAAAATAGTAATACTGTTGTTGTCAACAAGTAAAAAACAGCCCCAGCTGGCATGTCTCGGCAGGTGTTGATCAAAGTATTTTAATTATTTTGTCTTGAAAATTAATAAGTTTCAGAAAAGTGCAAGGTATTTAAGATATTAGGTAGTTTGTTAATAGTTTTACTTTAGTATGGCGACATTGATATACCTAGTAACATCGAGCATAAGCGAAGGCTGGTCACAAAGATTAGATGACAAAATTGACGTAGAACTAAATATTCAAATCAATTTGCGAAATTTTGATGTAAAATAGTTCAATGTTTTATTTATATTTTATATATAAAGGATTTTCAATGATTTCTTATAAATCTGTAGGTTATGGGCTGGTTAGAATGCTTATCAAATACGAGCGCTTCTTACCCAAATAAATACAATAGAAAAAAATTGTAAAACGTTTGTAAATTTTTTACACAGAATTCAACAAAAATAATGTAATTTTATCTCAAATTTTTTAAAAAACATAATCACTAAATTCAAAATGTTTTAACTGCTAGTTCGTATGATGATCGCACATATAAGTTATAAGAGCTAAGCAATATGTTCGCGTCCACGTAGACACATCGGGTAAGGACAAGAAATAAAATTTAATAAATCAAAAAATGTAGGTAACTTACTAACACAAAGAAACAAATGTATTTAAATCACTGGTTTATAAAAAACTGCACTTGACAAAAATATTTCAGGCTTTTCTTTCCAGGGCAATTGCGAACAAAGATGCCCGACGAAACCCACACACTCGCGCTAGGTACAAATGAAGAAAAGTCATAGTAAGGTATTTTGCAATTACCTTTCTAATATTCGAAGAATCACATGAAGTTTAAATATGTGTAAGTAGAATAATAATGCTAATAAAGCAGAAGCACAGCGCCAGCGCCGTCGTGCCCTCCGGTCTGTGGCGTCGAATAAAATGAACTACAAAATGGCGGCCGGGCCGCGGGCGTGGGTCGTGGCGTCTTTGTCAACGCGAGCGGGAATATCTGCTATCCCGCTCGTCTCGCGACTTGCTAGGACAATGGGACTAGGGAGAGCTTGATTTATGCCTTGACAATATTATATCGAATTTAAATAGGTATATTTTTTATTATTATAAAACAGACGAAAGAAAATAAATTTAATAAAACTTTCTTATTAAAACCTTATTTGTATAATATACGTAATTGATATAAAGTAGATTATTTTCATATAATTCATATATATATAAACAATAATTCATATTTAATATTTGCAAGAACGTACGATATTGAATATGATTTCATAGACATATGCTTATGTGCCTAAATTACTAAATACCTACTTTATTTTCTACTAAAACATACCTTACGCATCCAAACCATTTTATAGTTATATAAGTAGTAGATCCGCTTGAGCAGCTAGTAAATATAAATACTTTGATTAATATGCATAGTTAATATTATATCATTACGGAAACTAATTACATCTATAAATTATCTACAACATCACGAAGAAAGGACATATAATGTAGCTGCAATTTCACAGATCTTCAGTTTTTGCCAATTTACGATAAAATCGAACAACGCAAAATATAACAAATGATTGAATTATTAAGTTGCAGTATTTAGTAGAAGATAAATAATAGTTTCCACTTAATTTATTCCTGCTGAATAAATGACGCACTATCTTAGGTAATCGACAAAGGCGTCCGTCCGCCATTGCATGCATGGAACATTCCGACCGTTTCAACTTGCAAGGATTGGACTAAACAATTTGGCACTAACCTTTTAGGACTATACTAAAAATAAGTTGACGAAATATTAAGCACAAGTAAGGAACACACGAGAGTCTATATACATTTTTTCTTCAGGGTAAATGTACGGTGACCCTATAACTATCATTTGTCCGTTTCTCGGGCCTCAACGACACTGTTTAGTTCGTGGTGTGCGAAGCGGAATGCACCGGTCGATGTAAAATGTAGTCTATAGATTGTAGGCAGGCACCGCGCTCCCCCCAGACCCCAGCGTGCTAAAATCCAGTTCCACAACGCATTCGACGCCGAGCCGTCCGCCAGTGGAGTAACATTACTCGCGAGTGTTGTATTTCTTGCCCTAATTACACTTCGTATAACGTAGCCATCACGGATCCCATTCTTCAGACTAATAGGAATATTAGTAGTTACAAACTAGTACCTTTAACTAATAATTATCTGCGGCTAACTAAACAATATTAAAAATTACGTTCTAAATTTGTTTTAGTGACATCATTTTTATCATACCAGTAACAGTGAAGTGAATACGTTTTATTATCTTGCCATAATATGAAATGTGTTTATCTCTTTTTCTTTTGTAATTACATGTTATTTAAATGACAATATTATGTGTATACAAAATTATTAAATTATATTTTTAAAGCGCCCACTACTTACCTACTGAATTAATAACTCTTTGGTCAATGATTGGTTAAAAAAATATTAATGTCATATTTTCCAAAAATATTACGTCAGTGTCGTTTACACTTCCGTAAATTGTAAAAATTCTATTCTTCCAACTCTAAGCCACTAAAGAAAAAAAATATAATCTAAAATAGAATAGATTGTAATGATTTCAGTGAAATTAGGGGATCAAATATAAAGGAATAAAATTCAATAAAGGTATCATTAATTAAACCAATTGTCATGGCTTTTCCACATGCCTGTGTAACATACGAGTATGTATGTGTCTGATAAAATAATATTGATAAGTTTTCATGTTTAAGGAGGTGCAAACCTGTTCTGTCGTACGTCTGTATTTTGGTAACTTTTCTAAAAATGTTATATAAAAATAATAAAAAATCTTTTACATGCCTTTTGATGATCTTAATTTACAAACAATATAACTAAATATTAGTACCAAAATAAATATGAAATAAATTACGATCGATTTTAGTGGATTGAACGAAATTATGATGTACTTAGGACATAAAAAATGAGCGTAAAGTCTGACACCTGAAAATATACTACCTATTCTTTATATTATCGCAAATTCATCATATTATCACTAAAAAATACTGTTCTTCCGAAAAATACCTAGGCACCAGTTAATACTTTAAGCCGGTTATAGGGAATTTGACTTAATTTCTATTGTTCTTTGCCTTTTGTCTATCACATTCGTTTAGTAAGTGACTACCTGACTTACAGGCTACCAGACATTTATTTTCAGATATTAAAACCAATCCACGGTAAAGATGGAAATTAGATTGAATATCATAATTAAATATTAATAAATTATAATATATGGGTTCTTATTATTTTACTCTGCTTATTTGGGATAATAAGCGAATTTGAATTTTGGTGTTTAAAATATTGTTTACTTATGAGTCTAGATTTGTTTAGCTAATGGTTGTTTTATTTATTACATATTCTTATTTAACAAAAATCCTTCCTCGATGTGTAATTTCTTGATTCTAAGTTCTAATCAGTTTTTATGTTATATATTACAGTAACAAATATGCAGCAGATTAGGATCTTCGATTATGAAAGCTCGAACTTTGGTTAAATTTACATTTCATCTGCTATAAGAAGTTTCTTATCTTACAGATAAATTACTATGCAAAATTTGAAAGACAAAAGAATACTTCAGATTGTAAAACAATATAAAAAATACTGCGTGGAAGTAGAGGTCCCTAAACAAACCATTGTAATTGATAATAATAAGTATATGGAAATTACTCTAAAATTATATATATGGCTGAAAACTTTGTACTGAGGAATGTCATCAATGCATTTAAAGGTTTTCATGCTTAGTAAAAAATTTAAATTCAATTAGATAAAAATAAGCAGCCATAGGAACTCAGTTAGCTATTGTCTTCTATCTAGCTATTTCATTTATATTTATTATTTAGCCATTTTAAGTTTAGCACCATTCATGGGGTCTCATAAATAAAAAATACTAATCATAGTAATTGGTAAATATATAATACACTTCAGGAAATGAAGAAAGAAAACATCGACATAAATTTTCCGTTTATTCCGTTTATTTATTGTAGTTTCTATTGTAAATAGTTATTTTTAGTTTTAAGCGCATTTTAAATTTGGAATAATTATCATTTACGATTACGAAGTTCAAATATCATCAAGATGGGAGTAAGAACAACGAAGAAAAATAACTTGGCTATTTTTTGGATTACTTTATAATGAAAGATAATAAAATATAATATTTATTATTTAATAACTATATACTTATATCATTATTTTTGTTTTCTCTCAAATAATGAAACAATATGATCATCAGAAAAAAAAATATTTTTTAAACTTCTTTTTTGATGTGCAATAAAGTGAATGAAATATCTTTCTAGTTAAATATTTCCGTTCTCCAAAACAATAACTTTAGATCATCAAAAAGTTTAACATGGCGTACAAAATACATATATGTACTATATATTTTTCAATTTTATGGCTGCGACCACTCTGTTCGGTTTACTAATTACCCGACTGTGATGCCCAAAAGAGTGTTATGAGTTGGCTGTTATGGTAAAATTGTACTCTTGGTGAAGTGCCCTTACAGTTTAACAGGAAAATGGAATTGATTGTGAATCCCTTATGATATAACGAAAGATATAAGGAACGACAAATCTTTGGAGTGTTTTATTGACAAGTTTGTACATGATCCTTCATTAGCGAACATCTCAAAATCGCCAAATAGGTTGGGTTCTGCATTTAAAGTAGGTACTTGAATTTTGAAATACATCTAACTAAATGAGAAGAACTTTTATTCGGCATTTTAGTTGCAGAACAATAATACCAAGTTTCGAGACCAGAAAATAATTAATTTGTACAAAAATTTACCAAATTTTATAAATTAGGGGCTAACTTACAAAAATTATTATTGGTAGGTACTACATTTTTTGTAGTAATGTGTCATTTGTGTTATTGGAATGTTCTAAACATTTTAGTCCTTTTGTGTAGTAGTTTCAATGATATGGGCGTTGATGAATCCGGTAGTCAGGACATGTAGTTTTTAATTTTTATATATACACTAGCGACTGACTCTCACTCCGCTCGGGTTCGTCCCTGGTTACGTTTTAACGTTTAGTATAGATTTCTCAGAGATGAGATATTTTACTGCAGTAAAAAGTATCCTTTATGTTGACCCGGATCCCCAGTTATCATTATACTAAATTTCATCAAATCTGACCAGTGGTTTTCTCGTGGTGCCTTCACAGACCAAAATTCTAAAAACTATAGATTCGGCCTTTATATCGATAATAATGACTATTTCAATAAGATTTTCCAAAAAATATTTATTGTACAGATTCGACTATGTTAAATTTTTATCATAAGTCTAATGTCAATGTGTTATTCCAGGTCATAATCTATGTGTATACTAAATTTCATCCAAATCGATCTAGTCATTTCAGCGTGAATGAGTAATAAAGTTTGTATATTTGTTAGTATAAATAGACAAACTTTTGCATTTATAATTTTGGTCGGATATAAATGAATGTAGGAACCAAATAAATGATTATTTACTAACTGTAGAAATGGTAAAAATTAAATTATTTGTTTTGAAGAGCTTTAGTTACTACCTAGTACCCTTAAAATTAATTTAAATAGTATAACATATTTCAGTTTTATTTTATTTTTTATCTAAGGGCATTTTTGGAAAACAGAAGACGTCTTTGCTCATATATGAGTTTTATCATATAAGTTTTTTATCTGATTAATCTTAAATTATGGAATGGAACAACAAATATTGTACTTTTGCTCGTATGTCCTCATAACAATGAGTTAAATAAAAATATGATTCGACTTTCTATGTCCCCGTTGGTTAAAGCTAGTCTTAAACGAGCCTCACCGCTTTTATAATGCTCATTGTAACTGGCCTTTACGCTTCCAATATACCTACTCGACGCCAAGTTGGCGGGCGATATTTTTAGATTGTACATCATTGTTGATATTTTTCTTCATCTTTCGAGACTTTGAACTCCCTTAAATAAGTTCTTAACCATTTTGAATTTAAAATGATTACCTGGAAGTTTCTCAATGAAAGTCTCAAATTTTTCATTTTTTTTCTGGCAACTTTATCTTCTTTTATTTTATTTTACTTACATTATAAATCAGATCAGTATTAATATAATGATTCAAATTAAAAATATCCAAAATACTCTAAAGCTACAAAGTACCAAAGTAAAACAAGCAAAATCAATGAACACGACTAATCACTTAGAAGAAAAGCTTACAAAAGCACAATGTACAATTCTAGAGGAGGCCTATAGAGCTGGAAAGAAGACTAAAATTTTCAAGTTGAAGTGTAATTTATTTCATTTAAAATCTAATTTCATTGTAAAGTTAAAATGTCATGTAAGATTGACAAATAAATGCCAAATAATAATAACTTAGTAAAAACGTAATAACTTCTTGTCTCTGATATTAATTATTTAATAAAATAGGCATGAAATATGCAACGAAACGTATGATTCAAGGCTAGGCTCAGCAGCTATCGATCTGAGAAAACTACGTTTGTCACGACTTATGCCGAATTTGACCGACTGTACACGAATATACAAATGTATAGCGCATGACTGACTACGTAATAATAAAATACCTATAATCCATAGGCACGGTAATGTTATATAAACATTACCGTGCCATAGGTATTTGAGGCCAGACGCAACACGTCCAAAGTTTTCAATCCACAGAAATTGCTGATTTCTTTTTAAAACTAAATTTTTTTAACAATTCCAATTAATAATATTACCATCATCTCGTGTAATATTTGGTAGTAGTAGCGTAGATATTTGGCTGTGTTCGAATTTCGACATGACGTGATCAAAATTACTTCATTTCATTTGATTGATAAAAGTGTTTTGTATAGGAAAATCAAGTTTATATACTTTAATATCATTTTTTAAACTATGTCTACATCTATGGCAAGTTTTGCATGACTGAATACTACCATGGATGACAAAACGTTATAGGTATTATTCCATTGTGTTAAAACACGGATTTGTGACAAATTTTGTGTTATAGCGCGACATCTAGTGACATAAAGAGGCATTAGTTCTTCTTATGACGTTAATGTCTTTTGCCATTTTCTTCCGCCAGATGTCACTATCACTATGATCTTTAGTATATTGTAAAGCTCTATGGCGTGGGTGATTTTTTCATTTTATTTAAAATTTAATTGAAATAACAAATTGTGCAGTGCCAGGATGCAAGAAAAATGGATATCATTTGTCTCTAAAAGAAAAAACTGAAGAAAATTTCATCAGCGAGGCCAGTTTCCTTTCATTCCCAATAGATCTATCCTACCAAAAATGATTTGACAAGACATACGACTGTCGACTCATAATAGTGAAAAAATATAAATGCGCGGTGAGAGAATTTAGAAAAGCATATAGAGTTGAAAAAAAATTTTATTTTTTAACTTGCGTGATTTATTTTTTTACAGTAATGTTCTTCGGCTTTTTGCTTTATTGAAGTCTTCTCGTAAAGATTTGTAATTATTTTTTTCGTTTTTAATATAAAAACAATGAATTAGTGATGTGTCGACGTGTAGTAAAGTTTCGATAAAGCTAGGTAGTATAGGGAGTCAATAAAGTCATAGCGTTCGTTCGGCCTTACACTAGAAGGGTCAATGCATCATGATTTTTATTTATTTATTAATTCTTAAGTACAAATATACAAAGCGGACTTAATACCAAACATTGGCATTTCTTTGCATATTTTCTAACTAAACACTTTTTATGTTAAGAAAAATAAAGAAATAATGTATGATATACGCGAAAAACTCTTACTCATATCCTTACTATTAATTCCTGACAAGTCTCGTATTCCGTCAATCTGACGGTTGCGGTCTTTGAAGGTTACAACAACGCCCTCGCAGTCGCGTTTAAGAGCGGCTACTTGCGATGCCCCAAACACACACGCTTTTAAATTTGTGACATTCTTTTTAAAACCGGAAAGTGATCAACTTATGTAAACCGAGCGGATTTTTAAATATAGTATCCCTGTGAAACAAAATACTGTCATAACATTGTAGCGTACAATGATATTTTTGATATTATTTTAAAACAGGCGTCTATAATAATAAAATATTAGTTTTATCCGTTGATATATAAAAACATAGATGCACAGTACCTAGCAAATATCTCTTCATCATGACAATAAATTAAAAATCAAAATACGCAAGTTCTGATTGTGTTTACGCAAATTTGAACTCACACGCATGAAAACAATGTGCCTTTTGTCACGTTTTAAAAGTTATCTTCCGAAAAACAATCGTATTCGGGAGTCAGTCTGAATAAAAGCTACATAAAGTAGAGTCGTTGTTACATTTATTTTATTTTCTAAGAAAAATTGTAATTTGATAATATTGCCTTAAAAATCTTATTATGTATTTTGATTGTGTATTAAACTTATTGTCCTGGCTCTCACCATTAAATATTATAAAATTGTTCTAAGTTAAAAATGAAACCCAATAGAGCATTTATTCCTTTCAAATAAAAAATTACTTAAAGAATTATTCGTTATAAATGAAAGCAGGTAATTTTTTACTTAAAAACATATTTAAATTGTAAGGTTGCATTTATATATATGAGCGTTTTAATGAAAAATTATATAATATTCGATTAATTTGTAATGATTTATGTTTAAGGCATTTAGTTATGTGACCTTGGCCGATAGGAATTTATTTAAAAAAATAAATAAAAAGGACGCGGGTATTAATTTGTTTTCCCGCGCTTTTGCAACTTGCGGAGATATCGGTAACACTCTGTAGTGACTAGTCATGGAATGTTTGTAATACTGAAAATTATTGTTATAAATTATGTATCTCATTATTTAAAAGAGTAACTGTTGAGTTTCTTGCCGGCTCTTCTCAGCAGAACTGTTTTCCGAACCGGTGGTAGCTTGCACACGGACAGACGTACTGACGATTATAAAAGTACTGAATATAGAAACATATGCAAGGAATATCTCAAAGTTTTATTAACGTCCTACAAAATAAACTCAATAAAAAAGTGCTTAACTATAACGACTCTATTAAAATAAAAACAGAGTAATGTTATTAGGCGACCAAGTCTACTTCGTCCCTAGTTACGTTTTAACGTTTAGTGTAGATTTCTCGGGCATGAGACATTTTCCTGTTGTAAAAAATATCCTATATTTTGACCCGAATAACTAGCTTATCTAGGTCTGTACGTTTTTCTTTTTTAGTAATTCAGTTTAGATTAATTAAAAAAAAACGCTCGAAAGTTTTTGAGTCAAAAATACAGATATTTAGATGCTAATAACTTCTACCACACGCAATATTTCTGTAAAATAAAAACGTACGAACCTAGTTTTTCATTATATCTAAGTACAACATTTCCAAAAATTATGAAAATTAGACTATGTTAATGGGGGGAAAAACGTTATCGCTTTTTGTATGAAAATTTACTTATTTATTAACTTATTTATTTAGCTTCACATTCCTCTTAAGTAAAAAATGTTAATTTGAATGTTTTTGTAATGTATATTACAAAATATAACGAGGATTATTTGATATTTATTTAATATGTTTTTTACTTCACAATATTATACGGTCATTAGTAGGTAATTATACAACTTTGATAGAAACTAATATCTATATCTATCTTCTACACATATAATAAAATTCTGAATCGAATCTGTACATTAAATATTTTTTGGAAAATCTTATTGAAATAATCATTATTATCGATACAGATGCCGAATCTATAGTTATTAGAGTTTTTGTCTGTCTGTCTGTCTGACAGATTTTGATGAAATTTGGAATGATGATAGCTGGTTACCCGCGTCAACATACGGGATACTTTTTACTACAGGAACGAACGTCTTAACGTAAGGAACGAACCCGAGCGGAGAGAGGGTAAGTCGCTAGTAATATTATAAAGGACGAAGATAACTATAATTACAAAGAGGTTATAAAATTCAATAGTTTAAGTCATCAGGATATCTGTATTATAAAATAATTTCAGCCACTTTGTAGTTTTTTTTTTTTATTTGATCAATTGAAGTTTCATGTCGGACTGACTAACAACAGTTGGCATGCATCCCTTCAAACCATTTTCTATTGTAGCGTCTTTCTACATACACTATGTGCCTGGTGAAGAAGGTGAAAAACCTTTGACCATGTTCGCCTGATATGGCACAAAGATTTTCAGGGGAGAAATCTATAGTCCAAAAATGAATGATTTTTTGAGACATGTTTCATTTTAAAGCTTCGTTAGCAGAAAGAAGTGTTTGAATAATTTTTGGTAGCTATCAGCTGTTTTGTTTCCGAGAAAACCATTAAACACACTTGTGTAAATGCTCTTTTTTCTGGTTTATTCAACTTCAGATCAAAAATTTCGTAAACAATAAATCTAAACAATTAACAATCAGATGACAACTTTCTAATATACCTACTGACTTTAACATCTAATATTGACTCTACACCAAATTATTGAAAATTATTGAACAAAAAATGATACTGGTCTACAAGTTTTTTATATTAAATACTTTCCTTTAAATCTATTTCTGCCGCCAAGCAACAATGATTGCATTGTTGTGTTCCGGTATGAAGGATAAGGTAGCCAGCGCAATTACAGGCAAGAGGCATATCATCTTAGTCCTCACAGTGACAACGCACCTGTGGTTCTGCATTTTTGTTACTTAAAACCTAAGTGCATGAACCGTAGGTGTTATGAGCGACAGGTACTGCTTTCCATCATGTGGTCTGTCTGCTCGTTTGTCACTGAATCGCATAAAAAAAACAATATTTATCACGATAAACGCGTAAAACACTGAAAACATTTTTTCTAAGGATCTACCAGAGCGAAGCGAGGGGAAGTCACTAGTGTAACATAAAATAGCTGCTGCTGAGGATATTTTGCATTTAAATGAAAAACTACTACTTTAAGGAGATGTAAATTGTTCTCACATAAAAACTTTCAAGTGACGTAATATGAAAAAAAATCGGACAAGTGCGAGTGCCCACCGAGGATACCGTAGCATGAAACCATAAATTTATGTTTTATTTTAACAAAGCATGGTTAAAACAAAACTCTGTAAGAATTGTCTTGAATAAAAAAGTCACCCAGAAACATCTATCTGATTGTAAAGACCTACGCTTGAATGAGACACCTTCCTACCTGTCCGTATCTGTCCCTATCGGTATGTTCGTATGTCACATGTCGTATGTCCTTTGAGTACAAAATTTAAACTATTATCCCCTGACGCAAAAATAGGGGTGTTTAACCCCCGACACAAAAAGAGGGGTGTTATAAGTTTGACGTCAATGTCTGTCTGTGTGTCTGTGTATCTGTCTGTGGCATCGTAGCTCTCAAACGGATGGACCGATTTCAATGTGGTTTTTTTTTCATTTGAAAGCCAGTTTCCTTGCGGTGGTATTTAGCTATGTTTGGTTAATATCGGTCCAGCAGTGTAAAAGTATCAGCTTTCCAAAATGATGTCAAGCATGTTAGCATACGATTACTCGATTAAGTGCTTCACGCGTGCCAGTGTAATCGTTAAATGACAATTAATTGACAACTTAGACCTAATGCTGCAATCAGAATGGTCTCCAGAGAACCCAACTCTTCGAGAACTCACAGCAGACATATCGTATTTTTGGGTTCAATAGTTTAGTTTCAATGAATAGGTACCTTGCAGGTTATTATGATCTTGCAATACGGTCACGTTGACCTGGTGCTGCAACCAGGATGATGTTCTCCAGAGAACTGTATTCTACATTAAACCTCTGATTCTTTGCTTTAGCCAGTGATAGGTATGTAATGTACCTATCACTGTTACCGCTTTCACCGCTGGGAGGTACCTACTCCCAGCTTATGTAATATTTATGTATTATACTCGCTTAGGTTTCTATATTTATTATACTGCCCTATAGGTTAATTCAGTTTAAAAAGCTTAAAATAAAAATTAAGAGGCCTATCACAAAATGTACTGAGTTCTATGGTGTTGAGTTCGAGCGGCCGACGCATCGCTGTTTCTAGCATTTTCTGCAGTTGTAATTACTTCTATGTAAAGTTTTATAATAAACTAGCTAAACCCGCGGCTTCGCTCACGTTAAAACTACAACAAAAAAACTTTAAAAAGATAGATTTCATAAAAATTTTCATCCCTTGTTTTAATCTCCTTATGGGATGAATTTCAAAAAAACGCAAAAACACGTATTTATTTAATTGTACTGAAGAGCATTAATACACGTTGTGTTATAACGCGCGGTAAAAAGTATCCTATATGTTGACCCGGATATCCAGCTATCATCCCACCAAATTTCATCAAAATCCCCCCAGTGGTTTTTCTATGATGCGGTAACAGACAGATAGACAGACAGACAGACAGACAGACAGACAGACAGACAAAAATTCTAAAAACTATAGATTCGGCCTCTGTATCGATAATAATGTCCATTTCAATAAGATTTTCCAAAAAATATTTAAGGTACAGATTCGACTCAGTTACAACTTTATTATATGTATAGATTATTTTTAGAAAAAACATGTAATTGCGTTTCTTTTGAACTGACGTATATTCTGGTATAAATTTTACTTAATAATATTAATGTTGTAAGAATATATTTTTAAGATTTTGAAAAGGACTTTATATATATAATTATATAACTAGAACTAAGAACTAGGAACTAAATGTAGTGATTACTTACAAATAAACACGGCATGCATAGAAATACAGTTTTTAAAATATTATACAAAAAATATTTGAAAAGTAAACATTTAAAGGCACACAGATACATTTATTTGACAATTATAACTTTTATGACTAACAGTGTTGTTACAAATGATGTTGTGGAAATTTTTGCGGAAACTTTAAATCACTACAAAAAAATCTAGGTATATTTCGGAATGTTGAAAAACAAATATCGTTAAATTAAGTATATAGTTTATTATTAAGTTTCATCAGAAAATATAATGTTCAGAGACGGCTTGTTAAATATTTTTCAATTCACATTTCGAAAAACATTTGTTTATTTGGTTTCTAACGACTGAAAAAGGACAATTATTTTTTTACTTTTTAAGGGTAGTTCCTTAAACTATAAGTATTTTTGCGTCGGGATTTCTTGTAATTTTTAATTTAATTTTTTGTTATCCTTTTGAATCTTTTGATTAACTAATTTTTTTTAATCTAACCTTGAAAATAAATCAGTCAGTAATTAAAATTCGGAAGGATTTCTTATAAAAGAGGAAAATTGAGGTTATAATTGTAGACGCTCTTTTTTACCTTGTAATTAACATTTTTGAATATTTTAGTCTATACATATAATAAAATTCAAACTGAGTCGAATCCGTACCTTAAATATTTTTTGGAAAATTTTATTGAAATAGACTTTATTATCGATACAGAGACCGAAACTATAGTTTTTAGAATTTTTGTCTGTCTGTCTGTCTATCTGTCTGTTTGTTACCGCATCACAGAAAAACCACTGGAGAGATTTTGATGAAATTTGGTATGATGTGAAATGATCTATATAATTGCTATTAGGCTGTAGAATATTGTTGTACATCAAAGTTAAATTAACGAATATATTTATATAAAGATAGTAATCGGGGGAAAAAGTAAATGAAGAAAAATGAAATGAAAAAAAAATAATAATATAAAAATATTTTTGTCCGAATCAAATATTTTCTTTGTATAATTCTTTTATTTAAATGATACTTAAAGTATTAGAATAATTATTTTCGCTGCACTGTAGACATGCTACACTACAGTATAAGCCACTCTTCCGACACCCACAAGCAACTTTCCATCCCTTTTTGCAGTTACAACATAACATTTGCAATAAAGTATCTGGAGCTAGCAATTGATTAATTGTTATTGAGATAAGCAAACTATTGAAGTACTTCCAGCCTCAGTTTCCCATATCTATCTACGTTTTCAATATCTACATTTCCTAGCTATATCTGGATTTACAGATATACTCTTTTTAGGTGTTCAAACACTGCCTCAACTGTAGGAGGTAATGATGACAAAAGAACACTTGTATTTTTGGCCGTTGTGTTTATAAAACAATTGAATCTCAATGTGTTAAAATCTTTAATTTTGGCTGGAGCTCTTTTAATTCTACTCCATTCCTGCTGCAGGTCCATATAAACGTAAAATTCGTCTTCATCACTTTCGTCGACTTGTCGGAGTCTTCGCTCATATTTTTAAATACTTTTGCTGATTCGTGAAAATCATGACGTTTCTGAAAATTTTTAGCAAACTTAAGTTAACATCTGTTGAAAAACATTGATGTAGTATCGTAAAGGCATGTAAAAAAAATATTGGACATATTTTTTTTTTTTTTTGGAAACGATTCTTCTAAACTTTTCGAGGAAAATATTTTATGTTCGACGTTGTCTTGGGATGGTTTTAGAAAATATATTTGTATCAATATAATATTGCGGTATCAATAATTGATTTGTCTTCATCACTTTCCACTTCGCATGTAAAAATATTGTTGTCACATAATTTAATTTTTAACATTTCTATCAAGCGGCTTTTATTTTTATTATTCGACAAAAAATATCTTGACATATTTTCAAAGGCATATTTTCATCGAATTCAATATCAGCATATTTATTCCTCAAGCCACGACGATTCCTTTCAGCTGATTTTATACTGTCTTTCTTAAACACATCAAATACCTATAATACATATGTTAATACGTAAGTGTTTACCACATATTCAAGATCGCTATGACCACAAGTACACTCAAGTATCTTTAAAATATGTTCTTTTTTATCTATTTAGGGTCAATGAGGGCAACACCAGCCTATTTTTTTGCAAGTTGAAGTATGATTAACTGTATTTCATACCCTTTACACTTTATCACATATATCACTGAACAAAACTATCAACCATTTTATATCCTATATAATTAGTCTTCTAAACATAGTTTATATCATTTATTATAATAAAATAAACATGATTTTTTAAAACTTAGTCGGTAGACGGACTTTCCCGCCGTTTTTTGGGAAGTTCATCTTGTGATAATTTTACCTATAAATTGATGGTTATTTTATACTTGTACATAATCTGACTGTATGAAAATAAATGTTAATGAAATATTTATATTAACCACACACATCTGAAGCTTCAAAAAGATTTTATTGCACATAAACATTTTATATTTTTTATATTATATTTTAAATATCATTAATATAAGTTATATTTAGTCAAACGTGTAAGTTGGTCATTTATTTGGTTTTTTATTTTTTGTATAAAATTGTTAAGGTCGCAGGCCGCTAGTTCGATGACATCATATGAGTTAAATATTTAAAAGGACATAAATGAATGTTATTGAGGTAAAACTTCTTTACGCACGCTTGACTTGGGGGGTAAGCTGGTGAATGCGTTACGAAAAAATGTACGTACGTTTGTTGCCATGGTAACTGTTCTTATTGTCTTATTGTCTGATATACATAATATTATATACTTTCCATAAATATATGATTATATTATGCCTAATATGCGTTATTTATAGTATCTCACCTATCCTAATTATTTAAAACATAAATTGATTTTCATAAAGAGTACGAATAACCTACAAAAGTTTTACTTCTTGCGCGTGTACACATCATACACGCACTCTTTAATTTTTTTTAATTTATTAAACGGTTTTATTGTAAAGAAACATATAGTGGAGCGCCTGGGGGTTTTGACCTCGGACTTTCGATACAGTAAATGAGCATATATGGTCAAGGTGGTATTTTGTTTTTAACCGACTTCCAAAAAAAGGAGGAAGTTCTCAATTCGACCTTATATATTTTTTTTTATGTTTGTTCATGGATTTTTTCGTCGTTTATGAACCGATTTTGATAATTCTTTTTTTGTTGGGAACGAGATATCCCAAGAGTGGTACCATAATAAGGAAACCAGGATCTGATGATGGGATCCCAGAGAAACCGAGGGGAACTTTCGAAAATTGTAGCGGTGACTAGTGCGTTTGTTAACATTTTCATTAGGTATTTTAAAGCACTACTATTTAATGAAGGTCTGGAGTCGATCTGGTGATGGACCCGTGAGACAGTCGAGGGAACTCCTCAACGATTTACAACAATTACCTGGTGTTTGGGCTTGATTAATTTGTATTGATGATACGTCTACACTAAAAATAGAAAAATAAAAACTTTAAAAAAAAAAAAAGTAAAAAGCGACTTCCAGGCACTGAAAAGTAAAAAATAACTAAACGGGGGGTTTCATTTAGAATAGATACTTAATCAGATTTTTTGGAAGTCGGTGCCAGCCAATCAAAGCACACCTTTTATACTATAAAGTGTAAAGTTTACCAAATTTATTTTGTGATTGTGATTTTTTTTTATTATTTAAACAAAAAACTATTAAAATTAATATTTGAGTTAGAATATTACGTATACGTTAAATTTTACGCGTTTCAAGCAAAAAGTAAGTAAGTGATAACAAATATGTTTTTTTTTTGTTTACTAGGTATACTTTATACGAATTACCATTCGAGACATTGGTGATTTTTTGGTATTGCAAAGTGTAATTAATTATATAACACAGGTCAACAAATGTTTGTAAAAACTTAAAATTTTTTAAAACCAATTTGCAATCATTTTATACATTTTTGAGTGCTGAAACCGTATTTAGTATCATTTTTTTTATCACCCATAATTTTCTCATAATATCAACATCGATTATACACTTCGAAAAATAGGGAGATAAATAAAAAGCAAAAATCTAAATTCGAGATTTATAATGAAATACGCTTGATTTTGCAGTCGATAAAAATTAAAAAATTAATATTAAATCATAAATATTTTATTTGATATATGTATATTAAATTAAAACATAACAAAAATTGTAAGTTGGAACCTTCGGTTGCGCGAGTTACATTCGCGCTTGTCCAATTTTCTTTTATCCTAAGTAATCATCATGCACTTGTGAAAGAAAAGAAAACGTTGAGTAGCTGCATAATTAGAGAGTTTTATATATTTTTTATAATTTTTGAATTAATTAACTGTTAATTCGTCTCAACCCAAACACGTCCACTGCTGGACATAGGCCTCCCCCAGAACGGTTAATTAAGTAAAGATAATATTTAATATAATTTTCAGTATTATTTCTATCTAAATATCTTGTTTTATTAAATCAGAAGCTTTTTCAGCAATCATTAGAACAGTAGCTCCAATAGCGCCTCCTATTAAATTAGGCAAAACACTGGCGTCTACGACTCTTAGCCTATTTACGCCACGAACTCGCAGCTTAGAATCCAAAACAGTTCCCATAGGAGCTGTGCAACAAGGAAGATAATGTGTACTCATCAAATCAAGAATGTAACACTTCCAATATTCTACGCTATTTTTTTCTAGGTGTTCACAATTTGGCAAACTAAAGTGTAGTATCTCACCTCCAACCTTTTTAAAGTAGCTAGAGTTAACCACATTGGTAAAATCTTGAATACAATTAACATAGTGGTCTAAGTCACTCGGATTAGATAAAAATCCTGTGTATATTTTCACAGGATCCTCAGGGTTCTTACTTCGAAGTTCTATTTTACCATGAGACAAAAGGTGATTTGCTGCAAACAGACTGAATACAATTTCTCTTCCCACACCAGCAGAAGCCAGTTCGTCACATAGAGACTGTTTGAAATTGAAAACAAAAGAACAAAGAATTTGCAAACCTAATGGATAGTTTCTGAAAATTAAATTATGGCTATGGTAGTCTTGGTAGTCTTGAGACTTGTCTATAGCTCCGAGTCCAATGAACGTTGGTACTGGAAATCTAGAATTATCACGTATAAATTCTTCAGTACTCGCTACCCCTTTTAATGCCAAAATAATAGCCATATGGTCTCGTAAAGTCTCTCCTACAGGCAAATTAGCGACCACTGGAATACCCAAGCTTTCAAGGTGGTCTTGAGGGCCAACACCAGACAACATTAAAAGTTTTGGAGTGTTATAAACTCCTGCCGATAAAATGATTTCTTTCCTCGCATATATATTTACAATTGATCCGTCGGGTTTTATGCTCTGTATGCCTACTGCATTTTTATTTTCATCGAAAATAATCTTATTTACTAACGTATTTTTCATAATATGAAAATTTGGACGCTTCTTTATTGGTAGCAAAAATGCTTCAGCCGTGTTTTGACGCAATCCTTTCGATATCCACATCATGTTAGGTGCAAATGCTACGTATTGTTCACCGTTTATATCATCGACTACGTTATGTCCAAGTTCATGGAAAGCTTCAAAATACTTGCGAGTTTCGTTACGACGATCTACCGTTACAATCATTTCTCCGTTTTTTCCATGGAAACGTCCAGTTTCAGAATTTATTATTTCATCGTCTTGGAGATTTTCGCTTTTTATAAAATATGGAAGAATGTTTTGCCAAGACCATGAATCATCTCCAGTAGCGTTCACAAAAATTTCGTAGTCCTTGGGGACTCCTCGAACATTAACTAAATAACTAATTGTGCTGCTGCCACCAAGCACTTTTCCTGATTTTAAAATATAACGTTTTTCGTCATGAAACTGCGCAATTTTATCATCCTTTTCTATTTCGTAATTCCAATATATAGGATGTGTATCTGTTAATGCGCTTAAAAGCTGAAATATAGACAATTATTTTACGTTAATATTATTTTTTTTAATAAAGTTAACAGAGTACAGGAAAATCATACGACATACATCAGTATCTTCAGGGGGATCACCGCCCGCTTCAACAGCAAGAACTTCGATGTCTTTTCGCTCCGAAAGACGATTGGCCACGATGCAGCCCGCTGAGCCGGCTCCCACCACGATGTAATCGTAGCTAGCCTTATCTAGTACATAAAATAAGAAATAAATATATGATAAAAACGCATTATTCATGTTGTGTGAAATTGAAATTAATAGCTACAGTATAATTTCTGTATAAATTTCTCGTTCTTATCATATATGGCTTTTGTGTACTTTGATATAGATTAATTAAACTTTTCCTTACGGTGAAGGAAAACATCGTGAGGAAACCTGCATGTCTGAGATAACCTAGCAAGTTTTCGAAAGACATGTGAAGTCCGCCAACCCGCACTTGGCCAGCGTGGTGGACTATGGCCTGATTCCCCTCGTCTTGAAGGGAGGCCCGTGCCCAGCAGTGGGACGTTAAAAAGGGCTGAATACATACATACAATTAAACTTTAAGAAACGAATATCAATTATCTATACATATAATAAAATTCTAACTAAGCCTAATCTGTACATTAAATATTTTTTGAAAATCTTATTGAAATAGACATTATTATTGATACAGAGGTCGAATAGAGTTTTTAGAATTTTGTCTGTCTGTCTCTGACCGTATCACGGAAAAACCACCAGAGGGATTTTGATGAAATTTAGTATGATGATAGATGGTTATACGGGTCAACATATAGGATACTTTTTACGGCGGGAAATTATCTCTTCTTTGAATTTCTATACTAAACGTTAACGTAAGACGAACCCGAGCGGAGCGAGGGTGAGTCGCTAGTATAAAATAAACTGTGATGTAACTACAAATTATTTAACAAAAACTTTTTTTACCGTACATTTTATATACCGGCTTGCAAGTAATTATTTTATTATTCGATATTATAGATATTATAGAAAGTCTACAGATGTGTCTAGAAACTCAGGTGCTATAATCCCCTAGACCGTAGAGATATTAGAAGGGACTCTCCAGGGCGAAAACTGAACTTACAAAAGTACCAACTTAAATGTACCAACTACTTAGATAGGCATTATTTCTTAATACATACATTAATATTTACAAACAATAACTATTTTTAAATATTACCTTTCACATCTGTATGTTCGGGCCATTTACTAGCGCCGACATTTAGAGCCCATACTGTGAGTAATACTCCACGTATTAACCATCGTATGACAAGATCCATTGCTGTTACAATCAATGCTATTATATTTTTGAACTCAAATTATTAGATTTAGTTAAAAATTTGAACCTTAAATACCCAAATTTCAAAAGAATACTAAACCAGGCGATAATCATTCATCAAGTTTAAATAGTTAAATCAAGACACGCGGTAGCGTGTCCAGCCAAGTTCAAGCCAAAGGAACTGACGACGCAGCACCGTGTGTACATTTACACGAATCATTTGGAATCACTTATCATCTCGTAATAACTGAAAATCTATTTAACATAAGCCAAGTCAAATCTTGAACTTCAATTTATCCTAAGTTATTTACTCTGCGTAAATAATTCGACTGTTCAAATTTAAAAAGTTCTATTTATTAATAGCAAATACTTTTGTAGCAAATAAAAAAGCAAGAAATTGTCTTTTAAATTTATTTTAGAATGTTGTATGTTCTTATGAAAAAATTTCAGGATTATCTACAGAACTTGACACCTATTTAGACCTGAATTCTTTTGTCGGTGAAATTGGCAAACACGCATATTCTTATATTGAACTAGGCTCCCATTTTTACATTTATGTTTTTGATTACATTTATTATACTTTGTAATTTACAAGGTCGTTTTTGCAGATTTATATTATATTAAAATAATATGTAAATTATCAAATCAACATTATTAGTAGGCATGTCTGTGTGTTAGCTCACGTTACGTCGTAATAGACGAGATAGTGGACATTGCTAAATTTCTTATTTTCCTTCATTATTCAACCCAAAATAGCAGCTTAATCACTCCTTCAGGCTTCACTTCTTTCTATAATATGTGTATTCAGCCCTTTTTAACGTCCCACTGCTGGGCACGGACCTCCCTTCAATACGAGGGGAATCAGGCCATAGTCTACCACGCTGGCCAAGTGCGGATTGGCGGACTTCACATGTCTTTCGAAAACTTGCTAGGTTCTCTCAGACATGCAGGTTTCCTCACGATGCTTTCCTTCACCGTAAGGCAAGTGGTAATCATGTTAGAAATGATTCGCACATGAAAATATCAGAGGTGCGAGACCCGGGATTTGAACCCGCTTCACTCGGTTTCCTAAGCGAGCGCGTTACCACTGGGCTACAACTGCCTCATTTAAACTATAAAGAATTGATCCCAAACAATAAGCTATCAATCACTATACAAAATTTAGTTATAATCCGTTTATTAGGTACTTAATTTTACATGAAATGCACACAGATGTACCTGACATACAGACAAAAATTTAAACAATCTATGGGGGTCTATATTCTGTATACAAACGTTCTTAACAGACATTGTTTATAAAAAAATCATGTATTTTTTATTATTTATTTTATTATAAGTATGGCCTATAGGTATTTTTCTTACAAATATACCATTTTTAACAACGTCTGCCTGTTCACACACGCAACCACTTATACATATGATGGTAAATTCAAATTCAAATTCAAATATAATTTATTGCGAATTTGGGTTATAATATAATAGATTTAAATATAAGTAGTAGTAAGTTGGTTTTACATAAAAATATCCTAAAATTTTAATGTTTTATACGGTTAGAATATATTTAAACAAAATAGCTAAAATAATTTTTCCATAAAGTGATGCTTTAATTTACTAATAGTGATATTCGCTATAGAAAAATATGTATTACCGACTTCCAAAGAAAGCCACAGACAAAAACTAGTTGCGAAAATTACATTTATTAAGATACTAGCGACTCACGCTCGCTTCGTTCGGGTGCGTACGCCGTACGCGGGTTTTGTTCGTAATTTCATGGGTTTTAATATTTTTTTCGCGGAACTCTAATTCTTTTTCTAAAATAAAAGTAGCCTAAGTTACTCCTTATAACATCAGCTATCTGCCAGTGAAAGTCCTGTCAAAATCGGTTAAGCCGTTTCGGAGATTAGCCGGAAAAACAGACAGACAGACAGACAGACAAAAATTTAAAAAAATGTTGTTTTGGTATATGTACCGTGTATACATCCATATGCATTTAGTAAAAAGTGATTATTTTAATATTACAAACAGACACTCTAATTTTATTTATCTGTATAGATTATGTATCTGATAAACAATTACCATATACGAGTACAATATACATACATAATATGTATATTGCACTTATTCGTGTATGCGCTATTGCTTGCTTGTTAACAGCTACCTCGGTTTTTTATACTGATTTTAAATATTTCGAAAACATTAAACAACATAAAGTTTCTAGAATTTTTGGTTTTAATTAATTTTTTTATTCCACATATGAACCGCACAGGGAGTATAATGAATGTTTACGATGGGTATGCTGGCTTTTCAACCGACTTCTAAAAAGGAGGAGGTTCTCAATTCGACCGTATACGTTTTTTTTATTTGTGTTTGCGGATTTATTCGTCGTTTATGAATTGATTTTGATGTATCTTTTTTGTTGGAAAGGAGACATCCCAAGAGTGGTACCATAATAAGGAAACCAGGATCCAATGATGGCATCCCAGAGAAATCGAGGGGAACTTTCGAAAATTGTAGCGGCGACTAGTGCGTTTGTTAACTTTTTCATTAGGTATTTTAAAGCACTACTATTTAATGAAGGTCTGGAGTCGACCTGATGATGGACCCGAAAGACAGTCGAGGGAACTCCTCAACGATTTACAGCAATTACCTGGTGCTTGGGCTTGATAAATTTTTATTGATGAGAACTTTACACCTAGATGGGTTGTGACTGTCATTAGGGGTCTGAATAAATGGCTTAATCATGTCTGAATAAATGGCTTAAAAATGTTTTTAAAAATCTTTTTTCTTAAATATTACCTGCTTATTACGTCTACACTAAAAATCGAAAAATTCGGGGGTCATATCAGATTGGAGGTCTTTGGACCTGCCGCCGGGACGCCGTGGTAGAAATGCGTAAGCGATCCTGCGGCGTCCCACTATGGCGGATGGAAGGGGAAAGTTGGGGTTTAGTGGGTAGTACCGGCTCTTCTAGTCGGTGAGTCCCACATAACCACCTGGGGGATCAGGTGGTATGCGTAAATGCATTCCCCAACTATAAAAAAAAAATGACACTCTGTCCCGGAGCGCGATGGAGAAAGGATGCGATGAAGACGTGTGTAGTAATGTAATAATTCATGCTAACACTTTATATGAGAATGTCGAAGCTTCACCGGAAATGGTAAAAAAAATTAAGGAGGAAACGGCTAAAGAAGCAATATATGCGGCTATTTACCGCTATTTTAAAGAGGGGTGACCGAATAATAAAAGAGATACCTATATTACTGTAAGGCAGTACTGGACAGTCCGGGGCGAACTTCATTTTATTAACGGAGTTTTGTTAAGGAGTAATCGAGTAGTTATACCGACTTCTCTACGCAAGGAAATGCTAAGACGAATTAATGAAGGTCACATGGGCGTGGAAAAATGTCAGCGCCGAGCAAGAGATGTAATGTGGTGGCCGGGCAAGAGCTCGGAGGCGCGGTGCGCGCGTGCGAGACGTGTCAGCGCCACAGCGCCGCCAATTCGCGCGAGCCACTAGCGCTAGATTAATTATTTGTCCGCAACCGCTGATGGAAAAGAGGCAAAAAATTTAAGCGTTACTTGAACTTTGGTATCTTTTTATAATTCATGAGCTCAAGATGCTGTAGAATGTACATGATTTCAAATCACAGACAGACATTTTAATTTTATTAAGAAAGTAACTGTGTTACCTTTTCAAGCTTTAAATAAATAAAATAAACGCTGAACAGATTTTGATAAAATTTGGCAAAGACATAAATTGCATCCTGACATCGGACATAGGGATACCTTTGGTCAAAAATTAGTAAAAAATAAAAGTTTAAATAAAGAAGCACTTGAGATCAGTAAAAAACGTATATTTGGAATAAACAAAGATTATTTTTAAAATCAATTAAAATCAAGTTTTATTTCAATACAATAAATATTTATATATATTAGTTGAGTTCGATAGAGTTTATTAGATCTATTTATTAAAAGTCGACAAATGCAAACAAAATACTTAGATGTGTAAGTTTGTAAGAATTAATAAGACCTCAGCTGTGAAATACGTAAAATTTCTTACAGAATGTCACTACTACATTCTTCTTTATTTAAAACTAGGTAATTTTATTGTTGAAACTTAATAATACATTAAAAAAAAAAGAAAATATCTTCTACATAATTTTTTCTTTGCTTCATTCATGTTAACATACAAACATAGCTAAATAATATTCATACCAATATTATAAATGTGAAAGTGTGTTTATTTGTTTGTTTATCTGTCCTATCACGTTGAAAGTCGAAACAGAGTGACGGATTAGCGTGATTTTTGGTGTGGAGATAAGAGGGATGGAGATTGACATAGGCTACTTTTTGTCGCGGGATATTAGCTGGACAATATAATTTAATTATCCTCTTTTATAAAATCAGCTGCTTTTTCTGCTATCATCATGACTGCAGAACCAATACTACTTGTAATAATATCTGGCATAGCACTTGCATCGGCGACCCTTAACTTGTTTACACCTCGAACACGTAACCTAGAATCCAAAACAGGACCCATAGGACATGTGCAGGAAGAAAGGAAGTAACTGTCCATCATATTGAGGGTATAACACTTCCAGTACTCTATAGTATCTTTTTCCAAATGTTTACAACTTGGTATATTGAAGTGTAATAACTCCCCATCAACTTTTTTAAAATAACTTGAGTTGATTACAGCAGTAAAGTCTTGGATACATTTAGCATAATGATCTAGGTCACTGGGATTAGATAAGAAACCAGTGTTAATTTTAAGAGGATCTTCAGGATTGGTACTGCGAAGTTGAACATTTCCATGAGACAAAAGATGACTTGCGGCAAATACCGAAAATAGAACTTCCCTACCCTGACCTGCAGAAGAAAGTTCTTCACAAATCAACGGGTTCAAATGAAAAACCGAAGAGCAAAGAACTTGCAGACCTGTTGGAAGATTTCTGAAAATTAAATTATGACTCTGATAGTCTGGATAGTCTTGAGACTTATCTATAGCTCCGAGTCCAACAAAAGTTGGCATTGGGTAATGAGATCTATCACGTTTAAATGTTTCATTTGTAGTATCCACTTTAAAAACCAGAGAAGTAGCCAGATGATCTCTTAAATTCTCTCCTACAGGTAAATTAGAGACCATTGGAATGCCGAAACTTTCAAGGTGGTTTTGTGGTCCGACACCCGACAACATCAAAAGTTTTGGAGTGTTAAAAGCGCCTGCCGATATAATTATTTCTTTCCTCGCATATATATTTACAGTTGATCCATTTACATTTTTAGTTTGAATACCGACTGCATTTTTATTTTCATCAAAAAGAATTTTGGTAACTAAAGTGTTTTTCATTAAATTAAAATTTGGTCGGTCCTTTATAGGCAATAAAAATGCCTCGGCGGTTGTTTGACGCAATCCGTTTGATAACCAAAACATAGGCTGCGTGAATCCTATAGCTTGATCACCGTTTATATCATCCACTACTTTATGTCCAAGTTCTTGGAAAGCTTTCAAATATTTGAGTGTAATATTATGTAGATCCCTTGTTACAATCATTTCTCCGTTATTTCCGTGGAAACGTCCTAATTTAGAGTTTAAAATTTCTTCGTCTTTAAGGTGTTCACTTTTTTTAAAATATGGAAGAATATTTTGCCAAGACCATGACTCATCTCCAGTAGCGTTCACCCATGCTTCGTAATCCCTAGGGGCACCTCTACTATAATATAAATAGTTAATTCCACTGCTGCCACCAAGCATTTTTCCTGATCTTAAATTCAAATGTTTATCTTTGTGATACTGAGCTGTATAGCCGTCGTCTTCTGTTTCGTAGTTCCAGTACACATGTGGATGAACTTCTGTGACGAACAAACTGAGAATCTGAATAGAAATAAATATCAATTTATTATTTTATTGAAATAAATTAATAATAATGATTTGATCTTACATTGACCTACATCTTTCTCTTCGGGAGGATCTCCCCCAGCCTCAATCGCAAGCACTTCGACGTCCTTTTCTTGGGAGAGACGATTGGCTACGATGCAGCCCGCAGTGCCAGCGCCCACCACTATGTAATCGTAGCTAGCATTGTCTGGAATATAAAATATAAATATTTTATCATGTATTTTTAATAATTAAATAGTATAAAAAGTCACAAATAAACACATACACGAATGTAACTATAGTTATTGTTATTTTAATACAATATAAAAAATAGTATTCTTATTTTAGTAAATAGTATTATATATTTTATAAATTAAAAATTATTCTCTAATATAAGTACACAATATTACCTGGTACATCTGTGTGTGCGGGCCATTTGCTAGCGTCAACGTACAGAATCCATACTGTGAACAGTAGTACTCGGCGTATCCCTCGCACGCACGGAATAGGTAAAAAAGGCCGCACGACTGGAGCCATAGCTAGTACTATTCCACTTTAAATTTTTATTTATTCTTGTAATATTTAAAATAAATTAATACATATACAAGTATGCGTTACGTATTTATTATGAATTGGTAATTTATTTTTTTAGAAATAAAATTTTTAGAAAAAGAATATACATATATTCATAAACCACCACAGTTACTTATGTTGTGGTTAGTTGAACTTAGTTTAATTTTGAATGAGTTTAATTTCATCAAAATCCCTTATTTATACTACAGATCATATAATTTATACCAAAGCGTAAACAGCGAGATTATCTATTATTTACCGGTCAGTTAGCATTTATTAAAAGAATATAGGGTTCTGTGTAGTTGTGCAACTTAAATTCTTATTTAAATAATTGTCATTAAACTAAATGATTTTTTTCTTGAAACGCAAACTCATGACACTGTGAAGGCCAGACGGGAGACCGCAGTATAATATGCAAATCATCCGATGACGTCAGATAATTCCTGATAATTTCTAGGAAGCATGAAGTATGCACATTGCACATGCATTTCCCAATCTAATCCAAAAAAAATCCCAAAATAATCATTCAAAAAATATCTATACTAGGTAGGTACTTCCTGCTACGTATAATACATAAAGTAGGTAGTTTTTCCGATTGATTCAATTTGAATAGAAAGTAGGGACTTAGGTACGGTTTCTATACAAATAAATATAATTTAAGTGTCTGTTTGTAATGTCAAAATAACAGCTTTTTACTAAATGCACATGAAAGTATGTACGGTTCTTATAAAAAAATTGTCTGTCTGTTTGTTCCGGCTAATCTCCGAATCGTCTATACTGATTTTGACCAGACTTTCACTGGCAAATAACTAATGTTATAAGGAGTAATTTAGGCTATTTTTATTTTAGAAAAAGAATCAGGATTCTGCTCCAAAAAAAATCAAAACTCTTGATGTGTGAACAAAACCCGCATACCTTGAGACGCTTTCAAGCGAAGCGAGGGTAAGTCGCTACGCTACGTACGTATCTGTAATGTATGCATAATAAGTTTTATGCGCTTGATATCTTGGGTTACATTATTGCAATTTTCATTGCGATCTCATTTTTTTTTTAAAAACGGCAAAAAAATTTTACCGGTGGTAGGACTCTGTCGAGCCTGAGGGGTTCGACTGGATGGGTACCTTATCTATTTCTGCCGCCAAGCAACAATGATTGCATTGTTGTGTTCCGGTTTGAAGGATAAGGTAGCCAGCGCAATTACAGGCAAGAGGTATATCATCTTAGTCCTCACAGTGACAACACACCTGTGGTTCTGCATTTTTGTTACTTAAAACCTAAGTGCATGAACCGTAGGTGTTATGGGCGACAGGTACTACTTACCATCAGGTGGTCTGTCTGCTCGTTTGTCACTGAATCGCATAAAAAAAAAATGTTATCTATCTATAAAAGAATTCTTTAAATCGGTTAAGTAGTTTTTGAGTTTATCCATTAAAAACAATCATACAAACATACAAAAAAAATCTGTCTCTTTATAATATTGGTTTAGACCAGCTGTGCTTGCGACTTCGCATAGAAAGGTGTACCAAGTTCTTTATTAAAAATGAACGGTCCTTAGACCTGGTGTTTTTTGTAGTGAAAAGCGCGGCTTAGAGACATTGCATGCCTTTAGGAAAATGTTTCCTGTAAACGATATTGATGAAGTAGGAATAAAGGAAGAATAATCTGAAGAGTAGACAGAAAAAGTTGTTTGGATTGCTTACAAGCAACAACAACAGATAACCTTTATCTGCAATAAAGCATGCTACATAATTTTTTTTTTTTTTATAGAAAAAAGGGGCAAACGAGCAAACGATCCACCTGATGGTAAGTGGCTATCGCCGCTCATGGACATCTGCAACACAAGAGGAGTTGCGAATGCGTTGCCGGCCATTAAGGGACCTGAAGACACGGCTCTTGAAGACCCCCATATTATAGCGCTCAGGGAAAACCTCAGGAAGAAGATCATTCCACATTTTGCACGTGCGAGGTAAAAAAGAACGAGATGCACGTACATTTGTAGGATGCCAAGCATCTAAAATGTGTAGATGACATCCAACTCGACGGCGAAGGGTGCGATGATAGTAGCGCGACGGTGGCACCAAATCAAAAAGTTCATCAGAACACTCTCCATTGTAAAGACGATAAAAAACACACAGAGAGCATCTCTGCGAAGGCTTAGAGGTTCTAAGTCGTCTGTGAGTAGGGGATCGTCGACAATACGAATAACCCGGCGTTGGATAGAGTCAAATGGAAGAAGCTGGTATTGGAGGGCGCCTGCCCAGAGATGAGAACAGTACTCCATGAGAGGGCGAACCTGTGCTTTATTGAGCAAAAGGCGATGCCTTGACGTGAAATACTGTTTCGCTCTGTTAAATACACCCATTTTTTTGGAAGCCAATTTGGCTTTTTCTTCCAGATGACATCTAAATTGGACGTCGCTCGATATTTCAACCCCTAAAATCCCGGCACTCTTACAGATGTTAAGAGGAGTGTTCTGGAACTGTGGCGCTATAGAAAATGTTTTTTTTTAGTGGTGAACGCACAAACTTGTGTCTTTGAGGGGTTAAATTGAACGAGATTTCGTCGGCCCCAATCGGAGACCTGCTCCAGGGAAGTCTCAATTTCAGACACAAGTTGGACTCTGTTCTCCTCAACCTTAGCTCGAGAGATGCTTGCTCGGTCGTACTGTCATCTGCATAGCAATGAATGTTGTCAGTAAGCAACATATCGTTGATATGCAGAATGAACAGGGTAGGCGATAGCACTGAGCCTTGGGGTATGCCAGCATTAATCTACACAGTGTTGGAGCATATACCGTCAATTACGACTTTTATGCAACGTCCAGAAAGAAAGCTAGCGACCCATTGGCATAATCTCTCGGGAAGTCATATATATGATGGCAGCTTCGATAGAAGCGCCTTATGCCAGACCCGATCGAAGGCCTTTGCGATATCAAGGCTAAGTGCTAGCGCCTCCCCCGTACTCTAAATAGCAGTTGCCCAACGGTGAGTCAGATACGCTAGAAGATCAACAATACTACGACCATGTCGAAATCCGTATTTGTCGGTCGTTAATGAGCTGGTTCTCTTCTAGGTATGCTATGCGCCTGGTATTGATCACTCGTTCCATCACCTTTGAGAGTATAGAGGTTATCGCAATGGGCCGGTAATTGAACGGGTCTGTGCGGTCACCCTTCTTGAGAATAGGGTGAACAATGGCAACCTTCCAAGAAGACGGGGCTTGGCTAACGGAGTAAAGTAGAGTGAACAGGCGGGCTAAAACCGGTGTTAACTTTGGAGCACACGTCTTGAGTACAATGGCTGGAATACCGTCAGGCCCGCTGGACTTCTTGACTTTTTTAACTTTACATAAATTTAGTGATCGTAACTCAAAATATCCAGTTTCTTAAAAGATATTTAACGTAAATTCTGTACATTAATATTCATTTAAAATAGTTAGTTAGCAAACTCCACTATCTCTATTTTTGGCGCATTTTTTTACTTCATCTTTCCAAAGTTAGAAGGAGGGAGTATAATGATATAACTCACACACAATATTTACGACTTTAGAATCATGTCACATGGTATAACAGGCTAACATCTATGTTATTTTTAAAGACTATTATATACACCTAAAACTTACAGTCTACGTCCAAAAATTTAAAACATCCGTTACATATAATATCAAGTGCTAGAGGGCAGACGAAACGGCTGCACATGTCATCTTATACTGTCCAGGTATAGCGGCATACCGGGCACAACATCTTGGCACCCTTAGTACACTCCCAGAGGTTTTCGGCAAGACGAAGAGATTGCTGAGATTCCTGGAGGAACGGGGTTGGTAAGAATAACACGAGTGAATTATTTTCCACACAAGAAATTTGACTTCTTGCACGTGTACACTTACTTTTATACACACACTCTTTTCAGTATTTAACTGTTTCGTTAGTTAACCGTCAATAGCAGTAAAGCTAAATTTTAAGTCACTCGACCCTAATAATATTTTGTCATCTCATTCTATCTCAGGGGACGAATTTTGAATAATCTGATTGATAACACGTTTCGCCTATTTTTTAAATTGAATACCTAATTTTAACAATAAAATGGGGGAATTTCTTACCAACTTGACCATTTTACCCCCTTAGGGGATGAATTCGAAATATGTGAAAACGTGTTTATTTAATTGAATTTAAGATCATTAATAACAAAATTTAAGTAATTTTGCTCATAAATAATTCTTTGCCCATATAAACTTTATTACCTCCTTTTATCCCTTTAAGGCGAAAAAAATCAAATGTTATCTTAAAGCTAAACCCCACTTTCTGTTTATTTTAGTAAAAGTGATTCTTTAAACTTTTTTTTTTTAATTTTTTAGCAATTTCGCATGCCTGACAGATTGAAAAAGAGAGTTCCAGAGACGAGGAGCTATAATAGTGTACTATAAAAGGAAGAAGAGTGGGAAGGGAGGAAGGAGTACATCGATCAAACAGAATATAGTAAAGAAGATGGAGAATATGAGTATTTCTGCGAAGGTAGATAAGGAGCCACTAGACTTTAGCCTTTACACAGAAACACTCGGTGTATTCACAGAATGTCTCTATACAGTATACAGTATACACTGGGTGTACCGTGTACATATATCGTCTTAATCTAAGCCGGCCAGATTATTTGAGTTAAATGCTGTATTGCTGACTTTTTTAGTAGGTAGGTGTCTCATATAAATCGGTGAAAACGAATTGTCTATTCTATACTTAAATTACCTACATTCTGTAAAATTTAAGATAATACAGATCTACTAAAGTATTTCCAACAAAAATATTCTAAAGAAGATATGATGAGTAGTTTTCTGTTTCCCAAGTTAGGCCGCAAATCAACTTTTTCTCATTATAATAACTATTACGAAATATCATACAAATAAATATACTATATATGCCATCAACAGGCAAATGGGTATTTTAATTTTGCAAAACAAATTCGTATGTTAAACAAACAAAACACGTCTAATCTTATATTGAACGCAACAAAATCCTCGATTTTAATGAAAGACTAAATGTCACTTAGATATACTATAATTAAATAGGTATATTTCGTATCCCTTCAATACAATTTTGATTTGATGCAATTCTAAACACACAGACAAATAGACAGACAAAAATTCTAAAAATGAAAGTAGGTACTTTTTTTCTTATTCTCAGTCCGCCAAAGTATTTTTTTTAAGCATTATATATAATTGCAATATATAACCAACGTACAGACAAGCGCAATTTTCATTCTTATTACATGTATAGATGTAAAAGTTGCGAGTGATTGTGTCTGTGTGTTTTTATGTGAGTATGTGTGTGTGTGCGTGCGTGCGTGCGTGTATGTATTTTTTGCTTCTTCGCATTGCATTGACATCGAATGATTTTGCCATTGGAGTGAAAATCTGAAAGGTTTTAATCCTGAATTTAAAGTGTTTTGAGAGAGGAAAGTCGACGATTTAAGCCAAAAAGTTCAAAATTAATCAGCTGGGAAGGCAGTTCTGCTGAGAAGTGCTGGCAAGAAACTCAACAATTGCTCTTTTTTAAGTCTAAGTAATTTTTAAATAGCTTTGTAATTAATTATTTTACGGAATGCTAAAATTACTTAATTAATTAGTTAATTATAAGTTCATATTAAATGATATTATTTTATTAAGTATGTTTAGTTAAGGCAGAATTCTCATTGGTTTATGAGCAAAAAATACATAAAATAATTAAATAGACATATAAAAAAAAGTAAAATAAACAAGTAACGTAAAAAATCTTTACATTGAACATTTGGTAAAAATAAGGACTATTACGTATCGTGTTAAGAATATAGACGCCAAAACAATATAGTCTACAGTACACGACACCTTTTTCTTAATGATTAGTAATAGGGGTTGATTAGTAATAGGATTAGTAGTATGAAATTGCCGATTTGTATTAAAAATTGTTATTTTTTTTTAATTTAACATATTTATTTAATCAAAATAATTATCATTATTATCTATAGGTACATTGCTGCCATCTAATAGGAAGGCCATTTATGCCTTTGCGATAGAACTCTGGTGATCTAGATTTGACAAACTGTGTGAAAGCATTTTGTACTGCCTCCTGAGAAGAAAACTTTTTATCACATAGAAAATTGTCCAAATCACGAAAAAAATGGTAGTCCGTTGGAGCAAGGTCTGGCGAATACGGAGGGCGACGAATGGTTTCTAATTGCAGTTTCTGTAGAGTTAAAACGGTTTCTCGTGCTGTATGAGGTCTCGCGTTATCATGGAGCAATAATGGTGAAGATCTAGTTTTGCTATCATTGTTCGGAGTTCGGCACAGTAGACATCTGCCGTTATTGCTTGACCAGATCGGAGCGGCACTTACAATTTTTCGGTGACATATATAATTTGTAAATATTTTGTACAAAATGATTGAACCATGGCGGTGTTTTGTCAAAAAAAACTACGTACGCTTACTCGTGTAATATTTTTTTTAAACTTGGTAAACGCATTTACCCATTAGTATGCGTAAATTGAATTCAAGGCAGTGGTAGCGCAGTGGTAACGCGCTCGATTGGAAAACCGAGTGAAGCGGGTTCAAATCCCGGGTCTCGCACCTGTGATATTTTCATGTGGGAATCATTTCTAACATGATTACCACTTGCCTTACGGTGAAGGAAAACATCGTGAGGAAACCTGCATGTCTGAGAGAACCTAACAAGTTTTCGAACAACATGTGAAGTCCGCCAATCCGCACTTGGCCAGCGTGGTGGACTATGGCCTGATCCCCCTCGTATTGAAGGGAGGCCCGTACCCAGCAGTGGAACGTTAAATAGGGCTGAATACATACATGCATACATACATGCGTAAATTGGTATTTATTGGTATGCCACCCACAGGTAGTTACGTGGTACTTACCGACTAGAAAAGCAGTACTACACTCTAAAACCCAACAGAACTCCCGCGTCTTAAACTCCAGTGTGTCTTTTAGATTCACGCCCGGCTGGATTGCCGGACACTAGTGAATCATCATGATAAGGTAATCACATCGGGGGAGTACACATGAAACGCGAGGAAAATAAAAGATGTGAAGGAAGTATAGGTCAGAGAAAAAAGCTGACACGCTTCAGTGTTACTGTACAGGGCATAGCTTAAGTATATTTTATTGAGTCAATTTTATTTATATTGGCCAACTGTAGTTAATGAGTTTTTATGTTAAGAAAACAGTAATAGGCCGGAGTTGGGAAGTTGACGTTGAAGTTGTGCCTCAAAGAGCACGTATCGCGCCGATCCTGCGCCTGATCCTACCGGTCGTGTCAACAAATCAATCCTAACGGAATTTGAGAGTAACAGGGATAGAGAGTGCACTTGTGCACTATAATATCTCCTGCACAGTTGGCTAGTCTCAGTGAAATTGGCTGCCGTGGCTGAAATCGGTCGGGAGGACATATTATTATAAGGACATATAGCATCTTTAAATTGAGCAGCTTCAGACCAGACTATAATCTATATCGGCGCCAAATTTTATTCAGATCCGTTCAGCCGTTCTGGCTTAGGTACCTACGGATTTTATAAATTAGTATGGATATTCATTTTTTTATAGAAGGTCAACGTTTTCACAGCGTGAAAATATACAAGTAATAATAAAATTATAATTAACATGCGTAATTTATGAATAAGTATTACCATCATTGTTAAACATTTGTATTAGTATAATTATGTTTCTAGGTAGGTCTGTTAGGTATTTCATATTATGTAAGTTAAACGATGCAATGAATTTGCTTGTACGGTTTTAGACGATGGTAATGGTTTTTTTTTTAATATCTCTATGTGAATTTCATCCAGATCAGTTCGGCCGTTCTGACGTAATTGAGTAACTAACATCCCAGCTAACTGACGGCAGAGTTGCAGTTGCTCGGCAGCAGTTGCTCTCTACTCCACCAACGTGAAGTACCTAATATTAAAAAAATCAGCCATTAGAAATGCTTGCAGTTTTTGGTCGCTCGCCTCTCGGGCTATACGTAAGTACATACATGTCCTTATAATCTCGCAAGGTCTCGCAGCAATTTAAGGTTATTTTTATTGTTTCTTTTTCATGGTTTAAATTTATTTCTCACTTGTGGCTCACCCTCGTTTCGCTTGGGTTCGCCTCTAGGAAAACAAAAACAAACCTATCCCACGGGAACCGTACATTTTTCCGGGATAAAAAGTATTCTTTGTGTTATTCCATACTATAATCTGTCTCTGTGCCGAATTTCATCCAGATCCGTCCAGTCGTTCTGAGAACGTGAAAGAGTAACAAACATCCATACTTACAAACTTTCACATTTATAATATTAATACGGATAACTTTTTATTCTAAACGAGCGACTCACCCTCCTATTTATTTAATAGATACTTAATCAGATTTTTTCGAAGTCGGTGCCAGCCAATACAAATCAAAGCACACCGGCTTCGAAAATATCTGATTAAGTATCTATTCTAAATGAAAACCCCCGTTTAGTTATTTTTTACTTTTCAGTGCCTGGAAGTCGGTTTTTTTTTTAAGTTTTTATGTTACTTCTTCACGCTTCAGATAAACTATAACTTGAGTCTTGAAGTAAAGCTGCTAGGCACTTAGGCACTTGTAATATATCCAATACAGATATTATAATATAAAGAAAGTGTAAAACAATGAAACACTTTTCCTGTTTTAATCGTTATATTGTTAGTAATTAATAAAATTTATATACACAACAGAAAATCATACGTCCCGCCCAAACGACAAAAAAATATTCGTCGTCATACTTTTCCTATGTGTCTGCGTCTACGTAGACGAACACCGCAGAGGTTGTACGAAGGCGCTCGATGTCTTCGACTAAACTAGCGGCGCGTAACAAAAGATTATAATCAGACTGTACTGCAAGTCATGTTAACATATACAAGTCTACTTGAAAACCTCTTTTTTGTCGGTTAGGTATAGATTTTATCTACTATTTCCTTCTTTTAGTTAAAACTTCAAAAATGAGATACGTCGTTGCCACTCTGTGATTAACTCGAATTGTAAGTAATTATAAAATTGAAAACTTCAACGATTTCGACGTTTTTGAATTTAGATATTAGCGATACACTAACACGTTCAAAAAATAGTTCATAGAAAATACTTATTGTGAAAATCTAGACGTTAACACTAAATAATCATTGCCTAAAAACTTCAATTAATTTCCCTGCAATTCCACGAGAGCTCTTACTTAGACAGGAATTAATAATACACAGTCAGTGTCACTTTTGCCAAGTGCTCTACGCTCATCTGAAATTACAATTAAAATGGTTGTATCTAACTAACCATCTAAATAATTATCAGTAAATATATATTTAGGTAAACAAATAAAACAAGCGTAAACTTTCAAATTTGTTTTAATCAATAATTTAAAGCTGACAGGAGACATTTTTGTTGTAACGAGAGCGCATTACCGCAGTGTGCGCAAACATAATACAGGTCGCGTTCCGTGAACAGAAATTTCATCACTACATCGAAACCAAAATGGCGGCATCACATGCCTAAAAAACCACGTATCAAATATCAGACATGATTGCCATCGGCACCGACCAGAGTCCTCACTAAAATGTCAAATAAAAAAAAACCTTATTCATCCTGTAACTTGTTCGAACTAAGGCATAGGGCGAAAGGGACCGCTTACGATTGTTTGAAACGTTGAGCCGATATAACATTTTGATTGGACGGCAAACCCTACTCTATTGTCCGTATTGTATTCAAATAAATTGACACAATTCAGCTCAGGTTTCGATCGGGGGTCGAATGTCGAGGGGGGGCTTTAAAATACTTTAAAAAAAACGGGAATATCTAACACAAATGTTCCTCACTTGTGCGAATTCCAAAATATCTTCACAAATTCGCGATCGAACGGCGGAGATCAACCGAAAACGTCCATCTTCAATGTATACTTGAACATGGAGACGTGCGACTACGAATCATCATACTTGAATAACTCAAACCGAATAGAAATAATCAAACTATAGTTTCGATTGAATATAAATAACTACCAAATCGTAACATTGCGTTGCTTTCCAACAACTAATGGACCATACCTCAACAACCATTTGGTTAACTATCAATTATTTCAACCATAACCACAATTCAATTATAAATGAACAAGTCATTCAATTACAGATTCGTAGCCGTACACCCTCTTACCTACTACTATAACGTAAATATTTCTCCTCGTAAATGACGTAACAAAAACGCATACGTGCACACAACCGTAGTCACTCATTTCTCTCATACAAACATACATACATACATCCATACATCATGTCAACCAAGTTCGTCATTGAACAACCATGTTATTTAATCCCTTGTTTATATTTGGGGTGTACCAAGTCCGAGTGGGGGGAGCTCTTGAAGGGGTTGAAAAGAAAAAAACGTCACGGCCGTATCGAGAAGCCTATAAATCTAAACTACACTTTCAATATCATCTACAACAAAATACACCAAACTGACCCCTCCACAGCTTCTACCTTGTAAATATCGTGTTATATAAAATACAATATAAATTTTCATATATCGCGTCATCTTCAATTTAGAACAATATTTCCCAAGGCAACCGGTATTCAAATCCGCTAAACACCAAATTTGCTTTATCAAATATTCATTTTGGAGACATTATAAATAGTATTGCTATATCTTACCTAGTATCGTAGCTCGTTTGGTATATTTGTTGATCATTTCATTGCTTTTGGTCAAGCTACAATACTGGGCTTACATAAAATTGATTTGATTTAAACGTTTGTCAGTAACATTAAATCTATTGATTTTAATCAAACTAGCCCTAATTTTATATACCATTTTGCTTTTTTTTTTTTTAGAAAACCCGTAAATCAAAGCTTTACAATATAAATGCATACAGGAGTTAACTTATGTTGGATATTAAGACACATTATTTACTTTAAATATAAGATACATTTGAAAGTACATATATACATAAACAATAAAATTGTGGTTTCTTTTTATGGGTTAGTGACGTGTTCATTATAGATGGTTACTGGCATGAAGATAAAGACACATTTTCGCTTTATCTCCTAAAAAGCGGCCATTTTGTGAATCTTAAATAAGTCCATTCCTATATAAATAACATGTCCTTTACATTTTGTTACTTGTTTTATTAAATACAGATAAAATAATACACAATTAAATACTTCCAATATCTATCGTCAAAATAAAATCGAAAAAAAAAACATTGGGAAAGATGGCAGTGCTTAATGAAGATAACTTTATTATAGCCTCTTTGATAATACATATTTTATTTTTATTTATTTTAAGGCAATGATTTTAACCTTAAATCTTGTTTCGTCATTTTATTTTTAAATCTGGTACGAAATAGTTTTGTAGATGTCTAATAAATGAAACACTCAACTATTTTTTTCACTGGCAATATTTCATTATATGTAGATCGCAAGACATAATTGACTAATATTAAATAGCATCGCCGCTTGATTCGCTGTATTCACTCATATTTAATATAATCACTGGTTATCACAATTAATATTGCTTTGACAATTTCAATGTATGTATATCTTATTTACTATTCCTTAAAATGAGAAACTGAGTTTCATTCAGATTTGGTATATATGTATGTATGTTACATGATGTTCAGTATGTATTGAAAGAAGTATGATTATTTATAGAAATCCTACCGCCTACAGGTCATGTCATTTGAGATTTGTTTTGTTTTGTTCATATTTTTTATCTATAATCTACATTTCAAAAAGTATAATCACACTGAGTGTTTCCAATTGCCTTCAAAAATCACAACCTTTTGTAATAATAAACAAACATCCAAGGGAAATTATTAGATACAATACTTTTTTAAAGCAATGTTCATTATTATTGGATATCGATTGTGTGAACTAGTGGTGCGACGTAAATGGGTAAGGTCCTAATAGTACAGATTGGGAGAAAACGATGTAATATAAGCTTTTAATGATATAAACTTAAAATGGCTTGTCCATATAAGTTTATTCGGGTGAAAATATCAAAGTTAATAATGCATCAGTTGAACAGTACAGGAGAAAGGTTGGTTTGGATCCGTGTAAATCTTTAATACATATCACATGACGTTTCCTAAAAAGCTGATGACACATAGACATTTGAGAGAATTTTGCTTGACCACATTTGATTATTTAAAATTTTGTAATTGATACATCCCCTATCGGTCAAATCCGGATATATATAGCCAGATTACATTTCTTTCATCATATATCTACATTTGAAAAAGTATAATCACATTATATATATATATATATATATATATATATATATATATATATATATATATATATATATATATATATATATATATATATATACATATACATATGTCACATCGTCATACCCGGGTATCCAGAGCAAGTCATGCACGTAAAGCTGCGCTTGTAGAGTAGAAATCTTATATTTGTTACTCATTATTTCTCTTACAATCTCCAAACCAATGTGTCACAGTCAGTCGTATTATCAAGAACGTTTCATATAAGATTCAGTTACGCGAATTTTATATGAAAAATTCTAGATGCACTCACAATATTTAATATTCGATTTGCATGTCATTCATAGAATCCGGATATATATATCCAGATCGAGCTTTAAGCAATTCAGTTGCGCTGACGCCACGCAAGAGAAAGGTTCCTCGCTCCCTTATACATTCAATAATTTCTCAATCATACTTCACAGTATCCTATCCTAACGTCCATGTCAGTCATCCTATCCGGGTATATACATCCAGATCAAGCTTTAAACAATATAGTTGCGCAGGCGCCGCTCAGGCGAGAAGTTGTCTCCTCCCTTATACGCTCTAATTTTCCAAACATTTTGCACAGTACCTAATGTCCATGTCAGTCATCCTATCCAGGTATATACATTCAAATCGAGCTTTAAACAATATAGTTGCGCAGGCGCCGCACAGGTGAGAGGTTATTCGCTCCCTTTACGCACTAATTTTCCAATCATTTCCCACAGTACCTAATGTCTATAATAGCAACCTGATATCCATGTCAGTCATCCTATCCGGGTATATATATCCAGATTGAGCTTTAAACAATTTAGTTGCATCGGCGCCGCACAGGCGGGAGGACGTCGCTCCCGCGTATAACGCACTAATTTTCCACAGGATCTAATGTCAATGTCAGTCGTCATATCCGGGTATATATATCCAGAGCGGGTCGTGCAGGGCTCAGTTGCGGACGGGCGGCGCGGGCGAGTGGTGATGCCGCTCTAGATCCTCCAGGGATAGCGCGTTGGGCACGTGCACGGAGGGCAGCTTGCCGGCGGACGCGCGCGCGAGCAGCTCGGGGGAGAACCAGCGGGCGAGTTGGTTGTCGCCGCCGCCGGTGCCGCCACCCATTTCTGAAATTAACAAATCGTTTATAATTCCATATCAATACAAGACCAGATATAGTATTTATCTTGGTATCTAGACCTGTTCTAAAATAGTATTTGGTAAATTTTAGCTTTTGCATAGTTTGTGTATACATGATTGCTTCTGCTCTTAAGCTTTCGTTGTGTAATTAAATAATCCATGACCTTCTTAACGTATTAAAAAAAGAAACTATTTCGCTTTACAATACTAGTGAAAAAAAATATCCACTTACAATTACATTTTCAAAAAATATCGTCACCAGCCTAAGTTAAGGATAACCTTTAGCGCTCACCATTGAGGGTTCTTTGATGTGACTGTACCAACAGCTGGTGTAGGGTGGTGCCGGTGCCGCGGGACAAGCCGCCCACACCGCTCATGCTGTTCAACTGTAATCAAACAAATATATGTATACTAGAAGAACACGCGGCTTCACTCGCGCTAAAACTACAAAAAAAAATCTTTAAAAAGGTAGGTTATATACAAACTATCCATGCCCTATTTTACCCCCTTCTGGGACGAATTTCGAAAGCACGTTTTATTTAATTGTATTGAACAATATTTATATCAAGTTTCAAGTAATCCTGATTACAAATATTTTTTGGGTTGTATTATAACGTGTTATCCCGTGGGAATGAAATAATCTCTAACAGTAAAAAGTAGACTATGTCACTCTTCCGCCTTCCAACTACCTCCAAAAAAAAAATAACGCCAATCCGTCATTCTGTTTAGACGTAAAAGTAAGACAAACAAACAAACACACTTTCACATTTATAATGTTAGTATGAATGTATAGATGAAGCCAAAATAAAAAAAAAAACAACATTCATAATATTATAAGATCCTAATAATGTCGGCGCGTCTCCCTCTCACCGGGCGAGGACGGACGCTCTCATTATACGTTTAATTTGAATATACGTAATTTATATATACAGTCCACTACTTTTTAAAGTCCCGTTAAGGCATAAACAATAACATTAATATACATATATTGATTGTAATTTTCAAAGATCGTTACTTAATTAAACCCCTATGTTTGAAAACTATTGTTTTAGTAAGCATTTGTGATATCTTTATTTTTTTGTGTCACAAAGGAAAAATAACATTATGTGTAAAAATATGTGTATACATGGCTTATACAGAAAATGTTAATTGTATGATAAACTTAATAAAATCTAGCACTACGAATATAATTCCCCAGTAATTATTACAACTTACCGAAGTAGGTTGCTGTCTCGGCTGCTGGTGAGGAAAGGCTCGATTAGCATTTGCCATCTGTCACAAAGATGATTATGATTTTTTTTAAATATGCCTTTTTTTAGAGCTTTATGGATTTTACTTTTAAACTACTTCAGTTACATATGCAAAAAAACACTCACAGAAGGAAAATATAGTTTATTATTCTCTGTTTGAAAAACATTAAAATTGACCAATTATTATTCTCATAATAAATTAAATTAGATTTTAGACTTATGTCCTTTAGTTTTGTGCAAGAATAAGGTCGATCGGATATTCGATATTCAACCTTCTTCGCAAGCAGCTAAGGTGCAACGACAATAATGATTCAGTCGTCCGCTGGCCCTTGACGAGGTAGGACCTATGTCGCTTTTGCTCGCGCACAACCCCTCGCTAATTTATCGAAATATTCATTGCATGGACATAGTGTAAAAAATTAATGTTTTTTGCTTTTTATACATATTTTTGTAAAAACAACTTTAATTATTGCGTTTAAGGTTGAATTTACATTATTGTATATTTTTTGAACTAGAATTGCTTTGACACAATTAGGTTTTAAGAGAACTTTTGCATAGGATTGGTTGTGATTTGGACGCGGGTTTCAAATAAATCTACAGTACCTGGGCGACCGAGCTTCGCTCGGAGTTCTTGAAAGATTGTATATTTTACATTAAGTGACTAAGTGTTACCGAGAAAGTTGTATAGATGTCGCGATAAGAACAATTTTCTTTTTAATTTGGCTTAAAAATAATTTTACATTAAGTGACTAAGTGTTACTGAGACAGTTGTATAGATGTCGCCATAAGAATAATTTTCTTTTTAATTTGGCTTAAAAATAATTTGACATTAAGTGACTAAGTGATACTGAGACAATTGTATAGATGTCGCTATTTAATTTTGCGTAGAATAATGCATAAGAAAAACGCATGAAAACTCGAAAACACGCGTTTTCCCAGACATGTGACTAATCTAGATCAATTTTTCGCCCCCGAAAGCCCCCATATACAAAATTTCAGCAAAATCGTTAGAGCCGTTCCCGAGATCGCTGGTATAAATAAATAAATAAATAAATAAACAAGAATTGCTCGTTTAAATTATATAATGTAACATACCTACCAAATTTCATAAACATAACGCGAACTTAGCTGACCAAAACTAGTACGGGTAAGTAGGTACATCATAATAAAACATAGGGTATGTTTGTCCTTCAAGGATAATGCAGATTTCTATCACAGAAATAATTTTCAAATCGGACCAGTAGGTAGGTATCTACATATGTACCTTTTATTATGTACAGGGCCATTTTAAATTTACTGAAGACCTTTTGGGAATATATTATTCACATTATAACAACGTCGAAGTTTTTTATGTAAAATAAAGCAGTATGTAAAAAGTTAGTGTAAATATGTTATTTGAAGTAGCGCTTGGTGTAATAGGCACAGTGGTCAGTGAGTGCAATCAGCTGAGCGCGGGCGTCGAGCGGTTAGAAAGCCAAGCGTTTAGAAAAAAAAGCGAATAAAAAATAAAAAATATTTCGCACCTTATGAACAACATATTTCAGCTTGCGAGCCAAGTATGTATTGGTGCAGCGGTATGATCTTGGACTAGAAATTCGATTCTCCGTGTGTAGACTTTTTTTTTCAACTTTTATATTGAATTTTGAATTTTCATGTATAAAGTTTTTTCGCATGCGTTTTAATTACGATCCCTTGTTGAAAAGTCCAAAATCCCAATTTTTTATCATTTTATGCCTTTTGCATATAAATAAATAAAAAAAAACTAAATAATAATATATTAAAATTGAGAAAAAAAAACATCTATACACGGGGATTCGAACCTACGACCATAGAATTTCTAGATCGACCTTTTACCGCTACGCCAACTCACGCTTCGTATGTAAATCGAAATAAATTATCCAGTAAAGGTAATTACATACTGATTTGTAAATTTATAAACATCATACCAACAAAAACATAAGTAACTTCCTGATAAGATTATGTATATGAGTAATATATAAAAAATTTAATAAAATATAATTTACATTTTCAATATTTATTCAAATTAATTTGTTACATAAAAATGTCTTAGGTTTTCGCTATTACTAAGTATATACGTATTATAATAAAATAAAATGTTATCCGCGATCAATTGCCGTATTTTAAAGTTGGCCTACTGCCTACAGGCGCGATAAAATTTGATACACAGGTAGTTAAGAGCCTGTGAACGGACATAGGCTACTTTTTATCCAGAAAAATGTACGGTTCACGTGGGATAGATTTGTTTTTGATTGTGTAGAGGTGAACCCGAGCGAAGCGAGGGTGAGCCGCTAGTTATAATATAAGCTAATTTATAACACAAATAATAAAAAATATATTAAAAAAATAAATATTCAACTCGAATATTCTGTACTAACCTGTTGGTTGAACAAATGCTGTTGGTATTCAGATTGTCCAGGCGCGAATCCCATTTGTACGGGGCCGCTTTGAGTTCCTTGCTGAAGAGTCATACATAATATTAAAAATGGATTTATAGCAAAACAGTTCTGAGGAAGCCAAATATAAATAAAAATCGTAGCGCTTTATTTATGGCTTGTTTTTAGCTGTACGTATATAGCTGAATACATATTGCACAGATTTCTATGATTAAAAAAAATTGAAGACACAAAAAGGTCTGTTTGGTGCCGTAACGGAAACCCAATTAACAGTTCTCAATTCTCGTTATAGCTAGCTATGTTTCTCTAAAGACGGCGATTGGGTTGTAATATTTAAGTGTAATGTATTGTGTTACAATTCAAGCATAATCCCAGTCAGTGCTCCACTCGACTGTCGGTTTATTCGCGAATCTCTTTATGTATTACATTACAATTCAGTACAGTTGAAACGCGTCGTCGCAGGCCTTTAAAGTGAAACGTCTTTAAAATCACACTGTAATAAACGTATCCTAGAAGCCATTGAACTTAAGAATTGAATTGAATTGAAACATATGTACAACCATCTTCGTTTCTGCTTTGGTACAAATTAGATGTCCAATATCGTTTTGTTTCCTTATTCTTATTCAAATAACAATAATTTAGTAAAACTAATGAACCACATACAACCTCTACGTCCACCATTTTGATTAAAAACTGAGAAGGCTTGAGCCGAGGTCTCAAAGCGAACGTTCGCCTTGTTAATGTGTATCGCTATACTGTACTAAGCTCGTCTCGAATGGTACGTTACAAGCAAATGGTACAAGACAGTCGCCAGCTTTACGAATACTACAAATAACGGAAGTCAATACTGCCGTCATAAGAAAGATGGCCGCAACTTCGTCAAAGTAGATTTTGAGATATTTGAAGTTGTGTCTTACTACTACGTCAAAATTACTACGTAAATGAAAATGGCTATGGTATCTCCGGATTCATAAAACTTACGAGGTTTATGAGTAAGAAGACTATCAAGTAGCATTTTTTTTTGCTATTTCCGAATCTGCATTTAAGTCATTTTTAACCAATTTTTTAGTTATGGCCTTCTTTATTATGACATGATGAATGTCATTCATACAGATGAACAAATGACTGACATGACTAATTTTCAAAGCAACACCTATGATACCAATACTGTAATACTGAGTGAATAAAATGTATTTAAATAATCACGAAACATACATTGAAATCCCTTACAATGCTAAGTTTGTACTTGTTTAAAAAGGAAAAGGAAGTGAGTTTTTTAACTGGTGTTTATTCGTTGTTTATTAGTGGATCGCAGACACACGCTAACGAACGATCGTTGGCGTTCGCTAAGTCGTCCAGACAGGGCCAACGAAACTCATTCGTTGACGTTCGTTGGGTCGGTGTGTACCCAGCATTACAGTAGATCGTTCCGCATAAGAATCACAATTCGTAACAAGTACGTATATGTATATCAATGTTTTTACAGTTCAAAAACTAGGAACACAAATCTAATAAAATAATTTAATTAAATGTTATAACAATACAATTGACACACGGGCAAAGGTACGCCAAACTAATTACGGACCGTACAAATCATTATAAATTTCACAGTATAGAAAATATATAACGTGGGAAATCTCCGCGTTATATTGGGAAATCCCGTGCTATACGAGGGATTGAGATCGCGTAATGTGAAAACGCGTTATAAAAGTACCGTGTTATAGGGGGGATTACTGTATATTTAGATAAAGTAAATTTATTCGGCTTTATTAAATTAAAAAAAATGTGTATTTACTAACAATAGAATTGACATATTTAAAAGCCAATAATTCTGTATTATGAAAACTGTTTTGGTAAATTGGTCGTTTGGACATATAAGGACCGAGAAGACGATATGTGTATTGTATGTATGTATTTAGCCCTTCTTTTAACGTCCCACTGCTGGGCACTGGCCTCCCTTCAATACGAGGGGAATATGTGTATTATATATACCAAAACAATCGATCTAGTGTCGGAGCTTAAGTATAGTTGCTACACTATAGCAAGTATGGAGGGCATCTAAGGTTACTAGTATTAAGAAAAAAGAGAAAAGAGTATGTTTGTTACCTTAACTATAGGCCTGCCGTGCGGCTTCGCGTGCGCCGGCAGCGAGTGCGCGGGCGGCGTCCACGACTTGGGGCTGCCGGCCTCCTCCTTTTCAGCTGTCATTTTACGCAGTACCTGAATAAAGTTGTTAATTATATATACATATGTGTATATATATATATATATATATATATATATATATATATATATATATATATATATATATATATATATGTATATGTATGTATATATATTAATTTACATGAATTAATTGACATGAATGATTATTTTCGTTTTTGTGATATTTGTTTTTGTGTAATAAGAACATATTAAAATAAGCTTATGACTACCTAAACTAAATTTTAATTGATTATTTTTTCTTTTATCCAATACTGTGCATGTTGTGATTGTCTATGAATGAAAAAGCATTTAATCAATGTCCTAATACCATATTTTATATTATTATGTAATAATGATTTTCAGTTGACAATTCTAAATAAATAAATAAATTAAGATATGTATGTTTAATTAAGATATATATGTTGAAATAAGTATACCTTTCAATATATATACTTTGCACGCAACTCTGCTCGTTTTTTTCAAGTATCACTTAAATTTCTTAAGCACTCCTAGCGTCAAAAACATTTACTCACAAATTTTCAAATTTACAATATTATGTGGTATTTATCATACTATCTTCAGTAACTCTCAAATCTTAGTGAATATCACCATGGCGACTCCTCCCGCAAAGAATTGTTGCGATAAAAAATATTTACTATCAATTATACTAAACTCGATAAAGGCAGTGGTAGCCCAGTGGTAACGCGCTTGCTTGGGAAACCGAGTGAAGCGGGTTCAAATCCCGGGTCTCACACCTCTGATATTTTCATATGCGAATCATTTCTAACATGGTTACCACTTGCCTTACGGTGAAGGAAAACATCGTGAGGAAACCTGCATGTGAGAACCTAGCAAGTTTTCGAACGACATGTGAAGTCCGCCAATCCGCACTTGGCCAGCGTGGTGGACTATGGCCTAATCCCCTCACGCTGAAGGGAAGCCCGTGCCCAGCAGTGGGACGTTAAAAAGGGCTGAATACAAACTCGATAAATGATACATATGGTAATAGATCGTGTAATTCTCCATTAATAACTTAAACTATATTTCAACCAAAAATTAAAAAAAAACACCGAGCCATATTGGCTTTAAGTTGGTCGTTTTTAACACAAAGTGCGACAAGGACAGCATCACTCACAGATGTGGGTGTAAAAGAGATGGGTGTAGGTTGTTTCGTCTGCTGCACCTCGTGCCGCCTGCGGTAGTTCTCCCGCTGCTCCTCCAGCTTCTTCTTGATGAGAGCACCCTGCATTATGGACTGCGTGTGCGCCACGAGCTCGCGCGGCGACGGGATGCGCGCGGGGACGCCTGGGAAATACAACATTTTTTTTTATAATATACAACACAAAAGACAAATATTATTATTTGCAAAGTGAAAAAATTCTAGTTATTTTTAGGAAAAATATACATACATATGTTATGTTTTGTATACATAAATTTGCATATGTAAAGTTATTAAATTTAAAATAACTGTTTTTAATATAATGATATTACTGCTACGAATCTATAAAATTATTCATCTAATTAAAAGTACAAATAGACAAAATTTTGACATAAATTATTTGTATTTCTATCCCAGCTGACCAGAACTTTAATGTTGTTTATGATATGAATTTACTTAAAAACCCCATAGAAAAATATTTACAAATTTTCCTGAATCTCTCGACTTTCCAGACAACTTTTCCAATTTTTCTCCCTCAAAAACCTATGTCAGATTAATAGGAACATTTATAAAAAGACAAATAAAATCAGTCCAGACATATGCAAATGATTCGCTACCAACCAGCAGCGATTCGTTTTGACCGCAACTTCCAAAAAGAAGGAAGCTATCAAGTAAAGCTGGTATTTATTTATACATATATAAATTAAAAAACAAAACACTATATACAACGAGCGATCTACCTGGATGGTGCACTGTGAGGGTGTTGGGACTGGCCGCCATGATGGGCGACACGCAAAACGCTGCGTCCGGGCAATTGTATGACGGTATTAGTACTACTCACTAGCTTTATTACATGTTACTTTACAAAAATATATTAAATGTTAGTTATTATATCAATGTTATGTAAAAACATTCTATAATATTAAATACATATACAGACCCATATTTTTAAAAAGCATTTGTCCACAAACATATTTTAATTCCTGTCCTATTAGTTAAAACATTTTAGCATAACAATTGATATAAATTTTAATATATTAATTTGGATAGTTTCATAGCATACAATAAAAAAAACGTTTATATATTATAAAGTAATAAATATGATCATTACCTGGATGTGGTAATGGCGACAGTCTGAGCGGTTGGTGGTGGGGAGGCACCACTAGATGCGCGGGAGGAACGCCCGTGGGTAGAGGAGAACCGCCCATTTGCTGTAAAGTAATAGATAAATCAATTACATTATATTAAAGTCATAATATTTTCGAAAAGATAATAAAAAATAGAACAGAACTGAAACATTTTTTTACTTTCATTTTAAACAGTTATATTTAATTATTATTGATGACTAGTGACTCACCTTCGCTTCGCTCGGGTTCATCCCTAGATACTTTTTTACGGTTAGTATGGAATAGATATAATATATATATATATATATATATATATATATATATATATATATATATATATATATATATATATATATACTACTTAAACTTGACGCATTTTTGTAGATGGGTAATCTGAAATAGTTATTCCCATAGAAAATAAACAGTTTCGAACTTTTCGATTTCCCAGCTGTTCTTATGGGTTTTCCCTATATTCTTTTTAAATTTTTAAACCACCCCTGACACACCCCCAACAAAAGAAAAAAAGAATTATTAAAATCGGTCCAGCCGTTTTTGAGTTTTAGCGAGACTAACGAACAGCAATTAATTTTTATATATATAAGATTATTTTGATCAATATATAGTTTTTTTTGAATATTTTACTCCATATTTTAGTTCCCACAAACTATATAAACGAGGTTATTGTTTTGAATTGGCAACACCTTCATTTACATTTTTCAACTTCAACTTTATCTTCTAATATACATATATTAATTTAAATAAACTTCAAGATGCTTTAATAACATAAAAAATAGTCCAATTAATATCTGGCTGAACGCAACCTCATCTTTGTCCATTAACGCTCAAAATTAAAAATAAATACATATGTATATAAAAACAAAACACCCACCTGTCTCTGTTGATGAGTACGCAGTATGGTGAGGAGCAGTTCACGGTGGCGGCTCTGCAGACCAGGGTTGCCGAGCTGCTGCATCAGGTTCTGTACTGTGATCTCGCCTGCTTTTAATCCTATATATAACATATTTATTTCTAAAAACTCAATAATAACATTAATACACATTATTAAATATTTAAAAGAAACTAATTTTTATAGTTATAATAAACAAATGACTATAAATTACTTGCAAACCCCCCCTTGATGTATGGAGTTACTTTTAAGCTTTTAAAATATATCTATGCAATAAAATACGTCGATCCGTTACTCGTTTCTAAAAAAAAAAGGATCTTTAAAAAAGAAGTAAAGTTAAACAAGTTCTGTAAAAAGGATAAAGACAATATTTCGCACTGGTGCTATTAGAAATTATAAATAATAAGTACTGATAATACACAATAATTAATAACATTTGTAAAAGTATGTTTTGATAAGGCTCTGGTAGCCCAGTGATAACGCGCTCGCTTAGAAATCCCGAGGTTTGAATTGGGTTCAGATCCCCGTCTCGGACATCTGATATTCTGATGTACGAATCATTTCCAACATGATTACCACTTGTCTTACAGTGAAGGAAAACATCGTGAGGAAGCTTACATGTCTGAGAGAACCTAGCAAGGCCTATGGCATGATACCCCTCGTATTGAAGGGAGGCCCGTGTCTAGCTGTGAGATGTTAAAAATGGATGTATAAGCATAAAAATCTGTATAGATTAGAAACATTCTATTTTAGTGATATCAGATGATAATACAATAATATTATATATTTCTATTACATTATATAATAAAATACATGCAGTATTATATACCGTGTATAATAGCTTGAGCCTCTGGTCGCTGCAGCAAGTCCCTGTCGGAAGGTTGCGCCATGGAGCCCATACCTCCCATTCCACATTCACCTGCAGCTTGTTGGCGCTGGAACAAAACATATCTTTACAATAACATATTTTTACTATACTGTTTTTTTTAAAATATATATGGAAAAAATTTGTGCTATTTTTTATACTATAAAAAGTAGATACTCAATTTCAATGTATTTTCAGTATTTATTAAAAAAAACATTACAATTATTAAAAACATTTATATTTTTTTCTTATAAAAATATTTTCCGGAATAAAAGAAAAATCCATACATACCTGCTGCACCTGCAGGAGCTTGTATAGGAGTTCCTGCGGGATGTGCGGCGCCTTCTGCTGCTGCTGCTGTTGTTGCTGGTGTTGTTGCTGCTGTTGCTGCTGCTGTTGTTGCTGTTGTTGTTGCTGTTGTTGTTGTTGCTGTTGTTGTTGCTGTTGTTGTTGTTGTTGTTGCTGTTGTTCCATGCTCTTGCTCAACATCTGGATAAAGTTAGAATTAAGATTAGAAAATATTATGCTGGTACAGATATACAGATAACACTGCCTGTAACACATAATTATGCATATGTACACATATATTCTTTGTACACATATATTTCACTATGGTGGGGCCATTATAGGCAAGCTTTAGTATAACTGTGGAAATGATATATGGGACAGTTATAATATATTGGCAAACATCGTTTAAAGGCTCGAATTAGGGCAAGAGTTCCCTCGCAAGGGCAAGTGCAGTATAAAAATCATACTGTAATAAGCAAAGGCAGTTGCCACTCGCCAATAATCTTAGCAGAAATCACGCCAAATGTCGTCAATTCATTGATGTTTAGAAGTTAAACCATTGTAGTGCCATCTCATGACAAGATATTAAATCCGTCAACCCTGAAGCCGCTTCCCGACTATCATATAAAAGTACAAATGACATTCGGGAGCATCTCCCCGCATCTCCCCCCGGACTATTGTCCTATCTAGTGTCTAGACGTCTCCGTTAGACGACTGCATGGATTTATAAACTGTGGGCAACGAATTACGATAAAATAAAATGTGCATGTGTACTTACGTACGCACATAAGAAGTTATACTTCTATGGCGTAAAACAACAATAATAGCTAAAGGTTTCATCCCGTATGTCACAACTTTCTATTTGTAAAAGGAATGCAGCCTTCATCATGTCCCTTTCATCTAACTTCATCATGTCGCTTTTCGGCTGTCAGTGTGCGCGCGAATTGTAAAAATTTTACTCTCATATTTTTTTCCAAACGTGCCAAAAAAAATATAACTTCAAAAACAACAACCTGTAGTAAGCTCATAGGCTGAGGTTGCGGCTGCGGCTGCGGAGGTTGCGGCCGCGGCGGCTCCGCTGTCACCGCGTGCCCTCCAGACACTTGCGCCAACTGGAAATTTTTACATTTAATTATTTGTATTCAGCCCTTTTTAATGTCACACAGCTGGACATGACCCTTCCGTCAATACAAGGGAGATCAAGCTATGCCCACCACGCTGGCCATATTTTATTTCACCCTAAAACGAACATGCACATGAAAATATCAGGATAGAGACCTGGTATGTAAACCAGCTTCACTCGGTTTCCTAAGCGAGCATGTTACCACTGCGCTACCACTACATTTAGTTATTTAATAGTAGCCAAATATCCTCGCTTCACTCGGATGTATCCCTAAGAATCTTTTTCATATATTTTATTGCTTTATTTCACTGTTTAACTCATTGTATGCCAATAAAGCACCTTGAAAAAAACATTTATAGCTTGGTAATGTAAATTCCTATTCATGAAAGACTTTTCAGAATCATATCAATAGTTTCAGAGATTACCCAACACACAAAATTTACCTCTTTATAATATCAGTGTAGACTAGTGACTTTCCCTTGTTCGGTTGCAACCCTGGGTACAACCCTGGGCAACCTATGTGTCACTCCGGGTCTTAATCTGTCTGTGTACTTTTGATCCAAGCCCAACCAGTTGTTTCATCGTGAGGAGTAACAAAAACATTTACAATAGTCCTATTAGTGTTTACAAGAAGGGTGCGTTATGTTTTGATATTAGATAGCCTATAAGCTTCTTTAAAAATCTAATATATAAATATATCGTGTCACGGTGTTTGTGGTCGAAGATTAGTAGTTTCTGAGATTAGCGCGTTAAAACAAACAAACAAACAAACACTGCCTCTTATTCTTTCTTATTATTAGTATAGATTTGCATAGAATAATAAAACAAATCAATCTCACAAGTCGTTTAAAGGCAGACAGGTCGTGGTCGTGCGCGGGCGGCGGCTGCGGCCTCAGCCGCGCCTCTAACTCTTCTAGACTGTGTATCTTTCCACCCATCGAATTGATTTCCGCTAAAAAATAAGAAAATATTATATTATATAAATACTAAAGACCCACCCTCGCTTCGCTCAGGTTCGTTCCTAGGTACGTTTTGACGCTTAGTATGGAATAGTTTTTTTTTAAAGATTTTTTTTCGTGAATTTTTTCGATGTTTTAATAGTTATTTTGTTGTTCCTATGGAATTCTTGTGGGATGAAGACAAATCCATCAAAACAAAGATCATAAAAATTGGTCCAGCACTTCTCGAGTTATAAGTGTTGTAACAAACCCGACTTTGATTTATATACAGGGTGGATTTTTGAGACGGGACAGTAAAGGCAGGTACCTTAACTGCTATAGTTAAAGGAAAACGTTCCTAAGAAACCATCCATAACTTTTTGAGATTTTGGAAAAAATGTACAGTCAGCGAAAAAAATGCTAAAATACCAAAAAAAATAATTTCTGTCAATCGATCCTATTTCATGTAGGGATAAAAAGACTATTGGACCATTTAAAGTATGAGTACTAGAAATGACAGAAATCGCCTAAATCTTTTCCCATACATTTTGTAGGGAAAAACGTTTAATCAACTCGAAATATTTTTTGTTGCCAAACGGTCCTATTTTTTAATGTGATCAAAAGACCTTTTGAGGCCAACTGAAGTTTGCGTACAGAAACTACGGTAAGTCACAACACCGGGTTTACACGTAGGCATTTTATGCAGCGGGCATAAGATAAATTTTTTTAGTAGTTTCTGTACTCAAACTTCAGTTCATCATCTAGGACGATATTTTCATGGTAACTAAAAAAAAAAGGTTTTTTTTGGCACACCCTAATATATATATATGATGTTCTCCTGACCGATTCCGGCCACGGCGGCCAATCTCATTGAGACTAGCCAACTGCGCAGGAGATATTATAGTGCACAAGTGTACGCGCAGACACAAGTGCACTCTCTATTCCTGTCACTCTCATACTCCGGTGGGACGACACGAGACACGACCGGTGAGAGTTAAGGCGCAGGACCGACGGCTTTACGTGCTCTCCGAGGCACGGGGGTGAAACACCGCCAACTTCCCAACTCCGGGCTGTTACTGAGGCTTGCTATACAGAAAGACTCAATAACTAAACTTGGCCCGACCCGGGACTCGAACCCAGGACCTCAGGATGTGCAGCCGTACATGCTAGCCACTACACCACCGAGGCAGTTAATATATATATATATATATATATATATATATATATATATATATATATATATATATATATATATATATATATATATCTAAGAATATTATGTACATTATCTATGTACATTAATATTTCTATATACATTACGTAATTACTTGTATCACTCTAGCCTTAGTCACGTGACTACATGATTGTACGAGATGCATACCAGAGCGCTGCTCGGCGTCGGCGCCGGCGCGCCGCAGCAGGTCCAGCAGCGAGGGCGGCGGCGGCGCGGGCGCGGCGCGGCCCAGCGGGAACGCCGGCTCCGGCGCGGGGGGCTCGCGGGTTGAACTGTCTAAATCTGTTCATTTTAAATATTTTATTAGTAAAAACTATACTTTGGTCACGACGCAATGTTCAGTTTCATCGAGACTAGTTTATAGAGAGTGTGAAAGACGACGATAATGCCATCTGCTGGAGAAAAACACAAGCAAAGTGATGGTAATCAGCATTAGTTTTGCATTACCAGCGTTTTTTATTTATTTTTTTTTTATTTTATTTTTTTTGTTAAATAAAATAAGTGTTTGGGATGTCTTAATCAAAAGTATCTTGCTATATTCGTGGCTGTTCAAATATGCCGTAAAAAATTATACGCAGTTGAAATTTTATCGTTTCCCCGAAAGTTCATTGAACACTGCGTGGATAACCTTCAAACGTCAAAAATGAAAAAACACAGTAAAAAATTGCAAGTGAAGTCTTCTAATTATTTTTTTTTATTAATTTTAATTATTATTTTGTGTTTAATCAATATGATACTACAGTTGGCAGATATTAGACAAGTTCTAATTTTTTTTTCTTAAAATTGATTAATAATAATCAATACCATATTGTTTGTGCGTTTGTCTGTAGCGGCAGGTGATTAAGTAAAGCAATAATTTGGAGGAAAGGATAGAAGTGACTTCAGTATTAACCCTGATTTTCTTACTCCCTTCACTTTATATAGGACTTATAGTAGAAAAGCACAAGTTCACTTGTTTAATTCGTGGAAAGACAACTCGATACTATCAGTGAGAAAAAAAACAAAACTGAGTTTAAGATACTGTCCGATGTACGAGGGAGTACACACTACTAACTTTCCAACTATGGAATGTTACTCTAAGTATTTCTGTCCGAGGCGGGACTCGAACCCAGGGCAACCTCTAGAATACCGAGACAATCACTACGGACGGTACGGTACGGCAATACGGTAACGGTACACTGACCGTCGATCATGTTGTGCATGAGCCGCTCGTAGTGGCGGTCGGAGGCGGTGGGCGCGGGCGGGCTGTCTCGCCGGAACCAGCGGCTGAACCGGCTTCCCTCCGTCTCGCTGCCGCCATTCTGTAAACAATCGAATTAATATTGATTACAACTTAAAATATTTGCTAAAAATTGTATTGTATTTACTTTTTTCAAATATAATATCAAATAAAAAATATAATAAATATTATAGATGTTTTTTTGTATGTAAGTGCGTATGTTTGTCACTGCAGCTTAGTTATAATTTTAAAACAAAAACAGTAATGTATGAAATTCTTGGAAAGAAGTTAAATGAGCGCAAATTGATTTTGCTGGTAGCTATTAAAGAACAGAAAAAAAATTAGTTAACTATTCTAACACAAAATAAAAGTTTCTTTTAACCGAATCGAATATAACATTTTGCCTTTTTATAGTTGCCTCAATAAAAAATAATATATCAAATGGAAATTAAAAAAAAACTACTCACAGTAAGGACATCAGGTATCGAGTCAAATTTAAGGAACTCATCCAGATTGAAGTCAGGCTGCTCGGGCGGCTGCGGCTGCTCCTCAGTCTTCAACTCCACACCTGAATCCTTATCCTAAGAAAGTTTATAATTACAATACATTATAAAATTCAACTAATCTTTATATATATACATTTTTTCTGTATGTGTGTATACCACGGAACTCCTCTTTAACAGCTGGACTGATTTTGATGAAATGTGAGTGTTTGAGAGGTTCCTTGGATAGTTTAGATTCACAACTGAACCCTGCACCCCTGGTGGTGCTGCAATCCTGTCCTGTCCTGTCCGAACATTTAAACAATTTTTGTGTACATGTAAATGTCACTGATTTCCTCATAAACGGCTGGACAATTTTAATAAAATATTTTTTGTGTGTGTGCCTCATAGTATTTATTTTATTGTCGACATCAATTATATCGCCCAAACGAAAAACTAACGTAGGGGCAGGACAACGTTTGTCGGATCGAGAGGATTTTTTATGTTTATTGTACATATAAATATGTAAATTTTATTTAAACGAATCCGGAGTTATATACATATATAATGCTTACATTGCTGTTATTGAGCGAGTCCGCGTGCGCGTGCGGCGGCGGCGAGGGCTCGGCGTGCCAGCGCTCCGGCGACCTCGACCCGCCGTTGTTGTTCCACTTCTGTACATAATATAAAATAAAATAAATAATTTTTTTTTAAATCATTTTAGTAATAAAAAGATTTTTTATTTATTAAGATTTAAATTTAAGAATAAATAGTACAAAAGACGACCCTATCGCTAAATTAGCAATCTCTTCCAGGAAACCTTTGGACAGAGAAAAGAAACTTCTTTTTTGGGAATCGATAAGGGGTGCAATCGATCAAAAGTGGCAATAGATGACTTGCCCTAATTTCGTTCGAGTGCACCTGTAGATGTCTAGCAGTAGGTTATGTGATATTCCAAATGCATGTCTTCTCCTACATCAGTCCAGCCGTTTCAGCGCAACAAACATACGCAAGTACAAACTTTTGTATTTATAAAAGTAGTATGATAATTGAAGTAGTCCAATCAATAGGCAGCAGAGATCAACAACCTTTTTAGATTCTGGGTTTGTCCAAGTTACAGCTGTCAAAAAATTCTCAGAAGTAAATCAGGCAAAGGTTTTAAAATATAACAATATATTTTTATTCATGTTTGACACGTTTAAAAATTTCGAGTAACCAATTGAATTAAAAATTAATAAAAAAAATACCCAACTTTTCATATACATTGAAATAAATATTGTCTAAAAAAACTATGTCACATTTCAAATAATCAATCTAAGAAACTAAAAAATAAAATACTCTACAGAACGCACATTAATATTATATTTACATATTATTTGGTTATAACACAAATCAAGTATGAACATAATATCACAATACCTCATTCTCCTTGTTACTACTGGGTCCGTTCTTATTATTGATGGGCTCGTCGAAACCCCGCAACTCGATCGTCTCCAACTGAGATGTAGGCCCTCCACTAAACCTATATGGATAATTACACATAATATACTTAATAGGGGAAAAGGAAAGAAGAAAAAAATATTATTATTTATTATATATTTTTATAGATGCCCGTATAGTGTACATCATATTTAGCCCTTTTTAACGTCCCACTGCTTCACGGCGAAGAGATCAGGCTATAGTCCGCCACGCTGGCCAAGTGCAGGCATACTGAGCATGTCTCACGACAACCTGCTAGGTTTTCTCAGACATGCAGATTTCCTCAAGATCTTTTCCTTCCTCCGTAAGACAAGTGGTAATCATGTCAAAATATCAGAAGTACGAGATCGGGATTTGAACCCGCTTCATTTCCTCAAACGAACGTGTTACCACTGGATCACCAATGCCTTGTATACCCTAGGTAATGATAGCATTCGCAAATATTAAAACCCAAAACCAGGTACTCTATCAGAAATAAATTACACTAAAAAATCATGTATATAAATATTACATATTCATATCATTCCAAGGTATTTACAGTACGGACATACAAGTCAAACGAATCGGTAACATGTATTTCAAAATAAAACTATCTTTTCGGATTATTTCGCGAATTTATTATGATTTTTGGTTCCCGACGTTTCGATTTCTTTACAGCAATCATGGTCACGGGAGAGACTAAGGTGTTAGATGTCTAAATGATTTTAAAATCGGGAGTCGGGAACCAAAAATCATAATAAATTCGCGAAATAATCCGAAAAGATAGTTTTATTTTGAAATGTCAAATATTCGCGTGAATCTAAGAAAGTATTACGGTAACATGTAAAAAAAAGATTATAATTACCATTCTGGTTCATCTTCCTTCTCAAATCTTCGTTGAGAGAAGCGACCACCAGATCTACGGTTATCCTCCCTGTAACAATATATTGTATTAGTTTATATCATCTATAAATATACTGTTGATATTATAAATATAAAATTGTATATATATTGTGTATGTAATAGCGATTTACCCTCGATACGCTTCGGGATTGTCCCTAGATAAAAACAAAACTATCCCACGGGAACTCTACATTTTTCCGGGATAAAAAGTATCCTATATACTATTTCAGACTATAAAACTATCTCTGTGCCGAATTTCACCCAGATCCGTTCAGCCGTTCTGGCGTGAAAGAGTAACAAACATCCATCCAACCATCATCACAAACTTTCACATTTATAATATTAGTATGTATTTATATCGACGTAATTAAATTATTTATCGCGAAACTAAACAATATAATATCTCTGAATTCTCCGAAAAATACCAAAAGCAACCTTAATACGGATCGAGTATATGTGACAAATTAACGAGAAATCCAACATATTTATTTATAAATCAACAAAAAATACATATTAGTGTTTTTTTTTAATCTACTTTAATTTGCGCAGAAAACCAATGAGTAAGTATTCAAATATACGAACCTATCACGTTGTTTTTCGTTGTTAAATCGATCGTCCCGTTCCCTCTTGATGTCAGAGGTGTAGGAGTCTCGGGTGAACGAGCGACGGTCGAACCTGCACATAATATATTATATTAATAAATAATAATTGAGCCATTTTTTGAAAACTCACTACGGGCCTTTTTTCAAAGCGAGGGGAATCAGGTCATAGTCCTAAGTCCTGCTGCGTAATGCTTTCTTTTAAATAGACATTCACATATTGAAAACAACTATGTATTTGTAATATTGAAATTTATGTTTAAGACATATTCGTACCAAAACAGTGGCATTTTAAATTGTAATTAAAAATATAATACATTTTCAAAACTGTTATTATACATGAGTGCATGCAGAAAGAAACTTATAGTGTTTTTAGATCAACTAATTAAGATGAAAATTAGCAAGGCTTCAATCAAATATATCAACATTAGCTAAGAACAACATTAATACAACATTTTGAAACAATGTGCTCATTAAAATGCATACGTTTTGAAATATAAAAAAAAATTGACAACGCCAAAAAAAAATATATATTGTGTGTTCAAAATATATGAATTACATTCAAATTTTAAGTAATACTATAAAAAAATGTTTTAAAAGAAAACTATCAAATGTGTATATTACAAGACGTCCGCGATAAACAATAGCATTCCCAAGGAAGATTGATGTCAGGCAGGAGGCCGGTCGTAAAACTTTGGCCAAATCCTATAAGCAGTACGGAAGATGTACTGCGCCGACGCCAAGTGATTGAGAAATGGGCAGGTAGATGATGATATGTAAATACTAAATATGTAATATTAGACATGACCCCACATGTGTGTACTCACCCTCCATTAGTGCGTCGATCGTCTCGCTCGCGGTCGCGGTCGCGGTCGCGCGGCGGGCGGTACGGCTCGTTGCGCACTTCACGCGTGTCGCGATTGTCGCGATTGTCACGAGTGTCGCGTGTTTCACGAGTGTCGCGCGTGTCGCGAGTGTCACGAGTGTCGCGCTTATCGTGCTCGGCGTCCTCCCAGCCACCGGCAGGCACGTCGCGCACCATGATGCGACCGGACCCGATGCGTCTGCCCGCTGTGGGCATTGTGATAATTAGAATATTGAAGATGTTCCTTCAGACTTTATTTCGGTCACAACGACCAATCTTTAATTCAATTCTTTTATTTTGTGACTTCTAGGAGTGCCATTTAGGCACAATTTACTTCGCCAATGTCGTGTAGAATGGAGAAGACACGTTATATATAGAATGATCGGTAAAAAAGAAGAAAAAAACTCTAGATCTGATTAGCGACCAATCTTACTAATAGACATGAATGTACTGAATACTTATGACGCAGATACTATTGCACTCTATAATTCTTTATAATATCATATGTTTGTAGGCAGCAATATACAATACGATGTTTAGTCTTAAAACATGCATCACCTGTGTCTGCCGTTTCTCAAGTGTTTGATATAGGCCGTATCAAATAAAATATTTACTTATGGAAAGTAAATCTTTATGAAATTAAATTCAAATATGGCCAAACAAATAATACTAAGATATTTTACACTATCGACTTACGCCAGCATCGCTCAAGTGCGTTACTATGTACGCGGATTTTGTTCACAATTTCATGGGTTTTAATTTATTGCGCGAAACCAAATTCTTTTTCTAAAAGTACCTACCCTGTTACTCCTTACAACATCAGTTATCTGCCAGTGTGAAAGTCCCGTCGAAATTTATCTAACCGTTTCGGAGATTAGCCGAAATAAACAGTCAGACAAAAATTTTAAAAATGGTTTTTTTATAAAAATATATCGTATATACTTTCATATGTTAAAGCTGTTATTTTACAAACACACACTTCAATTTTATTAATTTATCTGTATAGATATAGAAGATGTGCCTCACCCTGCTCAGTCTTCTGTATGGGCTGGTGGGACAGCGGCGAGTCGGGTCGCGTGCGCGCCAGGTGCGGCGGCGGCGCGGCGGCGGCGGCGGGCGCGCCGCAGCCCGACGTGAACGAGCGCCGCTGCGGCGACAGCACGATACCCGTGCTCGGCTCGCTCTCCTTGCGCACGCGCTCGCGCGGGTCCGCCGAGCGGCGCTCGCGCTCGCGGTCGCGGCCGTACACTCCCTGATGGTCAAAAGCAATCTTACAGCAGGCAGTAGTAGCCCAGTGATAAAGCACTCGCTTAAGAAACCGAGTGAAGCGGGTCCAAATTCCGGGTCTCGCACCTCTGATAATTTCATGTGCGAATCATTTCCAACATGATTGACACTTGTTTTACGTTGAAGGAAGACATTGTAAGGAATCCTGCATGTCTGAGAGAAACTAGCAAGTTTTCGAAACACATGGAAGTCCGCCAAGCTGCACTTGGCCAGCGTATTGGACTTTGATCTAACCCCCGTTCTATTGAAAAGAGGCCCGTGCCCAGCAGTGGGAAGAAATAATAAGGTCTGAATACCATCTTACAGAGCTACAAGGATAACAGACATGCAATTTGAGCACATAGTTAATGTGATATATCAACAAAATCAAATAAAATAAAAGAGGGAAAAGTTAGAGAGTTACGAGAGATATTTTTTAGATATTTATTGATAAATTGTGATAAATGAATTTACTTAACTAAAGACTACTTACATTAATTTTCTATACAGTATGTTACAAAGAAACAAGTATATAAAGCCTTTAAGACGTCTAAAACCTTAGTGTCTCCCGTGACCATGATTGCTGTAAAGTGTAAAGCATTTGAAACGTCGGGAACCAAAAATCTAAATAAATCCGCGAAATAATCCGAAAAGATAGTTTTATTTAAAATATCAAATATTCGCGTAAATCTAAGAGAGTATTACGCACTTTACTTTAAATATTAATTGTTTTTAAAATATGTGTGTATATATTTAAAAAAAAAAATACATTACTTTATGGTTTTCATTTGGCGCATCTCCTCTAGCTCCCTTATCTTCTTCGTTGGGTGAATCGGAACGTCTCTTTAAAACACTGAAAAGAAAAATATCACAGATTAATAAAATTGTATAGACATTTGAGGTAGAAGAAAACCTACAGTTTTTAGAATGTTGTTATGGCATTGAGTCTATTTGATCGCAAACTATATCAAACACGACTAAACAGATTTTAGAGGAACTTTTCGCTTTATTTCAATTCGTCGATTCGATTCATAAGATAGGACTTGACTTCTTAGTTTTACACGCTTTAAATAAAAACGCCAGTAGAGCAAACAGGAAGAATTCAGAATAATATAATAAGGTAGGGAATTCGTTTGAGCAAACCAAGTTGCAGAGTACAATGGACATTATATTATACTAGAGCATATCAATCCGCCTACGCACGAACTTATACCATTTACCTACTCGCAGGCTGCTCCTCTATATCTATAAATAAATACGCTTCCGGGAATCACCTATCGATCCAGTATTTCATTATCAATGAATAGAAAAAAATAGCAAATATCTCAAAAAAAAAAAATATAAAATTTTTACTAGATTTTTTATTTACCTAAGTCATATCGAGAAAATACAAAAGAAACATCATAACTACAACTCACAATTCCATCTCGTCATCAATCTCTGCAACCCCTTCCAGGTCGTCCGGGCAAAAACATTGCAAATTTGTCAAGCTGTCGTCCACTGCGATGTTTTTATTCAACATCTTGTGTATGCAACTAGTTTAAGAGTTTCTGGAAAAAGTGCATATATTATGTTTTAAAGGTAATAGACTCACAGTGCGAGCGTCTCGTTGCCCGCGAACGCGTTCTCCAGCCCGCGTTTGACAAGTGGTGAATTACGCAAACGCATAAGCTCGTCGCGCGTGTAGGTGAGTGGGCGTCGCGCGGGGCCCACCGCCAGCACCGCCGGGTCCCCGCCCCCGCCTGCTCCACCGCTTTCTTCGTGACCTGCACAAATTGTTTTATTTTTATTTATTGTTTACTTGTTTTTGCCGGGAGCTGCGATGTCGATAAAATTGCCTATATCTAGTAGGGTATATATATATATATATATATATATATATATATATATATATATATATACTTATAAAATTTAATTTAAACTTTCTCTTGCTTCGCCCGGATATGTCTCTAGGTGCCCAACAATAGCCTGTGTGTTACTCCAGGTTATACTATGTCTGGGTACAAAGTTTCATCCAAATTTGTCCAGCTGTTTCAGCTAGAAAGAGGACATATTCGACCTCTCCCCCACGCATGTATGCATGCAATGCATTCCGAATAACTACATACCCTCGCTTCACTCGGATGCGTACCTGAGTGCCTAACAGTAGCCTATGTTCTACTCTTGGTCGTCTATATGTAGGTATATTAAATTTCATCCGCTTCTAGCTCAATCAATCCGCCTATAGCTGCCTTAACGTAAAACTAAAAAATATACATAAATATACTTTCGCATTTATAATATTAGTCCGATTGTGATTAATATTTATTTGGCAAGTTTGTTCTCAAGAGAAACCGTGGGTTCAATCATCGCACATAGCAAATGTTTTATCTAAGCAATTTTTCATCACCACTTAGTTAGCCCGTTTAGCATCGCGGGCACGCCGGCGTGTCAGTTAACAATTAATTTCTTAGAAATTATCCAGGAGGTGTTAAAGCAAAGAGTGTTTGAGAGCCGCCACCCAACACACATTGATAAAATAAAAACATTCTCAGGGTACACAATAAATATATAAATTACTATCATTCACATAAATATTTAAACCTATATAAGTAGTCATCTCTGAAGAGGAGATATAATTAAGTAAAAGGTTTGCGCGCAAAGGAAAGGTAAACAAGAATCTATATATAGGTATTTATATAAAAGCGAAAGGTCACTCACTTCACTCACTGAATAAGCTCGAAATCTCGAAAACTTCAGTTAAAAGGTAGGAAGACGTCAGCTAAGAACGGATGCTGTGACAGGGAAGTCTAAAGCTTCTAGTCAAAGTTTATATGAAAGTTCTATTTTTTCTAAGAGATATCATATGCTTGATATAAAGTTGAGTTATACTGGTTACACATAAATCAATTGCGCAGACAGAGCCGCGGGGAACGATATTTATTATTATTTACAACATCGATCTTAGCTTTAGAGGATGCAAGCACATTGAGAGGTCATCAAAATGCCAGCAGCAATGCAGCGTAGAGACATTTAATTTTGCTTTGTAAAGTAAAATGTAAAGGTTAAATTCCAAGCTACGACTATCTAATTAATATAACATTTTTTTTTTATCATTATGGGTTTTTAGGAGCCTTATTTTTAGGGTTCCGTAGCCAAAAGACAACTTCGTTAATCCGTAAAATTTCGTGCTGTCCGTCTGTCCACATGTCATTACTTTATTCGAAAACTATTAAACCTACATTGCTGTTTTTTATTTATTTAAAGTATTTTTATAACTTTTATACGTAGATAGTAAGTACATATATCTTTCAGTCTAACCGAGACCACGAACTGATGTAGGTAAGTGATAAGTATTTGTGGAGTTACAAATAAATTACATAAGTATTAGGTACTTTTATAGACATTTAGCTGTATATGACGAAATATTTTTTAGACTGAAAGTCTGTTACTCCACTAAAAAAGTATTTCTAGATTTTTTCAAGAAATTACACCAATAATAAATAATCTCAGCGATATTAAAATTTGTTAACAACATTATTTTCTAATTTCACAATCTGAACAATGATAATGTGCCAAATTCCTACAATTCCCAAATGATCAAGCCAATTTGCCAATAAATAAACATAAAAAATTTGTGCTATTTTATTTGTAAAGATTTCAAAACAAAAGTACTAAAATTCTGTAGAAAATGTGATTAAATATGATCGACCATATATCTTGTAATATTAAACGAGTCATTATTTTATATATGTACCTACATTTTATTTCGTTTATCTCGGGAACGTAACGATTTGGATCAAATTTTGTATGTGGTTTTACTTTTTTTAAGTAAATCTATATAGGTCTTATTTGTAAAAAATGTAATTTTCATCTTTTCTAAAAAAAACACAAAGCGAATCTCGGTCGCCCAGAAAAAAAATGACTAATTCATTTATCATATACTTTTATATATTTTTTTCCTCTTATATTTTAAAAACATGTAAAATATTAAAAAAAAGTGTGATGGCACTGAAATAAATATAACTGTTTATAGGGAGCTCACTTACGCCACGAAACACGCTTCACCCTTTTCGATGGCGGGCCGGCGTGCACCTTGGGCGGCAGCTGTGTCGGAACCTTTCTTAACGCACTTTGGTACTTCAGTAGGAAAGCGTGCACTGCGCATCTAACTGGCGACAAAATTTTCTCTACTGGCGTCACAATTCCCATAGCGGCTAACTTCCTCGCGCGCCGTTTAGACGCGCGGCTACCTGCCCTGCGCCGCCTTCTGCGGCCTTTCTTCGTCACTTCACTAGCAACTTCTTTGCTCACCATTTCGAAACCGGTGACGCGGCACAACAAAATGGCGCTTATAAAACTAACCTAACACTACACAACAATATATTATAACCGTAATAAAAATATTTAATAATTATTTAATTATATTAAATAAAACGAAAAATTAAACTAAAAACTTAAAACTAGGGTTGTCAGAGAGACAAAAAGACGCGCGATTCTACGTATAAACAAGATAGCCAGTATCCTAAACTACGTAGCAGGTGCAATTCGCGTAGATATGTAAAAGTAGGTATTGCAATTAGAAAAGAAATAAAACTTAGAGTTTTCAGAAACATCTACCGCGAGGTCGCGCAGCGAACGGTCACGTCTCAAAGACTGAGCAGGCCGCGCAGCGACCGTTGCTAAATTCAGCATAACTACCCTCAAGTAATTTACAAATTATTCTATGCGATTCCAATGGTTCAAAGATACCCTAAAATCGAGTGTTAAAATGAATATATTACCTTTCCAATCGTAAAGATGTCATCTTTTATTTATTTTAATATTATTAAATATTTTATATGCACTTACGGAAGGAAGAAGAGCTTAGGCTACTTTATCACATGGTAATTTGAAGTCCAAATTTACTAATCTCGACTAGTAGTAACAGAGTTAAGACTTTACTCTCAATAGCTCACAATAGCTCCCAATATCAAAATAAATAATTTAGAAGATCAATCAAAAAAGTAAGTTTCTAAAACATGCGCGAATACGTTAAAAAATGTATACCTACTATAAGAAAATATTGATTGGTAATTAATTTAAAAAACCGGCCAAGTGCGAGTCGGACTCGCGCACGAAGGGTTCCGTACCATCATCTATAAAAACAGCAAAAAAAATCATGTCTGTTGTATTTGAGCCCCCCCTTAAATATTTGTTTTATTTTAATTTAATTATTTATTTCTAAAGTGAATATATAACTAAATATTCTCTAAATAGCGGCAACAGAAATACATCATCTATGAAAATTTCAACTGTCTATCACGGTTTATGAGATACAGCCTGGTGACAGACGGGCAGACAGACAGACGGACGGACAGTGAAGTCTTAGTAATAGGGTCCTGTTTTACCCTTTGCTTACGGAACCCTAATAAATAGATACCTTATGATATTTATATTAATATCAATATATAACATAAAAATCTTGTTACCCATACCTAAGACTACCTACCTATGTAGCAGCTAATGCATAATAGCGCTATTATGTAATATATTTAAGTGTACCAATCATATGTATATTATAATAGATTTGGTAGAAGCCTTGTACATGAAGATATAGGTATCCACCAACGCTGGGAAAGGGTGAAATTACTTTAATGAAATAAGTTTAATGAAGCGTAATATTCATCAAATGTTATCAGAGCTGTCTTTTAAGGATTCGCGAGACCTGTTCGTTGAATAGAATTAGAACTGAAGCCTTACTTCTTACTTTTTTCTACTGAACATAAACGTTATCTGCATTTAACTCACAAGTTTACATCAATTAAAATTGCAATTAAAATATTATTAACTTTAACATCTATACCTATAGATAAATAAAATTGAAGTGTCTGTTTGTAATTTCAAAATAACAGCTTTTTAAATAAATAAAATAGAAAAAAAAAAAAAAAAAAGCCTTTTATTTCCTCCAGAAAAATTCACGCTTACAAAAATTAATTGTTTTTAGTATCAAAAGTTTTAATTATACAAAAGAAAGTTTTAATTTAAAAAGTTAGATAAGTTAATAAGTTTTTAAGTTAATAGTTCCCGTTATTTTATGCAAGTTTTTAATACTAGATATTAAGTATATTATTCTGTAGGAACCCCTCTGCAGGTAAAGGCCTCCTCCAAATGTAGCCAATTTTCTCTGGATTGCGCTATTTGCATCCAGTTTGGACCCGCTATTCGTTTTATCTCGTCCTCCCATCTGTTGCAAGGTCTCCCTTTCTTTCTTTTGCCCACTGGCCCCCTCCATTCTGACACTTTTCTTGTCCATCTGTGATCTTGCAGGCGTGCTATGTGTCCGGCCCACTTCCATTTTAACGCCAGAGCTTGTGCTAAACCGTCTGTTGCTTTTGTGATGTTGCGTATTTTTGTATGTCTTATTTTGTTTATTCTCTTTATGTTTAGCATACTCCGCTCCATTCCTCGTTGGCACGTTATAATTTTTTCTTTGACATTTTTGTTAAACTTCCATGTCTGACAAGCATAGGTTAGGCATGGTATTTACACCAACAACAACAACAGCTTTTTACTAAGTGCATATGAAAGTGTACTTATAAGAAAAAAACAATTTTTCAAAATTTTGTCTTTGTTTGTTTCGGGGTAATGTCCGAAACGGCTGGACTGATTTTGACGTGACTTTTACTGGCAGATAGCTGATGTTATACGGAGTAACTTAGGCTACTTATATTTTAGAATAATAATTAGGGTCCCACTCAAAGAAAATAAAACGCACCTATGGACGAAACGAGGGTATGTCGCTAGTCTCTCTTAAAACTTTATCAAAACTTAGATTAAAAGATTATGTTCTCGGCTAATGACGAAAAATAACGTAAGTTTCAAATTAAATTTTCAAAATTGCTTTTAAAATACCACAAAGATTAGTATTTATCTTAAAGATCATAATAGGTATAGTAACTTAAATATTCTATTTTATACAAAACAAGTCGTATCATTGTATATCAGATAGGCCTATTTTTGTATACATAATTAACTGATAATAATTATCTTTTTCTTGTTGAATAGGTGAAAAGAGTTACGCATAATCTGGTTTCAAAATAATCGCAAAGGTTAAGAGTTCAAAACATAATACTGGTAACATTTAACAATACGTACATAATAGGGGAAGTTTCCCTTGACCTTCAATCCCAGCACCCTTCATGCAAACTGAAGGGCTGCTATTGAATTAAACTTGCACGCATTATGTCCTGTGCGGGACGATAACATGCGATATCTATCTATGGCATCTACATTCTAGAATAATTGTTTACTACTTTTAACGGATTTTTATATTTTAAGTCTTGAAAATAGACTTAATATTGTTCTTCCATAACACAATTTCTTCGATTTTTTTTTTAAATTGGAGGGACCGTAAGTTCGCCTGCAGTGTTTTGTCAAAACAAAATTTCACCTCTTGCGGGATCGAATTCGTGATTTCCGGCATATAAAACAGTGCCAGTCGGTCACGATTGGAATACTGTCAGAATAGATCTTAATTTTTAAAGGTAGATAAATAATTCGTACTAATATTATAAATGCGAAAGTAACTGTTTGTTAGTTATCTTTTCAGGAAAAAATGGCTAAACCGCTTTAGATGAAAAAAAGTATGGAAGTAGTTTGAGACCCTGGAAAGGACATAGGATAGTTCTTACCCCGGAAATCATCCCTCAAAAGGATGAAAAGGGGGGTTGAAGTTTGTATGGCGAATTAAATTACTAGAACTTTAATATATGAACACAAATAGAAAAAACGTAACGTACATAACGCGCGTATAAAATAAAGGTATGTATTAAGATTTTAGACATAATATTGAATATCTTTATGAAAATGGAGTGATTTCATCTGTATATATTCATGGACTTATTTTGTTAACTTTATCATGACAAATCAATTTTTTTGCAATAAAACTTATATAGATTTTAGTGGATACTTATAATTAACGCAAAAGAAGGCTGAGGAGAGTTTCAAGTCAACGTGTATATTTTCGTTAAATGTATATGCGACCACGCATAATTTATTAGAGTAGGTAATACAAATTCGATGTTTTTTTTTTTAATTATTGATTTTGATGTAAACATGTAAGTTTTAATATTTCAATCTGAAAAATAATATCTATCTATTATCCTATTATCCACTAAAGTTAGCTTCCCAATTTGAAAAAAAAAGTCATAAAAATATGATAAGAACCTTTTCACAAAAACCTAACTAACGAAAAGAGCAACTGAAAGGTAGAAATTAAAATAAGCCTTTAATCTCAATAACTAAGGTCCTTAGTACTTAACTATTATAGAAATAAATTGGTTGAATAACTTGTTAAAAAGTTACTGTACATAATAGTTATGTAAAGGAAGCTTGACATAATATTATGTCATATTTTGCATATATTCAAAAAGCATTACATAATACTTTCTTAGACCTACGCAAATATTTAAATAATACTATCTTTTCTGATTATTTCGCGGATTCATTTTGATTTTTAGTTTCCGACGTTTCGAACGCTTTACTGCAATAATAATCACGGGAGAGAGTTCCCGTGACCTTAAATTGCATCCGCGAAGTAATCCGAAAAGATAGTTTTACTTAAAAACATTATATAATTAACAATTGTCTTATCAACACAATAGTATCAGCAGGTGGATATTTTATAAGCTCCATTGATTTATTTACAAACACACAATCAATACTATACTATATCAGTGATTGACTATAATCATTTTGATTTCAATTTTAATCTCTGTAAATCATTGGATTTAGTGTTGACAAATTCTTACTTTCAAAAATTTTATAAAAAACTTATAAATGATCGACAATTCCATTCTAATAATCCTACTAATATTATAAATGCGAAAGTTTGAGATGTATAGATGTATGTTACTCTTTCACGCAAAAACTACTGAATGGATTTTAATTAAACTTTACATTAATATAGCTCATACATCAGAATAACACATAGGTTACTTTTTATTCCAAGAAAATGTACGGTTTCTATGGGTTACATTTGTTTATATATTTCAATAGGGACGAACCTGAGCAAAGCAAGGATGAGTAACATTATAGATTATATATTATGATTATAGAACAGTAAAACTAAAAACATAGTTGATAGGTTATAGTATACTATTTCTTACATGGTTGTAAATTCCCTATTTCAGATATTAACCGTCTTTATATAGGATTATTAGGAGCATTAAAAACTGTATTATGTATGTAAAATATAAGGCACAGACTGTTTCTTTGTAAAATAAAAGAACGGAGTAGAAAAAAATAACATATTTTTTTCTAATAAACAATTTCAAACTCTTTATACAAACCTTATTTGGGAGACTTTCTTTTACCTGCCGTTTTAAGAGTTCACAAGCAATCAACCAAATGAAAAAGTTACAAGAACTCATGCAAGTTATTTACAAAAAAAGAACATTTTTTTTTATACGCCAACCATATTTATCTATATAAAAAAAGTTATTAATTTTAGCACCTTAGGAAGCATTTTTATATTACTTAGTAATGATTCTTGTGTTAAAAATATAGTGCGTATAAATAAATAAATGCATGGGTGGTTAAGTAAACCAACCAAAATCATTTTGTTAGTATCATAGAAAGGTTTGGAATATATATATTTATACGGTAAACTAAATATATATTATGATATAATTTTTTTGTATCATAATCCTACTAATATTACAAATGCAAAAGTTTGTAAGAATGTATGGATGTATGTTAGTTGCTCTTTCACGCCAGAACGGCTGAACGGATCTCGATTAAATTTGGCACAGGTATAGATTATAGTCTGGAATAACGCATAAGCTACTTTTTAGCCCAGAAAAATGTACGGTTCCCGTGAGATATGTTTGTTTTTGTTTTGCTTGTTTTAGTTTAGAAATAAATGCAGTTACTACTATACAATTATATGTAATTAAATATATTGTATATGTTAGACTTTTTCTGTATTGGAATGATATTAAAATTACTCAATGTCAGATTTAGAAATTTGGCCTACTTTAAATCTTCACTAATAATAAAGTATAAACTGTGCTATGTGCATTCATGCATTAATAAAAAGGACAGATTTAATTTAAAATATTAACTGACTTTATACTGTAATAGATTTGATTAAGTATTCATCTCTACAAACATCTGCTGTATATTTGATACAATAACTTTCTATTAAACAGTTGTCTTGAATAATTATTTCAAATTTTGTTTTTATTGAATTTAATTTTCATCTCAGATTTTTTTTTTAATATATACCTTAATAACATATATAAGCTGTAACAATTTAATTTTTCAAAAAGGTAAGTTCCTTTTTAGATAGATAGTCAGTTTATAGTACTTTATTAGGATCAACAGGCCTACTTTCATCATAAAAATAACTGTACACACAGGCTCATATCAAAACAACTGTAAATGGAGTATTTCATTACATATTCATTATGTCTATCCTACTAAATCAAATGTCAAATACTTTATATTTTTATGTACATAACATTGTCATAAATCATTGTATGTTATTTTTTTGACTTTATTATTATAACTAAGTCACTTTAAAATTCTTATTTCCATTGATTTAGAAATATTTTCATATTGATATGTAAATATATTTAACATAACAGTATAGCAAAATTTAATAGTAACTGTTTATAAGACAATGTAAAAGTTAACCTTAAAATAAGCAAAGTTTTATAAGAACCTAGTCATCATATAGGTATTTTAGGTGATCCATATTACCAAAATATTTCAATTAGTTTTAATACAATAGTTATATAGATGATATGAGATAGTTATATGATAGCATACTTTCTGATATGTACAGAAATTATAATAGTTTATATTGTAGGCTATATAATTGTCTTGGAATCAAATTCATCGAAGAAAGTCCAGTATAGCAAAATAAGGAAATACACGGAAAAGTAATGAGGCAAGAAATATTGATAAGAATTTAGAGAAAATATTATATAGGTATGTGTTTCTGTAGTGGTTGATTCGCAGTGAAATCTATGTAGAAGTACAACTACAAAGTTGTTTGTTTTGAACTCTTCAAAACATTAACATTTACATTCTAATTAAATAATATAATGGTTAATATGCATTAGCGGACTGGAGACTCATTAGTAGCTCCGATAGGGCTCAAATTAGGACGTCTAAATTTGAAAGTAGATGTATTTAGAAATTCAAATAAGCTTTTAGCATTTGTGCTTAAAAAAAGAAGGTACTTTTAAAAATATTAAGCAGACGGTTAAGAAAATATTATTACCTGATTGGTTACAGCCATTCGTCTGGCTTTCGTCCGTTGGTTTTTCTTTCAATGAAGACAATAGGTTCACAGCTGACATAGCTTGCAATCGCACACAATTTCTCAGTCTTCGGTCAATATATTAACTCTACTATAATTCTAAAATAATCTATACAATATTTACAAAAGTTTTGAGGAAATTATTCTATCAACTAGGTATTGTTTATATCACAGACTTTTCGTTTTTCACTAAACAATACGGATCAAAACGTCCACGCACGAAAATACTATCAATATTTACAAGACTATAAGAATAATAAACTTATTTACACATTAAAAACTAACGTTTAAAATCTACTTTTAACAAATACTCTCTAGCGGTCACAAGGTGTTCATAACTAAAAGAATTTATCAGTTTTCGATGCAAAAATATATAAAACGTCCGCCATATGCCTTTTGAGACCTGTATTATTAGACCAAATTCCAAACACAGCATATATGTATATAATACCCAGCTACATCAAGATAGTCTTGATTTGTCTGGCTTATATCCAGTTGCCATTGTTTAGTTTTTTTAGATAAAACGGCATTCCGTATTGTAGGTTGATTATTGAAAACTTAGCGTGATATAATAAAAACTATATTCATATTGTTACAATTCTTAAATTGTACAATTGCAGACTGTTTAAATTTAACTTAATCTTAAAATATTTTGAGATTAATATTATTCTTGAATGTGTTTTCTGTAAACCGGAGCGTGCAGAGAAAGAAATGGAAATAAAATAAGCACATCAGATACTTTTCATTTATTTCCTTATTTATCTGTGGTGTTTACGTCAAATCGAAAAACAGATAAATTACTAAATTCTAAAATACTCCATCAATGGCGTATGTTGTGGTACATAAATTGAGTGGTCAAAAGTTATTTGTAAATTTCTAATTGTGTGTTAATATTAAAATGTCTATAAAATGGACTAGTAATCACAGTGAAACTGGCATTTTACGTAAAAGTGAACCTAAAGAGAAGAAAGAAGAGTTATTCGTGTTCGGCTATTCGTGCAAACTCTTCAAGGATGATGATAAAGCCCTGCACATTGATCAAGGCAAACACCTCATTCCGTGGATGGGGGATGAAACGTTGAAAATCGACAGGTTCGATCCGTTTTTTACTATAAGACTGCTAATTGTGGCGCTAAAAAAGTTAAAAAGTATAGTAAATAATCAGAAAATATTAATTTTTGGAAGATGCTAAGTATTTCGCAGAGAATATTGAACGTTCCCGTTGTGGCGAGAAGACGGCGGAGATTGCCGTACCAGCGGCCGCTGTCTCGCATAATGTTATGGTGACTTCCTCCGGTGGTATGTATAACCTAAAAAGGCATTCTTGCGTACGTATGATAAACATATTTGTATAGGTCGTCGATAATACACAAAACATAAATTGTAATATTTATTTACAATTTAAGGTTTTGTTGTTAAATACTAAGTATCGGTCATTTATTATTTTCCAATATATGAGAAATTTTAAGGAAATGTATGATGTACAAAATTATTATTTCTTAAAAAATGTTGACTGACGTTATTTTATACATATATAAAATCGTAGTGTACTATTATGCCAGCAATTTCAATAGCAGCATAAGGAATTAATAATTATAAGTTTTATGACACTAAAAATATTTCTGTCCTCCAATGAGATTACCGTCTAATGGAGTCTTATGTTGACAGGTATGATGCAAGAGGCGCTCTTCATGATCTGTCAGCTTTGGAAGCCCCACCAGGGGGCTTTGACTGGCGAGTGGAGCTCACGAGAGCTGAGCTGGATGTGGAACAACTCTGTGACGAAGAGAGGTATCGGGCTCTTCATACTGATGAAGATGAGGAAGAAATGTATAAAGGTATTGTTTTTTTAACATGGTTGATAGTTTATTAATATTATTATTATTTATTTCATTATTTATTTTATTGACAATAATTGAAATTTGAGAAAATTTATCCTCTATAAGGCTATGCCTAATAAAATCATAATATTTGATTATATGCACTTGGTATGGTATGGTATGGTATAGACGGGCTTGTTTCCGCAACTCGACGTCTTGCGCCTATTTTGCGTGTGTGGGAAATAATTTGCTCGTGTTATTCTTGCCAACCCAGTTCCTCCAGGAATCTCAGCAAGCTCTTCGTCTTGCCGAAAACCTCTAGATTATATGCACTTAAAAAATATATAAGAAATCGACCTTGTTGGTTCTCACATGAGAACCAACAAGATTGATGGCGTCATAAGATTACATTAACCATTGTATATCTTAATTTTTTTTCCTAGAGGAAGAATTAAAACGTCTCCATGCAGCTGGCTATGGTCAAGTGGGTTTCAACTATGACACACCTGCTGAATCTACACCTGAGGCTCAAGTAGCCGAAGTTGAAGAACCTTTTGAACCAACTCCAGCATTTAAAGCTCTTTTACCTATACAAACAGTTTTTGTAAGTTCACAAATTAATATTATTATTACTAGTATTATAAAATCAAATGTGCGATTGTTAGTTTTTCCTTGTTATATATGGGCATTTCTCTACTAACAGGAAAATCATGGTCCAAGCAATTTTTTTTACTTTGGCTATATTAATGCATAGTTTTACCTATTAAAACACATAATATATAACCTGTTATTTAAGGAGTCAAGCTTAATCAATATTTAGAATCATAATTATTTCATAAATTCGGTCTAAAAGCCACTAAAAACAGTCCTCTGTTATGTCCTAATTCCGGATCGAGTATGACTCGGTTCGGTTTTTATTAGTTGTATTTAGAAATGTAAAATTTTATAACTCTATAAACATAAAGAATATTGAATGCATATGAACAAAAAACTATTTTAACTTTAAAGAAGTTTTTAGTACTAAAAACTAGTGTTCGAATTTTGTCCATACATTTTTGAACAGTCCTCTGTCACAATTTGAATATCGCGCCACCAAAATATTAAACACTATTGTGGTTACATTTCGCGGGGAACGGAACGTTGACAGTGTGTAGTTTACTCGGTTGCCATGCTAAACAAGTTCCCGCTATTTTGCGTAGTGACAACTCCGCGTCCGTGTGGGAACCGCGTCTCTGTAGTGTTGAGTGAACATTCCTCTGGTAAGTCTATTTTACGGTTTTTTATGTGTTATAATTATATTTATTTAACAAAAAAAATTGATTAGTGTGATAATTTATAGCTGTTTCTGTGTTATGAAGTAATATTTAAACTGATACGTGGTATGACATTTTTTACGTCAAAATAACAGTCCTCTGTGCAACAGTCCTCTGGAAATATCCTACTATCAACACGAGAGAAACATTACCCATCAATACAATGCTATCAAGAAATACAAACAAAACCTTACCGACGAAGACGCTATCATACATATGGATTTTTCATACAATCATTTCATTTTGGAGGGTCCAGACTTCAACTCTATCAAGTCTTATTGTACCATTTCCAAAAATCTTACACATTCACCAGCTGCTATATGGGCACATTTACGGCCAATCTTTAAAACTCTCCCACCTAACATAAAGAGCATCCACTTCGTCAGCGATGGAGCTGTGACTCAGTACAGAAACAAAACGATGTTTTACATCCTGGCATCAAGGCTTCAACAAGAGGTTTTAAATGTGGAGAAGTTTACCTGGAACTATTCAGAGAGTGGCCATGGCAAAGGGGCCCCTGATGGCATTGGAGCGACCTGCAAGAGAACCGCTGATGCCGTCGTCGCTACAGGAGGTGATATTGATAGTTTGGAATCATTTATAGAGGCTATTCAACGAAGATGTTCCGCAATTACCTTGTTCACAATCGACGATAAAGCCATCCAAGAATTGACAGACGACCTTCAAAATGAAACAGTTAATTTAAAAAGCTTTAATGACACTCTAAAAATACATCAAGTAAAAGCTGAAATATTAAGAAGTCCTCTGAATACGGCTCCAAGTGCCGCTAAACTCGTAATGAAAAGTTTAAGTTGCACCTGTGAAGACGAGTGCCAACATTTTAATTTAGGAGTATTAAAGTACAAAAACAAGACAAAACTTAACGTAGATGATATTTACACAGACTCTGAATGTGAAAACATGGACAACTCACAGGATTCCATGAAGGAGACAAACGACGACGCTGCACTGGCTGGACCTAGTTCAATCAACCAACAGAATTACACCATCGGTGATTACGTCTTGGTTAAATTTCTAGTAAGAAAGATTGAATATTGTTATGCTGCAGTAATCAATAAGATAGACACGGAAGAAGGCGAACTAACAGTAACCTTCTTAAAAATTTGTGATGACAAAGGAGACACATTCAGAGTAGATGAAAATGATGTTTCTGATGTGTCCTTTGACCAAGTATTAAAGAAGTTGCCAAACCCAGATATTGCCCTAAAAGGGAAACGAATATTTTATTATTTTAATATACATGTACCTGTTTTTGAGAAATAAGTCTGCATTGATAAGTAACCAAGGCTGATTCTTAGTACCTAAGCTTTATTTTGTTTTTAATTATTTTAATTCGTTACTTAGAAAGCTAAGCTCGCAATTTGTTCCTGATAAATATAAGTATTTAAATTCTGTATGTTATGTAGTATTCAATAAAGAAGAGAATTTATTTGATTAAATTTTATAATTAATATTGCGTTTTTCTTTATATAAACATTGACATAAACTGTTTTCTGGGTGGAAAAAACAGTCCTCTGGTTAGCAAAACAGTCCTCTGTCGCATTTTTTTACAAAATTGCCTATAATTCGAAAAATAAGGAAAAATTACAATGGTTTCTTGTTTATATGTATTTATATTATAACTATCTATCGACTTAACATATTATATTTTTCATTTTCTAGAAAAATAGGGTTGGGACAACTGTCAATAGACAAGTTTCCAGTTAGTAGAGAAAGGCCCATATAATAGCAATGGTTTCTTTTCTTTTGTTTAGAATTTTGTTTGAAGTTTTTTGTTTTTAATAGTTGAAAAATACTACAGGTTATTTTTATTCCAGTACATTGAGTAGATTAGTAAAAATAAGGAATGATTATTTTGCAGAAGGACACTCTTAAATTTTTGAAGTAGCACATATTTTTCACACAATACTTGCTTAATGTACATATAAGTAATCATTTTTTAAAGTGATATTAAACATATTATTATATCGTTAACAGCCTGACAGTCAAAAGCAAAATGCCATAATAGAAAAAACAGCAAAATTCATAGCATCCCAAGGTGTTCAAATGGAGATCCTCATAAAAGCAAAGCAAGGAGACAATCCACAGTTTAAATTCTTAAATAAAGATTCACCACTAAACCCATATTATACAGCATTAACAGGACTTGTCAAAGCTGGCAAATGGCCCGAGAAGACTGAAGTTGTTGAAGGTATATACTTTTTTTTTCTAGTCTTTTCATTTTGCTTATTAAATGAATCTAATTTACTAGTTAATCAAAATTTTAGTGTTATATTGTTTAAAGTAATGTTTTATTTTTATTTTTAGAAAAACAAGAAGTCAATGAGGAATATCTTCATCCAAGTTTAGCATCAACAGTAATAGAATCGGTAAGTTAGGAAATAACCTATCATATTATTTAAATTAATTAGGAAAAATATTTTTATGTAAGACTAGCAACTTAACCTTGCTTCACTCAGGTGCATCCCTAAGTATGTTCTATTTTTTTGAGTGGAACCCTAATTCTTTTTCTAAAATAAATGTTAGCCTAATTTACTTCTTATAACATTAGCTATTAGCCAGTGAAAGTCCAGGCAAAACAAACAGACAGGCAAAATTTAAAAAAATGTGTGTATTCTAATAAATACCATATATAATTTAAAGCAGCAAAAGTAAGAAGCAGTTATTTTGACATTACAAACACATACTTCAATTTTATTTACATATAATAGATGTTCAGTCAAGTACAGCTGTATAGATAGCTAATCAATCAATTATGCAAAATGTTTTGTTAGTTGGAATTTGATTACATATAATGTACCTATTAACACGTTGAATGCGGGACACTATTTTCCTAATTTACAGGCAGTGCTATACTGGGAAAATGCGACTGGTACTCTGACTTAATTCTAATGCGGTGCTGGACATAAATGACTGGTACAGATACATTGATTGAAATGAACAAATTTTCATAATAAATTAAGATAAAACCATTTTGATAATTTTAGAAGTTTATTTAAGAATAAAACTATTATACTCTCGATTAGCCTTAGCGTGTGACATTTATTATTAATACAATTAGAGTTTATAAATACCAGTTAATTTTTCCTGGTATAGCGTCACCAGAACTGGCAACTTAAGAAGTATCGATAAACAACTAGTAATGGGACACATAATTAAAATAAAAAGATCGATAGAAAAATATATTTTTTTATTTATATCAGAATCATACGAATTGAATTCTTTGGAAATCTTTAAATAATAAAAATCAAAAAATGTTAACACCACAAAATTATCAAGTATTTTAAGCTAATGCTTAAAATACTTGATAATTATTATACTTTTATATTATTTACTTGATAATTACAATAATTTGCAAATTATTGTAATTTTCATCACTGTTCGAATGAGAGTCATTAAAACAATTTAAACATAATATTATTTCACATTCAACGCAAAAAGTTTTCTCTGTCTTTACTATTTTATCAGCCTCTTTACTGTTCATTTCTTTACGCAATTTTTAATAACAAAAAGAACAATTTTTCCTTTTTTTTTCCTTCTGAAAAGTGTGTACTTTCTTCTTTAACTCCGCATTTGAATTATCATTAATAAATGTTTTTTTTTTAGTAAAGTCGTTGATTCGGCGAAATTCAATAATTTTTCTTTTTTATTATGAATCCAAAAGTAAAATATCGATATTCGTCTTATTTGCCTAACGCATTGGCTCGCACTGAGGGTGTTTCGCCTAGTCCCGTGGTGCGATACCAGTCAAGTTCATACAAGTCACATCTGTCTTGTACCGCACTTACGACAATTTAATTCTTCTAATGCGACCCAGACAAATATGACTGGTATTGTTTTAATAGCTTAAACTAGTAGATTTTAAGGTCACAATTCCATACATACATTTATCTCGTTTCTACACACAAGATTTCAAAGAAAAAGTACCCCCGCACCAGGCGAAAAACCGAGACAAATAGCCACCGCACCGGCTGCAAGTCATATACAAGTCAAAACTAGCTGGTAACGCACGCAACGTGTTAAAATAATAAACTAAGTTTAAACTTGTGTATATTCTTCAGAATTTTAATATATGCATGTATATAAAGTATCAAAAACAAATGGAATAATTTTATTATTCCATTTTATTGTAGGCTCCATCCATCCCAAGTATCCACTATAAACCATCTGCCGACTGTGACTATACATTACTTATATCTAAAATGAGAGGGGAAACCACATTGGACGAAACATATTCACCAGAACTAGCACCAGGCGAAGTGGCTCCGCCGGGAACCGAACCTCTACCACCTCGAGCTCACGCCGAGATATCCAGGGCTCCTGTTATGTACAATAGACCAGATTATCAAGGTATGTATCACATTACATTTGTAAATATATATGTGTGCGGGTTGGGAAAGCGGGTACAAATCCTGGGTCTCGCACCTCTGATATTTTCATGTGCATATTATTTCCAACATGATTACCGATTGTCTTACGGTGAAGGAAAACATCATGAGAAAACCTGCATGTCAGAGAGAACTTAGCAAGTTTTCGAAAGTCATGTGAAGTATGCCAACTCGCATTTGGCCAGCGTGGTGGACTATCAGGGTACCCCCCTCGTTGAAGGGAAGCCTGTGCCCAGCAAATGGACATCAAAAGGCTAACTACAATAATGCTTGAAAGAAAATAAATTGATTGTTATAGTGAAACATTTAAATAATTATATTAAAACTATTATTTTTATCTCGTCTAGAAATAAATAATACAAAATGATTGTTTCAGCCCCGCCCAATCCGATTCAACAACAATACGCGGCGTACTACCACCAGTACATGGCGCAGCAGGCGCAGCAGCCGCCGCCAGCGCAGCCCCCGGCTCATCCGCCCCCAGTGCAGCCCGTACCGGCGCGGGGCTCCACGGTCACCCCGAGCAAGTCTACTGGCCTCAGTCTCATGAAGAACTACAATACGGACAGTGATAGTGATGAATCTGGTAATTATTATTTTTTTAATTTATTTCAAAACTAGCGACTCCCCCTCGCTTCAAGTTCGTCCTTAGATCAAAACAAATTTACTCCATGGGAATCGTATATTTTTCCGGGATAAAAAGTAACCTATATGCTATTCCAGTCTATAATCAATCTCTGTGCAAAATTGTAAAGGATCTGTTTAGCCGTTCTGGAATAACAAACATCCATTCATCTTCACAAACTTTTACATTTATAACAATATGGATAACTGTAACGTTGATTTGACATTTAGTAACATTTGTGTACATTAAGATTAAGGTTTATTAATCTGCTTTGGAAATTGCTATTGTGTAAAATATACAGGTTATATTGTTTCTATAATAATATTCTGCATAATACTATGTTCCTTTGTCAACCTTGTGCAATTACACATAAGAAGTTTATGTAGTTCAATAAAAGGTGCATGTAAATTCGGAGAACAGTATATTAGATAGTAGCCATTTACAATCAATTATAGTAGGATGTCTTTTTTGTCGCCCATCTTATGAGTCTTATATAAAATGTGAACCCCGTGGTGGCGGCGCGGCCACCGCTTCAACGCAACGCGTTTTTGCCCGGTTGGCGGCAGATTTAAGTTGGCGCGTAGACAAACCTGTTCCCGTCTTTTTAGTATATTTCTTACACAGTCAGGTTTATGTTGTATTATTGTATAAATATTGTATTATTGTGTTATTTTATAGTATGTTGTACTTTATGTAATTGTTAGTAAAATTTTTGAAAAGACAATGTAAATAATGATAAAAATTTACTGTACATAAGTTTCAATACCTTATTTTTGATTTTGATTTAAGCATTCTCATTTATTTAACAATTGGTTCTCCTTGTGTATTAGGTTGTAATTTTAAAGGAATTAATTACATTTAATATTATAAATATGTATATGTATAAAATATTTATTGTTTTATTTAATATTATAAGAGTAATGTATATTTTATACTTTAAAAAATAATTATGGTTCATAATAGAAATTTTATCTATCACTTGTAATGCCTGTATCTAGACAAATATCCTATAAACACGCATAAAGGAATAAATTAATATCTTTTCCTTAACAGACTTTGATGACTCCTCATCGTCAGACAGCAAAGACAAGCCAATAATAGTCACTCCACCTGAAGACATCAAAATAGTGATCGACAAAATGGCGGCCTATGTCGCACGAAATGGCGATGAGTTTGAAGAAATTGTACGTGCGAAAAACGATCCACGATTCACATTCTTAGAACCCAATAACGTATACCATACATTTTATAAGAAATTGATGCAAGAAAAACGAGGAATTGATGTCAATGGAAAGGAAAGGAGTAAAGGAAAAAAACATGATAAGGGTATGTATGACTTAATTTAAAACTTAATATTTTATGTGATATAACGAATGCGACCTGCTTTGGTTTTATCTACGTGTAAATTATATACATATCGTCATAGATATTTATTAAAATATATCATAATTTAAATATCAATATCCTCTGGATCTGCGTAACATGTACTTTTCGAGGCACGGGAGTGAAACACTGCTAACTTCAAAACTTCTGGTTGTTACTGAGAATGTATGTACATAAAAACTCTATAACTTAAACTTGGCCGGAGCCAAAACTCGAATCCGGACCTCCGGATTCGCAGCCGAACATGTTATCCACCTATTTTTACATCTAAATTAGTTACTAGTATGTGTTATATTCATCTACCGTAGTAAACAGTACGGAGGCTTTTACCAAACAACTTAACGTATTTTAGACAAAGTCACTTTAAATTGCCTTTGTCAATTCCAACGAATTTATATAAAAAATAATTCAATATTAATATTTTTCTCTTCTTTTTAGTGCCAGTATCATTCTCAATAAAGAAACACAAAGAGCCCGATCCGATTCTGCCGAAACCAGCGTTGCCATACGAATCTAGCACAGACGACGAAGAAGGGAATAAAGATGCAGAAAAACAAGAAGAACCACCCAAAGAACTTCCGAAAACAAACATTCCACAGATATGTACTACTACTAACAATATCATCCCTCCCGTAGTTGTTTACAAAATGGAGGCTGCACAAATAAACAATCTTCCTGTAGTTAAAACAATAGAACCGATTAAATTGAATAATGTACCAAAACCACTTGTGCTCACTGAAGTCAAAGAACCAGTGATAAAGGATATTCAACTAAAAGAGCAGCCGAAAATCGAGGATAAACCATTGTTTATGCCTGAGAAAATTGTACAACCAATTGTAGAAATCAAAAAAGATAGAACTCCGGAAAAAAGAGAAAGAGAAAGAAGCAAAGAAAGAGAAAGGAGAAGTCCAAGTAAAAACAAACATCGTGATAAAAAGAAGGCATATCGATCAGAACATAAATCGGAACATAAAGAAAGATTGGAGAGACAAAGTGTGGAAAAAGAGAGAGATAGAAAGAGACACAAAGATATTGAGAGAGATAGAAAACGAAAGTATAAAGATGATTTGGAAAGTGAAATTATATCATTAGAAGATAATTCAGCTGACATGATAGATTTGACGGGCGAGCAGTCCGATTCCAAAGGTATGTCTAGGGTTTCGTTATTATGTTTGGTATTCAGTACTTATATCTTACATCGCGCTTTGATTTAAGATTTTTTTTTTATTTTATTTATTTATTCATTACCAAATACAAAAAATCATTTATACAAAACTAAGACAGTCATACTAAGTGAACTTGTATCACGAGCGTCTTGTATTATTATATTATATATTTATTTACGTATTATATTATACATATGGTAGTTCAATCAAAGTTAAGTTTGTAACTGGAATGTTTTTAGCTGTGTATTTTAATAATATTGGCTACGTCATTCATTTTTTAAATTTAAGTGCAAAAAAACTAAAACGACTCGTTTTAATATCTACATATTATATTGTATAAAATCAGATCAAGTAATCATGAAGAAACAAAAAGGCGTAATTGCTTTAAATTTTACCTGTAGCCATGTATTATAGGAAATTATAATAAAATTGTTCGCCCAAATACACCTGGATCTTCCTACTTCTTTGACTCTTTTAGAAATATATTTGTGCAGTATGCACACCAGTGCGCTGGATTGGGGAGCAGGGATTGTTCAAATTAAATTCCTGGCTTGCTGATTCTTCACTTTATTTTCTTTTACTATTATTACTATTCACAAGTAAGGCCGGATACTGAATGAATTCACTGGGCCGACCCGCTCTATTTATATCTAAGCGTGTTATCGCAGTAGTAGGGTCGGGAACGAGCTTATCTATTAAAAACTATTTCCCTCTCGCTCTATTCTCTGTCTATCCCTTTTCTATTAGGCCTTGAAAACTAAACATGTTTGAACTTGTCTGAGCCTACTAAATGTACTTATTTATTATTATGTATTTAATATTTATTTATTTCTATTCTAATCTATGCTATTTTTGATATATATTTATTTATTAAATCTATGTTATTATTCTATAAACTATTCTATGAACTATACTTATATAAATATCTATTTACAAATAATTATATCTATTTGTTGTCCTGCACAATATTAATAATAATGTCCTCCCGACCGATTTTGTCAACTGCGACCAATCTCATTGATACTAGCTAACTGCGCAAGAGATAGTATAATATCTCTTGTGCAGTTACAGACACAACATACACTCCCTATTCTTGTCACTCTGGTGACACGTACTCTCCGATTCACGGGGGTGACAAACCGCCAACTACCCAACTCCGTGCTGTTGCTGAGAATTTCTTATCAGAAATACTCAATAACTAAACTTTTATCGGTGGTAGGACTCTGTCAAGCCTGAGGAGTCCAACTGGATGGGTCTTTATCTACTTCTTCCGCCAAGCAACAATGATTGCATTGTTGTTTTCCGGTTTGAAGGATAAGGTAGCCAGCGCAATTACAGGCAAGAGGCATATCATCTTAATCCTCACAGTGATAACGTACCGGCGGTTCTGCAGTTTTGTTACGTAAAACCTAAGTGCATGAATCGTAGGTGTTATGGGCGACAGGTACCGCTTTCCATCAGGTGGGCTGTCAGCTCGTTTATCACTGAGTACCATAAAAAAGAAACTAAACTTGGCTCGACCCAGGACTCGAATCCAGGACCTCCGGATAGTTAGTGAACGTATATATAAAAGTAAATGTTAATTTCAGTGGAGGGCGAGTCGGAGGCGGAGCGCGCGAAGCAGCAGGCGCGGCGCGCGCGCGCGGCCGCCTTCCTGCGCCGCGCCGGCGTGGACCCCGCCGCCGCCGCGCTGCCCGCCACCTCGCTGGCCAGCGCCATGGTACCTATACACATACATAATGTACTTACATGTATCACATAATTACTATTAATTCACAATAATTACTATCCTAAACGAAAAGTTGGGCAGTTCCTAATGGAGGACGTTAAGAAGATTTGAATATATATAATATATATATATATATATATATATATATATATATATTTAATAATATATAATAGTAGCCTATATATATATATTCAAATCTTCTTAACGTCCCACTGCTAGATGCGTCTCTCCCTTTAACAAGAGCGGGATCAGATCACAATTCATCATGCTCGCCAAGTCTTTCGAAAACTTTACGTTCTTTCAAATATTCGAAATGTACGGGATACTAGGCTACTATTGTTAAAATTGTATGATATATTTCTTTAAAAAATGTACTTATTTGCTGTTTGCATTATGATTATACAAACAATTTTATTTATATAAATTTATATTTATAACGGTTTTTTTTAATAATTATTTCTTTTGTAAATTCTGTTGAAAAACCCAAATAAATGAATTAAAAAATTGCTAGTACCCGACGACCGTAGCGTATACTGTCTTTCTCGTATGATTTTATGTTATCTTTACAGTTGACTATTCCATTCTACATTAATTATATGTAGGAGCCCTACAGTAGGGCTGTACTGTGTGTAGTTATGTATGTTTTCAATATTTTTGTGTATATTTTATATATTTTTTATATACTTATAAAAAAACATTTCCCCCACAGGTCGACACGTTAGAGTCGCTGCGAAAGAAGAAAAGTGAAGAGGAAAAGAGACGGAGACGGGAGAAGCGGCGGCGACGGGATAGGAAAGGTACTTGTTTTCCTTATAATTATCCCTGAAATAAGCGTATTGTATGTTATGATGTTAAGTATATTTGAAAATATAAAAAATGAGGTTGTTTTTTACCCGACTTCGACGAAGTCCAGGAGGGTTATGTGTTTGACCTATATTTAACTATGTACGACCCTATGTTATCTCGTAATTATTGAGCTACTTAACCTTAATCATACTTAATTCATCCATCCATCCGTCGTTAGATTCATCTTGTATATTTAAACATAATTTAAGAGAAAAAGAAAACAAGTTGAAGAAGGAACATAGTATGAGCATAGCATAACTCAGGTCAACCATCAACCATCTCGAGTACCGTGTGAACAGTTAGGGATGAAAATTGTAGAAATGATACTCAATAAATTTATGAAAAGTATCATAAAAAATGTGTACCATACTTTAAATGAACTATCTCTTCAAATGCCTTACAATAATGAACAAATATATTTGAGCGGAGGTTCAATTCAAAATAAAACTGCGACATAATCAGAAAAGATAAAGATTGTTTCGTCTATGTAAAAATGTCAAATATTTGCGGTAAATCTGAGAAAGTATAATGTACTATATTATATTTAGCTTAAATTTGTGATTTTTATTTACAAGATAGTTTAATTTTTTTTTTTTTTGTTAACAGATCAAGACGATGAATCTGACAAACCGAAAAAAGGAAAGCGCAAGAAAAATAGGTGGGTGATTTTATAGTTTTAATTTTTGTTTCTTAAAAATGACGACTTGGGCTCCCTCCTTGGGTACATACTATTTAATTTATTGTACTATCAATAAATAATAAAAACCGACCAAGTGCGAGTCGGACTCGCGAACGAAGGGTTCCGTACCATTATCTATAAAAACGGTAAAAAAAATCATGTCTGTTGTATGGGAGCCCCCTTAAATACTTATTTTATTCTTTTTTTTTAGTATTTGTTGTTATAGCGACAACAGAAGTACATCATCTGTAAAAATTTCAACTAACTATCACGGTTCATGAGATACAGCCTGGTGACAGTCAGACGGACAGACAGACGGACAGCGAAGTCTTAGTAATAGGGTCCCGTTTTACCCTTTGAGTACGGAACCCTAAAAAGAGTTGAAATCAATGAATAGTTTCCAAATCAATTCAGTTGGTAAATAACTGACGTCATAGGTTGCTATGGCCATATGCTGCAACGAATTTTTAATATCTGTTAAAAAATATGCCAACGGATTGGTCGCAAAGTACTTGAGGGAGTTTACCAACAACCAATTGATTTTATTTTTCCCATATAATTATTTATATTAAAATATTGTATTATAGAAAAATATTATTATCTTTCTTTATCAATAATTAATTTTTTTTTTTTTAAATATTTGAATACAATATTAAGCAAATTAAGATTTTGTTACTGCTTCCAAATAATACAATTTTAGATTTATTTCAATTTATACCAAACTTTTAAAGTAGACCTTTAAAGTTATTACTAAATCATCACAAATAATCATTTGCAGATCCTCTGATGAAGATGATACAGACTATGATGGGTGAGTACATAGCTTAAAAAAATAATTTATATAGATAGTTGTAATTTGTTCTCTTCAATGCAGAAGACGAGATATGGAAAAAAGCGCTAAACACAGACAGTCTCTCAATCATTTTTTTTAAGTTCGATCATGCTGTCTGCCTTTGATTGGAATTTAGTCACGAAATGATACTCTAATTTAAATATTTTCTATATAATATTTGTAATTCAAAAATGTCGTTATTTTTGTTTTCTTCTACATATAATAAAATTCTAACTGATCTATCTGTACCTTAAATATTTTTTGGAAAATCTTATTGAAATAGACTTTATTATCGATACAGAAACCGAATCTATAGTTTTTAGAATTTTTGTCTGTTACCGCATCACAGAAAAACCACTGGAGGGATTTTCATGGAATTTGGTATGATGATATGTAGTTGGATATCCGGGTCAACATATAGGATACTTTTTACCGCGGGAGATTATCTCATTCCCACGGGAATACACGTTATAACACAACCCAAAAAATATTTATGATCAGAATTTCTTGAAACTTGGTATTAATGCTCTTCAATACAATTAAATAAATACGTATTTTAGCGTTTTTTGAAATTCATCCCATAAGGAGATAAAATAAGGGATGAAAATTTGTATGAAACCTACCTTTTTAAAGTTTTTTGTTGTAGTTTTAGCGCGAGCGAAGCCGCGGGTTTTGCTAGTCTTTTATATATTTTCCTCTCGCGGTGTGGTCGTTAGAAGGCTTTGAATGTCAGATAAAACCGCTCGTATCTTAATCGCAGCACTCGAGATATATAGTATTACAGTGTTCCAAATGATCGCTCCCATTGATATCTCTAGAATTTGTTTATTTCTAAGCATATTTTATAAATAAATATATATAATACATTTCTATTTAGAAAGAAACGTTGTAGCGTATTAAAATTAAAATATGCACTTTTTACACGAGTAAATCTGCCTCAATAAATGCGTTAAGAATCTCCTACACACAAATAATATAATATATACATAGAAAAATTAAAAAATCTGTCGTGACGTAAGTTGTCATAAGTTCGATTTCTAACCATATAACCATTTGTGCAGATTTATATGGTCAAAAAAGTTGTGTTGAGTTCGCTTTTAATCTATTAAGCCATTTAAAGTACATACGTACTAAACTACATACACTATAACATGTATATGTATAATCTACACATATAATAAAATTCTAACTGAGTCGAATCTGTACCTTAAATATTTTTTGGAAAATATTATTGAAATAGACGTTATTATCGATACAGAGACCGAATCTATAGTTTTTAGAATTTTTGTGTTTTTTTGTCTGTCTGTTACCGCATCACAGAGAAACCACTGGAGGGATTTGGATGAAATTTGGTATTATGACAGCTGGATATCCGGGTCAACATATAGGATACTTTTTACCGCGCGAGATTATCTCATTCCCACGGGAGTACACGTTGTAACACAACCCAAAAAATATTTATGATCAGAATTTCTTGGAACTTGGTATTAATACTCTTCAATACAATTAAATAAATACGTGTTTCAGCGTTTTTTGAAATTCATCTCATAAGGAGATGAAAATTTGTATGAAACCTACCTCTTTAAAGATTTTTTGTTGTAGTTTTAGCGCGATCGAAGCCAGAGGTTTCGCTAGTAATTATAGACATATAATAATTATATACATAATTTATTGGAATTTTAAAGGTGTTTATGTAATTCGAAATGTTTTGCAGTTCCAAGAAGAAAAAACGCAAAAAGGATAAGAAGCATTCTTCAAAAAGCAAAAAGAAGAAACGACGTGAAGAAGACGACGTGCAAACGATCAAAATTGATCTCACTAACACCTTAAAAGAACTTCGATCTAATTCTCCAACAAAAGAACTGGGATTGCACAATGTGGAAGAAGTTCCTAGTAGCAAAGACTCTTCTGACGAGAGAAAGAAGAAGAAGAAAGAAAGAGAGTATAGTGAAGGAGAGTGGTCCAGTGATAGTGACGAAGACTCACTGTCTAGTGAAGATGACTGATATAAAGCAAAACTATCTCCTGCGCGTAACTTCACGCGGTGGAGATACTTGAACACGCTGTAACACGTCAAATATATTATTAATAAATGGTTAAATTTTAATAGTAAGTCTCGATGTCGTCGTTTTAGATTGATAGAAAAGGTAAAAGGAAAGGTTTTAATTATCTAAAACTTAAGTTTGGTTTTGTCGAGTTACATCAAAAGGGATTCAAACTAGGGACGAACCTGAGCGAAGCGAGGGTGATTCGCTAGTTTAAAATATTTTTGCAATTTCCTTTTATTTACTTCATAAAAGACAAGAATACAAACATAATAGATATAGGTCTTTATAAGTAGGATTGTAAATAATCAATTGTATGGTAAATGTATATGTATGTATATGACAAGATTTTCAATAAAATAATCTTTTAGAGCATGTTTATATTGTATTGAATCACTTTTATGGAGAAGAAAATAGTAATAGCTTCGAAGTGCATTTTTAAACTTAAGTAATATATATTATTTAAGTAAATGTATGTATGATTGATTTTATTTTACCATTTTTTAATAATTGGAAATATGTAAATTGTATTCCAATTTCAATAGATCACAAAAAGAAAATTTAGAAAATATTTTTTGAATTATGCGGCACGTTTTATTATCAGTGTCGTTTGATTTTTAACTATTTTACTTAGTAGTATAGTAACATAAAATTAAGTTGTTTTGTTTCGTTTAATTATAATTCAAAAACTGCAGTACAATATTTCAACCAATACTGTTTACTGTTTCATTTTATAGAAGTCACGTGTAGATATACTGAAGTTATGTCAAACCTTTTTCTATTGAATACTTTTGTAGATATCAAATAAAATTGATTTTTAATATACCGTGTTTTTTTTTTTAAATTTATGATACTTGAAAACCTTTTATCTATCTATACATAATTTGAACGCGCTCATCTCAAGAACACACATATATATATATATATATATATATATATATATATATATATATATATATATATATATATATATATATATATATATATATATATTTCATAGTGAGTTCATTTTTTACTTTTTATTTTCTTTTTATTGTAAAAAGCTCGATATATAGATTTAACACTCAAAGTATCTTTTGAGTGATTTTTTAAAATTTTCTTTACATCCATTGTGTATTTAACATTTACATATTTAATAACATAAACATAATGTTTTTATGTTTATATACTGATATGAAAGTCGTAAAATTTTAGTTTATCTACACTGTAATATAAATATTGTGTAGGAATATTTGTACTATCAGTTATGCGCGCGCCACTATTGTGGTGAATGAATTTGCAGACATTCGATTTGACCGCGTACTTAATATTTACTACGTACTTCTTCCCACGTACTTCTTGGTACGTTGTTATTCTGCATTCTAATCTGCTTTACTTGTTCAGTAACGTCTTATTTGTTTTTAATTTTAATTTGAATTAGAAATCTCTAAAGTTTTATTGAGCTCGTAATAAATCTAGAAAAATGTTTAGTGTTCAAAAGTTTAAAAATGTACACACACATGCCTAAGTTCAAGTTGTACACAGTCAAAAAATTCGAAAAGGGAATGCTTGGTAAAAAAAACAAATGAATAATGAATAAATATTGTGGGACATTAACACACAGAACCATCTAGTTCCATGGTAAGCTACGTAGCTTGTGTTATGGATACCAGATAGTTGATACACTACACATATTATATAACTTTAAATACATACATATTATTAATATAAAAACCCATGACTGGAGTACAAACATTCATGTTCAGCACACAAATGGCCCCTAGCGGGACTCGAACCCGCGACCGCTGGCACAGCAAGTAGGGACACCACAAACTGAGCCAAATAATGAGATATTCCACATTGAAGTAAATTTTACGAACATTTCTTTTGCAGTATAGGATAATATTTAGGCTATACTTAATCTTCATTCTTTCTTATTGTCGTAGATAGTCTTGGAGCAGCTATACTTAACCTGCGGCCCGCCAGGCCTTTGTTATTGACCCATCTGAAGTAACAAATTTATTGTAACTAGTTGTTTGATGAGTTCATCGATTTTAAAAACGATACCAATCTAGAAGTTCTGTTTGAAGAAAAAAGGGAAAACAGAGAATATGTGGAATTTTGGAATATTGTTCCCTAAAAATATAAAAGCGTCCAACGATGTGCCTTAATCCTACTAACATTCTTTTGGTCTACGTATGTGTGCGAATCGTCTTTTTCAAAATATCGTTTACAGAAACAAATTTACAGATTCTCATCTGGATGATGTTATAAGGATAGCATGTAGCGACAAGCCAGATCTTGATAAAGTTTTGAAAAAGTGTTTACAGTACCAAAAATCGCATTAAAACATATAGACTTCTTTGTTGAAACTTCTTTTTTCTTTAATAAAGTAACTACATCGTTAACTTGGAATTGCGTTTTAATTAAGACCTAAATAATTTTTGCTTGCGGCCCTCGACACCATGACTGAAACGTGTTTGTGGCCCCTATAAAACAAAGGTTGAGTATGGCTGGTCTTGAGTGTATAGGTAGATTAATGATATAATAATTGTGTTCAGCCCTTTAAACACCTCACTGGGGCCTCCATCAATATAAGGGGGATCAGGCCATAGCCATAGATATAATTGTTTTAATAATATTTTTAAAATGCGCAAAAAAATAGGTACCTATCTACGTATAAAAATGTTTCTTTAACCTTTCACATGTCACTAAAATAGTGTTATAATCAGAATACTTGTTTTTAAATTACTTCAGAAACAAATTTATATAGTTTTATACGATTAATTATATCTATATTTAAATTTAAATCCGCCCACATGTGTAGATTAGCATTTTTGATAAAATCGGATCTTTTCCCATTATTTAAATCCCGGGATTATGTGTGAAGAAGGTAATAATGAAGATCGATGTCGGGTAAAAATTGTTAAGCAAAAATATAAATACCTAATACAAAAAGTTAAGTAGACAGTTTTTTTTATTTCAAGTCGGTTTTAATTTTAGTAAAATTATTATAGTATTATATAAAGAGATGTCAACTAAAAACTTATACCTAACTAGTAATACCCGCGGCTTCGCCCGCGTCCAAACTTCCGATCGCGAACAAAATTCATAGAATCAGCCGCTGGGCTAATAATCTGAAGAATAACCTGAAAATTTCAACAAAATCGCTCTAGCTGAGTCCTTAGGAAACATACACATACACACATCGATTTTTATTTCTTTTAATCAACAATTTTAATGTATCTACTGCACGGACAATAGAGGCTTTCATGAAAATTTTGTGACATACCGACTGCAGCGCCACCTACCGGGTCCATTTGTGAATTCAAACCTTGCAGGGACCCACTCGAACTTACAGAAAAAAATATCATTAAAATTGTCCCTGCCGCTTAGGAGATGATCAGTGACACACCGACTGCAGCGCCACCTACCGGGTCCATTTGTGAATCCAAACCATCTAGTGACCCATTGAAATATACACACAAAATTTCAACTAAATCGATCCAGCGGTTTAGGAGAAGTTAGTTGACTAACACACGTATAGAAGAATTATATATGTATATTAAGATTCGAAACTCGCAACTTAAAATTAATTAAATATATAAATAAAAATCTATATATATAAAAATGAATCCTTATTTCCCTTGGTCACGCCATTACGCGTGAACGGCTGGACCGATTTCACGAATTCTTTTTTCGTTGTGTTTGTTATTGTCAGGAGAAGGTTCTTACATTAAAAAAAATAAGAAAATTGCGCAGGAACTTTGAAAATGGGGAGAAAAGTTTGTATTGGAAAGCGAGCTAGAGACGAACCCAAACGAAGCGAGAGTGAGTCGCTAGTACTTTAATAATTAATTTGCCAATAAACTCAAAGAACAAAGGTACGTTTTGGTTTTCGAAAGTAAAAATGCATACGCAACAGTAAGCTGTCGAGGAATGGCCTGTATTATTATTTTGTGGATCTGGGATTTAAGAGATCAAATATGACTAAATTCTTGATTGAAACGAAATATAAACTTCTTTTTTTTAATTCAGTCTATATTCGTCTAGCCACTGCCAAGCATTGCGCAACAGAAGAACAAATATTTTTTAATTTATGGCACTCAGTTTTGAATATGTAATATACGTGCATAAGGAACTGTAGGTTTTGTTTTATGCTAGCATACACTAAAATAGTAAAGTTTATAATAGCAATAGCTTTGGGCAAAACGTTGGAAAATACATTTACACATACCACCTGTACAATAACAGTACTACCCACTAAAGCCCATTGGAACCTTATGCGTCTTTATGGGATGCTGCAGAATTTCTAACGTAACAATCCACGGCGCCCCGACAGCTGACCATGATCCACTCTCCCATCAGAGTATTAGTACCAGGAGCCTCTCAGTGCTGAGAGTTTCAGTTTTGTCTACTTAGCCTCCCACCATGACAAGTTGAACACATATTCGGAAGGACAAATACAACTCCTATCTTCCCCCCGTACATACCCCATGCTTGTATTACAAACCACCGCCGGTGTCAGTTGACAATGCTGAGATGATAAAGCAAACAAATTGTCAATCAAATAATAGAACAACGATAACCGCTCTAAGCCCATAATCGTTTAATGCTCTATACTTTGCGCCATCGGGACCACTCATGATTTATCTTATTGTGAGTATTCGTATATGTTGTATACATAGTCCAAGAAAATATTATATAATGTTTATATATAGGTAATATAAATCCATATAAAGTATCTTAAAAACCCAACATTAAAGTTTTATCTAAGTATAAAGTAACGATTATCCGAATAAAGGTACCAATAGATGACATAATTAATACATGAATACTATACCTACTCGTGATGATGATGATGCCAATTTCAATGAAACTACCCGACTGCAGAAGATATTATAGTGTGAAAATATTTGCGCAGACTCAAATACACTCTATTCTTTTTCACTTTCAAAATCGGACGCTTCGTTAACACAACGTTCAACACGATCGGTGTGAATTAAGACGCATTTCTCTCAGAGTCTGGGAGAGTCACACTGTCAACTTCCCAACTCCGGGTTGCTACTAAAAATTCCTGAATAAGTAAACTTTTTCCGACCCAGGACTCGAAGCAGGACCCCCGGATCTGCAGCCGTAAGATGCTAGCCACTATCGAGGCAGTTCCTCGAGGCACTCATCCTCTTCTCGCAGATAACAGATGTCGCTGTTCCGGGAACTATTAAACTGGTTTATTTTATAAATATGTGTAAAATAAAATATAATAAACATTTTAAAATTCATCCTGAATTTAATTAAAATTTTTAACCGTTATTTATTTTTACTTTATTTATTTTAATAAGGTTTGCTAGTGGTTATTACATGTTTTATAAGAAATAATTTAACTTAAATAAGTAAATATAGAACAGTTATGCATAACCGTTTGAAAGCAAACACAACTTGCATATTCTTGTGTCCGTTTTCATAAATTATGAAAATTTTTAAAAACATAAATAAAAAAAATTAACAACAATACAATTTATAAATAATAATTATATAAGTATATAAATTATAATCATCAAGGTTATATCGATTAAAAAGTAATTATTGCAATACATAACGAAGTTTAATCATTATATTTATTGTTGATTAATTATTTGTTTCACTACTGATTTTCTAAATGTGCTGATTGAGTTAAAATTTATGTCTACTGATTCACCTACTTTATTGTATAGCTTACGAAGACGCGTTATAGTCGAATTGGCTCCAAACACTGTCTTTCTGAGCGGCGGTACTAAGAGTGAAATATGTTTTCGTGGATATCGATAGGGTATTCTAAAGTTTATTTTACTTACTAAATTAGGACTGTCTATTTTGTTACAAAGTAGCTTATACAGAAACGTGAGATCTAGTAAGTCCCTCCTTTGTTCTAAACTGACCATGTTAAAATATTTTAGTCTGCTCGTGTATGAGGGTATCGATTTATTAATTTTTGCTTGATATGAAAGAAGCCATAAAAATCGTTTTTGAATCCGCTCCAGTCTCAAAAAATGGGTAGCGTAGTGTGGTCTCCAGATAATACTACAATATTCTCATTGACTCCGGACAAGAGAGTGGTCCCATGATAAGGAAACCAGGATCTGATTATGGGATCCCAGAGAAATCGAGGGGAACTTTCGAAAATTGTAGCGGCGACTAGTGCGTTTGATAACATTTTCATTAGGTATTTTAAAGCACTACTATTTAATGAAGGTCTGGAGTCGATCTGATGATAGACCCGAAAGATAGTCGAGGGAACTCCTCAACGATTTACAGCAATTACCTGGTGTTTGGGCTTGATTAATTTGTATTGATGATACGTCTACACTAAAAATGGAAAAATAAAAACTTTTAAAAAATTTATAATTATATTTTCGAAGTCGGTGTGCTTTGATTTGTATTGGCTGGCACCGACTTCGAAAAAATCTGATTAAGTATCTATTCTAAATGAAAACCCGCGTTTAGTTATTTTTTACTTTTCAGTGCCTGGAAGTCGGTTTTTTTTTAAGTTTTTATTAAAGAACATATTGTAACTATTTCATTTAACTGTTTGGATAAAATAATCCTTTGAGCTTTGGCGTAGTCGGGAAAAAAAAGGGAATTTTCCCTCTCTTAATATTGACGGGACGCGTTATAATAGGTCTGCAAAATTGCACGTCCCAATTTCTCGAGAAGTAGTAACGTCTACCAGAAAACCGACTCACTAAAGCCACCACGTTGATCCAATCATTTCGCAGATTTCATGACACGAGTATGCATTATATGATTGCATATTCGTTTAACATCTTGTCTATTGTCTTAAATTAAACATAGATTAACCTAATCTTATAATAAACTCATTATACTATTGTTATCTCATTATACTCGTGCGTATGCACCATAAAATAAACGGATTTAAAATATAAATGAAAATATATTTAAAATATTTTTGTTTTATTATACAAGGACCAAAGTTCGCACAATAATTATGAAAGAGTTAGCTGTTGCATTCGAAATTAACGAGTTTATGACGCAAATAGCTAATCAACTCACCTGCGTGACCCAGAACCCTGTTGAAAAACTCCAATAGGATCCCATCAAAACCGACAAAAGCCGCATAGAAACTTAGGCTTAGGCTTATAAATATTAAGTAGCTTTTGTCGCTTTTAATGGGATCCTATTGGAGTTTTTAAACAGGGAAGTTGCGAATACAATTCCTGTGCCCGTCCATAGGGAATCACATTTTTGGCATAAGTATATCTAAAAACATTCATTAATATCTTATTTACGAGAATGAGGAATAATACAATTCATAGGAAATTGCTTATCTGTCCATTTGAAATTATTCAAGTAGATGGTTAGATATAAGATACAGCCCTGCGGATGCCCTTACATTGTGCCGATTATTATCTAATGGGTAAAATTAAGTCCTGTTTATCAACGATAAACACTCGAGTGCTGATGCTGAGATGTCTATATAAGAGAGATCGCATCTTCCGCTGATTGATAAGTAACTCAGACTAAATAACGGTAACATCATAATGGCTGCCGAAGTTGTAAGTCATTTATCTTTAAAATGTTTGAAATTAAATGACAAAACAAATTACTGTCTCATAGTTTATGCAAAGATCTACTATATATACATAATATTAATTAATTTACAAAAGAGTGCTGGGGATGACAATATTTTTTGTCTAACACATTTTGCTAAAATTTCGCTCTAAAATAATACCTAAAATGGAAAACAAAATTTCAGAATTATAAGTTTTATAAAATCTAATAAAAATTCTAGAAAAATCCGGTCTCTATGATTGATCCATCCCAACTCCTGCGTCCGGAGGCCACCTTCAACGACAAGCCGCTGAACGCCTTCCGCGATTACTCCGTGGACGACAGCGACCCTATAAAAGAGCGCGTGCGCAGAACCTACTACACCATGCACACTAATGTTACCGTAGATCTGGTTAAAGGTAATTCTAGAAAATACAAGCTGTATACTTAAGTACAACTTGAAAATAACAAGGTTAAGTGTTCTGTCTATGTATCTTATTCAACATTTCTGACCTTAAAAATATTATGAGGAAGAGAAATATTAGAAAGTACCTATATAAAATTATATATTATGTTTATCGATGTAATATATTTGTTAGTGTTTAAACAAAGTATATAAGTATATTAGTTAATGTTTAAATAAAAACATTTTATTCAAATCATTGATTTTAGAAAAGCGTGAGAAATGGTTAAAGTTCAACCACTTCAAGTCGACAGTGAAGGACGCTCTGATCAAACTGAACGAGTTGGTGGACGAGTCGGACCCCGACACCGACCTGCCCAACATCGTGCACGCCTTCCAGACCGCGGAGAGGATCCGACAAGATCACCCTGACGATGACTGGTTCCACCTCACGGGTCTTATCCACGATTTGGGCAAAGTAAGTTCCCACGTCTAATAATTATATTTTGTAAAGCCTTCTTTTGTCAAGAAACAATTTATTTAAATTAATTTAATAAATATAATTCTGCGCTTTTCCATATTTAGTAACGACATTTACTCATAATACAGGTACTTTTTTTCAGAACTTAACGGGTATATTATAACCTTTATATTTATTTTATTATATTTATACAAGCGCATAAATATTATGAAAATAGCTCGATAAGCTTAGAAGTCTTTCCATTTTTCTTATTTTATCGGCCAGAGCAAACTTAAAAAAAATCATATTGTAATCTTTACACGAGCAGGTAAATATACATTAAATAGAAGTAACGTGAAACTGTTCTCAAGAAATTAGAACATTTTAATAAGCAAGATAATTAAATGGCCTCTTGTTACGGTTATTGATATCACGATATAATTTGATGGAGTTCAGCAAGTTAACCTTCAATGGCCTTTGCATGTTTATAATGGGTTTTCTCCTATCATTTGCGCCGTAGGAACTGTATAATGACGGGACGGTGAATGTTACGTGGTTAGTTGTTTATTTGCTGCTTTATAACTAGAAAACGCTTCATGATGATGTTTCGATTATAAAATTCTGGCCTTCATACTGGTAACTGGGACGGAGGAAACACATAGAGAAAGCTTAACAAATCCTATCTAAGAACTCGCCGCTTTCTGCATTTGAACATTTTAAATCTAATACAATATTATCCTAGCGATCTAGTCCTCTGAGCAAATCAATTTAATTACAACGGCAGCGTAATCGTGAAATGTGTGATATTCTATAGAAAAATGTTATATTACTTAGGTGATGGCATTCTACGGCGAGCCGCAATGGTGTGTGGTGGGTGACACCTTCCCCGTGGGCTGCAAGTGGGCGGACTCCATTGTTTACGGTCCCGAGAGCTTCAAAGACAATCCTGACACTTACAACCCTAAATATAAGTTAGTTTCGAATTTCTACTGATTTTTTATGCTTTAAAATATTTTTTCAAATGATTGATGATATTAAAGATCAGATTCATATTTCACATTAAGTATAATGTCTACATATTATCATTATTATTTAATTTAAATTCCAAATACTAGCACAAAGTACGGCATGTACAAGCCTCACTGCGGTCTGGACAACGTGCTGATATCATGGAGTCACGACGAGTATCTGTACCAATTCCTGCTGCATAACAAGTGTAAGATCCCAGAAAAGGGACTGTATATGATCAGGTACTTGCTATTTCTATAAAACAATCATAAATTATCTTTCTAGTAAAACTTATGGTTTAAAAGCATAAAGATCATATGGGTTAAGATATACGGGGCCAACATGGGTAGGTATATATGTATTCCCAGTAATGCAATCTCTAATGTAGAAAAACAAATAAAATTGAAACTTTAGGCAATTTCAATTTTATTTGTTTTTGTGTGAGATACATTCAGACGGAAAAAATATTTACAGATATTTTAAAGTAAAGCGAGAGAGTTGTTGGGTGTCAATTATGTATACCTAGTCACAGGTTGTGAGCTACACTTGCAGTCGATTCATAATTCGCAAAGATTTTGTGTACGATATTTAAAAAAAAATAGAGCGTATCAAGCACCTCCTCTTTTTGTAGTCAGTCAAAATAACTTACAGTAAAAGTGTAACTTTTTATTAGCGTAAAAGCTTAAGAATAAGCTCAGTCTCAGAGAACCAGAGATCATACCATTTTCACTATATTGTATGTATACCTACAGTATAAACTAAGCAACTCAATTACATCATTGTGAGATTACTTAATACTTACTACTTTACGTGACAGATACCACTCCCTGTACCCGTGGCACGCGGGCGGCGACTACCGACACCTCACCAACGAAAAAGATGAACAGATTCTACAATGGGTGCTTGAGTTTAAGTAAGTTTCTAATCTTCTTCTTCTTCTTCAAGTACCTCTCTATTACTGAAGTTCGGAAGTCCACCTCATTTCTTCTTTGTTCAGGGCTAACCTGAACAGATCTTCAACCCTTTTTATTCCAGTCCATTGTGGGATGTTTCAGAGCCAAGTTTCTAATAATGACTTAAAAAAATGCAGTATAATTTCATTAATAAATTTTTAATAATAATAAGACCAATATTCGCACTAGAAATTCTTTGTTTAAGCTTCTCATGTCTGATGTATTTTGTTTATGGAAAAGTTAAAATGACTTAACAGTGTTTTTTTTGTTTGATTTTTTTTTTCATTAAAAGAAGTGTAAGAAAAATATACATAAATTCATCGTATAAAATTAATATAAAAAATTTCATAAAGTAGGTACACTTTAAATAGATATAACTTATATAAGTTTCTTTTGCAGCAAATACGATCTATATACTAAGAGTGAGAAAATTCCCGACATCGAAGCCCTTTGGCCCTACTACGAAGGTCTTATTGAGAAATACATCCCCGGCGTGTGCGAGTGGTGAGAGACGAAAAACAAAGCCGAGTGGTGAGAGACGAAAAACAAAGCCTAGTATTGATAGTGTAATATTTATTTATAGAACAATGTACTTAATCAACCGTATTATGTACTTTCTTTACAAATAAAAGATTTAAGATAATTTTGTTTCTTTTTTTTTTTTTTTTTTTTTTTTTTTTTTTTTTTAATTGCATATAATTTCATAAACAATTTTAACGTTGATAACTGCATTAGTTATATAACTGAGTCGCAGTTATCAACACCCACCTCTCAAGCAACAGGCTACATTGGTATATGCTATGTTTATTGTATCATTCTGAATTAGTGAAACAAAAGTACTTAATAGGTTATAAAAAATCAAAAATACAGAAAACAAAATACTAAACAAGAAAAAAAATTATGATTTACAAAAGAAAAAAAAAACTAATAATAATAATGAAACATGTTTTATAAAAGTTGTTGATAATTGCAGTATTTGTGAGTGAAGTGTGTGTGAATGTACGAGTTTGGTTGTGTAAGTGTGTATATATGTATGTATGTCTTTTTATTTTGCTTATTTTATTTCGAGGTACTTGTAGGTACAAAATTTCAGATTTTTGTTTTAATATTTAATAAATATGATATTTATCAGTATTAAAAGAGAAAAGTTGTTTGAACACATCAATATATGAATATAAATTGACACTCATATAAAATCGAACATTCATTTTCAAAACAAACATTTCAATAAAATCCTGGTAACGTTTTAATAAGGCGCCGATTAAATGGGGAAAGTAGAAGTAAGATTATTAAAATATAGGTTTGGAGGATCACGCCCAGCCTCCTCAAGCTCCTTCCTCCGTTAAAATAGTAGATAACATAAAATTATGAAAAAACCAGGTTTCTCAATAATTTATTACTTTTCAAAAAGTATAGTTAAAAATAATGATTATTTTTTAACGTTGGGAAATGCATTCAGGCAAAGCCAGTACTACCCACTAAAACCCAAAGGTCGAACCTCCTCCGTCTAAATGAGGCGTTGCATAATCGCTTGCGCACTCCACCACGACGCCCTGACAGCAGCCATGGGGTTGGTCCAATGGTCCACTCTGCTAACAGAGAAGTACCAGGAGCAACCCGCACACCACCACCACCACCCACCGAGGTGGGCCACCTTCCAGTGCGTTTCTTGGCTGGATTGCCAGGCACTACTGAACCCTCTCCTACTCCAACCTCCAGACTTCAGCTCTAGACCTGTGCCTGCTGTTCATCAATTTTAAATCCTGCTAAAAAAAGACTTCCTTGATATACCTATTAGCAGATTAATGTGGTGACTTTTCACTTCTTTTTTCTTTCACTACTTAAAAGGACATAATTCATGACAGTGTTAACAGGGGCTTCTCGTGGGATCTTATCTGTGCCTTCGAGCTAAGATGAAGGTCAAGAGTATGCACATTATTAATAATAAAAAAAAACATAATTCATTATATTTTAACAAACGACATCGCATTCAATATGTATATAATAAGTACGTACGTAATCAGTGTTTATCTTATTTGTTATTTTTACGTAATGTGGCCTCATGGCCGTGACCGTTAACTTATTCTTATCCCATCAAATCCCAAAATAAAAATTGTGGACATTTATTTAACTTAATTTTTCTAGTACAAAACAAGTATTATTCCTACATTAAAACAAACTTTCCTATAATACTTTTTACTTATTTGGTAGAAATCTCACACGATACTCTAACACAAATCTGAAAACGTATTTTTTTATTCGAAACTTTCGTGTAATGGTTTGCGAGGGTTAAAGACAAAATGCTCGCTTTGATTAGTGTCCTTGCCTAGTAAATAAAGTTGTGAGATAAAAATAGATACGAGTTGAGTGGCTCAGAATTGAAATGAATTGCTTTTGAGTTCGACAATAAAGGTATGCACTCATTGTTATAAAGGCAGGTCTATCATGCATTTTGTCCAAAAAAAAAATCTAACTTTTATTTTCTTGTAAACTTGATTCCTTATGGAGCGGACAGAAAATATGTAGAGTATACATATCTGATATCGTTTCGTTAGTTCTTGTGTTCTAAGTGCACTAAGCGTTACGTTTATGCAAACAAAAATACATATATAAATAAATTATTTTTTTTGTGAATTAAAGATGTGTGTTGCGACGAACTATTTACTTAGATATACTTTTATTTTTGTAAGGACAGATTATAATTAAATCAATTGTGACGACGTTCATGCCTACATTTTTGTTATCATATGTGCCTAACACGAAAATATAAACAAAAAAAAATCCAGATTCGATTTTCATATAAGGTATACATACAGGTTGACTTCTGAATGTCAGATATTGTTTCCCAACAGAAAAAATAACAACGTAGGTATGCATCATGGAGCTAGTAGTAGAGCACTTTGTAAAAATAAAATGAAAAAGAAAACGATGAAGCGGTATCTGTGCGACCAAACTACAATACCGTAAATTATAAAAGCCTCGTTTATTTCCCTTTTAAAGTAGGCATCATTAACTACATACATGCTCTCTTTACTCTACAGAATATGGTTACTGTTTATCGTGTAGGTACTCAGAACAAGTGCTAGTATTAACAAAACCACATTGTGCACTCTCCTTCTGGCCGTCCAATATCCTCAATTGCGTCTTCTACTGCACATATCACGTGATATCGCTTACACGAGACATAGGTACATATATTCACATAAGCTTAATATGATATTTATTAGTAGGTATAAAGTGAATGTAACAAACAAAAAACTATCGATTTTTATTGACATTTATCTTATATTCAATTTTATAATTAGTTTTAAATTTTATAAACATCAGGCCTGGGGTTATGGCTGTTGTATAAGTTAAAGATATACCTATTAATATTTTCTATAGGTATTTTACAAAAAACCATAATTTCTATACACTTAAAAAAATATTTCGTTGACTAAAAGTAATTGAAAGGAGGTTTTATAAGTTCTATTGTGCTTTACAGAATATTAATAAATATTAAGATTTTGTGCACTACCGAAATAAATTAAGAAATAGCTTTATACCTTACTTACCTTATAAAGTATTTCTATCTCCCTAATTATGAAATAGACAAATAATTAATTTCCCATATAACAAAATTAAGTAGCTTTACATTTTTTAATAGCCTTATTAATTAATGAATTAATCAAATTGATGACGGCTAAGCATCGATTTAATTACAACTCTAATAATTACAAGTTGTTGCGGTATTAAAATTTACCATAATGATATAAAATAATTTACGTATGACTGATAACATTTTAGCCCCACAGGTCACTTGATAAATCAATTTGTCGCTCACATTTAAGAAGTTGTTGCGGGTTGTGAGGAGCAGTCCTCGTCGTCTCATCTTCAAGCAAACAACGCCAAGATGAAGGTCTTAAATCCTGTAAGTGGTACCTACTCAATCTTTGATCAAAATGATTCGACTAAAAATTAGATATTATTAGTAAAAAAAATTACTTTAAGGCATAAAAAAATAATATTTAGGTAGGTATCCACTTGCTTATGTGCATTTTTTTCTTGGAACTTTACTAAATGATAACGATGTCAAAAATACAATATCCAATTGGATAAAAGGACAACGAATGTAATGTATAGTGTAATCGTAGAAAAATCGAAATCTGCAGTGATATAACTTGTTTTAATTTAATACTTTCTTAGATTTACGCGAATATTAGACATTTAAATAAAACTATCTTTTCGGATTTTTTCGCGGATTTATTTTGATTTTTGTTTCCCGACGTTTCGATTGCTTTACAGCAATCATGGTCACGGGAGAGACTAAGGTGTTAGATGTCTCAATGGCATTATACAGTTGTTACAGACAGCCTACCTACTATTTTACAAAAATGATTTTAAAAAGGTACTTTGATGCCATTTTTGAATTTTTAATCCGCGAAAAAATCCGAAAAAATAGTTTTATTTAATTGTTTTAATTTTTAATTATATCTATAAAAATAGTTCTCATTGGTTTTTACTGCCTGTATATTATTTTATTTTCTTTTTTTATAACATGGGATAATTTTTCATTCACCATATTGGAATACGCTAACAAAAACTTAAACAAAACAAAAAAAAAACGACTTCCAGGCACTGAAAAGTAAAAAATAACTAAACGGGGGTTTTCATTTAGAATAATAGATACTTAATCAGATATTTTCGAAGTCGGTGTGCTTTGATTTGTATTGGCTGACACCGACTTCGAAAAAATCTGATTAAGTATCTATTCTAAATGAAAACCCCCGTTTAGTTATTTTTTACTTTTCAGTGCCTGGAAGTCGTTTTTTCTTTTTTTAAGTTTTTATTTTTCCATTTTTAGTGTAACGTATCATCAATACAAATTAATCAAGCCCAAACACAAGGTAATTGCTGTAAATCGTTGAGGAGTTTCCTCGACTATCTTTCGGGTCCATCATCAGATCGACTCCAGACATTCATTAAATAGTAGTGCTTTAAAATACCTAATAAAAATGTTAACAAACGCACTAGTCGCCGCTACAACTTTCGAAAGTTCCCCTCGATTTCTCTGGGATCCCATCATCAGATCCTGGTTTCCTTATCATGGTACCACTCTTGGGATATCTCCTTTCCAACAAAAAAGAATTATCAAAATCGCTTCATAAACGACGAAAAAATCCGCGAACAAACATAAAAAAAAATATATATATATACCGTCGAATTGAGAACCTCCTCCGTTTTTTGGAAGTCGGTTAAAAAAAAAGTATGAGACATGTACGTTCTTAAAAGCGCAAGAAGCCGCGAGAAACAACCTTTACATGGCAAATAAATACTTATATTTTACAATTTGTGACGTTAACATGTAAACATTACGACGTCGTGATCTGATGTAATATTTTTGCACACGTGAATTGAAGTTACGAGTTTATTTATTAGTTCTTATCGAGTTTAAGCTACGAGTACTAATTATGCTGTAGATCTACATATTAAATAATTCCACAAATACTTAGTTATTTACGATTAACTTGTTTAAAAAAAAGTGCCCTTATTAAAATATCTTTATTAAAGCGCAGACACTAAGTGGTTTCCTAATTCTTGAAATGAAAAAATACGAAAATACAACATAAAAAGTGCAACTCTTAAGTTTTCTACGCAGTATTTGGTACATATATTCAATATGACATGACGTAAAAAAGATCAATTAAATACGTATTTAACATCAACTTTTACTTTTAGGATAACACAATTTCTATGATAGACCCCTCTCTGCTGATGCGACCAGAGAAGGTCTACGATGGAAAACCCTTGGAAGCTTTCCGCGACTACTCGATCGATGAACAGGACCCCATTAAAGAGCGTGTCAGAAAAACTTACTACGATATGCACACCAACATGACAGTGGACTTTGTTAAAGGTAGATATGCTATTAATCTAAATTAAGAATAAACGTTTTTCTTGAATCTAAAACCAAGGCAATCTTAATTCGTTTTAGACCTCAGGTAAAAAACTAGCTTAGATCTAGCTCGCCCAATCTTCTATCCGTCAGTGAATCTAAATCAAAAATGATTTAGCCGTTCTGGTGATTATCAAATGACCAGTGCAAACAAACAGGCAGTCATTGTTTTAATAATTTCATGTTATCATATTCATAAGAAATTATCACATCAAATAACTTAGGGTAAACAAAAAAAACATCACAGGTAGAACTAAAACTTTTTTATATTTAAGTTACCGGAGAATTTTATCAAACTTACATATAGAATTGTATAAATTCTATACTATGTAAAAATCGATGTGTGTATGTATGTTCCCTGTGAACTCCAAAAAGGGCTAGAGCAATTTTGATAAAATTTTCAGGCAATTTTCTGATTAGCCCAGCGGCTGATCCTGTAAAGTTTGGCAGCGATCGAAAGTTTGAAAGCGGGCGAAGCCGAGAGTATTGCTAGTATTCTATACATTTTAATGCTTGTCACAGGTAAAATGGATAAGTGGTTAAAGTTCAACCACTTCAAGTCGACAGTGAAGGACGCTCTGATCAAACTGAACGAGTTGGTGGACGAGTCGGACCCCGACACCGACCTACCCAACATCGTGCACGCCTTCCAGACCGCGGAGAGGATCCGACAAGATCACCCCAATGATGACTGGTTCCAACTTATTGGATTAATACATGATCTTGGAAAGGTAAAAAAATACACAATTTTTGACAGAAAATAGATTTAACGTGTTGAGGGCCACGGGAACACCGGTGGTTCAGTTAATAATTAATTTCTTAGAAATTATCCTGGAGTTAACTTGGTTAACCCTGATTAGGATTATTAGAATAACAAAATCGTCGTTTTGACTCATATTGGTTGGTACTGCGTTTTAAAAAGTATACCCACCTACAAATGATACATTTTCTAAGTAATAGGTAGCTAGCTATACTTACTAATATTATAAAGAGTTTGTTTATTTGAACGCACCAACCTCAGAAACTACTAATCCGATTTGAAAAAAATCTTTTTGTATTAGATAGCCCGTTTATTGTGGAAGACTAGGCTATATATCAAGGATGATTCCCCTAGGATATACATATAATAAAATTTTAGTGAGTCGAATCTGTCAATAGCCCTTATTATCGATACAGAGGCCGAATTTATGGTTTTTGGAATTTTTGTCTGTCTGTCTGTTTGGGAACGCAATACGAGAAAACCACTGGAGAGATTTTGATGAAATTTGGTATGATGATAGCTAGTTATCCGGGTTAACATATATGATACTTTTTACTGCGGAAAAATATCTTATGTCTAAGAAATCTATACAAAACGTTAAAACGTAACTAGGGACAAACCCGAGTGAAGCGAGTTTTAGTTGCTAGTTGATAATAAAAATAATTTGAACAACAAATAATATTATAAAAATATTTTATTTAATTGCTACCAGGTGATGGCATTCTACGGCGAACCACAATGGTGTGTGGTAGGCGACACCTTTCCCGTGGGCTGCAAGTGGGGCAAGAATATAGTTTATGGTGACGACAGCTTTAAAAACAACCCGGACACATATAATGACAAATACAAGTAAGCAATTGTACATTGTATAAAAGATTTATTTTTAATGTTATTTAATTTCAAGAAAATCAAGAAAAGTCTGTAAAGGCATAATTTCAAGATATATAAATTAGTTAACTACTTATTATAATTTCAGTACTTTATACGGAATCTACAAACCGAAGTGTGGTATTGAGAATTTAATGATGTCATGGGGACACGACGAGTACATGTACAGGGTACTCAAGCATAACAACGCCAAGTTCCCAGAGGAAGGATTATGGATGATCAGGTACTTTCTTCATTTCTTTATATTTAGTCTCAATATACGTTAAATGCTTTTAATCTTAATCTAAAATCATTTATAGGTTTTAAGGTTTAAAAAAAAATTAAGCAAAATATATTAATTTTGTACTTTTTATTTTCTATTTGTGCGTAACTTGAACATTTATGTCTTTGGTCTGTAACGTACTCAATAAAAAAAAAGAAAACCATGAACATTTATTATTTAAGCTACCTTTGTGACACGAGGAATTGAATCTGCGATTTACAGCATAGTAGGTTGTTACTTGTTGTAGAATGACATACACCAATGTACTTCACGATGTCATTACGTCTCAGTGCCAAGGCAATATCGTAGACGATAAAAATGAATTGAAGTTATATTGATGTTAGTAGATATTTTTGTGGAAACAATTATAACAATTTTTTCATTGATCAGATACCATTCCTTCTACCCGTGGCACGCGGGCGGCGACTACAGCCAATTCTGCACTGAAAGGGACGATAAAATTAAGGAGGCCGTACTTAAATTTAAGTAAGTTCAATTATCAGCTTTTAATTACATCTTTAATTATTATATCCAATTGTTAGTTCGACTTCTTGAAATATCATTATTTATTTCTTTATATATTACTAATATAATGATACGTTTTAATCAACTAAAACGATACGATTCCCACTACAAAGAAAGTCTAAAGAAAGGCAGTTTTTTCTTAGTATAAAATTAGATAAAGAAATAATTAATCTTTATTTTATTAGGTAATACATATTAATAAATATAAAACAATGGTTTATTTGCAGCCAATACGACTTATACACAAAGAGTGCAGCGCTGCCCGACATCGAGACGCTATGGCCCTACTACGAGTCTCTCATCGAGAAATACATTCCCGGCGAACTCGAATGGTAACTACACTAAGTGTCATTGGCAGTGAAAAGACTTCCCTAGTGAATGTTTTTTAACCATAGACATAGAGAGTGGACTGTTTCTTTGCCAACCATAAGCTAAAAATGGCGGAAAGGTGCGACAGAGACAAAACGAATGTGCGGCCAAAAATCTTCTGTGTTAATTGAAATACGATTAATGAAGATTGATACTTATAACCATTTTTTTCTATCACACTGTGTTATAATTTTTTTACATTCCATTTAAAAATTCAAATTGGAATAAAAGACATATAGCTATTGTCTGAATGGTCGCTTTCTAGAGACTGATCAATTTCATGAGAGTATTTCTCTGTGCATTCTTCTACGTGTATGTTTTGAACTAACGTCAGTGTTAACAGACCTACCAATTTGACAATTCTAATTACTTCATCATCTGTGGAAACTTTGGTTTATATTTTTAAACTAAATTGAAGTGAGTTCTGCAATTTGCTAGCAAGAAATCTGCCTATCGCTAATAGATATATGCTTTAACTATTTGTACAAATGTATATGTCCCATATTATTTTAATACAATAATGTAATTAAGTATATTATGTAAATAAAACAATTTTTTAAATAAACCAGGAACTTTATTTTAGCTATATGTACAGAAATACAGATATATGAAAATAGATAATTATTCTATATAGCTTCAACAAACAGTCACAATGCGAAACGAGGATTGGTATATATTCTTACAATATCATAAGAATGGACACTCGTAGCTAAAATATTTATCAATTGTAATATAATATAAAGCAATACGCTGCAAAGTTTGACAAATATTTTAAATACAAATGTCACAAAACAATGGTAAGATTAACATTAACATAAGTCAATCGTGGGACAGAGACAGCGTAATAGGAGTGAGAGAGACGAAATATTAGAACACACTACACAGTTATATATCAGTGTATCTCTTTCACTCATATAGAAGCGTCTCTGTCTAAAGTCGACGAGTTAAGGACGTATATAAAGTCAAGCTTTAAATACTACATTATATGTGAGAATTCCTACAGAAATCACAAATGAATCATATATAATATAATATACGTATGATCTTTGTTCTTTCAAAGACAAAACGTTAGGAAAATAAATAATTTCAACAAATTTATTATATTCGGTAATCGTCATTAGAAATCATAATATGTCATTCGCTCATCCTAAGCTACAATATCACAACGCTGACACCAATCAATCCATTCAAAATATAGACACAGATTAAAAAAAAACTAAATTATCCATAGACAAAAATAAACTAATCACGTTTCGTTCACTAAACACTTAGATTAATATTAAGTTTAAATTCGAAAAATAAAACAAAAAAAAATGGTTTTCTTCAATTTAAACGTCAAGTCACGTACAATTTTATATAAAATCCACACAAAAACCCGACATCACTAATCTTAACGAGAGGAATTAACTTGGAATCATTATCTCAATAGAGATCTTAAAAATAAAGTCCCAACGTCCTAATAAACACTTAAGCTTCACTTTAGCTTTCCAACCCGTAAATATTCAACAAAGTAGATTTACATTACAGTTATAATATGAGAATTGATTTAAGAAAAAAGCCGAAATAGATAAATAAAGCGACATTAGTATAAAGTTTTCACATTTGATAGATTCAATTCATTTTAAATAAAACTATCTTTTAGGATTTATTCGCGGTTTTTTTTTTTAATTTTTGGTTCCAGACGTTCCGAATACTTTACACAGTTCAATACAACCATGGTCATTGAAGGGACCCCGTTAAATCAAAACATAGTTTTATTTAAAATGTCAAATATTCACGTAAATCTTAGAAAGTATTAGATTCAATCCAATTCTCTTGTTAATGTCTTCAAAGCGTGCCATTTGTGCACAGATTACTTCCCCAATGTCACGTAGAATGTAGAAGACACGAAGGAGATACATTTGATAGAAAAGTAATAGAAAAGTTAGTACTCTACGTGACATAAACACAGTTGTATATTACGAGTTGACAAGTAAAACGTCAACACTCATAACCCTCATTTAATTACGTCGGTTAATTTCTCCTAACTAATTTAAATGTAAGCGTTAAGGCGAAACGTTTAAAATGTAATTGGTGCAGGCATTAATTTCGAGGTAACATACGAACGAACTAGCATTAGCGTACCTATTAAGGCAATAACTGGATATATTATACAATATACAGTATACACGTTCAAGGCGAATCTAAATATTTAATTTTAATATAAATTCAATATCAATATAAATGCAAGTGTTAATTTAATAATACCTTTATTTTACTATATGTGTTTATTTTGTTTGATAACCATGATGAAGTGAAACACGTTAGGTCCAGTCAGTGGGTAGAATCAGATTTACAAGGTCAAGGAAACTTTGGTAGATTGTTACAGTTTGATACCCAAATATTGTCATTTCGGAATTTTGAGAGACCAAACCAGTTTTTCTGGGATATTCCTCTCTCCAACGTCACCAAGATTGATAAAAGCTATCACAATTATAGAACCAAAAATTTCCTGCAACTTTTATGAGGAATATTTTTTACATTGTTAAAAACTAGAACATTTAATTAGAACACCAAATTGTAACAATCTACCAAATAATAGCTCTCCTTGACCTTTTGTAGCGAAAGCCACCTTTTATGTCTTTACTGACTGGACTATGTAATATATTATGGAGAATAGAAGGATACGTTTTTTATACGAGTACTTCACTATATGTGATTATAATAAAGTCCATATTTTCTTTTACGTAAGAGTGAAGTTAGCTAATTATTATAAAGTGGAAGTTTTCCGACTAATTTTAGCGATTTAAAAAAAAATATTTAGGAGATTTATTTAAAAAAATGTACTATACGTATTTGTTATAATTTATTATAGAAATATTTTATTAGTGCCAATGTAATTCCATATTGTATTCCCATAAAACAGTAGAAACGTAGCTCTTTTTAGGCCCCATGACTAAAACGTTTATGATTATTCCATATATAAAAACTTCCTATGAATTATTATAAAAACTTTCTGATGATATTTATTTTTGTTCTATGTAGTTTATATCCATTATTTACAATATGTAAATGGATTATACATGTTACTGCAAAAGTTCAAACTAAGGAAAACTAATACTTCTGAGTAAAACATGACGGTTATATAACATTTGCCAAATTCAAATTAAAACCTAAGATTCATTGAGTGAATATTAATAAATATGCTAAGATTCCTTAGAATATTTGTAAATGTACAAAATGTCCCACTTTTCCCATTGATACAACAAATTTTCGGTTTTACTGGAAAATCTTAGAATGAACCGTAGTTCGAACTATTACAGTGAACAATTAAATAGACATTAAGAAGACAATAGTGACGATAATTGCAATAATAAATCAATAATATTTAGGACTCTTATATACTGTAATAATACAACATTACACACAATTCCAAAGGCCCGTCACTCGAATTAAGCATTTCTTATTCTACGTTATTCCATAATGTGTGCACGTTGACTACTGATATAATGTTTAATGAAATGAATAAAAATAATGATACAATACTAAGCTATTATTAAAAACTCTCTGAATTTCTCTTACGAATAGAGAATTGAATGTTTTTTTTTCTAATATTACTTTTTTCGAAACGTACCATCAATGTGCACACATACAACAAGTGTCAGGGGTTAGCAACCGTTTTCAAATCGACAATTATTATTTTATTTTATTTAACGGCAGTGTTTTAATTTTATTCGTTTGACATTTTTATCGTGATTTTAATCAACATTTATCACCCCTGAATATTGTTATAACGATACGATCCTAACCAACTAACCTATCAAATCAGTCTTTATGTGGAAAGACGGCTATCAATTCCTCGCGCAACTCCAAGGCTGAATAAAGGCATACATTTACACAAAATGGCGGACACGGTTTCAGCTATCACACACGCCAATCGCAATATAGCAAAACGTATTTTAAATTTGCATCACATCTGCCTACCCATCTCACTATTAACTTGAATGAATGTTACTTAACTTTAAATATATTGCGATTGAAATACCCTTAACTACCCTTAGAGGAATGTTACATACAACCTACGAAACTGCCTTTATGGCTTTATAAGATCGAACTTTCTAGATCTTTATATCTTATGTATCATAAAGCTAATTTTAGTTAACAGTAAGTTTAAGTGAAACTTCTTTGCATTTTCAAAGCAAAATGGCATGATTTGAAGCTTTCAACTCGCAAGGATGGAAAATCGGGAACTAATGTAAGTATAGGTACTTCATTATAATGTTAAGTGCCGCTTGTCTAGTAGAAGACATCGAGCGCCTTCAAATAAATCTGCGGTATTCGTCTACACAGGTGTCAGAAAGGCAGGAAAAGTATGACGTGTGTATTAATTCTATTAATTACTGAGTACTGACAATATAACGATTAATACAGGTAAAGTATTTCATTTTTTTACAATAAAATTGATTACTGCAATGGAAGATCTAGATCTGCGGTTTTCACCGATTGCAGCGAAAAAGAACCCAAGAAGTTCCACTTGTTCTTAGTACGCCAAATTGTACATAATTATGTTTGTGTTGTGGTACAATGCATTTGTTGTTTTATGCAAAAAAAACAATGTCTACGTTTCGAAATGTTTGTAAATACTTGTAACGTACGCCATCACCTGCTGCCAGTCCGGCCGCTCCTGCTGGATCATGTCTTGTATATTCTGTCGACAGAAGTTGTATCGATTAATTATTGTTTAATGTATAGATAAAAAAAAACACCTAAATATGATCCTAAATAATTATCAAAAAGTAAGTATAAGTACACAGAGATGTTAAATTTTATTTCCAAATAAAAAAACGTAATACAGAGCAATTAGTGATAGAGTTCGACTCGTAATTTAAAACTCTCATTTTTACTGTATAAACTTAACATAGTACTTCAAAACACTTATAAACTTTGGAATTGAAAATTAGTTTTTTTTTTATAAATACTTGTACATAATGTAAAAGATAGCCACGATTGACATTTTCTTAATTTTTGTACATCTGAATGTTATTATTATGTGTATGAATGTACGCGTCGCGCTTATGTTAGCACTTACCGTGTATATGTGTAATAAAGGAAAATAGATATAAAAAGAGATAAGACACATTTATAACATAAATATAACGCATGTAGTACGTATTTGCGCGACGCCACGTTTGGCTTAGTTTGTAGTGACCCTACTTGCTGTGCCAGCGGTCGCAGATTCGAGTCCCGCTGGGGGCATTCATTTGTGTGATAAGCACGAATGTTTGCACTTCAGTCATGGGTATTTATATTTATAGCATGTATGCCCTCATATTTAAAGTTATATATGTGTAGTGTATCAACTATCTGGTATCCATAACACAGGCTTCGTAGCTTAACATGGAACTGGATGGTGCTGTGTGTTTAATGTCCCAACATATTTATTTGTGTATAATAGAAAGAGAGAGAGAGAGAGATGTAAGGTATGTGTGTGTGTGTGTGTGTGTGTGTGTACCAGGGTGGTGGGCACGCCGACGGCCTCGGCGGCGGCGAAGGCGACGGAGAAGTTGGTGCGCTTGTCGTGCGGCGCCAGCGACGCGTACGGCACGCGCGCCTCGCCCAGGTACGAGTGCAGCAGCGCGCACAGCGCCATGCCGTCGTTCCACGACGAGCTGCGGGAGGGACGGACGTACATACATACATATACTATACATGTCAGTTGGCCTTTACGCTTCAATATTTAGATAGAACTATTAAATGGCGTATGAGTAAATTACTCTTTGATGAGGTAACTTTGTATTTTAGGTAAAGTAAACAAAACAGAGGCATTCGAAACTTTTTTCTATAAAGACTAGCATTAGTCAACCGCTATCATATTTTTTAAATAAGAATAGAAAACATTGATATTAGCAATGTAGTGGTGGCCTAAAGTATCAAAAATCACTTAGGTATAAGAAAATTATGAAAACGAGAGTATATATATATAAAAAAAAATGGCAATGTGAAAATGCCCCCGATTTCCTTAAAAATAATCCCCTTTGCTGGTAACAAAAGAAAATTTACCTAAAATTAGTGATATCAATGTTATTGTAGCCGAGGGTCTTCTGCTGACACCACTTGAGCAGCGCGTTGCGTTTGGAGCCACCGTTCTTCACTTGCAATGCGTTGAGGGGATCTTTTCTTTCACCTGAACATAGAATATAAATAAATATAAATATCCACAAATGAAATAAAACTTAAAAGTTTACCGGTGACTTGGAATTTTACCATCTTTTATCATTCATTATAATTATTATGAAAAAATCATTTTAAGCTTTTAATAATTGATATAAATACGTGTCATTTGTACGTCAGTAGATACGTATTATGTATGGATTAAACCTTTGACTTTTCACTTTTGACGACAGTGATCTTATATTACTACATATTACATCTGAAAGTTACGAGGTCTAGTACTACACAACTTATATACGTCATGGTTTTATTCGTGTTAATTATTAACTTATAGCCAGGACTCAACTTAATTCAAAAAATGTAAAACAGTTCTTTACATTATTAATTTCTCTCTATCTAAATCGGAAGTAAAATACCACGATACTTTCGCTAACGGTGAACTGATTTAATAATTTATAAGATAGATAATCGCATATAAATATTAACACCACACGACCATCCAAAAGGATGAAAATCGATATCGAAAGTAAATAAACAATGCAAAGGTCGACTCACATATATCGCCGTAGCTGTTCCGCCGCACGAAGGACTCCATGGCCTTCTGCTGCAGCGAGGCGAGCGCGCGCTGCTCGTCGGGCAGGTTCACGGCCGCCTCTGCCCGCGCGGTACACAACAAGCTGGCTTACTCGCACGCGTGCTTTGTGTCACTTATGTACGTACAGTCCACTCATCCATACAGTCTCGTGTAGGTACCATGTAGGTACCAGACACGGCAGTCGTGTGCACGCGGGCACGAGCACCCGACTGAGCATCATGCTTTTATATGCCAGTCGGGAAACGACTTTAGGGTTGACGAGTCAATAGTAACTTGCCACGATATGGCACCATGAAAATTTGATATTTTTGACAACCCTCGCATTTGACAGCATTTTCATTAAAATATGTACTGTATGGATTTTTATACTGTGTTCATATGTTATTCGTACTTGTGTGTAGTGGTTTACTACTTCATACTTCAATCGACATAATTGCTTAAAAATCATCGGAACTCAGAAATAAATTTATCTTCAATTGAAAGATTGCGCAATCTCCATCTCAATATGTAAGTATAGATAATATCAATGATTTTCAAGAATATTTTTGAGCAACTATTTTTTTACTGGATAAGTGACACAAAGCGGTGAAAGGAAGTCATAAATATGGTCGGTAGTCACAATGAATATTTTCATCAAGAACAATCACCAACGCTGACCAATGAAATAATCGCAATATTATTTTGTATTATAATTAATACTTGCTTAATAGTTAATTAAAGCGAACGATGTAAAAGTTAAAGAAAAGCAAGTGTAAAACAAACGTACTTAGTTAATTTATAGTATTATTGATATACCTATTTTAATTCCATATAACCAAAAATACAAACAAACGACAAACTAAATATTTTCAAATATATATTGGTACATATTAATATTTTAGAATGACAAGAAATAGTTACTTTATACTTAGATATAGTTGCAAGAGAAAGATATTGCTGTGAAATTAAAGATCATTAGATTAGTAATGAAAACATAAACTGTTAGTCACAAATATAGAAGAAAAACATTTTTATTAAAACAAGTAAACGGGACGGGTTTAAAAAAAGTTTATTAATGGTCAATTTCAACTGGGATAATATATAAATAGATAGTTATGACTACACAAACAAACATATAGGTTAGGTTAGGCAATAGATAGCTATGCGCCTCTGTCATGCCGCCATGCTGCAATAGAAATAAGCGAACACATGCGGTCAATGTAGAAAATGTACAATTAGTTTATTATAACAAGATAAAATATCAACAGTGTTATATTCTTTATAATTTCGTCTTTACAATAAAATATATATTAAAAATTTAATATGTCAGAAAATTAGAACGTAATAATAATACATTTATAACATTTTAGACATGCCAAAGATAAGATTTAATTTAATGTTCAGTTATAAATTATAATTATTATATTACGCAGTGGCTGGCTCCTAACCGTTTTTTTAATAAGTCTTGAAATTTCCTTTATATCTTAGAGATTTAAGTCTATTATAGCGAATGTTTTTTTTTTTGCGGCACCACTTTTGTGGTAGGTACATATGTCGATAAAGAATAGCCTATGTATTAATCAAGGATAAGCCATCTCCATCTCAAATCACTGTAACCCATTGAACCGTGTAAAAGTAACAAAAACACACACATTCTCGCATATATATAAAACAAAGTATATATACATACATACGCAGGTGCGTCCATAAATGCTCAACAGTAGCCTAGATGTTACTCCAGGTCACTGTCCATCTGTGCACTAAACTTTAACCAAATCTGTCCAGTCGTTTCAGCATGAAACAAACACACACACATACAACCACACACACACACACATACAACCACACACACACACATACATACTCACACACACACAAACATTCCCATGTATAGTCGCGGCCCGACAACATACCTGTATTGATAGGTGATGCCCGCGAGCGCGGCGCGGGCGGCTTGAAGGCGGGCGCCAGGCCGTTGCTGGGCGGCGCCGCCTCCGACATGCCGTTCTTTATGTTGTTTGTGTTCGTCGCGCCTGGCGTCGACTGCACCTTGTGGATAGATAAGATGAAGATAGTAGATCAGTGTAAAAAATTATCGACCATATTCTACGTGGAATAATGCAAAAAGAAAACCGCATTAAAACTCGAAAACACGCGTTTTCCCAGACATGAGACTAATCTAGATCGATTTTTCGCCCCCGAAAGCCCCCCACATACCAAATTTCAGCAAAATCGTTAAGAGCCGTTTCCGAGATCGCTGGTATAAACAAATAAAGATATAAAATATACAAGAATTGCTCTTTTAAATATATAAGATAAGGTAGTTTACTAGTAAATGTAATTTTAAATAACATCTATACTAATATTATTAAAAGGCCGAGTTCGTTTATTTGTTAGTTAGATTACGTAGCCCGTTTATTGAGGAAGACTATAGACTATATATCATATAATATATAGTCCATCTACTACATACTAACAGGTAAAACGTACCTATAGACGAACCCGAGCAAAGCGAGGATTAGCTACTAGTATACCATATAAAGAAATAAAAAAATATATAATTCAATAATATTCATACACGTTTTAATTTTAGATGTTTTATTTTATTAACACATTTATATTATATTTACATATAATAAATTGTTAAAAAGTGGAATGTACTTATATATTTTAAGATTTAACTAATCACTAAGGTACAATTTTATTAAAACATAAAACATGTTATAATAAGGACTCAATAGCGCCTAAACACCTCGAAGAGAGTATGACATCATAGTTGAAATCACGAGTGTTAACTGTATTATTTGTATAGAGGTAGTTGTAGCACAATAGTAACATGCTCTGCAAGCAAGTGAAGCGGGTTCAAACCCCTGGGCCTGAACCTTATATATTCGTATGCGAATGATTTCCAACAACATTACTCTTGTCTTACAGTAAAGGAAAACATCGTGAACTGCTGCTGTATGGCCGTAGTTAAATTTTCGAAAGACACGTAAAGTCCGTCAATCCGCATTTAGCAAGGGTGGTGAAGTATGGCCTGATCGTATTGAAGTGAGTCCTTTGCCTAGCACTGGGACGTTAAAAAGTGCTAAACACACGAACACATATCCTTTGTATTAGGTATATAGCTATTTATCAACCAAAATTGTAAACTAATTACCTGTGGCCACTCAGTAACGGGTGTAGTCGCCGGGGACTGCTTTGCCGCCTTCGCTGCGTTCTCTATACTCTCTATTAGGGACTTCACAGACAGCCGCGAGTCTTGTCTGCTTACACCTAAAATAACATATATGTCATTTTTTTTCAAAATAACATTTCAAGAAACATTTTTATTAAGATAACAGTAGCGATGGAATATATGCACTATATCTAAGCTAAGCTCGAAGATCAAAATGATACGAGAAAAAAATCACAACGCGTTTTGGCTGAACCAAACAGGACACAATTCGTATCGTGGCTTTGATTTTGACCACAACGCATTGCTCAGAAGCTATGCCATAACGCATTCTGAATATTGATTAAGAATTTCGTGTTTTAGTTGTACTTCTTGAGTGTAATAAGTGTCTTCTCTCTTTAAGTTTAATATATATGTATGTACAATTATATTGAAAATGTGAAAACTCATATAAAAATATACCTTTAGTCCGTCTGTGCGAGGCCGCAGTGGCCATGATGTCTTGTAGGGAAGCGCTGGATAGCAGCGGCGGCGGTGTCGGTGTATCCTCTGTACGGGGAGGGAGAGCTAATCAGAATTATTATATTAACTATAGAATTGTAATGAATAAATTTCTTTTAAATCTTAATTAACCAAAGTCAACTTTTCATTATAGTTTAAAAAAGAAAGTTATTTCCTTTAAGTTATCAAAAAACATGAAATTGTAATTAATATAACTATAACATGTTATGAAATATAGCTTGTAACCTAGCTATATGCAAGATATGATTTTAATTTTGACAGGAAATTCTAAAGAGAACATGTTAAAATCTGCTAATATTATTATCAGCAGCATAGTACATTAACCGCCACCCTCAAACTCATATTTAAAAAAAATTGAAAGCAAAATGCAAGAAATATACATATTTATAAGCCAATTCATGATTAATTTCCTGTATAATACCGAATAAGGAGTAATGTTTGTTCATTTAATACTACCTAGAACATCACGGATAAAATAATATAGAGTTAATGAACTGCAACACTAATGACAAAACAATATCGTTTAGCTTTCAATATTCCCATCTTTAAGGAATATTCGAGAATGCTAGACGAGTGAACATTATCAACAACAGTACTTATATGAGAACACATATATAATGCATACAACGACCAGCAACCGACCGCCACCAAATGAAACACTCTAAACAACACGAGACACACGTTTAACGGTTATTTACATTCACAGATATCACACGGGACGCTTTCAAAGCCTGACTTACGTAGAGATGTGGACGTCGACGAGTCGTGTAACGACCTAATTGGATGCGATAGCCGCTTGTGCTCTAACGTCTTCCAATGATACGTTTTTCCATATCTGGGTAGCGAGCCTGTATCTACTTCAGTGGTGGGAGATTTTTGATTTTGAAGCGAAAATTTCCTCATAGCTACTTCTGGTTTCGCATCATGTTGGATTTTCCCCAAATTTTGAACAATATCCCCGATGGACCCAGTAGTTTTTCTGATAATTTCATTCGCGCTTGGTGTTCGAGACAATGATATTACAGATTTCGTTATATGAGCCATATCTTTCGCAACCGCTTTGTTACAACTGGATATGTTGGACCGAGCTTCATGTTTCTTCTTCCTTTTTGGTTTCCTAGGCACTTTTAAGAGGTCCTCTCGAGGTACGTCTTCAAAAGCTTCCCTTAATGTGTTATTTGATATTTTATCGTCATCTGCTATATTATTAATTTGTTTGGTGGGTACAATCGGCTCTCCAATTTCCTCATAGTAATTTTCCGTTTCGGGTTGTTTTAAAGGTTGATCAAAAGATATAAATGGATTTGCACTAACTCTTTTTATATCATTATGTTCTATGGCTGTGTTTTGTTTAACAAATGTCTGCGCCGTGTTAATAACAAATGGCACATTCTCTAGGGGTTGATAATATTGATTATCGATTAACCATTCAGGCATTTTAGATAACCTGCCTACTGGTTTTATTGGGCTTGGTGTTTTGCCAGGACTTCTAACCGACGAAGTCGATTTTGATTCCGTCACATTTTCTTTTGATTCAACTTTCCTTAATGGAAGGGGTGGTGGAGGTTTACTTTTACTATTCTTCTGATATATGCCTTTCTTTTTGTTCTCAGATTCTATTTTTGATTCAGAAGTGCTGATATCATTACTTATTACTTGATCTATGTCGTCGTAGTATACGGTCGAATTTTTATTTAGATTTTTTTTATCAATATCTATAACACCACTATTAGGTTTAAATATTATTGGTTGTATTAAGACAGGACTTAGTATTATTGGAGAAGACCCACTTTCAATATTTGCATTCATTATATTGATTGGCGCCAAGATTGTATTCACCTTATTATCAACTTTACTATGCACGGGATTCAGTGAATTATTTGACGTAGCAACGGTTGATAAAGTCGGGGATGTAAAATCACTGATAGTATTTATTTTTAAACGATAACTGACGTTATCGTCTATTATCGATTCATGTGACGGTTTTAGATCATTATTTGCTATTGAATTTCCACTTTTGGATTTTTCTATGAAAACTTCATTATTTTGATTTTGAATTAAATTTTCTTCACTTATTATATCTACTTTGTTATCATTACCATCTAAAAGAGAAATGTGTTCTTTAGAATGCAATGAATCGTTTAATTTTAAATCGTCTTGTGGCATTTTGGTAACGAGTGAAACTATTTTAACCTCACCAACCTGCTCTACATTATTATTTATTAATTTCATTATATTATCTTTATGCCTTTTAACCTCATCTTCCCCTTTAAATGTTGAGAGACGTTTAACTGGTTTGTAATTATCTGGAATATCAGGACAAGCATCTGATTCGAGCTGGATTGCCTCAGCTGTAACTTTAGATAAACTAAGTTCACCCTTCGGAATAGTTTGTTTTATTTTCTCTTTATCATTCCCACTTATCCGATCTAGAGCTGCTTTAAAGTTGAACTTTATTTCTTCGTTCGCTTTCTTTAGATCATTTTCTACAGGGTCATTCACGACATTTGATAAATGTTGGATAAATATATTATCAGAGTCAACTTGATCATTTCTGATATCATCGGGATAAGGGTATGGAAGAATTGATTCTGCCTTAATAACTGGTATTTCTGTGGATTCCATTTCAAGCGGCGAATTGGACTCATTGTGTTCATGGTTAGTAGTATTATTACTTTTAATTTTATTTTCTTTATGCATATGGTTAATTATATTATTATTTTTTTCAAACCGAGTTATGAAAACGCTATCTGACCCCTCACTGTATAAAGAAGATTCACTAAAATTATAAGTGTCACCTAGGAATTCTATACTAGTAGCCTCTTTGAGAGCATTTTTAAACTCCCCGTTTGCATTAAGATTATCTGTACTATACGACTTAAGTTTACCATTTAATAAATTAGAGAGATTCTTGGAATAAATAGGTTTTTCTTTGGATTTTTTAAAAGTAGATTCAGATTTAGAAATATTTTGGATAATGTCGGTGTCCAAATAAGAAAACTCATCTAAAGCGTCCTGACGACTAAGCTTTTGCAATGAAAAGTCTATAGCGTTCTGCCTCTTTAGCGCTTTGTTTTCAAAGTGAGGAAGGACAGCTTCGGCTAAAATTTTACCCGAGTAACCATCAGTGTTGTCCAAAGACGATTTATGAATATCATCGTCATTTGTTTCATCTGTTGTTACATTATCGATTTCAAGCTTAAATTCTTTCACAGTTTCATGAATATCTTTTTGTCCAGAATTACTGTTTAATTTGAAAAATGCCTGATCTACAAGACTTATATCTTTTATTTCATTAACACTATGAACTCTAGACAAATAACGAGTTCGTATATTTTTAAATATCTCTTTGGAAGAACTATCACTAATGGAGTCGAAACTTTCGGAATCTGTCGGCAAACTTTTTCCATCTGAACAATTTTCTGCGCTATCCTTAGATTCTTGCCTGTCAACACCTGTTTTGGTACATTAAATTAACATTAGACAATTTATATAAATTATGTACATACATTACGCATTAAGATGACACAGTTAGTTCTATGACTGCGACTACATTTCAAAGCCTTACATAGAATTAGTGCGTGATAATGTTGTTAATTTGCTTATTTATCTGCAATATCATGGTATCATTTAATTTTATATCACATGCAATTTCTAAGACTACTAAAAATGCATGGAACACTGAAACTTTGCTCAACTGTGTACAGAACCAAAAACCTATATTGGACTACAATTTAAAAGCTAACATGCATGTCAGGCAAATTTACATCTTTGAATTACCCTTCAATATCTGCTTAAGTATAGTTAATAATTGATAAAAAATAATAAAAAAAATGCCTAAATACAAGTTAGCATAAACTAAAGATAAAAAAATTGAAAAAAAAAATCAAATGCTGTCATCATTCAAATCATTCCATTCTCGAATCATTTCATTCACTTACCTTTTAAAGAGTGCGAATGTATTTGGTCTTCCAGCAGTCGAATGCGGTCCCTTGCTATCTTATTTTCTGAGACAAGCCGTTCGAGTTCCCTTTGCGCTTCGGTTTTAAAGTCGTTCGCGACGCGGACTGTCATTAATAAGTCGCTCTGGAATTGTTTCCATTCCGTTTCCTAGATAATAATATTAAAATAATTATTCATTTAAATTTTTATTTAGTTGAATGGCGTTAATAAATATTTTTAACAGTTGAATAATTATTTTATGTTCCATTGATATAATATTACTTCCTTTTACATAAAACTTATATATTAAATTATTTTACTAATATAGTGTATTACTTTCCTTTGAAAATAGCTTTATTTTTGTATCTTACTATACGTCGGAAATATATCAAAATGTAATAACACATTTTGACAAAATGAATAGCTTGGTTTCATATAAACTATCTATTTAGGTCAAACTTAGCCTGAATAGCCTGAAGAATAAACCGATTTAGGGCTATCTAATTTCTCCGTATGTGATAAGTTTTACCACATACAGCTACATATAATATGTACGATCACTACATAAGTAGTTATTCCTAAAGCATTTTCTTTTGAGCTGGTCTACCAGTTGGAGAGCAAATCTATACTGTCTCTGTATGAATATTATTTATGTACTACAGTATCTGTGTGTGCGTGTGTATGTAAGTGTGTGCGAGCGAGAGCGCGGTATATACCGACTGCCTCTGTGTGGATATTTACTCACGCACTACGTATGTACGTGCGTGTGAATATTATGAACAATGCTATGTACACTTGTAATTGGCTATTTGACAGTTTTCGGAAAGATATTTTAAAACATACGTAGGTTCATTTTATACCTCTTACAATTATTTTTTTCTGAAAAAAGCGTTATTTATTCGGAAAAAAATATATTAATCTTTCAGTAATTTGAAAGTCGCGCGAAAACAGCACATCACGTGACATTCCTGGCTGTGACGTCATATCTCAATAAACTAAGTAAAGCTAACTACGATGCATGGAGAATATAACATGTTATATATTTTCCATGCTACGATGCTCCAACTCTTAAAACATATTTTAAGCTAAAAGTTTGCAGCTTTTTCATTGGCAAGCTCATATAAGTTAATATATATATATATATATATATTTAGAATATAAATATTTTTTATGAAAATGACAAGCTACAAGACGTGTGCCGTACCTATGTGTAAAAGTTCTACAATTAAATATCCTGACAAATTGTTTATACACGTCCCTAAATGTCCTAAACGTCGAAAGCAGTGGTTACAATTAGCACGCTGAGAGTTGAATTTTACATCTGATAAATCTGCAATTTTTTTTTGTGAAGATCACTTCGATGTAAGTATTTAAAAGCAATCAATTTAGCCTCTGATTTACTGAAAATAAATTAAACTTAATCCAGTATTTTGTACATAAAACATGTCATAAAAACAATTCTTTTTATGACATTATTTTTATTAATTTTAAAAGTATTATTTTTATTATTCACCATACGACTGTCGCGAAGATCTAAAATTATCAACATAACCTTTAAGTAATTTAAAATTATTTTATAAAATTTTTACTACTTGACTTAAGAACTATACACATTAACTTTTACCAATAAATTATACATAATTACTTTGTTCATTTCGGTACTTACACGGAAGTTTTTACATTCCGAAACTCGGCTGAGCAAAAGTCAGGATTACATGCAAAAAAATTTGCAACCATAAATGAATCTATTTTTGGTAAATTTGCACTATCAGCTTTTGTGTAACCCGGCTCCATTTCGTTAAACTTCTCACAAGCACTAATTAATATATTTTAGAGTGATCTTCTCAGCAAAGTGCAAACGATAAAACACACGATGTTTTGTTATGTGAAAGGTGACGTCACACGCTGCACAAACATGGCCGCCAGCGTTTCAGTATTTGTAATCCACAGATAAAAAAACTCAAATTTATTTTTCAAAAATGAAATATTTACAATTTATTTTAATGCAAAAAACATATTGTATAATTATTGTGGACCCATAAGCTACTGTCTCCAACAGATTAAATATTTTATCGTTAGAATTGTCAAATAGCCAATTGATATGCATGTCTGTTTCTTTCTTTTACTTTAATTATTATATGAAATTGTTTTAACATGTCTATTGTAAGTGTGCTTAATACTGAATAAATAGATATTAAATAAATAAAAATGTATGTGTGTGTGTGTGTGTATGCGTGCGAGCGAGAGGGCGCGATGTGTACTGACGTCTCGCTCGCGGTCGCGCGTGAGCTGCGCGAGGCGCGCGCGCGCGTCCTGCAGCTGGCGCTCGAGCTCGGCCACGCGCGCCAGCGCCTCGCCCGCGCGCGACATCAGCGCCAGCTTCTCGTCCGTCGCCACTTGCAGCTACGGGGTAGATTGCCATTATATTACTATTAACTATAGAATTAATAAACTTACGGTGAAGGGAAACATCGTGAGGAAACCTGCATGTCTGAAAGAACCTAGTAAGTTTTCGAAAGACATGTGAAGTCCGCCAATCCGCACTTGGCCAGCATGATGGATTATGACCTGATTCCCCTCATATTGAAGGGAGGCCCGTGCCCAGCAGTGGGACGTTAAAAAGGGCTGAATACATAGAATTAATACGGATCTAGATACCCTACCAGACCTATGTGTATACAGCAAATAATAATGAATACTGTACATGTGTACTAAATTTCATGTCAATCCGTATACCAAACACACATATATCAAAACTTTCACATTTATAATAGAAATCCAATACTGACTGAGTGTATTTATTTCTTATTTATGTTGCAATGACTCTACGAATTTAAGTGAAATTCCGAATAAAGAAAGGGTCTAGTTTTTTTTTAACAATATATTTACCATGCAGACTTAGCCGAGGCCCGAGGGCAACAATAGTGTCTAGTACTAGCTTTGCCGGTGAGTCCCACATAACAACTAGTATTAATGCACGTGATAAATAGTAGTGTAATTTACATGAAGCTCTTTTTATTTAGATATATTAAGTGAATTTCGTTAAATACGAAAAAAACTAACTTTTTGATTTCAATAAAAGTAAAATTTATAATGACCTACTGACCGACTCCAGCCACGGCGGCCAGTCTCATTGAGACTACCCATGTGCGCAGGAGATATTATAGTGCAGACACCGCGTTCAGAGTGCACTCTCTGTTCCTGTCACTCATACTCCGGTGGGACGACACGAGACACGACCGGAGAGTTAAGGCGCAGGACCGACGGCTTTACGCGCTCTCCGAGGCACGGGGGTGACACACCGCCAACTTCCCAACTCCGGGCTGTTACTGAGGCTTACTATACAGAAAGACTCAATAACTAAACTTGGCCCGACCCGGGACTCGAACCCAGGTCCTCCGGATGTGCAGCTATACTTGCTAGCCACAACACCACCGAGGTAGTTAAGTGAAGAAATATATACTGTAAATATTATATATTCAATAAAAATATATAATGGATATTGGGTAACGTATTTGCAATTACAATATTACCTGAATTTGCAATTCAGAAGTGTTATCTTTTAAAGTTTGCAGTTCCCCCTGCAGCGCGGCCTTCTCTTGGCGAATCTGTTCCAACTGAAATTCTAACTCTGAGATCGTTGATTTGGCGTTATTTCGAGATACCTGTGAAACAAAAGTATATAGTACAAATACATGTTATATCATATAAAAAACTAAAGTGAGTGATAAAATGGTAATGTTTTTAATATAAAATTGATAATATGACAAGACCACAACTAATCGATATTATTTAGCACTAGCGATTTACCCTCGCTTCGTTCGGGTGCGTCCCTAGGCACGTTTAATTTTTTTGAGCGGAATCTTAATTCTTTTTCTAAAAAAAAGGAAAAGTAACTTAGGGAAGTTACCCCTCATAACATCAGCTATCTGTCAGTGAATGTCCCGTTTAAATCAGTCCAGCCGTTTCGGAGATTAGCCGAAACAAACAGACAGATAGACAGACGAAAAAAAATTAAAATTGACTTTTCCTTACGGTATTTAACCGTATATAATTTAATATGCATTTAATAAAAAGCTGTTATGAGCAGACACTTTAACAATTTTATTCATCTGTACAGATTATAGATAAAGATAGATGCGAATTTGAGATACAGTAAGATTAGGAGGAATTTCTTCCCAAAAGTGTATTCGCTCTGTCACGGAGAACTTAGTAGTGTCCGGGAATCCAACCTGGCAACCTAAGAGACTCATTTGGGGTCTATCACTCTACTATCAGAGAAGTACTAGAAGCCAGCCGTAGGATTCATCCTCTGATTTTTGTGGAAGTAAAGGTTGAGTGTATAAGTAATCTTGCGATGCCCCATTAAGCCATCAAAAGGTTCCGTTGGATTCAGTGTGTAGTGCAGTACTTACTTTTCTAATATAAATCGCCACACAACTACAATACATGAGATCCTGCCTGACATACAACAAGAGTGCGAGTACTAACGAGCGCGTCGTCGTGCAGCTTGCGCGCGTCGGTGTGCGCGCGCTCGAGCTGGCGCTGCGCGTGCGCCAGGCGCTCGGCCAGCGCGTGCGCGCGCGCCGCCGCCGCCTCCGCCTCGCGCCGCGCCGCCGCCGTGGCCGCCGCCTCCGCCGCCGCCGCGCCCTCCGCCGCGCCCGCCAGCTGCGCACACGACCCCTCACTCAATACTACACTATTATTGAAGTAAAACTTCTTGACGCACGCTTCACTTGGGGGGTAAGCTGGTGAATGCGTTACGAAAAAGTGTACATGGGTCGTTCTTCTTTTTTAATCACAATTATCTATCACTCATCTCATTTTGTGTCATATTAGAGTATAGATTATTATATATTCATTGTTTGAATTTACATCCTCATCGCTTTATAGCTTTTAATACTAAATAATCCTTAACTTCCTGTAGCCAATAATTTTTTTGTATGTGTTTATTTTTCATTAAATACCGTGACAGAATAGTAATTCATAATGATGTCCTACCGAAAAAAAACCACTCTGTCACAGTATTTTCTCGAAAATAGCCACAAAACAAACTACATTACGAGCATGAAAACAAAGATTAAATGATCCAAATGAAAATTAAATGCATTTGCAAAAAAATATCCAACATTGAAATAAAAATATTGTTACTTGAAAAACTCGAAAAACTGAGAAACACCAATTCATTGTCACAAAAAAAAGAAGAACGACCCACGTACGTTTGTTGCCATGTTAACCCTTGTTATTGTCTAACAAATGATTTATAATATTATATTATTTCCTTAAATGATATTCTATATATGATTATAATATACTTAATATGCGTTATTTTTAGTATCTCACCTATCTTAATTATTTAAAACGTAAATTTAATTTCATAAAGATCACCGATAACCTACAGAAGTTTTATTTCTTGCGCGTGTAGTATACATTCATACACGTACTCTTTAAAAAAAAATATTTAATTATATAAAATTTGTTGAGAGATTTAGTCATAAATCTCTTTAAAAAAATTATTTCTATTAACAGCAAGTGATTTGATTGAATTGATACAAATCACACAATAACGGGTGTTTTGGTTGTATTGTTTTTTCATAGATTCAAGACAAATTGTCCAGACGATAAGTTGATCGACACTAGGTGCGTTCGAATTCAAAATGTTTTATTCAAATGTTTTTATAACTACGAATAACAGTCGCAAAAGTCCAGAGCAGCGTACCTGCGCCTTGGCGGCGGCGAGCAGGTCGCCGAGCGTGGCCGCCTGCCGCTGGCGCGCGCCCGCCGCGTCGCGCGCCGCCGCCGCCTCCTGCTCGCAGCGCGCGCGCTCCGCCTCCAGCCGCTCCGCGCCCAGCTCCAGCGACCTACACGTACACCACACATTAAATAAATACATATGTTGACACATTAACACACAACACCATCCCGTTCCATGGTAAGCTTCGTAGGCCTGTGTTATGGATACCAGATAGTTAATACACTACACGTATATAACTTTAAATACATATTATAAATATAAAGCACAAACATTCGTGCTCATAACACAAATGAATGAATCCAGCGGGACTCGAACCCGCGACCGCTGGCACAGCAAGTAGGGTCAATACAAACTGAGTCAAACGTGTTATCTAAACATACACATACGACACTCTTCATTACCATTCAACTATGCTTCACATATATTATTGGACTGGACTGGGCATGTAGTGTGGATGGAAGATTCCCGAATGTTCAAAAGCCGAGGGTAAAATGGTCGCAGAAGTCGATGCAGGCCTGAGGTCAAATAGTTTGACGCTTTTATTATTTATGAGTTTATTATCACAGAGAAAGTCACTTAAATTTACTTTATTAAATATAGGATAAATTTTGCAATATTTTACGTAAATATTTAAGTTTACACGTATTTATATGAGTACTATTAATAATAATAATATACTCCTAATGATGTTCTCCTGACCGATTCCGGCCACGGCGGCCAATCTCATTGAGACTAGCCAACTTCGCAGGAGATATTATAGTGCACAAGTGTACGCGCAGACACAAGTGCACTCTCTATTCCTGTCACTCTCATACTCCAGTGGGACGACTACTCGACACGACCGGTGAGAGTTAAGGCGCTAAACTCCTAATAATAAGTATTTATGTACTATACTAAATATATGCAGACTAATGAAATTTATTATCTGTTGAAATAACTAAAAATAGCCCGCATTAGCATTGCCCAATTTCTTCTTATTGAATGAGACATCTGTACTAATAGAGTATTATGCCATCAATGAGTTATATTGAACAAATAAGCACTAACCTAATCCTCTCAGACAATGTTTCATTTTCTTTGGTTTTCTCTTCTAGCGTCGCCTTCACTTCTCTCAACTCGGCCTCAAGTTGTTCTTGCTTACTCAACAGAATCCGTCTCTCTTCTTGTGATACCTACAATAGTAAAGTATATTAAAACCATACTAATATCATAAATGTGAAAGTATGTTTGTTTGTTTGTCTTACTTTTACGTCGAAACGGATTGGCGTAATATTTTGCGTGGAGATAGTTGTAAGGCTGGAGAGTAGCATAGGCTACTTTTTACCGCGTATTAATATATGGTATTAATGCTCCTCAAAATAAATAAATAAATATGTGTTTTAACATTTTTCGAATTTCATCCCATAAATGGATAAAATAGAGGATGAGTTTTATCGCGAGCGAAACCGCGGGTTCTGCTAGTTTTATATAAATAAAAAAAATATACTTACAAGGTACGTATTAAAGATGCAACTACCAGTAGAAATGTAACGTTCGACGTCACATGTACGTATTATTGATACGAGTAACAACAGTGTTTGATACAAAAAAATACATCAAAACTAAGTACCTAAAATAGCCGTGTTAAAATAATATAAAGTAACTCTCAATTTTATATATTTACCAACAATATTTATACTATATCAATAAAAATAATGAGTTAAAAATTAGAAAAGAATATTATGGAGATATCCGAATCGAACATTAAATCGAAATAAATATTATGTAAGAGGATATTTTCGCGTTCAAGACTACCCATTCATTTCATGATACTAACTTACTTTTATTTAATTATTTATTTAACATTATTTCAACAAATATAAATATTTCTGTAACATAAAACTTACTTTTAATACAGCAAATAGTTGTTGTTGGTCCGTTTCCCCTGACACCACTGTCTCGGGCTCCACGCCCTCCCGCATTAGCAGCTCTTGTAGAGTGTCGACCTTGAAATATTTAATTATATATATTTAGTTATTATAAACAAAAGTAGTATTATACCCATTCTGATGCATAAACTAAAAAAAAAACAGTCTGTCTGTCTATCCGTGTTTGCATCCCTTTATCCCCAGAGTGACTGGACCGATATCAACGAATTTTTTATTCTTCCATAGATGATTCAGCGTAGCTTACTTCTAAAGAAGTACATATTATGTATATATGTACGATAAAATTTATTCCGAAAAAGAAATGGGCTTTCATTAGCAAAGGGGTAGAATGAATATATCGATTGATTTTTATGTTACTTAAATGGTGGAAATAGGTTTTTTAAACAAAGTTGAAAACAAATAGATAGAGGATAGTTTTTATAAATTTTTACGTTTAATAGTTTTAATATAAAACATGTAATATACTTTAGTCCGGCTGTCTTCCAGTTTCTCAGTTTGCCGACACAGGGACTCGAGCAGCACCTGCTTCTCGTCGGCCAGGCGCTCGTTGTCGGCGTGCGCGTCGGCCAGCTGCGTCTGCAGGTCGGCCAGTTCGGCCAGCGTCGCTTGCAGCTCTTCACTTGTGCTGGAAATAATTAAATTAATTCATATTATGCACTTAGAACATTTGACGCTGTTAACAAATAATTTAATTAAATTTATTGTTACATTATTTTTATTTTATATTATATATTAGTCTGTAAAAATATCTATCGGTATTTATCGTCACATTACTATTATAGATGTTACTTTTTATGTGTGTAAGTTTGTGACTTCTTCACGCTGACGACGGCTGAAACGGCTGGACGGATTTGGATGGAATTATAACATAAACTATAATCTTGAGTAACATATAAGCTACTGTTAATACTAAAATTTACTGCCTGTAGGTATAATCTATACATATAATAAAATCACAACTAAGCCGAATCTGTACATTAAATATTTTTTGGAAAATCTTATCGAAATAGACTTTATTATCGATACAGAGGCCGAATCTATAGTTTTTAAAATTTTTGTCTGTCTGTCTGTCTGTTACCGTATCACGGAAAAACCACTGGAGGAGTTTTAATGAAATTTGGTATTATGATAACTGGTTATGCAGGTCAACATATAGGATAATTTTTACTGCGGGAAAATATCTCATCTCTGAGAAATCTATACTAAACGTTAAAAAGTAAGTAGGGACGAGGGTGAGTCGCTAGTATAATTAAATATAAATAGTAAAAATGGTACCTAGGAACGCACTCGAGTAAAATAAGACTAAAACTTCTTCTAAAACCCTAAGAATTCCGTACCTGTAGTGATGTTCCTCCATCTGCAGGATGCGGTCCTGCAGACACGCGACGGACACCTCGCTGAGAGACGATGACGAGTGCTTGTCCCACTCCGGCGTGCTCGCGTCGCCGCTGTCGCCTTCGCCCTGTCATCATTTTTTTTAAGTACCAGTTAATACCTTAATAGTTAAAGCTTTTGAAATAGAACTTAGAATATAATGTGACGGTCGGACAGACAAATATAGACATATACAATACACTAAAATCATTATTATACATATATAATATGTGCATGGGGTCTCATCAGGAACAAAGAAAAAATACTTCAAATAAATGTCAATAGATGGCATTATATGTATCGAATCATATATTATTCAAGTTTGTGCAAAATTGACAAAATATATCCCAATAAGGTATATTATGATTTTAAAATGTTTATACGATAACGAAAACGAAATAACACGCTCGTAAATTAAAAGTAGCGTAATTTTACTGATCATTCAAAAATCTGCAATCAAGTAATGGGTTTTGTTATGCATATTAACAGATGGCGTCTCTAATTTTTATATTTTTTTACCACAGTTGAAAAATTGTTCAAGTCATTGAAATTTGTTTAAATAAATTCAGGATGAATTTTGCAATTTTGCAATATTTATCATTTTAGTTTAGAAAGACATCTATTATACTTGTATATTACCTACATACACTACTACACGATACATTACTACACGATACAAATTATTATATCATAACAACGTAATACGTTATAAAATAATTATATATTATAATAATTATTTCTCACGTTTTTGCTTATCTTAAAATATTTGTACGGTAAAAAATTTCAACTAAAATTATACAATTTTATTTTTCTCTAAACTAAGTTAATGTGATTTCTAGAAATACTTTCTTAGATTTACGCGAACATTTGACATTTTAAATAAAAGTGTCTTTTCGGATTTTTTCGCGGTTTTATTTAGATTTTTGGTTCCCGACGTTACAGTCTCCCGTGACCATGATTGCTGTAAAGCATTCGGAACGTCTGGAACCAAAAAAATCAAAATAAATCCGCTAAAAAACCAAAACAAAAAAATATACTTTTCTTTAAAGTGATTTCTAGTATTAATCACGAATCCATGGTTAAAAAATCAACCAGAATGTATTTAAACATTATTACCTACAAGAAAAATAAAGATATGAATGTAAGCATATAAATCACTCCTCGCTAGAATCGAACACTAGCATAGAATCCAAACATCTTACTAATATTGTAAACGTAAAAGTTTGTGAAGATGCATGGATGTTGTTACCTACTCTTTCACGCGAAAACTCCTCAACGGATATTGATGAAACATTACAGTTATATAGCATATACACCAAAGTTACCAAGGCTATAATTTATAAAGATATATTAATAATTGAACTATATGAGCGAAGGGGAAAACGCTATTAAAGTAAAAAAAAAAAACAATAAATATCATACATTATGAGCTAGAGCGATGGAGGCAGGCGCGGAGGAGTGCATGCGGCGCGGCGCCGGCGCCAGCAGCAGCTGCCGCTTCTCGCTGTCGGACAGCGGCGAGTGCGCCACGCCGCGCAGCCGCGCGCGCAGCGCACCGTTCTCGTCCGCCAGCCGCTCTAGTGCCGCCTCGCGCTCTGCATCTTGACTCTGGAAACAGAAGAACCAACCAATGTTAGGTTACCAATATTGACTTCAGGCACATAATGTAGTATTAATGCGTAATAACTAATAAGCTTAAAGCTATCGACAGGCAGTACTGGGCCAGTGCTCAGAACAGTGGTAACACGCTTGCTTGGGAAAGTTAAGCGGGTTTGAATCCCGGGTCTTGCATCTAGAACCTTAGTCTCTTAGTCGGAAAACAAAAAACAAAATAAATCCGCGAAACGATGCGAAAAGATAGTTTTATTTAAAATGTCAAATATTCGCGTTAATCTAAGAAAGTATTACATATATTTTGTGTTTTCTATATCACAATATTCAAAATTATGTGAAGTACAATATGAAATATGACATTAAAAAAATAATATAAAAGATATCTCCTCCATTCTGCAATTTAATTAGTGACACGCAAGCATACACTAGATACCGCACACGGCGAAAAGTCAGGAGCGGAAACAACCAAGTCCAAGAAATGATTATTATCTTATAAAATATTTATTATCTTTCATATCGATTTCATTACAAAACATTATTCAATTTATAATATTTTAGATGTCTCAAAATCATATAATTAATGTGATGTAAAATTCTGTATAACCAATATGAACGCAACCGTGATAAAATAAGAATCAAACCAAGAATAGACTTGTTACGACCATGCAACTTCATTTAGTGCGTGATATCGATAGTCGATAATTGCTAGAGGACAAACGAGGACCACTAATAGCCTGCACTTAGGAATTTGTGCCCTAAGGGAGATTTATCTGTCATTTTGTAATTACCTTCAACCGTTCGAGTTCGGTCCGCAGTCTGTCGGCCTCGTTGGCTCGCTCCAATAACTCGTCCACGCGGGCTTGCAACTGCGCTCGCTCCATCGCACTTGCCTCCAGTTCCCTTCTTAGAGATTCTAGCTCTCGAACACCAGATGTAAGCGATGCCTAATTAAAATGTACAAATAACATCAATATTAATAATCAATATTAACTATTAATACACATTTTCTTAATTTGCCACGAGCATAATTATAAAAAGAAATTAATGTATTTTAACATGTCTACAATTTGAATTGTTTTGTCTACAACATTAGTAGAAAGTGAGAGCGACTAAGAAAGCAACCATTGTTTATTATTCAACCAGTTCACAAGCGCGTACATGAATTGTTTTAACATGGTCGTTATTTTTGGGAATATAATAAACAAACATCAACTCACCTCAGATGGTACCCTTGGCCTTAACTCGACCTCCTGAAAGCCCGGCATATGGTCAGTGTTCAGCGTGACTGGTAAACTGATACACTCCTGGGATCCTCGTTCGTCTACGGAACCCGTCCCCAACTCCTCTGTGCTGCCATAGTCGTGTGCCCTGACCTGCCCATCCTCAAACTCCAAGCCTTCTCTTAATTCAGGATCTTCTAACACGGCATTGTTATTTCCTAAATCCTTCTTTTTGTGCGCTTTGTGAAGTTTTTCTTTGGACCCGAATATCTTAAGGGTCTTTTCTCTGGCTGGAGCTACTTTATGATGTTTCGAATCGAGGCTGGAGACCGACGGAGCACCTTTCAAGGTCGACTCCTGCTTCCCCTGACTTGGTCCTCTACGGAACAATGATTTGAACTTCATCATCTTGATCGTTATATCATAGTCGTTATCGTGTCACTGTTCGATGTGTTTGCATATCGTAACGGTCACTGCGTCCGCTGTTGTGTGATCGGAATTATTATTTCTATTGTTTAGGGTCTAGCAAAAGAACCTCCACATTAGCATATAAAAGGTCCTATCGAGGTCATGTCTAAACGTGGAATACGACGGGTGAAAAGTTTGAAGAGTGTTCGATATGTAAAGAATAAAAACCAGTTTCGTTTAGAAATTAGCGTGACCTTTAAGGTTGTCAAACATTTGGTCGGAATTTGGCCTATCGTTGGTTGTATTGTATGAGATCAATAAGTTAGATTATGAGACGACTTTGAAAGGACGTTAGTGTTTTATTTGCTTAACTAAAATAAACCGTTATCATTGCGTATCAAAGAGCTGTTACATGATAAAGCGGTGTCGCGTACACTAACACGTGTTATTGATTGTTGACATTTCTAAATATAATGTACAGTATAGTCTGGAAATGGCAGCATTCGCTAAACTGAAGGTTAATTGAAATTTATCAATAGTACTATATATTATATGTAAAATATCAAAGTTTAAATAATAAATTATAAAAACTAACGAATATGTATAAATGTTAGAAAAAAAAACAACTTGTTATCACTTAAACGATCGCCGCCTTTTATACATATCACTTCTATAAAATTCAATACAATCTATGTCTGCACGTCGGTAGAACCTGCGTAGCGCTGAGTCAACTAATTGCCACCACCGCGGACTTATTGTAAATTTAATGAAGTAGATATGATGCCGGTATATCGAACTTGCATAATTGTAGATAAGGTACTTGTTTCTTATAATATTTTTAAACTTGTGAACTACGCTATGGCATTGACTTAATTAAAGAATAAATCATTCATTAATAAAAAAGATAAATTAAAAGATAAATTCTAAATTATAATTATATCACTATCGATAACTTTCCTGTGATGAAGGCTATAACAATTTATGTAAATAGTGATTTTTTCAAAAGGATCTCTGATTAAAATTTATATTTTTTATCTTTTTGTTTAAACAAAAAAGATAAAAACTAATATATTTTATCTGTTTTGATTAAATATAAAACAACACGTGATATATTGCATTACCAGTTACTACAATGCTCAGTCGCTATTTTCATTCTACATTCAAATTGAATTACAGACACCGTTTCGTTTGTCAATTTACCCGCAAGCCCCGTGCACTATCCCCTACACGCAAATAGAGGGGACCCACTGACCACACCTAAACCCTCTTATATCACTTTTATAGTACCATCATTGTAGGTATATCTTCTTATTGTTACGTAAATGGGAATGCTATGGGCAATATGTAAATCTATTGTGATCCTAATTCTTTTAACAAAAGAAGATATATAAAAAATTGCCTTCTTAATAGTTAATATGTATTATGTACCTATATTTCTGTAAGTTATTTTCAGATTCGATAGCTTGATATGGAGCTGAACTTTATCAAATTTTCATTCTTATTTAACTCTGAGAATAATGCCAACAAACTTCTTATTAAGCGATTTTAGCTGTAGATATATATTGAAATATAGCTAAGTCAATATTATTAAAATAAGAGAAAAAAACTTTTCAAACTATTAATATATTCCGTTAATAGGATACCTACGTTTACAATTTTTCCCACTATAATAGGTACTTTTAACTTTTTGAATATAACTCTGCAAAAATAGGGTTTATATAAAAAATCTTTAGGTATAATAAAATAGGCATAAATTCATCAATATTTTAAATTTTGGTGACCAAGACGGATTATGAAAGAAATTGATATTGCAGAAAAATAATATCTCAATGTAATGTAAACCGATATCCATAATGTATCATAGAGCAATAATGCGGTGAACACCCAGTGATATACAGACGTGACAGCGTCGTGACATATTGTAAATATAACTAAGAGATAGACGAATAAATCTTTACAATACGCATGGCGTTGCTATTGAATGGCATGCTTCGATCAGAGGTATCGTCTGTAGGGTAACCATTAACATTGTTTAACTCATAATTAAACAGCTATATAATCATTCATGTGTGGTACAATTGTAATAAAAAACATAAAGAAACAATTATAGATAATTTATAAAAAAAAAATTATCATATTCAATTAGATAATATATTTTATCTGCTTTAGTAAATTCATAACGATATTACTGTTGAATACTGCTTCACTAAATAGGCTTACTGGCATCTATTATCAAAGATTTTATTAATTTCTTAGAGAAAATCGGCTATTTTTAACCGACTTCCAAAAAAAGGAGGAGGTTCCCAATTCGACCGTATATATTTTTATTTTTTTATTTTTTTTGGATCACTCAATGCGATAGATAGGTACAGCAGATTACTATGAAATTGTTAACGCACAGATAATATTCAAATATAAAATCTATTATAATCGTAATAGTAAAATAGATTGACGACGAGGAATTTATACAGCTTTTAAAATTTTCATAGAATTATTTATATTTAAAGCCACATGGACACCACACCATCGAGCTAGGAATGGGTGAACGACCAGCCGTGGCCGCGTAGCTCCGCCAGATCCAATATGGAAGCTTGAATTGTATTCATTTTTTTACTTTTAGTACTTGTTGCAAAGGGAGTAGGTACAGTTTTAAGTCTAGATCAATAGGTCGTTTTATTTTCATTTATTACTGCAAGCGAATTTATTGTACAATATTTTAATAAGAGTTAATGGCCGCAGTTTCTCTCGCATTTCTTATAGTATAATATATTAAACATGATTCTTTCTCTATGGAAATGCGTATAACGAGAAAGCTCAAGCATTGCATTTTGATCCACAGTTTATTTAAGTGTACGTCTATAGCTATACATACATTTAAAAATAGTAAGCAAATAGTAATACAATATTTATTCACAGACAACGAGTCCTTAGCGAAGTATACGTCATTATTCAATTAAAAACAATATGGAAAAAAGGAATTTTAAGATATGAATTTAAGAAACATCTCGATAACTCTTGACAGCACGACGCTTTACTTTCTATGTAATGGATCGGAACAAATATCGGTATAAACTACTTTCGTGTATAAAAACTATTTTGACACAATAACACCGTTACAACCAGTACCGCCACTCATAGCCGTTTTGACATTCCAATATAAGTAGATAGTAGATACTTAATTAAAGCCTCATTTATTTTATTAGTAGGTACATCTTCAAAAATAGAAGAAATACTAAACATCGTTATACTTTTATTTGGCCCAGATAAGTCACAATCACAGTAGAACAAGAGCAGTCGTTAAGAGTTGATAAATTTGAAACTGCTATAAATGACTTGACCGATATTGATATCTAAACTAATTATACAGTAGATACTTCTTTTTATTTGTACTTTTGCGTATACAATATGTTATACACTTTAAATAATCTGTCACATATAAATTATTTGCCACTAGGAATCGTATCTCTAGAATCTTACGAACACCATAACTGATTCATGAATATACTTTACTTCCTAATCAAATCGTAAATAAAGACAAAGTTATAAAAATATTTAGGTGATACAAAACATGACTGTTATAGAATTATGTGCATAGTGTCATAAAAAAAAAACAATTAAAAATTTCAGCTAGTAATTCAGCTCTAAACATTTATGAGTATGTATTGTAAATTTGAATATTATTATTATGTAAATGTCCTTTAAATCCGTAAAGAAAAGAACTGAATATAGTGTTTACTAAATTGAATTGAGATCTTGTAATGAGGTAATTACAATATTTTATTCAGGACGTCTGTTGTGTCAAGCCACAGACAGCTCTGCGGTCAATCTCGGTGTCTACTTACGACAGAAGTTTATTTATATACTTACCTACCTACTCATATTTAAGCATTAACACATTATTGGCGAAACATGTTAAAATAGCTACCCACAAAAAATTCCCCTGGACCTTTAAGTAAATTTACTTTAACCTATCAAGGAAAAATGTAAACGTTAAAAAAAAACATATTTAAAAATAATTTATTAAATTATTTTTAGAGAATATGACCCTTCGTCATCAACAAGTTCTTTTTATTATACCTTCCAAGAGTAGGTAAAGGAAAAATATTAATTTATTATCTACTTGATGAACATTTTAAATTCATTTACTGATTCACTGAGCGCACAGCATAAACTGCTTGGTTCTAAAGCATGCAATTTTGTGTAAGTTACATAAAAATCGGTCAAGTGCGAGTCGGAACGCACTTAGCCTTTTTGAAATTCGACATCACGGTATTTTATTATTTGTTGTTATAGCGGCAATAGAAATATACTCTCTGCGAAAAATTTAATTCTCTACCTATTGCGGTTCATGAGATATAGTCCTCTGACAGACGGACGGACGGACGGACAGCGGAGGCTTAGTAAAAGGGTTCCACATTGGCACTCTTCGGGCACGGAACCCTAAAAAGGAGAACACTAAGGATTTTTGAAAATCCGAGATGAGAAAAGTATGCATTAAAATTTAAATTTAAAAACGTAAAATCGTTATTAAACCAATCGAGTTCTCCCCTAGTATATGAATAAATGTTTTGACGTAAAATGAATCACTGAAAAACGTTTAACAAAAAGTCTTATTGAAATAAAATCTGCGTTCCACGGATCCAGTTGAACAGCCAGTCATATCTGAAGTTTTGTACTTGCAAAAAAATAAAATAAAAAGTGCATTCTCATTCGACATACGCAACGTAATATCGTATTGGTTTTATTACTTCGACGTGATACCTACTTTATATTTACTTCATAAAATATAAGCGTAAAGTTTAAACGTTTTGCCACTACAAATTATCTATGAGAAATTAGAATGTCATAGTCAAGACAAATCTTAAGAATTTTATCAAACGTAAAATTCTACAAAATATAATAAATACTTAAAGTACAATTATTTTATTTTGTTTATAAAACCAAATGCTATTCGTACGGTATCAGCAAGCAGTTCACAAGCGTGACTAAGATGATACATTGTAACATTACCAAATTCAATAATTGAATGTAACAAGTAAATGATACTGTAGACATGACTTACGAGCGAAGTCGGTTAACCTTGTTTTCGCGAACAAACACACATCCTTGGACCGCAGTTGGACAAACAATTGTTATCGAATATCGCTTATTGGTTGCTCGTGACGCATTAGTTATTCATGAAATATATAATAACATATTATATTTTGACTAGCGACTCACCCTCACTTCGCTTTGGTTTCGTCCCTACACAAAAACAAATCTATCCCTCGGGAATCGTACATTTTTTCGGGATGATATATAGCCTAAAACCTTCCTCGATAAATGGACTATGTAATACAAAAACATTTTTTCAATTTCAACCAGTAGTTCAACAAACAAACAAACTCTTCAGCTTTATAATATTAGTAGGTATAGATCTTGAGTTATTTTCTTGAGTCGAATTTCAGTCGTGATTTCATCACGACTGAAATTCGACTATCGATTAGAGCAAAATGTATTTTTACGGCTATATGTATTTACATTATACATTACTGCAAAACCCTATTCGAATACCTATTCAAAGGCAACGTTTTCAAATTGTTAATACACGAAATAATTCGCCGACCAATTCTACTTTTATCTTGAAACAATCTATGAAGCTAATTAGAAAACAATGGTGGCACCCTCCCACGACCTGTAGATGGATGTACTAACATACGTAAATTCGCATCGTGCAATTCATATGATGTTTTAGAAACATATGTAAAATTAAATATTAAATTTAAAAAAGCAAGTGTAAGTACGAAAATTAGAAAACTCTGTTGATATGTACTGTTGTCTGTTAAAACTTCATCAGACTTACTCTCATCGTATGCTCTTGTTCATTATTTTTGCAAAATGTTATTAAATTAGCCTCAAATTTTCCTAGATAATACCTCCTCCTATCGATGCCACAAACAGTACCAAAATCCGTACAGTAATTTGTGACATTAGTCCGAACGAATACAAACTCAACTTTAATGTATAATATGTAGTACAGTTTACTTGATATAAATTCAAAACCCACTCGTTATAATTAACTAATAAAACAATTTAGCATCTACATAGGCAAAGACAAAACAGTTCAATACCTTTTTCTCTTGTTTTTTTTTTTATGTAGCTATTGACGAACTGTAATGTTATTAAAAAATAATTAGGAAACAGTTTTTTTTTTATATATAGATAGGAAAAGACTTCAGGAGGTTCAGTATTATTATTAATAAATTTTCAATAATGATTATGGTCATCACTAGAAGAACAGTAGTGTATATAATTAAATAAATGCAAAACTATGTTTATTGTGTTAATTCATTAGATTATCTTTTTTACGCAACAACGAAGCGGTGTTAGGGGATGTCAGGGAGTGACATACCAATGCTAAATATAATCCGCACACATCCACTAGTTTGCACAACATATTAATTAAATTGCAGGCTCTAATCTAAAGGATTTATAATTGCCAAAATCTTCCTCTAGAAAAAGTTTATACATAATCAAATGATGATAATTTCTAAATTATTTTCAAACGAAAATGAGTGAATTGCGTTATAGTTAGTTATACATACTTTGCCTTTAAATGAAGCTGTTAGAAGCAAACATATTGACATGAAAACCACGAATAATGGACTGTATTATTCAGTAAATATATGAAGTATATCTACACAAATATGTGTTGTAAAATTCAAATCATACTCTTCCGATTCAATCGCTCAAGTGGCTCACTTTTCCCCTACATGCGGGCGTTATACTCGTACAACAATACATAATTTACGTGATAAAGTGTGAAGATTTATTACATAAGTATTATATAAATAGAATTAGTAATTGCTCAATGTTGTTTGTTAGTTCTTATCGAACATTTGATGAAATTTAATTTACACAACAGATTTTTGGTTAGGTACTTCATAGCAAAATCACTTTTAGCGAAAAGTGAGAAACAAAATACTATTATAACGATCACTTCTACTAAGATAACATGATATATGGCATTTCCACGTAAGTTCCGTCATAAAAAGAAGCTCTAGAATGAGTGCTAGACTAGAAAGAAGCTCCAAAACTAACTTATAAAGACTTCACTCAAAAAACTCAATATACAAAGTACCTACTCGTAACATGTCCTATAGAATCCATACTATATAACAATATACTATATAACAATATACTATAAAATATATAATAATGATTATACCGTGAAATTGAATGGATCCAAGGATCCAATGGTTTAATGACCATTTAAAACTTCTTTCTAATCATATCTTGACTGCGTAAGTAGGTAATAAAATAGTAGCAATATAATATTATTAATAGGCTCAGAATTTATATATATCATACAGAGCTTAAAGCAACAGTGCTTTTAAAAAAATTAAACATGTAGCATGGCTTATTGGCACCGTTAAGGGATACTTCCTTTGTCACTCAGCATACAAATTAGCGACGCAAGCCAACATAAAACTAATGATTGGTATTCAGACGACGTTGGAATGTTACTAATCATCACGGATAGTGCAGTCTGATCTTATATTCCAGTAGAAACACAGATTCGTCTACGTGATTTTTTACAGATGAGATTGTAAGATAACACGTGGTTATGTAAAATACGTACCTACTGATAATAAATTTATAGGAAAGATAACATGGAAAAATGTACATGTTCAATCAAAGGTATAACTTGAAAAATATCCTCAAACCTTTGGAAGTAACTGAAATATTGCTTTTGTCGCAAATATTATATAATGGCAAGCAAGTAGGTATAATAAAAGCAACATGGTGCAGTTTTAAAAATATTAATTGTATTTTCAACACAATATATTTAAACTGAAGTCTTTAAGTATTAAATATGGTATTTTTTGGGTTCTTAATGTTTAATGAGATGTATATTGAATATAGTAGTTTTGTGAAGATATTTTCTAACTTTGTCACTTATTTAATGTCATTTCCCAAATACCAAAAAAATATTACTGTTTGAGCTCAAGTACTCTTAAGTACAAAATTTTTATAGGCAATTGATTTATGAAGGAATAGTAAACTTTCAGAAATTGTAAATTTGAAGAAAACGTACAAATGAATGCAACGTTTATAATATAACAAATAGGTAGTAGTGATTCTTTATTATAAGTAAATCCCTTGTACCGGAAATATGGTTACAAAGTAATGGGGATAGAAACATCGCCAGATGCGTTTCGTAAATCAATACGATAGGATACAACATTCATATGCCGTTATAGCAATCACTGTGATTTCTAAATTAGGAATTTAATAAGATGCTTTGATTGATTTTGTGATTTTTGGTGTACTTCCAAAATACGTTGACCTAAACGTATAATAGTTTTTTCTCTTAATATTTGATTTAGTGTATGAATATATTTGTATTAAAGTTTATATAAAACAAATGGAAGAATAGGAATATTCTAGTAAAAACAGATAAAAAGCGATTCTTTTTAAAACGTCAGTATGTACATTAAATTAAAGAAACTTTTCAATACCATCCCATCAAAGAAAATGCATGCCTAGTGTCGCATTCGCAGTCAGTCTACATTCTAAGGATGCTCCCATTATGGGAGAGAAACTTGATTCAATGTACAAGTAAATAATGCTATGTACGGGCTTCATGTAAGGCATATAAACGCTTTTTTGTATCGTTATATATTACACAACATGCCAAGTACATATCAATCTTTGTTTTACAGCCTTTGAACAAATAAATTACTTAATAATCCTAATACCTAATTCAGTTTGCCATTTAATATTTGAAAAATAAATTCCGAAAATATTTACCGCCCTTAAAACTGTTTCCTTGAACGTGTTAATGAATTTTACGCAGAAAAAAAAATAAGATCATTGATTGAACTTAAAGAAGCGTCTTAATAAAGAAGTCTTAACATTTGGTCAACCCAGAATGCTATATATGACCCCATTTGCCTTACAAGGCGAAATGGTACTTTGAGCTACCGCTTGATAGATTAGTTTTCAGTCTTTAGACACCAATAACGTACGTCATCATTTGGTGATAAAATTTTATTGATTTAGTGATTTTCTAATGGTATAGTGTCTGGCAAATGATGGAAATCATTCTACTTTAAAATTACAACGCCTGCGAGTCAGGAAGTAATAAATTATGATATCGCAAAGAGTTTAGTAATAGCAGATTAAATAACACAAGTGAAAATTGAAAACGAATGCAGGATATCGAAATATTTTAAAAACAAGTAATTTTAACCGGAAGTACTTATCATTGTTAAATAAGGCCAAGTATAGAGCTTTGAGAATATTAAAATCTATTCTTAGGTATTTGGCTGTACGTTTGTGGCTGTTGGTATTTTACGAATATTCAATTGGCACTTAGCTGCTTCGTTTGTGTCCCTATTACTAGTTACGTCTAACGTCAGTAGTTAAGCGATTCATTGTAATCGTGTGAATCTATTCACTATGTGTCGTGTACGTCCTAATAATATTTTATATTTAATTAATCAGTAAACATTATAAATTATAATTGATGAAATATGTTTCATTTAATAAATTTATTTGCCTAAGTTGACTTTCCTTAAAATAAATCAAAACACCAAATTATCTTTGATAGATAAATTTTGAGAATATAAACATGACATTTTATCTTCATTCTTTTGATAGGAAGATTAATTTTTCGATTCAGTTTACCGTGTTGGGAAGCGTTTTGCATGTAATTAGAGTGACCTTGAAGTATCATTATTCATTAAGGTCTACTTAACTTATTTTAGCTTAACTTAAACCCTACAACAAAAAAGTTATTTTATATAAATATTCGTATCATTATATTAAGGAGTAGGTATGTACCTCTTAAAAATGTCAACAATCACATAGGTACTTAACAAAAGTGGCAAAATATAACCCAAGCTTTATTTCTGAATTTTAAATGTAGTCGGAATGGTTTATTTATTGTTATGTCAGTCTAAATATAAAGGATGATACACAATAAGTTAACTTTCACACTACACACGCTGTAATAATATGTTTATATGAGAAAGCAAGTAACGAGACAGTAAGTAGAATTTTTGTTACATCTGTGTATGGACGCTAGACTCTAAACACTAAAAGGGCACTACACTCTATAACTCCGATCACACAAGGCACAAGTTATAAACACACCATTATAAAAAGTTCGTTTTATTTTTTAAAGTTCGAAATATAAAACACCGGCCGACAGAACACGTCCGCAGCCAACCGTGGCAAACAAACTTGCTATTCGGTCGTTCAAAAGTCTGGGCTTGCATTTCTTTATATAACTCGACTCATTTCAAAACTCTCAAGTGATTCGATTTAACTTACGTTACGCTGACACATTATAAAAGTCGTATTATACTACGAGGAAAACATTCCCCGCGACAGAAAGGGAAAGATACTGTTATCTGTTTAATTGGTGTACGTATGAAGGAGACAAATATATAGCTTACAGGCAGGTATAAAATACAGATAAAAAATTATTCGTCACGTGTGTCACACGATTTCCTATCATTATTTCTCTAGGCTTCGTTGTAAATACAGTCAAATTACATTGTAATAGGGAAGGAATTGCAACGACGCTTCCTATTTTTTGTAAATGTTGTAAACATTATTGTTATATGGCGGGAAATGTTGACTTGTTTAAATTTAAATAAATTGTAAACTATTTTAATGATTATTAATTAAAAGCAAACAACTTACCGATTACTAAGAAACGAAATCTTTTTTTCACTTTTCGCTACATTAGCATTCGTCCAAACGGTATTATTATTCACATATTTTTCACGCTTTAATTTAACGTGTTCTGGAAGTTTTGGTTTTAAAGATGGTGGCAAAATAGAATCTGGTGTTTTGGGCTTCACTGGTGCCGGAGTTTTTTTGATTATTTTCAAAACATTAGAACTTAGGTCATTTTTAACCTTTTCAGAGACTTTGGGCCCTCCAGGATCTGGGGTATGAGGTTTATTTCTCAATGGTCTTTTTGGTACCAAAGAGCTATCAGTTTGAAGGCTTAAAGTCTTTTCGCTATTTCGTCTCTTTATTTTAGGTTCCACCTGCACTAAAAAGCAATTGATATGATATTAGTGATGTACAATTTTTGTTCCCAAAAAAAGCTGGAATTGACTAATACTTTCTTAGATTTACGCGAATATTAGACATTTAAATAAAACTATCTTTTCGGATTTTTTCGCGGATTTATTTTGATTTTTGGTTCCCGACATTTCGATTGCTTTACAGCAATCATGGTCACGGGAGAGACTAAGGTGTTAGATGTCTCAAAAGCATTATATAGTTGTTACAGACAACCTACCCACAAAATAACAAAAATGAATTCAAAATTTTGAAAATTAGCATCAAAGTACCTTACAATATTTGTTAATTTTAATTGTAAACATTTTTATAATTTTTATTATTTTATACTTGAAATATGGAATATTATTTATATAATTTTAGCTTTTATTATTATAATTATTACAATTTTTTAGAAAACTTATTATTGTATTATTGTTTAATAATTTATATTTTTAGTGTTACCATTATTATATTTATTACTATAGAGAAAAATAAAATATTAATTATTTAAGCCACATTATTGTTCTATGTGTACTTTAGAAAATTAAAATTAATTAAGAATTACATTTACAAATGAAAAAAATTAATTTAAAATACTGTTATTTTGATCTACACAGTAAGAACTTACTTCATCTAACTGTCTGTTATGTTTAGATTTATTATTAGATTTTATAATATTAATAACAGGATCCTACGACGATCACTGGGTACCATATAATGCTTTTGAGACATCTAACACCTTAATCTCTCCCGTGACCATGATTGCTGTAAAGCAATCGAAACGTCGGGAACCAAAAATCAAAATAAATCCGCGAAAAAATCCAAAAACATAGTTTTATTTAAATGGAATTGACTACAAAATGATTAATAATAATAAAAAAAACACTAATATATTAACATAATTACCTGATCTAGGTCGGTTTCTAGTTACAGGTTTTGTCTCCGCGCTACCTATTTTGTTGGTTTCTTGAACTGTGTAAGAACTGGCGGCTGGTACCGCCTTGCTACGCGAGCTGAAGGTTGCTTTAAAGAAATTCGCCGCTAAACCTTTGCGGATTATTGACGAGCTTTGTGTTTGTCTAAAAACAATCATTAAAATAACAATTTATAGGTTTAGTTGAAGTATTTATATTATATTCACTATACTTCATGTTTTATTTAGGTAAAAATTATCTTCTCCACATTTTATTAGCGCCATCTTAATTCCATTATAATAACTAAACGATTACTTCATACTTCAATAGATGGCGTTAGTCGTACTAAAACTGGACATTATTAATTATAAATGTTGAATAATCAAAAGGAAAATACACAAACAAACAAATACACGTACAGACTACAAATAGAATATTATCTCTGGGAACCGTTTAATAATATTCACTTACTGGAGTTTGACGTCGCTAGGCACCTTTGGCGCCTTCTGCTGCATAACCTCCTCGATCTTTAACAAAGAAAACACAAAAATTAAACATTTTTAGTCATAAAAATAAATATTTCGTAAATGACTAAGTACGCACTTTTTCTCTGCTCAAAAATTTTCTCATGATTTTATTTCCACTTAATCATGACAAAGATAAAATTGCACTGACAAAATTGCACATTATTCTATTATAGGTAGGTATCCTCAAGTTGTTATCACAAATTATCATTATTGATTAGTTGTTTATATTTACCACGATAAAATTATACTGTCTTGTCCTCCGGACTCCCGTCCACATGATAGCTACCTAAATATATCTAAAGTGTACAATAATATTATAGTTATTTATGAATCGTGCAAACTTTTGACATTAGGTACAATTTAAGTCAAAATATATTTTTATTTATTTATTACAAACATTTTATTTTTTATCTATTTCAATTTTAGCTAAGGTATACGCGGTTTCGCTATCTTTTTATATAGAATAGGCAACTAAGAAAATAAAATGTACTCATGATTGGTACCTACTTTTAAGAGAACCAAGTTTTATTAAACTGCAACTCAAAATTAATAATTACCTTTTTAGTCACAAAAACCATTTAGAAAATTTAATTTAAGGAGATAGTAATTGAATGTGGATTGTCTGAAGTTTAAGAACCTACTAAAATAAGATATATAATTCCATAAAGAATTCAAGTCAAATTTTAATATTTAAAAATTTGTATAAGCAGGTATCGGCTCACGAATATGGCGATAAAGTAATTAACAACAATTTTATGATTCTCTGATAACGTCGGGTTTGCCTTAATTATTTTGCAGTTTAAGCTTTAAACAGATATAGGTTAGTCAGTTAGTGTATGTTGGTACCTCACAAGATCTTTGGCAAAAAAGAAACTGTTTATCAATTTATTTTATTGTATTATATTTATTTATATGGCGAATGAGAACATCGTGAGAAAACCTGCATGTCTGAGAGCGCCTAGCAGTGCCGTCTTTACCATAGGGGCACTCGGGGCCCGGGCCCAGGGCCCCCATTCTCACGGGGACCCCGAAAAGTATGAGCCTGAAGCTAGCGACCGCCGGTCACTGTCTACTTGACGAATTAAACAAAGGGCCTACATAGTAACCGCGGCATCGAAAACATAATATTTTATATCTAATAATAAATAAAAATACAACTACAATTAAATATTACCTTTTTAAAATCTTAAATACAATAATAGAAAATATGTATAGTGCTTTATATACGTTATTAAAAAAATTTTACACTTCGTAATGTTAGTGTCCGTTTTTAATTAAGCCAAGTAATTTAAGCCAAGAAAAAATACAAAAGCATGCTTGAATCTTGATAATTTTTTATTGATGCTTTTTCTATACATATTATAATAAAATTCTAACTTATAAATAATAATTTTGTGTTATATAATATCTCGAAAATTGTTAAATATATTTTACTACATTCGCACTCGTGAAAAATAAAATTGACGCATGCGCTACAAAAACACCTATCTGAATAATAATTAAGCTAAATGAACAATGTTAATTAAACAAAAATAGACACTGACGATAGTAGTAGACAAACGTATTTTATATAAAAGAACAAATACTAATAGTCCAATCGAAATGCGGTTTGGGAACAAAGTATTGAAAATCTGAAGTTTTATGATTTTAATTTGGTACCAGGTATATAAGGAATACAAACTCGTAAAATGCCCCCGATGCCCAGCTATCCCCGAGGAATGGGGGGACGCAAAACGTTGAAAAATAGTAAAAAAAATGAAAAGAAAAAACTATGATAAATCCTTGTAGAAAATTGAAAAATTTAAATTTTTAAAATTACCCTTTAATGTCTGTGCATCCATGAAATGCTTAGATATTGATGATAAAAAAGAATAGGATCCCTTTTCATTGAAAGTCGTATATCTCAGGAAAAAGTCGACGTAAAGAATTAAGCAATTTAAAGATTTTTTAACAAAACTATGACTAAATTTTGTATATATGTCTACTTATTTTTTTTTAAATTATACTTTTAAGTAATGAATAAACAAGATTAGACTATGAAGGTAATTTTACTTAAAAAAAAACAATAAATTTTACTCCAAAATCGATCAAACATTAATAAAATATCGATAAATTCGAAAAAATAATATGTACAATGTTTTTATTTCTTCAAAAAGTAGAGTTCAAGACGAAAAGAATGCCCTATCTGAAAATTTTTCAATTTTTTTTTAAATGTATCTATACTAATATTATAAAGCTGAAGAGTTTGTTTGTTTGGTTGAACGCGCTAATCTCAGGAACTACTGGTTGGAATTGAAAAATTCTTTTTGTGTTAGATAGTCCATTTATCGAGGAAGGTTTTAGGCTATATAACGTCACGCTACGACCAATAGGAGCGGAGCATAAATGAAAAATGTTGCAAAAACGGGAAAAAATGATTCCCTTTGAGAACTTCCGTTGCGTGCGCTGTGTAAACGATTAAAGTTACGCAAAAATCGTGTATAACAAAATTGTTCCCCTTCAAAAGTTCTAAAAAAAAGTCCGCGACAGCATATGTCTATCTTTTAAGGTTGACTCAATATAACCCTTTTTATGGTAATGAAATTTGTTCTAAAATAAAGCAGTACTTCCGAAGGTGTTTTTGTAAACATGATATTAATCCTTATTCAAATAAATACGTTATTCATCATAGGTATTTAATTTTGAACAAAATTGCCCTTGACATCATTTGATTTCAATGAATATCTTAGGAGATATCATAGTTTTAAAATATACATATTTAACTTTACGCGGTCTATGGGTGAGGGGGGAGGGCGCTGGCCGCCGCGGCCCGCGCCGGTAGCTCTGCGAGCAAAGTCACTATTCCACGCGGACGAAGTCGCGGGCAAAAGCTAGTATATTATATGTCCACTTTACGTTGCGGGTGATTTCCAGCCTCTTGAGACCATAAAACATACTTTTTTCGGAAACGGCTAAACATTTCAATTTCAATTTTTTTTATTTTTTATATATATTTTTAAGATTACATTTCCTTAGTTTCATGAAAATCAAAAGATTATTCTAGAAATAAAAAATAAAGAACCAAGAAAAAAATTGAAAACCTAGTTTTTGCAAATATCTCGAAAACTTTGAGGTTTTTGTAAAAAGTGCTATATGTAAAAGTTGTAGATTTTTATTAGACTTACAACTTTTAAAAAATATTTTTCGATGGAACGTCACAGTAAGGCGGAAATTTAAAAAAAACTATTTTTCAACGCTTTGCGTCCCCCCATTCCTCGGGGTAGCTGGGCATCGGGAGAATTTTACGAACTTCTATTCCTTTTATACCAGCTAACATTTTAAAATCATAGAACTTCAGGTTTTCGATACTTTATTTTCTCTTAAAAATAAACGCACTTTGATTGGTCTATAATAATTATTGGGCTATTTTGAGGTTATATTTTTGATTAATTATTTATAAATAAACAATTTACGAACAAACAATTATTTATGGCGAACAATCAAGAACAAACGACGAGTAAATGATGTGTAAAAATAAAAATTCAAAAATTAGAAATAAAAAAATCCTGGGGGGCCAAGTTTGGAGAGCCCACAGTATGAACTGGATCGAAATAACAGTAATTTAGATTAATATTTTTTATGTAATAACAGCAAATTAAATTAATATTTTACCATAATATATATTATATATATCTGGAGTCGATAACACCAAATGCATGTTTGTGGTACAGAACCCTCAGTGTGCGAGTTCCAGTCGTACATGATCAGTTTTTTTTTACTTTCCAACAGGGCCCCATATTCTCGCGTGCCCTAGGGCCCCGGAATGGGCTAAGACGGCCCTGGCGCCTAGCAAGTTTTCGAAAAACATGTGAAGTCCATCAACCCGCATTTGGCCAGCGTGGTGGACTATGACCTTATCCCCCTCCCATTGAAGGGAGCCTCGTGCCCAGCATTGGGACGTTAAAAAAAAGTTTATAAAAATTATTTATTTCTTAATTAACTATGAAGAAAATCATAACTAAATAAAAGTTGCTTCAGTAATATGAATTGACTGGACGTAGTTAGAGTACAATTATTGATATTGTTCATGATATCTGTTAAAGCGATTCCCTGCGCCAGACAGTCGCCTCTGGTATCATAACGGTTTATACTCTATAATCGCTACACGCTATCTACTATGTTTTGGCACGCATCCACCCACACCCTTAAATCGAACAACTTGAGCCGTTGAACCCTCCCCGTGATATCATGTCATTTACATATATTATGCTCGTGACATCATAAATACATTTAAATAAGTTTAACTAAAAAAGAATCATTTCTAAACCGACTTGCAAAAAGAGGGAGGTTATTTTTAATACTTGGTCGGTTATGAAATCGAGTCTACCTATCTCAAAATACTAAACACATAATGTAGGACTTTTAAAATTATTAATACAATATTTGTTAATCTAAGCAAACACGTATCACTTAAGCAAACAGTACAAATTAGTTAAACAAGTAAAATTGCGTCATATCCTTCGAAAGCAAATAAATAGTAGGTAAGTAGTATAGTAGATAGTAATTTTTTTGATAATAATTTTCTAAATTTAAGAACATGAAGATTATACATGGATTAATTCGATGCATACCTAATAATATTTAATGACGAGAAATTCATCTATTATTTCGAGATGCAATAAAAACCGACTTCCAGGCACTGAAAAGTAAAAAATAACTAAACGGGGGTTTTCATTTAGAATAGATACTTAATCAGATTTTTTCGAAGTCGGTGTGCTTTGATTTGTATTGGCTTCGAAAATATCTGATTAAGTATCTATTCTAAATGAAAACCCCCGTTTACTTATTTTTTACTTTTCAGCGCCTGGAAGTCGGTTTTTTTTTTTTTTTTTAAGTTTTTATTTTTCCATTTTTAGTGTAGACGTATCATCAATACAAATTAATCAAGCCCAAACACCAGGTAATTGCTGTAAATCGTTGAGGAGTTCCCTCGACTATCTTTCGGGTCCATCATCAGATCGACTCCAGACCTTCATTAAATAGTAGTGCTTTAAAATACCTAATGAAAATGTTAACAAACGCACTAGTCGCCGCTACAATTTTCGAAAGTTCCCCTCGATTTCTCTGGGATTCCATCATCAGATCCTGGTTTCCTTATCATGGTACCACTCTTGGGATATCTCCTTTTCAACAAAAAAAGAATTATCAAAATCGGTTCATAAACGACGAAAAAATGCCCGAACAAACATAAAAAAAAACATATACGGTCGAATTGAGAACCTCCTCCTTTTTTTGGAAGTCGGTTAAAAATCAAATGCGATATGTTTTTTCCAATGCGGCAGTTGGTAGGTGGCACTAAACAAACCCACACTTTGGTCATAAGAACAAGTGACAAAAGAAATTATAGTTAAAAAAGAAGAACATCAAGCCCCGTTTTAATTAATTTCGCTTTCTAGAAATCTGAGAATCTATATGAGAATAACATACTTAAATATGTCATTCCTTTTAATTTTCATTTTTATATGAGCGTTAACGATTGTAAAATATATGTCATCTTGGTCTAAACCTCAGAGTTTATTTAATTTTTCTATGAATAATTTATAATTATAATTTACTAACGCGTCATGTAAAAAAAGACATTAATAAAAAAATATTTTTAAAACCATTAATAAAAAAATATTTTGTTACCGGTGGTAGGACTCTGTCAAGCCTGAGGAGTCCGACTGGATGGGTACCACCCCCTTATCTATTTCTGCCGCCAAGCAACAATGATTGCATTGTTGTGTTCCGGTTTGAAGGATAAGGTAGCCAGCGCAATTACAGGCAAGAGGCATAACATCTTAGTCCTCACAGTGACAACGCACCTGTGGTTCTGCATTTTTGTTACTTAAAACCTAAGTGCATGAACCGTAGGTGTTATGGGCGACAGGTACTGCTTTCCATCAGGTGGTCTGTCTGCTCGTTTGTCACTGAATCTCATAAAAAAAAAAAAAAACAGATTTTGACCTACTATCTTGACTATCATAGTAATTATAATCAACACTTTCATAACCAACTTTTAACCACTTACAAGTACCCGAATAGTTAAAAAAACCTTGATCTGTAATCTGATCTTATCTCAGAGATAAGAGATGTTTTCGTACATTATCACGTGAACCTTAGACTAAGACGTGAGCAAAACATTCTTAGAGTAGGTACCACTTTGGCCACTGCCTAAAATTAATGGTTAAATAAATACTTATAACTTAATTTATTTAGTTAAACTGAAATTTATTTTATTTATTTAATCATTTATTTCAGGCAATATTTACAAAAAGATCTTAAATAGGTAAACGGAGGCCCATAACATATGTATATACCTTAAAAACTAACATACATATAAACAATCTATTTAAATATCTATATAAAAATATACAGAATGACACTACGTGTACTATATATACTAAATAATACTATTACTTATTAATACTTTATTAATTATTTACTAATACTATAAGAAAATATTAATAAAAAAAAAACCGTAAGACCTATAATAGAATTTATCAAACAAAATTTTTAAAGTAATCTGGGTAAAAAAAATTATATTACATAACTAGTAATATGATATTAAAATATTTTAAATTTAATTTATAAAATTTTACTGATCGTCCGTTTATTTAATTTATATTAAAATAAAATATAGAAAAGAAATAATAAACTAAATTATTGGTACGTACTTACTAGTAACTATATCCTGATAAAATATATCAAACTGTTAGAGCGTTGGTAACTTATAACCACTAACAAAAGTAAAATATTGAAACATGTATTTTACATATATCTTACAACATATTCGAAATTTATTGACACCCAGTTCAAACCACTGGATATGAAGATCTGAACTTTTGAAAACCTATACTTATAAATAGAAACCTAGGTAACCGCTAAGGAAACTGCGTGGAAATCTACTTAAGTACACAATAAAAAGTTATATCATTAACTAATTTACATATCACATACACACATGCATATTAATTGTAAATTTTTGTAGACAACATACGTACTAACCCACATATAAATATGAAAGTTTGTTTGTTAGTTTGTTCTTTTTTCCCAACACAGGAACGATTTTACTTTTAAAACTTTTAGTATAAGTAAGTTTTAGTAAAAGTTACTTAATTATGAATATTAGTAACTAAATTATTTAATACTAGCGGCTCACACTCGTTTCGTTCGGGTTCGCCTCTAGAAAAACAAAAACATCCATCCCTCGGGAAACGTATATTTTTCCGGGATAAAAAGTAGCCTATGTGTTATTCCAGACTATAATCTATCTCTGTGCCAAATTTCATCCAGATCCGTTCAGCCGTTCTTGCGTGAAAGAGTAACAAACATCAATACATACTCACAAACTTCCATATTTATAATACTTATTAACTAGCGGCTCGACATCGTTTCGCTCGGGTTCACCTTTAAAAATGCAAAAACAAATCTATCCCACGGGAACCGTAATTAAATGTAATTTTTCCGGGAGAGAAAGTAACCTATGTGGTATTCCAGACTATAATCTATCTTTGTGCCAAATTTCATCCAGATCCGTTCAGCCGTTCTGGTGTAAAAGAGTAACAAACCTATCCCACGGGAACTGTCCATTTTTTCGGAATAAAAAGTAGCTTGTGTGTTATTCCAGACTATAATTTATCTCTGTGCCAAATTTCATCCTGATCCGTTCAGCCGTTTTGGCGTGAAAGAGTAACAAACATCCATACATACATACTCACAAACTATTACATTTATAATATTAGTATGGATACGGATGCAATATAAGTAAACTAAAACTTGCTAATATTAATTATAAAATAGTAAAGTATCTGCTGTATGTGTCTCTATTAAAATTTTACAATTAAACTAATAAACCCATGTTAATAATGATATGAAACTAAAAATACGGGTGTGGTGAAGTGATAACTTATTACTACAGGATACTTTTACTACAGGAAAAATTTTCATACCCATGGGAAAACACAATAACTGGTTCTATCGAGTCGTCCTTAGAAATTTATATGACTATGAATTTTGCGTGAAACACGCACACATAAACAGACAAACAGACAAAATTTTTTATACCTAACTATTGTTTTGGGATCAATATTGTAAACATAATACGTTACAGTCATTGTTTGTAAAAAAATATTTCATTTACAGATTTCGCTAAGTTAGTGCTATACTACAGTATATATAGATTATATAATAAATCTGTGGTAAGATGTTTATTCAAATGTGTAATACGGATGATAGTAGTCGGCAGTTAGCACATGAGGAAAGCCACGGCGCGGCGGCTCGTTAGTACTAGGTTGAAAAGGTACATTAATATTTAACTAGGTCAATATATGTTTTATCAATGAATGAAGTCACTCCATTCACAAAATTGTTGCTTATCTACTTAAGAATGTTTTTTTTTTAAATAGGTATATTCTAGAAGGCTTTAGTTAGGTACTTTCTTCCTGTAACGTATGGGCAAGGCTCTATATGTCGATCTGTTTTTCGATATTTTAGGCATCATCATAATTTTTCCTTTAATTAATACATATCTAATAAAGTTTTAACTCTACCCATTCAGTATATTCCTCGTATTATGTAATATAATATATAGTCTCTCTATTCCATACTAGCAGTTAAAACGTACGTAGGACGAACCCGAGCGAAGCGGGGGTGAGTCGCTAGTAGTGTTTATAAAACTAGATAGTGTATTTCAGAGTATAAATAAGGGTTGTTGTTATGACTCATAATATGATATATGAATCACAAAGAACCCTTAGGGGGACGTGAATAATACTCAACTATTCCTATATGAGCATTTAAGAATGGAAATTAAATTAACCTCGATGTCACTATTAAATAATTATGATCTCTATCGAACAACTTACTAGGTTTCCTTTTATATAAAACACTAATCTAATTACTTTTACTTCGCGATAAAGATCCCTAGACTTAAATATTATTCAATGTCAAGCTTTCCATCAACGAACCGTGTGAATTTTTATAAATTATCACAAAATACCAAATGCCGCTAGAGAAACTATTCGCATAAATATCATCAGATGAACAAGCGATAAATTTATCTCGGTGAGACAGTACATTACAATCGATCGTTGCTTAGGGCTGTCTTACCGGAAAAACCTGATTTTTAACAGTATTTGATTAACGTTCGCAATGGTAAACTACAAGTCTTAAATTGGAGTTTTATTAAGTTGTTAATTAATTGGTAATAGAGTCTTTATTAAAACTTCGTCATTTTGAAGTTTCATTTTTATATCTATACTAATATTATAAAGCTGAAGAGTTTGTAAGTTTGTTTGGTTGAACACGCTAATCTCAGAAACTACTTATCCAATTTGAAAAATTCTTTTTGCATTAGATAACCCGTCAACTGAGGAAGGCTATAGGCTATATATCTCATCCCCGAAAAATGTTCGGTTCCCGTGGGATAGGTTTGTTTTTGTCTAGGGACAAACCCGAAGCGAAGCGAGGGTGAGTCGCTAGTCTCTGATATAACTAAAGATATATCTTACGAAGTTACATCTTTCTGCTTACTATAATTTGTAAGACTAATAAAAAGTCACTTGCATTTTCATCATGGCTATTAAATATTAGATACGACTACTTTTTTTTAGCAATTTTTAGCGCTAAAATCGGACAATATACCATTTTAGAAACGAGTCTTATATATTTGCTCATACAAAATATTCAGAATCTATTAACGGCTAACCCTACTGCTATCTGGAACGCCTTGCAACCGCCCACACTTGCACAAGCGTAACCCGATCAGCCTCTGACGAAAACTGTATTAGTGACATTAACAACTTTTATTGCACCTCACTTTCACCATTTAAAACAAATAAGGATTATTAACCATCTTAGCTTAGCATTACAAATTATTACAAAGTACCAACGAAAATGAAAACGCGTGTTCAAATGTCATGTTGTAAAATGTTTAAGTAAATTCAATACTATGTTATTCATCACAAGCCAGCCATTTCATTTTTGTATTTCAGTGAAATCCTTTTAGCCGTTACAGCGCAAAGAACAAACGTACATACCTTCACATTTTCAATATTACTGTAATAACAATAAAATCAATAACAGGTAATATGATACCTATTACCTAATAGTGTATGTTATATTTAAAGACATTAAAAACTATAATTAATATTTGCAATTACACAAGGTACCATACGTACCTATGCATAAGCACAGATCATAAATACTGTACTAGTGTATAAGTAAATTAAATTTATGAATTAAATTCAATAATGTATTCTTAACAACCACCTCAACTATAAAAGCTTATGTGATTTTTTTTTTTTTTGCATTCGTCAATAAATAGAGTCGTCGCAAATATATACTATTTTTCGGTCTGAACATTCAGTCTTGCATACGAATTAGTCATTAGACGCGAGAAAAAGTTACGTAGCTTGTCCGTCGCCGAACGGACATCTACATCCTTCTTGCAATAAACATCGACTATGCTATTAGTATAATGTTCTTACCTTTTATATTATATAACTATTTCAATGAGTTAATTTTAGCATAGTCTTATTAAAACAACATGTAATATACAAATATATTTAGAAAGTAGAGCTCTTATATTGTTCACATTTTTTTTTTTGTTTTATAATAAATTAATCCAGAAAGTATGAAAAAGTGAAAATAAATAAACAGCCATAGCCACATAAAGTGTTATTCACAATGTTAAATTTGCAAAAACCGACGAATTATAAGTACTAATTAAGCCAAATACAAATCCGGACAAGTACCTACTTAATGTCCTCTATGGTAACACTAGAACCCTTCCACAGGGGTTACTCACAATGTCCCCTTACTGCAACAAATAAATTGAATAGCTGCTCGCAAGTTTTTAATTACTTAACAGATTACGGGTATAGCTCAATTGGATCTCTACTAGTACATTCGCATCAGGTCTTGGGGCTTACCTTTCGCATAAGTTTTATCAAATAAATAATACTTAATAATGATTAACAAGTGGTTCTAAATAGTTAGATTTCCAATAACGTAAATTAAAGTGATCTGTTTCTAAACTTATCTACGAATTCTTTAATGATAACATCACATTCTAATCAATATTCGTGGAATGATGCTTAACATTACCTATTTAAACAATATGTAAAGTTATTTGACAGTTATTTGAAGGGTAACTTAAATAATTACCTACTGTTTTACTATAAGAAATAAAATGAATTGCATAGATGAGGGAATCAGTAAAAATGTCATATAATGTGTTAGATATATTTATACTACTAGCGGCTCACCCTCCCTTCGCTCGGGTTCGCCTCTAGGAAAACAAAAACAAATCAATCCCACGGGAACCGTACATTTTTCGAGAAAAAAAGTAGCCTATTTGTTATTCCAGGCTATAATCTATCTCTGTGCAAAATTACATCCAGGTCCGTTCAGCCGTTCTGGCGCGAAAAAGTAACAAACATCCATACATACGTCCATACTCACAAACTTTCACATTTATAATATTAGTATAGATAAATTAATACGGATGTGTTAGAGACCAATAGAGCTATCTATAGTTTTCTCAATATTACGTATGCTGGTAGCGGTTGTAGAAAATATGCTAACTTGTTTATATACAACCTTCTTGGCAAAGCGCTCAAAGTAAGTAGTAAATCGGTTAGGCAAGCAGGTCAACACTGACCAAATTTTATATTGATATAATATTATTAGTAGGTAAAAATATAGAGTCAAGAAATCTGTTTTCCTTTATATTTAGTAAATCACACACATGTCATACTCTTGTGGTATATACATATATATACGCCATAGACATAGTTCTTATAAGACTGCAATACAAAAAAAAATGAAACAATTTAGTATATACATACGTACAAAATATTTTATTAATTTCCGGTAGTAAGTTTACGTAATGTGTGCTTAAATTGAATTCTAATTTATAGACCGTGTATGTCTACCTAACACCTATATTCATCTATACATATAATAAAACTGTAAAGATCGACTGTCTGTACATAGAAAAAAAATGCTTAAAACCTAGTCAGAAGGATGTAGTAAGAAGAGAAATAGAATAAATCCAGATTTTTTTCAATTTTTTTGTTTCTCTGTCTGTTTGTCTGTTTGTACGGGCTAATCTCCGAAACTGTTGGACCGATTTAAATGAAATTTTGTATGGTGGTACTTTATATCCCCAGTCAACATCTTAGATACTTTTCTTCCCGGCAAATTCAATAGTTCCCGTGGGATAGTTAAAAAATTATAGTAACTTATACAGCTTAGTACACAAAAACTACTAATTGGATTTTAATGAAACTGTACAATAATATAGTTCATGCTTCAGAATAATAAATAGGCTACTTTTTCTATATTAATCACGAAAACATTTACGGTTACCGTGGGATAGTTTTTGTTTGTGTAGAGGCAAACCCGAGCGAAGCGAGAGTGAGCCGCTAGGGTAAGAATATGTTTAGTAGCAAGCAACTAAAATTATATTTTTCTGAAAATACACTAACTTAGCTATTATTATTTGAATTTTTTAATTATAATATTTATTTTGGTCCACAACTAAATGATTATTTATTATTGATAGTGATAAAATAATAATAATGATCAACGCGCAACAAATTATTAACATTCAAAATTTTCTTTATTAACAAAATCAGTCATTGATGATTTTTAAACAGAAAAAAATATAGACGACCACTCCTCATATAGTAACTGTATCTATCACTTTTAAAGTACAACATTTTACCAGCACAAAGTAATATAACAAAAGTGAGAATGAATAATCTTTATAAAGTGCACTAACCTTAGGGAACCAAGTTGAAAACACACTTGTAAACCACTTATAGATAAACTTTACATCAAAATCACTTAAAAAAATAATGACCAAACTACACTGAAGTTTCACAGAGGAATTACAAGTAAGTACTGAAATTAAATGACACAACGTCTGTTATCGCTTAGGCCCGTAAGATAAAAAAAATATTTCATAATCTCCTTATACGCGATTTAATTTTTGAAATTTTTATTCTGTGGTGTGCGTTTCGCGCGCTGTCATTGCTCACTGGCGGCAAATCTTGCGTCAACGACACAGTGAAGTGGGTGTGATAAGCATATAATTTTGCGAATCGTTCTAGGTATTTAGTAATCCTATTGTAATAATAGTTTTTCATATTTAGCAATACTTCAATGAGAAAGATGTCTCGGATTTAATGATATTTTAAACTTTAAAGTAAATGACCTTATTATTTAGATCAAACGTGCGCACCCGGCACCAGCACCGAGGCTTTATGTTTAAAATATTGAGACAATTTCTTTGTTGTTTAATGCCTTTGTGTTTTGACCAAGGAAGGTAAAACAATCGAAACATTGACTTTTACAGGAAAGAACATTTCCGTTTTTCATCGCCTTCGGTTTGGAGGCTTAATAATCAATTCACTTTTCATTGCTTTTGAAGTTGACATTGGAGACTTTCCTTTCGATGGCTTTGTACTTTTTTATATGCTCTGCAGTTTTGATTCCGTCAGAGATATTTTTATATTATAGGTACTCGACCTTTATTCTTGTTTTTTTTTTAATTAACCTATTTACAAGAGGATAAAAAATTAGTAGGTAATATCAGCTTAACACATAATACTCTGTAATATTATAATTAAAAGTAAATACATTCAAAGTTTCAATGTCACCTTTATGTATTGGGTAGGTGCTTTAGGACTTGACCTTTTATATTGATTGTTTGTGACATCTAGGTCTGCGTTTGTCACATTAAAATATAGGTACTTGCGTGCCGATTAGAATCGAACTTACGACTTTTAGAATAATAGTTACACAAATAAACACCTAGATTATGCGCTGAATTTATATTAATAAATAATTTAAACTTTAATGTCTACAAAACTGTTATTAGCTTTCAAAATAATCGATTTACCACTTGCACAACGAACTTAAAGGATAACAATACGGGTTACAACAGCCGCCCACAGCCACCTTGGCACCAGCGCTGCTCCATTCATTATTGAGAAGCCTTGAGAAACAACGGGTTGCCGACCCTTACACAAATTGGAAATGTACATTTGTTGATTAATTGCAAATTTTTCCGTATTAATTTTTTTATCCTTTATTACACCAAAACAAAAATACAATTCAAAAGAATATATAAGTTTAGTAATATATTTTAGTGTAAAGGCGACCTTATCACTAAAGTGATCTCTTCCAGGCAACCTAGAAACTTACTTAAATGGTACATACTATAAATTTTCCTTGTTAAATAGGTCTTTCTTTATAGTTTTCCATGTTAGGAATATTTTTAGATCCTTATACAAAAAATAAAAAGGTTTGAAATAATTAACTTAAGATTAACTTTTCGCTACATAAATTTGGGAATATTATTTGTATTACTAGCGGCTCTAGAAAAACAAACACAAATCTATTCCTAGGAAACCGTACATTTTTCCGGAATACAAAGTAGCCTATGTGTTATTCCAGACTATATTCTATCTTGGTGCCAAATTTCATTCAGATCCGTTCAGGCGTTCTGGCGCGAAAGAGTAATAAACATCCATATTCACAAACGTTCACACTTATAATATTTATACAAATATTAATTCAATTAGATTCTTTGTCCTGTGGCTTTAAGATTCATAACCTATATTAAAATAAAAAAAACGATGAAAACTTTTAGGATATTATATTACACTGTATTCGCCAACATCCGCCCACAGCCACCTTGGCACCAGTTCTGCTCCATTCATTACTTGCCTTGATTGAACAACTAGCCATAACATGAAATTTATAAGCTATTTAATATTGTAGAGACAGTTATTGATAACATTTCATTGCATCATAGAGAATGAATATATATATATATATAATACGACACGTTTGGCTCAGTTTGTAGTGACCCTACTTGCTGTGCCAGAGGTCGCGGGTTCGAGTCCCGCTGGGGGCATTCATTTATGAGCACGAATGTTTGTACTCCAGTCATGGGTGTTTATATATATTTATAATATGTATGTATTTAAAGTTATATATGTGTAGTGTATCAACTATCTGGTATCCATAACACAAGCCTCGTAGCTTACCATGGAACTAGATGGTGCTGTGTGTCAATGTCCCAACATATTTATTTATTTATTTATTTAATATACTTCACATTCGCAGCTACGGTACGTAACAACATACATATTACATCATATGTATTACACAATAGGTTTTATTTTTATTTAAAAATAATTGATAGGCCTAAAGATCTACTTATTTATTTTCTCTACACGAATAGGTATGGGCTAATGTTGTCCCGATGAACAAAATAATATTCTCAGATGGATATTAATAAAATATTAAAAACGAAAAACGAAGTTACAGAAAAATTGCTAAAATACCAATAAAAGATTCTCGTAAAAAAAAGAAATAAAAAAAAAGGAAGATATATAACGTTTTATTTACATTTAAAAAAGAAGGACACTTAAGAAAGAAGGACGCTTTTTAAAAAAAAGAAAGATGTTTATGTAGTCTCAAATAAAGTATGTAGTTGTAATTAGGTAAAAATTAAAAACTTTGATTAATCATTGAAAGTAAATTGCTGATAACAAAGTGAAAAATAACATTTTTTTTATTTTTCTCTGTTTTCTGCCCTATTTTCAACCCTCTGGGAAAATTATAAATATTGGTTTACAGATTTCAAAAATGTCAAATAGTTTTTGAGATCTTTGCAAAAAATCAAACTCCATTTTTTTCAGTTAATTTATACTATTATTAGTATAATAAAATTGTAGAGGTCGTATGTCTGTACATAGAAAAAAAATGCTAAAAACCGAGTCAAGTTTGTCTGTTTGTACGGGCTAATCTGCGAAGCTGCTGGACCGATTTGAATAAAATTTTGCATGGTGGTACCTTATATCCTCGGTCAACATATAGAATAATTTACATCTCGGAAAATCAAAGAGTTCCCGTGGGATAGTTAAAAAACTATAGTAACTTATACAGCTTAGTACATAAAAACTACTGATTGGATTTTATTGAAACCTTACAATAATATAGTTCATACATCAGAACAACAAATAGGCTACTTTTTATCCCGGATAGATTAGTTTTTGTTTGTCTAGAGGCGAACCCGAGCAAAGCGAAGGTGAGCCGCTAGTTGTTAATAATTTTGCAATTTTTGCAAGCGGCTTTTGAATTTTTTCAAAAATCATCTACACGCTCTTCTAAATCGAATCACACATCGTTCATATTTTTCTGAGGTGCAGAAAAAAGTTTGACCCAAAAAGCACCTGTTGACTGGACTGTGTTTTTATTCGGCTTATGACTTTTTATTCGGCCACTTAACATAATCCTACAGTTTACATGATCGCATTGACTTATGCTTATTTGGGTCGATTCGTTGTTTAAAATTAAACCTATCTATATTTTAAAGTAGTATCTGTACAATAAAAAAATTCCACCACTGAAATCAGCCCAGCCATTCTCGAGTGACGCAAGTCTCGTATTAAAAATCAATTTACCACCCATTAAGTAAATACAGTTTCTGTCATTTTATTAAAATTTGAATGACTTATATCAATAAATGATTGAACCAGATCATTACTATGTAATATTTTATCTCATGATAGTGTTATTGAATTAATATTAGGCGTGGGTAGGAATTATCTGTTGACACGGTAATGGAGGTGTCTATGTCCATACAGCTTGTCAAACGACTTTATTTGATTATTAATAATATTAAAAATGAGATTTTATCACAAGTTATTAGGTTTCATTAAAACCGGTGTGCCTTTAAAACTCAAACAATAATTATAGGCAATCCTAAACTCATAGCTAAGGTTAAGAGTTAACACTCTACCACATGTCGTTTTAAACGGTGTTATCATACCTTACAGTAAAATTGTAAAGAATCTAGGTATAACCACGGATCAACATATATGTCTTGGAGTCCACAGATATTTCTCCACTATACTATTCACCATATTTCTCTTTTTTGCATGAAGCTCAAGTGGCTCTCTATCCGCCTTTGCAGGAATACTCACATTCTTTATCTTCTGTTCTATATTCTGTTCGATCCCTGTACCCCACCTTAACTAAAGGAGCGTTTTCAATTTCTTGGCAATTCACATTCTCGCTCTGACCTTAATTCAGATGAATGTCTTCGCTCTGATCCTCAAAATCCCTTCTCATTCCTCTTCCTTCTATAGTAATTCATTCGCTATCTGTTATAGTGAATGAATTACTATACTACATACTATATTACGACTTTGGAACTCACTTCCCCTAAATATCAGATTTGCGAAGTCACTAATGATATTTTATGAACACTTTCTTAGTTTTTGACTATACATGTATTATTATTATATTATTATTTTTTAACTTATCTCTCTTGTAAGCTGTCTTGCCTTTTGTTTTGTTTTATTGTACAAGTATAATATATGGTATATATGTATGTATGTATAAGTGGTATGTGTGTAAGTATATGTATATGTATCTATTAGTTTAAGCATATATATTTATGCATTTTTGTAGTCTACTTTTTATATATCGTGATATATTTAACTCTATTATTTGCACCCTTCCCTCTTACAGTTTGCTTTTTCTACACCTAAAGGTTGCCTGGAAGAGATTGCTGTTTTAGCGATAAGGCCGCTTCTTGTACATTATCGATCTGTTTTGTATTTATTGATTTTCTTTTGTTCTTGGTGTACAAAAAAGAGTTTATTATTATTAATAATAATAATTATTATTTATTCGATCTTTTTTTAAGTACGAATAGCAACAGCCCATTAAAACCTTTCAATGAGCAATTTTTTAAATAGCATCGCTTTTTTAAAGGTATTGTAAATAATATTTCGTAGTATATTTACGATACAAATTATAGATAACCATATAATATTTTAATATTCTAGTCGATTTAAGATTTTAAGCTCTGAAATCCATCTCAAAAGGTCACGTCAATGATTTATTACGTCTCTACTACACAGTTTTTATACTATATGATACTGTAATCTCTGTATGAATTTTTGAAGGGCTAAAATTAAAGCTATTATTATTATTATTTTGTTAATCCAGCCTCCACGTTGCAAATTATCTCTATTAAATTTTGCATAATCCGTTGATTCGTTACAGCATGAAGAAGCAACTCACATACAATTTTTCACATTTATAATAATACTAGCGTCTCACCGTTGCTTCGTTCGTATACGCCTCTAGGAAAACGAAAACTATTCTGTCCCACGGAAACCGTACATTTTTCCGGCATTAATATGATAAAAATAGCCTTTGTGCTATACCAGACTATAACCTATCTCTGTGCCAAATTTCACCCAGATCCGTTGAGCCGTTCTGACGTGATTGAGTAACAAACATCCAAACATCCTCTAAACTTACATTTATAATATTATTAAGACTAGAGTGCTGTATTTCTTACGGATTGAAGTATTAAATGATACGGTATAATATAAAAGAACTTAGAATAGTTAATGTCTACAATCGATATTGCTAATGGTACCTATATCTAAATAAAATACAAGGATGATATCTAACCACGTGGCATAACGCCGAGATATTTCATTCATACTTTTCTATAACTGTCATAATTGTAAACTGTAATTTTGTTTAAGCTTCTAGCTTCTTCTTCTTCTTTCTTCTTATGTTACGTTTACGACGTGGGTAATCTTTATTGATTTTAATACAACTACTTATAATAACAAGTTCAAGGAAAATAACAAAATGTTATCAGGTGCATGTTGTACTTATATGTAAATTGGATTCAGATTAAAAGAACAGGATATGCGCAATTATTTATTTAAATGCTATTATTTGTTACCATAATTTTATAAGCATAATACATCTTCAATATTTATTATTCTTATATTTGATATCTTTATAAACCAAATGACTCTGAAGTCTAAGGGTTGAGACTATGAGAGTCAATGGCAAGCTTTATTATATCTTGAAATCTTAAATAGATATTTATTTCATTTATATAAAAATAATAAAGGAGAAAGACACGTGAGTTGTTTTGGAAAATTTAGATTCAACCAGTAAGTAAATTAGACGTATGACACTTCAGACCTAAGCAAAATCAGGTTGAGTCTATAATACGTAATAATTTTCAAATGAATTCGACCATTAATCTTATTACACTATGTTATAAATATGTATATTCACACAATCTACGTTATCTACTGGTGTGGGCGACGGAAAACATCTTTTACGAATGCAAAATATGTCCTTATTACAATATTATTCTATACGACACCGTCCAGTTAACCTTGGGTTACTGCGGCTTTATCTGCACAGTTATACAACAATTTGATGAAAGTCCCAGACTCATTAGAAACTTAGAATTTTGATGGTACTTTCACAAGATTCACTCAGTATTGAGGTCGCTCGTTTATAGCTTTGTACTTTATTTTACGATATGATTATGTGTATAGGTATTGTAATATGTATTTTGCCATAAATTATTAAATAGTATTATTTATGAATGAATAACAATGTTTCGTTTAAAGAAAAAATGACTCATTTACTATTTTATTTATTGGTAAATCTTCTTAAATCAGACTGTAATTTGATTGATTTATAGATAGTTTATTTTAACTTTGCAACTTATTTTAATTTACAATTGTGTCATTACAAAATTTTAGCTTAAGGCACGAGTAGGTAATAGTTGTTTTAGCTTGCATTATATAGAGAAACATCATGTGGCTCAAATGACCAAAACAGGATAACATTAAATGTTTCTGGCTTATATATTGATTACATTTGGATTTAACGAGCGGATGCATAATAAGCGCTAAACGAACACTTAATAGTTAAATACAAATGTATGGAAAGGTGCTAGGCGTGTGCGTCGGCGGTGCATTCGGGTCACGCCACGTGGGCTATTCCGGTTTGTTTATTTTGCAATAATATCGCTTGGTATTATAAACAAACAGCAAATGATTTGTAAATTAAATTATTAGAGATTTTAGTTTCAATTTATTTTCTTTATATGGCAAATTCCCTTTTAACTAAAAAATCATGATTTCACAGAAAAGCTTTGTCAAAAACAAACGTTTTTCCATTTCCAAGGACCTTGTCATTTGAAATATTGATAAGAAATAATCGATATTAGGTAGGTACCTACATCATAGTCATTATGTGAGTGCCGCTACTTTCCAACGACCACCGTATTACTCAAGTATTTTCGTATTATAACAAAATACCTTTGTCCAGTATTAATAATCTTTTACTGTTACATTAAGTGTCTATATAGAAGTAACACATTACATAAATATTCTCCTATACAAAGTCCATTATAACAGTATAGGTGCATATTGTGCTATGTCATTCAGCAAGAAATTAATAGTTGTCGTGGTGATATTTGCTTCCATTCTAACTGCATAATAATAGTTTATTTTAATGTTATTCGCGAAAAGTTCATATCATTAATTTTATTGTAGCCATTGATAATACATATTTTCTAAATTATTTGATGCAGTTATTCTAAATTATTTATATTTTATAGTGGTTTTCAGTTTTAACAGTTACAACAAGAGAAGTACACTTTTCAAGTTATACGTCTTTTGGGGACATTTGGAAAAAAATATGAGTGTAAAATTTTTACGATGCGCGCGCACACCGAAAGCCCAAAAGCGACAGGATGAAGTAAGCTCATAACTGTTTGTTGCCATGGTAACCGTTGTTATTGTCTGTCAAATGATATATAATATTATATTCTTTCCTTAAATGATATTCTATAAATATATTATTGTAATATGCCTAATATGCTTTATTTAATTATTTATTTCTTTTAATTTAATTGCGATATGTTTTTTATTAATTTATCATTCCTTTTACGAACAGAGAGTTGTGATATACGGGAGGGAAATCTTTACCTATTTTGTTGTTACGCCAAAAAAGTATAACTTCATACACACGTAAGAAGTTATACTTCTTTGGCGTAACATAAGTACATACAGTACATAAGTAGGTACACACACACTTTTTTTAATATGAAATGAGTTACTCTATTGAATCAGTAGCTATACTTTAACATGACGATGCTCATGATTGGAGTAAAAATACAGTAGGTATATTTTTAATCAGTATAATATTTAAATTTCAATCTAATAATTATATACAACTAAAAAGCTACAATTATTACTACTACTATTTTATTTTTTAAATATCAATAATCAAGTTAAGGTCAAGACTTCTTAATCTATCATTAAAAATAATTTAATGAGTAGTTCTTTTGGATGTCCATTATTGCATACTAGTTAATGTCAGTAAATAAACCTATATGTTAATCTAAGATATAAACCATTTTCTTATCGAATTTCACTCGAATCCGTTGAGCCGTTACAGCGTGAAAAAACAACAAACTCTACACTCACTAAGAAACTTTCACGTTAATTCATTATTATGATGTGTAATTAGGCGAACAAGGCTTAATTACTTACTTTTTTTTTTTGTTTAGATGAAGAGAACATAATATTGTTCCTCTTTAAAGTGTTTATCTTCGATTTATTAGCGATATTATAAAAAAAATAATAATCATCCTTGCAATTTATAAAATACATGTAACGACTTACCCATGTTTAAAAGCTTCATCTTTATATAATTTTAACTTTTCCACTTAAATTAATATCACATTCAATTTTCGGATTGTTAGCACTAGTCAATTGTTTAGTCACAAGCACTCACTGCACTTTAAAAACATTATTTTATTGAAAAGTCTCTATTTATAGATAATCTGTGCACGAAAAAGTTATAAAATAAGAAACGATTAAAATAGATTTTTTTTTATAATATAATATCTTGATTTTAGTATTTTTGAATAGAAATGAGGTTTGCGTCGCGGTTATTTAAACTGGATATTTAACTTCTATAAACGTTTGAGCGCCAGTAGTAAGTAGTAGTTTTCTAATCGTACGGTGACCATCATTTTTTTCATCAGCAACATATTTTTGCTTATATATTTTGCCTATAATATGTAGGTATACATGCAGATACTAGAAAAATCTATAATTTGAAATTCATTAACTATTAAATATGAGGTCAACCATGACAGTATAAACTCGCGCTAATAACTAATGTATCTTATCGCGTAATATGGATTTCTAAAAGCAAGATTTTTTAAGCAGTTATAAATTAAAAAAATATATAGAATACTTTGATAAAAACTTCTGAATATATCTGCACGGCATTTTATTATTATATTATTATGAATATATTTGACGGTACGTTTGGCTCAGTTTGTAGTGACCCTACTTTCTGCACCAGTGGTCGCGGGTTCGAGTCCCGCTGGGGACATTTGTGTGATGAGTACGAATGTTTGTACTCTAGTCATGGGTGTTTATATTTACAATATGTATGTATTTAAAGTTATACATGTGTAGTGTATCAACTATCTGGTATCCATAACACAGGCTTCATACGCATGGCCACACGACAATAATTTATAAGTGTCAACAAAAGAAATCGAGCAGCTGAGGTTAACTCGGAAAAACAAAACGTCGAAACGAAACTTTCACAAACATCATAAACAGTGTAAAGTTTTTATTAAAACTGTCTAAAATTGAAATTTAGCAAAGTTAAGTTATTTTTTACTATGGTAATATCTCTTCATGAATTGTGATATAAAATTCAAATAATATAATTAAATTTAAGTCACCCTGTACAGTACTTATTAGAAAAAACGAAAAGTAAAGACTTGCTTGGATTTCGATGATGGATATGGTACGAAAAACATGACCTATTTTTCTTTAATTTTGGAACTGTCATAGTTTTGAAAGTAAAATAATATAACTTAAACATTAAACATATTATTTATAAGATTAAGAGTAAATTAGAATTAGATAACTGTAAAGAAGGCCTTTACAATTTAGGTATGAATCTAAATGTAATAATTAACAAGGTGCATGTTATAAGTAGGTAATTGCTCTACAAATCGCTCGTTTTCTAGTCTATTATAAGGTAATCTTTTGTCCACAATAATGTCCCCGTGTAAGGTTTCCTTTGCAGTTTGCGTCACTAGCGTATTTATATCGTGAACATGTTCGTAGTTGTGGATGTTAAAGTGACCAGGCATAGATTTAATTTTCAACTAGCGTGTTCCCGTGGCACCGGCCGCTTAGTTCTATTATGAATTACTATATCTTTATAAATTAAGGCCTATGTGTTACTCTGGTCTGTAAGATATATTACTGTAGTTTCATTAAAATTTGTTCACTACCTTTTGTGTGAGAGTTACAAACATATATCCATACATCCTCACAAACTTTCGTGTGTATAATATTATCAGTAAGATAAATCTATTGAAATATCCCATACGAGTTTTAGCTATAATATAATTGTAGCGAAGCCAAATACACACTGAATATTTGTTAATTAATTTCTAGATTTTTTTTCTTTTTATACGCGCATTAGTTATTCGAGATTGACTCAACGAAATTAAAAAGGACATTTATATTGTAATTTTTTATTTATTTTGATTATATACATGAAAAATAAATTTCATTTTTATTTCAAAGGATCGAATAAGTAACTCTCTATAACTAATAATCTCAAACCCATACAACTCGTGCGTCCCTCTTATCTTAAATTACTGAACGTCAAAAATCTTCACAAAGTTTAATCGTAATCAGATGAATGGTTTAGGAACGCATGCATGCGTTACAAACAGACAGGCATTCATTTTTATAGAAAATGATGTATATTATATAGATAGGTACATATAAGAATATCTATTTATATTGTTATTATCATACAAACTAAAAAAAAACAGATAATCTTAACGCATCAAAGAAAAAACATAATAAGCGGAAAATCTTTCTAACTCTACATTCTCTTGGTATCTACCTACCTAATCTTGCCTCCGTGTTAATTTCATTCATAAACATAATAAAAGTCATATTTTTAAATTAATAAAGTTGTACTTTGTTCCATTTAAATGATAATATAAAGAAGTTGTACTGTTTAAGTACTTAGTTTGTGAGTATGATACGGTTTAGAAACCTAGAAGTTCATTTACCGAGACAACTAAAGTATCAAATGAAGTAGTTTGAACTTGACTTTAATCCACAATTTACTAATCTCCGACTAGAGCTTACGGACAATTAATGTAAGTAATGCGGATAATATTCATGTTTTCTAAAATTGAATACACCATTAACTTTTGGAAAACAAATGAAAATAATTAATAAAAATATAATAAGTGTTATACATAATAAATATTTCATTGGTGTAAACAATTAGTCTTTATATCTACTTATAGTAGTGCGATATGAATTACGCATTGATCAATAGCTAGCTTTAAATATTCTTAAATCGTTAAAATTGAAACGTGGTTACATAAACTCTACAACGCTGTTCGCACTTTCCTCGCTTACTTCGTAAGTCTTCAACCAGCAATACTATTGGAGGTCAATTATAATAAAGAATTATTAAAATTAAATATTAAATAGTTATTCGATATCTACTAATTTAAATATTAAATTCTATAGTTGAATATATTAATTGGATAGGAATGTTAAGCATGTATATTAGTTGGTCTTCGTCGCTTAAATTAGATCAACAAAAAATAATTATCCTTATATCGATTCGTTATTACTTATAACTATCATTAATAGCTACTCGAAATGGAAACAGCACATTGTAAATTGCCAAATATGCTTATAATAACAAAAAAACTGGTAGAGCAAGTTGGATAACATAGAGAATGCGTGCTCGTCACAACGATAATAATAAAATTGTTTCTTGATCCGGGTCTTGTCGGACGTTCGTGTATCGATATTAATAAATAACTTAATTATTTTTCTATCTCTTTTTATAAATATTGTTAGTAACACATGATCACAGCAACCCAGTTCTTGTTAAATATATAGCTGTGCATATAAATTTAAACAAAAATATGTAAACAAAACGGCACAATCCATTCTCATCCTGCACCGGTGCAATGCAGTAGCGCGAATCGATCGATAAACGAAACGCACGCACGAAAAAAAAACCTAACGTTTCCCGCGTTTTTTCATGTCAAAACCGGCATATAAGAGCTTTTATTTTTCCAATTTTAAAAAACACTAAACCACCTTTCTTTGTAAACGATACAATTATTTTCACAGTACGTTGCGAGTACACATTAATTAAGTTACATAGTGCAAAACACACGCGACGTTAGTACGTTCGTGGCGTAACTGACGACCGGCCGGGTGGGAAACGACAGGACGCTAGAGCGCGCGCCCAAACTATAACCTAGCGAGTTGAAATAGTAGGGTGATAGGGAGCGAGCCGTGCGAGACAGATGTGAACACGACGGGGCGGGTTGCGGGCTGCGGCCCATTCATGTCCGCTAGGGGAGCGTATCGTACAGCTTCCGCATTCATAGGATGCAACGCAAATAGAATGGGTATTTCGTATTGCTTTATTTTAGTGTTTATCTTTGAATTGAAAATGTAGTGATGAATAATGAGGTTCAAATAAATAGTCAGATTATTTCATACAAACTTTATTTAAATCAAAAAATAAAGTCTACAATAATTCTTTATTTCAATAGGTATTAATATGTATAGTTATAAATTTGTTTCAGCTTTACCCATCTCCATTAGCCACCTACGTAACCACCATGTTTTACATCACAATCATCATCAAACCCTCACAATACAAATGCTAGCGTACTCTCAAAAACTATAAACTTAACACCCTCTCACGTGTAAAACTTTACGCTGAAAACAAACTGGGTATTAACTAACAATGTATGGGAATCTCGTAACAATGCAATATATTACGTATTTTCTTTCGATTTTCCATAAAACTTTCCAATATCTAAACAAAATGTTATAATTTACGCAATGGTACGATATGTTAAGAATAAATTATATTAATTCCGCTAATATAAAAAACTTTCCCAATATAAATTTAGCATTTTGTTAATAATATAAAAAAAATCAATATCCATTCTAGTAAAAATTCAATTGATTTTTGTTAATGTTTACATAACACAAGTCGTGTAGACGACTCCCATACGTCTCATTGAGTGTAGTTAAACTTGAAATTTTCTAAAAACCTTAACACATATAATAATCTTAACATATTATATTATATCATCTTTTACAAGCTAATTACACTTCATAAAATTTATTTTCAATAAAAAATACATAATATCTCATTTTATCAAAGAACACTTTACCTATGTTTTTGTCGATTAGTCGGTAACAAATGAGGCACATTATATTACATACTAGCGGCCGGCCGAGCCCGGAGCTCGACAGTGGCGAGAAACGTAACCTACGTCGGCCGGAAAATGAGCTATACAATAGTTTAATTAAACTTTGTCAAAACTCGTCCAGTAGTTACTAATGAAATTACTTAAATAAAAAAAAAAACATTTTTAAATAAGCATCTATCTATAGAGGTACACATATGTACAACCTTGGACAATCTGTTTTATGATAACAAATCTAAATTCTTACCACAATAAGATCATGCTCTCGATAAGTTTCTTTTTTATATTAAAATTAATTATTCAACAAAATTGCAGTACACAAAACCGTTTTTGGTCTTTAACATAAATCAATGGTTCCGTGATCACAATATATTACTTTGACGAGAAAATCGTATGTATAATAAAGATGGTAATGTCACAAATAAAAATAGAAGAGTGGATTTGTGTGAGTAACGTAATAAAAGCACCAAGAGCTATTATAATCAAAGCTAAATATTCAATTCAATGTCTTGAGGTCAATAGTCAAGCAATATTTCTAGACAACAGGGTATACTCTCTATGGTATGGTGCTAACAGAAAACTAAATTCACTTCCATGTGTAATTGACGTAAATGTTACTATGGAACTACCAAACTTAATAAAGTTTCAATTAGGAAGTACACAAATAATTCCTTTTTCAAAAGAATAACTTCGGAAATCTTAACATTACATTTGCATAGAAAAAAATATATTCTTTTATGAATAATTTACAATTTTATTTTGGTGACGACTGTACAAAAAATATTCTGCATATATCGATATATATCTATTACTTACTTAAATAATTTTTGAGAAAGCACTCTTGGTATATTAATGTTTTTTTTTCATATTTATTCAAACTTTAACTAACAATTTTAATAAAAATCTTTACTTTGTGAAACAATTTATGCACTTGTCATTAACAACATATAGTTGAAAGTTTCTATGTAGCCTCTGATTTGACATGATCTTTATGAAAATTAAATTTTCATATTCGCCTAGAATTAAATGCAACACGATAAGTGCTATAAATATAGACAAAATAAATATTTATTTATTATGGGCTTATTTTATCCGCCTGGTCCACACTTTCATTTACTAGTTACTAAGCAGTTTATATCTTTGTACTATTGATTACTATCAACGCGACTTACACATTAACGACTTTTACACATTTAGTATCTCGGAAAAATCAAAGAATGTTGGCATTGAACAGCGAATAAGAAAACAAAAATTCAGAACCTATGCTGAAAGCCTGAAACGGGTCAAGCGGTAAAATAAAAAAATAACAACTGAAATCTAACCGTATACGACACAGTCATCTTTGGATCTCAAATATATATTAAAAGTCAAAGTACTTTGGCAGTACTAGAAGGCACCGTTGCAATCTACACTCACAGGTAACCATAACAGAACACCTCACTCCCACACTCGGCACGTGTCCCGCTACTTGCCGAGTCGCCGGCGCAGGCGGTTGCGCAGCGCCAGCGCCGGCGCCCACGGCAGCGAGCGCTTGCCCAGCGAGCGCGAGCAGCGCTCCGCCGACACGCGCGCCGCCTTGCCGCCGCCGCCCGCCCCGCCCGGCGCGGCCGGCTCGTTGCGCGACCGCAGCGCGCGCTCCGCCACCGCCGGCACCGCCTCGCCCGTGGTGGAGTGCACCTCGTCGCCGGCGCTACCGGCGCGACGGCGCGGCGGCGGCGGGCGCGGCGGCGACGGCCCCGCGGCGCAGGCGCGCGCGCGGCGGCGTGCGACGCCGAGGTTCTCCTTGGAGCGCGCCCGCGCCGCCTCGCGCCGCGCCGCCGGGGCCCGCCGCACCGGCCCCGGGGCGCGCGCCGAGTTTCCCGGGGACGCGGGCGGCGCGCGTGCGGCGTGCTGCGAGCGCGTGGCACGGCGCAGCTCGTCGGGGTCGGGCGGCGCGCGCGGCTCGGGGGCGGGCGCGCGCCGCGTGAGTATCACTACGCGGTCGAGCGGCGCGGGGGCGACGGGGGCGGGCGGGGCGCGCGCGGTGGTGAGGCGCGTGCGCGGACGTGGCGGTACATCGGGCTCGTGGTGCGAGCGCAACACCCGGTCGGGCACGGGCTGGTCGCGCCGCGCGTCGCCGCGGTGCCGGCGGGCGCGGGCGCGAGGCGGCGCGTCGGTTGGCGAGCTGGAGGACACCTCGTTGATTTGTATGCGCACATCGTCCGCATCGCCGGCGGGCCCCGCTCCCCCGGGCTCGGGCGGCGCAGTGGGCGGGGGCGGCGGCACGCGCGCGGCGCTGGCGTCACCCGCCCCCGTCTCAGGCAGCTCCGTAGCGACGGGTGGTGAAACCACTCGATTTTCACAATTATTTCTTAAAGCTTGTCCATTCACAATTTCGGCAAATACCTCAGATAGTGTGTTAACTATACGGGATCGATTTAACAACCGAGCCATGAAATATGACTCTGCTGGATTCCCATAATTACTAATAGCTTCCCCTTCTGTGCCATTGTCTTCCTCCTGATTACTTTCCTCCCTTTGGCCAACAGAAAATCTGCCATCTAGAGTTGCACAAGGTGGGAGAGGTGCGGTTTTATCAGACTCTTCTGTTGTAGGGACGGGCTTATCCACATCAGAGTATCTTGTCATAATTGTGAGCCCATTTTGTGGCACTTGCCGAGCGTCAGCGACTGTGGCGTTAGCTTTCGGTTCCTCAGTTTTAGCAGGAGGTGAGGGGACACTGACGTTGGAAGCAGGGACAGTCGATGGTATTGTAGATTGTGGTTTCTGGGCTGTTGTTCTAGAACGTAATACAGTCGCCCTGGGTGGGCCTGGAGGGTCTAACATTAATGTTACTACAGATGTGTTGTCAGCTCTCATACGGGTATTAGACCACCTACAAAGTAAATTAATAACATTATTATATTATGCAACATTAAAACAAATGAACATAAAAAAATTTACTCAGATATAACATACCTCTCTAGAGCATGATCAACTAAGCTTTTAGAAGGATTGAGCCAGTCTCTTGGTTGGTTTCCTCCACCTCCCACCAAAGCGGCTTCATTATGTTTTTCAGTGGCTTGTACTAAACTAACAGCACCTTCAGGTGATATCATATTCCATAAACCATCAGTGCCAAAAATAAGGCACCTAAAAAGAGAGAAAAAATGTATTAAAAAAACAGAAACAAATTGAGTTAAATAAGTAGTAGTAATTGACATTTTCACATAAAAATTACCTAAACTTTGTGGGATCTATAGTCAGCACTCCTACGTCAGGGTCGGGGCTGACAATAAATTCATCATTTTGAGGATTGTAACTCCACAGGTCTCCTAGTGAACGTGCAACCGCTAGAAATGGGATTTCATCCATTGGAGTATTCTTTTTAATTGGTCCCTTGTGACCTAGGCGAGGTCTGTTCCATACAACCCTAGGCACGCCAGCTTTTGATATGACTTTACCACCACATCTTTGAATGCGTTCAATTTCTGCAGTAGACTCTGGTTTGTGGTCTAAAGTTAATGGCTTAGCAGCCCAATCATCACAACCTAAAATAAACAAGCAATTTATATTTTATACATATTTTTATTGTTAGTTAGGGAAAGGAAACTTCTTTCCTTACAATATATTACATTAAAAAATTTGAATTTATGTATAATTAGAAGATTGATTGATTCATTACTATAAAAATACTTAAAATATATAAAATATATTTATAAACAATAATGATCGAATACACAATGATTATAAATTATAGAGACTTAACGAAAAAAATACCACTGTGTAAGTAAAAACACATTATTTTACAGGAATTTAATCACAACCAAAATAGATGTTGTCCACTAATAATTATTAGCTCAGCTACTATGAGCAACTATGAGCTAATATAAATGAAGTAAAAAAAAATGTATACTTGGTATTGTTTATCATTGTATTTTTTAATAAAAACAGTTTTGTTTTAAGGTAGAATAGAATATGACTGTTAAAGAATATGAGAATTAAAAAAATGAAAGTCATACCATCTTTTTGATAGCCCAGTACAATTGCAGAATCTCCAACATGTCCAATGTAAATTTTCCCACGACGTATAAATGCTACACTGGCAGTCGTTCCTGCAGTGCTTGGCAGCCCTGTTACTGTTTTGGGCCATTTTTCTGAAAGTAAGCAAATCAAACATTAAAAAATCAAAAAAACATCATCTACACATAGTATTATTCACAATATTGTTTATGCAGTTATTTAATTTTCATTATTTATGAAATAAACTAAAAACATGTTATATTATATGTATAGTACCTCATGACCTTTGAATTGCACAGTTTTTGGTAAGAGGCAAACACGAATCTATACAAAAAACTTAAACTGGTAAAACAGCTTTCACTTAAGCAAAAAGTAGGAGGCATTATAGCTTGTGCAACAATAAAATTTGTAAATATGTACCATAAGCCTTATTAAATGAAATTATAAACAAAACATTGACATTAGAAAACCTTTTTGTCGACTCAATGTCACAGTACTCTAAAAAAATAATGAGCAGATACAACAAGGTCAAGAGAAACATTTCGTACAATCACTCTTCCCCTTCAAATCACTTAATTATCTTTGCAGAATACTGCTCTACGTAGAGATTAAAATAATAAGAACCTGGAATTTGACATTTACCTACTTCTTTCCACATGTTCAAGTGGGTCAACATGTAACCATTTCTAATCGCTTTGAGCACATCCTCGTCATTATCAGACCAAAACTGTCGTTGCTTTACTATTGAGTCCATTAAATGCTCCTTAGCAAAGGCTGCAGCTTCGCCACCCCCATGGCCATCGTAAATTCCGAAAAAAGCATACTCCAAGTCCCTCTCGTCTTCCGTTTGTTGATACGCAACGGAAAACAAATCTTCCATATACTTTCTACCACCTTGGCTACAGTGGCCAGTAACACGTAAATTAACACCAATTGATGCAGGCATTTTAACACCATAATACAAACTTAACTACAAAATATTATGATTTTAAAAAAACACAAACGTTTCCACATTTTGCATTTGCAATTACGCGACCTGCGAATGGAGCTGGACTGACGACAGGTCACGTGGACATATTGATCACTACGCGTGCCCACTGTATTACGGAAAATACCATTGGGAAGAAAGAGAAAGCTGTAATATAACAAACTTCATACTGATTTGAAAAGAAAAAGACGCCATCATGCTTTCCGCCATTTTTACTTCAAAAATCAAAAAGATACTTAATAATTACGAAACATTTTTTTGACACCTATATACCAAATTTAAAATTATAAAAAATATTTCATATTTTTATATAAGCTATCTTTAAATTTTAATTTAATATTGATAAGTCACAAGTGTATTTTTGTTAAAAGTCCCACGGCCAACCTTGAAAAGGTAGCGTTCAACTTTATCTATTTAAATATAAATATTATTAATAAATGTTTAATAAATTAAAACTTATATGTTATATTTCAGGATTGTTAAGCATAATAAAATGTTCTTATAATTATGTACACAATTTAATTTAGCACGAAAAGTGAGAAAATGGCTACGAAATGAACTTTCGCCATTTCTCATTGTGAAATGTAAAAATATATTATGATGTTGGTATACAACATTTTTTGTTAATAATTGACATTAGTAGAAAGATATTGAATTCTTTTTGTTTTTTTGAAAGAATCTTTTTTAAACACAAAAATGTCAACAGTGTTACTATTATATAAAAAATCTTCTATATGAAAAGCAGCCATTAGATATTCAATTTCAAGTAAAAGTAAATACCTATACTTTGGAATTTAATCCAGTTCCATTAATTTGAAAGTATGTAATTTTTGAAGTAAAACTTCTTTAGGCGTGACTGAAGGGAAAGTCAATACATACTTTGGAAAAATGAATGTCGCGGAAGTTGAGAGTCAGATTCATAAATAACAATTAAAAACAAATATATTTTTCATTATAATTATTATTTATAAAAATGAATATTTACTACTCTTGACTTTAGAATCAATTATTTATAAAAATTATTATTTCAATTAATAATTATATTTTGATTTGTTTTAATTTAATCGCTGTATCTGCTATAGAAGTTTTACTTCAATCGCATGTAAAGGTTACACACACTTCTTTTTAAAGTATTTGGTCTGAAAATTAGAAAAGGAACGAGAGATATAAGGAACATACATATACATTATTACTAATATTTATTTCTTGAAACTGCCTAAATTACTTTTACATCTAATTTTCATTCTTCTGTAACTTCCCATGGTTTTTCAGGCCGGTATAGATCCCAGGGCTGAGGTTTTTTGTATACATTCATTTCTTCCAATCTAATTCCTCCTTTAGTAACTTCATCAATAAATTTTTCAACTTTTCCCCCTTTTGTTGCTTCTAAATTGCAACTCATTTCAGTAATACCACATTCAAGGCACCTTTGAGCAAAAACCTTACCAAGATTTTTATAGGCACATGTATCTGTCATACTATAAAGCTGATTACGGAGAGCTTTTTCTGATGTTTTTGCCTCAACTACAGGTCCATTAACAAAGTGAACCACTTCTGCTTTTACTACTCTGTTAGTTACCGTCAGTATTAATCTGAGAAAAAAAAATGTTTGTAAATAAATAAGCAAATTTTATAAACATTTGTGAATAAATAAATCCGATTTTATTATAAATATTATATTTTATTATAAATATATATAAATCTATGCATTTGACTTAGAAGTTTATTAATTAGTATATAAATAATTTGTACATACTTATGCCAGAATTTTCGACCAGGTTTGTCCAAATGGTATCCATCTGGTTTCCGAGCTATTCGCATTCGTTCTAGGTTTCTAGGATTCCTGTTTACAAATATAGCAGATGATGAATTGAGTCTTACTAGTTTAGGAAGAAAAGCAAAATCTTTATATGAAAACATTTTTATGAAATTTTGTGCCGAAGTTTAACACGCACGAAATTTCTTGGTACACTTTTAATACTTCAATTTATAATATCATTTTATTAAGAAGTGAAGAGGTTATTTCCATAGAATAGGATTTCTATTTTCTGTCATCTGTCACCTGTATATGTAACAGAGCAGTGAGTACTTTAAGTACAGAGTAATTTGTCATCTGTGATTGTCACTATCCAATTTGACAGGTGGCTAATTTTAGGAATTATTATTATTAGACGTTAATTAAAGTACTTGATTAAACAAATATATGAAACTAGCTTTTGCCAGCGGCTTCGTTCAGCGTTCACATATTAAGCAGGGGTGATATGAAATGTCCTTTCACATAATGCAATCTATATTCTTGCTAAAATTCATCAAAATCTATTGAGCAGTATTAAAAAGAAAAAAGCCGCACCACATATGACTCTACACACACACACACACACACATATACGCACGCATGCAAACTACACTAATTTGATTGTAGCTACAATACGGGGAAGAATATTGCCTTTTTCTCCCGCCAGATAACGCGATTACTATGACCATCATATACATAATATATTTTCCCTATATTTTTTTGTCCCTGTTTTTCAATTACAGAGCATAATGCCGCACTTTGACGCACAAACACGACCAAAAAACTCGAAAAAAAACACTTCAATTTTCTGCTATTGAGTTGCGCGCATCACGCCGAAGTAGTACTTTTCAAAGTTGCTTAAGTGCTGTAATTGGAAATCTACCTGTAAAGGTTTATAGTCAAATGTGGTATATTTTTGGGGTTTTATAGTAAACATCTTCTGCGGTTCGAGACATATTTAATAATCATAATATCTTAAGTACACTTATAATAAAAACTTAGCTTATGGGTAGTCGACCATATACGGAAGATATGTATATAATTAGACGGCACGTTTGACTCAGTTTGTAGTGACCCTACTTTTTGCGCCAGTGGTCGCGGGTTCGAGTCCCGCTGGGGGCATTCATTTGTGTGATGAGCACGAATGTTTGTACTCCAGTCATGGGTGTTTATATTTATAATATGTATGTATTTAAAGTTATATATGTGTAGTATATCAACTATCTGGTATCCATAACACAGGCTTTGAAGCTTACCATGGAACTAGATGGTGTTGTGTGTTAATGTCCCAGCATATTTATTTATTATTTATTTATTTATAATTAGAGCTTACATTGGACTTAATGCTATATTATCCTATACTATATTATGCTATATTATACTATACTTAATTTAAAAACACTTTACACTTCAATAGCGAGGATGGATTTCTTTTTTCATTTTATTTAATATTCAATTAAAATGGCAAATTGTGCAGTGTCAGGATGTAAAGAAATATTTTTCCCCTTTAAAGGATGAATTTTGTAAAAATCAAATAAAAATATTTCTTATTTTTTATCTTAAAGCTTAACTGGTGGTAGGACTCCTCAGGCTTGACAGAGTCCGAGTACCACCCCTTATCTATTTCTCCCGCCAAGCAACAATGATTGCATTGTTGTGTTCCGGTATGAAGGATAAGGTAGTCAGCGCAATTACTGGCAAGAAGCATATCATCTTAGTCCTCACAGTGATAACGTACCGGCGGTTCTGCGGTTTTGTTATGTAAAACCTAAGCGCATGAACCGTAGGTGTTATGGGCGACAGATATCGCTTTCCCAGGTGGGCTGTCTGCTCGTTTATCACTACGTACCAAAAAAAAACCCTTTTTGTGTATTATATATTAACATTATTAAGAATGTTAGAGTTTCATATAATCTTTAATCCCCTATTTTACCACTTAGGGGATGAATTTCGAAAAATCCATTTTTATTGGATGGCTACATTATATAAGAAATACGTCCTCCAAATTTCACGTTTCTACAACCAGTGGTTTAGGCTGTGTGTTGATCCATCAGTTAGTCAGGACCATCGCAGAATGCACTTGTCTTTCTTAATTCTTCCTTCAGCTGGTCTAACTTCCAGGTACAATACATTTCTTAGGTAATATGGGACCATAATACAAGGAAGAAACGAGGTATAAAAGAAATATCAGACTCAGACTCCATGCCTCAGACTGAATGTAAGTAAATAAGTGATACGTGTGGCGCCATCCTTTTGTGAAACTCCCCATTTTTTGGCCAAATGTACATATATTTAAAGTATCTGATTTTATTAAAACTATTTCAAATGTATATAAATGATTATGTTTATTATGTAAGCATTTATTATGTAATAAATAGTTTCAGAATGTAAGACTTTGGAAACAATGCAATAAGCTATCGTTTTAAATATTTGAAATTACATATTGTCCTTACTGGCTTATTACGTAGTTTTCCAATTACAACACTAAAGCAAATTATGCAACATAATGCTCAACTTTGAATTTTTCAACTGCAGCAACGCTCCGCACAATTGAGCACTTTAAAAAGTACTGCTTTGGTTTGATGCGAGCAACAGATACCAAGTCAGTAGCAGGAAATATTTTGTTTTTTCTCGTTGTTCGTGTTTGTACGCCAAAGTGCGGTATTTTGCTCTGTAACTGAAAAACAGGTAATTCTTACACCACCAATTAAACCAGTAGACTTGAAATTGTCCTTTAATGACACTCATAAAAAAAAGATTTGTTTTAATTCAATCCTAAAAAGTTATTGCTTCAAATATCAGTTTTTCGCAAATATCTCATTTCTTATTGTGTAAATGATGTTTTCATTTATTTGAAAGCTGTAGACTGTAGAGCATAACATTCGCTACAATTTTTATAATTTGTTTTGTAGTTTTAATCAAGTGAAATACTGTAACCCCTCCTGGATCAGTTAACAATTGATTCCGCTAACTTTTTACATATTTAACACCGAGTCTACATTTGTCATCCATGCTACATATAATTAATTGACGTTTTAAAGTTATCTGTGCTGTGATGTAATAATCTGTAGGTGTAGTGTATTGTAAAATGACGTATGCTTATAGGTACATTGTTTCGATATAAAAAAATAGATTTTTATTGCACTCTGTGCTTAAACCACACGCAATGTTTTAGTTTTGCTGTTTTGCTACGAAGTGATAATTAGTTTTAACCTGAGCACGTTCTCTTACCATATTTGCTTTGCATACGTATTTTTAACAATGATGTTTTTCTGGTTATGAGGCCGTCTGGAGTTTTGTGGCTTGTGCGCGAAGTGTTGACTGTTGATGTGAATTTTGACTACGGGCGTCAACATCCGGAAGAGTTGCATGTTTTGTAATTTTCGTACACCCAATCTGTCCATCTGTTGTAATATTTATTGTGATGTTGTATGTTGTAAAATAAGCAATCATTTTATTCGGGTGTCATTAAAATGTCTTTACAAAAAAGTGTTAAAAGTGCGGGAGGAGAGAGGGACCAGGATAATGCATCTATATGTTCTTCTGTGACTACTCAACCTGACAGACATGGATTTTTTGGAGGAGCTCAGTATAGTCCAGAACCGTGAGTAATCTTTTGTCGTGTATATATGATGATAATAGCTAACTTTATTTAGAATAATATGTAAAATAAACACAATATGTTTTTATTGTACTCATCTGTAATATGTATATCACCTTTAATATTTTTATAGTGTCCATAATGTATTTCTTCATTCCATTTTCTATTATCTCAATAATTTTTCATCTGACATCATTATAAAAAGAAAAGTAATTATATATAAATATAGTAATTTTTACACTAAGATGTTCATCTTCATAAATATTATCTTTAAAAAGTTAATACTCCTTTTATAAAAACTTTCACATACACTAATTATCTGCTACTGTTATTAACAGTTACATTCACATGCATATATAAGTTTCTATAGCCAAATTTTAAATCAGTGTGAAGTATTATTGCATTCAACAATTAGAATGTAAGAAGTGAGTAATTATATTCTTTCATACTAATTAAGTGTGTAATTTGAAGGTTGTTTCACTCAGACCTAGTTTAATTTGCTTAATGCCTGCCTTATATTACTTTATTTAAATAAGTAATCATAAAGTAAATTTTAGAATCTACAAAGAAATGCTTAAATTTGTATTACCTACTATATAAGTAAATGTATAAATAAAATAATTTGTTCTGTAGAACTGCAGGTGACATAGTTATGTTATCTAATCACAAAATAATATTTTTTTTCTATCAAATAGAACAAACTGTAATAATTTCTTGTTGTATATGCATATTGAATTTAAATGTTTACTGACTGTTAATTATATAGTAAAAATTTCTTAATCTTGAAGGGAATGATATAAGCATAATTTTCTTTTACTAGTTTTAGTAAAATTTAAAATATTTAAAAGATTTTTTGCTTTAAAGGCTTATTTATAAACACAGTTACTGCTAAACAGATGAAATCCAATTAAGTAAAATCTATGCAGTATTTTGACAGCTTTTTAATGCATTTAAATGCATATAAAATTATAAACAGTACTTATAAGAAAAACACTACTTATAAATTTTTTGTTGGTCTCTTTGTTTCGGCCACTCTCCAAAATGGCTAGACCGAGGCTGTTCAACAACAAAACTGTAAAACATATCTAGTCATATACCATAACGCACCCGAGTGAAGCGAGGCTATGTTACTAGTTTTAAATATCTGGATTCTGTATACAGCCCTTTTTTCACGTCCCACTGCTAGGCACGTTCCTCCCTTCGATACGAGGGGAATCAGGCCATAGTCCATTATACTGGTCAAGTGCGGGTTGGTGGACCTTACATGTCTTTTGAAAACTTGTTAGGTTCTCTCAGTCATGCAGGTTTCCTCATGATATTTTCCTTCACTATAAGACAAGTGGTACTCATGTTAGAAATGATTCAAACATGAAAATATGCGATATACAAACATGAAAATGTGCGAGACCCGGGATTTGAACCCACATAAATCGGCTTTCCAAGCCAGCGCGTTTCCACTGGGCTACCAATGCCTTAAAGTTTGAAATACATATTTACTATTAATTAAAGTAAATACTTACGAAAAAATTTATCCTAGTAAAGCCATGAGCAAAAACGAGTGTCTATTAAAATCTATCACTTTATAATAAGTGTAGATCAAATGACGTATCATTTTACGCAATATAAAATAGATTTGTGTTTTATGAATCACATAACATTATTCCAACCTATTATCTAATTGAGTTTTGTAACTGAATTCCTGTAGGGGAATAAACCAGATGGATATAAGTGTTAAATGTTCATGATGTTTATTGTAAATGTTTATCTTTATTTAATACAGGCAGTAGTAGCTCAGTGGTAACGCGCTCGCTTAGGAAACCGAGTGAAGCGGGTTTAAATCCCGGGTCTCGCACCTCTGATATTTTCATGTGCAAACCATTTCCAACGTGATTACCACTTGCCTTACGGTGAAGGAAAACATCTTGAGGAAATCTGCATGTCTGAAGGACATGTTCAGTACACTAACCTGCACTTGGCTAGTGTGGTTGACTATTATGGCCTGACTACCTCGTACTGAAGAGAGCCCCGTGCCCAGTAGTGGGATGTTAAAATGGGCTGAATACGCTTACATACAGGGCTATAACTTTGTAAGAGTTTATTAATATTTCATGGATGTTTAGTTTTGATATACATATTTACTAAAATATGAAGTAAATATGAGTTAGTATTTTGCTAATCCTTGAATACTGCCATTGGTTTAAACCTAAATCAAATTAATTGATATACCTAATATATATAGTAGAAATGATGAACCCTACAAAGTTTTAAAAACAGTTTCACAACTTCCCATACATATTATATGTTTCAACAGTTTAATTGGCATAAAAACTAAATTAATATCTACTTTAACCTTGATGCAGTGTCTTACTTTTCAATTATTCGATTAACATTATAATATAAACTACGTTTTAACGTTTATTATAGATTTCTTAGAGATAAGATATTTTCCCACAGTAAAAAGAATTTTATATGTTGACTCGAATAATCACCTATCATCATACCAAGTTTCATCAAAATCTTTCTAGTGGTTTTCTCGTAATGCGGTAACAGACAGACAGACAAAAATTCTAAAAACTATAGATTCGGCCTCTGTATCGATAATAATGTACAGATTCGGCTTATTGTTAGCTACAATTTTATTACACGTATAGACTATAAATAACAGTGTTTACATTACATTTAAGACCCGCTCCACACTATAGTGCCTGCCGATCACGGTTCGTCCCCGGTCTGATATCGGTCTGGTAAAGTATTTTTATACAAGAAACAATAAGCATATTCACACTATCAGTAAGAATCAAGTTACAGTACAATCACATTAGAGCAACGTTTTTTATATAAAAATACTTTACCACACCGTTATCGGACCGAAAACGGACTGTGGTCGGCACTATAGTGTGGATAGACCCTAAAAGTTTACACACCTTCACATCCCTAAAAAACTTTTTCAATTGCTGTGAAGGAAAAATCTAGTATTACCATGCATAAGAAATAATAATTAAGTATTATTAGTACACATAAGCCTTATAGTAAGGTAGGTACATAAGTGTTAAGAGTTCTTACTACATGTTCAATTTAGACCAGATAGAATTACATATTTTTATTGAATATCAAATTGTTCTAATTAAATCATGACATCATCACATGTGTCATGTTAATTACACGCCAAAAGTGTTTCATATGTTTTTATTACAACATATAAATTATAATAAGTCAAACCTCAATGGTTTTTGTAATGCTACATTATGTTAAATGTTTATAGTCTTAGTTGTAAATCTATACTAATATAATAGACTAGCGAGGTACGTTTTCACGGTTAGCTATGTTTAGTATACATAAATATTACCGGAGTTGGGAAGTTGGCGGTGTTTCACCCCCGTGCCTCGGAGAGCACGTAAAGCCGTCGGTCCTGCGCCTTAACTCTCACCGGTCGTGTCGAGTAGTCGTCCCACTGGAGTATGAGAGTGACAGGAATAGAGAGTGCACTTGTGTCTGCGCGTACACTTGTGCACTATAATGTCTCCTGCGCAGTTGGCTAGTCTCAATGAGATTGGCCGCCGTGGCCGGAATCGGTCAGGAGAACATCATACATAAATAGTAGCTTGCTACTCCTAACATATTCATTTAAATTATATTTATATTATAGCGATTTTCGGAGATTAGCTGGAACAAACAGACAGACAGACAAAAATTGTAAAAAATGTTGTTTTGGTATATGTACCGTGTGTACATCCATATGCATTTAGTAAAAAGCGGTTATTTTAATATTACAAACAGACACTCCAATTTTATTTATCTGTATAGATGTGAAAGTTTGTGAGTGTGGATGTTTGTTACTCTTTCACGCCAGAACGCCTGAACGGATCTGGATGAAATTTGGCGCAAAGATAGATTATAGTTTGGAATAACACATAGGCTACCTTTTTGTCGGAAAAATGTACGGCTCTTGTGGGATAGGTTTGTTTTTGTTTTCCTAGACGCGAATCCGAGCAAAGCGAGGGTAAGAAACTAGTGTTAAATAAGTAAAAAAAATGATTAACATATTGCATATTGCAGATTATAGTTAGCATATCATAAGTGCAGTCAGTCAAGTCAATTTTTTTTTTTAATTTTGCTAGTTTATGCTTGAGTAGAATTGAGAGAGAGAGGGAGAGAGTAGTGTTGCCTTTAAGTAGCAAGTTTTTGAACTTTGTTCTGTTCTGATGTCAAATCTACTATATCTAACCCTTTCTTCCTCTTTCTTCTATATTATCTATCTGATACTCTATTGCAAGCATGTACATATTATTTATAACACTTAATGCTTATTAACAGGCATTCTCTTTATGATTGTGTTAAAATGTTTTGTGGTATGGTTTTTACTTTTTAGATTACACCTGTCTTTACTGGGATTAGAGTAACTTATGTATGGTCTAGACTCTAGGTATATTAAGTTATTAATCTGTTCTGTATTAAATGTATAATGTTATGTGCGGAACTCAAATTGCAACTTCCAAGTCAACAACATTCTATTCAACAGACACATTTTATTACATATACTTTTTACTGTAATTATATATATCATCTTCTTACATAGCTTGAAAAATTAAATATAATTTCAAGTGGCATTTTAGAATGTTTTTATTTTATTCAATTACATTGTTCAAATATTCAAATATTTGAGTTTTCTAAAATTTTACAACAAATTGAAAAAATTACCCTGCTGATGTTATTTGATTTTTAATGCTACAATGGTATCAATATAGTTGGTTCAAGAAGCATATTATTTTCATGCTGCCCAATGTAACTATTTTATAATCTCATTATTCCACAAAAGTTGTCTCCAAGTTTGCCCCCAGCGACTTCCCTGCCTTAGTTATGTCAAGTTTGTGAAACTAAGGGATTGGCTAAACTGTGAATTCGTAATATTATATACCTTTTTCTGATGGTATGTTCAGTGAGTCACAATATGTTGTATTGTTTGTTCAAGTGTTTTGGTTTTAAATTGTTTTAAATCATGAATATTATGGCAGATGACTTCATCCGGCGTAATAATTTTAATTCATTGAATAAATTGAGGTGATCCAAAGGTATTTTTATACTTTAGACTGTTATTACAAGAAAAACAAAAATATTTTTGCAAACTTTTGAATTATTGTCAATAGGTACTACGAGTTATCCTTGCTTCGTTATGCCTTAACTATATCCCGCGTTTCTTTAGAAACTCACGCTGCGGCGCGATTTTTCTTTCGCTCAGCAAAGAAATTGTTACCAACAACCAGGCTAGATGACGTACTCATTTCCATACTAAAAAAAGAATAATGTAAAACGGATCAATGTTTCTCGAGTTTTAAGCTAACAAACGCACAGAGAGAAACTTTGTGTTTTATAATAAAATACATAAGTATTATGTGATCGAGCGGTACATTGTACATCTACTCAAAGACGACTGCTTGGTTGTTTTTGTTGCATCGAAACCTAATGTTTCTGTTCTCGTGGGAAAACATATCTCATTTGCGACGGAATTTTGCGCAAATGATTATTTATTAATATATATACCTTTTAACTAGAAATTATATGACAAATTGAATTTGATAACTATTGTTGATTAAGAAGTATTTGCAATCGTATAGTATTGAAGTGGATCATTGACTGGCTGTTATTCATTTGATTTTACTAAACTTAACGGGAATTGTGATATAAAGATTTATTAGTAATCATGTGTAGTTGTACACCAATCACTATGATGAGTCAATCACCTGACTATCGATCGAACTCGAACCCGCGATAACGGTTGCATTGGTCGCGCTAGACGATAACGGCGTAGCGTGGTTGTGCGATATTGCCGTCGTGACATCAAGATTTTTTATTTTAGGACTAGTGTTTGGTCGCGGCTCTGTCCGTGCATTTTCAAAATAACGATTTGGCAAAAGAGTTTCGAAATTTGTATGAAAATATACAAATTTCCAAACCCTTTAGTGATGCAAAGAAATACGTGTATCACATTATTCTAAATTCATCCCCTGAAAGTAAAAAAATAATTAGTATCCAGCTATTGCTCTTTGAAGAGTACTTAATGAATACGCTCTACTCTAAAGTAATTTTCGTTGAAAGTGTTTTGATGGTTATAGAAAAAAATTATATCATACAAATTTCATTTCATTTTGAGATATCTTTAATTAGTCGCTTAGTCAGTTTAGGGACCGCTAATTAACTTTGCTATGTATTATATAATATCTTTAAGAATTACAGTACATTACGGTACGTATACATATATAGGTATATAATAAAATTCTAACTGAGTCGAATCTGTACATTAAATATTTTTTGGAAAGTCTTATTGAAATAGTCATAATTTAGAATTTTTGTTTGTCTGTCTGTGAATGCATCACGACAAAACCAATGGACAGATTTTGATAAAATTTGTTATGATGATAGCTAGTTATCCGGGTCAACATAAACGATACTTTTTATTGCGAGAAAATATCTCACCTCTGAGAAATCTATACTAAACGTAAAAAGGGAACGATTTATAATATTGTAAAAATTGAATGTATTGATCCATATGCATATGAATATTATAGGCTGGACTAAACACGTCTTGTAAAATGTACTACTGTTATTTTTGTGTCTAATTTATATAAATATTAGCTTTATCACAAATTTTTCGTGGACTGTATTATGAATTTATTTGGCTATTATATATTTTTTTGCTCTTTTAACGTAAAGGACTACCTAAGTTCTAAAATATTTTTTTAATTCAGTAATTAGCATTTTTTTTATTTCATATAAGCTTAGACTTTAAAGGCAAACAAAGTGTAATCAAAGAATGGTATGTTGTTCTTGCCATAAAAGTATTTAACTGTCAACTAGTAATACTAAGTGACCATAAGGTGCGATAGGTTGTAACTTGTAGTTCTCATGTGACCCATTTTTATGAATTGTTACTTTATAATCAAATCACAAAAATATTAAGTAATTTGTTATAAGAAAAATAAGAGTAGGTAATATGGCTTAATATGCAGCCCGATTTCTTATCTACTTTAATCTCAATTAAAAGTTTATCAGTGTTGCGGTAAGTAGGGTAGGCCCCCGATGTCCCCCTCAACGTGCGTTCACCTTGTCTTGGTGGAGGGGCTCATTAGCGTCCGGCAATCTAGCCGGGCACGAAGCCAAGAAACGCACTGGAAGGTGGCTCACCTCAATGGGCGGTGTGCCATGCGGGTTGCTTCTGGTACTTCTCTGTTAGCAGAATGGACCGTTGGAGCAACCCCATGGCTGTTGTGGTCTGCTTCGGTAGGCCTACCGTCGTGGCGTCGTGGTTGAGTACATAACTGAACCTGCGACGGTCCATTAAGGCGGGAGAAGTTCTGTTGGATTTAAGTGGATAGTACCGGCCTTCTAGCCAGTGAGCCCACATGCATGTATACAGTATTTATACTGTAGCTATGTATACCTACAGATGGTATGCATAAATGTATTTACCTATTAAGTAGGTCAGATATTGTTTATTTATTTTCAGACTTAACTTGGCTTCAACCCAACACATAATAATGTTGCTAATAAAATTGGCGCCTGATACGGGATTATATGAAAGTTTATTTTGGTGTTACTTTTTGGCATATCCGTAAAGTTTAAGTTTTTTTATGTTTTAATATAATAATTTGTTTTAGAAAGAGGACTGTATCGCCTAGCACTATATTGAAAAGAGAACAAAAATGGTTACGAATGTTGAACAATTGGGAGGCGTTTATGAGTAAAAATTACAAAAAAGTTCGAGAGAGGTGCCGGAAAGGTAAATAAAAATAAAGATGTAACATTAATTGAAAGTTTCAGGCATTTGTGTCAATATGTTCATTCTAACCATTTATTTTAGGAATTCCTGCCTCAGTCAGACCCAAAGCCTGGCTTTACTTATGTGGAGGTCAGTTACTGCTTGAGAAACATCCAGACGAATATGAAGAACTATTAAAGGCGCCCGGCGATCCCAAATGCATGGAAGACATTAGAAAAGATTTGCACAGACAGTTTCCATACCATGAGATGTTTATAAGAGAAGAAGGTCTTGGGTAAGTCGTCAAACATATTTGTTGAAAATTAATTTTCATGTACAAACTTATTTTAGCTCTTAAGCGAATGATAAGAATGTCCTATTTGTTTCCATTGCGAAGGAAATTAAAGTTACCGTGATTCGTTTCGTTTGCCTTCCGATAAGGCAGGTGCAGTAAAACTATAAACATGCAATTGTTTACAAATCATAATTGTTATGTACGATATGTACGAATTGAAATTCACTAGCAAAATACGTAGGTCTTTTGTACACAGTTTTGCAATGTTTCAAGTGAAATGTTGAATGTGAATGTTTGAAATATGAGTCCTTTTAGTATCCATCGTAAACAATACAGCTTGAAAGTGTTGTACCGCCCGTACATTTGATAATGACTGTGCAGGAAACTGCCACACACACTGCAGTTTACCTATCTGTGCAGGCTAAACTGCGCAGACATCACAGAGTACGTGATCATTTTAAACGAAATAGCCTTTATATAAAAATTAAGCTCTACGGTAGGGTGCGGTGCGGAGAATTTAAGAGGCCGTGAACTAATGTTTTAGCTTTGAGAGAGCGGCTCTCTAGTTGCAAAAACTTACTATAATATTTTCTAACTAGGTACTTTGCTCCCATATCATCATCTATATCTATAGGTACATATAATAAAATTTTAACTGAATCGAATCTATACATTAAATTTTTTTTAAATCTTCTTGAAATAGTCATTATCATCGATACAGAGGCAGAATCTATTTGTTTTTAGAATTTTTGACAGATTTTGATGAAATTTGGTAAGATGATAGCTGATATCCAGATAGGATCAACATATAAGATACTCCTTACTGTGAGAAAATATCTCATCTCTGAAAAATTTATACTAAATGATAAAACATAATTACTAAATAAGTTGTTGACAAACATGAAAATATGTGGTAAACTATATATAACTATAATAATTTAAATCATATAAATGAGTCATCATATTTTGAAGTACCGTTTATTTGGCGTGACTGGAAACGCGACTTAAATTTCACTTCCTTTATAATATGATGTCGATTAAATAGTTAATAAAACAAAATTTATGGCTAAATAATTAATACTACAGAGATAATGTGGAACAAATTATCTGTATCTCAGCTGAGTTTGTTGTGGCAGATTTTCTAAGAATTTATAGATTTTTCATTTATTCAGTTGTTTTATTAAAAAACTAGGTATTTATTATTATATCCTCTTTTATATTCTATATTGTCTCTTGAAACTCGGTCCAAAATGTTTATCCAATTACACCCAAACTATCATCTGACCAGGCCTGCTTTAGTAATTTTTAAGGTATCATACTTGCTTGATTTATATTCAGTTAATCAGTTAACGCTATTTAGCCTTTATATATGTGTAATTTAAATTTAAAAAAAAAACTATATTTTCCGACCTCACAGTTAAAATATGAAATTTATCTTTTCCAGTCAACAAGAATTATTCTGCGTGTTAAAAGCCTATTCGGTTCTCAACCCTAAAGTGGGGTACTTCCAAGCGCAAGCGCCGGTAGCTGCCTTCCTCCTCATGCACATGCCCGCGGTGCAGGCCTTCTGGTGCCTCGTCAGCATCAGCGATAAGTACCTTAGCGGGTACTATAACCCTGGATTGGAGGTGAGTGGACTCATAAATGAATAAATTATATTAGTTTTCTATACAATAAAAATGATATGTTATAATGTTCGTTGATAAGTGCACTGGACTGATTTCGATGATTTTTTTTTATTGTCTATGCGTTCGTCATAGTTTGAATGAAGTTTTTTTAGGAAAAAAACATTTAAAGAGTTGCGAGGAAAATTAGGAAATTCTGAAAAAAAGGATAAGTTTGTATGAAATCTAGGACTGTTTTGAACTCAAAGGATTTCATTAAAGTTAGATTGAGACATTGTCTCCCCATACATAATAAAAAGGACAATAGTATTTGACCCCTTCAAAACAGGATCAAAGTTGTAAATAAAATATTTTGTAAGCATTTTTTCTAGGGTTTGTTTAATGGTAAAATTGAAGGTATAAAACAGTTTTCAAATTATATGTCTCTTTGTTTAATGTCGCTCAAGAACGAGTGGGAAGTTTTAATTAGATTTATTTAATGTGTGAGTAATTCAGGCGAATTAGTAACATAATTAAGTTTCATTTCAATCGGTCAAAGAGATCCGAACACACGCTCGGTATTTTGCTCGCTAGGATTGAAAGCGCGGAGGTCATGTTGTCAGTAGAAGGAAAAGAAAAGTTTAAATTTCAATATACATATATTCTAGTTATTTCTATTTTAATTATGTTTTTGTAATTATGGGATTATATTGAGAATATAACATCTAAATTTGATATTGTTAGTCTAAGTAAAATTTTAGCTCTTTAGGTGTAGCATTTTGGTCTGAGCGTAAAAAAGTTATTATTATTATTGCAAAAATGACCTATCGGTATGATGATATTTGTAAATTAAGTCGGAAAAATCGTTCCTTTAAAGAACTTTCGTAATGTTATTAATTAAAACTAGCTCACTCACTCACCGTCGCTCTGTTCGTGTTCGTCCCCAGTTACGTTTTAACGTTTAGTATAGATTTCTCAGAGATGAGATATTTTCCCGCAGTAAAAAATATTCTATGTATTGACTCGGATAACCAGCTATCATCATACCAAATTTTATCAAAATTCTGTCCAGTGTTTTCTTGTGATATTCCCAAACAGACAAAAATTCTAAAAACTATAGATTCGGCCTCTGTATCGATAATAATGATTAATTTCAATAAAAAAATTCAAAAAATATTTAATGTATTAAGATTTGACTCAGTTAAAATGTTATTATATGTACAGATGAAAGAAAGAATTGCTCGGGTTTTTCAACTGTTGTTACTATATCTTTATAAATAAAGCTTATGTATGACTAAAGTTTCATCAATATCCGTTCAGTAGTTTTAGCGTAAAAGAAATACATCATATCTACATACATACAAACTTACGCGATTATAATGCTAGTAGCTCAGGCAAAGAATAATATCACGGAGCCCGCCAAAAACATGCCAATGCGACGTTAAAAATAGTAGCGTGTATTTGTTGTTTATGCTTCTATTTTCGATTTTGCCATACAGGTTGTTTACTTTAAATATTAAGGAAAATTTTAAATACATAGGTATTAGTCGTTAATTTACAAGTTTTGAGAAAAAATATATGAATAGTAAAAATAAAATTATATTAGGTATATTGTATTTTTTATTTAAGCATTAGTTTTCTTTCCTTTGAAAGAGAGGTAGCGTATTAATAGCTTATTAATTAACTTTATTTATTACTAGCGGCTCACCCTCGTTTCGCTCGGGTTCGCCTTTAGGAAATCAAAAACAAACCTATCCCACGGGAACCGTACATTCTTCCGGGAAAAATAGCCTATGTGTTATTCCAGGCTATAATCTATCTTTGTGTCAAATTTCATCCAGATCCGTTCAGCCGTTTTGGCGTGAAAGAGTAATAAACATCCATACATACATACTTACAAACTTTCACATTTATAATATTAGTATAGATAAACATTTCCATTATACATTATATAAATAGGTGTAACTCCAACGGTTTTTGCGGCGCACGCTGGAATAGCTCGCAGATAGCAGATTTTTTTTCTTACTTACTTGACACTTATCGTTATATATTTGGATTTATAGCATGTGTTGTTCTGATGTGTAAGCTATATTATTGTAAAGTTTCATCAAAATCCATTCAGTAGTTTTGGCGTGAAAGAATAACAAACATACATCCATACATAATAATAATATTCTTTATTGCACACCAAAAAATAAATAAAAATACAAAGAAAAAAAAAACAAACATACATTCTTAGAAACTTTCGTGTTTATAGTATTAGTAGGATATTAAAATCTCTCCCGTGACCATGATTGCTGTAAACCATTCGAAACGTCGGAAACCAAAAATCGAAATAAATTCGCGAAATAATCCGATAAGATAGTTTTATTTTAAATGTCAAATAATCGCTTAAATCTAAGAAAGTATTAACATATAATATTAATACATACATATATGATGGGCGCAGGTGCTACAGAGGGACGGCGACATCCTGCACGCGCTGCTGCGCCGCACCGCGCCCGCCGTGCACCGCCACCTGGCCAAGCACCGCGTGGAGCCCGTGCTGTACGCCACCGAGTGGTTCCTGTGCGCGCTCACGCGCACGCTGCCCTGGGACAGCCTGCTGCGCGTCTGGGACTGCTTCCTCTGCGAGGGCGTCAAGGTTGCCACCTCACTTCACTTTTTTTTCTTTTTTTTTTGTAGTGAAACTTCTTCAGACGTGATTGAGGGATAAGTCAATATGTTGGAAAAATGAGTGTCGCATAAGTGAGAGTCAAATTTGTTATTAATAATGGAAAAAAATATATATTATATTTATATAATAATTTTATAGTAATTATTACTTATGAAAATGAACATTTATTACTAATCATTTTATAAAAATATTATATTTATATTTTCAATTGTTTTAATTTAATTGCGGTATCTGCTATAGCGCCAAAGAGGTTTAATTTCGACCACTCATTTTCTTTGGCTATAGAAACTCGTCATGCGAACCCGGATGTCAGTGGATAGGTAACTGTGGCTGTTACTTATGTATACAGATAAATAAAATTGGAGTGTCTATTTGTAATATTAAAATAACCGCTTTTTACTAAATACACATGGATGTACACACGGTACATATACCAAAACAAGATTTTTTACAATTTTTGTCTGTCTGTCTGTATGTTTGTTCCGACTAATCTCCGAAACGGCTGGACCGTTTAGACAGAACTTTCACTGGCAGATAGCTGCTGTTACAAGGAGTTACTTCGGCTTAGGCTACTTTTATTTTAGAAAAAGAATCAGGATTCCGCAAAAAAAATGAAAACCCATGAAATTGTGAACAAAATCCGCATACGGCGTACGTACATAACGTAAATCGCTATATAATTTAAATGAATATCTTAGAAGTAGCAGGCTACTATTTAAACGTACTAGGCACGAACACGAGCGAAGCGAGCGTGAGTCGCTAGTTAAAACTATAGTGGAGCCCTACGTCGCGATTTATGTATATCACCTGTCCAGCAGGAGTTATGTGGGAATTGACCGGCATGATAAGTCATTAATGTATTACTAAAACCCAAAGAGACATGCCCCACCTTAATGGGGCGCTGAAGGATAACTTTAGCACGCCTTTTTTTACATCTGTCTCTTGTCATGCTATGCTCCTTTAAACTAAAGTCTAAAATTGTCTATTACGTATCTGTAATTAACATGGTTATTTTTTTTTACTTCAAACTCCAAAATTATTTTAATTAAAATACTGTTAAATTTGTACATTTTGTATTTTCCTGTAATTAGATTAGCGTTTGCAATTGTTTCTGATATACATAACTACATTCTTTTAAAATTGCGAAAATATATATAATAAATATGTTTGTTACTTCTTCGTGCTGAAAGGGCTGAATGGATTTGGATGAAATTTTAGTATACAGATAGACAGGCTATGAGCTGAACATAGGCTACTGCTCAATACCTAGGCACGTAATAATTTACTGGTATATAAGTGTTAAAGCACTTACTTTATTTAAGTATAATGTTTGGTTTTAATGTTTCTTGTTTTAAGACAGTATAATAGCTAGAAGTAAATTACACTATCGTTTGGTTCATTTGAATTGTATAGAAGGAGGATAATTTTTCATATTTGTTAATACAAAATTAAAGTGCTAGTTTGGGAAACCTTTGGTTTTATTGTGACCTAGTGCTAGTAGTGACATTCGATCAATAGAAGGTGTGTTCAATAAATAATCAATTCCCAGGTGCTATTCAAAGCCGCGCTGGTGATCCTGGCGGGCGCGCTGGGCCCCGCCAAGGTGCGCAAGCGCGCGTGCGGCCTGTGCGAGACGCTGGAGGCGCTGCGCCACCCGCCCGAGCACGTGCTGGCCGAGGACTACCTCATGTACCACATGCCGCGCCTCAACCTCACCGAGGAGGACTTCGAGTTCGAGCACCAGCGGCAGACCGCTAAGCGACGCGCTATGGCCAATAGGAGGTTGGTACCTTGTGGCTTGTGGGTGGTGTACCGTGTGGGTTGCTCCTGGTACTTCTTTGATAACAGAGTGGTCCGTTGGAACAACTCTTTGGTTGTGTGATCTGCTTCGGAAGGCCTGCCGTCAGTCATGGTTGACTGCAAGCGTTAAGCGATTCTTCGACGCCCGTAAAGACGGGAGGTTTTGTTGGGTTTTAGTACCCAGTACTGGCTTCTTTAGCTTGTGAGTTCCACATAACCACCTGTATGTACGCAGGTGGTATGCGTAAATGTATTTCCCAACGTTAAAAAATTTATTTGTTGCTAGATATACACAAACATATCACGGTAACTTCATTACTTTACATGTAATGAAGTTACCGTGATATGTATGTGTATATCTAGCAACTATATATGCTGCTAATAGTGAAGGCCCAAATAGGGCCAAAACACACACAGACTAACAAACTGTGCGTGCGATGTGATAGCTCTGTTCCTTTCCTGTTCCTTACATACTCTCTATTATTTAAATACTCTGTTGAATGTTCGATAGGGCGAAAATTTGACATTCGCGGTGGGAGATCAAGTGTTGGACTGACGCTACTTAACGTTGGCTTTGCGTTTTGTTTGGACACGGGGGTGAGACAGCACCAGCTTTGTAGTTCTGGGCTATTATTGAGAACTTCTAAACAAAAAATCCGAATAATTTTGATTTGGCTGGAACTGGGAGTCAAACCTAGGACCTCTTAAAATTTAATTGGCCTTACATAGCCACTAGATCAACGACGCAGAGGCAAAAAAACATATAAAGTTTTTAACAACCAACTATATTATTTATTATGCTATAATTAATGAAATACATCTTCTAATTTCCAGTGGTAGCTGATTCAGCGAGTGTTCCTACAAGCGTTATTCAAAGAATAACGCGCGGGACATATTCCACACTCTGTAGACGAGTGTTTGAACTGATAAGTTATATATCAACTTCTATGTGATAAGGACATTGCGTGTAACGAACTACGAAAACGACACAAGTGTATAATAAAGTGACAAGTGTGAAAGTGTAAGTGCAAGTGCAAGTGTCACTGCCGACAAAAAGCACAAGTGTGGCAATAATTAAGAGTAATAAATTATGCATAGATAGTAAATGTCCCGCAGCTGATGACTTTGTCAAGTTCAATTTTGAATTTTGGATAGTTTTCAGTTAAATACTTTTAGGGAGTTATGGGGTAATGATTTTCAAAAATTCCAGAAAACTGCATTATAAGGGTTTTTGAAAATTAATTTACTTTTCTTTAATGTTGAGTGCATTAAAGAAAAGTGAATTTACCACTTTTGCCATTAACGCCATTTTTAAAAATTTACTTTTAAAATTTATGCATCGAAAATAAAAATGTAAATAGAAAATATAATTCATAATTTATAAATTCTTACCTTATAAATTGTCAATTATATTTTTATTCTATAAACTGTTCCCACAATTGAAGTTACATTTTACTACAATACAATTTAATTTAGGTAAAGTACCACAAACTCAACTGACTCGGTGGCCAAAACTGGAACTACATGTCGCCATTTTGAAATGTCATTTTGTTGTCAAGTATTGACTTAGAATCGAGCCTCTAAATTACCCAGATCATTATCAACATGATCATCATTATAACATATATTTTATTAAAAATTTCTGTTGATTATTACTCCTTGTTATATCATGTTGTATAACAATGACTAAAACAGCAAAATTAACATTTCGATTAAGGATATTTACCAAGGAGTAATCCTAGCTTGAGGATGCACTCGGGCTCTGTTCTCTTCTTTTTCTTCTTCTTCTTGCACGGCTTTTTCCGTACTTAGGCAGATTTGCCCGTTGTACGTGAGCTTGTGCTACTTCGTGTGTTATTCTTTCCACCCCAGAGCGTCCCAGTAGTCAAGCAGGTTGCCGGTTTCCTGGATGATTTCCGGGAGCGATCGGGGGTGATTTGGGGCCGAGTTTTTCTGCGCGTAGGTGTTTAAGTTCATTACATACTAGCAGAATGTGAGCTGGTGTTTCATCTACTTGGAGACAGGCTATGGGCTATGTCATAATTTTTACCCTAAAAACTGAGGAAATTCTATTTAGTGGCAATACTAAATTTAACAACAGCGACGCCATTACCGGGTCAGATAAGTTTGTTGCACTGTAAATTTTATTGATGTGTCATGTCATTAAAATATCTTCCTTGATACACACCTTGTTTGCTGTATTATGAAATAATTGACAGAAATTGATATGTTTTTTTAATTTTTTTTTTTTTTTATTTGTACTATATCATATTCCGTCACACATTTAATTAGGTGATAACATTTATAGAAGGATAATTTCAATATTTATAAACGAGAAGAATATAATTATTGTTTTCTAAGTTGATGGACAGATTTATTTTTTAATACAAAATGCAGCTTCAATTTTTTTTTTATTAATTTTCACACTATTTATATTTTAGGTTTAAGTTGGTAACTACTTATCTCGAATTTCACTCCCGACCATTTATTTATAATTAAAATACAATATTACAAACAAGCTACTTTAAAGTACTTATCATTTAATAATATCTGTGCAATATTTATTCTACAGTTTAAAAAAAATGGCTGGGATTCATACAGTATTTTTATCAAGTCCAAATCTAAATGGGACTCGTAAGAAGTATAGTTATTAAGTTTGATCTTTGTTTAAATATATCTTTTATTATCTGTTCTTTTTGCTATATGATATACTGCCGTCGTAAGAAAGAAGGCCGCAACTTCGTCAAAGTTTGATTTTCAGATATTTGAAGTATTGTCTTACTACTATGTCAAAATTGCTACTAGTTTTGACGTAGGTTACGATAAAAATGGTCATGGTATCTCCGGATTCATAAGATTTAGAGGTTTATGAGTAAGACTATCAAGTAGCACTTTTTTTTGCTGATTCAGAATCTGCATTTAAGTCACTTTTGGCCAAATTGTTAGTTAGGGTCTTCTTTATTATGACGGCAGAATATATTATTTTATCTGTGTATATGTAAAAATGAAACTTTTAATAATGCATTGTGATAAGTGTTTTTATGTGTAGCGAGTAACATATCTTGAAAATCTATATTATATTGATTTGGGGGGTTATGTTTGTACATGGAATTTTCAAACAAAGTTATGTCCAAATGTAAATAATTGTATTGACTGAATGAAAATTTTCTTTTTGTCAATATTACCTACTAACGACTCAACCTCGCTTCGCACAGGTTCGTCCCTAGGTACGTGTTGACACTTAGAATGGAATAGAATCTTTTTCGTGAATTTTTTCGATGTTTCAATAGTTATTCTGCTATTCGGGGTAAAGACAAATCCAACAAAACAAAGATCATAAAAGTTGGTCCAGCCGTTTCCGAGTTATAAGTGTTTAATATATATATATATATATATATATATATATATATATATATATATATATATATATATATATATAATATACAAAGTGTAACGTGGTCGAAGTCGCGGGCGACAGCTATGTCAATAAATGATAATAAAACCCTTTCTAACACGGAAAGTACAACTAGAATGTAATTTTTCAGTATTGTTTTTTATTAATTCTCAGAAGTTGAAGTTTTTATGACTATGTAAGGTTTGACACCAAATCATTATAAACAATTAACATTTAAGTGAAATAGAATCTACATATTATATACATAGGATTCGTTTTGTAAAATGTTAAGAAAGGTAAGATTGTAAATGTTTAATGTAATATTAATTTGTCGAAGAAACATTCCTTTAAAATTTTAATTGAGCTAAGGTTTTCATTTTTAAGTTGCTGATGTAATGGAAACAAAATTCAGAACTTGTTAAAAATTGAAAGGAGCATCGCAGATTAATATGTAAGGAATTTTCTATTTTATCTGTATAAGTAGGATTTTATATTTAGAATTTTTTTTTTCAAATTTTGAACATTTTGTACTTCAGAATTTCAATAATTATAGTTAAAAGTCATATTTGCATAAAATTATTTAGCTCTATATAATTTATGTTACTACACGTCGCATCGGCGTTATATAGAACTATTCACTCTTATTTAAGGATAAATATGGGGTTATTATAACGATTGTGTTCTTTAAAATATATAAAAGGGATTGGTTCACTGCCTTTTGCAAAAATATACTGTTCACTGTGAAGTCGAAATAGAAAAATCAAGCAAAATTAATTAAATTTAGATTTTTTTAATTAAATAAAGTTTAAGTAAAATATAAATATGCAATATAACACAGTTTCAGCCTATTTACACTTTAGAGGACACAACTTATAAAGTCTAGTTTGTTTTTTATAGTTTACGAATGTCGTGTGAAGCTGATTGTTATTACAAAATCACCTAATTATATTAACGTTAATTGTATTCGTCCGGTGATCGGAGGAATAAAAAATATATTATTCGTCCGACTATTATTGTGTGTGATATATTGCGACTGCGACTATTTTTGTTTCTATAAAAAAAACATTGGGATCTAAAAGAATTAGTTTTCAGCTCAAGTAATTTTTCATTAGCGTCAGTCAAGGTAATTTTTCATTAGCGTCTCGCCCTCGCTTCGCTCGTGTTTGCCTCTACGAAAACAAATGTAACCCATAGGAACTGTACATTTTTCCGGGATAAACAGACTATAATCTATTTCTGTGCCAAATTTTATCGAGATCCGATCAGCCGTTCTGGCGTAATTGAGTAACAAACATACATCTAAACTTTCACATTTATAATAATAGAAAGATACCTAAAATCACTTTAATTTGACATTAGAAAAAAGTGGTGAATATTTGTACAAACAAACAATAGTCGGACGGATAATATATTTTTTATTCATCCGATTATATCGGACGATTAGCGACAGCTTTATATTAAATACAAAAATGTTTTAAATATTATGAGCCTGAAAAGAATATTACAATATAAATTTTGAATAAAATTTTTAATTGTAATATTTTTTTATGATTTAGTTAATTGTAGTGTTTTTTCTTATCAGAAATTTATTCGGTTCTAATGAAATAATTAATCAGCTGTCACAACATTCTGTATAGGTACTTGTGCACATTTCGAATGTAGGCTATGACTTAGTTAAGTTCACGCGTTAGCGTTCTATCTTGGTGCATAATGTTTTCCTCATATTATTTAATGTTTTGTTTATTTTTCGCGTATCTGTGCTTTGTGACTGGAATTTAAAAAAAAATTAAAATTCGTATTTATTTTGCTGTAAATGTTATATTCTATTGATTATAGAAATATTACATAGCAATTAGTGCAAATGTATTAATATATGTATATTTTTTTTTAGTGTCTTAATACTTCCAATGATGTAGTTATATCGTGGTTGTTGATGTATTATATCTATATACATATATATTTTTGTATATGTATGTATGTATTTTTCAGCAGTGTTTTTTTCCTCTATTTTTAAAACAAAGCTTTATTTCTAAGATTTATATTTAGATAAAATAACATTTTTTCGTCTTTTTTATAGTAAAATGTGTATTTTATATATAGTCAATAATTCTGTACTACAAACCCTTTTAGTAAATTGGACTAATAAGCACTGAGAAGATATATTAGTTTTTGATTTAAATTATAATAAGGTAAAAAAAGTAATACAACAAATAAAGATTAGATACAAAGAACATATTAATTTACAATGCAATGTAAGGATGACATTGTTATTTCATACTCGATGTACATATCTGCAGTCTTTGTGATTACTAAAATATATATTACTTCAAGTCCATTTTAGGTGGTGGTTTTAATATTATAAAACTTTTCCAGTTACAAAGCACATTGACGTTTTGTTTCGATTAGAATAAAATATAAGAGATTTTATTGTATTTTTGAGTGTTGTGTGTTTATGTTCTGGAAGGATTTTTATTTAATGTTGCGTACTTGCTGTAGGTTTTATTATATAATAAGTGGCTTTGAGATCGCACAATGATCTATCGTCTTATAGTATTGTTTTCTAATATATTCCCACACGCGTAGCGCTTAAGTGAATTATTATATAAACATTACAAAATGTCACCGTATTATTCAGTACAAATTTGGTACTGTTAATATTGTTTCAGCATTTACCTTTGCTTATTCTCAAAGCTTGATTCACTTAGTCGCAATTATACTTTTTGTTATGTTATTCAATATAAAAGATGTACAGACACAAGACATATATTACAATCACGGATATTATTGCTTCTAAGTGTTCAAGCAATTTGTATGAATGACCAATTGTTACATTATTTGTTCTTAAAAGTAAATACCATATTCCATATTCACCCACATTCCGTATTTTCAGACTGTTTTATCATTTTTTGTAGAATAAATCGAAGGTTGACGAAATGATTGTAAACCGTATTTTTGTACTGTGCTGATTTCATTGTAACGCAATATTCGTGTTGTAAATAAATATAAATCAAGTTCATTTTTGTTTACTTTTTAACCCCTTAGTTTTTATATTATAATATGGAAAAGATTGCTATTCTACAGATGCCTATTAATCGATGAACTATAAAATAAAAGATCTTCAAAAATATGTTTAATTGGACGTATTAAGTCCACGTGATCTCAGTGTGAAGATATTTCATGTCGCAATCAAAATAAAAATTATGCTAGTGTAATTCGATCCTAAACAAACATCTAAAAGAGCAAATGAACCTTTTAATTTTTTATCAGACTACTATTATCTATACAGATAAATAAAATTGAAGTGTCTATTCGTAATGTCGAAATAAAAGCTAACTTCGGTACTTTTCAGAAAAAAAAATATTTAAAATCTATGTCTGTCTTTTTGTTCTAGCTAATCTTCGAAACGGCAGAACTGATTTTGACAGAAATTTCACTGGCAAATAGCTGATGTTATAAGGAGTACTTTAAGCTATTTTTATTTTGAAAAAAGAACTAGGGTTCTGCTAAAAAAAAAAAAACTTAAGGACGCTGTCGCTAGTACTATTATAAATGTGAGTTTGTGCGTGGTGTGTGTATGTGTTTATTGCTGAATTTTAGGACACAGAAAAAAGCCACATAAAACCAATAAATATTTATTGGTTTCTGTGGCTTTTGTAGCTTTCGATGATATCCTATTGGAGTTTTTAAATAGGGTTTGTGTAACATAGGCTATTGAAAAACAGGGATACACCCGAGTGAAGCGTGGGTGCGCAACGACTAAGGCGCAGGTAACGTTTGTTGCGTTGTAAACTTATAGGGCACATACACCATATTTCATACACCGCCGCGACGACAGTATCATGAACGTACCTCTTCGCATATTTTACGTTGATAATATATACAAAACAATTGCTTGCGTTCATTTATACTAATATTATAAAGCTGAAGAGTTTGTTTGTTTGGTTGAACGCGCTAATCTCAGGAACTACTAACCCGATTTGAAAAATTCTTTTTGCATTAGATATCCCGTTAACTGAGTAAGGCTATAGGCTTTATATCATCCCGGAAAAATGTACGGTTCCCGTGGGATAGATTTATTTTTTTCTAGAGACGAACCCGAAGCGAAGCGAGGGTGAGTCGCTAGTATTGACATAAAGCGCGTCGAGCGCTTTTACTGCGGGTCGACGGCGCGATAAAAATATCGGCCTAAGTCGCTAGCAAATAAATAAGAAAAAATCATGGTACAGATGATGTAATAAAACATGAGTCAATTTTAGCATTTATTTGTTGTATAAGTACCTATATTATCGAACACTATTTATACATTGTACATAAATAATAATTAAAACCAAACGCAAAATATTGCTCAATATTTCGTTAAAACAACCATAGCCTGTTGTGAAGCGTATGTATGAACGTGTCTTTCTCGAGACGAGCGGGATTATTTACAAGATATGTATGTAATAAAACAAGTTAACTCATTATGCATGCACGCAATGGGAAGGTCACTTTATTGTAATGTTTTTAAATATTTCGCTTTCTTTTTTAAAATATTTTTAATGTCCGTTAGAACTTCTTGGAGTCCATTTTTTAGTTTTTGTTCGACGGGACACTGGTATTTTTCGGTTATGTCTAATTTCATTAGTTCGTGTTCTAGGGTGAAACCGTACTCATAACTGGGCCAATTGTCAAATATGTCCTCGAGGAAGGCGATGATGTCCTGCACGTCGTCGTTTATCTTGCTCAGTAGTTCGGAGGTGAGTATTTGGTCGGGAGATTGGTTCGTTTTCTTTTTGGATTTCTTCGTATTCGCCGGGGCGGTAACTTCGTTACATACGCCCAGCAGGAAAGTGATAACGCCTATGAACTGTAGACACAATTTATTATTAAGCTGTAGTAATATTGCACAATATATCATAAAAGATTACCTCTAAGTTGTAAAAACGAGCTTAAAAATAGAAATTTTTTTTATTAATAAACAAAAATTATATCTAATTACAAGAAATTTACCCTAGAAAAAAAAACAAATGTAGTGATCTCTTAAGCCATTAAGATAACAAATATAACTAAATATTACCGACCTCTAAATAATTAGACAGCGCTTCAAACGTCTCCCGCAGCGCCCACACGTCGCTGGCGGCGCCCAGCGCGGCCAGCGGCTGCTTGCTGGCGGCCAGCAGCGCGCGCAGCGCCGCGCCGTGCTCGCGCGCCGCCGCGCCCGCGCCGCCGCACAGCGCGCGCGCCAGCGACAGCGCGCGCGTGTACAGCTCCCGGTACGGCACCGGGGACGTCACGAACGCTGCGAGTTCGGTTATGTTGTTTTGATATTGTTGGATAGACATAAGGTGTTGAATGAATTAATTTAAATATTTGCAGTTTTGCATACATTAATTTTTTAATACAGACATCAAAATTGCAATAAATATTTATATACATAATACATTTTATATGTGATATACATTTTAATCATTTTTAAAAATTCAAAATCTATATTTTAAATAATGAGTTTCCAGTAGCTAAGTATAAATCTGACAAAACAAAACTTATCTTTATTTACTTTACTTATCTTAACTTATGTCTTGCTCCTATAAACAAAAATATGTTTTTGTTTATAGGAGCAAGACCACAAATAGAGTATATTGCGGTATAAGTACAAGTGCAGTACCAATGATCCTGCTGGGGAAGGGGTAGTGCAGCGTGGGCGCGTGCGGCGCGGCGAGGCGCGCGCGGCACTGCGCCAGCGCGCCGCCGAAGGCCGCCACGCAGCCCTGCAGCTCCTCCAGCTGCGCGCGCTTCTCCTCCGCGCTGCGGTTGTCCGAGCACTCTATGCACAGCGCTGGAAATCATTTATAACTATTGAGATATATCATATTTCCCAGTGGCAATGCACCCACTTGGGAAAGCGAATAAAACGAATTCAAATCCCGGGTTTCGCACCTCTGATATTTTCATGTGCGAATCGTTTCCAACATGATTACCATTTTTCTTACGATAAAGAAAAACATCGTGAGGAAACCTGCATGTCTGAGAGAACCTAGCGAGTTTTCGAAAACGTGAGAGCATATGAAGTCCGCCTACCCGCACTTTTCCAGCATGGTGGACTTTGGCTGAATCCTCCTCGTGATGAAGGGAAACCCGTGCCCAACAGTGGGTTTATAGAGGAACTGCCTCAATGGTCTAGCGGCTAGCATGTGTGACTGCAGTTCCATCGCTTCTGGACTCGACTCTTGGTCATGCCAATTTTAGTTATTAACTTTTTCTATTAAGAAGCGGCTATAAGTTCTGGGTTTCACACTTTTATATTTTCATATGCGAATCATTTCCAACATTATAAATTGTTACGTTGAAGTAAGAGACCTTGAGGAAACCTATATGTCTGAGAGAATCTCACGAGCTTCCAACAGGCATATGAAGTCCCGCACTTGGCCAGCCTGGCCATACATCCATGACTTAATTCCATCTTGAATTAGAGGAAAGCCCGGCAGTGGGCCTTTAAAAAAAACTTGGCTGTGCTGATATAAACATACCTATAGAAGAAACAAGGCCGTCCTTAAGCCTTAAATACGCCACGTCCTGCTCGAAGGTGCGCGACTTCAGGTCGGGGTCGACCATCTGCGGCGGGTCCCAGCTCACTATCGCGTTGAGATCTCGATTGTCACTGAAAATTACGAATTAAATAAATTTTATTTTTTCTATGATTATCTTATACTACATGTATATATATATGTATATAAATTTATTTCGTGTATCTCGGAAACGGCTCTAACGATTTGGATCAAATTTTGTATTCAGGTAAAGTTTTCCTTTTTGAGTTTTTCTGTATAGTTGTCTTTTCTGAATAAATACAATTTATAAACCTTTCCCGAAAAAAAAAACGATTTTACAAAACGCCGAGCGAAACTCGGTCGCCTAGGTAATATATTTAAATTTATTACATTTAAAAACCAGTAACAGTTGACTTTATAAGGAAATAAAGAGTCGGCTATTTTATGGTATGATAAATTCTAAGCTAGATGAACACGACACATGCTCTATATATCAAAATCTATATATTACATCACTTTTTCAATATGGGTCATTATAAGTTAAGAGGTAATATGTTGTATGAAGTGACGGCATGGCATTTTTTTTATATTTTTACTCAAGTATACATCTTTTTATATGGAAACTTTTAAGTTGAAAACGTTTACAAAGTGGCCAGTCAATTTTTTGGTTTTATCTCGTTTTATAAGTGACCAGGGTAAATACTCAGTACAGGGTAGAGACAAAATGCACAGGGGAGGATACTTTATGGACAGGGAAGAGAGATAGACATATTAAAAACAGGGTTATTTTTAAGAATCAACTTTATTTATTTATTTTTATTTTAAATATGAATTATTTATAATCAGACTTGTTATTTCTTAGCAGTCTTTGTTTATAAAATTAAATGTTTCTTAAGCGCTAGATACAAAACATAAATAAAAAGGTTCTTACTTTTCCTTTCCATCAAAACAAAAATATCTATAACTTTACTATCAATAGTCAATAATGAAACTGAAATTCTTTTTTTCTTATTATCAGGTTTCTTGCTTTTCTTGCTCGAATTGACTTTTGCTGTGCTGCCTGCGCTCGCCTGTTTATATTTTGAGGGGGCGGTGGGTCTTCATTATCCGAACATGGTGGTGTTTCAGGAGCATTGCTTATATTATCTTGGAGTGTTAAACTACGTCTACGAATTTTTGCTTTTTCTCTCCATACTTTTCTAACCTTCCGCTGCTCTCTGGGAGTCATTTGCTGAACTGTCTTAATAACTCCTTTTTCTTTCTTCTTTTCATATTTTTCTCTTTCCTTGATTTTTTGTTGAGCGTACTTATCTTTGTCATTTTTAATTCTTTGGTATCTTAATCGTTCTGCTATCCTTTTTTTTTCGAGCCGTTCTTCGCGCGTCATTTTTTTTGTAGGTGCCATTTTTTCTGTAAAAACGTCATATTAAATTATAAAGCTAAGATGTACATAATGCCAAGTAAAGGTTCAGAGAAAAATGTAGAAGTATTTATGAAAACGCATACAAATGTATCTCCCCTGGACATTAAGTTTATCCCCTGCCATCAAAAGAGCCAGGGGAAATACGCCAGAGGAAATACATTTTCGATTGATATTTAAAATAGCCGTAAAAGTGTTTCTCGTACGCAATTAACAATCAAACGTAACAATGTATGCACTATTCATAGTGAATATTTAAGTCTATATTAGTATTTTAACAAATAATTGCTAAATAAAACTTACCAGAGGAAAGACTGCATTCACTCAACACTTCTACACCCAGCGAGCGGCGTGACTGAAATGGACGTTAAAATGGCTGCGCAGTCGGCTTATGCGCCGCTTGCTGCTAGCTTTACGTTTCATCCCATGCACTCAAGGTCACAACTTCCACAAACTAGCAAAACAAAACTGATTTTTAAAAGAAAACAAAAAGCCAGGGGACGAGACACGAAACACGGAGGACAAATTTCGGCGTTGAAATTATTTATGAAAAATTGGAATATAAGTAATTTTACTTATAAGACACTGTGACTAAGATATTGTTCTGTATAAAATTAACGATGATAAAGTAATTATTGAATTTTAATACATTCATAATAACTAGTTTACAAAGAAAGTCGGCTTGGGGACAGACCAGGGGAGAGACTTTTTTCTTATAGTAGAACTTATTGTGACTAAACTACGTACATTTCTGTAATAAATTTAAGTGAGCATGAAGAAAACATTTAGTTTTAAGTAATAAATAGGTTAATTAGGAAGTTAGTATAAAAAAAAAGTATTTTTCTGTCCTGGCCATGGAAAGTACCTCTTAACTTATAATGACCCATATATCTATCGAAATTTACGATCTCAATTTATGAAATATTAGTTTTGAATTTAAGGTTTTATATTCCCGTCACATAACATATCAAAAAATTGGCTTAATAGTTGAATTGCATTTATAATTAATTATAAGCATATTTTTTTTTTTGATACACTAACAGGTCTGTTCTTCTATTATATTAAGAGGCCTATCACAAAATATACTGAGTTGTATGGTATTGAGTTTCTAGCATTTTCTGCAGTTGTAATTATTCCTATGTAAAGTTTTATAATAAATTATTTTAAAAAAAAGTATGTAATTACGTTTCTTTTGAACTGACGTATATTTTGGTATAAATTTTACTTAATAATATTAATGTTGTAAGGATATATTTACAGCTAATTCTGAACGTTTTTAGTAGTTTTTAAGATATTGAAAAGGATTTTTTTTGTAGAAATCCAATGCATATTTTCAAATTCCGAGGCTGCTATAAACTCAACCACTGTATACGAGATATTATTATATATTTTTCATTTCGTTTACTTAGTACAGTATTTCAATCCATGAGCTTGAAAAAGTGTCGTCGCGCATTTTATTAAAAACTTGCTTCAGAATTTTGGCTTTATTTCAATTAATAATGAAAATTTGCGGAAAGAGAGGCCGCTATGAACTATATTAATAATTATTCTCCACCATACAATAAGTCAATATTGTCGAAGAGTTTAAGTTTATCTAAATAAGAACGTCAAAGATGAGCATTAAATTGAAAAATCACAGTCAAAATGCAATAGGCCGCTTAAGTCATATCCAAAATAACAGCGTATGTATGTATGTGCGTACGAGTGCGTGTGTAGGTGTGTGCGCGTGTATGTATACGAGTGTGAGTATATAAGCGCGTCTCACGTGGGCGGGCAGGGCAGTCTGGCGGGCGCGTGCAGCGGCGCGGGCGGGCCAGCTAGCAGCGGCAGCAGCGCGCGCTCGCGGCCCGCCAGCGCGCACCACGCGCACGCCTCCAGCCGCGCGCCCCACGCGCTCAGCTCGACCAGCTTCTCGAATGTTCCGTATTTGTATGCGTAGGTTAGGTGCTCCATGCTCTGAGGGAGGATAGTTTGGTTACAATTAATAATCCTAAAGAGAAACAAATAAGTTAAAATTATATACCGTCCTTAGTTAACGTCCCATTACTGTGCACGATCCACCTTTTAATATGAGGGGCAGACTTCACATGTCTTTCGAAAACTTGCTAGACCCTCTCAGATATGCAGGTTTCCTCACGATACTTTCCTTCACCATATTCATTGTCTCATGTGAATTTCTACTATATATCTGAATACGCCTAACCTCAATAACATCTCAATCTTAATCAACATTCTTAGCATGGTGATAAAATGATAATCATCACACTAACATCCTTGGCGTGGTGCTTGTGGAAGGCGTGCGTGTCGGCGAGCAGGCGCAGCGCGCGCGCGGGCGCCAGCGCGGGCGCCAGGCGCGCGGCGTGCAGCCAGCCCAGCGACACCAGCTGCACGTGCTTCGCCTCCAGCCGCCGGTAGATCGACTCTGCTGCTACTGCGTTGCCTGAAAATATTCTCATTGAGAATGAAACCGATAAAATGGTACATAAATTTCAGACATTTGTAGTTAGCCCTTTTTAAAGTCCCACTGCTGGGCACGGACCTCTTTTCAATACGAGTGGGATCAGGCCATAGTCCACCACGCTGCCCAAGTGCGGAGTGGCGGAGTTTTGAAAATTTACTAAGTCAGACATTGATTTCTATAAATTAGCACTATTTCTCACATCCATAGGTTAGCTGTTAGAGTTCTCTTCTAGAGGACACTTTTGCCCACATTAGTCTCTGTATTGTTTATACTACAAAGGTAATGGTGCAATAGAGAATATAATAATATATAATCAAATTCCCTTACAATAGAAACATAGAGGAATATTAAACCTAGAAAGAAAGTGGGAAACTCTCATTGAATAATGATGAGTGATAGAAAAGCACGTTAGGAAGAAAAATAAATATGAATATACTATATATTTAATATTTACAGCCTATAATCAATACAAATAACCTAGAAGTAAGAGTAACAAAGACTTACTTTAACCTACATGATATCAGACGGGCATAACTATTTGAAGAGAAGTGCCACTATGTGTTTCTTACACTATTTTAATGTTTGCATCAAAAACAATCAATACAGATAAATAAAATTGAAATGTCTGTTTGTAATGTCAAAATAACAGAATTTTACTAAATGATAAGAAATTATATACGGTACTTAAAAGAAAAACACAATTTAAATTTTTTTTGTCTATCTGTCTGTTTGTTCTAGCTAATTTCCGAAATGGCTGGACTGATTTTGACGGGACTTTCACTGACAGATAGCTGCTGTTATATGGAGTAACTTAAGCTACTTTTATTTAAGAAAAAGAATTAGGACTCCGCTCAAAAAAAACGTATCTAAGGACGCACCCGAGCGAAACGAGGGTTCGTTAGTTCCTAATTTATTGGAATTCATTTATTTATTCATTCTCTCGTAATCCGTACAAATGCGAGAAAATGAATGAATGGGTGAATTCGTGGTGTGAACACAAATAGACAAAAATGTTGAAATTGTAAAAGACATTATATAATCAGATATTCAATATATTTTTTAAATACGCCTATAAATGTAACACTTGTGTATTGAAATTTTAAATTACAATTAAATAACTTACCAAGTAAATGATAGAGAGTGATGAGGAGTAGTTTCGCATGGAAATTGGAAGGCGAGTTGTGTAGCACCAGCTCTAACAAACACAGAGCTTCCACTATAGGTTGAGCATTCTTCTCTTGTACCGCTGAAAATTACAATAACTACTTAATATTATAAATGTGAAGTGTGTCTGTTTGTTTGTCCTTCTTTCACGTTGAAATAACGGAACAACGGTAACGGATTGGTGTGATTTTTGTGTGGAGATAGTTGGGGGGCTGGAGAGTGCCATAGGTTACTTTTTTCCGCGGGAGATTATCTCTTGCCCACGAGAGAACACGTTGTAAAACAAACCACAACAATTCATCAGATTTATCTATATAGATAAATAAAATTGGAGTGGCTGTTTGTAATGTAAAAATAACAGCTTTTTACTATATGCATATGGAATTATATACGGTGCTTATAAGAAAAACACAATTTTTGAAATTTTTGTGTGTCTGTCCGTTTGTTCCCGCTAATCTCCGAAACGGTTGGACCAATTTTAACGGGACTTCCACTGGCAGATAGCCGATATTATAAGGAGTAACTTAGGCTACTTTTATTTTAAAAAATGAATTAGGGTTACGCTCAAAAAAATTAAAACGTACCAGGGACGAATCCGAGCGAAGCGAGGGTGAGTCGCTCATGTATATATGTAATAAATAATATACAGTCTATTTATTTCATACTAACCGTTACAAATTGCGAAAGTATATGAATGCATGTGTGTTACTTCTACACATTGCAACTGATTCAATTCAAAAAATGAACAGTGAACTGTGGAATGTTGATGGCATATACATACATATATCTTATGTTATACTTTTAACCCGTAACATAAACAAACACAATTGTCTTTATTTTTTTCCACGGGTATGTTTACGCGATATTTGCGATAATGTGCATCGATTTTCTTTATTCTTTTATTATTGAATGGACTTGAATAGGATGGTCTTGTGTTGATTAAAAAAAATCATCTGTAAGAGTAAAATAATTACTTTTGATGGTTTTGGCGTCCATGTTAAAAACCAATTAGTACGGTGATAAATAAAAACGGCGAAACCCACCAGCATAGAAATAGTGATGCGCAGCGAGAGTCCCATAACCATCAGCGGCGCAGAACTCAGTGGGCGTCGCCGTGACCAGCCGGCGCGCCACGCAGCGCAGGTACTGGCGGCGCAGCGCCGTCGCCACCGACAGCTGCTCGCTGGCGGACGCCACCGGCGCCGTCAGCCGCCACGCGCATATGCACGAGATGTGGCGCTGGATGTCGTCCGGCTGAAATTATATTATACTAGCAACTTGCCATTGCTTCGCCCGAGTACGTTCTAGGTGCCCAATAAATAACAATAACCGAGAAAGTAACTCAATTTATATAATGTCCTCCCGACCGATTCCGGCCACGGCGGCCAATCTCATTGAGACTAGCCAACTGCGCAGGAGATATTATAGTGTAGCTCGTGTACGCGCAGACACAAGTGCACTCTCTATTCCTGTCACTCTCATACTCTGGGGGGACTACACGAGACACGAGCGGTGAGAGTTACGGCGCGGGAGCGATGGCTTTGCGTGCTTTTCGAGGCACGGGGGTGAAACACCGCCAACTTGCCAACTCAATGCTGTTACTAAGGCTTCCTAAACAAAAAGATTCGATAACTAAACTTGGTCCGACCCGGGTCTCGAACCCAGGACTTTCGTGCTAGCCAGCCTAGTAGATCCTAGCTACTTACACCACCGAGGCAATTATGCAAGAAGCAATTTCAATTATTTATTATTATGATTTCTGACAATAAATACCTTTTTATCGGAATAAAAATAGCACTCGGCGGTAATTTAAAAAAAAATTAATAAAACTTTAATGTGCAAACTTTGTCAATGTTAATATGCTATATATGAAAAATTAAATTATAAAATCTTACTCACTGACTCAGGCTCACTATTCTCATCAAAACCCAAACAAGTCAAGAAATCTCTGCATCGATCTTCCCTCTCTTTTTGTGGTATCATTGCTAAATAAGGCTTTAAATCAGGTACAGCACAAGGTTTATTCGCAAAGACTCTTAAATATTGAATACATAAAGCAACTCCACTACCTAGCAATGCAGTGGGATCCCCATCTACTGACAACCGCTTCCACAATTCTAGCCTAGCTAAATAAGGGCCTCTTAAAGTCCTCCCAGAGGACATACTTTCTACAAGCTGACAGATAAATTCATGACACTTTTCTGCTGTATCATCTGCAGAATTGTCACCATCAGACTCAGTGTTACTCATTAATTGGAAGACGGAGTCAAAATAAGGCAGGTAATAATCCCAACGATCCTGGTTATCCCATAATAGTTCCTTGCAAAGTAAATTGAGCCGTCTCCAATGACCTAGTTTCTTTAAGTATGGTATGCTCGCTTGCACTGTTGATCCAGGGACAAGCTGAGAGTACAGTGGCCCTTCTATAAAATTGAGGATATCTTCCCATTTTTCTTGCAGCTCTAAAATCATGATATATAAGCGAGCCTCTTGTTCAGCTTCCATTTTATTTTCTGATATAAAATTATCCACCATCCTTTGGGCTAGTGTTAAGAGGATTCCTTTCTTTGTAGGATCATCAGTGGTTTTTGCCTGGAAACATTCTTATGAAATTTTCAAAACACTCTTTTAAGTAGCTATTAATAAGTAGTATTGGTAAATGATAATTTAGAGTTTACTGATAAGAAAAAAGGTATTTGTTTAATATAAAAATGCTACTGGTTAAATAGTCATTGTATCTATATAAATATATTGTATTTAGCCCTTTTTAACATCCCACTGCTGGGCACGGGCCTCCCTTCCATGCAAGGGGTTTCACGTCATAGTCCACCACGCTGGCCAAGTGCGGGTTGGCGGACTTCACATGTCTTTCGAAAACTTGCTAGGTTTTCTCAGACATGCAGCTTTCCTCACGATGTTTTCCTTCACCGTAAGGCAAGTGGTAAACAAATTAGAAATGATTCACACATGAAAATATCAGAGGTGCGAGCCCCAAGATTTGAACCTACTTCACTCGGTTTCCCAAGAGAGCGCGTTACCACTGGGCTACCACTGCCATACATAAATATATAAATAGGCAAAATTAAAACAGTTCAGTACCTTTTTTGTTGTTTGTCAAGCATTTTTTTCTTTTGTGTTTAATAGCTACTGATAAAGGAGCTTTACTGTATTAATGAAAAAAAATTGGGAACAGTTAGATTTTTTATATAGATAGATAACTAATCATATTATGTTTTTCTCAAATTTTGCAATAATGATTATGGTCAAATTTAACCACTAGGTGTACATTAGTATAAATAGATGTTATTTTGAGATTAGAATTGTTTTTGTCTATGTTTTAATATATACATCAAATTTATATTAAATTAAAAAATATTTAGCACAAAATTTTTAATATGCTTAATCGCAAGTATTTTTATATTGAGAAAATATTTCTAGGGATTTTTGTTGTATTTGAACATTGCAGAACATTTATAATTAATCGTTGAACTTATGTTTGTTGGGAGATTTGACTATCTTATCCTCTATCAGTAGATCAGTCTTCAGACATACACTTAAGATAAAATACTTAAAATAATTTTTAAATATGTGTCATGTATAAAGTGTATATACAAAAAGTATGCTTACTTGTAAAACAACACTCATCACAGCCCAAAAGTAGTAAGGATTTTTTGGAGCAAACTTGTATAATGCCATTGCAGCTCTTTGCTGAGATCGATAATCTCCCACTCTTACATATGACATAAAAAGGTGTGAATGTAACTCTTCACTGTTTGGTTCTGCTTTTACTGCTGCTTCATATAGTTCACATACCTTATGGACTAACATAGTTTTATTGTTTTATACATTTATATTTGAGGTTTAATAACTCTTATAAATCTATACTAATATTATAAAGCTGAAGAGTTTGTTTGTATGGTTGAACACACTAATCTCAAGAACTACTAATCCGATTTGAAAAATTCTTTTTGCATTAGATAGCCTGTTAACTGAGGAAGGCTATAAGGCTATATATAATCCTGGAAAATTGTACGGTTCCCGTGGGATAGATTTGTTTTTATCTAGGGACAAACCCAAAGCAAAGCAAGGGTGAGTTGCTAGTATATAATATCACTGCTTTATTGAAGAATATAAAATAAATACAATACATCAAATTTTGCCTGACAAGAAACTTTAACAGGTCATAATAAAAGACTACAATAAAAATTAAAGAGAGGACAATTCTCATCACCATACCACTAAATACTGCAGCTAAAAGCCTATCAGTTTCTTGTTTTCTACGCATTGACTATATCATGTATGTGTAGGTATATTTAGTTAAGAGGATTATTTATTAAACAACTTACATTGTTGAGATTCCCTATAAGATATAGTCATAGCCTGTAACGTTGAATCATCACTCGGCTTTTCCTTAGCAAGTGCTTCAAGTACGCTGTGAGCCTCCGGTCCTTTTCCTAACCTAAATAGCGCTAACGCTTTCAAAGCCCTGGCGGCTTGTAGTGATGGACTTTTCTTAAGAACCTTTTCCGCCTCTTGCAAGGCCTTCTTATTGTTCCCATTGTCCAACCAATCTGAAATAGTAGCCAGTACTATCATTCTAAGCACTAATTATAAAAAGAAACAAAATAGCCGCTTAGGTTACATATTAATTTTACCGTAAATTGGACGCAATCTACGCTCAACAATACCACCGTCATGCATGTGCTGTGGCCGTACTGCCATTTTTCATTTATAAAACTACTTTGTCGTAAAATAAATGCTCCTTTAAGCTTTTTTATAGTTTTTAGCAGCACGTTTGTTTTGAGATTGTCTATGGCTACTTATTGACTGTGACATTTATCTAAAATATTGCCCTATCCAAAAAAGTAGTTTTTTGTCTATAATAAATATTTTATTGTGATTTTTAAAATGTGTTCGAAATCTGTAGAAATTATAACTAATAATAAATTATTGCATAGCTAGTAGCAGTGATATCAAGCTTCTATCCCGAGCTTCGCTGGCGTAAACAATATTTTTTACAAGATATTGAGTAACATTTTCTACTAATATCTTAAAAATAAAAGAGTAAAAAGTACAGAAAATTATATCTAAGTTAACGCTAATGTCATTTAGTGATAAATCACATTTTATGACTAAATTAAGTATTATGGGTAGCGTCATCTATTAACAATTTTTAGAACAGTATCTAACATGATCATCATGAGCTGGTCTGTACAATAAATAAACACTTTTTTAACCGACTTCAAAAAAAAAGAATGTTATCAATTCGACACGTCCCTATATATTTAATATTATTAGAACTGCAAAATATTTACATACACAGGTAAGTTTTAATGGTTAGTATGGAATAGATGTACTGATGGGCTATCTAATGCAAAAAGTTTTTTTTTCAATGGGATTAGTAATTTAACAAACAAACAATATCTGCGTCTTTATAATATAATTATAGATGATAATCTATTAGGACATAAGGTCTCAACACTAACAAAGTTAGTTCAAATAAATGTCAATAGATGACTTTAGATGAATCGATTTGTTATTAAAGTTGTGTTAAATGATATCCAAAAAGGGTTTATTATTGTTTCAAAAAATATTCTTCCTGAAGTGAAACGAAAAAATATATATATATAATAATAATGCGAATAATAAATCAAATTCGCGTAATTTTACTGATCATTGAAATATCAGCAATCAGATGATGGGTTTAAAGTGTATATTCACAGATGACGCTATTAATTTTTAGAAATTGATTATCACGGTTAAAAATTGTTCAAATCTCTGATTTTTTTTATTTGAATGCAGGACGATTTGTGATATATTTATCTTACGTTAACTTGCATATAGACAGTGGTAGCCCAGTGGTAACGCGCTCGCTTGGGAAACCAAGTGAAGCGTGTTCAAATCCCGGGTCTCGCACCTCTGATATTTTCATGTGCGAATCATTTTCTAACTTGATTACCACTTGCCTTACGGTGAAGGAAAACATCGTGAGGAAACCTGTATGTCTGAGAGAACCTAGCAAGTTTTCGAAAGACATGTGAAGTCCGCCGATACGCACTTGGTCAGCGTGGTGGACTATGGCCCGATTCCCCTCATCTTGAAGGGAGGCCCTTGCCCAGCAGTGGGACGTTAAAAAGGGCTAAATACAGCTTGCATATATTCATAAAATAAAACAGTTTAACTATTTTCAAATCAACGACATCTATTATCTATTCAAGTAAACAAAAATAGCCCGAATTAATGCTGTCCAATTTCTTTGTATGGGATGAGGCATCTGTACAAGTATAGTATTATGTAATCTGTGATTAAGGCTTCCAAACAAATATACAAATTTTTATAGATGTATTTATGTATACTTTCGTGTATGTTTGTCCATGCATTTCTTCGAAACTAGTAATTGAATATTAAATCAACCCAATCAAGCCTGTTCGCAACAATTTTTTGTTAGCGAATAAAGCTTTATTTTATAATAATTATGCTTCTTACTCAACTTTTTGTTATATAAGCAACTTTGTATTGATAATATTATATGCGGGCACTGCCGCCTTTACAACTCTAGGTCAAATCACTTTTCATCCAGATCTGTCTAACTGTTTTAACGTGAAGGTCGTTTCAAAGTTTTCTTTTTATTTTGTAGCTACAAATTTTCTTTATGTCTGTTTATATTTAATTGTTAGTAAGTTTACTCTGCTATATTTATGTATAGTGGAAACTTCATTGGCTAAGTGTATTAATTCTGATGTACTTTGCATTTCATGCTTATAATATATGCTGTCTGTTTTCCAATTTACAAAATAAATAAATAAAGTTAACGTAACAAACATACATAGTGTATATGTATGTTACACACACATACAAACTTTCACATTTACAAAAGTAATGTGATACTACTATTTTTATAAAGAAGTCAAATTCTTTAAAACGTTTTTCATTTAAATAATTTTATTAACTTATAAACCAAGGCTTCTGTAATAGGTCAACTAGAGTTGCCTATTGACTGGTCGCTTACTTCTTTCCATTACTTTGTAATAAATAATAACAGTCAGGTCAATTAGACATGAAAATAATGATCAAATAACAAAAGCTCCGACAGAGCTGAATTTTTGTAGAGACCTTGGGTACACTAGTAGAAATAAAGTGAAAAAAGTCCCCATCCATCCCAATTGTGCTAAAAAAGTTATTCAAAGTCAAAGGTCAAAATATTCGGTTTATTGGATTAGTAAGTTTTATCAAAAATATAGCTCAAATAAAAATTGTAGATCATAAAATTATCTATAAAAATGGTTCTAACACTTTTTTTCCTAATAATCAGCATTCCTAAGATATCGCGATTCTAGATATTTGAAATGTCTATATTGACCGGACTATAAGTATAGTATTAAAATATTTTAAGACAATAAAAAGACTAAATATTTTTTATTATATTTAATTTAATTTATTTATAAATAAAGTGTACACGATATTTCTCAAACTAAATTCTTCCTTACATTCCCACTGGACAACTATACTTGGAGTGCTTTGACACGGTAATGTTTATATAACATTACCGTGGCTTTGATTATAATTACAATTTACAACACAATAAGGAATATGCGTGATCTTTGTTTAATTTTTTATACAATAGCTAACATCGTTATATTATTGTAAAAAATTATATAAAACATCCAGCTTCAAAAAACTAAAATTTAGTATAATATTTTTTTTTAATTCATACTGATACGAATACTTTGAACGCCCGCCATTTTGCGCGCTCGGCGTGACGTCAAAGTATTATACATAGAAAAATGACGACTTCAGCTTGTAGCGACAAAATCGCTAATCGCTCTGTTATGATAATACTTTAACGATAACGTTATAACGATAACGAATATAAATTCGGTCTGACCAATGGCGTGCGTTTCAACTACTTTGAATTTCCCACCTATATTCGCACTTTTTAATAATTATTTTCTTAATGAAAAAGAAATTACATTGAAAAATATTAATATAGGCTTAATTCAAAAGCAATAAACATTATAAAAAAAATATTTCATCTTTATTTAAATCACACGCATATTTCCTATTGATTTTATAATTTATTGTTAAATAACTGATAAATTAACCGATTGCACAGTTTGTTTAATTATTTGAATACGAAATATTAAAAGAAATAAACAACAGAGTGTTTATTTTAATAAGTTACATCCAGTAACGTAATTTAAATAAAATATTATTCCAATGCACAGCTCTACAATCACACTTTATGAAACAACTTATATCTAACATTATTCTATTTATGACTAAAAAAGGCAGTGGCAGTTGCATTTGAATCTCAATAACATTATTTTGTTCTTAAATCTACTGTTTCGAAACCGGACTCAGGTATTATTTTAGGGGCAGATATTTCTGGTGGATGTTCCCTCGAAAGAGACATTTTTTTATGTCTAGGAGGAGGGACGGGTGCAGGTGGGGGAACTTTTGATTTTAATAGATTTTTTATCCTCATGCCTCCTCTGTAATAATACAGGTATATGCCCGCCAGCACGCCGACTGCAATGAACAGTGCGAGTAGTGCGATAAGAAGGCCATACCAGGCACTTCCGGTAGATTCTTCTGGAATTGGTACTGGTGTTTTTCTGCTCGGTGGAACATATGTTGGCCTTGGCCTTTTGGTTGTAGTTGTAGTAGTAGTAAAGTTAACGCCTATTGCTATGTCAGCACATGCCCTAAATTCCTCCTGAGGCCCGCAGCCAACTGCTCCCGTTCCATCTGCACATATACCCCAATTGTTTCCAGCGATATATCTCCATTGCATCACGCAATGAGCACATTCTAAACCTTCAGGAAGTTCATACTTCATTTCATACACTTTATTTCCCTCACGTGGGTAGAACTTTGTTTCATCTTTTCCCTCCAATCGTAAGACGTATTTATCCATACAGTCTTGATTTGTACCCTTCGGTTCATCACACAATCTGAACTCAAAAAATCCGTTGTGATTTGCTGTTAATTCCACTTTTATTACTATTACTTCTTTCGGAGCGTATCGACGGACGATCACGCCTTTGCCAAATCTGCCTCCTAACTCGTGGGCGCGAGGCTTTGTAGCGTCCCAGGCATCTCCACAGACACCACATTTGCCATTATTTTTATCCCATTGTCTAGAAAATCCTCCACAGTATAATTCATGATCATTATAATTGTGTGGTGTGTCAAATCCGTAACGCCATGCCGATGCCCGAGACGGTGGTTCTATGAGTCTTCCATGACCGTTGACACCGTTCTCTAATAAAACAAGTATCGCTACACCATACCATAGTATCTGAAAACATAAGAAATAAAATATTAATATCAAAATTATAAACAGTACCGAATTTATATTCTAACGAATGTTTTTAATTTTTATTGACTTGATGTATTTCTTACTGATCGGATTTTAGTAAAATTCGGAATATTTTTCCTGACATATTGTGATGTATTATATTTTCATTAATTGTGATGAAGAGCGATTGCAGATATCTAATAGATAATTTAAGCTGTTTTTTAATGTTATGTTATGAAAAAATCTTAAGTTCGAGGAATTCAATCAAGAGAGTCAATTGGTGATTAAGACTGTTGCTGAATGGTCTGAGAAACTGAGAATTTTACTTTTGATTACTTTTTTATTGAATTTTACTGCCAACATAAATTGAAAGAAAGTTATCAAAATAACCTTATTTGTAAAGGCTCATCGCTGATTTATATAAGCCTAGGGCGGCAAATTTTTAGGGGCGACAAAAATCGGAGGTTAGAAAAATTTTTTTTTTGCTTTATTGAAAATGCTTTATTTATTTTCCAAAAAAAAGTAATAATTAAAAAAAATGTACTATAATTGGATTATTACAAATGTGCGAACTGAGTCATACATCATTTTTATCAGGCCTCTCGTTCGCACTTATAGGCATATCGGAACTCTCGTCCGCACTTCTAGTGTTCTGTGTAACAATAAAAAAAATTGTCGATAGTCAATAGCAGGTAATGAAGGAAAGGTTAAGAAAGTAAGGTAGGATATTTATCTATGTCTATTATTAAGTCGATTAATTATCCCAAATCATTATATGATGACTTTATTTTTATTTATAATAATTAAGTTGATTAATCATCCCAAATCAAAATAAAGTCATTATCATCTCAAATCAAGATTCACTATTAAGACTCACTATTTTCTTAACGCGAATGGACTATAGTCAACAACGTCGTCCTATGTAGCTACCTGCGTGCATTGTCACATTCCTTTGACTTAATGTTTTGTGACTCAGTTTGCACGTTTGTAATAATCCAACTATAGCACTCTTTTCGAAAAATTGAAATTATTTATAAATCATGTATAAGTAATTAAAATAAAATTAAACTTTATCGAAACTTTATTTATTTTATGCAAAATTTCGATAATAGGGCGGCACTTTTTACTGTGCCCAAGGGCGGCGCGGCGCTAAGGCTAAGTCCGGCACTGTGTAAAGCAATATGCGTTACAAGGGTAGGCAGGCAATACTCGCTCTTAGTCTATGGTTATGTAAGCAATTCGTACCGTGCCGTCTTCACCTACGTAACTTAGCAAATCAATATTATCTACGGTCATTCCTAAAGTTGGAACCCTGTCATAATAAATAGGTATTTCATATTTAGCGTCACTTCATTAAGCGTGACAATGATCGTTTCATGGTTTTTGTTTATTATATAAAATTACAACATAGAAGACCTCAATTTTAAATGCGGCCTCTTTCACGGATATTAGTGACATTAAGGCCCGATCCATACTATGGTATCGATTACGGTTCGTTTTCAGTACAATATCGATCATAAACATTAATGAATACGACATCGAAATCATTCATGATTTCAATGTCTTAGCGGCACGAATCAATAAAATAGCGATCGCTAACTATGTCGAGACTGCCAGCCCGTTAAGGTATTTTTATACAAGAAACATTGAGCATTTACATTCGAACTATCAGTAAGAGTCAAGTTCCGGTCGGATCATACTCCAGCTACCTTTTTGGTATAAAAATACTTTATCAGACCGATATCTTAACGAGAGCGGATTCTGATCGGGCCTAAATAGATTTTTCATCTATTTCTTTTTTACCAATCTAAATAATATTAAAATTTAAATGTCAATAAATTACACATTACATAGACTTTATTATTAAAAAAAGTTTAAATACCTAATTCTATTTTGCTACTAGGAATCTTAGCTACTAAGTGGCACTGTTAGGTCATTAGCACAAGCGGTTTTCTAAAGGTCCGCTTTAAGCAGGATGTCAGGCTTACAGCTTTCTTACAGACTATTTGTGCTATTCTAATGTGATGATTTAATTGTTAGAAGTCGCGGAACAAATGCGTGTCTGTCAGTTCAGTGACACTTGCGTGTTGTTGTTGTTGTAATTGATAAGAAATAAAATGTCTATGTCGCTTATAATTACTGTGTATCTATAATCTATATCTATACTACTATTATAAAGTAATTTTTTTTGTATGTTTGTTTGTAATGAGTTAACTAAAAATCCGCAGCACCCACATTTAGATAAACTTTGGTATGGAGATAGTTGAAACCTTGAAAAGGAACTTTACTATAAAGTTTTATTCTCGAAATCATTCCTTAATGGGGAGGAAAGGGAGATGTAGAGTATGGGGAAGATGATAGATGTGAGAGTATGGGGAATTAAACATTTTTCAAGTAAGGGATATAAAGCTCATCATACCTATGTAAAATGTACATATATAAATATATATACTAATATATAGTCTATCTATTCCATACTAACCGTTAAAACATACCTACAAACAAACCTAAGGGAAGCTACGGTGAGTCGTTAATAGTAATTATTATTTAGCTATTAATATTTACAATAGGTATCAAAACATGAGAAACTTATAATTTCTGGAAGTTTTTATCGTAGTATATTGATGAAATCGTATCGCATAATATCGATGAAAGAAGAATAGAATCGTAAATATTTATATAAATATTAAACGTGTATTAAAAACAAAGTATTTATTTGTTAATAGTACTCAGGTTATGTATTGATTACAAACAACAATAACGTAACCAGCCAGAAATTAAATATTTAAAATAATTATGCTCAATAGTTATTCAATTTAAGTGTAATTTTTAAAAGCGAATATATTAGGTATGTAAAAAGTATTTCATATCAATAAACATTCAACGAGATCGATCAGATAGAGTCAGAAGGTCAGTTGTACTTCTCGCATTTCAATACACCTACTTCATAATCTCATTTTAAAGCAATTGAATAAGATAATTTGTAGTATTAACGTACTAATTACGTAATAAGTAACAATTATTCACGTGGATCTGTAAAACAAGGCTATTCGTTTTAACCGACTTCCAAAAAGGAGGAGGTTTAATGTTAATAAAAAAACACATTATAACAAAAAAACACATGCAGTCTGTGTTATTTTGTATAGAGATTTTTAGTGTCGCAAATCCTTTATTTTTTTTTTGAAAAATACATGTTTTTGTGCACATATTGCTGTTTACATATCTCAAAAACAGCTCACTATTTTTGTAAGGTTTTTGTTTTGTCAGGAAGTCTAGAAGTATTTCTTCAGTTACCGAATTTCATTTTTTGATTGGTTTTTTAATTAATTTATAGTGAATAAAAAACTGTTACAGTGTTTTGGCACGTAAATAAGTTGAGCATATATCGCTGTATACATCTCATTCACGATAGAACATTATCTTGTCATCTCGCTCCTCCGAATCCGAATCGTAGCGGTCTTACGGCGTGCTCTTAAGTCCCCTAATCAGCTTAGCAGAAAGGAATTGAAATGTTAATGGTACAGAGTATAGGTTAAAATTAAAACACCTTGTGGTCTAAAGCCGGTAGCGATGTGGCTTGATCTTTCATCGTCCCTTCAGACTAAGAAAGTATAATATTCATTGGCTCCCATGAAAATTAGTTCAGTACCTACAAACATTTTATCCGAGTAGAAAGAAACGCCATAATATTACAGTTCATTAGTTTATTAGCATACATATTTTATACTGTACCATTCACTCTAAATAAGTAAATATGTATTTAAAAAATGCGTGCTAGATTTCGGCGGCGTTTTGATTTAACTAGTCAAGGTAAAACATCTTTATAGTCATTGCAAGTATTCTCACTGCAACGAAATCAAACCCACGGCCTTGAGTAGTGTCAATAAGACTCTTTATACCAAAGTGCACTACGAAACACAATGTGGTAATCTGAAAATAATATTTTTAAAGTAGGCCAAATAACTTCTTATACATATACGTAATGGACCGTGCTTCGTGCAATAATATTTTATTTTATATTTATGCATAAATTACATTGTATTTCAATGCTTTATTCTTTCTAGCTGGTGGTGGTTAGGTCTCTAAGAGAAAGCAATCCACAGTGGATTCATTGCATAAACCAGTTAAATTATATCACTTTTAAATACTTTAGTAATAGTTTTTAAAATAAACACATGATTTATTAGTTATTTAAATCATATTTACTAACATGTTATCCAAAAGCATTTTTATGATGAGAATATATTTTATTTTATAATCAAAATGTAAAAAAAAGGCTTAGGTATTATTTTTGTTTAGGTATTTTTATCAAGTGATTACACTCACACGGAGGTTTTATGTGATTACTTTGAAATGATGTAATAAGATGTTAACAGATTTTGTTATTACTATTTACTAAATTGTTGATTCATAACAATATTACTTAACTATTTTTCTTATGATTTTATTGGCGTAGTTTGATCATAGAATAGAAATAATTTATAATTAAGTTTCCAAGTTACATATGCGTAAATACAATTGCTACAATATAATACTACTGTATAATGTATCTGTAACTTAGCTGTAATGTACTTAGCTGTAATCAGCTGTACTCAAAACTTAGCTGTAAATGGTTATACATAATTATGTTTCATAATGGACAAAACATGTTCATCACAAAATTACTTGATATTTAAGTTATTTATTTTAATTATAAACGTAGGATTAAGTACACAATAAATTTACGTTTATCAAAGATAACATAAATTAATATAACCGTGAGAATGCCTAGGATCAGATATCGTACTATTGTGGTTACGTTTAACAGCAATCGTTTCTAAAATTTAAAATCGTGTAACTGAGATCATTGTCATTTAACTTGTTTTATATTTATTATACATTCATACCATATTAAATGTCTTGTTTGAATTTCTTTTTAGGATTCTGTAGGCAAAGGTCTTTTTAAATCTAGTAAATACGCACAATATATGTAAGTAGTTCGTGCAATATGTATTAGATATCCTTGAGCTGCAGGTTAAAGTTTTTACAGATATTTAAGTTTCATCACAATACAAAAAAAACCAAAAACGATTTTTTTTATATTTTTGTGCAATCGTTAAAACAATATTATACATACATACAGACTTAGTGTGACTATTATACAAATTCTTAATTAAAATAACTTAATACCTAGTAAAAACTAAGGGGTTCAATATAAGCAAATCTGACTCGCACTTGACGAATTTTTCATTAGATATTGTTAATAGTTTTTAAGTCTTTGCATAAATATACATTTCAGTAATCAATACAAGGGAAGTAGGAAATCAGACGTTCAAGGTGCGTTGGAACCACACGCTCTACATAACAAGTAGTAAAGTATTATATGGTATCGATTTCGCTATTCTTACATTTATATTATTAACATGAATCAATAATGAAATGTGCTATTGAGTTAATCATCTAATTATTTTTTACTAAATAAATTATTCAACAAATTATAATGAATTGTTTCTTTTGTTTATTTGATTTATTTTGTAACTAGTGACTCTATTTTCAGAAAAGACGATGATTTTATCGAGTTATTTTCGCAAGTTTTGGTAGTTTAATCTCGCAAGAAGTTCATAAGTTATAGTCAACAACTTACCTAAATATTTCTTCTTTCTATTGGTTAAAACCGTATGAACATCCGTTCAGTAGTTTTTGATATCAACCCGAACAAACATGCACAATTTTATTTATTTTGTAAATTGAAAAACAGACAGCATATATAAGCATGAAATGCAAAATACATAAGAATTAATACGCTTAGCCAATAAAGTTTCCACTTATACATAAATATAGCAGAGTAAACTTACTAACTATTAAATAAAAACAGATATAAATAAAATGTGTAGATACAAAATAAAAAGAAAAATATAAAAAAAAATATTCATCAGATTCTAGTGTTTTTCTTAAGCTCAGTTATAAATTTCTTTAAACTACATCCAAATATGTCAAGATGCTTGTAATATAATTATTATAAATATTACAGACTCTAGTCAGGAAGCAATTCTTTGCATATTTGGTTCTACGTTCTGTTTATTCTTTTACTTATTTGAATGCCACACAAACCCGCGGCAATGCACAAATAGTGTTACCACACTCTGAAACAATTGTGTAGCAACTGGGGTCAGTGCAATACGTGTAGACTGTACAGCGTGTTTGTTATTCGACACTGGGTTGCGACTATAAAATATTTTTCAATTGTTAACATATTGCATACTAGTGACCTAACCTTGCTCTGTTTCGGCGCGACCCTATTTGTAACTATGTATTTACAAAGGGCTATACCCAACGGGAAATGGGAAACATGTGATGTGTCAGATAAAATGTCTAAGTTCATGTCTGACTTATAGGTATTCCTATTATCTCTATAAATAGACGTACTCTGCCACGTAGAAGAAAGAAAAACATATAAACTAACAAACATTTGACGAATAGGAAATTAACAATATATTATATATGAACATCTTTCTTTATTTCTTCTATTAGAATATATATTTACATTAGAAAATAGTAAGAAAAAATTAAAAAAAAATGGAAAAGTAGTATTTTTATCATACTTATTAACTTACTACTCTCTGTATTAGTTACTAATTATTATTACATGATTGAATTTAGTAGCCCGTATATACTCGATTTTAAATTCTTAAGCATTAACTTCATATCTGATCAATAGGCGTAAACTTGCAACGGTTTTATTAGTATGCGTGCAAAGGTACCGCTTTCGTGGCGGACATCGTGAAGAAAGTGAAACTGTCTTTCGACAATGCAAAGTTAAATGGTAGAGTCGGAAATATTATAAGTTTTTATTTGTTACAGCACGTTAACAGTATTTTAGATCAAAAAGAGGAAATATCTATCAATTTAAATGCTTTTGATGCTTAAAATGCTTCTAGAATATCAAGAGCTTTATATATTTATTTAAACGGATGACAAACGGCGGATATTTCTAAGAAAAAAATACATTAAGCGATACTGAGCCTAGAGCTATGAATCAAATTAACATTTGGAGGCGCTAATTGGTTCATTGAAACTGGTTTGATCAGAAAAAAAAATTAATTTAACTGAATACATAATATTATTAAGTAGACATCTTCATATATGAATATAAACAGTTCAAACAGGATGTGTAGCGTTGTGATGTTATGACACGAAAATATGTTATCAATATATTTTAATATATAAGTAGATAAAAATTAAAATATAAACATATAGTTTGCGCGTTTGTGTTTTTTACAGAGGTAAATTATAGGTTGGAGTGCTACATAATATGTAACTTTCTGTACATAGGTGGGATTATTAATATTCTATTGTATTGTAAATATACCCTCTAGAGACCCTATTGTCACTAGTAAGAGAGGAACTATACCACCTGCCTATTACACACATGACAGATTATAGCATATCTATATTTCGCAGTTTTTATTATGATAGTAACAATCAGGTATGATACTTACAAAACAGTACTAAAAATGCAAACAAACAAACGTAGATGTTTATTTAGGTACTGTTTATTTGTATTATGTAAGAAGAAGTGCATCACTGCAGACGTGTATTACGGTTACGGCTTACGTAGACAAGTCATTGTTATTCAGTGAAGGAAAATTAGAGACTGACCCTGCTACCTTTCACCGATACTTGATTGAATTTTGCAACTTTTAGCGACATAAATATAAAACAAGTCTAATTAAATGAATTTGTGTCAGCCAAAAATAATGCAATAATTTACAGAAGCAATAAAATATGGAATAATTTTGATAAGTCTTTTTGACAACTTAAAAACCCAAATTGTATAATTAGAATAGACAAATATTTTTTTTTGTATTATTTAAACAATTACCCAATGAAATAGGTATAAGTATAAAATTGATTTTTATTGACTAGGTTTATATTTAACTAGCGACCTACCCTCGCTTTGCTCGAGTTCGTCCCTATGTATATTTTCAATAGGTAAAAATAGTTGCAGACACTTGCTATCGCAAAATTACCGACCGACCAGTTACTGTATATTGAGAGAATGGGAGATGTTTTTAAAATTTGTTCAGTACTTGCGTGAAAAGCAAACAGAAATACAGACAAACAGACAAAAAATTCAACAACTTTTGTTCTGTACACAATACGTTACAGTAATTGTTTTAAAATTATTTCATGTACAGATTTCGCTAAGTTACTATTTTATTATATGTATGTGTAGATGAGTGATTTTAAGCAACTTTTAACAACAGTCTCATAGGAGGCATTCTATTTTTGATTTTTCTTGAGGTACCGCGGGATAAAAATCTTATATATTTTTTTCTAACTATAAATTCTCTAACTCTAAGAAATCATATTAATTTTTTGCTTGGTTGCTACGTAAAAGAAGGACAATCAAATAAACAGACTTTCTTAAAATATTAGTAAAGATTCGTATTAATACATACATACATACGTACATAAGTACTAAAGGACAATACTCGTACATAAGACAGTGTTTTTTTTAATGTTGAATTCGCATTAATAAGTACTTTTTTATTACGAAACAGTCAAGTGTCGTGAGCAAGTTTTATTTTTAAGGTAACTTTTTATGTTTCCAACCAGTTACTGGAACGAGGAAAGTTTTGGGTGAAAGTTGTTACACACTTAATTGGTCAGGCATCTAGTATTACAAAGACATTCAAATTTTTATATGTATGAACTTTATAATAAAAAATGTCTTATTTAAATTATTAGCGATTTATAAAAGAGAAATTTTATTCAGAATATTAAATCTTCACCTTATTTAAATATATATATATATATATATATATAGACGACACGTTTGACTCAGTTTGTAGTGACGCTATTTGCTGTGTCAGCGGTCGAGGGTTCGAGTCCCGCTAGGGGCATTCATTTGTGTGATGAGCACGAATGTTTGTACTTCAGTAATGGCTGCTTATATTTATAATATGTATGTATTTAAATGTAAATATATATGTTTAGTGTATCAGCCATCTGATATCCATAACACAAGCGTCATAGCTTACTACTAACTAAGCTCATTAGCTAACTACCCTGTTGAAAAATTCCAATAGGATCCCATCAAAAGCGACAAAAGCCACATAGAAACCAATAAATATTTATCAGTTTCTATGTGGCTTTTGTCGCTTTTGATGGGATCCTATTGGAGTTTTTAAACAGGGTAGATGGTGCTGTGTGTTAATGTCCCAACATATTAATTTATTTGAAAGTACAAGTACGCTAGTGCAACCTAAGTTATATTATCTGTTATAGTTAAAGAAAACTAGTTATGAAAAATTTCACTATGAGAAATACAGTTGTTAACCATTGAAAGACGTGCGGTGAACGAATCATAGCAATTATAGAGAAAACATAAGCCATTCAATGTAGATTTACGTAAATAATAGTCTCAGTTAAAGTACATAATAGATTTCTCCTTTACTTGCTGTAACAGACACTTTATTTAAAAAAAAATAAGTACCTAAATAACTTTACATACCTACACACAATTATTATTCTATTTTATTTTAAAGATATTAAGCTGTGTACAGATCTAAAATAGCATAGTATGCATTTGTGCATAATATGTAATACATTTGTGCATATATATGTATGTACCTATCTCATGCCTGTGCAAATGTAAATACTCTCTCCATTTTTTTCAGGCGTAATATCCAGTAGGACCTCAATTTAACAGATGAGAGACCAGGCGTTAGAGCAATGACTCTACAGTGAATGAACAGGGTATAACACCGCCAATTTCCAATTTCGGTCTCTACTTAGTCCAACACAGGACTCGAATCCAGCATCATATGATCAGATTTATGCAAAGCAGGAGTCATGTAGAGTACACGTATATTGTACATATATTGTATATCTCAATAGAAATGCACACTCGGGCTTGCAAGAGCTAAACATCTGATATAACATTTAAATTATCTACAAAATAGATAAGTACTTTTAGAAAGTTCCGTCAATTTTAAATAATTAGTGGTCTGCCCTATTCAAAATTGTGTTCCGTGAGAATGTATTCCAAATAGCTGCTATTTTTATATAAATCTAAACATAATTGACCTGATGGCATCTCCTGAGAACTTTGCTTATGCAATGCAAGCCGTTAGTATAATAGTGTTTTAAAGTAAAAGCTACATAGTGTGAATTTTCGTTCTAAATACTAAATACAAATACAATACCTACCACAGGGGAATGCGTGAAAGGTGAACCCATGTCTTTAGGTATATAATAAAACAAATTCGGGTTAGTTACACCATTTATAACTCAAGAACGGCTGGACCGATTTTTATGATGTTTAATTTGTTGGATTTGTCTCTGCCTCGAATAGCAGAATAACTATTAAAACATCGGAAAATTCAGGAAAAAAAATTTACATGTACTAATGATACATATTATTTTGTTTATTTCTTTCACTAATATCAATAAGCACTCAAGCACAATCTCAGTAGTACGAGTATATTGACAAAGAAAACCCGTTAGATCAATGCCAGTGATCGCTCTTGACTTACTGGACGTGAAAAAAGAGAGACGGCAAAATGCATGGTTGAGAGAGTAAGTAAATACAGTAACAAAATCGCACACAGCGTTATAAAATTTACGTAATAGATAAAAGTACTCTATTGAGTGAAGTTTGATTCAAGTTTATTTTTTAAACACTCACTTATTATTTGAATATGAACCTAATTTTAGAACTTATAATACTGCAAGTATAAAATATTCATTATATATTATTTAAAATGGTTATGATCTTTATCTATACAAATAAATGAAATTGAAGTGTCTGTTTGTAATGTCAAAATAACAGCTTTTTACAATTTATACGAATATCTTTTAAAATTATATACGGTACTTATAAGGAAAACAAACTCGCGTTTTTGTTTCGCTAGTGAATATATAAACTCAAAATTATTTTACATAATACTTTCTTATATTTACGCGAATATTTGACAGAATATTTGAATATTTAAAATATTTTTTTTTTTTTAATTTTTCCTTTATTCACTTTCCCACTGATTTTACTTGTAGTAGTAAGTTTATTGACAGTGTAAGTAAATACATTCTATATAATATCAAGTTGACCCTGACGAGTATCCATGTATGAATGAACTTTAGATATAATCAAAGTAAAGTGTATATGACATAGAGTATACGTTATAGAGTTAGTGTTTCTGGCTTAAAGTTACGACAATGAGTGTCACACTTGAGTTTAGCAAAAAGATATAAAAAGAACTGAAAAATAAATTTCTGCTATTAAGAAGTAGGTACCTATTTATATGAAATCATATTTCAGTTAAAAGTACTGTAAAACTAGTAGCGATGGGTCCATATAACTAATGCTAACGACTTATCTTTTAGAAATCTAGCAATACCCGAAAATGGTGGATGATGAATAAATGACTAAAAATTAATTATTTAAGAACATATTTTTTAAATTAACATAATTAGTAATTAAAATAAAATCATTAATAACCAATAATCTAACTCTCTTGTCTATTTTTATCTTGGAACTTTTACTTTTATTGACTCTATCTATTGATATTTTAAGAAATTAAACATCCACTGTTTGCAATGCGAGAATACATTTCTTTGAAAGAAATTGGAGTTTGTAAATATCACCATTGTTCTACTTAAGGGGAAAGAGGGCGAAACATACAATGGAATGGTAACATTTTTTACCCGACTGCGGTGAAACCAAAGGACGGTTATGTTTTTGACCTGTATGTATGTATGTGACTCATGAGTATGTAGCTTACTTGCAGCAACGATAAAATATGTATGTTGGACGCCACGTTTGGCTCAGTTTGTAGTGAGCCTACTTGCTGTGCCAGCGGTCGCGGGTTCAAGTCCCGCTGGAGGCATTAATTTGTATGATGAGCACGAATGTTTGCACTCCAGTCATGGTTGTTTATATTTATAATATGTATGTATTTAAAGTTATATATGTGTATTGTAAAACCAATCTGTCTTCCATAACCCAAGCCACGTAGCTTAACATGGAACTAGATGGTGCTATGTTAATGTCCCAATATTTATTTATTTATGTCTCGGACTGCACAATACTATGTTCATTTCATCAATTTGTTGTTTATTTTTAGTTCACTTTTTACTCAGTTGGGTTTTTTATTTTTGTAAATTTCTTTTTTATATTTTCTATTTTATTACATAATTTAATTAGTTTTATGTACGCTTTATTTTAATTCTGTATTCATTACTTTGCATTTTATGCTTTTCTCATTTCTAATTTATTCATTTATAATAATTGATCTAGATACGTATTAACTAGGTTTATTTGCGATACAAAAGGTTGTCCGCTCACTAAACGCCCTCACTAAGGATAAAGTTATGAAACTGGATTCAATAATTTGAAAGTATTCCGGCTTTGACTTCTATTTACGCCCTCGTAATATTAGTATTATTTTACATATATTTTTATTTAACAAATGTATGCTTAAATTTCAAACTATGTGTTATTATTTACAATGGTTAATTTAAATTACAATAATTTCAATTCACATCCCATTAAAAGCTCTTTGAATTTAAATAGCTATCTAGGGATTTAGAGTAGAGCTAAAGATAGATTTGGAAAAAAGTGTAACATAAAAATTATTTACACTAGCGATTTACACTCGCTTCGCTCGGGTGCGTCCCTAAGTAAGTTTTGATTTTTTTAAGCGGAACCCCAATTCTTTTTCTAAAATAAATGTAGCTTAAGTTACTCCGTATGACTTTAGCTATCTGCAAATGAAAGTCCCGTTAAAATTATTCCAGCCGTTTCGGAGAATAGCCGGAACAAACAAACAGACAGACGAAAAAAAAATGTTTTTTATAAGTACCGTATAACCGGTGGTAGGACTCTGTCAAGCCTGAGGAGTCCGACTGGATGGGTACCACCCCCTTATCTATTTCTGCCGCCAAGCAACAATGATTGCATTGTTGTGTTCGGGTATGAAGGATAAGATAGCCAGCGCAATTACAGGCAAGAGGCATATCATCTTAGTCCTCACAGTGACAACGCACCTGTGGTTCTGCATTTTTGTTACTTAAAACCTAAGTGCATGAACCGAAGGTGTTATGGGCGACAGGTACTGCTTTCTATCAGGTGGTCTGGCTGCTCGTTTGTCACTGAATCGCATAAAAATATATATATAATTTCATATGCACCTAGTAAAAAGCTATTATTTTGACATTACAAACAGACGCTTCAATTTTATTTATCTGTATAGATGTGAAAAATATATGATAAACTAGTAGGTATAAGTTAAATTATTTTCTCCATTCTACACGACATTGGCGAAGTAATGTGTGCCCAACTGGTACGCTTAAAAGTCAAATAACAAAGAATTGAATTGTAAATTATTTTTATAATATAGGTTTCATTATCTATAATATTGTGTATTTATATATACAGATATATTACAAAAAATAATTTTTCAAAATCTACAATTACTTTTTCTGTCTGAAAATAATTTATTGGCCATTCAAGTTTACGAAACGTTCTAATCGGAAATGACCTCACTAAAATAATCTCCGTTGAGTGTGCTAGTCTAGCAATTATGATTCTAATTATAGTTGATATAATATATAACATTAAATATATAAAAATGTAACTAGTCTTTGTTTATCATGAAAACAAAATACATTTAAGGACAACTGTTTTGTCGTCCACATTATGGACTTATCTATTGAAGTAAAAAATCATAATTTATGTAACATTGTTGATTTGAATTGTCTTTGCTTGACAAAAATAAAAGCTAGCATCTTTTTAATATTCATATTATTATTTAATATTTATTTACTTTTTTTCTTGATGCAGCAACACACTTACTTACCCTACAGTCTACAGACGAAAGGATATACTCGTATTATACTGCATGATGTACATATATTCATATTTTATATTCATATATATTGGCCATTGACTAACTTTTAGTTTAATCGTATTCTTTCGGGCATTACATTGTTTATATTTATGGTATACAATAAGAAGGCACAAAGCCCAAATATAAATATTCAAGACACGTTTAGTGAAAGTGGAACATTAGTAAGGTGTAATAGACATATCATTTTATTACATGAATCATTTGTACTTAAATTACATATGCATACTATCAATCCTTAGAATATGATTCAAAGCCTTGTCCAAAAAACAGTTAAAATGCGCGCAGCGTTGATAAAACCACAGTTGAAAGAGTCATAGTTTTTGGTGAACAATGTCGGATGCCGTATGCAAATTTAATAGCCCTTTCTACTGGCAATAGTCGGAAATGTCAATGTTACGTTGAATTTCATTGGAAATAGCCAATCTATTTAATTGCAACTTAACGATGCATATGATTAAAAATATTACAGAATCTATACAAATTAATGATTCAGTTCTTTTTTAAAGACCTTCATGATTATTAAAAAACGTTTAAAGCAATAAATAAATATTATAAAGCTGAAGAGTTTGTTTGTTTGTTTGGTTGAACGCGCTAATCTCAGAAACTACTAATCCGATTTGAAAAATTATTTTTGCATTAGATAGCCCGTTAACTGAGGAAGGCTAAAGGCTATATATCATCCCGAAAAATATACGGTTCCCGTAGGATAAATTTGTTTTTGTCTAGGGACGAAACCGAAGCGAAGCGAGGGTGAGTCGCTAGTAAAATATAATGAGTAAAAAATATACAATAGTACTTGCCACGGCCACCTACTAACTCAAAACATCGTACTAGGAGAACAGAGAATGCAGAATATGGGGGAAATCTGCTCGTATTGATTGAAAATGGAAGATAAGTGAAAGTACCTACTATAAAGTGCCTACATTGTACTGAAAGGAAAGGGATGCAAATATATTCAACAGGTAAAGGATGCAATGTTTTAAATGCTATAGGGAAGAAGAGGATAGAAGATAAATATTATCTTGCTGTTTTTCTTTTTGTTTTAGTGTAATCTATAAATATTATAAAATTCTAACTAAGCCGAATCTGTACAGTAAATATTTTTTGGAAAATCTTATTGAAATAGACATTATTATCGATGCAGAGGCCGAACCTATTGTTTTTAGAATTTTTGTCTGTCTGTCTGTCTGTCTGTTACCGCATCACAGAAAAACTACTGAAGGAATTTTGATGAAATTTGGTATGATGATAGCTGGATATCCGGTTCAACATATAGGATACTTTTTACCGCGCGAGATTATCTCATTCTCACGGGAGTAAACGTTATAACACAAGGCAAAAAATATTTATGATCAGAATTTTTTGAAACTTGGTATTAATGTTCTTCAATACAATTAAATAAATACGTGTTTTAGCGTTTTTTGAAATTTATCCCATAAGGAGATAAAATAAGGGATGAAAATTTGTATAAAACCTACCTTTTTAAAGTTTTTTTGTTGTAGTTTTAGCGCGAGCGAAGCCGCGGCTTTTGCTAGTATTTTATATATTTATATGTATATGTATATACGTATATGTATATATGTATATGTATATATGTATGTATATCCATATATAAGTATTTTTTATTTAACTTTTTATATATGTATAGTAGGCAGTACCTACTGTAAGAGGAAATGGGTGCAAATAGTTAGTAGTTAGTAGAATTATATCACTATACATATTGTATTGTATTGTATTCAGCCCTTATTAACGTCCCACTGCTGGGCACGGGCCTCCCTTCAATACGAGGGGAATCAGGCCATAGTTACACCACGCTGGCCAAGTGCGGATTGGCGGACTTCACATGTCTTTCGAAAACTTGCTAGGTTTTCTCAGACATGCAGGTTTCCTCACGATGTTTTCCTTCAACGTAAGGCAAGTGGTAATCATGCTAGAAATGATTCGCACATGAAAATATCAAAGGTGCGAGACCCGGGATTTGAACCCGCTTCACTAGGTCTCCCAAGCGAGCGCGTTGCTTACTAGGCTACCACTGCCCCTAGTATAGTACTTGCCATCTACTAACTCAAAACATCGTACTAGGAGAACAGAGAATGCAGAATATGGGGGAAATCTGCTCGTATTGATTGAAAATGGAATAAAAGTGAAAGTACTACAAAGTGCCTACATTGTATTGAAAGGAAAGGGATGCAAATATATTTCAACAGGTAAAGGATGCAATGTTTTAAGTGCAAAAGGGACGAAGAGGATAGAAGATAAATATTATCTTGCTGTCTTTCTTTTTGTTTTAGTATAATATTATATATATATATACATTAGTAGTATTTTGTATTTTACTTTTTATATATGTATAGTGCATAGCAGTGGTAGCCTAGTAGTAACGCGCTCGCTTGGTAAACCGAGTAAAGCGGGTTCAAATCCCGGGTCTCGCACCTCTGATATTTTCATATGCGAATCATTTCTAATTTGTTTACCACTCGCCTTACGGTGAAGCAAAACATCGTGAGGAAACCTGCATGTCTGAGGAAACCTAGCAAGTTTTCGAAAGACATGTGAAGTCCGTCAATCCGCACTTGGCCAGCGTGGTGGACTATGGTCTGATTCCCCTCGTATTGAAGGGAGGCCCGTGCCCAGCAGTGAAACGTTAAAAAGGCTGAATACTAGGGTGGTCCTTATTTTTCGACTTTTGAATTATCCCCGGGGCACTTTCTCATTTGATTATATACCTCTAAATATGGAATAAGTTCTTTTTGTTTTTTTTTTTTGTTAAGATTTAGAGGTCGCTACCAGCTGTCAAAATTTTTACAAAAAGCATTGAAGGACAGCTTAAATGATGGTTTCATTAATGTTTCATTTAGGTGTTTATATCACATTTTACGTGCAAGTGAAACTCGCATAAACAATCGCTTCTTATCCCTTCCTTCCCTCGACCTCTCTTCTGTACCGACGCGTCGAGATTTAGACCGTTCAAACAATCGAAAACATAAACCCATGAGACGTACAATTTAAGATGTACGCGTGCGCACTAACATCATAATAAGTTAAAAATTGGTTTGTGCGCATGCGTACGTCTTAAATTATACGTCTTACAGCTTATCTTTTTGATTGTGTGAATACCCTCTAGTCATAGTTTTTATTTAAAATTCAAACCTTGGTAGCGACCTCTAAATGTCATTTAAAAAATTCAAAAAAAATACTGAAATACTTTCTTAAGGTATATAATCAAATTACGTAGTGCCCCGCGAAATTAAAAAAAATAATTTTTTTCTTAGGAATAAGGACCACCCTACTGAATACAATACAATATGTATAGTGATATAACTCTACTAACTACTAACTATTTGCACCCCTTTCCTTTTACAGTTTGCTATTTTTTACATCTTAAGAAAATAAATAATAAAATATAAAAATAAATAAATAATAAAAAATAAAAATAAATAAATAAAATATAAAGAGTAAAAAAATATACAATCTTGCTACGGCCACCTACTAACTCAAAACATCGTACTAGGAGAACAGAGAATGCAGAATATGGGGGAAATCTGCTCGTATTGATTGAAAATGGAATAAAAGTGAAAGTACTACAAAGTGCCTACATTGTATTGAAAGGAAAGGGATGCAAATATATTCAACTACTACTATTTCAACATTCAACAACTACTAACTCAAAACATCGTACTAGGAGAACAGAGAATGCAGAATATGGGGGAAATCTGTTCGTATTGATTGAAAATGGAATAAAAGTGAAAGTACTACAAAGTGCCTACATTGTATTAAAAGGAAAGGGATGCAAATATATTCAACTACTACTATTTCAACATTCAACAACTACTAACTCAAAACATCGTACTAGGAGAACAGAGAATGCAGAGTATTAGGAAAATCTGCTCGTTGTTTAATAAAAATGTAATGTAATACTACCATTAATTAATTACCACACTAAATGAAGTATATAAATAGATATTTCTTCTTTATTCCTATTCGTAATTGTTAGTGAGTCAAAATTACCTACAATTGATACGTCATTTACAATTAATAATTAAATAAATAAAAAATGATTCTACAAATAGAGTTCGAATTGAAAAACTTATATTCAAGCAAAAAGAAGTTCATAAAATTAAGAGTACATGGCCATGAACTTTGTTTATCGTATGCGAGCAGAATGACGCAGCTAGATGAAAATGGTCACTTTATAAGCCGACGCATAGTTTTGAAAGGAAGTATATTTATTTATATAAAAATATCAAAACATCTTTTGACGACCGAATAAAATTAACGAAATGACTGTACGACTAATATATAATAATAATTTGTCCAGCTACTTTATTTGTTTTTACTTATTTAAATTTAGAGCATTTGGGTAAAAGATTATTTTATTTGTAAGTTTTAATTTTCAATTACGTGACAGGCTCAACTTGGGTAACGAAGGTTGAGAAGGCTAAGGCGGGAGCTGCGGAGCCTAAAATTAAATGCAACTTCAGATCCATGATAGTACCTAATACATATCTATTTAATTTAACGTAATCTAGTAAAATTTTACATTTTATAGAGATATAATAATTAGACTTAAGTAAATAAGTATGTATTTCAGCAATTTTCAAGATGACTGTAATATAAGTTAATAATTATCTAATAAAGCTGTAATATACCAATTAATAAGTAATGTGAGCTATAGATACTGAGATTAAATCATAAATTATCATAACTTGTTCTGTGTCATTATATTAGCAAAAAATCATATAACTATTCCATGTTTATTATAATTTCAATGGTCCATTGAGAGTTCAATATTCTCAAAGCAAACTGACTCAATGTCTGACTCAACATATCTACCGTACGAGCATGTAACAGCTGACTTTTAACATTATTATATTACTACTAGCAGAACTACGTAGCGTTCAATTTACACAAAAAAACACTTTAGCTTTATGTTATACAGCTGAGTATTCATATAATATTGTTCATACGAAAACAATAAATCATCAATCATCAAGAATCAAGATAAAAAAATGGGAGTGGGGGGTAGGAGAGAGAAATATAGTTTACAACCTATTGTCATACCTACCAAATATACAAAAAAAAACAACAGAATCGGTCGAACCGTTTCGCAGGAGTGCGACCACAAACACTGTGACACGAGATATTTAGGTTTTACAATTAAGGGTGGGTTTTTTGAACTTTTTAGAATTATTAAAGGAAACATTCAAATGGGATTAACAAAAATGTACACTCGAATTGAGCACCTCGTCTTTTTAAATTCGGTGGAAATAAAATAGGAGACTTCCTGTCTTACTAAAAAACACTACGGATGAAAAAAGCATACACCAGTAGTGAGTAAATTACTTGTGTAAACGATACCAATCATACAATGTGAAATTATTTCTAGTATATGCTATATGTAGTGTTTTTTAATATTTCTAACATATAGTAGAAATTTAATGAATATTTATAAACATTTTAAACCGAATCTCTCATCAGTGAAAAGAAACAGGTTTCATAAAAAAGAAATGGAAAGCTCAAGTCCATAGTGATGTTAATTAAACAAGTATTAAAGGCTTACTTCGAAACAATAATTCATTTGACATTTTATTATCTAGCTTTATCTTGTCATTATTCACCATCGCAAAAATGCAGCTTCTGCAACGTACATAAAATAATGCTGTAGAATTTTTAAAATAGTATTAAAAGGGCAGATAAGTTTTTGTTTACTTTTCCTTTTTATGTAATTTAAATTAAAAAAAAGTACGTTGATGACCTTTTTGGTGCTTCGGCCAAAGAGGTCACACAACAGCCGGACTTTTAACGGACAAGTGAAACTTTTATAAAATCATCCGTATCTGTCAATATATTTGTTCCAGAGAAGTTCGTTATAAGAAGTCACTACCATAATATGTATTGTATGTATGTATTCAGCCATTTTTAACGTCTCACTGCTAGACACGGGCCTCTCTTCAATACGAGGGGATCAAGTCACAGTCCACCACGCTGGCCGAGTGCGGTTTGGCGGACGACATATGTCTTTCAAAAACTTGCTAGGTTCTCTCAGACATGCAGGTTTCCTCACGATGTTTTCCTTCACCGTAAGACATGATATCGATAGTGATAATAATGAAAACTATTAGATTCTTAACGACTTAGAAATGAGCGAGGTAAAGGGTTTGGTACGTTAGAAAGTAAGTTGTATTTTAGAGTATAGAATTATATATTTAGAGCCTATACTACCACAGTATTTAAGTAGACGTAAAATACATCCATTTTTTATTTCTCATCTTTAACTTGTTTACTATTCACAGCGCAAAGGTGATTTACGATTATTGCCGTTTTTTCATTGAAATATGCAGAAATCTTTTGTTAAATTATTTCACACATTAAATAGATACTTATTTGTTTTAATTGTTTCCGTAGTAACCCAAAACATAAGCGATTGTGTTATTTATGTTACAAAATAGAGATACAACTTTATCTTATTGTAATTACTCAATTGGCCAAGTCCGTATAGCTTTGTATAGTAGGTGGTAACTGGTAGGTAAATTAGGTGCTCAATGTGCCACGATATTTTTTTTGCTGATATCTGTACCTACTGCCCTTTCTTAGCAAAACAACAACTAAGTCAACATTTAAATTTCAAAACGCTTTTTAAATCTTTAATAATAATAATATTTTATCTTATATTAGGTCCTTACATATGAAATTGGCATTTTGTCGAACTGGCCACTTTAATCTCAAATATCTGGCGCTTGGTTAGGAATTCCAAATTCAAATTTATTTCAAACTAGCGGCTCACCCTTGCTTCGTTTGGGTCTGGTTATACAAACGAAAACAAATCTATCCCACGGAAACCGTACATTTTTCCGGGATAAAAAGTAGCCTATTTGTTATTCTGATATATAAATTATATTATTGTAAAGTTTCAATAAAATCTAATCAGTAATTTTTGCGTACTAAGCTGTATAAGTTACTAACACACAGAGAAACAAAAAAATTGAATTTTTTTTTGGATTTGTTCTATTTATCTTCTTACATACCTACCTACCGGTGGTAGGACTCTGTCAAGCCTGAGGAGTCCGACTGGATGGGTACCACCCCCTTATCTATTTCTGCCGCCAAGCAACAATGATTGCATTGTTGTGTTCCGGTTTGAAGGATAAGGTAGCCAGCGCAATTACAGGCAAGAGGCATAACATCTTAGTCCTCACAGTGATAACACACCGGCGGTTCTGTATTTTTGGTACTTAAAACCTAAGTGCATGAACCGTAGGTGTTATGGGCGACAGGTGCTGCTTTCCATCAGGTGATCTGTCTGCTCGTTTGTCACTGAATGTCATAAAAAGAAAAAAAAACATCCCCCTGACTCGGTTTTTAGCATTTTTATTCTATGTACTGACGACGGTCGACCTCTACAGTTTTATTATATGTATAGAATAGGGCTTGTTTGTGTATTTGTGTTTCGAATTTAGTAATTCATTTGTTTTCGCGCCATTTGATTTTTCTTTTACATCGTTCTGTTCACAATATGGAAAACTTAAAATATCGCGTTATTTACGAATACGAGTTCAACCATCACCAGCGCTGCAGAAACAGCTCAAAAGATTAATGATGTGTATGGGGAAGCTACTGTATAAGAAAACACGGTACATTTTTGGTTCCAACGTTATCGTTCTGGAAATTTTGACCTACAGAACAAATCCCGTGGACGGCCGGTGACACTAGTTAACAATAAAGAATTAAAAGTGATCGTGGAAGCAAATCAAATGCGAAAAAGCTCGAAAAATGGGTACCGCGTGAATTGAGTGAAGAACACCATCAAACACGCGTCGAGTACTGCGTTACATTTCTCAACCGTTACAATAACAAGGGGATTTTGAATCATATCGTTACTTGTGAAGAAAAATGGATAGGTAAGCATTTATGATAACGCTATTACGCAGAAACCACTATCTTCCTACAATACAATTTAAATTTTAGGTTACATAAAGTCAATATAGCAGAAAATGTTACAATCAATCAATTCATTTCCTCACTTTTTAATTTCATTTATGTAAGCCAACAAGTTAGATATTACGCGAAAGTTATTGAAATATTAAATCCGCCTTGTTTTGGTCAGTAAAATTAAATACATATAGTTGTGCGATACACGTTAGCCATTTCTTACGCTAATGACCGCATCTATTAATTAATATCGAGTAACGGAACTGAATAGCTGTTGATTTTTTTAATTGGTAATTGGTATTTTATGTCTATTAGTTAAAAACCTTCAATCTTCAGTGAATATTTAGGACTAGCGACTCACCCTCGCTCAGCTCGGGTTCGTCCCTACTTACGTTTTAACGTTTAGTATAGATTTCTTAGAGATGAGATACTTTCCCGCAATAAAAAGTATCCTATATGTTGACCCGGATAACCACCTATCATCATACCAAATTTCATCAAAATCCCTCTAGTGATTTCTCCGTGATGCGGTAATAGACAGACAGACAGACAAAAATTCTAAAAACTATAGATTTGGCCTCTGTATCGATAATACTGTCTATTTCAATAAGATTTTCCGAAAAATATTTAATGTACAGATTCGGCTTAGTTAGAATTTTATTATATGTATAGCTTTATGTACGAGTATTTAAGGCGAAGAAACTGTCACTACTTAAAAGAAAGACAATCGAAAAAATATTTTGCTATTGTCTGTGGTATAAAATAGTATGTTTTATATTTTATTTTTTACTCTCGTAAAGATGAATATCACATGCTATACGATATATCTAGTTCCTACTAGGTAACTGGATCGATTCCCGCAAGTACCTTATATTCTTGATAATGGAGAAAAATGAAAAGCAAAATAGCATTTAGTCTGTACATTAAGTTGTAGAGCATTGTGCATAGGGATAAGATAAGAAAATGTAACTAATAACTTGACTCAAGCTTTACGCTTGTAGAACTCTAACAAATAAAGCTATCTACACTATATATTCATGAAGATATTGTTAATATTTCTAAAATATGGGAAATATAAAATACACAAAATTTTAACGAAAATAATTTAAAACAAAATAATATATCACTATCATTTTCTTTATATAGTTAACATTCATACGTTTTTCTATTTAATAACTGTAAAGTGAGAAAGCGACAGATGTTAATATCGTTTAAATTAGTGTAACTTTATAAATACACAGCCTTTCAAAGACAATGAACCACAATAGGAGTATGACAAAAACGTGTAGAAACAACTTTTTCTTTCAACTGTAAAGGGCCCTGAAAAGAACTTGTTAACGTTAACTATAAGAAATGACCTTACGTTCATATTTTACAGGCTTTGTCGCGTTCGTTGGAAAATTACCATAAACGTCACAAAAACACAACTTTCTTCTCAAGAATTTCGAACTTCGATCACTATACACGCTAGTTAGCAGCCCGTCCCTATAACACGTCCTAACCTCTCGATATCTACTCGAATACTACTCGTACTCGAGCCTCGAGGTGGTAAAAATTATACACTTTCTCATGCGACCGCGATTTTAGCACGACAAAAGTAGCCTTTGCAAATGTTAGGCTAATGACTCCTAATAGGAAACAATAAAATATCAATTACTATATAGAGTATTAGAATATTTGAAGCAGGCCAAGGTATTTATTTATGAAGAACTTTTTAATAAGGACAAAAAGTAAATTAATTAGTTAGTAATTAAAAAAATGATTTTGAATATTAAGGCGGCTGTCTGGTGTAGTGGTTACTGGTTGGAGAATATCTCCACGACAGAGGTCACGGGATCTTGATACGCTCAAGACTAATGTGTATATTAGTCATTTTATAATTATTTATTTGTTATTGGTACTTGTGTATGTGTATGTACATATTCTATGTACGTTTTATACACTTCCGATACTCAAGAACATAGACCCTTGTGTCTATTATATGTTCATTTATTAATATAATTCCATATTATTATTTTTTTAGTTAAAGTTGATTGAAACTACAATTTACTTAGTAATGTGTAAGTTATTTTTTATTTTATTTATATATTGTATTTTGAGACGTTAGGTAATGTGAAAGTAAATTAGAAATTTAGAAATATGTAATTATACTAATAGATAACTAAAGAATGTATCTACATAAAACATTATTAACATTTAGATTCGGTTCCAAATAAATTAAAATATAAAATTTCCTTAACATATTCATAATTATTATCTAGAAAATATATTAAACTAGCAAAACCCGCGGCTTCGCTCGCGCTAAAACTACAACAAAAAAAAACAAATTTTCATCCCTTAATTTATCTCCTTATGGGATGAATTTCAAAAAACGCTAAAGCACGTACTTATTTAATTGTATTGAAGAGCATTAATACCAAATTTCAAGAAATTCTGATCATAAATATTTTTTGGATTGTGTTATAACGTGTACTCCCGTGGGAATAAGATAATCTCCCGCGATAAAAAGTATCCTATATGTTGACCCGGATATCCAGCTATCATCATATCAAATTTCATCAAAATCCCTCCAATAGTTTTTCTGTGATGCGGTAACAGACAGACAGACTGACAGAGAGACAGACAAAAAATCTAAAAACTATAGATCATTCGGTCTCTGTGTCGATAATAAAGTCTATTTCAATAAGATTTTCCAAAAAATATTTAAGGTACAGATTTGACTCAGGTAGAATTTTATTATATGTATAGATATACCTACTATTTATTTAAAACATTTTAAATATTTCAATATCGTAAATTACTACATTCGTACAGGAAATCTTAAGCACCATACTTATTATATGCTCGACTGGCCACTACTTGGAGCACTGAAAATTGAAAACTGAACATCAATACTTATGCATTGCATGACTAATAACTGATTATTAGCTATGAAACTCAAAAGTAATTCGTGTGGCTTTGATATAAATTATAATGGGAAAATATAGTAACACAAGTAGTTTGTGTCGTGTGTGTATCAACTAGCTGGTATCCATAACTCAAGCCTCGTAGCTTACTATGGAACTAGATTGTGCTGTGAGTTTACTTCACAACATATATTATTTATTTTTATATAATGTCCGAACATTAAAAAAAATCTAATTATATATACAGAGATATAAGCTCTTTGTAACTCTGAATTTGTTTTTTTTTAACTCTTTCATGATTTAAATTTAATTAAGTATTGATCACACATGACATTTTTCTTACTTAAACTAAAAAAATTTTATTTACATATTTTTTTTTTGAGACGTAACTAGTTTATAAAGCTTTACTTTATTTTATTTTTCTTTTTAATATTAATGCAAAAACGATTTTTGTTTTCTTATTATTCCAAAAACCGTACTTATAATCTGTGCGAATTTGTTTTAAATTAGTATTAAGAAATAATTACATACGTAAATAACAATCGTAAATAACTATAGAATTGTGTTAGAAATTAAAATCTAGAGTTTTGTTGTTCACTTAATACCTAGAACACGATGTTCTTTAATATTGTTTTCCGCTTCATTGGTTCTTAACATTCAAATTAATCTTCCTCAATTAAACGTAACGTGTTTAAAATAAAAGTTTAAAATAAAAATTTAAAATAAAAATTTAAAATAGTTCTTAAACTACTTTATGGCCCCTCGCGTCAGCTAGTGTCAGTTATGTTACTCTATCCTCTATGGTTATAGGTATCCTTTAAATAAATCTTATATATTTAAACGAGCAATTCTTGTATATTTATATCTTTATTTATTTATTTATTTATTTATTTATTTATACCGGCTATCTCGGAAACGGCTCTAACGATTTTGCTGAAATTTGGTATATGGGGGCTTTTGGGGGCGAAAAATTGATCTAGATTAGTCACATGTCTGGGAAAACGCGTGTTTTCGAGTTTTCATGCGTTTTTCTTATGCATTATTCTACGCAAAATTTAATCGCGACATCTATACAACTGTCTCAGTAACACTTAGTCACTTAATGTAAAATTATTTTTAAGCCAAATTAAAAAGAAAATTGTTCTTATCGCGACATCTATGCAACTGTCTCAGTAACACTTAGTCACTTAATGTAAAATATACTTTCAAGAACTCCGAGCGAAGCTCGGTCGCCCAGGTACTATTAAGCTTTAAATATAATAATATTATTTATTAATTTAAAACTCAAAATTGATTTGACGCATATTTTTACAAATAATAAATTCCTAATTTTAACTTAAAACATAGATTTCAAAATCATTTTATTCACTTGTAGAGTTCTAATTTTTTCCTTAAAACTTACATGTGAGGCAATTTACCCTTGAGATAACATTAAAAATGAATTAATAAAATCAAATTCTCCTATTTGATGAAGATCAAAAGTTAATACCTTTTTCTCCTGTTTGTCAATCGATTTTTATTTTATTTTCTTTAGTAGTTATAACTTATTAGCGAGCTTTTGTGTTAAAATAAAAGTTTTTGGAAAAAAGTTTCTTTTTGTATAGATTAAATTATATAAATTGTATTCATACATTTTTTACTCAATTTTTCAATAATTATGGTCCAACCACTATGGTCAAAAACTAGTTTAAATTATTAATTAAACAACTGTAGAGCACTTTTCAAGGCTCCGCTTCCATGATGTTACGGAATGTCGAACACAGGGGTCTAGCGTATTAGACTTAACTCGTTGTCCTTGGACATGGTACTGACCGACAAACCCTTTGTCTCGCTTAGCTGTGTATCCCAGTAGATGATAAAATTACAAATACAGTCAAATGATGTCCTAAATTATTTATTTTTTTGTTTGTCGAGTTTGTTCTTATTTTTAAATTGCACACATATACATTTAGTATTCACACATATACGTTTTGTAAAAGATTATAAATATTTTTTTTACTATAGATTATAAATATTAAGACTTAGTATAGGAATAAAAAATTAAAGAGTGCGTGTTAAATATGTACACGCGCAATAAGTAAAACTTCTGTAGGTTACTGGTATTCTTTATGAAATTTAATTTATGTTTTAAATAATTAGGATAGGTGAGATACTAAAAATAATAATAAAATTACGCATATTAGGCGTTTTACAATCATATATTTGTAGAATAAATATATATGTTGGGACATTAACACACAGCATCACCTAGTTCCATGGTAAGCTACGAGGCTTGTTTTATGGATACCAGATAATCAATACACTACACATATATAACTTTAAATACGTACGTATTATAAATATAAACACCCATGACTGGAGTAGAAACATTCGTGCTCATGACACAAATGAATGCCCCCAGCGGGACTCGAATCCGTGACCGCTGGCATAGAAAGTAGGGTCACTACAAACTGAGCCAAACGTGCCGTCTACGAATATCATTTAGGGAAAAAATATAATATTATATATCACTTGTCAAACAATATCAACGGTTACCATGGCAACAAACGTTCGCCTCGGTCGACCACACTTTCGTAACGCTCTCGTCACGTGTTCACCAGCTTACTCCCCAAGTCAAGCGTGCGTAAAGAAGTTTTACTTCAAAAATATATTTCAAGAGTTAAATGAGGTTTTAAACTCTGGTCGGGCCAAGTTTATTGAATATTTCTGTTATTAAGCCTCAGTAACAGCCCGGAGTTGGAAAATTGGCGGTGTTGCACCCCCGTGCCTCGGAGAGCTCGTAAAGTCATCAGTACTGCGACTTAACTCTCATTGGTCGTGTCGAGTAGTCGTCCCACCGGAGTATGAATGACACGAATAGAGAGAGCACTTTTGTTTGCGCGTACATTTGTGCACTATAGGTAATATCTCCTGCGCAGATGGCTAATCTCAATGTGATTAGCCGTCGTGGCTTAAATCGGTCAGGAGAACATTATTATTACTTAAGTTTTCAATATTATATAAAATATTTTGCTTCTCTACATTTTTCCGGGGTAAGAATTATGACTCAACAATTTATAAGGTCGTTTTTAATGAAATTTTCTCCACTGTTTTTTACATATTGCCAAAGGTATTATATTTTAAGAAGGTATCTAAACTACATCATAAAAAGTTGTTTTACATTTGAAATTTAAACTTTTTAAAATAATTTTGACACGAAAAGTATTTTCTGAATAGACTGTTAGAAAATTAGGTCAATACTAGTTTAGTTTTAGTGCAAAACTAAGTAAATTTTTCATCTCAGCATCAATGATGATGAGACATTAGGTATTTTTTTTAAATGTTGGTAGAGTTTTTGACAAACAATAAGTGCATTTCAAAAATATTGAGTAAATAATCTGGATTTGAATTTTGATTTCACTAAACCTTTTTATCTGCCTGACTTGAGCTTCTTGTATTTTCTAGGAACTATTTTTTTATTCTTAGGAAAACAGATAAAGAAGGAAAAGTAAAACCTACCTTAAATAAATCGTTGACCGTAATGGCAAAGCTTTAAACATAGAGAATATGAAAGTACAAAGAATAAAGTTAAAAAATATACGGTTGAAAACAGTCTCCTATATGTATGTGGAATCCTGGTACTTCATGTTATGACTTAAACGTGACTTTACAGAGCTTTTACATACTACTGAGAAATACAGGCTTTCATTTGCTAGTTTGGTAACTTAATAGATTTTATTATTTTATTTTTATAAAGTAGCCCAATGGCAGTGGTAGCCCAGTGGTAACGCACTCGCTTAGGGAACCGAGTGAAGCGGGTTCAAACCCTGGGTCTGGCACCTCTGATATTTTCATGTGCGAATCATTTCTAATATGATTACCATTTGCCTTACGGTGAAGGAAAACATCGTGAAACCTGCATGTCTGAGAGAACCTAGCAAGTTTTCGAAAAACATGTGAAGTCCGCCAACCCGCACTTGGCCAGCGTGGTGGACTATGACCTGATCCCCCTCGTATTGAAGGGAAGCCCGTGCCCAGCAATGGGACGTTAAAAAGTAGTCTATGTGTTATTCTGATGTACGAGCTACATTATTATAAAGTTTTATTAAAATTCATTCGGTAGTTTGTGCGCGAAAGAGTAGGTAACAAACATCCAACTCCATACCTATACATCCAGACATCCATACATCCTCACAAATTTTCGCATTTATAATATTAGTAGGATTGCTTCCTTTCAATTACACTATTATGAATGTATATATGTACATTGTACTGTGTACAATTCTGAGATTTTCAGATTAGTTTGTATGGTGGAAAAACACCATCAACCACATATGACGAGTGTGGTGAGATATGACCAAATCCATCCACCCAATGCATTGAAACGAAGCCCAGCAGTAGGACGTTAAAAAAGCTAAATAATTGACCATTATGCAATTATGTTAGCCTGCTATTATATGCCAATGGAATTAAGTTGTAAAAAAGTTGCAATATTATTTTGCTTTTATTAAGTTGTGAAAAAGTTGCAAAATAATTTTTGCTTCGCTCGGGTTCGCTAGGAAAAAAAACAAACCTATTCCACGGGAACCGGATATTTTTCCGGGATAAAAAGTAGCCTATTTGTTTTTCCAGACTATAATTTATCTCTGTGCCAAATTTTATCTAGATCCGTTCCGCCATGAAAGAGTAACAAACATCCATACATACTCACAAACTTTCACAGTTATAATATTAATATAAATGTAAGAAATAAAAAAGTGATTAAAAAAAGTGAAAAAAAAAGTTTTAAATTAATTTATTGAAAAAATACAATTTGAAGACAACGTACAGACGTACTCAAAATTTTAAATTATTTGTAAATAGAGTTCAACCTTAACCACTCATTCATCGATTCTAGCCTATTTAATCATAGTTACACATTTTAAACTGTATTGCAGAGAAAATAAGATGCATTTTGCAACTAAAATTTCAGTTATATGAGACGACAATATTGCTCTATAAATACATATATATTATATACGTACTCGATATGGTACACGAAGAAGATATCATCAAGCGCTCTAGACTCTGGACTAGAGTATGAACTGGCGTTGCACTCTACATACCTATGGCGTAACAAAATGAACTAAAAGGAGACGAGTATATTTTATAGGGGATGAAAACTACAGGGTAGATTTATGCAACCTGTGTTAAAGTGAGATAAATAGTGCACAATAGTGCATTTCATATATCACAAGGATCATGTATCTCCTATATTATTATGACAGCCTAGTACCCCATGTTTTTGATCCAACGTGACTGGGATAGAGTTCAACAAAATGGTTACTTTAAGATATATTAAGAATTTCCATATAAATGTTTTCTCCGTTCTGATTGTATAAGTCATACACACAAATTGAAATTACTTACGTCTTTATAATTATATTTAAAACCCGTGCAGATAAAGAGTGGGATTTAAAATCGCGGCTCAATAAACCTGCACTGTCAACTCATAAAGATGTATTGCATTACACATTAACATATTTTCCCTTTCTTACTAACTTTTAACTTATTTAAGTTCAAAATTTTAACTAAAAGTGTCTGTTCGTGATCGTTTCCCTGTTCTTGTTATATACTTTAATTTTTAATAAGCTAACATGTGTTATACCTACCTTAAGAATTTGTAAACTGTGAAGATTTAATTGGTGTACGTAAAGTTTTTATTTTATTTTTATTCTATATACTGTTTGTCTTCCAAATAAATGAATAAATAAATAGTGAAGATAAGGACTAAGTACGATACTTCATTGTTGGTACCAAAAACTTTGTGGTTAATACAAGTTATAACGTTGGCTAGAAAGAAGCATCTACCAAAAAGAAAATTTTTACTGACTAAGTCAGTCATTGCGAAACAGTAATTATCGTGTCTTTTTGGTGTATAGATAGGTTTTTGTTGCAACTTTAAATTTAGTCTTGCTACGTTTACTCTTTTATTTAGATCTTACTACGTTTATGTCTCCGACTGCATAATACTATGTTATTTCTACAACTTGTTTTCATCTTTTTAGTTGGTTTTTTACAGTCACATTTTTTATTATAATTCTTTGCGAACTCATCCGACACATTGCCATGTATCTAGAAATGGACAAGCATAAATCATTTCCTACGCATTTATAGCAGCCTGGTAGCTGATGTTTTGGTTTAAACGGGACTATACAGATGTTACCCCTACAGTTCAAACCTTTGTCTAATATAACAATATGATTTGCTTATAGGTATGTTTAGTTTCTTTTTTTCATAATAGAAAATATATGAAAAGATGTCTATGTAAGAGGAAGATGTAGTAAGACGGTAAAAAGGAATATCAGTTAATTCTGTAAAACTAGAGTTCATTTCATTTTTCTACAAATAACGGTACAGTTTTCATAATTTTCAGTGTAGAGCCAGAATGAGCGAGACAACTTTATTTCAAAAAAGCTCACAGTGATATAGTGTATGTTTTCATTTTGCACGTAATTTCATGTGCTGAAGTGAGAAAAACATATGTATATCTGCATTAAAGGGAGATGCAAGACTGTAAGATAGGACCACCCTTAGGATGAGCATAGTGTATCTCCTATATGATACTGATTACCTGGTAGCTCATATTTTGATTTAAACGCACTCACAGAGACAACTGTCTACCGGCAACAAATCAAATGCCCGCAATCAGTTATAATTAAAAAGAAAATAAAGAGTGCGTGTATGAATATATACATGCGCAAGAAATAAAACTTCTGTAGGTTATCGGTACTCTTTATGAAATTCTATTTATTTTAAATAATTAGGATAGGTGAGATATTAAAAATAACGCATATTAGGCATATTACAATCATATATTTACAGAATATCATTTAAGGCAAGAATATAATATTTATCATTTGTCAGACAGTAATAACCGTTACCATGGCAACAATCGTTCGCCTCGCCCGATCGTTTTCGTAACGCTCTCGTCACGCATTCACCACCTTACTCCCCAAGTCAAGCGTGCGTAAAGTTTTACTTCAAAAATGCTAAGTCAAAAATCATAGCTGAAATACCCGCTGAAATATGGTAAATACCCACAGAGGTTACTTAAACAATAAAATAACAATACTTAATCTGCTCTAATCTAAGCTGTGATGTTCCCGAGATTTTTGGGGGTAATAAATACTACCGCATATTTTATTAACACGTACTTTATTTTTAATAACTACTAGTGCTAATACTCATACCTAAGCCATTTTGTAAAAGATATTTACAAATTAAATACAGAAACCTTCATCTTTTAGGGCTGATTATATTAGTGAAAAGTGAAAACTGTATCAAAATCAGCGTGGTTTGAAAGAAGTTAGCAAATAAACAGACAGAGGCAAACAGTGACTTTTTCTTCTTTATACATACATATTTTGTACTAGCGATTTACCCATGCTTCGCTCGTGTGCGTTTCTAAGTACGTTTTATATAGATATTTTTTTTTATTGTGAGCGTACCTTTGGAGATGGACACATATAATCGCAAACTTTTCTGTATTAAAGACCTACTATTTTCTAGTACATTGTTTTGATATAGGTAATAAAATTGCCGGATTTTAGGGGCTAAATAGTGTCTTTAAAAACATTTTTTTCTTCCAAAACTATCAAAAAGGGTATCCACAGAAAGATTTTTAAAAGGCGACCACAGACATAATATTCAACTTATATGTTTGAAAGTAGTTTGTGGAAGAAATTTTTAAATAAAACTTCAAATATCTAAACTAAAACGTCGCCAAAACTAAAAAGATGAGAACAAGTTGAAAAAGAAACGGTATTATGCAGTCGGAGACATACATACATACATATGTGTCGTAAGCATACCACGATCTTTTTACTTTTTATGCAGTAGTTGTTTTTTTTTTTATTTCTATAATTTAGTTTTTGTATTATATGCATATACATATAGATTACTATTGAATTTTGTACTCCAACTTGTTTTCATATTTTAGTTTGTTTTTACACAGTCAAATTTTTTATTATAATTCTTGGCGAACTCATCCGACACATTGCCGTGTATTTAGATATGGACAAGCATAAATCATTTCCTACGCATTTATAGAAGCCTGGTAGCTGATGTTTTGGTTTAAACGGGACTATACAGATGTTACCCCTACAGTTCATGCCTTTCTCTGATATAACAATATTTTTTGCTTATAGGTATACATAGTTTCTTTTTTTTAAAGTAGAAAATATATGAAAAGATGCCTGTGTAAGAGGAAGAGGTAGTAAGTGGGTAAAAAGGAATATCAGTAAATTCTTTACAACTAGAGTTCAATTATTATTTTTTTACAAAAAACAGAACAGTTTTTATTAATTTCAGTGTAGAGAACGAATGAGCGAGACAAATTTATTTATAGAAGCTCACAGTGATATAGTGTATGTTTTCATTTTGCACGTAATTTCATGCGCTGAAGCGAGAAAAGCATAATATGTATGTATACTCATCTGCATTAAAGGGAGATGCAAGACTATAAGACAGGACCACCCTTAGGATGAGCATAGTGTATCTCCTATTTGATACTGATTACCTGGTAGCTCATATTTTGATTTAAACGTGACTTTCAATTTAAGGCACTCGCAGAGACAACTGACCGGCATAACGGCAATAAATCAAATGCCGCAATCAGTTATAATTAAAAAAATGCTTAGTCAAAAATCATAACCAAAATGCCATATGGTGAATACCCACAGAAGCTACTTAAACAACAAAATAACAATACTTAATATGGCACCCTAAGCTGTGACGTTCCCGAGATTTTTGGAGGTAAAAAATACAACCACATATTTTATTAACACTTACTTTATTTTTACACATACAAATCTAATTGCTCACGCTTGACTCGGGGGGTAAGCTGGTGAATGCGTTACGAAAACATGTACGTACGTATGTTGCCATGGTAACCGTTGTTATTATCTGACAAATGAAATATAATATTATATACTTTCCTTGAATGATATTCTATAAATATATGATTGGAATATGCCTAATATGCGTTATTTTTAGTATCTCACCTATCCTAAATATTTAAAACATAAATTGAATTTCAAAACGGGTACCGATAATTTATATTCATATACGCACTCTTTAATTTTTGTATTATATGTATATACATATAGATTACTATTGAATTTTGTACACTTTTACTTTTGTTCCGTCATAATATTCCTCGCGTCCGCGGGTCATTCAGAATAACGGTAAATAAAACATGTATTTTGGGATTTTTCTACTATTAAACATGAGCATTAAGTTTACTGGAAAAGTATAGTAGGTACACGCGCGCGTATTTGTTAGCAGCAGTCAGTAGAGTGTAAAAAGTACACTATAGCCTGTGTTCAATGTATTGAAAAGAGACAAGAATATTTGAGCCATTTAGGGAAATTGTGTTGAAAAATTGTCAATGTGTAGGTATCGTAGTGCACTTTATACAAGAGGAAAAGCGTACATCCTAGCTATTCATGATGTCCTGGTAGCCTATGTTTTGGGTTTAACGTTACGACATAGACGCACTAGGCGTAAAAGTTATCTCTATTTGTACCTTTTTAACCGTTTTATCACAGATCATATAATACTATACGTTTTATATCGATTGAAATAAATACCTACAAAGGATATTTAAAAAAAAAAAGAATATTAGTTGATCCTCACTTAGTTTGTAAGAAAAATGATCTAATTCCAATAATAGATCATCTGTGACAGCCATCTTACGCATAACGTGCATAGGTAAACCTCGTAAATAAGACTTACTTACAGAGGTGTATAAAAAATGACCTAAATTAGGTACGAGTATGTTAATCATATATACTTGTATTTTAATACGTAGGAAAAGATTGATTTTATGCGGATCTTTTGTTTATTATAAAGGTTTCAGGTGCTCAAGGAAACTATTTAAGTACAAATAAATGCTAGTAATACCATAATTTTTAAATTAAAATATTCAAAATCCCTAACACATTATCCTTTTCATAGAGGCGATTTCAATGAGCCTAAACAGTTTTTTTAAAGAGTTAAGTATCATGCAGATTCCAGATGACGCTGCTGCATCGGGCCAAGGTTGCTTATATCCTTTTACTGTCTAGAAAAGAACGTATAGCCTGCAAACAGCTGAACGGATTTTTTTGACTTAAATCAACCTTCAATAAAAAAGAAAATTAAACTTAAATCGGATCATCCATTTGGGCGCTACGATGCCACAGACAGATCCACAGACACACAGGTTAAACTTATAAATCCCTTCATTTTGCGTCAGGAATTAAAAACTGTTAATAATTCGATTTTCAATGTGAAAAATGAAATTAACGAACTGCCGGTACTTGAATAAGCAATCAAAACACTTGAGGAATTTTTATCAGACAAATTAATTGAATTCTATATAAATGATTGCTTCGAGCTCGAAGTATGTTTCCTACTTCCGTTTGCCACCTCTTGACTTTTAAACAGTATTTATTTCGATATGCTGCTTAGGGGAGGTAACGTGAACGTGAAGGCAATATTAATTACTATCAAATAAATTTTATTTTTAAGGTTTCTTGTGAATGTGAATGTATATATATATATATATATATATATATATATATATATATATATATATACATATATGTATATATATATATATATATATATATATATATATATATTAAATAAATATATGTTGGGACATTAACACACAGCACCATCTAGTTCCATAGTAAGCTAATGCATACATATTATAAATATACACAGCCATGACTCTCCAGTCTCGTCTGATGTACTCCAGTCATGAGTGTTTATATTTATAATATGTATGTATTTAAAGTTATATATGTAGTGTATCAACTATCTAGTATCCATAACACAAGCCTCGTAGCTTACCATGGACCTACATGGTGCTGTGTGTTAATGTCCCAACATATTTATTATTATTTATTATTATTGAGCCCACGGTTTAAAAAAGTCAGGGGTATACACTCGGGGCTTTATTAAATAAATTTAATAGTAGACTAAAATATAACGAATAAGCAGGTACCTACTTTAAATTTCCATATATTGTACGGATTTGTTCACACGAGACCGGAGACTTGGTCAATTTTTTGATTAACCCTCTAAGACCGCATACACGCCGGCGTGTACGATAACAATTGAATTCTCGGAAATTCGCACGGATTTCTTAGAAATTAACCTGGAGAGATTAGGTACTTATTCCTCTCTTAAAATTACAGACCCCATATTTGGTAAGTTAGCCTTAGATCAACAATACTACTATAGTACTACTATACCTAGTAGCATTTTTGATCGAAGAAGTTAGCGAAGGAAAAACATCTGAAAATCTGTAGCTAAAAACTACAATTTTGAAGTCGTCGTATGAAGAATGAAGTCATTTAGCGTTACTTTTAAAATGTGAAATGGGAAATTTTGAAAGTATTCGACATAATATGATCAAAAGAAATTGTTTTAGGGATATAAATGTTAAAATTTTTTTGAGATATAACATCCGTTACGTTTTGTTATTGTATTTGTAGAAAATAGTATGTAATTAATATTAATTCTTATATTTTCTTATTACAAATTACATAAAACACAACACTGAGCACATAATATGTTATGTTTGATGTTACGGAAACCTCAGTTCAGAAGTCAAACTCACAGTTAACATAAACATTTCACTCTCTTTTTTATTTTATAAGCCAAAGAGCTCATTTAATGAAGTAACTTTAAGTGAAAGCTAATTTTCCAACTATAGCGTGATCAATAAATAACAGTTATCTAACTTATGTAATGTTACAAGGATCACTCGTAACATCCGTATCCGTAAAATGTGCTGTATTACTGAAATCAGATTATTTATTATTAAGGTAAGTATATTTTATACGGAAAATTGATTGCTTTAAATTGTTATAAGCAGCGCGGGTTAATTATATTATGATCGACATTTGGAACGATGATTTAGTACTTAAATATGTAGGTACTAATTATCATCTACTTTCCTCTGATAATACTTATCATCTATCTGTTGATAAATAAAATTGAAGTGTCCGTTTGTAATGTCAAAATAACAGCTTTATACTAAATGCATATGGAATTATATACGGTACTTATAAGAAAAACACAATTTTTAATTTTTTTGTCTGTCTGTCTGTTTGTTCCGGCTAATCTCCGAAATGGCTGGCTCAATTTTAACGTGAATTTCACTGGCAGATAGCTGATATTCTAATAAGTAACTTAGGCTACTTTTATTTTAGAAAAAGAATTAGGGTTTCGCTCAAAAAATTTAAAACGTACCTAGGGACGAACCCTAGCGAAGCGAGGATGTGATGTATCGTAGTTAGTTAGTTAGTTTAATAAAATCTAAATAAATCCTTTTGGTTATGTGTACATCTACCATTGCATGCACTGACGGAGCGGGCAATGGAAAAGAATGACTTAACTCATGAATGGTTCGTGTGATTGACGCAGGTTATTTTTGATAGTCGTAACACGCAAGTAGAGCTAGAAGTGAAAGCTAATAAGTAATAACTAAATTGTTTCATTGTGTTCATATGACCTTGTTTTCCTCTTCATCATTTATTTCTACGTTATTATTTTATTTATTTTATTATAAGAACTTTTAGAATTCCTAAAAATGTAAGTCAAATATAATCTTAAAATGTTTGGTACTGAGAATAGTCTTATTTCCGCGAGTTTCTTCCCTCAGCACTGCCACACTCGCCTCCGTTACAGACTGCAGTGGAGATCCTAAATAATGAACGTGTTGTTACGGGCTTGGATTTCTTGGATCAGAGTAGGAATAAAGGAAAAAAGTAGTTCACTTGTAATATGGTGCTTCCACACGGGAGTTAAAAAAATGTTAGTAAATATTTGTTACTTTGTAGTTTGTAGTTAGGTACATCACAAAAAACATTTTATAACAAAAGTTATTACATATATTATTCTTTTTATTAATTTTTTTCTAACATTTGTTAACAAAACAATATGAAGAAGCTAAATATAACAATTTGTAAGTTTGATTGAAAACATTAAAATATTAAAAATTTCAAAATATAAAACTAAACTAATCCCAAGTGGTGGTTATAAATTCTTAGGAAATGTTCTACAACATGTTTATCAGTGTGGAAGAATTGAAAATATCTAGGTAACTAGTAAAATAGTTATTTACTGAATGTTAAAAAATGTTACGTAATGTTATCTTATATTTTTAACTGCTGTGTTAGCACCATAAGACGGTTTCAGTAGTATCACGAACACATTCTCTAACTGTATAAAGGCATATAATATAATTCATATTATGAAAATGATCAACAATTTTCATATAGAAAAGTTAAAAAACTAAATAAAATTAATATAATTTACTAAGGTAGTCATAACCACATCATTAACAAAATACTTTACAAATTAAATATCATATAATAAAATTCTATGATATTTTATTTGGAATATTATATTGTATTCAGCCCTTTTTAACGTCACACTGCTGGGCACAGGCCTTCAATAAGAGGTGGATCAGGTCATAGTCCACCACGCTGATCAAGTGCAGGCAGACTTCTCGTCTTTCGAAAACATCCTAAGTTCTCTCCTCAGAATGGAGGGGTTTTCACGATGTTTTCCTTCACCGTAAGAGACAAATGGTAATCTATACTAATATTATAAAGCTGAAGTTTGTTAGTTTGGTTGAACGCGCTAATCTCAGGTACTACTGATTCGATTTAAAAAAATCTTTTTGCATTGGATAGCCCGTTAACTGAGAAAGGCTATGGGCTATATATCACGCCGAAAAAATGTACAGTTCCGGTGGGATAAATTTATTTTTGCATAGGGACGAACCCGAAGCGAAGCGAGAGTGAGTCGCTAGTCATATTTAAAATGATTCGCACATATAAATATCAGAGGTTAAAGACCCGGAATTTGAACCCGGTTCACTCGATTTACCAAGCGAGTTACTGCTGCGCTACCACTGCCTTTTTATGGAAAACGTGAATAAAATTATTATAGAAAAGTCTTTATCAATATCTTTATACAAGGAAGGATGCAAAAATAAAACACGAATTATATGTATGATTTATTGAATGTAAATGGCTGAATACAGAATATACAGTATACATACAATTGAGGCTAGATTCTAAGGCGTTTTATTTTTCTTTTATATAAATCTTGGCGTTTTAGGTTGAGGCAGTGTTCATTTTATACTCTAAAAATCTATTATAATTTGTAAAATTGCAAAATTTGTAATAAACGTTTACTTTTGTGACATTTTAATATTATTTTTTTTTGTGAAAAATTGTAAAAGCTACACAAATTGGGTTTCAATCTCACATTATCTAGCTCTTTTTAAATATAAAGAAATATGTATTTATTCTAAACAAGTATAGTGACCGGCGGTAAATAATGCACATCGAGCTAAAGAGGGAGACAATCGGCTAGTTTCGGCTTCATAGAGCGCCGTCTCTGTCGCACTAACAGTCCGGTATCTACTGGGAACTTATAATGTACTGAGTGACAGAGACGACGCTCTACAAAACCGAAATTAACCCATTTTCTCCCTCTTTAGCTCGATGTGCATTATTTACTGCCGCTTATTATACTTGTTGAATAACTTGCCCACAACCAAAAATAAACCAAAAAAAAAAAAGTTTAAAATAAGCATTTATTTAATATGTTCAGTTGATATCATATGAATAGATGTCCTTAAAGTGAACATACATTGATAATGCCATATAAAATATAAAGATAAAAAGAATAATGACAGGGTTCAGCCAGCTGAGTAATAAAGTGCATAAACACTACAACTTCATCATATTGAAAAACATTATTTATAATTCACAATTCAAAAGTTATTAATAATAATAAATTTTAGGAGAAAAAAATGTTAGTAATAGTTTACTTCCACTAAATATAATGTGAACAGTTCTCGGCAAAACTGGTGAACCCTTTACAGATGAGAGTAGAAGAGCAAGCCTTAGCGCTTGGTAACCTGCTGCCAGTCATCCGAATTGCGAGCTGGAAAAAAAAATTGCCATTAAAGTATATTTTACAACATTTTTGTAACAAAAAATTTACTGTCAAATATAAAATAAGAACATATAGTGATTTTATATTAATATTATTAAGAAATAAATATTTATACTTAGAATTTAAATTGTTTATGATAAATAACATATGTATATTATAAGCATTAATGACACTTACGCTTCTCCTCACGTCGCGGTGGTGGAGGACGGCGTTCACGATCATCACGGCGAGGTCCATCGCGGTCATCACGGCGCGGCCCATCGCGGTCATCACGTCGCGGTCCATCACGGTCATCACGGCGCGGTCCATCACGGTCATCACGACGTGGGCCTTCGCGGTCATCACGACGTGGGCCTTCGCGATCGTCACGCCGAGGAGCATCACGTTCATCACGCCTTGGACCATCACTGTCAACACATATTTTAATTTAATTGTTTTGCCTATGAAATAAAAACTTTTGATCTCTGAGATTTTCTTTCATTATTATATTCATTCTTTATTAATTTTTAAAGTAAAAACTTAAAACAAAAGAAAGAGCTAGATGCTTATTATTATAGTGGAAAATAAACTTTTAAACAAAAATTAAAGTCCAAAAACGGGGGAAGAGTTTCGTTTAAAAAAAATGATTGAAAGCAAACATCAGACCGGTCATCTCTCCTAGGCGGGTCACGGTCGTCTCGGCGTGGCGGGTAGCGGTCGCGGTAGCCGTCGCGCTCGCGGTCGCGCGGCGGGTAGCGGTCGTCGCGTCGCTCGTCGCGCGGCTCGTCGCGGCGCCCTTCGCGGGGTGCGTCCTTTGAACGCCAGGTTGATAGACGTTCCTGAAAATAATAGTGTTCTTGTGGTATATACCGGTGGTAGGACTCTGTCAAGCCTGAGGAGTCCGACTGGATGAGTACCACCCCCTTATCTATTTCTGCCGCCAAGCAACAATGATTGCATTGTTGTGTTCCGGTTTGAAGGATAAGGTAGCCAGTGCAATTACAGGCGAGAGGCATATCATCTTAGTCCTCACAGTGACAACGCACATATGATTCTGCATTTTTGTTACTTAAAACCTAAGTGCATGAACCGTAGGTGTTATGGGCGACAGGTACTACTTTCCATCAGGTGGTCTGTCTGCTCGTTTGTCACTGAATCTTATAAAAAAAAAAAACCTTCCCTCTTAGTTTTTATAGTTATTAAATTTTATGTAAACAAAGATTTCTCTAAAACAATGCTTTAGATTTTCGCATTTTTTCGCGGATTTATTTTGATTTTTGGTCCCGACTTTTCGAATGCTTTACAGCAATAATGGTCATAGCACATACTAAGGTTGTAGACATCTCAAACTTTATTGTGTAGTTGTTACAGACTGTATGTACCCATGTAATATAATAACATATGATGAGATGTCTATAATCTTTATCGCTCTCGTGATCATGATTGCTGAAAAAATAGCATTAATCGTTAACTTATAAAAAAAATCCAAAATATTTCAATAAGTCAATTAAATGTTAGTGTGTATTCTTAAGTTGACTATGTGTTTACGTACGGTAGGTGCCGGTGGTGGTTCAGCGGGGCCACGTCTCCAGCTGCCGGACTCTGGCCCACTAGAACGACCCACGTATCCACGTGGCCTGCAAAAAAATTAGCAATTAGTATTAAAGTTTATTTAAATATCACATAATCATTAAGAGAAATATATAGATTAAGAAGCAAGACCTTTCCTTTTACTTGTGCTATCACATATTACATCTAACTTAGAAGTATGATTTTTCACAGCTTCAAAGGATTGCAGACCTTAGTATTTGATAAATATTTCAACTTGATACCTCCACGCGTTCCTGAGAAAAAGTATCTTGACAGACCGACAGATAGAGGGACAACGAAGTCATCCTATAAAGATTCCTTTTTCTATTGAGGTATGTATTAACCTTAAAAAGCATAATCACCTGTCCCTCTCGCGGTCGCGTTCAGGCTCGCGGTTGGCGGAGCGCCAGGCGCCCTCGTCGCGCGGCCGCTCGTCCCGGAAGGCGGGGCGCTCGTCCCTCATGCTGCGCTCCTCGCGCGGTTTCTCGTCGCGTCTAAGTTTTTAATAATAATTAATTATTATTTTTAATAACATTTTCGAGGGTTCGTTCGATTCATATATTTGCTAACCAAAAGCATATTTTGCTTAATTTGAAACTATATTATTATTCTTTTATTCATACATCAATCATAAAATACTCTTTTTCATGATGTCATTGTCATGAATGAATAAAATGTTACAAGAAATTATAGTTTTTTAATTATCGATGCTTACCTTTCATCCCTTGGTGGTGGACCGCGACCGGGTGGTGAGCGTGGACGTTCTTCCCGTGAAGGTTCGCGTAAACGATCTAAAACCGTAATATTATACTCAACGGTGGTGTTTGTCACTTCGTACAAAATTATTTATTCTAAGACTAAGAACAACTAAAATAGATATATAATATATATATAATACATATGTATACTCACTCTTGCAGCATGTTAATTCTAAAAGCATTAAACAATTTGTCACAGACAAATCTCTTACATATTTATGAGTGAAAAATAATTTGGGCGTAAAATATATTTTATGCCCAAAAAGTTTGCGTTCAGTGTGACGGTCAGTTTATAATTTAGTACATATGTATATATAGACTAGCAAAACCCGCAGCTTCGCTCGCGCTAAAACTACAACAAAAAAACTTTAAAAAGGTGGGTTTTATACAAATTTTCATCCCTTATTTTATCTCCTTATGGGATGAATTTCTAAAAACGCTAAAACACGTATTTATTTAATTGTATTGAAGAGCATTAATACCAAGTCTCAAGAAATTCGATTATAAATATTTTTTGGGTTGTGTTATAACGTGTACTCCCATGGGAATGAGATAATCTTCCGCGGTAAAAAGTATCCTATATGTTGACCTGGATATCCAGCTATCATCATACCAAATTTATCAAAACCCCTGCAATGGTTTTTCTGTAATGCATTAATAGACAGACAGACAGACAGACAGACAAAAATTCTAAAAACTATAGATTCGGCCTCTACATCGATAATAATGTCTATTTCAATAAGATTTTCCAAAAAATATTGAATGTGCAGATTTGGCTTAGTTAGAATTTTATTATATGTATAGATTTAGATGCTCACTTAGCCTCCAAGTGTCCTTCTTCTCGGGCTCCTTGGGCGGTTCCTTGCCTTGACGCCAGCTGCTGCTGGTAGAAGAGGCTTTGGGCGGGTCGTGTTTGCGCGCGAGTTCGGCCTCCAGAGCGCGGCCTTTAGCCTCCGCACGTGCGAGCATTTCTTGTTGTTCCCTAGTTTGATAAATATGAGTTAAAATAATGTACTAACAATGATGCCTTTAAAGTTTAAAGATCATTAAAATCAGTTTAATTATTTTAAAGTTATCGATTAAAAACAAATAATCTTTTTTTTATAATATCGGTGTAGAAATATATAATATTCATTCTTCCCAATATGTTTCACAACATGCAGCACCAAAATACAAAACAATACTATGAACACTATGCAGAAAATCATTACTTGAAATATTATGATTTTAAATCTTGTTTTAGCTATTTAACACATCTGCCATTACGAGAATATTGCCAAATATATAGCTTATTACATAAATAAAAACGCATGGACACATTTATACACACTTTTCCTTCCTCTCCTTGAGAGCAGCGAGCTCCTCTTGGTGCTTTCTCTCCTTCTCCTCCCGCTCCTTCTTCTCCTGCTCCTCCGCGATGCGGCGCGCCTCCTCCGCCGCGCGCTCCTCGGCGCGACGCTTCTCTGCCAACCACTGCCATGAAGATACAAAATTATTGCAGATAATACGTAATTAAATTAAAATTAGCGTAACTTTGTATGTATGTGTGTGTATATATTTTATTTTTATTTTATTAGGGAAACAAACAGTACAAATTAATATAATTAAAAAAAAACATAAAATATAAATCATTGACCAATAAAGTTTTCACAATTAAATAATACATAGAATAATGCGAGCAAGTTAGTATATGTTTGTTATTTTTTTTACGCGGATAAGGCTGTATCTATTTGAATGAAATTTTGCATACATGTTGATTGTTACGAACTTATTGATGAACCCAAGCGAAGTGAGGGTAATTCAACTAGTATTTACATAAAAATAATCGCGCTATAATAATAATATGAACTGTGTATAAGTGCTTTTTCAATGTTGTTCAGAAATGTCACACAAAAATTATTTAAGGATAAAGTTAATATATGTATAATAATTCCTTTTTACATTTTAATATATTCAAGCGCCTTTTGAAGCTAACATTAATCGCACTACTATCTATAAACGCAAAAGTTTTTGTATACATATATGTTATTACTTTTTCACGCTGAAACAACGGAACAAATATAGATGAAATTTTGTACACAGAATAGAATCTTATTATAATACTAGGTCATAGGTCCTATAACCTAGAGTAACATAATACATAGGCTAACGTTTGTCACTTAGGGACAAACCATCCAATACGTGGTAAGCCACTAGTTGTAGCTGAGTTTCTTTCGCCAGTTCTCAGGTATGAGACTTCTACTTCCCGAACTGGTAGTAGACTCGTGACGTATAGTAAAAAATTGTAATAATTCGATAGTCAATAGAATATTCTAAATTTGAATTTGTATGAATAACCCACCTCCTGGCGGCGTTTCTCGATGCGCGCCAGCTTGCGCTGCGCCAGGCGCGCCTCGCGCTCGGCCGCCAGCTTGGCCTGGAAGGCGGCGAGGCGCTGCGTGTGCGCCGCGCCGCGCTCCGACCGCAGCCGCGCCATGAACAGGTCGCGGTGCGCCGCCATGCGGGACAGCCGGGCCTCTGTCGCCACGTCGCGTGCGCGTGCCTCTGTAATGTCACACAATATATAATAAATTATTAACTATTAAGCAATAAAACACATAAACAATATAATATACAAAAACAAACATACATGTATTCTTTATTATACAGAAAAATCTCAGTTTAACTTAAGCTGTGTCGACACAAAAGATATTTACAGCATAATGAGTACTTGTGATAAAAAAATTGATTAGATAATCATTTTCTGAATTTCAAAAGGGGTAACTAACTAGTGGGTACAAGCAGAATACAGGCATTATCAGTTGTCTCAATTGGCTGCCTGATAATCTATACAGTTAAATAATATGCGTAAATGCTTTCCCCAAAGTAAAAAAAAAAAAGAAATGATATTTATTTTTTATTAAAATTATCACAACTCTAAAACTTAGGTTTCTCTTGGGCTCTTGTCAGCAAAACTACTTTTAACCCAGTAATAACTTGCTCATAAACTTTGAAACAAATTGATTCCAAAGTACTTCTAAAAGTCTAATTAAAAAATTATAGTGTGCGTGTATGAATGTGTACACGCGTGATCTTTATGAAATTCAATTTATGTTTTAAATAATTAGTATACTAATTAGTCTATCACCTATCGGTGAGATACTAAAAATAACGCATATTAGGCATATTATAATCACATATTTATAGAATATTATTTAAGGAAAGAATTTAATATTTTATTTGTCAGACAATACCAACGGTTACCATGGCAACAAACGTACGTACATATTTTCGTAACGCATTCACCAGCTTAAACCCCAAGTTAAGCGTGCGTGTAGAAGTTTTACTTCAATAAAATATCATACAAATTTAATTAAGTTTGTGGAGGTTTGTTTTTAACCGACTTCCAAAAAAAGGGGGAGGTTCTCAATTCGACCGTATACATTTTTCTTATTCTATGTACTTTTATGTTTGTCGCACATATTTAACTGTAACAACTACACGAATCTCCATATAACACAATTTTACTCACCAATAAGCTGTTGAATGCGTTCCTTCTCTTGTTGTTCCCAGAATGCCTTATCTTGAACTTGTTTTTCTTCCAGACTCTTCTGTAGTAATGGGATCTCTTCTATACGCTTAGCACGCTCGAAGTAGTCCACCTTGATAATTAAGAACGAGGTATTAAAAAAAAACAAAAAAAAATTGAATGTTAATAAATTAATTAGTAAAGTCTCTTAAAATATAGCATAGTACAAATAAAATATAACCTTTTTCTCTTGAGATTTCAAACGAGCTTGCAACTCACGGCGTTCTTTCATTAGTTCTTCAGCTTCGCGTTGAGCAATCGCTTCGGCATCCATCTTCTTCAAATCCTAACGAGAAAAATAATAACATGTATAAGGCCCTTTAATTAAAATTAAATTATAAATTTTTATATAAAGTAAATTAAGTATGAATGATAATTTCTTCTCAATTGAAATAATAACTACAATTTCATCTCTTCTTTAGGCTTTTCCAAAACCATTTATTCTATTAATATTATACATATCAATGTCAGTTAATTTACAGGTTTGTGATTCTATCACGAGTATGCCACTTAATAGATAGATCTCCAGTCTAGCACATAGGATAATTTTCAGTATGATGCATTCGTCCAACACTTCATTTTTAATGTTAATCTAACTGTATTTTTATTTAAAACTAGCGATTTGCCCTCGCTTCGCTCGGGTGCGTCATTAGGTACATTTTAATTATTTTGAGCAGAACCCTATTTTAAAAAAAATGTAGCCTAAATTACTCTTTATAACATCGGCTATCTAGTAGCGAAAGTCCCGTAAAAATTAGCTGAAACAAACAGACAAATATTTTAAAAATGTTTTTTTCTTATTAGTACCGTGTATATGTACTTTCATTTGCATTCAATGAAAAGCTGTTGTTTTGCATTACAAATGGACACATCAAATTTATTTATCTGTATAGATAACTGCGTTAGAATATTCAAAATATCCCTTCTTCTGTAGTAGTAATAAAATTGTCAAATAAACAACTTATTATTTCCCAACATATAAAACCCAACACTCATCCCACCCACCTCCTCGTCCAGCTTCTGCAGCACCTTCTTCCCGTGCATGGTCTGCGAGATGTGCGCGATGCGCTCGCGCAGGTGCCGCTCCTTCATGGCGGCCAGCTCGGACGCGTAGCGCTTCTTCTCCCGCTCCTCGCGCTCCTGCTCCTGCCGGCGGGCCTCCGCCGCCGCCGCCGCGCGCAACTGCTCTTCTTGACGGCTGCAGGAATCACAAGTTATTTTATTTTTTTATATCTTAACTAAATTTACAAAATGACATAAGCTTAACACAACAATACTTCTCTATTTTCTATATAAATTGAATTTAAAAGTAAGCTACTTTCATGATATACTTGTATGTATGTTTATTGCTCATTCACGGTAAGAAATTCAATACACAGATATACCTGGAGTAACATACATGTACCAGGTAACATACAGCATTTACCACAGTGATGATAAACTCTAGTGTATTATATTAAATAAATCCACTTTACTAATATTTGCGTTTACCACATACTTTCTTATGTTTTGGTGAAGAAAGTTACACAATATATACATAACGATTATATTTGTACGCATGGAGTACGCATATTGCATGGAGTTGCAAGCAATAGCACCATAAACTCAATAACTATAAAAATGCATTATCTTGTTTTTTTATAGAGTACATGAAGAATACACACATTTGAAACCACATTTGTACAGGCAATAATTAACACAGACCGCGCTTCATGCGCCGAATGTCGCGTCTAGCCGGTGTCATAATATCCCTCCAAGGCCTACCATTTCAATACCATGTAAAAGTATGAAATGGGATTTAATTTGGAGGTACTAATTGTTTAAAATCTATTAGAAATTAGTCTTACTTTCAAGATATATTATGCAACAAACCAATATAATAATTAAAGAAAATGTACCATTTATCAAAAGTAAGTAGCCTCACGGTCATTTAACACAATCATTTAATATTAAACTACCAATATAAACTATTTAAACATTTTCCTTATAACCCATACAGAAAAACCTAACCGCAGACATACCGTAACTCCTCCTCCTCCCGCACGGTGTTCAACCGCTCGATGTACTCCTTGCGCTCCTCAATGATCTTGTGCCGCTGCAGCACGCGGTGGTGCTCCGCCTGCTTGTTCTCGTGGTAGTGCTGCACCATGGCGAGGCGCGCGCGCTCGCGCTCCGTGCGCCGCCGCGCCGGGCACAGCGCCGCCGCCGCGCGCGACAGCACCTCCGCCGCACGGACTAGCTGCTCGCGGACCTATACACAGTATTATAATACATATTATATAGTAAGTACCTGGGCGACCGCGGAGTTCTCCTATGTTATATCGTATTTTTTACATTAAAAAAAAACAAAAAACTTGAATAAATACAATAAAAAAACAAAAGTAAAAACTTTGTATTCCGACCGGGACTCGATCGCGGGCACGTGTTGTCTAACTTGCGCCTTGACCGCTCGACCACGATGCTTATAACTGAGTGTAAGAAATTATCGACCATATTCTGCGTAGAATAATGCAAAAGAAAACCGCATGAAAACTCGAAAGCGCGCGTTTTCCCAGACATGAGACTAATCTAGATCGATTTTTCGCCCCCGAAAGCCCCCGCATACCAAATTTCAGCGAAATCGTTAAGAGCCTTTTCCGAGGTCGCTGGTATAAAAAATAAATATACAAGAATTGCTCGTATAAATATATTAGATAGATAGATACTAGCGACTATATAACTGCTTCGGTGGTGTATTAATTCGCATGTACGGCAGTCCCGGAGGTTCTAGATTCGAGTCCCGGGTCGGGCAAAGTTTATTTATTGAGTATTTCTGTATAGTACCTGGGCGACCGAGCTTCGCTCGGAGTTCTTGAAAGATTGTATATTTTACATTAAGAGACTAAGTGTTACTGAGAAAGTTGTATAGATGTCGCGATAAGAACAATTTTCTTTTTAATTTGGCTTAAAAATAATTTTACATTAAGTGACTAAGTGTTACTCAGACATTTGTATAGATGTCGCGATAAGAATAATTTTCTTTTTAATTTGGCTTAAAAATAATTTTACATTAAGTGACTAAGTGTTACTGACAGAGTTGTATAGATGTCGCGATTAAATTTTGCGTAGAATAATGCATAAGAAAAACGCATGAAAACTCGAAAACACGCGTTTTCCCAGATATGTGACTAATCTAGATCAATTTTTCGCCCCCGAAAGCCCCCATATACCAAATTTCAGCAAAATCGTTAGAGCCGTTTCCGAGATCGCCGGTATAAATAAATAAATAAATATATAAATATACAAGAATTGCTCGTTTAAATATATAAGATATAGTAAGCCTCAGTAACAACCCGGAGTTGGGAAAATGGCGGTGTGTCACCCCCGTGCCTCGGAGAGCACGTAAAGTCGTCGGTCCTGCGCCGACACCGGTTGTGTCTGGTGTCATCCCACCGGAGTATGAGAGTGACAGAAATAGAGTGCACTTGTAGCTGCGCTATAGTATCTCCTGCGCAAATAGCTGGTCTCAATGAGATTAGCCGCCGTGGCCGGAATCGGTTAGGAAGATATTATTACTAGCTATTTATTCTCGCTTCGGTTGGTAGCGTCTTAGGTAGGAAACCCTGTTTTTCTTCTTAAATAAGTGGCCTTAACTACTCCTTATAACATGAGCTATCTTCCAGGGAAAGTTCCGTCAAAATCTGTATAGCCGTTCCAGAGATTAGTCAGAACAAACAGACAGACAAAAATTTTATAAATATTTTTTTCTTATCAGTACCGTATATACTTTGATATGCGCAAGTGCTGTTAGTTTGACATTACAAACTTTAATTTATTTATATAGATGATAAAAAGTCCTCCTGACGTCCTCCTTTCAACACGATTACCACATTTTATGTTGTTGTATGATAAAAATAATGTATACATTTTTAATATTACATTTGTACAGGCATTAATTAACACAGACCGCGCTTCATGCGCCGAATGTCGCGTCTAGCCGATATCATAATATACCTCCAAGGCCTACCACTTCAAGACCATGTAAAAGTATGAAATGGGATTTAATTTGGAGGCACTAACAGTTAAGGGAATAAAAAGTAGCATTGTTTGTATAAAAAGCAATATCTTTCGAGTGTTGAGGCTGTATTACCTGTTCTGCTGGAGTAGCTTGAAGGATGGCTCCACCACACGCTTCGTCGGCCGCAGAGCACCACTCGCCGCCACCAGCCTCTACACCGAAGTGTACGCATCTATGGATGAATTACAAAAAACAGGAATTAAATTATAAATTTACATGTTCAAAATCTTAAATGTATTTTTTTTTAAGGTATTATTTTTTATTTATTTGGCTTTTTAACGTGCTTTTGAATCGTGCGTGCAATGTGCATAGATTCTTAAAAATTGGGAAGAAAGTTTTCCCTCATTCTCTTACCCAATATTCATCCAAATTGTATTAAAATACATTTTAGTATGTTTAAATTAAGTAGAATAAAAAGCGTTTTTTGCCAGTCTCTTGGAAAATATACTACCCCATCCATAAACCATACTATCCATACCGATATTATAAATGTGAAAGTTTGTGATAATGGTAAGACAGAACACCTGAATCGATTTGAATTAAATTCGGCACAAAGATAGATTATAGTCCAGAATAGCACCTAGATTACTTTTTATCCTGGAAATATGTACGGTTCCCGTGAGGTAGGTTTGTTTTTGTCTAGAGACGAACTCGAAGCGAAGCGAGTGTTAGTCGTTCGCATAGAATATACATTGTACATATATGTCATAAGAACCACACAAGATTTAGTATTTTATAAATTTGTTCATTAGCAAGTAATTTTTATTACTATAAAATGTTATATTAAAAAATGCAGTATTAATTATATTTTCTTCAATTAATTAATTAAATCAAAAACCATACACACTTCTTAGCATGATCGACACGTATCTGCATATCATTGTGGCGCACGCAGTCCACGAGGAGACGTTCGATGTGGAACAAATCATCCGTAGCGGCTAGTTCAAGAAGTCTAGAAAATTCGATGCATGCGTAGCACTGGGCGACCTGACGGATAAGACGTACGAGTGTCACGTCAGTTAGGGCCGTAGTGTACTGGGTGAGATATGAATCTGTAAACAAATTATTTGTAATAATCAATGTGCTGTTATTCTTAAGCAGCTCATATTAAACCATAAAATAAAATGTAATTTCTATTAAAATTTCATAGTACATATATTTCCAATGTGTCTTAAAAATACTAGATATTTATCTAGGAAATTTAGTATGCATTCAGCTTTTTTTAACATCACATTGCTGGTCATGGGCCTTCCTTTATGTGAAGGGCATCAGGCCTTAGTCCTACCACTCCGTTCCGCTTGCTAGGTTCTCTCTGACATGCAGGTTTTCCTTCACCGTAAGTCAAGTGGTAATCATATTGAAAATGATTCGCGCACGACAATATTAGAATTGCGAGACCCGGGATTTGAACCTGGTTTACTCGGTTTTCCAAGCGAGCGTGTTACCACTGGGCTACCACTGCTCTATGAAATTTAATAAGAAGTGAAAAGTATGAATCATACAAGACTACATATATAACAAAATAATAAATAACTTACTAGATTCCTCTTCCAGTGACTTAATGACACTTTGCACATTCTGGCAAATAGAGAGCGGGTCGAACTCCACCTCGAGCCAGGAGTACAGCTGTTGCAGCTGTGGTGATGCCAGCGCCACCACATTCAGACGTACAACATCTACAAGTAATAAAAATAATGTACACAGCATTTATAACTTACTGTATTATTTTACATATTTTTTAAAGTAAGATATAATTAAATAATGTATTATTATTATCAAAATAAAATAATTCAATATAATATTTATCAATAAACAACTATATTACATTTGTACAGGCATTAATTAACACAGACCACGCTTCATGCGCCGAATGTCGCGTCTAGCCGTTGTCATAATATACCTCCAAGGCCTACCATTTCATTACCATGTAATAGTTTGAAATGGGATTTAATTTGGAGACATTAATACTACAATATTCTAAAGAATAGAGTATTCATTAGAAGTATGATAAAATTGTTTTTTTCATTTCATAAAACTATAATTTAAAAAAGAGTCATAATACAGAAGATGTTTAGTATAAATAATATTTAATTTACCTTTCAGTAAGCTAGCTCTTGTCGGCGGCTGAGCCAGGCCAAGCAATACCGCTAATCTCTGCGCCTTCTCTACTGGACTCTTGTCGGTTTCTACAAAGCGATCAAACTCCGGATGTAAGGATGGCAGCGGCACAGACAGCACAGCCACTAGAACTCGGCAAGCCATTCTGTGTAGCAAACATATTTAATTTAGTAGTTTTCTATGAAATCTATATATGAGGTATTAAAATGTGGTGAATAGGAAATATGCTTGATTTTTTTTATACAATAGCTTACATCGTTATATAATTGTAAAAAATATCTATCATTCCATGTCAAATCGACCAATAGGTATGAATGGACCTTTCGATTTGGACGAATTTTAATCAGAAGTTTTCTTATATCATATAACGAAGTTCTGCCAAAGGAAAAAATTAAAAAAAGCTTTTTCAATTTTTTACTGCAGAATATTACAAAATTACATGATTGCTTAATTTAATACTTAGATTGTCAAATATTCACATATGTATTTGACATATTAAATAAAACTATCTTTTCGGATTACTTTGTGGATTTCTTTTGATTTTTGGTTCCCGACGTTTCTAATGCTTTACAGCAATTGTGGTCACTGGAGTGGTTTTAGACGTCTCAAAGGCCTACCCACCAAAAATCGCACCAAAGTACTTTACAGTACACAGCAATATTATTTATTTAATTTACAGCAATATTATGTGTTTCATTTTAGCTGATATTATTATAAAAATTACAAAGTTTTTAAAAACTTTATTAATTACTAACATTATTTAGTATTGCTATTATTATATTATGTATAACCATAAACCACCATCATCCAAACCATCTAACAACAAAAACAAACAACAGATCATTAGACATAGTTAGTTCAAACTGTTTGGATCGCAATAACAATAATTCTGATTAATATTTTTTGTCTCTAAAGGTAGCAATAGTGTTGCTTAATATTTTAAATATAAAATTATAAAACAATAATATTGCTTAAATAAATAATTAATATTTTAAATTTTTAATATTTTTTATTAAAAATTAAAAATGTTATTTATTTAGATTACTTTATTATGACAACAACTTTTCATAAGTCATCTTTATTTCAATTTATCATATCAAGTCACCTGTATAATCTTCTTTTAATAATTAAATCTCAAAATTATTAAACAAAATAAACCCAATATATTATCAAATTAACGTGAATGTAGATTTAAATGTTAAATTTATACATATTTACAATTCAAGAAATTAGTAGCTTACTTTTGCAATTCCTCTTGAGTAATGTTCTTTTTCATCTCTCTCGATAATTGGAAGTGCTTTAATAATGCAGCGGCATGGAACAGACAATGACCTGCCTTCCAGAAGACTAGAGCTAGCTTCCCATAATAATTTGCCATGGTTTTAGCTACTGGTGTTTTCTTAGACATATTCATGAGGTTGTGGATGTCTTCTATAGCTTTGTAGGCTTCCTATATACATGAAATATTAGGGAATCATACATAATGGTTGTATTAACTTAACTAAACGAGTAGGCTAATTTTATAATAGAAATATTTTTTTAGCATTTGTAAGGTATGTTGATTTTAACTTGAAGCTTAAAAAAAATTATATTCTTAATACAAACTATAGCTTATTCCAAAAATTTCATACTGGAAGCCACTTCTAAAATACTTCTTTGTAGAATATTACAAAATTTTACAGGAATAAATATTATTAAATTGGGAAAAAAATATTATAATTGAAACATACCTGCCACAATTCCATTTGGATGGCACTATCAAGTTGAAACAGTCTGGTTTCCAGATTCAATTGTTGAGTTTCAGGTTTTGTCATACTAACACTTCCTGGTTGAGCCTGCACAAGAGTTGTAAGTTAAATTATTAAGATTTAAGCTATTAATATTACATAAAACATGTTATGTAGAATTATCTTTACTTATTTTTGTTATTTATTCATATTTCATGCACAATTTTACTAAAACATATCCTACACTGTCACATTTCAATAATTATATTACATATTATATATAATCAAATTCTTCACTTACATTAGACTTCCATATATCCTCAAGATGTTTTCTCAATTTGTCACACAGCTTTCTAAACTCTGTTTTGCGAGAATATTTCAAGCAAAATTGGAATGCCATGCGGGCAATGTCATGATAGAGGGTTTCCACATGGGTATTTGTTCTCAGCAGCTCCAAACATTGACAGTATGACTCCCATAAAAATTTTACCTATTAAAATATTTAAACTTTGAGATGTGGAAAATTAATTTGGAAATATTAATTTAAAATCAAGAAAAATATATAGCATAAACACATCCAAATATACTTCTCAAGAATGCAAAATATTTATAACCATATCTAGAGATTAGTATTGCATATAGATTAAAATATAGCTGTATCCTTATAGTACACCCCATAAAATATAATTTCATAGAATCAACAAGCAATAAGTTTATGTTATCTTACCCATGGTGTAAGAATAGTCCTATCAGATCTATCCTGTGCATCTTCACCTGACACAGCACTCAGCAAAATACTCTCAGGAGTAGCAAGATTATCCAGATCATCTGTTTCTATGACAGCTTGTGTGGATTGCTGCCTTGCAGCTTCGGTACGCTCTTCTGCCATCCTTAAGTATCCCCTGTAATACAAGTTGTTAGTTATTTAATTGATATATATTTTTGTTAGATATATTTACTATATGATAAATTGTTATTATATTACAACTAAGCAAATAATTATTATGTTGTTATATGAAGAATTATGTTTAAGATTATGTATAATACATTAACTGAGGAGCATTTGATAAAAATTAAAACTTAATTATTATACTGCTATTTCCTTTTGATGTTATTTGTTTATTATCAATAATAAATCAAAAAGGATAGATATTTAATAAATTATATTTTAATATTATTGTAATATTTTAATTTATATACCTTATAACTTGCTCTAAAGATCCAACATTGACTGATTGGAACATGTTCCTGTATTGAAACAGACCCTCTTTTGCAATGTGGGACTTGCGTAGATCCACACAGAGTTCCAAATATTTGAACATAATCGGCTCCAGTACCGACTCGGACCAGTTGTACGCCCATTTTTTGTTTCTGAAGACTTCTTGCAAAGTATCTAAAGCTCGAGCCGGTTTGTCTAGGTCCATAAACTCTAAAAAGACAATATGGGATATATCTAGGGTTATGATACGTTATGCAATGATAATTCTCCCTATGTAAAACAAAGATACAAAAAAAGTCTTCGTCAAGTAGTCATTCATTATAATAAATTAATAAATATAGCGTTGGAGATTACGAAATAAAGGTCTCATTATTTTTTGCAACGTGGTATGATAGGGTCATAGATGTACGTACCATTAGCCCGTTTAAGGGCATTTTCCGGCCTTTGACCATATCTTGCCATGTTGTATGATACACTATTCATTCATTTACACAGATTTAAAAGACATATACGGCTAAAGAAGAACAAAATCAATTATTCTTCTAAATTAGCCACCGGCCTGACAAGCGATGGCAGAGCAAAATGGCCTCCAAGACAGTGGTGAGTGGTCGGATACTATCGATAATATCGATAATGATATACTATCGAGGACTGTCGACATTTTAAAATTACCATCAATAGTTATTGCTTTTTAAAGTTATGCTTCTTTTGGGACGTTTAGAAAAAATTACGGGTAAAATTTTTACAATGCGTGCATACACTGACAGCCAAAAAGCGACATGATGAAGGTAGCTGAAAGCGACATGTTAAAGTTAGCTGATAATTGTTTCTGGCCATGGTAACCGTTGTTATTGTCTGACAAATACCTATATAATATTATGTTCTTTCCTTAAATTATATTCTATAAATATATGATTGTAATATGCCTAATATACCTTATTTAATTATTTGATTAATTTATCATTCTTTGTACAAACAGAGAGTTGTGATATGATACGGGATAAAATCTTTCACTATTTTTGTTCTGTTACGCCAAAGAAGTATAACTTTTATTTTTCATCCATGCTTCTTACGTGCGTACATAAGTACATACACACACATTTTTTTATTCGATAAATTAATGTAAAGATATATGTCAAGTTTCTCAATATTCAAAAATTTTCGATAGGACTATCGATATTATCGAAAGTTAAAAAAACTATCGATAACTATCGATAGTATCCGACCACTACTCCACGAGTCCAAATTGCTGAGCAGTGCGCACAGATAATTTATTAGATAAAGATAAAACTGCATACAACGGTCCTGGTAGTTTATATATTATGTACATATGTGTTTTATTTGTCATCCATGATTATGTATTTGTAAAACTTCCAATAGTAATAAAAAAAAGTACACAAAATAAAAATAAAATATATATCTGTACACGACTTATTAGTTTTAAAATCACTTTCTGTAAAATGATGTCTACATAGTCTTAAATATAAAGATTGTGATTTCGCCAATTTTGGTCGTCTTATTGCTTTAGCCAACAGTTTCTTCAGTTTTGTTTTTAGGGTACAAATTATATCAATTTTCTTTGTATCCTGGCGCTGCACCATTTGTCATTTTAAATAAAATGAAAAAAAATCCATCCAAACTATAGAGCTTTTATAATATAATAAGGGCCATAGTCATCGCGACATCTGCTAAGTTTCGTTAGCTATCATGTAATGTCAAGTGAATAATGATTATTAATCTGTAATTTCATTATTTATTTATTTTGTTTTATTTAGGTATTTGTCATCCAATATCCATGATTTTTGTACGTATTATAATTGGCTATTTGACAGTTTTCGGAAAGATATTTTAAAACATACGTAGGTTCATTTTATACCTCTTACAATTATTTTTTCTGAAAAAAGCGTTATTTATTCGGAAAAAAATATATCAATCTTTCAGTAATTTGAAAGTCGCGCGAAAACAGCACATCACGTGACATTCCTGGCTGTGACGTCATATCTCAATAAACTAAGTAAAGCTAACTACGATGCATGGAGAATATAACACGTTATATATTTTCCATGCTACGATGCTCCAACTCTTAAACATATTTTAAGCTAAAAGTTTGCAGCTTTTTCATTGGCAAGCTCATATAAGTTAATATATATATATATATATATATATATATATATATATATATATATTAATAATATTAAATTAATATATATATATATATATATTTAGAATATAAATATTTTTTATGAAAATGACAAGCTACAAGACGTGTGCCGTACCTATGTGTAAAAGTTCTACAATTAAATATCCTGACAAATTATTTATACACGTCCCTAAATGTCCTAAACGTCGAAAGCAGTGGTTACAATTAGCACGCTGAGAGTTGAATTTTACATCTGATAAATCTGCAATTTTTTTTTGTTTCGATGTAAGTATTTAAAAGCAATCAATTTAGCCTCTGATTTACTGAAAATAAATTAAACTTAATCCAGTATTTTGTACATAAAACATGTCATAAAAACAATTCTTTTTATGACATTATTTTTAATAATTTTAAAAGTATTATTTTTATTATTCACCATACGACTGTCGCGAAGATCTAAAATTATCAACATAACCTTTAAGTAATTTAAAATTATTTTATAAAATTTTTACTACTTGACTTAAGAACTATACACATTAACTTTTACCAATAAATTATACATAATTACTTTGTTCATTTCGGTACTTACACGGAAGTTTTTACATTCCGAAACTCGGCTGAGCAAAAGTCAGGATTACATGCAAAAAAAATTGCAACCATAAATTAATCTATTTTTGGTAAATTTGCACTATCAGCTTTTGTGTAACCCGGCTCCATTTCGTTAAACTTCTCACAAGCACTAATTAAAATATTTTAGAGTGATCTTCTCAGCAAACTGCAAACGATAAAACACACGATGTTTTGTTATGTGCGATGTGACGTCACACGCTGCACAAACATGGCCGCCAGCGTTTCAGTATTTGTAATCCACAGATAAAAAAACTCAAATTTATTTTTCAAAAATGAAATATTTACAATTTATTTTAATGCAAAAAACATATTGTATAATTATTGTGGACCCATAAGCTACTGTCTCCAACAGATTAAATATTTTATCGTTAGAATTGTCAAATAGCCAATTAGAAAAAAAATCTAAATAACTTGTAGGATAAATGTGAATAAATAATAGTGTTCATAATATTTGAATTTGTGAAACAATGGAAGACAAGAAAATATGGGAAAAGAAAGAAGTATTTAAATTTATCGCCAGATATAAACATTATCGCGAGTTATGGGATACCAAATCAATTACTTATAAAAATAAATTAAAACGAACAAAAGCGCTACATGCTCTGGCTGCTGAGTTTAAAACTAATGTTGGAGAAATAAATAAAAAAATTCGCGTCTTAAGAAGTCAATTCTTTTGTATGTATAAAAAAATGTATGAGAATAAAGATGAAAATGGTCTTGAAAGTGCATTTGTGACTAAATGGGAATATTATAGACCATTGCAGTTTATTTTGGTATCAAGGGAGAACAATGAAGAATTTACAGAACACTCGGTGGGATTATATTCTTTTATTTACAATTAATTAAAAAAAACCTACTATTACACACATTTAAAAGAAATCTCTTTTTTATTTTGGAAAAATATTATTCTTAAATTATAATAGTTCTATTTTTCTTAATTTTAATATATTTTTTCTTAATTTCCTACTTTGCTTAAAAAACTCATTAATGGTTGTTTTACTTCTGTTAATACTATACTATATTGGAATCTATTTATTTAGGAACATGAAGAAGACATAGAAAAAAAGTATGACCACAGTGATTTAGAAGATGAAAATGAAAAAGATACAAAAGTTTTATTAATAGTACAAAAAAGAAGACGGTCTAATGAATCAAGCTCAAGCTTAGAAGAATCTGTGAATGGTGTTCAAAAGGATGATGAGTTACAAATATTAAAAAATAATGTACACTGTAACTTGAGATTCATGTTTAAAAAGAAAAAAGTAAAAAAGAAATAAACTTATTGGTATTGAGTAGTGGGTTTAGAAGCATGAATAAGTTCTTTTTTCTGATTTACTGAATTATTAGAGTAAATAAAATAAAATAATTTATTTGAGAGGTGAAACATTTTAAGCTAAGATAAACATTATTTGATTGATTAAAATATTATAATTTAATGCATGTACTTGGTACTTGCCCAACTAACTGTACTATGGTTATAAGTTACCCCAGAATGCAGAGCTTTTCTTATAATTTATTAAATCAGTATTTGTTCAATAAAAACCCTATTAAAATCTGCCCTTTTATTTATTCTCAAATAATGCATCATTAAACAGCTTATAGCAAAAAATCAGATATTATTTCATAACATTTATGAAGTACTTATTATATTTTAATCCTGGCACGATTTCATAATGGGCTGATTGTAAAATTCAATATGCATGTTCGCTGACTGAGACTACTTGGTCCCAGAGATTAAGAGAGCATTTTCAGTAGCAATGGTATATGAGAAAGTGTAACCCTTTAACGTTTAAAACTCGATAAAAAAATTCGAGTTATCGACATCTACTCCGCATCCGGCATCGACTATCGCAACGTGAAGTACGGCCAGCACTTATCTCGGTATTCCAGTCATTGTACTTGAGACGTGTGCTCCAGAGTTGACACCGGTCTTAACCCGCCTGTTCACTCTCTTCTACTCCGTTAGCAAAGTCCCGTCTTCTTGGAAGGTTGCCATTGTTCACCCTATTGCCAAGAAGCTAGTGACTGCACAGACCCGTCCAATTACTGGCCCATTGCGATAACCTCTACACTCTCAAAAGTGATACAATGCGTGATCAATACCAGGCTCCTAGTATACCTAGAGAAGAACCAGCTCATTAACGACCGACAATGTTTTCAAAACAAATTTCGACATGCTCTTAGTATTGGTGATCTTCTAGCATATCTGACTCACCGTTGGGCAGCTGCTATTGAGAGTAAGGGGGAAGCGTTAACACATAGCTTTGAAAGGCAAAGGCCTTCAATCGGGTCTGGAATAAGGCGCTTCTCTCGAAGCTGCAATCATATGGACTTTCCAAGAGATTATGCCAATGAATCGCTAGCTTTCTTTCTGGACGTAGCTGACGGTATATATGCTCCGACACTGTGCAGATTAACGCTGGCGTACCCCAAGGCTGTTTAATCTGCATATCTGCGATATGTTGCTAACTGACAACACTCATTGCTATGCAGATGACAGTACAGTCGATGCCTATTATACTGGCCGAGCAAGCATCTCACCAGCTAAGGTTGAACAGAGTCCAACTTGTGTTTGAAATTGAGACTTCCCTGGAGCAGATCTCCAATTGGGGCCGACGAAATCTTGTTCAGTTTAACCCCTCAAAGACACAAGTTTGTGCGTTCACCAATTTAAAAATCCTATTCTCTATAGCGCCAAAGTTCCAGAACACTCCTCTTAACATCTGTCAGAGTATCTGGATCTTAGGGGTCGAAATATCGAGCGACGTCTAATTTAGATGTCATCTGCAAGAAAAAGGCAAATTGGCCTCCAAAAAAATTAAGTGTCTTTAACGAAAGCGAAACAGTATTTCACGTCAGGGCATCGCCTTTAGCTCTAGAAAGCGCAGATTCACCCTCTCATGGAGTACTGTTGCCATCTCTGGGCTGGCGCCCCCCAATACCAGCTTCTTCCATTTGACTCTATTCAACGATCCCATATACTCACAGATGATTTAGAACCTTTAAGCCTTTAGAGAGATGTTGGCTCTCTGTATGTTTTTTATCGTCTTTACAATGGAGTGTTCTGATGAACTTTTTGATTTAGTGTTATCGTCACGCTTCTATCATCGCACCCTTTGCCGCTGGGTTGGATGTCATCCACATATTTTAGGTGCTTGTCATTCTACAAATGAACGTGCATCATTCCTTTTTACTTCGCACGTGCAAAATGTGGAATGTGGATCTTCTCCCAAGGTTTTCCCTGAGCTCTATAACACCGGGGTCTTCAAGAGCCGTGTCTTCAGGTCCCTTAAAGGCCGACAATGAGAGTCCATGAGCGGCGACAGCCACTTACCATCAGGTGGATCGTTTGCTCGTTTGCCCCTTTTTTCTATTAAAAAAAAAACTCAAAAAATCAGGACCCAAATCATCCGGATAGATTGATCCTGATAATTTGGGTCCGCCAAAGTTCCTTGCTTCCTTTCTGCACTTCTATAGAGCTTGACTCTAGCGTTGGGATCATTTATGACGCAAAAATACCTTCAAACGTGCACGAATCTTGGCTCGACCTAAATCCTTCACAAATCGTTAGTGCATCAACTAAACATCATGAACTCGGGTCTCCACAATAGCCAGTATGCGAGATTGTAGCCTCTTTAATCTGTGGGCCTCCACTAGGAGTATAAAGTATTCTGTGCTGTGGGCGATATTAAAATCATGGATGACAAATAAAATAGATGAATTAGCTTCATTAAAATAATGAATACCTAATCTAGTTAATTCTAGTCTTTTGACTGAATCTCTTAAAATGAGTGACCACAAACCATATAGAAATGCGTGACTTTTTATAAAAAAATTATAAAATATTATCATTCGATTCAATCGAAAGTCTTGTATTTTTCAGAGGTTTTAAAATGAAAATTTTATTAATCGGTTAAGCTTTTTCACAACTTAACAACTTATTCAACAAATCAGTGTATTCGAATTATTTCTTACTAATACATTTAGTAATATTATTGCGCCGGTAGCAAATAATAAAGCTGAATGTGTTGTTATGTTTGCTTACTTTAAAATTTAAATTAAAAAAATATACACATGTTAACTTTGACATATCACCTACTGGCGGAATTTAAAATGTCATTTTCAATTTGTCAATTATGAGATTTAGTATTTTTATTTTAAGCTATTATAATGGAATTGGTTACTAAAGTGTATCTCTATCGAAGCCCTTACACAATTTGCTATATAGCAGAGGATCATATTATATTGTCTGATGATCACAGTTACAAATCTATCGGTGTTAAGCGTAAAGCTAGCGATTTAAATGTTGGGGATCATATTGAAGTAAAAAGCGACTTAAAAACAGAAGCAAATTGTAGAAGACTATTGAAGTTGAACACATCAGCTTTATTTTTACAGCCCTTTCTTAAGGAATGTATAAATTCAGATGTGTATAGAATAAATGTAATCAGATATATAAATAAATTAAGTGGCTATCCAAACAGTGGGACCGTATTCTTAAAGTTGATTCTAGAACCTCCAGATAAGGAAGTAATTGATTATGCTTGGTAAGAACAATGTAATTTACTTAATAGTAATATATTGTTGAAGTGGAATTATTTCAGTCACTGGAAATGTATATTCTTTCATCAGAAATATACATTAATTTTAAATTTATGAGTTCTAATTTATGTTTATGTTTACATAAATGTACTTAAATTTATCTATTCTTTTAGGAACACAAGAATTTCACGTTTAGTATGGACTAGAGTAGAAATAGAGAATGCATTTTCTTGGCTTTCCACCCTTGGTGGAGCTTATTCCGCTTTAGGTGACTATTTTGAGTATTGTGTGAGTATTTATTTTAATATACTTTGGAATTTAATAATATATAGTATATATGCTTTAATATTGAACTTTTAATCATTTTTAAAACTTATATGTTTTTTATTCTGTATTAATGCCTTGTTGATCTAGAAGCTAGCATGTATGACTACGGATCTTGGGAAATTGGGTTGGAGTTACAGGTGGAACCATGTTTTTGGGGTTTTCTGTTTATAAATTTTCAGTTATAGCCCAAAATTTTGAAGCTTATGGTCATCTCCCTGACTCAGATATTTCACACACTCATGTGCACTGTAATATATATATCTATTGCTCACCATGTCATTAATGAGACTTTTTAAAAATAAAATACATACATAGTATGTTTATTATTTATTAATTTTGAAAGTTAACGAGTTAAAATGCTTATAATACTTTAATTCACTTGAAACATAAGATTGATAATTATCTTTACTAAAAAGTTTATTTGTTTAAATATGCTAATGTCTGGTTTACAGTCTAACTGAATTCAAATATTATTTTATTGTTTCGTATCCTATAACTTACTAGCTGCTATGTAACATTGACTAAGTGAAGTTGCTGGCAGGTACTTATATATAAACTGAATAAATGTCTGTTTATCTTTATTTTTAGGCTGAAGAAGCAGGAAAAATATCAATGCGTCAATACAAACTATCTAAAATGCTAGGTGATGACAGTTTAGCTGCTAGAAGTAGATTATATTCTGCAATAGCATATGCCCAAAAGGGAAACCTTAAACTTGCTAAACATATAGTTAGGAACATTGCTGCATTTGCGAGAGAAACTCATGATATAAGGTTGAACAGAATGTGCCAAGGTGTGTGGGTTAAATTAAAATATTTACAAGATATAAGGAATAATCACTTGGATAATTGCAAGCCTAAAGAGAAGTGATAGTTTAAATTACTTTTTATAAATATCTTGTATTTTGTTTATTAATAAATTAAATTATAAAAAATAAATATAAATTAAATAATATCTTGATTAGACTTATTATGTTTTTCATGAAATTGAACAGATGTTGTTAGCTTAATAATTTTGATACTTTAAATCATAAACATTAGCTATTTATCTGTTAAATATATTTATTTTTTACTGAGTTTTTTTGTTGATTTTTTTCCCTATGATACAATTAAGACTTATGATCACAATATAACATAGTAATAAATACATATTTTGTTATTTTGTAATATGGGTATTTACACATTTAGATATTCAATATTATTAAAACAAATATACCACACTATCGGACATGATTATTACATAATTTAAATTTTATTACTGTGATGATGAAAGTGAACAAATAATTGTTATGTAAGTGATTGTAAATAATAAATGAATTTTGCAAAGTATTGTTTTTTTCATTTATTCTGCCTGAACATCGAAGACTAGCGTCTCACCCTCGATTTGCTCGGGTTTGACCCTATGTTTATAATTTTAGACTCTTCGGCGCGTCGGTTGTTCCTTAACAGCCCATGTTTTACTTTCGAGTCAAAGTTTATTTAGATTAAATTTCATCTGAACTACTACTGAACTGTTGTACAGTTTCAGCGAGAATAAGTAACAAATATACGCACACACAAATTTTCATATTTATAATAGTAGTCCCATTTGGGCCTCCTCACTATAACTTCTTTAATGCTGAGAGCATTTGCAAAACTTGCTGCTGATTCAAATGCCAGGTCTATGCGTGAATAAAATTTTCAACATGGTATTACTTTGTAATATGGTAAAGTAAAATGTGAGGAAACTTGTATGTCTTCTGAAGAATTTAACATGTATGTAGTTTTCGATATCAGTAATAAGTCTACTAATCCAAATAAGGCGCTTAGTAGTGGAATGATAAAGGGGGATGTATATTGTATACTAATATATAGTTATGTCTTTTTACTTAGTTACATTTCTAAGAGATAAGATACTTTCCCGCAGTAAAAAGTATCCTATATGTTGACCCGGATAACCAGCTATCATAATACCAAATTTCATCAAAATCTGTTCAGTGATTTTCTGGTAATGCGGTCACAGACAGACAAAAATTTTAAAAACTATAAATTTAAACTCTGTATCGATAATAATGACTATTTCAATAAGATTTTCAAAAAAATGTTTAATGTACAGATTCGACTCAAAATTTTATTATATGTATAGATAAGTAATCAAATAAAGAAAAACAAGCAGTATATGCTGTGAAACACTTTATTGTCTTAGTACAAATAGCACATGGTGGTAACTACTTAGTTGCTGAACACAATTTGTTTATTACTATCTAAGAAAGCAATTTTTACAAAAAATACTATATGTACAACAAAAACATAGATTTTGGCCTAAAAATTGTTATAAATTTTAACCTAATAAAGAAATCAGTGCGTAATTATCCATTAATTTAAAAATAAAGGTAAAGATCTATGAGCAATTATTCATAACTTCAAACTTGAATATTCAAATGAATTCCTAAGGTTACAGTTCAATAATGCTGTTGCAATTCAATAATATTTCCATATGAATACCAAATTCGTTTAAATATATATGTTATAAATATAAATATGTTGGGATATTAACACACAGTACCACCTAGTTCCATGGTAAGCTATAAGGCCTATGTTATGTATACCAGATAGTTGTTACATTACACATATAACTTTAAATACATACATATTATAAATATAAACACCCATGACTGGAGTACAAACATTCGTGCTCATCACACAAAATGAAAGCCTCCAGAGGGCTTGGAACCCGCGACCACTGGCACAGCAAGTAGGGTCACTACAAACTGAGCCAAACGTGCCGTTATGTTAATAAAATACAGTGAGACAGAAATTGCTGTGAGGATAAAATCCATCAAAAATAACCACTTGGATTAAAACTAAATAGGTACATTGTTAGAACTTAGTATATTTTTGAATAGAACAAAATAATTGGTATAGATGTAACACTTGACTTAATTTATTTCTCATTTAAGAGAAAAACGTTATGGTAGCTTAAATTCAGATATTGAAAAAGTATTTTATCTAATTTGTACTTAATTTTGATGTTAGTTACTATCTAGTAGCACCATGCAGAAAAGATAATTTTTAACTCTTTATCTATTTAGGTAATTTTTGTTTAGATATGATTTTATCAAAATTAAAATGATAGATATTAGTATTAACACGGATCACATAATACTACACTAGTACAGATGTCTCATCCCATACAAAGAAATTGGACAGTGCTAACTTGGGCTATTTTTGTTTGCTTCAATTGTTAATAGATGTCGTTAATCCGCAAATAGTTGGGACCGTTTTGTTTTATAAATATTATGCGCGAACTAACGTATGGTAGACATTGTAAAATTCACCTTGCTTTCATTTAAGAAATTTTAGTGATTTCAACAATTTTTAACTATGTGTGAATGTGAATATAACCACAGAATTGATGAAAGATTTAGAATGGTAATCACGCGTAATTTGTATGAGAACCACCGTCGCCACTCATCCCTTCTTGATATTTTTACTACACGCGCAAGTCAAATAAACACAAGCATTCGCACACATACGCAACCTTTAACGCAGCCCTGTAATTGGTCAACACATAGATAATTAGTGTTGCGTCTGTGCTGTGCAAAATCAAATAAAATTACTAGTGGTTGAAAATAAAAAATGCTAACGATATTTTTGTCGATAATTTATGTCAGTGTATTAAAATAAATTTTATATAATATTTGTTTTTTTTTACAGTTATTAAAAAGACATTTTATAAACGAATTAGATTAGTTCAATTTAAAAATAAAATAAAACAATGTTTAACTTCTAATAAATGTACTACAGACATATAGACAGTGCTATCTAGTACCTACATTCGTATCATCCGTCTCTTTTAACAATTTTAGATTTTTTTTATAAAAACAAGTAAATAAAAAGAATATACAATGAAACTTACCAAAGAACTGGAATAAATATGAACAATTTTATCTCTTGGGAGAGCTCCTGGTTTTAAATATCTGTTTCCAGATTTTTAATAATAAAATCATTTTCACTAAAATGCTTAGAGCATATAGCACTGAACTTTGTCGGAAACCAGTTTTCCCTGCCCGTCACGTCAATCCATTGTTCTTTTATGGAAGGTTCTTTAGGAAACCTAAAATATTTTTTGATATTACCAAATCATGCACGAGATATTTTTAGGTTAAATATATAAAATTATTTTTTTCTTATTTCTAAAATAAACCTGTATATAAACTTTAAATTAGCCATAGAAAGCATTCAATCACATTATTATACAAAGATCATTGTCTTATCGATTATTTTGTCTTACAACAAAAGCCATCACTATTATAATATACAATAGCGAATCACCGCAATGCAAGCAATGAAAAAGTGTGGGTTTCGCAGAGAACGTTATCCATTGCGGACAACGATCGCGCGTTGCTTTGATTATGCGCATGCATAGCGAGCAATGTATATTGTTTGTTTTAGCTTATTACAATAGTATCGTTTGTTTTGAATTTTGTAATTGTTGCTACATTTTTGAAACTAAAGAGATATTCATTATTATTTTTGACTTACTGATGAAAAGATATACCTCCTCGATCGATACTCGAAGTTTGACTTTTTGTCTTGCAAGTAATAATAGCACAACACGGCATTATAACACTATTTTTTGTAGCTCCGTACCCGACGCACTCTAAACACGAACTGCAAGCGGTGCACGCATGAATCGGTTCAAGTATGATTGTTTAATCATAGTTACGGCGCGGCTGTTACGCCCACATTACCCTTCTAGCCTTTTTTACCTATTCCGTGAATATAACCATCTGTGAATATATACTACAAACCCATGACCTAATTGCTGATATTCTATAATCAGTAAAGGTTTTTTTTCTTAATCTTGCAATCAGTCTTCTTGACTATGAGCAGATGTGTAAGGATGTAATAATCAGTAAAGTTAAGTGAATTTCATTTACGAGTGAATTATTTCGTTTCCCTTCATTTCGATTATTTTATAAAATAAAACCTTTTTGGGATCTATTTTTTATCTTTTGTTAATTTAACACAACTCTAATAACAAATCGATACATATAACGTCATCTGTTGGCATTTATTTGAAGTAATTTTTCTTTGTTCGTGATGAGACACCGCGGTATTTAACAAAATTAAAATTAATATAGTAGAAATTACTTATGTAATTAAAAAATCATATATATACCCTGATCTTTTTTTAACACTTTTTGTTTTCATTATTAAAAATATTCATAGCAATTTCAAAACAAAGTCACAGTGCGTTTTTTAACCATCTTTGCTAACATTTTAACCATTAATCTAATTCTACAGTAACGAGTTAACAATGCAAAACTTGCTAGTGCCCGCGGCTTCACTCATTTTAATAATAACTATGAAATGGAACTAAAAAGGGAACAATTAATGGCAAATATTGATATATAAGCATAACATTTGATGTATTGAGCATGTTAAAGTTATTCCTTATTACATAAAGGGCAAGCGAGAGTGCCCATGGGGTCCCACGCGGGCAGCACCGTCGGAGTTTGCTTGAACACATTAAGAACTTCTTCGGGCACATGCTTCTTGTCTATGACCACCTGAAATTATTATTAGACATGAACATTTAGATACAACAGCGCCACTATCTATATAGATAAATAAAATTGAAGTTTCAAAATAACAGCTTTTTACTAAATGCGTATGAAATTATATACGACACTTATAAGAAAAACACAATTTTTGACATTTTTGTCTGCCTGTTTGTTCCAGCTAATCTCCGAAACGGGTGGACTGATTTTGAAAGGAATTTCACTGGTATTTTTTTTTTTATTAATAATGGGCATACTCTTGACCTTCATCTGAGCTCGAAGGCACAGATAAGATCTACGATGTAGCGAGTTTGCCCAAGAGAAGCCTGTTAACACGCACCTTAAAGAGTTTCAGGTCGTACACTCTCGGAAAAACAGACGCAGGCAGGGCATTCCACTTCTTGGCTGTGCGCATTATAAAAGATGATGCAAAGCGCTTAGTGCGAATGGTCGGAATGTCAACCAAGAAAGGATGGTATCCTGCAGTACGTCTGGTGTTCCGATAGAAGAATGGTGATGGCGGTATTAGACTATGGAGCTCGTGGGCACACTCTCCGAAGTACAGCCTGTAGAAGACCGACAGACAAGCAACTTGGCGACGGTGTGTTAAGCTGTGAAGCTTAGTTTTCACCAGCTTTTCGTCGCTGCACTGGTAGATAGCTAATGTTATAAGGAGTGACTTTAGATTACTTTTATTTTAGAAAAAGGATTAAGGTTCCTCTCAAAAACTTAAAAGGTCCTAGAGATTATAAAACCCAAGCAAAGCATGGGTAAGTCGCTAATTATGAATAAAACACGCGTGTCTTGCAAGAGGCTGTATGGACGGTTAGCTTTCGCGCTGTGAGGAAGTTGAAAGAAGAGTGAAATTCTTAATATATATAAAACACTTATTTCAATTCTTAGGACAGTGTTTTGTATATTAAGAGCATTTAGGAAATGAAATAAAAAAATTAATCAATTCATTTTTTTCTTCTTTTTTAATTTTTCCTTATTTTCTTAATCTATAAAATTTAAATATTTTGTTTATTCTAATATTAAAACTCTTTTGTCACCAGCCGTCTCTTGTAATAGTTGTATAATTTTGCATAGTACCGTCTAAAAGTTATTTCAGCGTATGAAATTGAAATGGAAATAAAAATCAATATTTTTTTTATGGAATAATCAATTCAAGTCATAAAAATAATAAAAAAATACAATAATAACATACATAAGTCTGAAACTGGTAACATTAGCTGAAAGTGTTTACTTTTGCCATATATACATTTATAAAACTTACCTCAAAAACAAATTCTCTAAACCACGGCTCAGTCAGCAAGAGATACCCCTTGTCGTACTCCTTATCTCCATACGAATTTTCTACTCGGAACTTTGTAGGGTTGCCTTGTTCCTACATAAAAAATAATAAATATATAACATTGTGCACAAAAAAGCAAATGAAAATTGAAAAAAAAAAAACGAATAATAATTAATCTATATATTATAAAAGGCAAAAGTGATTGACTGATGTATCAATGCACAGGCCAAACCCTTAAGGCTAGAAAATTGAAGGCATCCCCTAAGGAAGGATATTTGAAAATTCAATCCCCAAGGGGATGAAATAAGGGATAAAAGTTTGTATGAAACTTTTTATATCTTGGACATATTTGCATGAAATTTTGTATTTTTCGTAGTTTGATCGCGAGCGAGGCCGCGAGTTCTGCTAGTATATAATACACGTACATCAGTCCCAACCGCTGTGAAGACCATGGCGTGCGTCATGCAGGAGTCGCCGTACAGCAGGCGGTCGGCCTTGCTCAGCCCGATCTGTACCTCGGTGTTGAATAGTAGCTTGTAGTCTTGCCTGGGAAATATATGTTATTCATTTTTATTAAATTCACTTGTATTAGTTATTGTATAGCAATTATTATATACTAATTATGTATCTAATAATTATAATTGAAACTCGATTGGTAATTATATTATAATTGAAAGTCGATTGGTAACTATAATTGATTAAATTTGGGACAGTTTTTGACAAAACATGTGTTTTTTTAGGGTTCCGTACCCAAAGGGTAAAACGGGACCCTATTACTAGGACTCTGTTGTCCATCTGCCTGTCTGTCTGTTCGTCTGTCACCAGGCTGTATCTCATGAACTGTGATAGTTAGTTGAAATTTTCACAGATGATGAATTTCTGTTGCCGCTATAACAACAAATACTGAAAAACAGAATAAAATAAATATTTAAGGGGGCTCCCATACAACAAACGTGATTTTTTTGCTCGTTTTTGCTCGATATTGATAACGGCAACATGCAGACGCTTGAAATATTCACAGAATATTTAGTTATATATTCACTTTAAAAATAAATAGTTAAATTAAAATAAAACATATATTTAATTTCGCATACAACAAACTTGATTTTTTTGCCGTTTTTATAGAAAATGGTACGGAACCCTTCGTGCGCGAGTCCGACTCGCACTTGGCTGGTTTTTTTTCTGTCCGTGCCCACGGCTGGTGCAACCACGCCGAAACGATGGGAATAAAGTATTTTGCCACTTACGAATTCACGCGTTTAAGTCCCGTAGGGTATATTATTATAAAATGATAAGTGTGTTACTGTAATATTTGTATTTAATAAATAATTTTGATTATAATTTACTACTAGTTCTCATATCGATTTATTTCTTAAGAATGTGAAATCTCCATTTTTATATGATTAAAGCTGAGGGTATTAAGTTCAATATACATGTATGTACATACATACATATATCGATTCAATATAGTGAACTCTTCGTTAAGAGTTTTAATCAAATGATAAAATAACTAAGCAATTTACTAAATTTCTAAACTTAATAAATTTAGATATTAGTAAAATCTTTAAGTATGTATGTTTGTATGACTTACGCATCTAAATCTTCTAGAGCGTTCTTTCTTTCAAAACGCTTGGACACCTCGCAGCCGAACCAGACCGCCTCACCGGCCTGTATACTGTCTTTTACTACTCTGTGAAACAAAATTAATTATAACATAAAATATTTCTTCAGGGTTTATATATTATAAAAACTGCTAAAATTTATGTATTAGTAATTAGTGTGTGTGTGTGTGTGTTCGTATTTTATTTATTTAAATTTTCATTACATTTTTTAAAACTCTAATCTAAACACAAACAGTGCAACAAAAACCATGTATGATTTATCTGTGCTGCGGATTCATACACGATAGTTAATTATACATACATCTATTAAAATCAGATAAGAAAATCACCAACTTGCGTTGATTATATTCTCTTGAGATACTCGAACAAAGCCGTGTAACTCACTAGTATTTTATACATAACCTAAATAATTGGCAAGAAAAATATCCAAGGCGATTATTTGTTTCAACAATCAATACTTATTGTATTTTACAGTATAGTTATTATTTCTAAAATAAGTCAGTCTCTCTCGTGTCTTGATTGCTGTAAATCATTCGAAAAGTCGGGAACCAAAAATAAAAATAAATTCGCGAAAAAATAGTTTTATTAAATTATAGAACACTAGCGACTCACCCTCGTTTCGCTCGGGTTCGTCCCTAGCTTGATTCCCCATAAACTTTCATCCCTAAATATACATACAAAGGATAAAAATTATCCTATGTCCTTCCCAGGGTCTCAACCTATCTTCTTATCATATTTCATTTAAATCGGTTCAGTAGATCCAGAGATTACCTCCTACAAACTCACAAACTTTACCTGTTTATAGTATTAGTATAGATTCGCATTACTCTAGAAAAGTATTACTTAATAAGTGTCTCGACAGGCTGGTTGTTGTACGCGGTCTGCCGGCCGCCCACCACGTTGCCGAGGCACTGCAGCGTGTAGAGACGGCCGAAGGGGTTCGACTCGCGTGGGTCGCTCACGAGGCACACCTGGGGGAAGAGATAGTATATTAATCTTTATTTAATCATTTATTTCAGGCAATATTTACAAAAAGATCTTAAATATGTAAACAGAGGCCCATAGCATATATACCTTAAAAATAGTACATTACGTACAGTTTAGGAAAAGAATCTCTTATAACTAATCACACATTTATGTACATATATATATATATAAAGTTCAGTATTTTCTCTATTTTTTGTCTGTTTAGTAATTATTTCTTACCAAAATTATAGGATATAATGATTTTTGTCTTTAACTTGAGGAATGATTTGTTCCTAATGCAAACTTTCAACTCCTTACAAGTTTTATTTTTGCGACAAAAAGTATTCAAAGTCCTATCCCTCTCTACACCAAACTTCATCGAAATTGTTTCAGCGGTTTAGGCGTGAAATCGTAACAGAGAGATAGACAGAGTTAGTTTCGAATTTATAATATTACTTCCCCTCGCTTCGCTCGGGTTCGCCCCTATCTTGATTCCTTATACAAACTTTCATCCTCATTTGCACCCTGTTAAGTGATGATTTCCGGGATAAAAAGTATCCTTCCCAAGGTCCCAAATTATCTTCTTATCAAATTTCATCTAAATTGGTTCAGTAGATCCAGAGATTACCCCCTACAACCTCACAAACTTTACCTTTTTAAAATATTAGTATAGATTATAGATAGGCTGAAAACGAAAGGATAAAACAATTTAGTACCTTTCTCCAAACTGTTTCTTAACCGATTTTTCTTTCTTTTTTTGTTTAGTAGCTATAGACGAGCTTAAATTCATTAAAATACTTTGTATTATTTCAGCTTATAAGAGATAATACCTACATAAAACTATAGAAAAAAATGTATATTGTATATTACCTTATCATTAACATTAAAGACGGGCCGGACATGTTTGTCGTAGAACTCTTGCGGCGTGAGGGGACCAAAGCTGTTGTAGGCTTTCTCTTTGTTATAGTATTCAAATGTGAACTTTTCTGGGGGAGTTCCTGTAAAATACATTACAATAACAGTCTTACGATGAAGGAAAACGTATGGAAACCTGCATGCCTGAGAGAACCTAGCAAGTTTTCGAAACACATGTAAAGATCGCCAACCCGCATTGGCGGGTGGACCATGGCCTGATTACCCTGGTATTGAAGGGAGGCCCGTGCCCAGCAGTGGGCTTAGAAAGGGCTGAATATATACATCATAATATTAATTACTTATTATTGAACTCTAAACCGTTGGTTGTAGAAACTTCTGTAGAAACTAAACAATGTGATCATCCAGAATAATAGCTATCTTTATTCTGAATTTACCTCGGATTCGTTAACGCATTTGGCGTACACAAAATGTCGTACGTATAATATTAGTGCATAGGCTCTCATCAGAAACAAAGATAGATTAGTTCAAATAAATATTAAAAAATGGCGTCATATTTTGATATTCTTTATTATTTATTCATAATATATAAGTACGTGTACGTGGTTCAGACTTACCGAGACAGGTCGACACAATGTTATATATGACGGCTATCTGTCTGTCGACTGCGCATTGTATTTCTTCATCGGATGCATTATTGGCCACTAGTCCTCTTAATTCTTTGGCATATTCGCGCAACTGTAATATTTTTTTAAAAAATATTTTAAAACTTAAGTAATTTTTTATTCTCTACTTTCTATTATCTATATTGTTTTAATTATAGATAGATCGTGTATTATGTACGTGTTTATTATTTAATGTTTTGCTGCGTTTAACATCTATAATAATCTATACAGATAAATAAAATTGAAGTGTCTGTTTGTAATGTCAAAATAACATCTTTATACTAAATGCATATGGAATTATATACGGTACTAAGAACACAATTTTTAAATTTTTTGTCTGTCTGTGTGTTTGTTCCGGCTAATCTCTGAAACGGCTGGACCAATTTTAATGGGACTTTCACTGACAGATAGCGGATATTATAAGGAATAACTTAGGCTACTCTTATTTTAGAATAAGGATTAGGGTTTCGCTCAAAAAAATAAAATGTACCTAGAGACGCACTTGAGCGAAACGAGGGTAAGTCATCTTGTTGTGAGGGTAAAAGCATCTTGTTGGTGGTAATAATAAAATAAGTAAAATATATAGGAAAAATGTAGCAAACCTCAACATTTGACTATTAAAATTAGAATTTACCTACTTACGCTACATGACCGTCATTGGAGTTACTAGCTCCATACATTATGTATAAAATTTCAACATTTTGTCGGACAAACAAACTCAGTGCTTGACAAATTTAGACCTTTAAAAAGCTATGCTATCTAATACAATGCTATGCCCCTTAGTAGCGGAGTTAATACACATAAATCAATTGCGTGGGCGGAGCCGCGTGCAAACACTAGTAAAATCAATATACCTATATATTTAATTACCTTAGTTTTAATCAAAGCATTCATATGTAAGCTCCGTCTTGAACTGAAAGTTTCTGGAAAGCATTTCTTAGGCATGAGGCCGTGTTTGTTCACCAGGTTCACTATGAGGTCCCATTGTCCACCATCGTTTATGGGATCCTAAAAAAGAACAAAACTTTGTTAGATTGACAATACGAAGCATTTTTTGAGATAAACTATGCAAGATGAGTTGTACAATGGCTGTCCTATGACTTCACTCACATGATTATTGCTATTATTTTAATGTCCACGGAATTCGATTTATTCATTACCTATACTTTATAAACAAGTGTGTAGAGCCAGGAGGTCAAACTATGTTTTTTGGCGTTTTTATATACATAGAATGTAATGAACTAATAAGTAAGTAATATTAGAGGGTTTAGTGCCTAGTATGTACGGCTGCTGATCTAAAGGTTCTAGATTTGAGTCCTGGATCCGGCCAAGTACGGTTAATGAGATTTTTCTGAAACTCTCATTGGCCGAAATTGGTCAGGAGGACATAAGATAAATAAATAAACTTATTTAAATATCTTGGGACATTGACACACCGTAACCAACTAGTTCCATGTTCCATTAGTTAAGTTACGAGGTTTGTGTTATGGATACCAGATAGTATTACAATACACATACATAAGTTTAAATAAATACATTTTTTTTTCCTCTGTGTGTATTTGCAATCAGCCCTTAGACTATGAGCAAATCTGTTCTGTGATGCTGTCATGCGGAGTGGCTTCCCATTGGAAGCATCTACTCATCTGCTGCCTAGAGCTACTGTCGGTCTTCTAGCTCTAAGATATGATGACGTTTTAGTCGTCTCACATACTGGTCCATTGGCGCGCGAGTTCGTTAGGATGACAAATTAACCGCTCTTTGTATTTAGCTGCGAAACTCCGAATTTCCTCTTTGATTGTTCTCATTTCAAGATGCTCGTGAACTTCATTGTTGGTTATGTACCATGGTACTTTTGCAATTGCTCTTAGGATCTTGTTCTGTTGGCGCTGGAGTATATTTATGTTGGAATCGCTTGCGCTGCCCCATAGTTGCAGACCATATGTCCAAATGGGCTTGAGGATGACTTTATATATAAGTAGTTTGTTGTCCAAAGAGAGTCTCGAGTTCCTTCCTAGCATCCAGTATAGGCTGTTGTACTTTAGCTGAAGCTCCTGCTTTTTACATTTAATGTGGTGCCTCCAGGTTAGTCTACGATCAATGTGTAAGCCAAGATATCTTACATGGTCGCTGTGGGGTAGAGTACACTGGCCCAACTTAACAGGTGGGCAGTCTCCTTTTTTAAGGGTAAATGTGACCTGTACTGACTTTGCAGCACTAGCCTTTATTTTCCATTTTTGGAGCCATTCATTTACTTTGTTGAGGCCTTTCTGCAAGTTCTCTGATGCCAGTCTTGGATCTTTATTACTTGCTAATATAGCGGTGTCGTCTGCAAATGTAGCTGTGGTTATCCCTGGCGTTAGTGGTAGGTCAGCAGTGTACAACGTGTAGAGCATGGGGCTAAGAACAGATCCTTGTGGCACCCCGACGTCAATCTCCTGGAACTCAGAAGTGGCGTCACCTTCTTTCACATAAAATATGCGATCTTCAAGGTAAGATTTGAATATTGCAAAGTATGAGTGGGAAATGTTCTGCTTGATCTTACATAGTAGACCTTTATGCCAAACCTTGTCAAATGCCTGCTGGATATCCAAGACCGCTGACGAGCAGTATTCCCTTTGTTCTAAGGACTTTCTTATGGCTTCACATACTCTGTGTGTTTGTTCCACTGTGCCATGGCGTTCTTTAAAGCCAAATTGGTGATCTGGTATCACTTTACGCTCCAAGAGGCTTGGCATAATTCTGCGAAAAATTGTCTTCTCCAGTACCTTGGATAGAGTAGGCAACAGACTGATCGGACGATAGGATGTTTTTTCGGTCATTAATTTGCCAGCCTTGTAAATCATGATAATTTCCGAGACTTTCCACGCACTCGGGAAGTACCCTATTCGTAACATGGCGTTGAAGATGATCGTGATAAAGACAATAGCCTTTCTCGGTAGTTCCAGCAATACTTCTTTAGTTATCAGATCGTAACCCGGTGCCTTTTTACTGTCCAGCCTTTTGATCGTTTTCATGAGTTCTGCGGGCGATACAGGTCTAAGGGGAAGGTCCATTTGAAGGTCTTGTTTTAAAATGAGATCAACATATTCTTCTGGTGAGTTGTCTAGTGTTACATTCGGTGTGAAAACGCTTTTTAGATGATCCGCAAACAAGTCCGCTTTGTCCTGGCTTGTTCTGGCCCAGCCGTTTTCCTTTTTTATTGGTGTTTTTGGTACGTTAGGTCTGTCACAAGAACGGGTGATTTTCCAGAGCGAGTAGTTGCTGGCTTTAGTAGCAGTTAGAGACTCCAACTTTGTTTGCATTGTTAAGTCATTGGCATTCTCTATAGCTTCCTTCAGTTCTACAATGGCTTTATTAAGGACGGTCTTGTCTTGCGGATGACGGCTCAAATGCCAGACTCTGCGTAGTCTGCGTTTCTCCTGGATCATGATCTTTATTTCCAATGGTACGTTTATGGGCTGGTTCCTATGTTCAATAGTGGGCGTACTTCTCCACGCGGCAACTTGTATGAGATTAGTAAATTGCACTACTGCTGTTTCAATTTCCTCCGCTTCTTTGAGTCTAATATTTAGATTAAGGTTTTCTTCTATGTGTTCCCTGAAGGAGGACCAATCAGTATGCTGTTTGTATAGTACTGTGGGTCTCTCTGCTTCAATTATAGTTGAGCTGATATTAAGTAAGACTGCGGTGTGATCAGATGACCCATCAGCACATGACTCGATCTTCATGTACTGTTTGGAGAGTCCTTTTGTTAGGAAGAAGTCAAGTATGTCCGGAATTCGACTATGATCAGCTGGCCAGTTGGTAGGTTCCGATGGGGCAATTGTACTTAAGTTATTTATATCGACACTCAACTTTAGTTGTCTTCCCCTTGTTGTTATTAGTCTTGAACCCCAATGGACATGTTTGAAATTCCAATCGCCTCCTGCTATGAAGCGGTTGCCTAGACTTAAGAAGTGGGAAAACAGGTCGGAGTCTATTCGATGTTTTGGTGGGCAGTATACAGCAGAAACATTAAAGTATCCACATCTATCTTGTATTGCGACTGTAGTGGCCTGTATTTGCTCGGTTTTGTATTCAGGCAGTAGATGGTGCTTTATTTTGTCCCGAATAATTATAGCTGAACCTGCATGACCTGTACCGTCTGGGTGGTTTGTAGTGTATATCTGGAACCCTTTGATTTTGACATTGGTTTTGTCTGTGCAGTGTGCTTCGGATATTAAGACTATGTCTAGTTTGTGCTCGGCCATTAGTATTTCGAGCTCATCTTTATTGGGTGAGAGTCCATTAATGTTCCAAGTCGCCAGTCTTAGCCCAAGGCCTGTTAGCCTTGTAGTTTGGTTATGAGCGTAGTCATGAGGCTCATTAGAGTACTCATTTGTTGTAGGAAATAAAAAAAATATAAATACATACATATATAAAAAATAATAATAAATACATACATATTATAAATATAAACACCCATGACTGGAGTACAAATATTCGTACTCAGCACACAAATGAATGCAGCGGGACTCGAACCCGCGACCGCTGGCACATCAAGTAGGGTCACTACAAACTGATCCAAACGTGTCGTCAAATATAGACAAATAGTGTAATTACTATGTTGTTCCCTTTTTTTTTCTATTTCTTAACATTTCCTAAGTCTAGTTCGGTTTAATGATATCAACAGACATACATATGTACATACATATTGTATTGTAAAGTAATAAATTAAATCTAAACATGAAATGATACTGGTGACGTAACTAAGGAGTTGAGAATGTTAACGATTGCTGGCGGAATGCCATTCCAAATATAAAATCTCTCCAGAAAACTTTTATTAACCATATGGTTAATAAATATTATATTAATATTTATATTATACTGGAATATTAAAAATTGGTCAAGTGCGAGTGCTTACTTGATTTAAATTTTCTGTTGACATTAATTCTTTTGAATACACTTATCGAGTAGGTATTATTTTGATTATTACTATTAAAAAGTTAAATCGTGATTTAATCAGCTTTTTGAAACTTTTTGTTAAATAAATTATATTTATCTACATACGAAGGTGGGTAAGTAAGTAAGGGAAATAATAATAAAAAAAAATAATGATAAAAAAAAAAAACTCCAATCCTAATTCTAATCTGTGTTCAACTGGCACGCTTTGAAAACATTAACAAGAAAATTGAATTAGTTCCGACAAAGTCGGGGTAGTAATTTGTATGCTATTATTATAATAAGAATTGCATTCTAAAACACTTCAAACTTGTAATAAACGATATTGACTTTGATATCTTCAGATCTTATGACTCAAGATATGATAAGCTTTAGTTTGTTCAGTATTGTTTGCTTTTTACGATACTTTAAATGGCAAGGCACCTAAGTAAATAACGAAACACCATATTATAAATTGGGTGTTTTTGTAGTGGAGACCCTCGATGGGAAAAAGAACTCCGGAATCCGCGTAAGATTATAATTTATTCGGGATACGAAAGCATGTTACAAGTAGGGTTGCCTACCGTACTATAATTGAAGAAATACATAGTACGCAAAAATACTATATTTTCATCATCGAAATCTAACAAACAAATCCTTCATTTTAAAAAGAAGAAAGAAACAGAAGTAGTGTCTCATTAAAAAGGCGAGCTTTCGATTTACATCAATTTAAAAATTGAATGTACTAAAGCATATTATGACACTTTTACTTTAGACAGAAAATTGTGAAGTAATGCAAAAAGTGCAAAAAAATATATAGTTTTTTATAAAAATTAAAAAGTAACAAGTAAAGCTTTGTCAATTTTTTGTTTGTTTTTTCATAAAATACTATTTTTTTTTTGAAGTGTACTATATTTTTATAGCTTATTTAAAAAAATACTATATTTCGTCGAAGAAATGTTGGCAACCCTAAGTGGTATTAGTGCTATATTATTGGTACTATACCGTAAGGCAAGTGGTAATCAAGTTAGAAATGATTCGCACATGAAAATATCAGAGGTGCGAGACCCGGGATGTGAACCCGCTTCACTCGGTTACCCAAGCGACCGCGTTACCACTGGGCTACCACTGCCATAAGTATCTAATATGCAATTGGCTAGTCTCACAATGAGACCAGTCACTGTGGAATATTGTAATTAAAATTGTTATGGTAATAAATAATAAATTACTATTAAGATATATTTAAGTTTATAATTGCAGTATATTTATTACCTTAAGAAGAAAGTTGACTAAGCGTCCTTCCAATTTTTCTCCTTGCTTCGCTGTCTCCACTATATTGTTCAACCAATAGTGAGATCTTTCGATTTTATCCCAGAAGAAGAGATAGCTGTAAATAAAACATAAGCTCATCAGCCGGGCGCGTTCGTTGGCGCAACCCCATGGCTGTTGTTATCTGCTTCGGTAGGCCTACCATCGGAGCGTCATGGTCAAGTGCGTAAATGATCCTGCGACGCCACATTAAGACGGGGGAGGATTTGTTGGGTTTTAGTGGTTAGTACTGGTTTTTCTAGCTGGTGAGTCCCACATAACTACCTATATGTATATAGGTGGTATGCGTAAATGCATTTTCCAACATAAAAAAAATAGGTACTTATCATAACACAGATCTTTTTTCATAATAAAGTTTTATACATTTATTTCATTTTTCTTTGAAATTAGATAGTTTCTACATTTAGGGGTACATTATATAAGGTAAATAATATTATAAAAGTCATACCTTTGTGAGAATTCAAACTCTTCAATACTATATTTTTTCATAAACGGCAATCTCATAACATTGAGAACAGCAAACAACCAACACCTGCCAGTATTTTCTTGATTTGTAACTGGTTTGCCTTCTGAATCAATCTGACAAGAAAAGATAACAAACTGCATTTATTTTTCTATTTTAATATGAATAAATCATAATAATAGGTATGAATTTGTATGAATTTCAAAAAGTAAGGGTATAAAAGTTTTATAAATAAAATTATGTTACCTTAATATTATAAACATGTAGGGAATTATCTGTCTTCCTTTTACTGATAGCTACTTCAAATGGATCAAACCGTGAACATGCATTTTGTGCAAGCTCATTCTTAGGATCAGCATAAAAATTGTTTCTTAAGCTTTCTAATTTTTCTAGACTTAAAGGTTCTGTAAAATTTTAAATTTTTAAACCGTTAAAACAGAATAATGACGAAAGAAAAAAAATATGAGGTTAGCTGTTAGTCTCATTGATATAAATTATTAACAAAAATAATTGTAAAGCAATGTTAATTGTTTTTACAATAGATAATTTAATCATATCTATTGCACATCCTACAAAGAAGATATTGCATATAAATTCATTCATTCCCTAAAGTAAACTACCTAACATATTTAAGTTTTACTAGAATTAGTAATATTATCTACCCTCTCATATATTAGAATATTAGCAAGACACTAGAAATGTGTATTTATATAAATTATGAAGGTGTTTTAGGAGGATTCTCTATATCTTTTTTATTGGAAAATAAATGAATATTTCTACTCACTGGAAGACATAGCTGCGGATAATATTCTTAATCTTAAAAGTGAGCTTGCTTTCAACAAAGCCGATTGTATGGAGTTTATATTCATTTAAGGCAAATAGCCAAATGAACAATATTATTGAACCGGCAAATTCCGGCGATTACGTTATACGTACTGCGGGACAGTGACTGAGAAGGCAATATAATGTAAAATTATTTTAAAATTTAAATGTGTCAATTGCCAACAAAGCAAACGCTATTGGCATATCACATAAAGGAATGAGATAAGCGTACGATGATAAGTCAAATAATTTTGCAATCACCTGTTTTCATTCAGACGTTATTTGACATGTTCAATCACAGTCCACAGATGAGTAATTCAGTACGTCATCCATGTTCAGTACTATTTAGATAAAAAAATATTGGTAATAATGAACATTATACATGTACGTTCAATATTATGTGAACATTATAGTAAATTATTATTATATTATTCTAAAATATAAAATACAACATAAAAATTTCCACATGATTTGTACAATGGCAATAATTTATTTAAAAGGCGGGAATATGAAAAAGTAAGTTTTAAGTGATTTATATTTTAATCATGACATATTTATAAAGTGTAAATCGACTTAATGAACTGAATTCCTTTTTTAGTTTTAAAGTAACCAATAAACATGTATTTAGAACAAAACAATTTAGTAAAGAAGAAAATCAATACTTGTTCTAGCATAGTAGGTAACACTGAGAAGGGGGGAGAAGGGGTGACTTAAAAAAGAAAAGCAAATTACATTCATCTTAAATACTTACATGAGAAATCGTGTTAATAATTAGTTTAAAAAATAATATAGATAAGTGTTTTATAATAAAATGGCTGTGAAGGCATATGAAGATGCGTGTATGAGGGCAGAATTATTCGGCCAACCCAAACCAGATAGAGATGACTTTTTATCAAAACATAAACATTTAGATGTAGTAGAATTTGAAGAAGTGGATATAAAGACTACAGAGGTACTCGTATATCTAGAATAAAGAGTATTAAAAGGCTTAAATATATTTATATAGACAAGTAATTTAAAATTAAAATTTCAATTATACAACATTGAACATACATACATGTAAATAGGTCAAGGTCGCAATTTATTAGTGCTATGCGGTTGTATATGTAACGCTTAGTTTTATATTTAATATAAAATTATTGTATTATAAATAAATTTCATAACATTTTTTTTTCGTACAAATAAAAGTAGTTTTAAAAAAAAGTTTTGTAAGTACATGTTTTGTACTTTCAGAATACAGCGATGCTAAATGATGATTTACAAGGTGTTAGTGGAGGTCTAACTGAACTAAATACTATACTTAATTCAACGCAAACGAAGCTAAACCGCTTAAGGGTAAGATATTTTGTATATGCAAATATTATTAGGGTCACAATATAATATAGATAGTGGCTTGATCCCCTCGTATTAAAGAGAGGCCCGTGCCCAGCAGTTGGACGTTAAAAGTGAATACATACAATATTTGTAGATAGCTAAAAAAATATAGAAAAAACGGGTATAGTAGATAAATACATATTATGTACAATGTACATAATATACGAGTGTTAACTATTTTTAAACTAAAAAATAAAAGTTTTTATAATTAACTTTTTTAAATGAAGTCAGAGAAAGAAATAAACTTCTAAATTTTTCAGGGAGTCTGCGGTAGCGTTACAAATTTCTTTCGCATCAAATTATCATCGAAAGATAATTTATCGTATTCTAGTGAACCAAGTTACATCGGACAAACAAATTACGATAAAGATTATATACCACCAAAAAATACAGAAATTGGCTTTATAAACACGGGTCTTGGTCCCAATGACAACGAGATGACACCTCGCGCGGGAAAATTAAAACAAAACAGCGGTGATATTAATTCTGCATTAGCGGATTTAGAAGCTATGGAAATAGTTGAAAATACCTCGTTATTATGTAAACCAGCGGTTGTAGATCATCGTAAACAAGTTTCATCTCAAGTGAGTAAGTTAGACAACTTGTTAATGCAAGCTGAAAGGGCAGAAGCGTCCTTGAAGAGTCAAAATAGACAAATGCGATCTTTTATACGATAATGCGATTTAGTTGTATCCTTTGAAAATCTTTAATGCCAAAAAGAATATTTTATATTTTAAGTCAAGTAAACATGCTTAGTCTGTACAATTTTTTAGTAATAAAAGAGTAATATTTTTAAAAGAAACTCAAAATATATAAACATAGGTATTTGTTGAAAGTAATCAAATTACTTTCGTTATTTTGCTATTGTAATTTGTATGATTTATTTATTTATATGTGTCAAAATTTTAATGACACAGTTATTATATAATTATTTTTTAGGTTTTTAAGATAATATATTTACTCTAGCATATAGAATAGCAAAGCTGGTGGTTATGAAAATATAGGTTTAGATTTTTCAACTGTGTGATGCGTCGCTGGTGCTTGGTTAAGGTAGATAGGTATATAATATTTAAATATAACAATTAATCAGAAGAGACAATATTACAAAATATATGAAATGCTTAAATTTTTCTCCTCCTTAAGAGGATTGTGAAGCTAAATAAAAAAGTAAATTTTCATACAAAAAGCGATAAAGTTTTTCCCCCTATAGTTATAACATAGTCTAATTTTCATAATTTTTGGAAATATTGTAGATATAATGAAAAACTAGGTCCGTACCTTTTTATTTTAAAGAAATATTGCGTATGATAGAAGTTATTAGCATCTAAATATCTGTATTTTTGACTTAAAAACTTACTCGAGCGTTTTTTATTTTTCTTTAATTAAACTAAACTGAATTACTAAAAAAGGAAAACGTACATACCTAGATTAAGGTGTACTGAATCTTAGGAGACCAGAATTGTCTCATTTCATAAATGTTTAAGGGGGTAAAAACGTTATCCGCCCGAAACAATATTTCAAACAGGAAATGTAGGTACCTAATTGCCTCTAAGATTTGCAACTCTCTCTATCGCACCATAAGGGTTGGCAAAGCGAGCGGTATGAAACAGATAGCATTTTTTTTTAAAACCTACTCGCGCCCCATATCGACACTTCACAATGACTTAGAATGAGAAATTGTAATCAATACGAATAAAAATAATACTCATAGAATTAGACAAGTCCATAGTATTTATTTTTACTTAGCTTTATTTTGAACAGAGAATCGCAAATATTTAATTTACATGATATACAATTTTTAATATATTACTTCAGGCTTTTCAAAAATGTTAGTAATTGATTAAGCAAAAATATTTATGAACACATATAATTATAATTCTAATACTTCTCACCGTTAAAATTGATATATGTATTTGTAGCATTGTGATAATATCACTCTTTCTGTATTTTAGAACTTCAATAATAAAATAAATAATATACTTAAATAAAGAGATTTTGATTTTAAATTATTATCTTTATTACTTTTTATTATTATATTTTATTTTATATTTATATATTACTTTATTCTTCATAATGTATTAAAGTCCTTATTTTAAACACAATTTACAAGCATATTATTCAAAATCTCATCCAGATCTAAAGAAAGTTTGAATAAACAAGGAAATTTTGTTGAATCTTCCTGCAAGTAAGATCAAAGAGTGATTATTATTCGACATTGGCTAGTCACACGGAACAAGGGCAAACAAAAACGAGACTATTTCAACCATGAAATGGTTTGTTATATAAATGATTACTCTACCATGAATCAATATCGTATAGTTAAGCCGTCGACATGATACTTCTATTCATTATCTCACAACTTGCAGTCGCTATAATAGCTAATTCGGTTCATAAGTATCCTTACGTGTTTCTTCTTGATGTCGGGAATGAAGAAATAGAGAATTTAAATACAGAACAAATAAGACTCACTATATCAGGTGGCTCTTTAGCGATAAAGTATCCTGCTACTGGAGAAGGAGATACTATTAGGCATGTGAGAGTAAGTGGAATAGATTTCGGCACAAATCTTAAAGCAAGTATTGTCCAAGGTGGTCCTGGATACAAATACGTCGTGTTAGTATTCGTAGGTAATCCAGGTGTTTCATACGATGCTGTTGTGACACTACAAACTGTATCAAACGTCGATGGTTCTTCTAATATGAATTCCGATACAGAAAATCAAAGTTCAGAGGATTCTAATGATAGTGCCGAAGAATTGGATAGTAGTACCCAACAAAAAAGTACGTATTCAGAGAATGCACTTATAACGCAGTCAAGTTCAAATGCCTATAAGTATATTAATAGCGGACACTCTGATGTCAACGACAATGATAATGACAAAGGTGATGAAACGCAGAATAATGATGAAGAGGAAGGTGACGATGAAGATGGTAAAGATCAAAGCAATCAAGATTATAGTGATGACGATATTCAAAGTGACACTTATTTAGAGGGTGATAATTCTGAAAATACAGCAGAAATTACACCATTAGAAACTCAAAATAATGAACGATATGGAAAATACGAAGCTTTTAAACCTCTGATCATTGGCGGTGTAAGGTTTTATCCTCAAGCCGCCATTTACTCTCAAGACGGATATAGTAAGCCAATATATGATCAAGAAAATCATATTAATGATGAAGAAAATGAACAAGTCAATGATAATATAAATGACATAGATTATAAAGACAGCAACAATAATTTAAGTTCTGACTATGTATCACCTGTTGAGTACTAAAGTTAAATTGTATGACTTTAATTTATTACTTGTTATTAAATGTGTATTTATTTATCATAATAAAATACCTATATAAAATGTTTAAGCTATATATTTATATATATTTATTTGAAAATACATACTTTATTTCGAAAAAAAATATGCTGACAAGTGAATTTAAGTACTTAAAAGGTACACTGATTTCATAACCACTTTGACTGTAAGGACATTTGACGTGAAGCGGACAACAAAAAAAAGGTCTGACATTCGTTCATATTAGGCATATTTGTACCTCTAGGCCTTTAGGGGATATTATTGAAGTGAATACTTTTATAGGCAGGTAATTCATGTATGTAAGTCGTCATCGATATGGTCACGTGCCGTGTTAGCGCTAACGCTCAGAGTGCTGATAGATGTCAAAATCAGATAAATGTAAACAGTTTTAATTTACAAATTTTAATTTAAGATCAAACAATTGAATATTCAAAAATAATAACTATTTAGTTTTCACTTCTTTGTCGTTTGTGCACGCTAATCTCAGAAACGGCTTATCCGATTTAGATGCAGTTTCCACTAATATATTGTGGTAAGCTTCACTTAACATTTACTTCTTATTTCATGTCAATCAGTTCATAAATAAAAAAGTTATGCTAATTTAAAGAACCACGTCGAACATTTGTTAAATTATATATGTATGTATATCTATCTATTCTTTTTCTGTTCAGTAGCATTGACTGAAACTTTACTAAACTTCATAATAATTTAAAATTTAAAAATTATGATTAATTTAAAATCTATATTACTTATATATACATAGTGTATGTATGTATGTGTTTAACTGGCAGTGGTAGCCCAGACATATCACTTGGGATACCAAGTAAAATGGGTTCAAACCCGAGTATCTCTAAAATTCTACGTTTTATCCCCGAAAATGTACGGTTCCCAGAGGACACACTTATTTTCGTTCAAGGCTTTTGTAGAGGCGAACCCTAGCGAAGCGAGGGTGAGCAGGTAGTGAAATAATATATACATAGTTTTTGTCTGTAGTTTTGGTCTTGTGGTAAGTAAATCCATAAAAAAATAGGTTATTGTTTAATCCAGGATATAAGTAGGTTACACCATGATGATGTAACAAACATACATTTACAAACTTTCAAACTACGTGACTAGCCAGCTCTCCTGCCCTGCATAAATTATATGTATATCGTAACTCGTAAGCATACCAGCTTGGGCCTTTTGACTCGGTCCAAAGGAGAGCTGTGAGAATTGTCGACGATCCAATACTCACAAGCGATATAGAGCCCTTAAGTCTAAGGAGAGATTTTGCGTCCTTATGTGTGCTCTATCGCCTTTATAATGGGTTGTGTTCCGAAGAATTGTTTGAAATGATGCCCACGGCCACTTTTTATCATCGCACCGCTCGCCATCGACAGGGAGTTCATGCCCACACACTGCATCCCAAATGGTCCCGTACAGTTCGTTTTCAGAGAAGTTTCCTCCCACGGACCATCCCGCTGTGGAATGAACTCCCTGCCGAGGTTTTCCCAGAGGGCTACAGTATGGGGTCCTTTAAAAGGGGAGTAAATAGGTTTCTGAAGGGTCGGCAACGCGCATGTGATGCCCTTGGTGTTGCAGGCGTCCATAGGCTACGGTAACCGCTTACCATCAGGCGGGCCGTATGCTTGTTTGCCACCGTCGTGGTATAAAAAAAAAAAAAAAAAATCTTCGTATACCACATGATTACTAATGTACTACAAAACGATATGATAAAAAATATTGCTTTCACTTTGTACTAAGCCATCCCTTTAAAAATCCTTTGTTAACTCTTACTTTTGTTAATTTTTCATCCCACTAGTTCCAGTGACTTACAGACTAAGTAAATTAGATGAAATAAAACAGGAGGAGAAGGTATTTATTTATAAAGGAACTAGCGACTCACCCTCGCTCCGCTCGGGTTCGTCCCTACTTACGTTTTCACGTTTAGTATAGATTTCTCAGAGATAAGATATTTTCCCGCGGTAAAAAGTATCCTATATGTTGATCCGGATAACCAGTTATGACCATACCAAATTTCATCAAAATCTCTCCAATGGTTTTTCTGTGATGCAGTAATAGACAGACAGACAAACAGACAAATATTCTAAAAACTATAAATTCGGCCTCTGTATCGATAATTATAAATAATAATGTATATTTCAATAAGATTTTCTAAAAAAATAATTAATGTACTGATTCGACTTAGTTACAATTTTATTATAAGTATGTATAGAAGTAATGAAACTTGCAAGTGAGTTGAAAGGGTGGTAGGACTCTGTCAAGCCTGAGGAGTCCGACTGGATGGGTACCACCCCCTTATCTATTTCTGCCGCCAAGCAACAATGATTGCATTGTTGTGTTCCGGTTTGAAGGATAAGGTAGCCAGCGCAATTACAGGCAAGAGGCGTAACATCTTAGTCCTCACAGTGATAACGTTCCGGCGGTTCTGCAATTTTGTTACATAAAACTTAACTGCATGAACCGTAGGTGTTATGGGCGACAGGTATCGCTCTCCATCAGGTGGATTGTCTGCTCGTTTATCACTGAATACCATAAAAAAAAGGGAAGTACACTTACCTACCTCTCTAATATGAAAATAAAATGTGACACAGTTTTGAAAATCTTATTATTATAAGTTTTCTACACACAAATAAATCACAAACAATTTTTTTTACGTTTATTTGCAAAAAGTTAAATGATAAAATTATAACTATCTGTTATGTCTCCATATGACCGCGCGTAGGCGTACACGTGTTGAATGACAGACCCGATCTCCAAATGGCTTTAAGTTTAGCTTCCACGTGAATAATGTTTGTCGTCTCAAGGTTTCTTTAAATTAGAAGACGAATTAGATTGATTATTAACGTCCTTCAGCTCTGCATGAGGGCTCAGGGCTGCAATTTGGAATAATTTCGTACATACAATTAACTATACACGTTCTCATTTCTTCTTTAAAATAAATAAATAAATTTATTTTGCAACAAGAAAATCTTGAAGTGCTCTGTAAGACGAGAATGACATTTATTTTTGAAGTGAATGCGATTCTGTCTACTCCTGCTTATATATACATAGGTTAGACCATTACTACGGTAGGCGGCCATCAAATATAGGATTTCAGTGACAAACATTTATGTATCTACACAATATTTAATAATAAATTAATCTCTTATTAAGGATACACATTTATTTTTCCTAAAAGGTAAAGTCTAAAGGAAAATATGGTTTTACCAGCACGTGTCTGAAATATACATATATACGTAATAGACGCTGCAACCTTTGATGCATTAGGAAATTCCAATCATAGCGGCCCCAATACACCACAGCGATCGAAACTTTTGATAGCTACGGTGTCAATTAAAATTAGAGCAACGGTATATGAAAACATGAATATGTTTTAAAATAAATTGATATTGAAATTACGTTAAAAGTAATGTGGTAGCCTTTAAGTAGAACAACCTTTACCATTTGTAAAATTTAGATATGTTGTTTTTGAATGATTTAAGTGTATGTTCTGTTGGTTACCCTAAATAAATAAAGTAACAAAGGTAAGAGTGAAAGAAAAACAGTAATGTAAATTTCAGTTGTATCATTAAAAATAAAGGTTAAAGCGTCTAAGAAAATAATGCAGTATTCAATAGCCCCCGCAACATTATAATAGATACTTAATGAAGGCCATATTTTTCTCTGCATCTGCAGTCTTGTTTCTTTATGTAAAAGGCATATTTTTTGTCCTCTGTTTCTGCCGAATTGCATTCGAAAAGAGCGTTATTATAATCGAACGAAGCTGCTCGAAGTAGCCATTTGTAATTCTAGTCTGAGACATTGCAACGATTTTTCTAACGTTTTCAAAATACACTATAACTTTAATATTTATATTTTAAATATAAACATGTAAGGAATTTAATATGCCTAACATCCGTTATGAAGCTTAAGATATGAACCAAAGTATTCATAAACTTTGTTTAATTAACAGTAGAGAACAGTACTGTGACTTATTTATGAATTCTTAAACGTGGTAATGACGAAAATTGATGACTCCTTTGCTTTCAAAATTGATAAGATAGATTAAGACTTTTATATCATCAGGTCACTCCAACAAAATAGCCTTAAATTACGTCTTTAGATAAATAAAAAAAAAATAAAAATAAACAAGTGATCGGACGCTAACACTTAGTATTTATTTGTAGGTATATCATCATCAGGAAAATATAAGACTATAAAAATGTTAATTTAATTCTGCTTACTGAATAGACATATAAGTTAGGCTCTGCAGGATGATTATGTTCGTTTCGCATTGACGATATCACATTATCTCTAAAGCGTTAAGCAAAGAAATTTGAAAATTGCATAAGTTCAACTATGGAGAAATTAACTGTTTAAATCAAGAGCTGTCCCCTCATCTAAAGTGCAGAGAATGTACATACATATATTTTTGACGTCGACGGTTAACGGTCAATAGAATTTCAGATTCGACGTTTCGAGGCAAACATGTCGCCGTTCCATAATTCTAATTTTGAAGGCCCGTGAAATATTAACTTCAGATGCGTTGGATATGTCCCGTCCTGATTGCATTTTATACATTATGTATTCAGATGATCTTTCGCGAGACTTGAGTAGGTATTTTTAACAGCTAGTATATAGTAACATATAGTTATATGCTATCACAAAAAATAAATTATATTCTAAACTAGCGATTCACGCTCGCTTCGCTCGCGTTTGTAGGTACGCTTTCAAGGTTAGCTATGTTTATACATAAATAGTAGCTTGCTACTTTTAAGATATTCATTTAAATTATATAGCGATTTACGTTACGTACGTACGTTATTGCGTACGCCGTACGCGGAATTTGTTCACAATTTCATGAATTTTAATTTTTGCAAAGTAGCCTTTTCAAAGTAGCCTAAGTTACTCCTTATAACAGCAGCTATCTGCCAGTGAAAGTTCCGTAAAAATCGGTCCAGAATATTACAAACAGACACTCCAATTTTATTTATCTGTATAGATGTGAATAATAATAGTGAGAATAAAAATTGCTAAGTAAATGTAAATATAAAAAATGTCACACTAGCTTCTTTCTAGTCGTAGGCATGAGAGCCGGAAGAGGGGGGTGCAAGGGGATGGGGTAACATCCATGTATTGGAGTAAATATATAGAAAAAGTTAAAGATATATTATTGTATTAGAAAAATCCTTGTTTAAATTTAGATATCTGGCGAAAAAAGATGATAAATAAGAAATGAATAAAAATTATAAAGTTAATCATTCAAAGTTTAATGTGAAGAAGCAGATGTATCCGTCTGGAAATAATTCTGCCGCCGACCATGGGCGTGGGATCAGACGAGTAGAACCTATGTGATAGGTGCATCGATAATAAGGCGGTAAGGTAATTTCAATTACATTTGAAGTGAAACTTCGTTAGAGCTGTGATTTGAAACTCGATGAAACGAAAATGCGACACAACACATGAATATATAGGATTAGGTCGGCGAGAGAACGAGATAGAATACATTGCCATGTTGCCATGGTAACCGTTGTTATTGTCTGACAAATAATATTATAAGCCACAGAATAAAGAACATTGAACATTAAATAACATTATACTCTTTCAGTATAATAATATGATATTCTATAAATATATGATTGTAATATGCCTAATATACCTTATTTAATTAGTGATTTGTTTTAATTTAATCGCGATATTTGGCAAAGAAGTTTTTTTTCAACCGCGCGTAAAGTTTACACGCACCCATTTTTTTCGTAATAAAAACAATACATTGACACAAATTTTCACATTTTTAAGTGTCATAAAAGTTTTAAATAAGTTCAAGCTCTCTTTTATTGTTTTATTTTTTTCAGGCTGAAAGATATCTGATAATAATGGTAATTATTTCCATTGTCTTTTCAGTTTTACTTTATAAAAGTTTTTGTATATATAAACTTATTTGTGATATAAAATTAAATTATCTATAGGTACTAACTAAGAATACCTATAAACCTATGTTTATAATTATTTTAAGTACAAACTTGCGTTTCGGGAAGCTGCTAGATTGTTTCTGATTTGGTATTATTATAATTACTTTTTTCCACAACATTATCTTTAATATATTCTAAATTATTTAATACATAATATCTACGTATATTACATACTAAATTCCAATATATTTAAAATATTCGGACATTTATACGACAAATAAACATACTGTTTACCATCTTCTACATAAACAACTGCTGGACACTACATATTTAGCACAAAAACGGTCTCCGATTGAAATTTAGATGCCATGTCGAAAATAGAACGAACGCTCAGAGACCGCTACCGAATAAGTAGTTCACGTATTACCGTTAAATTTAAATGGGATATGCAAAAGAATTTAGAACTTAGCTCAAAAATCATTTCCTACGTTTTAATGTAGTACAAAAGACATTTCACAAACAAATATTTGGCAGCCTTATTGGTAGTACTTATTATAGTTATTTTTCACAATACAATGTTTTATATTATCAATTTGTAATCTGTTTTTTTTTTATGTAAAGCACACTTACAATTAGAGAGCCCACTTTTTTTTTAATTCTATCTTTTTATCTACTATATTTATTCAAAATACAATCTCAATCATCTATTATTTAAATCAATTTCTCATTTACATCTAATTATTTACCGAGTAGGTTAAAATAGAGTGTACCTAAATCTGTAGAAATATTAATTATCTTCAATTTTTGCACACTTTCCTAATAGAGAAATGATCTTTTATTGTGTTACAGATTTTTTTTAATCAATTATTATACATTTTACTACCCATCCCTTAAGAAGCGAAAACATTGTAGATATCTTCTCGATTTCTTTACTAGTAAAGAACCGCAGCTGAATAAGTAGATCACGTAACTGTGAAACGGGATTTTAATAATTGTCTAAATAATTCTCCGTGTTCTAGCTGGTGACAATATGAATTATTTACTCGTATATTAGCAAATTTTGCTTTGTATTTAATTTCTTGGTTTACAGACTACCAGATGCTAAAACAAGTTGACATTTTGCTATCGATATCGCTAAACTATAACTAAAAAATCGGTCAAGTGCGAATCGGACTCATACACGAAGGGTTGGGTACTACAAATGATTTTTTTTATTTGCTATAGAAATAAAAATACACACTCTGTGAAAATTTCAACTCTATACCCATTACGGTTTATGAGATACGGAAGGACGAGCGGACAGCGGATATATGTAATTTGCTCATAACATAAGTATGCGTATTTAATATTTATTATTTTCTCATAGATATAGGTTACCATAGATCCCAGACTCAGGAATATTATAGACAGAGTGTTATTGAACTAAACAAAAAGCCAAGCAATAATATTTTAAAACAATATAATATATTAAAATAGTTTACAAATGATAATTTGTATAATGAGTGATAAGTAAATAAATGTTATTAAATAAAAATAGCTAAAGGATATTTTATTGTAATAAAGAAAAAAAAAACTTAAATAAACTGATAGTACCTATGCTGTCTCTCTTTCAAGGGGTTTGGAACTACTGTTTAATATGTGTCGTATTATTTTTATCATTCATATTTTATTCACAAAAAATGTATATTAGTGAAACAAACATTAAAGAAAGTAAACGATATGTATGGTAAAAGCGAGAATAGTAGCAAAAATAGCAACTCACGCTATTTTTGACTTTGACGTTTATTACAATACTAGCAGAATCCGCGGCTTCGCTCACGTTAAAACTACCAAAAAAGCTCCAAAAAGGTTGGTTTCATACAAATTTTTATGCCCATTTTTACCCCCTTATGGGAAGATTTTCGAAAAATGCTAAAACACGTATTTATTAAATAGAGTGGAAAAACAATAATACCAAATTTCAAGTAATTCCGATCATAAATATTTTTTTAGGTTTTTTAGGTGTTTTTCCGTGGGAATTAGATAATCTCCCGCGGTAGCTTATGTCACTTTCCAGCCCTCCAACTCTCTCCACACAAAAAAATCGCCAATCCGTCACTATATTTCGACGTGAAAGAAGGAGAATCAAACAAATAAAGAAACAAACAGACACACATTCACATTGATTATAAAATTAGTATGGATAGCCATAAATACGTAGACAACTATAATAATCAGGTAGGTATTACGATTAAAGTAAATATTTTTTTTATTCATTAAGGATATAATTTGAAATCAGATCAATAATCTTTTAAATTGCTATGTCATCTACTTTTTACACATTAAATAAACTAGTACCTGGGCGACCGAGCTTCGCTCGGAGTTCTTGAAAGATTGTATATTTTACATTAAGTGACTAAGTGTTACTGAGAAAGTTGTATAGATGTCGCGAAAAGAACAATTTTCTTTTTAATTTGGCTTAAAAATAATTTTACATTAAGTGACTAAGTGTTACTGAGACAGTTGTATAGATGTCGCGATTAAATTTTGCGTAGAATAATACATAAGAAAAACGCATGAAAACTCGAAAACACGCGTTTTCCCAATCATGTGACTTATCTAGATCAATTTTTCGCCCCCGAAAGCCCCCATATACCAAATTTCAGCAAAATCGTTAGAGCCGTTTCCGAGATCGCTGGTATAAATAAATAAATAAATAAATAAACAAAGATATAAATATACAAGAATTGCTCGTTTAAATATATAAGATATAAATATAATTTTAAAATATAAAAATCATCACATCAAATCGAATCTTTGATGAAACTCTCTAGTTTTTAAACTTGTTTACATACACTATTATTGATATATACCTGCAGATAGAATATCCATCTGCAGGTATCAATTCAAAGTCCGTTATGCATCTAACACGGTTTTTCTCCGCCATGACTGCTGTTTATGTGGACTATATTTTGAAAAAACAAAGGTTAAAGAAATTCAGTATTCTTTAAGAGAAATAAATACAAGGAAAAAACAGCAACTATCTCGTTCTGTATTATTTTGTAAAAAAAAAATCTCTGTAGATACCAACTTATATTTTCTTTTTTTTTTATAATTATAATATGTATGCATACATATTGATTACTTTCTTATACGTTGCAGCTTGTTTTTGTTTCTCTGTTTTCGAATGGTGTTTCTGTTTTACACACGACACGACACTGTGTAGTGACCCTAATTGCTGAGCCAGAGGTTGCGGGTTCGAGTCCCGCTGGGGGCATTCATTTGTGTGATGAGCACGAATGTTTGTACTCCAGTCATGGGTGTTTTATATTTATAATATGTATGTATTTAAAGTTATATATATGTAGTGTATCAACTATCCGGTATCCATAAAACAAGCCTTGTAACTTACCATTGAACTAGAAGGTGCCATGTGTTATTGTCCCAACATATTTATTTATTTAATTAATCTAATAAAAAAATAAACAAGCCTTTTCCACCAGATAGCGTGACGAGTATAGGACAGTAAATAATGTCAAACAAAGCTGTAAAACAAATGTGTATGCGACACTTACAGTTCTTTATGAAAAGTTTTTTTTTTTTTTTTTTTTTTTTTTTATGGTATTCAGTGATAAACGAGCAGACAGTCCACCTGATGGAAAGCGATACCTGTCGCCCATAACACCTACGGTTCATGCGTTAAGTTTTATGTAACAAAACTGCAGAACCGCCGGTGCGTTATCACTGTGAGGATTAAGATGTTATGCCTCTTGCCTGTAATTGCGCTGGCTACCTTATCCTTCAAACCGGAACACAACAATGCAATCATTGTTGCTTGGCGGCAGAAATAGATAAGGGGGTGGTACCCATCCAGTCGGACTCCTCAGGCTTGACAGAGTCCTACCACCGATGAAGTTTGAAAGAAAATAGTAAGTCCTTTTAATTATTTTTTGTTGTCTTACTTGCACCTATTAATTATAGGTTCATATATAAACATGCTCAAGAGAATAAGATTTTTAGAGTTAAGCATAATTTAATATTAGTTTTTATATCAAAAAAATTTTTTTTCAATTAGAATCACTATACAAAGTAGGTATTTAGGTCTGAAGTTGGTCCTCGTAAGGGGTATGCCTATATCTGTTTCAGGTTGCGCGTCGGGAACCGTCGCCTGAATGCCATATGGTGCGTCCGTGGACACCTCGCACCTCATTCGCGCCACTCCCCAGCGCCATGCCCTAATGGGTGGAGACCTTTCGTTGCAAAGCGTGGTGGGGGCCATGCTTCGAGATGCGAGGTCCTGGTCGGTGATGGTTTCCTTCTGTGAGACCGTTATCTCACTCAAGGAGATGGCGGAGAGGGAAAGTGAGGCTAACGCCTTTGCAGATCCTTTTCGTCGCCACCAGCTAGGGGAGAGGAGGCACCGGTATGTGCATCTTCTCGCACCATCCTAGAGGAGCTACTGCGGGGTCTCTCTCGTTGACTCTCATGCACGTCATCAGGGCGGTCGGGATGCTTTGTGAATGGAAGGCATCCTGATTTAGGCGAGGTTGGCCCGCGTGATTCAGGCTGTTCTCAGGGGTGTTGTAGTATGTGCGCAAGCGACCCTGCAATGCCCCATTGCACTGCGGCGTCGGGTTCCGCTGTGGGTTCTAGTAAGTAGGAGTCTCACAGTATCCTGCCCGTTGACGACCGGCAGGTCTCCGGGATGATAGGTTTCCCCAGCGTAAACAAAAAAAGAAAAATGCCCATACTGGTGTAATTAGCTATTGGTAAAGACAACATTATAGAACAAAAAGTTTTTCATGATTAGGTACCTATATTATCTTTTAATGATGCTATTGTCAATAAATAACAAGATAATTATCCCGAATCTTCAATATTATTTCATACTAGCTTCTCATCCTCGCTTCGCTCGGGTTTACCTCTGGAAAAACAAAAACCAATCTATCCTACGGGAGCCGTAATTTTTCCAGGATAAAAAGTAACCTTTATGCTATTCCAGACTATCCGTCCAGCCGTTCTGGCGTGAAAGAGTAACAAACCTACCTCACGGGAACCGTTCATTTTTTCGGGATAAAAAGTAGGTTAATTTATCAGTCTAATGTAATATAGTAACTTTAGTATGTACAAAAAGTAATTTTCAAGAGAAAAGACTTCATTCTAACATAGATACGAGTACATAAAACTTTACCTCCCACTTCTAACGTTCCTTCATTAGTATTTGGTGGTAATATTTACAAAACTACCCATTACTACGGCTATAAGAAAACCGAACTGCAGTTAACCTGAAATGAGGCTACCAAATGTCAAGGACCTCGTAAAACACACTTGCTTAGATGAAATTTTTCGCAAAACAGTATTGTTGTGAATTACGAGTAAACCTTACGAATATTTAGTGATGTACATGAAATTATAAGTCGTACTTGATCAAATATTAGGTTATATAAAAAACTACGTAGGTACCTACGGGAAAAAGGTAACAATTTATTATTTATTATCTATATTTTCATTTATTATCTATATATAATATTATAAATGTGAAAGTTTGTGAGTAGGATGTATGGATGTATGTTTGTTACTCTTTCAGGCCAGAAAAGCTGAACGGATCTGGATGAATTGGCACAGAGATAGATTATGGTTTGGAATAACACATAGGCTACTTTTTATTCCAGAAAAATGTACGATTCCCGTGGGGTTGGTTTGTTTTAGTTTTTCTAGAGGCGAACCCGAGCGAAGCGAGACTGAGCCCCTAGTACTTCATATAATTTCTTTTCAACTATAAAACATGCGACTTTTATTTAAAAGTTCCACTCTTATGGTTGGAATTTTTTGTAAGTAAAAATCATAAAAGTCAATTCACAAAATGAGTTTATATAGATATCTATTAAGTCTTTAAGATTTTGATTTTAATAGGAAAATAAAGTTCTATATGGATTTTTGCTTTTTAAGCCATAATAAGTGTTCCTCATTTAACGTTGCTAGAAGGAGCTGTTACAGTACTATTGCATACTGATGAATTGTTTTCCTCTGTAAATATAACTTTATGAAAATTATAAAATACACAACCATATTAACTTTGATGCAATGGGAAGTTTTCGAAACGAATATTGAAACTCTAAATATAGGATAATTAATCAAGGCAAGGTATGTAATTGTTTTGCTCCCATCTGTACAGTATACAATCTGCACTGAGTCAGAATTTATAATTAATGATTAAACGAACTTACCTGTACGTGAAGTTCTATCATAATTATACGAGCGCCGAGTCCGAAGAGATTAGTAACTTAGATATTATTTACACTTGTAGTTACGCATAGATGTCACCACTCCTGCACTAAGTTGAGAGATATATTTTTTTTTTTTTTTTTTACCGTCATTGCTTTTTCCCTTTTGTGGGTACTTCGTTCAGTTACGCCTTCGAACGAGTATCGCCAGTCATTTCGTTTAGAGTAAAAGATCCTTTAGTTCATTGATTTATTTCCGTGACATAATATTTGTAAAATATTTAGGGGCATATAACTGGGTGGGTGGGATTACTAATCTCTTCGGACTCGGCGCTCGTATAATTATGATAGAACTTCACGTACAGGTAAGTTCGTTTAATCATTAATTATACTCGCGCCTCGTCCTCGAGATTAGTAACTTAGATATTATTTACACTTGTAGACTTTGAGAGTACTTGTAGATGATAAAACACCTATTGCGGAAATATCAATGACCAATAATGTTTATAAATATCACTTTTAATTATCTCTTGATACAATCAATAAACATAACTACGTCCAAGAAGTATAACTACTTGGACTAATAAATTCTTAAGTAACAATTACACAGTGCACAATCGAATAATTTGAAGATATATCAAAATGTATATAACCATATTATTATTATCGCTTTTGCTAAAGTAGTATTATCGTTATGAATAAAATTAATTGAATTCTGATAGTTGCAAAAGTTGTCAAAATCCTGATGTTTTACGGATAGTGTAAACTTAGCTGAGAGTGAGCGCGCGCGCGCGAAGACACTGCTTATGATGTAGGCGCTGAATGTGCTCTATCTAGCGACTATGAGTTTTCGGTCCTACTGGTCTATAAAGCCTTTTAATTCCAAAAAATAAATTATCTGATGTTTTTAATTGTGAGATGCATTCTAAATAACAGAGTAAAGTAGTAAGTAGCTGGGCAAATTGCTGTCTATTATAAAAAGAAGGGGATGTATAATTGTTATAATCCTGGTCTAGAGGTCTTTAAAATATCAGGCATTTTACTTGTGATACGCTGAGAAAAGTCTTAGTTATACTGACCTTTGAAAGAGCCTGAACTCTGTGTGGTCGAAAGCGCAAGAAGTGTAAAATATATAATGGTCTTATTTGATTGTCTATCTAAGGATTTCGACATTAGGATAGTTTGAAATCAATCCGTTCAATACAGGGTCAGTGTCCCAGGCAACGTCACATTTAGGTCTGGGCTAATTTAATCTAAATATAACCTTAAGAAGTTTTTCTTTTTAATCTATCATCTCCTAAGAGTTCCGGCCCCAATACTAGAGAAAGAGTAGTTCTGTAAGAATTGAGCGTACCATCATGACAACCTCTACTAAAGAGTTGAACCTAAAAGAGAATTACAATGATTACAGAGTAAGCATCTACCGAATTCATTTTACAGAAATCTCACTATTTCCTCAAGTAAAAATCGTATTGTTTCATAAATTTAGGTAGCAATGATGCTGGGTTATACCATGCGATGATTCCGGTACCATTCATCTTGAAAATGCGTTCTGGATAATATGCTGGATATGATAATAAGGATATGGATATAATAATCGTGTCCTGTATCCGACAAGAGTTAAAATAGGGTAATAAGGCATGGCTTACCCCTAAAGGGTAAATGTTAAAGCTTAGAACAAGAAGAGATCTAAACACCGCGTACCCTGGCTGCATCGGCCAAAATGGCACTAGCATGATAGACTGACTATAATTGTCTCGCTAAGTATCACTAAGAAAGTGGAAATGTAAACAAAACCGTAATCTGACCAAGAAACTGTTAATGAATCTGCAATGAATTCGATGCCAAGAAATGTATCTGGCACATTTGTTATTGATGCAACTAGCGAACAAATCAATCTTTAGAGAACCAGTTGTGGGTATCAAAGGCCCCATCGGAGAATTCATATTCAATGTCTGAGTGAGTTCTTCGTTATTCTAAATCTGCAATTGAATAGTTACTAAAACAAAAAACCTCTTGCTGTCGCACGAGTTCTAAATACCACGAGCTACTAACGTGAAGGGAGACTATTGTTTACCCGTATATCTTATTTATATAAGCTACTGATGTTGAATTATCATTACTTAATATCTGGCAATAGATTTTTTTTTTTGCAACACTTTTAAAACAATAAATGCAGTAAACATCTCTAAATAATTAATGTGCAGTTGTCGTTTAGTATTTGACCATTGTACGTCACCCCCTCGTTGAGGCGTCAGAAAATATTTCAACTTGATAGACATCGATTCTTACTTGATGTATATTATGTTCTATATTATCTGCTCAGTACTCACCAGTTAAAATTAGGCGGAAGCGAAACTTGTTATAATCGTCATGATCTACCAAGTTGACTTTACATCTTTCTATTTCTTTAGAATGTAGCCATCTGTATTCGATGGCTGGACAAGCGGATACTAATAAGTGCAATAAGTGACAAAGGTCCTAGTTTTACAACGCTTTCATTTTGAAAATATTTCAAGTTGTGCTTTAATTCGTAATCTTTTATCTTGGTAAACTAATCTGAAACAATATAAAGTTCTATAATCCTGCCTAAGAATTTACATTGAACTGAAGGTACAAGTGTACTACTTTCTGTATTAACTATATTAAGAAATCAAGTAAAGTTAACATAAACCATACAATAATTAATATAGATATAATATTTCAGTTTATTAGAAATTTCTCACATTAATATCCAAATAATACCCAAATATCTAAGTAGACAGTGGAAAAAAATGGCCTGCAGAGCGAAATAGCGTAGCTAAAGGTCTACATATTTTTGTAAACATTTATGGGGTAATACTCATACGAGATAGCAATACATTAAATTGTAAATATATTTTACCTTCAAAAAAGGCCCTTAAGTATTTACGGTTTTTTACATGGTAATAAAAATGCGTATTTGAGATCAATTGATCCTTTTTGACCATTATAACAAACAATTCTTAACGCTGTTCCTAAATACCCTAATTTGAAATAATCTGATCTAATAAGTCGGTTAAGATCCTTAAAATTTAAGATAAACTCCATCTTGCTTTGGTTTTGGTACTAGAAAAATACTAGACATAAATTAATTTTCACATGGAAAACTCTTTCTGATTCTGGAGGATTCTGATATGGTACCTAGTTTTAATAAGTTATTAATAGACTTTAAATAAGGTAGTCTATAATAAACTATATACGATGGTTTGATCATTTGTAATTAAAGCATATTGATGATAAAATTTAAATAAATGGCTTACGTATTTTACTGAACTAAAAGCTGCGACGGGAATACCTACGTCGATTACTGGTTTTGCGATTACCACTTCGATTAGCGCGCATGCGCTGGCTGGTAATAAGTTTGTTGTGGGAGATACTGAGCTCGCGACCTGCGGGCTCGCGGCTCCTTTGCGCTGGTGGTGCTGACTCTAAGGGCTGCCTGCGCGCTTGGGGAATAGCCTTGCGACCTCATGTCCCTGAAGATGGTTCCTTAAAATTCGTATTTGTAGACTAGCTGCTGAATACAGCCTTCAGTCCTAACCCTGATTCATTTACAGCTCTAGCTGATTTTAACGTCTTAGCTAAATTTTCACTGAATAGAAATGTGTCTATCTGACGTTTTTAAGATGATCCTTAAAATCATTTTTGAATGAAATTTCTTCGTACAGTTCTTTGACAGAATATGCATATTGTAAATTACATAAAATTCTCGTCCCACTGTTGGGCACGGGCCTCCTTTCAATACAACGGGGATCAGGCCACCACGCTGGTAAAGTGCGGGTAGAAAATTCTACTTGTATTAATTTTTGCAACTGATCGTTACTTATTTTGCCCAAATTTGTCTCTGTATTATCTATGTTACATTGTTAATATGCAATAAAGAATATATTTTGTTTTTGAATTTATTTGACAATTTATTATCTCAGTTAAGGAAGCAATTGCACTATGAATATAATATACCTATATTTTTTTTTTTTCTATTTTTTATAGACATTTGCTTTTGTTTATTTTAATGCCCTTATCGCGTTTAATTGCGTAATCAATAATAGCCACTTTCATTTCAACAAAATTTTATTTTAGGTGCACTTAATTGGATACAATTTATTAGTAATTAGTATTTTAAGATTAAAAAGTTAAGGTTTTCCATACTAAGACCACCTTTCAATGTGCAATAGGCGATTTGCAAGTTTGTTGCGTAATTCCAGTCCATTCTAATAACTAATTATCCGGACATAGTGCGGGGGTAGATATCTAAAAATTACCATAGGATTTATATGATAATTTTTTATATGTAAGCTCAATAACTTACGTATTATAAAATCGGACCTAAATAAGCCCATGACTAATCTTATTTTGTTTTAGGTTAGGTTACAATCCCCAGCGGAAGGAACGCCAACTATATTCCAATGCATTTGAACAGCCCCAATGATTGTTCAGGTTGCATAAAAATATACCAGATTAGTCATATAAATATTATGGGTTAGGTTACAATCCCCAACGGAAGGAACGCCAACCATATTCAAATGCGTTTAAACAGTCCCAATGACTGTTCAGGTTGCATATAAAATATGCCTAAATAGGTACGAAAGCACTTATTACTGAAAAAATATAAAATTTAAAAAATTGCAACAATATCTCCGTTGCGTAAAGGGACAGTTTCTACTCCAAGCTCTGTATACTTTTCGAAGCACTTCTTTTTCGATCGCGGATATTACGTTATAACTTTCTTATTTTAATTTTCAAATGATTAATTTCTTACACAAGAGACTTACGTCTCGGCATGTTTATAACACACACTGCGAAGACGCGAAATAGCAGTTGAGTGGTTGAGCACTAAAATGCGAATGACTGGCGATACTCGTTCGAAGGCGTAACTGAACGAAGTACCCACAAAAGGGAAAAAGCAATGACGGTAAAAAAAAAAAAAAAAAATATATCTCTCAACTTAGTGCAGGAGTGGTGACATCTATGCGTAACTACAAGTGTAAATAATATCTAAGTTACTAATCTCGAGGACGAGGCGCGAGTATAATGGAACAGAATATGCTACTTTAGCGTTGTTATAACACAAATCATAAAATGTTTATAAATTTCTAAATAATACCGAGTTTGATTGATGATCAGTGTGTTGACATTCTGGGTTGTACATTAGGACTGTTTATGTAGGATGTAGTAATATGTAGTAAATAGTAAATACAAAAATATTTTACTTAAACCAACATTTTTATTTATTTATTTGTACAAACAGCGTACTTACATAAAACATGGCTTAAAAATAAAATTGAAATATACTTATGTAGTTTTACCTATACTAATATTATAAAGAGGTAAAGTTTGCGAGGTTGTAGTGGGTAATCTCTGGATCTACTGAACCGATTTTGATGAAATTTGGTAACAAGATTGAGACCCTGGGAAGGACATAGGATACTTTTTATCCCGGAAATCAGCCCTTAAGGGGTGGAAATGGGGATGAAAGTTTGTATTGGGAAGCAAGCTAGGGACGAACGAGCGAAGCGAGGGTGAGTCGCTAGTATTATTATAAGTAAAGTTTCTACAATACGTGCCTTTACACAATAATAAATAATGGTTTTTGGATTTTAGACTAACAATAGGTATACTTATCTTAACTTCGAAAAATGAATAATAAATGGCTAAGAACAAGAAATAATACACAAAATGGAAGCAATATATTTTGTGTCTGTAAATATAATGAAAAATTCACTAACCGATTAATTATAATGTAACGAAACGTATTAGTAAGTTTTTCATATTAATAATTTTTATAACATTATTGTTCTTCATATATTCATTTTAATATTGTCCTATATTATATTGTACAAGCATCAAGAACACATTGAAGTCTGAAACCACCCCTTTAAAGGGAGACGTGTTTGTTATTTTGTAAATCAGTTTAAACTTATTTTAAATGAAATAGAGTACATTTTTGAATGCAATATCGGAAAAAGAACAGAGATAGTTATTTCATGTAACTCCTCTATGTTGCTAAAAGCCTAGTCCTTGATGTTTTGGTTTAAGCGTGACGTTTGCAAGCTTTGTATTTCCGAAGTACGAGTAGTTTAATGTATCCCTAGTAGTTAGGTAGAAAATGTTGAAAATTATTTTGTAACTTTAATCCCTTTTACAAACGTGGAGCTCTGGCTTTTTATTTTATTTATTATGGTTGCTATCTTTGGAGCTATATTAATACTTATTGAAATCGATTGCATAATTTGTACTTCGAGCAAAGTATAGATCAAAATAAACTTATTTCAAAACTTGGAATTAACAATTATCTATACCTGTATCATATTATAAAATATTAAAAAAGCAACACAACGTACTAGAAATTTTTCAGTTTTAAAAAGTATAAAGAAAAATCTGCGACAGCATGTGTTTTCCCTAAGGTACATTCTTAATAAATATTTTTATCTAGTTAAAACGTACGTACGGAGACACTCGAGTGAAGCGATGGTTAGTCTTTAGTCTATATAAATAAAAATGAATGTTGCTAAGCCCAAAATTCGAGAACGGCTCGACCGATTCAGCTAATTTTTTTTTGTATGTTCCTTAAGGTACACGGAAAGTTTTAATAAAGAGAAAAAATATAAAATAACCTGCCTATTCTTCTATACCAATGTATGTTTGTATTTACCGTTAAAACGTTTATTGTACCTAGGGATGATCCTAAACGACGCGAGGGTGAGTCGCTAGTACTTAAATAAAAATTAATTGCTGTTTTTTGGGGGCATCACTTAAGCACGGCTTGCCCCTAGATAAAGTTTTTTTATATTTTTAACAGTCCCTAGTAAAAAGATTGTTAAAAAAAATTGAAAGCTCTCTCCAGAAAATAGGAAATTCGGGATATTATTAACGTGCTTTTTTCTATAGAATTTTTGTATGAGCTGGACAGGACATCATATTCATTTTTTTTTATAATCTATTTCTTCTTCTTTATTTCTTCTTGCTGGTTCGAGTTATAATTAGGTATGTATAAGTATTTATTATGGAGGGCTCGCAACCAAGTCGATATAGTCAAGTATATAAGGTTATTTAAAAATAACTATTTATTTCTGTAATTAAGGATTTTAACTTTCAATAGTCGCTTATTACTAAAATTTTACAATTTGGGAAAACCTGGTATAGAGTGTAATGAGAGCAAAAAGACTTTAAATTCGTTAAAGTTGACATGAGTATATCTAGCGTTGAAAGTTTACTTGTACCTATTGCATACACTGCCCCAGATGTGAACGTGAAATAAATGAAAGATATGAAATACATACAAACGTTGCGTTGGTACGTTGTATAGGCACCGATTACGTCGACGGACTTTGCAGGTTCGATTAATTATCACTTGAAGTAAATTTTCTGTCACACTTGCTAATATCACTAGCTATATAATAGCGATATTACAGTAAGCAAATATGTGTGTGCATATACAGCAATTGTACGTTTGACTTTTTCCTTTCTTTTAATAATTTATTGCAAACATAGTCTCTTTCGTTACCATGTTTGTTTTAAAGCATTCGAAACGAGAATGACAAATTAAAAGAAAACCACGACATGATTAAATTTACTTGGTGTTATTATGAAAAAGCACAATGACCTAAAAGGCATTGTTTCAGTATACTATAGAAAGTAGGGGAGTGATAGCTTCTATCTGCTTAGCTTACAAGGGAGTAATGTATGAGTATTTTATGGTATATAAGTACGTTGAGTACAGTATAATTTATAAAAATTAACTGAGTGATACCATGATAATGACTATAAAAGAGAATGCATTAAGCTTTGATGTTGTTACAGTTTAGAACATATGAGATATGAAAATAATATTTAAGTACTAGCGACTCACTCTCGCTTACGTTTTTTCGAAGTAAAAATTATTCTATATACCCGGATATCTGTTATTATCATACCAAATTTCATCAAAATCTGTTCAGTGGTTTTCTCGTGGTGCGGTCACAGATAGGCAGACAGAAAGACAGACAAAACTATAGGTTATTATAATGACAATTTCAATAAGATTTGCCAAAAAATATTTAATGTACAGATTTGACTCAAAATTTTATTATACATATGTATAGATTATGTAAATATGAGTTTATGTATTTATTAACAAAATAATGATTACCTTGTATTATGCACACTCATGAACTTATGTAAAAATTTTCTAAGAAAACCCACAATAAGTATGTAGTTAATGTTAAGAGAAATTCGAGATTTTGTTTACACATTTATTTACCCCACTGCAAAAGTATAATAAAGTAACGAAGAAGACATTTGTAGAGCTAATTGTAGAAAGATTCTTGCACTCCAGTTGGTGGCGTCACCCACGAAAATAAAATGCCTACTGTCCTTGTCCTAAAATATATGCACTGGTTTAATGACCCTTAGTAAGGAAATGGTTACGTGAGACAAATATTACATTTTATTTCAACTTTTACGTTCAAATGTATTTTGTTTATTGAAAAATCTATACTAATATAATAAAGAGGTAAAGTTTGTGAGTTTGTGAAGTTGTGGGGGGTAATTTCTGAATCTACCAAACTGATTTAGATGAAATTTGGTAAGAAGATAGTTTGAGGTACTGGGAAGGACATAGGATACTTTCTCAACCCTTAAACGGGTGAAAATGGGGATGAAAGTTTGTATGGGGAATCAATCTAGGGACGAACCAGAGCGGAGCGAGGGTGAGTCGCTAGTCATTGATAAAGGACTAGGACACGACGCGAGTTTAGTAGGTATAGTGATATGTAAAGTAAAAAATAAAGACTGATAATAATTTAATTAGCAGACTAATCATTATAGACTAATTTATTAGAATATTACCAAGCATGGACAAACGTAAAGAGAGATTACCCTACATTTTCCTTATTCCAAGTCGAATCGACGAGTATAATATAAAAATATCTCATAATTTGTTACATTTTATGTTTTGAATATTTTTAACTACCATTGGAAAAGTTTATTGGAAAGTACGTTTAAACTTATAGATAACTCCTTAATGAGATACTTTTGAGATCCACATCCAGAATATACGTGGACGGAGAATTAGTTCCGAAATTTTCCGAACAAACTTTATGTCAGTATAAGCTGCTCCGCCTAAAGTTACTAGAGTTACTAGATTATTTTTGTCTGCAAAGAATGTACGTAAAAGTAATATATATCGAAATGTTTATTTACGCTTTTATATTATATTTAGCCCTTTTGTAACGCCACTGCTGGGCACGGGCTTCCCTTCAATACGAGGGGGATCAGGCCATTCCACCACGCTAGCCAAGTGCGGGTTGGCGGATTTCACACGTCTTTTGAAAACTTGCTAGGTTCTCTCAGACATGCAGGTTTCCTCACGATGTTCTCCTTCACCGTAACGCAAGTGATAATCATGTTAGAAATGATTCGCACATGAAAATATCAGAGGTGCGAGACCCAGGATTTGAACCCGCTTCACTCGGCTTCCCAAGAGAGCGTGTTACCACTGGGCTACCACTGCCTTTTTACGCCCTTTTTATTATATAATAATATGTATTATGTATATTATACATACTACATATATAAGTGTAAATAACGTGCGTAAACAACTCTTTCTAAGTGACTTATGTAGGAGCACCTGGGCACTCTCCTCGTTTCAAATCGAGAGGGATCAGGTCATAGTCCACCACGCTTGTCAAGTGCAGATTTTCAGATTTCATATGTTTTTCAAAAACTTACTAAGTTCTCTCAGACATGCAGGTTCCTTTACAATATTTTCCTTCATCGTAAGTCAAGTGGTAATCATGCTCAAAATGTTTCACATATGAGAATATTATAGGTGCGACACCCGGGTTTGAACCCGCTTTATATGGTTTCCTATGCGAACGCGTTACCAATGGTTAACAACTGCTTCACTCATTCGATGTACTAGGATAAAAAGCCTATGTCACTATCCGTTCCATAAACTCTTCTCGTTACATAAGTTCGTTACTCAGTTGTTGCAAAGAAAACTAATAAACAGATATTCGTCTTTATATATAACAGCATATAAGAATATAACAGTAAAGATAAACAGAAACTGCAATGATCTAGATTTCAAAGTAATGCACTTCACATATGGTACGTGCTGGATCTTTCAATAACCTTTTAAATTCTCTGACTGAGTCAAAGGATATTTATGGAACGCACTGTGTCGGGTATATGAAAGAGCTTTGAAAATATATGGTAAGGGTAGGAAATACAGAAACAGTAAAGTATGAAGTCAAAATATATTTATTTTCAAAGCGTACACCTTCGGTGTACGCTTTGAAAATAACGATAAAATAAATATTTGAAGAAGAAAATACATCAAATGATCTTTGCAAGGACTATTATGTGATAATATATTAATAATATTGTAACAAGGTTATATTTTATTATTATTGAACTTTTACAGCTATAAAAATATCTGTATGAGTTTGTTATATGTACCAATTGGTTCGCTATTTGCAAAACTACATCCAGTCTAGGCATTGGGAATATGTTAGCATCGGTATTTGTTAAATCAATAAAAAATAAGCTATAAAATAAAAAATCTATTTAAATTTCGTACAGCCGTTCCGTGCAAAAGAAAAGAATTTTAGTTCAGTTTTTGTGTGTCTGCCTGTCTGTCTGTTCGTCCGTCTGTCAATCTATCTATGTGTCTATTTGTCAAGATTCTTTTTCTCAGGAATGGGTAGAGGTATTAAGTTGAAATTATCCCTTGAAACTATGATAAGATTAAACTTCTAAGTCATCGCAATCAAAAGTTACGGCCGTTTTTGCCGCATATTTTTACACTCGCAAGGAAATCAAAATCTATAGGGTACTCCCCGTTAACCTAGAATCATGAAATGTGGCAAGAAGCTGTGGCTTATCGTAATAAAATCCGAAAACCGTGAATTGTAGTTACGTAAAAAATAAAAAAATGATTTCATGTTACGGAATCATCGATGTGCGAATCAGACTCACACTGGCCCGATTTTATGAACTAAGCCTTCAACTCTTTCTACCTGCAGTTCTGTTTGTTAATTTCAAAGTGTTAATGCGATTAAGTCGGATGATAAATGCAAAATGTGAAAACATGCAATAATATTATAAACGATAAAACGCAGAACACCAAATGTTACTGTTTTGATGTCAAGTCAATGAACAGGGAATGGTGTTTCGTTAAAATTACAGGAAACAGTGTTAAGGTTTCATGATTATTATTAAAACACAAACATGAAACATATTTCTTAAAAATGCTTCCGTAATTTTAACATTTTACAGCAACAAATCAGGTAAGTAATGTTTTAGCTTGAAAAACTAATTGAAACGGGTTCAAATCCCGGGTGTCGCAACTCGTGGGCGATTTATTTCAACCGCATTACCACAATGCATTAGGGCGAAGAAAAATATCGTGAGGAAACCTGAATATCTAAAAGATTCTTCCTAGTTTAAAAAAAATATGTGAAGTCCGTTTCGTATTGAGGAGAGGGCTTAACTCAGCTATTGAAACGTTAAATCGCCGAAAACGAGCTAAAACTCCGTCTGCAATTATTTTGATAATTTTAGTGTGTATTAATTGGTAATTATGTAAACCAATTATGAAAGTCGATTTTAATCTATTTCTACTTGTCGCGTTGATTTGAAACTTTGTGAGAAAACATTACGTGGTTCCAGCGATATAATCTGAATAGCATCAAAAGATAGATGCTTCGATCAACAATACATTGTTGATCGAAGGATGGATGTCAAACTTTTCAATTGCTAACGTAATATTCTTAGTCATTTCATCTGCACCTAAACCTATCACTATAGTTCATCAATGATGTGTTTTTTAGTGTTTTTAAATAATTATTACGTGAGACGCTTAGAGTAATCATGACGAATTTATGTATGTATATGTATTATTTATGGCATGGGGAGAGATAGGATAACCTTAATCTCGTGGGACATAAGTATACTTCGAAGACAATTTGAATGTTTGTATAAAACGTAGAAGCAATAGTAGTACAGTATACTGTAGTTATCCTTTGTAAATGATAATGTTATTGTAGTACTATCAAAGAAGCCCTGAAATCTTGCTTAAAATAAAATATGTACGGAATTTTTGTTCTAAGTTAATTAGAAGGATTTAGAAACCGCCAATAACAATTATCATTTCTAAATAGACTAATAAAAAAAAAGTATTACCTTTACTCATTAATTGAGCTTATGAAAAAAATAATCAAATGTAAGCTGTTTGGTAACTTATTAATAAATATTAAGTAATAGAGAGATATCGTGTAACAACAACAACTGGATTTGTTCTATTTCTCTTCTTACATTCCCCTGACTCGGCTTTTAGCATTTTTTCTCTATGTACATACATTCGACCTCTACAGTTTTATTATGTGTATAGATAGAACCATAAGTAGAAATGCAGCTATTTTCAGATATTTTTCTCTGGACTCTACGTAATAGTTAGGTTTGTACGCACTATTAGATATAATATTCAATGCTGTCACCTGGAGAAGACGTATCTACGTAAGCAGTGCTTTTGATACTTCGTAATTCAAATTGGAGTTATTTCTTCGGTATAAAAAATAAAACTCGATTTTCGCTCCTATTGAATAGTAGGTTTATTCTTTTAAAAAAAACACACTCCCTCAGAAACATTCTCATTTATATTATTAGTGTGTAAATAATTGTTAACATTTTACTTTTGATGTTATAATTTTATATCTTCTATTTTTTTATTTAATAGAAATATATTGTGTTTGCCTGGAAAATTTTCACTAATAAATCTATTGGTACATATAATAAAATTGTAACTAAGCCGAATCTGTACATTGAATATTTTTTGGAAAATCTTATTGAAATAGATATTATTATCAATGCAGAGGCCGATTCTATAGTTTTTAGAATTTTTGTCTGTCTGTGTGTCTGTCTGTTTGTTACTCATCACGGAAAAACTACTAAAGGGATTTTGATGAAATTTGGTATTATGATAGCTGGTCATCCGGGTCAACATATAGGATACTTTTTACTGCGGGAAAATATCTCATCTCTGAAAAGTCTATACTAAGCGAATAATATGAAATTGCTAACCCGCTCAAAGACGTCATACTGAAACATATCTATCATCAACTATATTTTGAATTCATAAACCAAATATATATCAGAAGTAAGGTCGCTGAAAAATTAAACAAATGGATATTATTAATTCCACTTTATTAAATGACATATATTGAAATTCGCCACACAAGAATATTCAGTAACATTTTATGTGCTATGCGAAATTTTGGGGAATCCCTTCACATCCTTGTGATACATCATCCTCCAAAAGTCACAGTGAACGTTCTCAATATAAGGTTGCGATTTCTAGTTTGAAATATATTAGAAATTCTGAAAATATCTTGTTATTTTATGATAATCGTCCAAATGGTACAATAATTTTTTTTAATTATTTTATTATTATTATGTATTAATTAGGTGATTCGTTTTCTCCCGTGGCTGTTTGGAGAACTAACATTAACAGATACTTAATTATTATTCAGTGTAGCCATAACGTAATGAAGTAAAAAAAAATATTTATATATTAATCAGTGACTTAACCCACAGTTAAATACAGGTTAGTTCTGCGGTTTGCCGGGATGAAATCTACAAATTATATCAGAGAAAGTATTTATTGATTTATAGTAGTTGAAATTTTTTCTAGAGTATGTCTTATATAATATTTAGTGAATATATTAAAATGCTTTATAATGAGTACGTACGTTGAAAAGAGATGAGTATAATTTATAGGGGATGAAAATGCAGTGGTCTACACAGCCGTGTATTGAAGTGAGATAGATAGTGTATGGATAGTGCACTTAATAGAGATTCTTAGAGACCTCCTACGTATGTTTGCTAGCCTGGTACCTCATGTTTTGGATAAAATGTGGCTGCTACGTCACCACTAAAGTAATATTTTTAGCAACCCTAAAAATTGCTTATCTTTTTTATAAATTATATTGTACATATGTTTTGGGTGAAACGTGGACCATCTTGATGTTTTTTTACTTTACGTATTTGTAAAAAAAATATTGATAATATAATTTACATTTAATATTTGGCTGAATAGCCAATAAATGAACCAGAGCAGTTCTTAGACAGACACATAGTGGCTAGCATGTACGGCTGCACATCCTGAGGTCCTGGCTTCGAGTCCCGGGTCGGGCCAAGTTTAGTTATTGAGTCTTTCTGTATAGTAAGCCTCAGTAACAGCCCGGAGTTGGGAAGTTGGCGGTGTTTCACCCCCGTGCCTCGGAGAGCACGTAAAGCCGTCGGTCCTGCGCCTTAACTCTCACCGGTCGTGTCGAGTAGTCGTCCCACTGGAGTATGAGAGTGACAGGAATAGAGAGTGCACTTGTGTCTGCGCGTACACTTGTGCACTATAATATCTCCTGCGCAGTTGGCTAGTCTCAATGAGATTGGCCGCCGTGGCCGGAATCGGTCAGGAGAACATCATCATCATCATTATAATTTTAATAAGGAAGAAGGTACAATATGAGTAAAGTGCTGATGTTAACTTTAGCATTACACTGTACTTTCATTTCACTCTGAATATATATTATTTGAATCTCATTATGACGATAACGTCTGCTTCAGAAATATAGTGTAATGAAAGATTACAAGATGAGAATAGTGTCACATTTATATTTTTTTATATCTTATTTAATTTCATCTCATATCATTTTTAAATGAAAAATGCATGTATTAATTGCTTTGTACTGTTTTAAACTTTAATAAAAATATTATTTAAATAAAACAGGAATAAGAAGTCATTTATGAAAAATAATTGAGGAAAACATATTATATACTTAAATAAAATTAACCTATCTATATAAAAAAAGTCTGTTTTTAATTTTTTTATTATTACAGACACTAAAATCCGTCAAGCATTAGACAAACAAAATAAAAAATGTAGTGAACTGTTTTGTCTTTGCCTATTTATATATAGATTAATGTAAACCACCTAGGGCCACTTTAAACACATTCCTAATTTAAATAAAACTATCTTTTCGGATAGCAATCATAGCAATCATGGTCACGGGAGAGACTCTCCCGTGACCATGATTGCTGTAAAGCAATCGAAACGTCACGTCGGGAAACAAAAATCAAAATAAATCCGCGAAAAAATCCGAAAAGATAAATTTTATTTAAATGTCTAATATTCGCGTAAATCTAAGAAAGTATTACATTCCTAATTTGTATGTTTAACAAACGAAAAATTCCACTGTTTTGTATTTGTGAGTCTAAATATAAGAACCGTCAACTGGTAGAGTAGGGATTTTAATATGTATTGAAACAACCCACTAGCAAGTGGAAATAAGAAGCATAGAACATTTTCTATGGACCTCTTGTAACTTGGTAGCTGATGTTTTGGCTTAAAGAATAAAGGTGTCCCTGTAAAGCCTATGATGTGATGACTAGTGATGGACTTCTGCTTTCGGCTTTTATTTTACGTAATAAAATATTTTTTAGAGTTCCTTACGCAAAGGGTAAAACGGGACTCTATTACTAAGACTCCGCTGTCCGTCCCTCTGTCTGTCTGTCCGTCTGTCACCAGGATGTATCTCATGATAGTTAGACAGTTGAAATTTTCACAGATTATGTATTTCTTTTGCCGCACAACAACAAATACTAAAAACAGAATAAAAAATATTTAAGTGGGGTTTCCATACAACAGACATTATTTTTTTGGCCTTTTTATAGATAATGGTACGGAACCTTTGGTGCGCGAGTCCGATTCGTACTTATGCGGTTTTATTAAACTTCTTATCTTCATAACTCTCTATGTCATTATAATAATCTTTGCACTCATCCGTCCAGAATAGAGATAGAATATGATGAGTACCAAATTAAGAATTTTATATTGCAAAATAACAAATTACTAACTACTATAATAAATTTTCAATTACAAAATCCACCCTTGCCACCATTCCACCCTATAAAGAGTTAATATTCTGAAGTCTAAGAAATTTATTTTAAAGGTTTTTTTACTGTAAATAATAATAATTACTTGTACGCTATTACTTTGAACAGTTTCAATTTTTTTATTATAGAATAAGAATGAGAGGCAAGATGACCAGTAGCCGATCAAACTATTCATACGTAAACTACAGTGCATTCGTTAATTTTACACTGAATTTCATGTGTTAAAGTGAGACAAGTATGTTTTTTACGAACGAGGGAAAATGGGAAAATGCCTGCACAACAGTGAATGGATACTATGCTACATAGAGTGAATAATATTATAAATTGTATCTCCTCGTTTTCCCTGAATGCCTAGTAGTTCATGTTTTGGTTTAAGCGTGACTTTTACAGGGTTCCATAATGTCCGTAATAACATTTAATTTTGTTTACTATTTATTTACTACTACGCCGTAAAAGGCTGGTATAATTTTTATACGAGGCGGACAGTTTCGTACGTATCAGTCGGCCACCTTATGTACGTACCATTATTAAAAAAAAAATAAGACCTTTTATCAAAATAATTTACATATACATCATATAATATAAAAAAAAGTTGATTATGCAGAGGACATAAAATAATAAATGAAACATTATAACAATATAAACATTTATTTTTGAGGATTTTTTTATTATATAATATTGAAATTTTTATTATAGCTGTTGATAATGTGTACTCAAACAAACTATGAGTAGGTACCCACACGCTATTAGTAAAATAAAAAAGTTGATCAACAAAATGAATTCATTTTAATGATCAACGTTTTATTTAATTAAATAAAGTAGTATACACAATATTTCTTTGATGACATCCTCAAAGTATATTTACAAAAATAGTAAAATAAAATATTGATGTAAATAAAGCTGTGGAACTGTCTTGGAGGTTTTAATTTGCTTATATATTGTACGTAAATTAAGTTAAAAGTAAATTAAGAAACTAGATTACTTGGTAGAGTTGACATGCTGTGAGTTGCAAAGCTATTCAGCCTTTTTTTAACGTCCCACTGCTGTTCTCCTTCAATGTGAGGGAGATTAGATCATAGTCCACCATACTGGCCGAATGCGGGTTAGCGGACAACGCCAAAGCAACGCATAATGGAATCTGTGATTTTTGTACTGCTATGCATAATTATTAGGTACTTATAGGCAAAATATGCCAGATGAAATGTTGAGAAGCGATATTTGGGCAGGAGTACAACATCGTTTCCAAGATGCGGTTTATATCCTGGCCTTTTTGAATTCTTTCCTGTAAAAAGATAATAAACCACGTAACGTAACAAATTTTAGTTAGGTTTATTATATTAGTACGGATTGTTTGTTAGGTTCATCAGAATTTCTGATAAAAATGTATTTGAATATGGATTAAAATCTCCAAGGCACTTCCACAATTTTGTTTATATCAATGTTTTATTTAGTGTTTTATTTCATTCTTTTAGAAAATATGCTTTGAGAATGTCTTCAGAGAAATATAGTGTATACTTTAATATGAACTTCATTTTATATGTTGAAAAGAGACAGATATAGTTTTTAGGGGATGAAAATGCAGTGGTCTGTATTGAAGAGAGACAGATAGTAAATGTAGAGTGCAGATCTGTTTGGAGTATCTCCTATGTATTTGTGATCGCCTGGTACCTCATGTTTTGGGTTAAACGTTACTGCTATGCTATCCATTTTCAGGTTACTAAATAAATACTTATTTATTTATACAATATTTATTGATTGATGTACGCGTATTATTAATAAAAAATAATATTTCATTATCTTTCACACAAAATTAATATAAATGCGAATGTTTGTTAGTGTGTTGTTTTATTTGAAGAAAATAAAAAAAAGTTTAACTTTAAGGTTAATTAATATAGTCCAACATTCAATCCATCTAATGAGTAATAAAATTAACTATATATAAGTCGCGATAGTTTCAAAATACTCGAAAGCTTGAAGCTGCTGCTTTGGGAATGAGGTTAGGAAATTTTTTAGAACGCTAAATCCAATTTATTCAGTAGTCGTTTTAAAATTAAAAAAAAGTGTGTGTGTACTTATTTATTTATGTAAGCACGCAAAAAGTTATACTTCTTTGGCGTAACAACAAAAATAGCTAAAGATTTCATCACGTATGTCACAACTTCCTGTTTATAAAAGGAATGCAACTTCATCATGTCGCTTTCAGCTAACTTCATTATGTCGCTTTATGTAAAACTTTAACTTTCATAATTTTTTGTAAACGTGCCAAAAGAAGTATAACTTCAAAAATATAAAATAAAAAATATAAATGTGAAAAAATACATAACAAATAACAACGTTATTTTGGCTATTTAAAAATTTACGATTTTTCATGAAATGGACTGAAAAAATGGAAAAACGTTCGTTTTAAAAAATATATGTGATTATTTAAAAACATAATTTATATAAAAAAATAGATGTAAAGTTAAATTGAAAGTTTAAAATTTATATTTAATATTTTAAAATTAAATTAAATTTAATGTGAAAAATCGTTATAAGTGTGTACTTTTTTAATAAACTGCTTAGTACAATAACATTTGCTCTTATATTATCTGACTAAACGAAATAGCATAATATATACATTTCAAAATGAGTCGTCTATGAGTATACTTTAAACACAACAAGATTCGTGAAGGTCAATGTAACTTAAATTACATAGATAAAGTTAGATAGATGTTACATTGATATAATATAGTATAGTATATTTTGTCAGGTTAAATGTAGTTACCTCTTATATATTTCTGATGCCCCAGTAATACCGTATCTTGAGCGTAACGCTCAAACATCCCTGGGTACTACAGTCCCCTCTAAGTTTGCTGATTGCGCGTGTTTGAAAATATGCTTTTTGAAGTAAAACTTCTTTACGCACACTTGACTTGGGGGGTAAGCTGGTAAGGGGTATGTTCCGTTAGACATCCTATAGGTTTCTGAGAGCCTGGTAGCGCATGTTATGGTTAAACGCGACTCGACCAAACAAGAAATTTTCCAAAGTTTACCTTTAAAACTCTACTTTAACCTTTACAACTAACAAGAAATTATGCATTTACATAGCTGTTATGAAAATAATATGTAGTCGTATTCACAGTATTTCTAAGTATTTTCGTGCCTGTTTCCTTATTATTTTATTTATTTACTGGTCGGTTTTTAATAAGACATTTCTTAACGACTTCATTAAATTCAAAAGTATAAAGTAATACACAGAGGTGCCCCTGTATTTTGAAGAAAAAAACCCACTTTTAAAGATTGGTAAAAATTAGCCTATGTTAGAATCTACTGTTGAGTCGTTCTCTAGCAAAAAAAGTAACAAAACACGCATTTTTTTTAACCCTTACTTTTAGAGTATCATAAGACCATGCCACCCATATAGGGACTACAAAAACACACTCACAAGCTTTCGCATATAATGTTAGTGTCATATAAATATATTTTTTTAATATTTTAAATGAATGAATAATAATTACGTGTAATAAGTAAGAATTAATTGTATTAATTTGTGATTGAAGAAATTTCTCTTATATTGGGGGCCTCAAAAGAAATTCGTATTGAGTAGAATGTATTATGTTGTCGAATACCAATGTAGAAGGATAAAATCTGGTAATTTTTATCTCAAACAGTAGTATAGTTTTCAATATTTTCAGCTAGATTTAGAGTGAGCGAGATATCCTATCAAAATTAATCTTTATTTTTTAAAGCACACATGTAGTAGTTATGGTGTGCTCGTTCATTTTATACGGATTTTCATACGTTAAAGTGAGATAAATAGAAGCAAATTGCTTAATACTTTAAACAAAATGAAAACTTTAGAAGCCTTTGCAACATGCATTGAAGTGAGATGCAAGACTAAGATAGAACAGTCTGTGACCTATAGGATAAGGGTAGGTGTATCTCCTATTTGTTCCTGTTTACCTGGTAGCTCATATTTTGATTTAAACGTGATACTACCAATTTACTGTGGATAATATTAACTGGCAGACAAAATGTGTCGCAATTCTTAATAACATTTATATGCGGAAGTGCACACGATTCGGGTGTATGTTAGGTGAGATTTTCACTAATTTATTAATTTTTGCTTATTTTTTAATGAATTAATTTAATTTTATGGGTGATCTCATATAACTTTTGAAGTCTCAGTTATTAGCTATAAGTGAACCAGTAAAAAACCTGTGTGATTCAGCAGGGAAAACAACTAAAATTCATTGAATCAAATACGTTTAAGCAGTTACAAAAACAAATTATTATAATGTAATATTTAATATAAAAATTTGTAATATTGTGAAATATTTATTATCCTACTTTTTAATATATGTATTCAGCCCTTTTTGACGTCCCACTGCTGGGCACGGGCCTCCCTTCAGTACGAGGGGGATCAGGCTATAGTCCACCACGCTGGCCAAGTGCGGATTGGCGGACTTCACATGTCTTTTAAAAACTTGCTAGGTTCTCTCAGACTTGCAGGTTTCCTTACGATGTTTTCCTTTACCGTCAAGACAAGTAATAATCATGTTGAAAATGATTCGCACATGAAAATATCAGAGGTGCGAGATTTGAACCCGCTTCACTTAGTTTCTCAAGCAAGCGCGTTACCACCGGGCCTACTTTGTGCCTACTTTTACATACATATTATGTAAGTGATAAATTCAATGTGAAGAAATACAGATGTTGTACATATGTGTAGTGAGTAGTAAAATCAAACGCACACTTTTAGACCATGGCCTGGACATATTATGCTGGTATTGATGTTATTTGAAGAATAATTTAATTTGGAAGCTATTAATAGATGGCGCTGTCTTAGAATGAATAAAGAAAACACTTTAGTTAATATATAATAATACTTGAAAACTAACTAAAGTATGTGTATATTTGTAAGTTTTATATTGCAAATTTGCTGACATATTCATTATAGTCCAGGGCAAATGAAAGGCTTGGCTTTTGCACTGATAAAATTTATATCTACAGTATAATTTTCCGTTTACATTCAGAATTAAAATGAATGTGTTGAAACGAGATAAATATATTTTATAGCGGGTGGGAAATGTAAGGGTTGAAGTAAGATAGATGTTCTTTGTATGAGTAATATGCGAGTATAAAGTCCTCCTATACGTTTCTGATAGCCTGGTAGCCAATGTTTTGGAATAAATGTGACCGACCTAACAACGTTACTTTGCAAACAGCTTTTAAGCCATACCCTATATATTTTAAGCCATTTATTATTTGTGTTTATTTGATTTTTGACTATTTTTATAATTATTTTCTATTGTTATTATATATATATATATATATATATATATATATATATATATATATATATATATATATACATATACATACTTACTATCTATCTATCTATATACATATATACCTATATATTAGCAGTACCCGCGACTTCTACTACTAAAATATAACAAACTCTTTGACACATCGACAGCAGCGTCACCTACCGGGTCCAAGTGTGTTTTCAAACCATCCAGGAGCCCATTGAAATAAATACACAAAATTTCATCCAAATCGGTCCAGCCCTTTAGCAGGAGTAAGGTGACAAACACACGTACAGAAGAATAATATACATATATACATATTTAATTCTATTTTAAATATTTTTATATTCCTGTAACCAAATTAAAGTAAAAGTATTAATATTATCATTAAAATCGCTCCAGTGGTTTGGTTTTTTCGTGATGCGGTCACAGACAGAGAGACAGACAGACAGACAATAATTCCAAAAACTATAGATTCGGCCATTCGGATAAAAATGTCTATTTTAACAAGAATTTCCAAAAAAATATTTAATGTATAGATTCGGTTTAGTCACAATTTTATTATATGTTATTAATTTGCTAATTATTTTTTTTTTTCTCTATTACAATAAAATCCTATAGTTATTTTTATTAACGTTTATTGACTTATAACAGTAATGACTAATGAGTATTCCTTGATATTTGTATACTATTTTAAATTATTGTTTGGCTTCACGTTGTATGATGATACTCTGTCTATATATCTCTAGTCTGAGATAAAGGCTTTATTGCAGGCACTAAGTAAGTACAATATTCTAGAGCACTAGTGCTTCCACTATCTTACTATTACTTCTTCTTATCTTCACTTCACTTCTTGGTGTCTTCGAACAACTTCAAACTCTAACTCTCTTAAACGTAAAATAAAAAAAAAGGGTGGAAAATTCAAGTAATACAAAATATGAAATTGTTTTTGTCGTTTTTCTGGAAAATGTTCTCTCTCTTTCATACTCACAGGTACAGGTATTTTTTTTTGCTTGTACACGACACTTGTAACTACGAAACAATATCTTTAATAGGTCAATTTAAAAAGTTATATGTAACCTTCAATGAATAATAATTCGTTATAAGCCCCCAATATTTTAAATAGCATTTTATCATCATAAAACATTTATTGCAAATGGCGCTGCATCTGCTCGCTTTTGAGGTTACTAAGATACACCTAAATGTATGCCCATTTGATTTTACGATGGATTTTGCAAGACCTTGCTGTGCAATCGCTTTTAAGGCACAAGGTAGCATAATTTTAATCTATAGGTACATTTCACTCATAAAACACCCTTTAAGTACGCGTATCCCTATTTAAATATGTTGATTTTCAAGGAAATGTGGTTTTATAAAAAAGAAATAATAATAATAATAATAAAATATCAATAAACGTTGAAGTAAGATATAGTTTTAGAGATGTCTTCCATTTCTATCTCATAAAACGAAGGAAAAACAAATATACCTATCATACAGCAAATTTAAAGTGTAGTCTATACCAGTAGGTATCATAAATATTATCAAAACAAAATCCGACCAGATTATCCTTATGTCACTGACATGAATAAAAATAAAAATAAACATTAAAAATTTAATGAAATTAAGCATTTTAATAACTATTATATTATATTCTTCAATAATATATTTTAATAAATAGACGTTTTCTTTTTTAGTCTGCACCTAATTTAAGCTTAGACCTCTCTTTATAGAGAGGTCTGAGCATATTATATTAGGATTTTCTTGTTTATTTTGCGTTTAAAACTTTAACGGTTCGTTGCGTTTAATTAAGTCAAATTCTAATTTCCTTATTGGTTGCTAAGTGGATTCCGTTTTTGTATAAAAAATTCTAAGGTTAACCGAAAATGTATTGTTTTTTGTTTTCCTTGGTCTTCGCTCATCTCTTAATAAAGCCAGTGATCCGTTGTAGCCTTGTTTTTTATATTGTCTTCCTTGTCACAAATACTTATCGTGACAGAGAAAAAAAATATTTGTTTACTATGGTTTTTTGCAAAAGGCAGAAATTTGTTGACAACCCATCAATTCTACAGTAGGTAAATCAGTACTGTGTAAGTTATAAGTAATCACTTATTTAGATTCAAGCTATTGAATTTTGAAATGAAATATTAATATTAAACCCTTCTGGATAATTTCTAAGAAATGATAGATAATTTCTAATAAGTCAATTGTCAACTGATACGCCGGCGTATACGCGTTTCGCAAGAGGTTAAAATGCGAATACACAAGGTCTCCCGTGACTATGATTGCTGTATAGTGTAAAGCATTCGAAACGTTGGGAATCAAAAATCTAAATAAATCCAGGAAAAAATCCAAAACAATAGTTTTATTTTAAATATCAAATATTCGCGTAAATCTAAAAAAGCATTATGCAAACGCATGTTTGTATGTTCGTCCTTGTTTTACGCAGCAACAGATTTTACATACATAGAGAAATAGTTGTTTTCTATTTATTGCATAGTGAATTCGTATTATTATAGTATTTCTTTTATTTATTTTTTCATTTTTTTTTGTCTTATTATATTCATTATTATGATAGGTTGTTTTTATTATTACTAAAAATGTTGTAGTTCATACGGAAAATATTTGTTGGTTATGGTTTTTTGTAAAAGGCAGTTTGTATGAAACCCATGAATAAGTATAGCTGAATCGGTACGCACGTACTATGTGTAATAAAAAATACATTTGTCCTTTTATGTAATTAAATAGTAATTCAAAATGGTTAAGCTATAAATCAGTAACAAATATAAATCAATAATATTACTTTATAAAAATATTCAAAATGACTATAATTTATTTTATTTTCATTTGTTTTTCTTTGAATAAAGAATATGAGGATATGATTATGATGACCCAATTCAACCACATTTTAGACCTCTTTTGACCGACTTAAAAAAAGAAGTTTAAGTTTTACATATTACTCGATATATTCGAATGTATATCATATTTATGATATATAACTTTCTAAAAAGATCCACCTTTGAATCTGGAAGAGCTATTTTTTTAGGTGATTTTGACAGCAAAGACGCGCCAAATATAAACTCATTTTAACCGGTTAATTGTGTTCATGAAGCCTAAATTCATCAAAAACCGTTCACCTGGATTTAACTGGTTAAAGCCGTAACCGTAAACGTAACCGAAACCTTAAACCGAAAAGGGGTTTGGGTTCAATGACAAAACCGGTATAAAATTGTACGGGTTTCCGAGCCCTGAATGTAACTTCTATTTATTCTTATTATGCAACGGTTGTTTAAAATGGATTTATGGATAAGGATTCACTTTCTTATCTATCTTTCTGTACGAATGTATGAGTATCTATAATGTTGATATATGTAGAGTAATAATTCAAATGATTTCAACGTGTTGCCACACGAGCCGCATTGCATGAGGTGTATACTATTATTGTAATATATGTATGTATATCATGTTTGAAATAGCACATAAACGATTTATCACAATACTAGCGGCTCACCCTCGTTTCGCTCGGATTCAGCCTTATTTTTTCGGGATAAAAAGTAGCCTATGTGTTATTCTAGACTATATCTTTGTGCCAAATTTCATCCAGATCTGTTCAGCTGTTTTGGCGTGAAAGAGTAACAAACATCCATACTCACAAACTTTCACATTTATAATGGTTATACGGATTGATATTACGATTAAACTAAACTAATATATTTATGTAACCTATAGGTATAAAGGTAGCATAAAGAATTGCTTCCTTTGTAATAGAACCCACGTCCAAGGGCAAAGAAGACTGTGTCATTCGAACACATCTTACTACGTAGTTATATATTTAATCCTATAAAATATAATAGTTATAAACTTAGTGTGAACAAAGCATTGTGTAGAGCCACGTGATCTTTCAAGTCTCCTAAGTTAATAAGGCAAGTGGGTCAAAGACATGCAGTTCGGGAAGGTTGGTAGGTAGATGATATAAATAAACGTCATTGATGTATACATGAATGTAGACTTAAATAATATAGAACTACTTATTTACAAACGTAAAATAGTATTTTAAGATTAAACCTTTTTGTTAAATCACAGTTACTTTTTCTGTACCACATTTTGAAGTACAATACGTTTCTTGTAGGTACCAGTAAAATATTGTGTGAATTTACAATATTTTCATTTACCTTATAATAATAGATGAGCAATTCTTGTATATTTATGTCGTGTATCTCGAAAACGACTCTAATGATTTGTATTTATTTAAAGTTTTGTTTTTTAAGTTCACCTATATACATATATCGTAATATATATTTTCTGAAAAAAAAAAACGGAACTTTTCATTAAAAAAACACATTTTTTAACTATACATATAATAAAATTGTAACTGAGCCCAATCTGTACATTAAATATTTTTTTGAAAATATTTTTGAAATAGACTTTATTATCGATACAGAGGCCGTATCAGTAGTTTTTAGAATTTTTGTCTGACTGTCTGTCTGTCTGTCTGTGGGTCTGTCTATTACCGCATCACGAGAAAACTACTGGATAGATTTTGATAAAATTTGATATGATGATAGCTGGTTGTCCGGGTCAATATATGGAATACTTTTTACTGCGAGGAAATATCTCATATCTGAGAAATCTATACAAAACGTTAAAACGTAAATAGGGACGAACCCGAGCGGAGCGAGGGTGAGTCGCTAGTAACTAATAATAATTATTATTGTCATGTCACATCATCATTCTGGTGGTATTAATTTATTTAAAAAAAAATGCATTTGAATCTCATCATAAAATACGTGTAAACAATGATATTTTTTATCTAAAACCTGTTGCTGCATAAAAGAATGACGAACTTACCAACATGTATTCGATTTTAATATTAATGTTTCATTTCACTTATTTGAAAATTTTAAGTTAAACGATTCTAGCAAAATAATTACTTATAAAGTCAATTTCTAAATAAGGTAAATGGGTCAAAGGCATGCAGTTCAGGAAGGTTGTTTAAAGAAGATAATATGAGGTCACGTGTACCGCAGTAATTTTTGCTAATACTTAGTAAATGTTTAAAAGGTTTTACCCAAAATTGAATTATTTAACAAAATATTTATTACTTAACAATACAAGTTTTTATTTTTCTACTTATTGTATTTATTACTAATCTTCGCCCCCCGGTTTCGCCCGCAAAAATTGATTACGCGAAAATATTCTTCGTACTCAAATAATGTGGACGGATTTCCCTGTTCACCTAAGTGATGTATATGGGAATTTGATTTGCAACAAATAATTGAAAAATTTTCAGAAATTTGCGGTTTTGCACAAACAAATAGTTATATTTTCATTTATTTACATAGATTTTACTACTTACATGAGTACCTACGTGACTTTTTGTTGTAACAGATTAATATAATTTACTAGCGAATTAATATCGCTCCGCTCGGATTCGTCCCTACTTACGTTTTAATATTTAGTATAAATTTCTCAGAAATGAGATGTTTTTCCACAATAAAAAGTATCCTATATGTTGACCCGGATAACCACCTATCATCAAACCAAATTTTATCAAAATCTCTGCAATGGTTTTTCCATGATGCGGTCACAGACAAACAGAGAAAAATTTAAAAAACAATAGATTCGGCCTCTTCGATAATAATGTCTATTTCAATAAGATATTTTCAAAAAATATTTAATGTACAGATACGACTTAGTTACTATTTTATTATATGTATAGATTTCCATGGTAACCGTGTGATATAATAACCAAGATAAAAGTAGTAGGTAATCGTAATTTATTGTAACACGTTATAGTAGGAGATACCAATCCACGTCTCGTCGGTCGTGTTTGTTAATATGTATTATGGATAAAAAAATCGGTCAAGTGTGAGTCAAATTCGCACACGAAGGGTTTCGTACCATCGTACATGTTTTGTTAATATGACTTTTATTCTTTGTATGTAGTATAATATGAACTTCGAGAATCGATTACGAACCTTAAAAAAGTGCTTCTTGTATTTTTATTTTATTCATTTTTATTATTTGTTGTCATAGCGGAATAAGAAATACATACTCTGTGAAAATTTCAACTCTCTACCTATTACGGTTCATGAAATACAGCCCTCTAACCGACGCGACGGACGGACGGACAGCGGAGGCTTAGTAATAGGATTCCGATTCCGTTGGTACGGAACTCTAAGAATATATTTCGCCTGGAAAAAGAGCGAGGGACCCACCACATAGATCGGAAACTTAGACTATTATCCCATTTCTGTGTATAAGAATAAGAACAAATAAACGAACTGACAAATATTTTGAAATTGTCATTATTGTTTATTAATCGATTATTGAAATAGTCATTATTATCGATACAGAGGCCGAATTTATAGTTTTTATAGAATCTATGCCTGCTTGTCTGTTTGTTTGTGATCGCATCACGAGAAAACCACTGGACAGATTTTGATGAAATTCGGTATGATGATAGCTGGTTATCCGGGTCAACATACAGGATACTTTTTACCATGGGAAAATATCTCATCACTGAGAAATCTATACTAAACATTAAACCGTAACTAGGAATGAACCCGAGCGGAGCGAGGGTGAGTCGCTAGTCGATAATATATTTTTCTTCCTTTATAATTTTGGAGAAAAGAAATCCACTAAATTTTTCCACCAGATTCCAGATTTTTAAGTCTGTATAAATACCCCTTTAGTTAAAAATATTCATTTATTTTGTTTTTATTGTATTTTCTATTCTAATGAACTACTTTTATTTGAAAAAATATTTCCGTAAACATTATAATCAATCAGTTTATAACATTCACATTATGTACTAGCGACTGACTCTAGCGTCACTCTGCACGAGTACCTACTTTATTGGTACGTTCGTTCTAACATAACCTAACAATCATTTTCATCTTAATTTCATTCAAATCCATCCAGCCGTTTAAATTGCAGAAGTTAAAAAGACACACATACCTATACAGACTTTCTAATAAGAAACCACTATCATAAATATATAATAGTGGTCATTCTCAGTCATTCAGTCATTTCTCAGGAACGATTAACAATTATATTTGTTATGTATTAATAATAATAATAATTACTTCACAAATTATGAATGAAACATTTTGAAATAATATGAAATAAATATGACGTAAAACAATTTGTGACAGTCATGTTTGCTTCACATACGTTTCATAATCCACGTAGAGCAGTTAACTTTTTACCTCTTAGGTCATCCGTCATATTTTACTGGATTCTCCTTGTGCTATGTAAAGTCATTGTTATTGTAAATCATAAATAAATACTATTGTCGTAAGCATATGTACGTGTTTTTATATGTTTGTGGTCAATGAATGAATTGATTACAATGTAAAAAAAAACCAATGTTATTTTAAACCATATCCGTTAAGCCGTATATTTTAGTATAGTCGGTCTGCCTTGTTGGTCTAATCGTCTAGTGGCTAGTGTGTATAATTGCAGATCTGAAAGTCCTGGATTCGAGTCGGGATCGGGCCAAATATAGTTAGTGGGTTTTCCCAGTACCCAACAGCTTGGAGTTGATGGTGTTACTTCTCTGTGCCTCAGACAGCATGTTCTCACAGATCATGTCAAAGTATCGATCCCTCGGACTTTGAGAGCGAAAGGAATAGAGACTGCACTTGAGTTGATGCACACGCTTGTGCACTGTAATATCTACAATATCAATAACATCAATATCGCTATCGCTAATCGCTAATATCAATAAGGTCTAATTGGTCATAGGCTCCTGCCTAACCTCCTCCTCCTGCCTGACCTCCTGGTCATAATATTTAAAAAAAAAGTGTGTGTGTACTTATGCACGCACGTAAGAAGTTATACTTCTTTGGCGTAACGGAACAAAAATAGCTAAAGATTTCATCCCGTGTGTCACAACGCTCTGTTTGTAAAAGGAATGATAAATTAATAAAATAAGGCATATTAGGCTTATTACAATCATATATTTATAGAATTAAGGAAAGAATATAGTATTATATATCATTTGTCAGACAATAACAACGGTTACCATGGCAACAAACAGTTATCAGCTAACTTTATCATGTCGCTTATAGGCTGTCGGTGTGCGCGCGTATCGTAAAAATTTTACTTTCATAATTTTTTCCAAACGACCCAAAAGAAGTATAACTTCAAAAGCTTTTAATCTATACAGATAAATAAAATTGGAGTGTCTGTTTGTAATGTCAAAGTAACAACTTTTTACTAAATTCATATGAAAGTATATACAGTACATAAAAGAAAACACAATTTTTAAATTTTTTGTCTGTCTGTCTGTTTGTTTGTTCCGGCTAATCTCCGAAACGGCTGGACCGATTTTCACGGGACTTTCACTGGCAGATAGCTGATATTATAAAGAGTAACATAGGCTACTTTAATTTTAGAAAAAGTATTAGGGTTCCGCTTAAAAAAATGAAAACGTACCGAGGGACGAACCCGAGCGAAGCGAGGGTGAGTCGCTAGAATAAAATAAATAAAAGAATGAATTAATGAAACGCAAACAACAAATTGCAAATTACGCCGCATATTAATTAGTGTTGATTTACGACTAATTTCGAAATAAAGACGTGAAACCAAAATTGTCACAAGATTAAGGCCGTTTTTTAAAAATATGTGTTTGTCACATATTAGAAACTAAATGTAGTTTAGATAAAACTTATGTCTTGTTGTTTTAGCGCGCAAACCTCATAAAAAAAAGAATTTATTCTAATCACAATTTACAATATCTTATATAGTTAAACTGATGGTTTTTTTTGGTAACGTAATGGTTAAAAAGAAAAAATAATTTTAAATAATTTTTTTATACCGGTGGTAGGACTCTGTCAAGCCTGAGGAGTCCGACTGGATGGGTACCACCCCCTTATCTATTTCTGCCGCCAAGCAACAATGATTGCATTGTTGTGTTCCGGTTTGAAGGATAAGGTAGCCAGCGCCATTACAGGCAAGAGGCATATCATCTTAGTCTTCACAGTGACAACGCACCTGCGGCTCTGTATTTTTGTTACCTAAAACCTAAGTGCATGAACTGTAGGTGTTATGGGCGACAGGTACTGCTTTCCATCAGGTGGTCTGTCTGCTCGTTTGCCACTGAATCTTACAAAAAAAAAAAACAGGTATATCAATTAAAATATTTAGGACATTGCACTGCTTTTTCTCTATTTACGAAGAAACGTGAAGTATGAATAAAAAGTTATTTACAGTGCATTATTAAAACAAATACGGTACATAACGCTAAGCGTTTCATATGACGTGAGTGCATTTACCCGCTCACGTGTACTAATTCAAATTTATTTGAAAAAAAAAAAATTTCTATATTATTTATTAAATAATTATTGTAATAATAAAACGTTAAGGCAACGGCTTGCCTTATCATGCATATACATATATATGAATTGAATCCTTATAAAATCAATTGTGAGTCTGTTTGTCCGTCAACATCACATTTAAAAAAAATCTAGAGAATTAAAAAAAATAATTAAATACATATAAAATATAAGGTTTTATTATAAAGGGTAAAATTATATATTTTAAATAAATAGTTTATGGGATATTATAGAACTAATACATATGTATAAATATTTATAAAATGCTTATTGATTTATTCGCAAAATTATGAAATTATCAATACGAAGTTCTATACTTGTAAGGTAAGTGCAAAAACATATAATTAACTAATTTTAAACAATAATTATTTACATATAAGTAAACCAGTAAAACATAAGTTTACAACTCACGTGTACTTTGTAATTTCATAATTCACCCTCGGAATTTACACGAGACCCGCGACCTCTTCTACATACAAAGTCTAGTACAGGCAAGCTCAGCTGACATAATGTCAATTACAATAATATGAAACAATGATGTACAGATGAATTGTTGAGAATCTTCATAATATCGTCTTGTTAATATGTTAAATATCAAAATCGAAATCGCTCCTGACGCATCAGAAATACTAGCGACTCACGCTCGCTTCGCTTGCGTTTGTTCTAGGTACGTTTTCATGGTTAGTATCGAATAAACTATATATATATGTACATACATAGGTATAGAAAAGTGAGTAAGTACCTATGTACTTTAAAAATTAAAATATATATATCCCTTACTTGAGAAATGATTCCCCATACAAATTTTCATCGCCCATTTTACTTCCTTAAGGGATGGTTTCCGGGATAAAAACTATCCTATATCCATTCCAGGGTCTCAAAATATCTCCATAGCAAATATCATCTAAATTGATTCAGCGCATTAAACGTAACGAAAAGTAACAGACAGACAGACAAAGTTACTTTCGCATTTATAACTTCCGACTTCGCCGTGATTTGCACATCCTTTCGTTCCTCTTCAATATTCTTACTGACCCCAATGCTCCTTCATAACTTTGTTCTCGCTTCCAAATTCTCCCTACTCCCTCATTTTCCCGCAGTGATGCAAGGCCAGGCGACCTTGCATCACTGCGATGCTTGATATATTCAAGAGCAACACAAAGTTCTTTTTACAATTTTTTTCGGTGTATGACGCATTGCTCAAACAAACTCCCGAAAGACATCCAATTAAGTCCCTCTATAACTGCCTTTAAAAAGAAAATAAAACAACACCTTCACACCCAAGTTAATCCACAATTACATTAACTACTATTATTATGTATTATATTTATATATATTTAATTATTTATATTTGAGTAACTGCACTTTAGCCTGCTTTTTAATACTATCTCTCTAACTCACTTAGGTTGACTGGAAAAGATCTATTCTAGAGATAAGATTTGCTAACTAATTTTATTGTATGTTAATTTCTGTGTTTCACATATAAGTGCGATAAAGAATAGTGTATAATATTAGTACAGATAACCGATGCTTTATGAGCGATTTTGATGAAATTTTCAGGCAATCTTCAAATTAGCCCAGCGGATGATCCTTTGAAAGATAATAGCGATCTGAACTATGAAAGCGGTCGAAGCCACGGGTAATGCTAGTGATTAGTAAGACGATATGTTAAAATATTGAAAGCTTGATTTTTGGTTCCCGACGCTTCGAATGCTTTACACTTTACAGTAACCATGGTCATGGGTCAAAAATCAAAATAAATCCGAGAAAAAATCCGAAAAGTTAGTTTTATTTAAAATATCAAATATTCGCGTAAATCTAAGAAAGTACTACTGAAAGCTCGTTCTTTGGACCAAATGTAGGGAAAGTTTGATCGTAGCATATCTAATGTAACACTTCCAACGTACATTTAACATATATATATAACATGAATCCTAGTTTATTTTTTTTATATCTCTTTCGAGCTCCAGTGTCTCGTTTCACTTAAGAGGGCAGTAACATCGAGCGATTAGTAAAATTATGTCAATGCTGTATTCTTTGACTAATCATTCAGTTCGTCGCGATCTGTTTCTATTTTTATCAAATAAACCGTATCTAGTAGCCTTCGAATGAATGAGTTTTGGAGGCGTCTATGAAATTAGATAACGGATGTTTGTTGTTGTGGCCTAAAAATGTACCTACGTTTGTTATTTTTTGTCATTGAACATTATAAAGAAATACATTTATTATTAATATTATATCAACTTTATAACTGATTTTGATGTAAATTAATAATAAAAACTCTTTATTTTACTCGTATATGTTTTAAAATTTTAATATACAGTAAGTATGTTGAATTACGACAATTCAATCGCTAGAAAGACATCCTAATCTATCTTAGCTCAACCTAAGACCTTCATTTCATTTATTAATCTTAATTGTTAAAAGAGCTTATACATATCAAATATGTGTGCACACTTATTAATTAAAAGTTAACGATATGTTTGGCTGAGTTTGTAATGACTCTACTTGCTGTGCCAACAGTCGCGGATTCGAGTCACGTTGGGGGCATTCATTTATGTGATGAGCACGAAGGTTTGTACTTCAGTCATGGGTTTTTATATTTATAATATGTGTGTATTTAAAGTTATATATGTGTAAAGTCAACTATCTAATATCCATAACACAAGGCGACGTACTATGATGAAAAGCCTAGGCAGATATCGATATGACGGTTTCAACGATCCTACTTTATCATGTATATGTACGTGTATGATCAGACGATATTATAATCAATAATGTCAATATTAAAAATAGTTAATTATTCAGCATTTATTGAGTAGTAAACAATATGTATTAGGTGTACCTAAAGAAAATTCTTATTTAAGAGAATCTTAAGATGAAAAGGTAAAAAAAATGTAAGAGAAAAAAATAGGAAGAACTTTAACTTTAACTATGCCAAAGCTCATACACCTCCGTACATGCAATATGCTTAAAAAGGGTTGCTTAATATACAGATATAATAAAATTTATAAGACATTAATTTTAAAGTTTGTTTTTTTTAGTACACTTTATGCACCTCTCTATTTTTTGCATATTTTTCACGCAGATAAAATGACACATTCAGCTAGTTTTTGAAATAATCATTGTTTTCTATTATCAATATGTTACATAAAGTGTTTTTCAATCTGAAGTTTAACGCTAATATTGTTGAAGGAAAGAATGTCTCGTGTAAATAAGATTAAATTCCATGAAGGAAGAGTGGAACAAGTTAATAGAAGGGAGTAAATAATATCAGTAGTGTTCGCCTTGTGCTCAACCTCGGTTTGAGTGCTGGGATTACCGTTAGTGGTGTCTTACAAACAATTATGAGTGTTTCTTGTTTAATGTATCTATAAATATAATACACTAGCGACTCACGCTCGCTTCGCTCGCGTTCGTCTCTAGGTACGTTTTCACATAATAGTATAAACATATTATATATTAACAGTAGCTTGCTACTTCTAAGATATTCATTTAAATTATATAGCGATTTACGTTACGTACGTATGCCGTCGTGGATTTTGTTCACAATTTCATGGGTTTTAATTTTTTTTCGCGGAACCCTAATTCTTTTTCTAAAATAAAAGTAGCCTACTCCTTATAACAGCAGCTATCTGCCAGTAAAATTCCCGTCAAAATACGTCCAGCTGTTTCGGAGATTAGCCGGAACAAACAGACAGACAGACAGACAGACAAAAATTGTAAAAAATTATGTTTTGGTATATGTACCGTGTATACATCCATAACCATTTAGTAAAAAGCGGTCATTTTAATATTACAAACAGACACTCCAATTTTATTTATCTGTATAGTTAAATAACTTGAAATATTACTATGGACATACAAAAACACACATTTTTCTTTATAAATAAATTTTCTTTCATAGAATATTGAAAATAAATAGCAATATTAATATGTATATTCATTATTACTATTTTTAAATATTAATACAAATTAAAACAAATTTTGATTAAGTATAACAAAAATGAAATGCTGTTCGTTAGCATTCGCATCATTTGGGAACGGCTGGACTTATTTGGTTCATTTAGTTTTTTAAATATTTATAATAGTTCGAATAAACTAAAGATGAAAAAAATGGAAATGTTGCCAGATAAATTGATTGATAAATTTGCAAGAAATTTTGTATCACCTCAAAGATCACGAATCAATTCATTGTGGGACAGGACAAGATTGGGTAAGCTACTAATGAATGAAAGTATGTTAAACCCATCGAAAATAAATCCATATCGGTTAGCGAGTATATTATTCTGAAACAAAGAAATGTAAATAACGAAATACAATTTAACAATGCTAAGCAAACATTTTTTACTAAAATATATTTCATCGATATGATACAATTCGTTCCTAAACCGATTAAAGCGCCATTAGCGGACGGTATCTCGACCCGAACTCGTTTCAAGTGTTCCAGATGCTGTAGATGCTCCAGCAGTGTGCATATTCTGGACATTATATCCATCTCTAAAATTTAACTATTACTACTTACTAGACTTTGTATTAAATTCTAATATGTTTATTATTTAAATTATATTTAATCTAATAAGTACTTTCTAAAATGTACGTAAATATTCGACATTAAAAAAAACACTTTTTTTGTATTTTCTTCGAGGCTTTATTTTCTTTAAATAAAAATAAAAAACAGCAAAGAAATCTGAGAAAATAGTTTTATTTAAAACCGTCCAAATATATAAAAATGATGTAGGTGTGTTTATTTGTAGCATATATCATGTAGGGCGGAACCGAGGCAGGCCGCTAATAGGAAATAAATCTTCAAACGCAATCCGTTTACGTTTAATTGCTCTTATAATTAACTAGCGACTCACCCTTGCTCCACTCAGATTCATTTCTACTTAACGTTTTAACGTTGAGTATAGGTTTCTCAGGGATGACATATTTTTCCGCAGTATAAAGTATCCTATATATTGACCCGGATAACAAGCTATCATCATACCAACTTTCATCTCTCCAGTGGTTTTTTCGTGATGCGGTCCCAGACAGACAGACAAAAATTCTAAAAACTATAGATTCGGCATCTGTATCGATGATAATATCTATTTCAATAAGTTTTTCAAAAAATATTTAATGTACAGATTCGGATTTTATTATAGTCGTATGTATAGATTAACTGTCAATAACAAATCAAATCAATTGTATAAAATGACGTGTTATATTTTGAAAAAAAAAATACTTAACGAAAAAAAAAACATAAACATTGGAAATTTCCCATAAAATATATAATATTGAACAAAGTCATCAATACATTCTGTAATTATTAACCTATACGTTTAACCGTGACCTTTGTAATGCTCAAAAAAATATTTAATTTTATATATTCATATTGGATAAAATGCCAGCTATGTAAGATTTATGTCTGTTTACGGCATCGTAGCTCATAGATAAATGAATTGATTTCATTTTTACTTCAAATTTTCTTCAATTTTTACTTCAAATTTTTATTTTTTTACTTCAATTTTTTTTGATACCTCAATCTATACTAATATTATAAAGCTGAAAAGTTTGTTTGTTTGTTTGTTTGTTTGTTTGTTATTTGTATGTTTGTTTGTTTGTTTGTTTCTTTGTTTGGTTGAACGCGCTAATCTCAGGTACTACTAATCCGATTTGAAAAATTCTTTTTGCATTGAGTGGCCCGTTAACTGAGGAAGGCTAAAGGCTATATATCATCTCGGAAAATGTACGGTTCCCGTGGGATAGATTTGTTTTTGTCTAGGGACGAACCCGAAGTGAAGCGAGGGTGAGTCGCTAGTAAAGAAATAATTCGCCAATCATTATTTTTTTTATATTTAAATTTTAATGTATCCTAATTTGTGTTAGTTTCATAAGTCATATATTTTATTTAATCTAAAATTATATATGGGCGGTAGTGGTAAGTAGGAGTCTTTCATATGAGAGGCAAGTTGAAAAAATGTCCACCTGTATGCTGAAACTAGATGGCGCTGGCGTACCAAATACTACAATATGAATTTAACTATTGTATTGAGTTCAAAAATTTAAAATTTTTCACGACTAAAGTGGCTAATGAAATACCAGTATACAAAACCTCAACTATTTACGTGATATAAAATAATTTAGTAAATATATCCTCATCATCCTTGTTTATTTCTTTATCTTACTCTAATGACTTTTGCAACTTTCTTTAAAATTTATCCTATGCCACAGCAGCACCACCCTTATTGGACGCGTCTTGACGGACACTTTTTTATACACATAAACTACTTCTAACCTCTACGCTTCATAGTTTAAATCCATATTATTCAAGATAACATGGAGATAAAGTATAAAAAAGAATAGGAGTCTTTGGGGTACTGTTTATTATTAGATTGTAATTTTTTTATATTCCAATAGATTTAGGTTTAGTGACAATTAGGTCTAAGGAAAAGTGACAAGAAGGTAATTTTCTAAGAAAGTTTACTAACCCTTGCTTAAAACTTAACAGAAAATAATATTCAGAAAATGAATTTTAACAGAATAAGGTTTCAAATACAAAACATAGTTGCATTTGCCTTGAATGCAGCACTCGACACCCGCCGCCGTTACAAGGACTTTCCTTATTAGTTCCTTAGAATATACCAGGAAATTATAACAATTGTTCAAACATTTCAATAGTTCGATGATTAATCAATGTAAGATGTATATTCAAAGATGAAAACCGTTATGCCTTTTGTAATTACAGTCTAATTATGATTACGTCTTAAATGGAGTCTACATTCATCAGTCATTCAGACGTCTGCGTTAAGGGTGTAATTTGAAGAAAAATAGCGGAAAGTTCTAATTTATTCCAAAATATACTCGTATTATGTACTAGTTTATACATATACACTTGCATAATAAGTGGGCGGGGAACAAAAGTACTGTTAGAACTTATCGGAGAGCTTTTTACTATAGCTACAATATCTGATATTCATTTCATATTTTTTAAGAAAAAGGCTCAAATCGTCGTCCAAGAGCTTTAAATTTAGAAACCAGATCCCCTTTAGAAATAGTATTCATCAAAACAATACCGAAGCGATCCAAATATTTTTTATATAATACTAAACTTTGAAAATTTAAATCGATACAATCATAAGTCGATTGAAATCGTTTTTCTATATTCTTTCACATACAAGTACTAAATTACACGTAAATCCAATAAAATCATGTCAAAACCGTCGTAGTGTATGTCTTCTTGATGCAATCTATGTCCTTGCCAAATTTCATCGAAATCAGCTCAGCGGTTTAGGCGTAAAAATGGTACAGACAGGCCACATTTATAATACAAATTAGTATTAAGTAAGACCCAATTTATGTAATCACTTTATGTATAAAAGCAAAAATAAATAAAAGCGATGGAAAAAATAACCTTACTTTTATCGATTTAATTCATAAAAACTGTACCTATCAATCTCTACGTTTTCTTACTGCAACAGACTGGAAAATTAAACGTTTTTCCTCATTACTGTTGTCAATTTACTTGTTGTATGGTCGAGGAATAATTAATTAACGAGTTCTATGAATAAAGGAACCTTACAATAGCTTATGGATACCTTGTTCTTATAAAGTATTCAATAAATATTGTTTCGTTTTTATTATTGTGAACTCGCGCTCGCTTCGCTCGCGTTCGTCCCTAGGTACCTACGTTTTCACGACTAGCTACGTTTATACATAAATAGTTGCTTGCTACTTCTAAGATATTCATTTAAATTATATAGCGATTTACGCTCGCTTCGCTCGGATGCGTACGCCGTACGAGGATTTTGTTTACAATTTCATGGGTTTTTATTTTTTTCGCGGAACCCTGATTCTTTTTCTAAAATACAAGTAGCCTAAGTTACTCATTATAACAGCAGCTATCTGCCAGTGAAAGTACCGTCAAAATCGGTCCAGCCGTTTCGGAGATTAGCCGGAACAAACAGACAGACAGACAAAAATTGTAAAAAATGTTGTTTTGGTATATGTACCGTGTGTACATCCATAAGCATTTAGTAAAAAGCGTTTTTTTTTAATAAAACAAACAGACACTCCAATTTTATTTATCTGTTTAGACTAGCGACTCACTCTCGCTCCGCTCAGGTTCGTCCCTACTTACGTTTTAACGTTTAGTACAGATTTCTCAGAGATGAGATATTTTCCCGCAGTAAAAAGTATAGGTACTATATGTTGATCCGGATAACCAGCTATCATCATACTAAATTTTATCAAAATCCCTCCAGTGGTTTTTCCGTGATGCGGTAACAGACAGACAGACAAAAATTCTAAAAACTATAGAGTTGGCATCTGTATCGATAATAATGTCTATTTCTAAAAGATTTTCCAAAAAATTTTTAATGTACGGATTCGGCTTGGTTATAATTTTATTATATGTATAGATTTAAATTATCTATACAGATAAATAAAATTGAAGAGTGTCTGTTTGTAATGTCAAAATAACAGTTTTATACTAAATGCATGTGGAAATATGTACGGTACTTTTAAGAAAAACTCAATTTTTAAAATTTTGTCTGTCTGTCTGTTTGTTTCGGCTAATCTCCGAAACGGTTGGACTAATCTTAACGACACTTTCATTGGCAGGTAGCTGATATTATAAGGAGTAACGTTAGGCTACTTTTGTTTTAGAAAAAAATTAGGGTTTATCTCAAAAAACTTAAAACGTACCTCCCTAGTTGTGTCCCTACTCACCCGAGCGAAGCATGGGTAAGTCGATAGTTAATAAATATATTGGGACATTAATACACAGTAAATGAATTATCTATATTCTTATATTTATAGCTCTAATATAGCTTCATTTTTTGTTAACATTATTGTTTTTTTTTTATTTCGCAATAATATGACGCTATCTGTTAAGTTTTTAAGTATATACATTATACATAAGTATATGCTACATTATTTGAGTTTAAGCATAAAAATCCTTGAGTTATTTGGAAATAAACCTAATTATACATTTGTTAAAATGTAAACTAAATCATAATCGTAAAGCCTCCTATAGCGTTGTTAACTAATATCTCAGTGAGTAAACAGTTTGGCACTTAACTAAACAATGTGCCTCGGTGTATTTAGACATTGCCATAGTTATTATACCTGTTATGGGAGATTAGACACTAAACAGACCAAAATTTAATAATTTAATGGCGATTAAGAAAGAAGGTTAATGTGCCAGATTGTATATACATACTCGTATGTATGTATGTATTTAGCATATTTAATTTGGTCCGAATGCCTAGTGCAGTATATAAGTGAGTTAAATAAATAAATAAATATGTTGTGTTAATACACAGAGCATCATCTAGTTCCATGATAAGCTAAGAGGCTTGTGTTATGGATACCAGATAGTTGATACACTACACATATATAACTTTAAATACATACAATATTATAAATACAAACACCCATGAATGGAGAACAAACGTTCGTGCTCATTACACAAATGAATGCCCCCAGCGGGACTCGAACCCGCGATCACTGACACAGCAAGTAAGTTCACTATAAACTGAGCCAAACGTGTCGTCGTTGACGATATCATCAGAATTAAGAAAGTGACTGTTTGATATTTATAATACATACACATATTGAATAATTAAAATTTCCTAATGTTAAACTAGAAGTTCATTGTGTGTTAGGTTAATAATTATGTATATTGTATGATAATCTAACTAGTTTATTATATAATGTTTTATGTTAAATAACAAAAGTGCTGAGTACAGCATAATATAGGTACTTTAATGAACTCTTTATTGAAAAGTAACGTAAAACCTAATAGGGAATATGCTTGATTTTTTTATGCAATAGCTTACATTGTTATATATTGTAAAAAATATCCAGCTCCAAAAAACTAAAATGTAATATTAACTTTTTTTAAATATTAAGGTTACTTTAAACGCCCGCCATTTCGCGCGCTTGGGGTGACGTCACAGTATGATATATACAGAGAAATGACGCCTCAATTTGGAAGCGACAAAATCACTAATCGCTCTGTATGATATACTCTGACGTCATATTCGGTTTGACCAATGGCGTGTGTTTCAATTACTTTGTATTTCCCACCTGTTTTTGCACTTTTTTATAATTATTTTTTTAACCAATAAGAAATTACATAAAAATATTATTTAAACGCAATAAAGATTATAAAAAAATATCACCTTTATTTAAACCACACGCATATTCACTATTGCCGTAATGTTTCTGATATTTAAAAAAAAATAAACATAATTAATATAAACAATACTTTGTGGTTTATTATTTCTTATCTCATTATAGTGATTTAATTGTAATAAAAAAAATAGATTTGATTCAACAATGTGATGAATTTTTTACGTGTTTGTCCTAAGGGGCTAGTTTACAAGTATCAATACAATCATAATTTTCGGTGGTAGGGGTCCGTCTCACAAGGTGCGACACGAGCATTTGATTTGTTATGATTATAGTGTTAATTGCAATGTAAAACAATGAATAATACATATGTATTATCAAGTGTTCAATTATCAATTAGTATTCTATATAGAGTTCTATCTGATAAATACAATACGAATACGATAAATACAAAATGGGACATAACACAATTGCAATATAAATTTAATTTGTACATATATAGGTAACTAAGAGACGTACGGAACCCCCGGTATGAACATGACTTGGTATAAGATGTAAAGCCATAACATGCCAAATCAAATCAAGTCATGACACAATAAACAAAACTATGAGACCAATTTTAACAAAATTCTTCCAATTTCTTTTAAATAAGTAAAACTCTGCATAATATAATAAAGGCTAATAATGAAAATAAAATGTAAAATTTGCTTCTGACCTTTATTTATTCCTTGGAGTTTTAATTTTCCATAATTTAAGTGGAGCGTAACCCTGTACAGAACCATGCCTTGATTAATATGTAAAAGAAAATTTCTAAATATGAAGCTAAACATAAATTATTCTAAAATATGTAACCCAAGGATTGAGGAAAGTTACGTTTATTTTAATGAGTTATGAGTAGGCGATAGATAATGGGATAAAAAAAATATTTCAATGAAATTATTATTTTCCTTATATTGTCTAACTAGACAGCTGTAATTGTTGTATCAATAATAAATCACTTAAGTTAAAATAAAAGAAGTCATTAATGTATCTGATTGAAATAGTAATTTTAATATTGAATTTATTATGTTTTATTAATTAATGTAATAAAAATAGATCCTGGCTTATTTAAAAGTTGTATTTTTTTATGTTAGTCGTTGTTAGATTCCTGTCTTTTTAATGTTTACTATATTTCGTGTTAGAAAAATTCGTACAAATTGTAGCGATAAAGTCACTACAAATTTTTCCCTCAAAGCCAAATCATGAAACCATTTTTTACGCTATTCTCGTTCATGTGCTAACGTCTTCTTTTTTAATTAGTTTTCAGTTTTTAATTTCCTTAAAATAATACTTATGAGTAGCTGTTCAGAAGTCACAGATAAGACAGCAACTCCAACTTTATTTATAAATATAGGTGTGTTATAAATCATTTCATTCTATTTTATCGACATGTATTCACAATTATCTACTACAAACATCTATCAAGAAACCACCAGCCACTTCAGAAACACATGCGCCTATATATTTTACGATTTCTGATCGTGTTTTGTAATAGTTGAGGGGTCAAGTTAATTTGGTAAGTCGAGTATTTAACACTATCCATTGCAAGAAATATTTGAATCTTTGCCAGGTGAGGCATGAACTCTGTTACTGATAGCATTATAACGTAGTAAACGTGATGAAATTATATTACTGAAGGTGTAAATACTTATTCTACTGTATAAATTACGTGTGTTGTATCGCTGCAAAAATAAATTAAAATATGAATCCATATGTCGAGATACCTACGGGAGATGGAGCGATGTGTGGGCTGTTTCGTTTACGATGCGAAGGTAGAAACAAGCTAGTTGTTATCGTAACGCTTTAAAGAAATAGGTATTGAATTATAAAATAGTATTGTAAATTAACCCCTCGAGAACCGCATACACGCCGGCGTGTACGATAACTATTGAATTCTCGGAAATTCGCACGGATTTCTTAGAAATTATCCTGGAGAGATTAAGACAATAAAATAAAGAGATAATGCAACAATTTTAGTGGAAAACAAACCTACTAGATAGCAGTTCCTAATTTCGTTAAAATCATAGAAATATATAATATCACCATACTATAACCTTACAGCAAAGTATTTATAATAAATCTTCACGCTTTATTTTCCTATGAAACCTAAAAAGTAGGTTAAAATAAAACCATAAGTTGTCACATATATATACTATTTATATATATAAAAATGTATCCCTATTTTTTTTGTAGTGTTTGTTATTGTCAGGAGAAGTTCCTTACATTAAAAAAAATAAGAAATTTGCGGAGGAACTTAGAAAATGGGGATGAAAGTTTGTATTAATAAGCGTATCATATCATATCATGATATCGTATCACATAAAAATTGCGTCTTTGCTACACAAAAGAGGATGAAACTATATACCATAAATTAATATACATTCGCATAAGTTATAAGTACATAGTAAGGATTAAATAAAAATATCTCAAAAACCTAAAATTATAAGGATTTTTAATAAAGATAATTAAGACAAAGTTATGAGTAGCTTCGGCATACTCGAATCACGTTTTCCAATATGCCATAAAACGAGACCTACGAACGTCTATTGTTCTAACTATTGTAGTTTTCACGTGACATATGTCACGTGAAGCATAAATCATCGGTGTAAAGCATTCAGTGCACGAAGCTGGGCCCGACTTAGAAAGGACTCAGACCAATCCGACGTTCAAATATCAGTTAGATCTAAATTGATGTAAAATTATCTTGGATCCTTAATAGTCCTTTTACAAAATGCCGAATTTAGTATGAATTGTACTCATGATAGATTTGCGAAACTAATTAAATCCTATTGCACAACCTGTCGTAGCTTTCATATACATAAATCATAAATCTACTGATTATTAGCGATACCCTTGCTTCGCTCGAGTACGTCCTCAACCAAACAAAGTGTTAGGTACGCCTATCTCTGTGCTCAATTTTAACCAAATCCATCCAGCTGTTTCAGAGTTATAAACATACTCATACACATACACACACACAACAAATATACCAACTACCCTATATATTATAGTGGTCCAATTTGTCGTAAGAAGGTTAGTGGAGAAATCCGCCGTATTAGTTAGTACGTGAATGACGGCTGTAATAGGAGGTGAAGTTATAGTGTTTATATGCGGCATTTTCTTCGTAATTGAATCGTGGTGTAAGAACAACTTTAATAGATGTAGTGTTTTATTTGGGAGACTACGTAAAAGAGATTGACGTTATGGTATGTTTTGTCTATTTGGGAGCAGTTCTGCACTTAGAAAACAATAATTTCCGATATTGCAAATCTTACGAAAGGAGTATGTATGTATATTTGTTTTGTATATATAATTAAGTGTTGTACAACTTCTTTGATTTAAATACCTCGTGCGACAACGACGGTTCGAATTTCGAGTTTCGAACCCAAGACCTTTGGATCTGCGGCCTTACTTGCTAACCGCCGAGGCAGATAAGATATTAAATGATAAGGTAACAAATTACCACTTAAGTTTGAGAATCAGTGACACCCATTATAGATAAACAAAGACTTTATCGTTTATTACTTGCAACTGTTCAAAGAACTACTGCAAATAAAATGAATTTATTATTAGAGTGTTAAAATCTTAATATATAACTTTACAGTTTTGAGACGCTAAGATTTTATAGTTATCGTGACAGATATAATTTATGACTGGAACAACATGTGATTGTTTTGATGGTATTGTAAAAATGGTCGTGTGCAATACCTTGAAAAGTTAAAGCTATATAATCATCACATATTAATAAATATTTACCTTAAAAACGAAGGTCTTCTTTAGGAAAATACAGGAAATATTTAAAAATATTTAGTTTCCATGACGTAGCATAATTAAATAAAACTCTTTCTTAGATTTACGCGAATATTTCACATTTTAAATAAAACTATCTTTTCGGATTATTACGCTTATAACCTTAGTCTCTTCCTTGACCATGATTGCTGTAAAACATTCCAAACGTCGGGAACCAAAAATAAAAAGAAATCTGGGAAATAATCCGAAAAGATAGTTTTATTTCAATAAAATTCATTTTTTTTTACTTCTTAAATGAATAAGATAGGAGTTGTAAAATAACGTACGTGTTTTCCCATATTTTTAGAAATATCTAAGGTAATTTTACATACGTATAAAAGTAGTCCTGAGTATACTGATGAGCGGTGTAGCCTACGTCCCCATGATGAAATCTGTCTTTGCCAAATTTCATCGAAATCTTTTCAGCACTTTAAGTTTTAAAATGTAACAAAGGACATCCCGAATCATTTCCAAATTTGTAATATTAGGTAGTAAGGACTAATAAATATAGTTAGTTTGATATTTAATTAGTCTAGACAACGTGCGGCGTGGGGATGAGTTCCATTGCCGATGCAATAATACGATTATTAGGCGTGTAAAATTATAAATTTTACATATAACACGCATAATCATTTTTACGTGTTAAATGGTGGTTAACTTGACGCAATATTTTGTTTGATTTTGTAAAAATAATTCGGAATTCTTAAATGTGTAATATATTGACACATTAAGTGAAAACAGAAGAATATAGTAGAGGAAAATTTTCCTAGCTAATAAGGGCTACACCTATGGAGCGGAGTGTAATGGAGGTGGAATAATTTCAGCTGTTAGCCGGTCGCTGCTCTTTTGTCGCGTACATAAAACACTGCCAGGGCGGGCGGGACAGACTACTTTGGTTTAGAGGCTAATAAAAAATATATCAACGAAAATTATAATTCAACTATAAACAAACATAAAAATTATTACATAATATTATTATACAATTAATGAGTGATTGTTTATGACAAGCATGTGAGGTTTCAGGAAGGAGAAAGTTTATGATATTATGATATGTATTATATTATCGTAATATATATATATATAAGTTAAAGCAGTTAAGGCAGTGGTAGCCCAGTAGTAACGCTTTCTCTTGGGAAACCGAGTGAAGCGGGTTCAAATCCCGTATCTCGCATCTCTAATATTATCATGTGCGTATTACCATTTGCCTTATGGTGAAGGAAAACATCGTAAGGAAACCTGTCATGTGAAGTCCGCCAACCCGCACTTGGCCCGTGTGGCGGACTACGGCCTGGTCTCGTATTGAAAGGAGGCCCAAGCCCAGCAGTGGGATGTTAAAAAGGACCGGATAAAATATACATTAATTACTAGCGACTCACACTCGCTTTACGCGGGTTCGCCTTTAATTACGTTTTAACATTTAGTATAGATCTCTCAGGGATGACATATTTTCCCGCAATAAAAGTATCCTATATGTTGACCCGAATAACCATAGCTCTTATCATACTAAATTTCATCAAAATCGGTTCAGCGGTTTTCTTGTGATGCGTTCCGAAACAGAGAAACATACAGATGGACAGACAAGAATTCTAAAAAGTATAGATTCGGTCTCTGTATCGATAATAATGACTATTTCAATAAGATTTTCCAAAAAAAATATTGATTGTACAGATTCGACACAGTTAGATTTTTATGATATGTATAGATTAATTACGTTTATAATTAAGTACCTATGCATTTGTTTTGTATATATAGTTAAGTATATTTGTAATTTCCTTTATTGTAAACTAACGACTCACTCTCACTTCGCTAGGGTTCGACCCTAGGTATATATATATATATATATATATATATATATATATATATATATATACAATGTACATACATAGGTATAGAAAAGTAGGTAAGTATTATAAAAAAATAATATATATCCTTTACTTGAGAAATGATTGATTCAGTACTTTTTGCGTGAAACGCGCACATCGGTTTGACTAAGTTAGTTTTATTATAGGTATAGATACGAATAGATATTGCGAGAGACATATAAGATACACTTAGGAGATTGACATATTATACTATTGAAGATTTTTCTGTAGGCCTTTTCAAGACTTACAATTTCAGTACCTTGTTTTAATGTATACCTTAAGATTTGGCCAGCGGAAAGTTTCTAAGAAGGACTCGATTAACTATTAACCAGTTATTGTGTTTTCCTGTGGGAAAGAAAGATTTTCTTGAAGTAAAATGTTGACCTGAATAATAAGTTATCACTTAACCAAATGTCTTTGAAATCGGTTCATTACTATTTGCGTCAAACGCGCACACACAAACAGATTAACAGACAAAAATTTTAATAACTATTGTTTTGGGGTCTATATTGTATAAATAATACGTTACAGTCATTGTTTTAAAAAACATTTCATGTACGGATTTCGCTCAGTTACTGCATTATTATAGTATAGATAAGTCTTTTATTTACTAATAATAATATTTTCATTTCTGACGACTGCCGATCATATCCGTAGTGCAGTATGTCATATCCGGTTTAATCTAGAGCTTCCCACTTACGTACTGATTAAGTAGCGCAAGTGATTACAGCCTTTGGCTATGCGAGTCATAAAATGATTGTCAAAAAAAAAAACATATATACGGTCGAATTGAGAACCTCCTCCTTTTTGGAAGTCGGTTGAAAAGGTTAGATAAATAATTGGCACTGTTCAGCATTTAGGACATCACTGTTTAGATTCCTGGAAGTGAATGTTGAACATAAGCGTGCCATCGGATCTTGTAAGATAACTTGTGTAAGAGTAAGTTTAAGGAGCGTACTGAAAACTGACACTCAAGTCTTCATTATCTCGACACCAGCAGAAATTGGAGTACGTCATTTTATACACTCGGTTCACTCTGTATGCACATAATTTTGGAGCTAGGGATAAAATAAATGAATGTATGTGTCTAAAGTAAATGTAGCTGTTTTATTTTATTATATCTACCTACGCTTGATATTAAATGGCACTTACAGATAGCGATAAATATCTACTTATATGGATATATTGTTGGAGTTGAACCCGCGAAATCCGGCTCAGAGATTGGAACTTCAATCACTAGGCCAAGAGGTAGTTAAATCATTATATTTTGTAGAGTTCAAATAATTTAACATTACAAGTGTATATAAAATATATTCTTTTTAATGTCTGTTTTAAATGGTCTATGGGAATAACAAATTTTCCATTTGAGAAAATTTCGTTAAGTTATAAGGTGTAACTTGATTATCTTAAAAAAATTGAGGAAAATGTAACATTATTTAGTAAGTACTTTATATTACTATATAAAATATATTTTCGTGTGTCTGTCAGTTAATTTGTCATAATCTATTTTTTATTGGAAAAATAATATATTTATACCCTATATAAAATGCATATTATATTTAAAATGAGAAAATAAATCAATTAGTAATAAAGTCGTTTAAAAATGGAAGACATTTACATGAGATGAACTTTAAGAGTTCAAAATCCGGATGACCTATTATTCTCATGAACCTTGTTGAGGACAGTACTGTTATACTGTTTGACGAGGGTCCTGGATGTAGGAAATCTTGAAATGTAACTTGAAAAGGATGATTTATATCGAGTGTGAATGAACTTTTATAGCGTATGATGAAAAGCTCGAAAGAGATCAATGGGATAAAGTTTATATGGAATAGTGGAAAATTATTCGATTTCATTCGCTTATTTTTTTTTTTCTTAACACCTTCTAAAATATTATTATAAAACTCCATGTTAGATATTTACAAGGCGTTACAATAAATTAAGTTCTCTGAAGAAAGAGCATCATTAAATATGTACTTTTATCTAAGTGAAAGAATAACTACATATTTGAGCTGAAATTAAAACTATGTAGTTATATAATCTTATATATTAACTTTATTAAATTAATATACTTACTTAATACATTCTTGTTATTTTACATTTTAAGTTAAAAATAAATATTATATAACTTTTTAATTTAAAACTATTAACTTGGACTATTTCGCGGATTTATTTAGATTTTTGGTTCCCGACGTTTCGAACGCTTTACTGCAATCATGGTCACGGAAGAGACTGATTGCTGTAAAGCATTCGGAACGATAGTTCGAAACGGAAAGATAGTTTTATTTAAAACTAGCGACTCACCCTCGCTCCGCTCGTGTTCGTCCCCACTTACATTTTAACGTGTAGCATAGATTTCTCAGAGATGAGATATTTTCCTGCAGTAAAAAAATATCCTGTACGACCGGACAACCAGATATAAATATAAAATATATAACCATACATCATACCAAATTTCATCAATATCCCTTCAGTGATTTTTCCGTGATGCGGTAACACACAGACAGACAAAAATTCTAAAAACTATAGATTCGGCCTCTGTATCGATTATAATGTATATTTAAATAAGCTTTTCCAAAAAATATTTAATGTACAGATTCGGCTTACTTACAGCTTTATTATATCTTATTTCTAAAAAAATATTTAATTTGTTTTCAACAAATTGTGATAAAAGTGATTCAACCTACCAACTTATCGGTCGAGTGGATTTAAAGATACTATACTACTCATATTACGTGCAATTAATGTTTTTTTATGGCATATATATTTTATATATCTCAAAAAGAAGAAAGTATAGTACGTACATATCAAAGTTCTCATGAAAAATTGTAATGTATTGGACACTAAATTAAAAACTTTTAAAACTTTTGTTTGTCTGTTTGATTGCAGTATTCCATATTATACAAATTTTATCTATCTGTACACATAAAAAATGTAGAAACGTAACAGATACAAAGGCACGAGTTCCCTTTCCTTACGCCCTCTTAAACGCGCTCTCATTTAAGTGGGGAAACCCCTATGGTTATTACAAACTAAATAGAAATATACAGATGGAAAACCACAGAAAAAAGCTTGTTTTAGTAAAAATAAGGCGTACTAAAACGGGTCGTGCAGATTCAGAGATACAGTTCGTGCTCACTTTTTATTGTGCAGTCTCAAATAAAGCGGTGATCATTTTTACTGACTCTAAACTAAAATAAAGACACGTGTGACCTCAGCGCAAGCAAAAGCTGGCTTATAAGAAGAAATTGAATGAATAAAGTTTTGAAAATTAAGCTCCGATATAATACAGATTGATTAATAATGGGACTCCATTAAAATATATTATATTTATGAAGATAACAAAAAATAATATAAGTTTCTCATTGGTTTTTGCTTAAAAAGCACACCAGCTAAAAATCATTTAAAAGTAATTCCACCTGTAGGGGTGGATTTCTATTATTTGTATGGGGTACTCTCATAGTATACTCTATTCATTAAAAAATCCACGACTAGCGAGGATATTGCGTAACAAATATAATAATAATAATGTCCTCTTGACTGATTTAACCTACGGCGGTCAATCTGTCTAAGAATAACCACGTGTACAGGAGATATGATAGTGCATAAATATATACGCAAACACAAGTGCTCTCTCTATTCCTGTCATTCTCATATTCCGGCGGGACGACAATTCGACACGACCAGTGAAAGATCAGCCGTAGAACCCACGGCTTTCTATGCTCTCTGAGGCACAAGGATGAAGTAACGCCAACTGCCCAACTCCAGGCTGTTACTGAGAATTTCTTAACAGAAACTCAATAACTTATTGGCTCGACCCGAGAATCGAATCTAGACTTAACTACCTATATGAAAAAATAACATATACAATATACATCCCTATATATGTATTATTTGGATATGTCGCGTAACATACATATGTATGTATCTATGTGTACACAAAAAACAGCACTTAATTTAAGAAGTCAATCAAAAACAGTTATGGACATTATATATACAGCAAAATTTCGCTGGAAAAGTACTTGCATTCTTTTTGATATATGTACGAGTATGAACATGAAACCTACAGAAGAAAAGTTATGGAACTAATTTGTGCCGTATTACTTGCACGGGTGGATGAACCTTACTCGTGGTGTGTACACGTGTTTAATATTGAGCTCCTGAATTCAATGGAAAGTTTTATACTGAAAGACTATCGGCTTAAACTGATTAAATTTTTATATTCTACTAACATTTGCCTGCGGCTTTACCCGCGTTCTAAATATCGTAGCGTGATGGTAGATAGTCTATAAATTTCATCAATAAATCTATACTAATATTATAAAGCTGAAGAGTTTGTTTGTTTGGTTGAACGCGCTAATCTCAGGAACTACTAATTTGATTTGAAAAATTTTTTGCATTAGATAGCCCGTTAACTGAGAAAGGCTATAGGCTATATATCATCTCGGGAAAATGTACGGTTCCCGTGGGATAGATTAGTTTAAAAACAGATAGATAAATCTAGGGACGAGCCCGAAGCGAAGTGAGGGTGAGTCGCTAGTAAGCAATAAAATGCAAAATAAGTTTTTTTTTTATTTCAGCGGTGGTTTTAGAGATTAGTATGAAGCAAGCATACTCTTCAGTTTATAGATATATATTAAAAAAAAAAATAGATCTGAAAGAAATTTTTGTTACATTTTCACGGCTAAACGGACTCAGTGTTGATTTTATAAAATAAATAATGATAATGACTATTGAAATGTTTTGTATTCCACTAACTCTTAAGTAAAACTAAGCTAATATATAGGAGAGTCTCAAGATAATTTTCACGTGTAGAAGTTGTATGTGCAGTGATGCACTAAGATTTAATTTACTCGAACAGTTAACAGTTGACGATCGTCGTGGGATATTAGGGAACGTGTCTAATTATAAACCCCTATTACGCTTTATGTGGATTCTATTCTCGGACATGGTAATTACTTGTATAATTAGTACAAGATATTAATGCATTGTATCTTAATAGTATCTTAAAAACAACTATCTCTACCATAGATGGTAATGAAATGAAAATTGATGTAAATGATAAAAATATGATAATAATTTTAAATGTCAACTTTTAAAATTATTTAAAAATAAATATTCTATTTTTAATTATTGTTTTTCTTACAATTTGAGTGAGAACCATGAGGCATTCATGCTAGAAGCTGTTCATTAAAAAAGGACCATGAAAGTTGCTTTATGATTGGCAAAGATCACGTAATATACATTAAGTCCCTTCTTTTTAAGACCATTAAAAATGTGACAACATATCGGGGTGTTTTGAATTTTTTATTCGGTCATTGACTCTCGTCAAAACACATCGAATTTGTCAAGACGAATGCTCAACATCTCTTCACAATTTTAACTTGAAGTGAATAAGTGAATAATACTTTATAAATAAAAGTATCTTTTCGGATTTTTTCGCGAATATATTTTGATTTTTGCTTCACAACGAGACGTTCCGAATTCTACAATGTTCTTTGTTCTGTGGCTTATACGCGTGCCATTTGGGCACAGTTTACTTCGCCAATGTCAAAAGAATTGCAGCAAACATGGTCACGAGACCTGTCAAAAATATGGGAAATGTCAAATATTCGCGTCATTTTAAGAAAGTGTTATACGACTAATACTTAGTAATAATGTAAACCATTTTCATCCAAATTTAATAATATCAATAATTTAAGACGATGGAAACAAAATATCTACAATAGAAGATTTTATAATACATAGGTATATAAAATAACAAGAACTTCGAGCTATGGGAAGATTCACTTGATTAGTTAACTTACGTGTAATAAAATAGTTTTGAACTGCGAGATGATTTTATTATTTTAACATTTTCTGCATAAAATCTTCTTACATTATTTTTACTACATTGTGCTCTGAATATCAAAGGATATATGAAGCAACTATTATCTAAATAATTATATCTGCAAAAGAACATATAACTTCTGTGAGAATATTTAATTTTTTTTTTATTAAATTAACATACACGTGTACACTTTAATTAAATACTCTTTAGAACTCTAGACTACTCAAACGTTATATATAAACACTAGCAACTCACCCTTGCTCCGCTCGGGTCCGTCCCTAGTTACGTTTTAACGTTTAGTATAGATTTCTCAGAGATAAGATGTTTTTACGCAGTAAAAAGTATCGTTGACCCGGATAAACAGCTATTATCATACCGAATTTCATCAAAATCTGTTCAGTGGATTTCTCGTAATGCGTTTCCAGATAGTCAGACAGACAGACAAAAAATCGAAAAACCATAGATTCGGCCTTTGTACCGATAATGATGAATATTTTAATAAGATTTTCCAAAAAATATTTAATGTACAGATTCGACTCAATTACAATTTTATTATATCTATAGATTTTTGCAATTCCTATTATATTCCATTGACACGGGTCGAATAGATAACCTCCTTTTTTATAAGTTAGTTAAAATGTATGTAGGTACTAAGAGTATTGTATATATATATCAAGATCTAAAGACTCTATTTCAAAAAGAAATCATTGAGATACTATTTTATTTTGGCTTAGTGACATAGGTATATGAATTATGTAGTCATCCAGACAACTTTTTTATTTAAATGTGCTCATACTTCACTGTCTATACACATTTGAAGTTCATGGTCTCGGTCAAGGCTTGTCGCATTGAATTGAATGGAGGTTGTTAATAATTTAATATTAATGCTTAGGATATCGTTATGGGTGCACACGATATTGCCATATAAGATTTATCTTTAGATTTTTGTGAATTATCAACTTTTGATTGTAGGTCCATCAGGCGTTGTCTGCAACCACGCATTTTAAAATATTATGAGGTAATATATTTTTAAACGTTTTTTGTTTTGGTAAATAATGAAAAAAAAAAATGATTCTCTTATATCAAACTAAAATTACTATTTATTGTTTATATAACTTATATTTGTTTATATTCAGAACTTTTCTTTTGTGTGTGCAATTATTTATCTATCTACTTTTTTAATTTTTTTTACTAATATCCTAACTCTGTTAATTTTATAAAAAAATAAGTTTTAAACTTCCTTAATTATACACTACAAAATATAAAATAGTAACATAGAAGATGTTGTTATTGTGTTTTATTCCGAGTAATCCATGAAGATAAAGTTTCAAGAGTAATAAAATTTTTGATAAACATTATAAATAAATAAATATTACTCACTTAAAACGAAAATAAATATTATTCATACTTTATAGAAAATAGAATTTATAGAATATATCAGACGAGATATCTTCAGCATCCTTGGAATAGTTGAAAATTCCCTTTATAATATACAACTCAAACAATATTATTTTAACACGAATAAAATATGACATATATTATCTACATTATGTATTTTCAAGAAAAAAAATATTATATAAGGACAAAATTAATGAACTTGATTCAAACTGCTGGTTTATAATATAATAATATGTTGGGACACTAACACACAGCACGATCTAGTTCCATGGTAAGCTACGAGGCTTGTGTTATGGATACCAGATAGTTGATATAATACACATATATAACTTTAAATACATACATATTATAAATATGAACACCCATGACTAGAGTACAAACATTCGTGCTCATCACACAAATGAATGCCCCCAGCGGGACTCGAACCCGCGACCACTGGCGCAGAAAGTAGAGTCACTACAAACTGAGCCAAACGTGCCGTCGAGCCAAACGTGCCGTTTAATTTTTAAATCAATAAATATCGTATACCTATAAAGAGAACGACTATATAATGTAACTATGAGTACCTACTCTATAACTTCTGTGGTAGATACATTTATAAAAAGTAACCTGTGCTAATTCAGTACAGAAGCCATCTTTGTTTTGATTTAAACAAATCTATTGAGCTGTTACGACGTTAAACTCACTCAATAACAAACTTTTATATTTATAATTTTAGTGTGTTTTGAATAAAACTATATTTTCAAATTATTTCGCGGATTTTTTTTTATTTTTGGATCCCGACGACACGACGTTTCGATGCTTTTAGACTGTCTGTAACCAGTATATAACACCTTTGAGACGTCTAAAACCTTAGTCTCTCCCGTGATCATGTTTGCTGTACAGCATTCGAAACGTCGGGAATCAAAAATCAAAATAAATCCGTGAAATAATTCGAAAATATAGTTTTTTTTTTTTAAATATCAAATATTCGCGTAAATCTAAGAAATTTTTTTAGTGTACTAAATATATGAAAAAACATATACATATGTAAGGAAATATCGCAGGACTATTAATATCATTTTTACTTGTATGTAGTAGCCTATAGTTGCCCAGGTGTTCATTTTTCGATTTTTTTCGTTGTTGTGCAACCGTCTCCGTCTTAACATTAACGTGGACATTACCATATGTTTTATTTAATGACCCGGAGCGGCCAACTGACATGCTTTAAGCTATTTTTGAGTTAATTAAAATTCATTAACTGTTAGTGATGTGTAGCGTTCATTTCAGTTAGATTAAAATCTCATGGCTGTTGTTACTGTCCATTTTAGACAAGATTTTGCCTTCGATTTGCTAATGAAACAAAATAGATATGTTCTCACAACATAGATGTTATGTTATCTTTTCATTACTCTACCAGTTTGTGAAAGTCCTGTCCGAATTTGTTGAGTCGTTCCAAAAATTAGAAAGGTATCAATTTTTAAATAGTAATAGAATTAGTTATTATTTTAAAAGTTGTTTAGGATTTATAAACTTGCAATAGGCAAATAACATCTACGTATGTGTTGAAATAGACATGGCATTTTTTATGTTTTATAATTATGAAATAAAAAATATAATGGTTTGTTTTGTGAAGGTATGTAATATTTTACTCCATATACATAATACATGGGTACACTACACAGCTAGTTTAGCAAAAAATTCGTAGAAGAGATGAGATCTTCAAACAGAAGACTGTCTAAACTTCTCTATGAATTTATCATGGAGTGGTAAACGTTGACATATATAGGCTTTATTAAAATTAAAAATGGAAAAATGTCTTTTTTTTTTTTTGTTCTTTTTATATTATATTTATTCAGCAACGAATTAAAATTTTGTTTTCATATAATATTATTTTATCTATTTCGTTAAGCGCTTCATGTTGACAATTATAGTTACTAGTTTTTTTTGTCATTCATGGTTACTAGTTAGAATATTTTAAAGCAAAATACACTTATAATTATAAGTGTATTTTGTTATAATAATTTAACTCAATATTTCCACTCTATATAAAGCTATAAAGTCATAAATATGACAATAAAATTAAGGTTTTCTGAAACACGTGTTTCGTCAATTTTTTTCTAATTACAATGTTAGGTTCCGAAAAAATAAATGATTATAACTTTTTTATTTACGCAGAGTAAAATGCACGAGCTTATGTTACACGTGTAGGATACATTTGATTATGAAATTATTTTTTTCTCAACTACGTGATGCATATGTATGTATGTATGTATGTATGTATGTATGTATGTATGTATGTATGTATGTATGTATGTATGTATGACGTATGTATGTATGAATATATGTATATGTTTTATGTTATCTTGAAACTTAACAAATGATTGACGACAAATGTGGTATCGTTTATTTTGTCGTGATATAATACGAGTATGTCTATTTTATAATTTGTATAATTGTTGGCCTATTTTTTATTTCAAATGTATTTTTTTTGTAAGTCTTATCTTAATATTTGATAGAAAAATCAAAACATGACTGAGTTTTTCTTTTTATATAATATTCTTTACTGCACTTTTTTCCTTTTTGCCTTGTCTTCTCATAAATTAAAAACTTAGATTAAAAATTCGTACAAAAAATGCTAACACACATAAAAATTAAGTATTCGTTTCGAAGGTTTTTCTTTTCATATTTTGTATATTATCTTATTAAAGAAGAGATCCTGTGGGAGAGGGATAAATCTCTTACGAAAATTCGGCTAATTTGAGAATCTCTTGCGTAGGTTTTTATATAAAATTGATCTAATTGATTATGTAGCCCATAAAACCCAGACATTTGATGCCAGATGGAAAGATAAATAATAAACAAATATATATCAAGACGCTAAAACACAGCACCATCTAATTCCATGGTAAGCTACGAGGCTTATGTTATGGATACCAGATATAAAACTAAACATATATAACTTTAAATACATACACACAGGATTAACAGTTTTATCATAGCGACTACTATATTACAGCAGGAAAATGTCTTTCACAATAATAAAAAGAAACAATTTTCTCAATAATTTACGTTTATCCTTCAAAAATATAAGCACTTAATTTGTTTAAGTATGAGTTAGGTAATTCCAAGTGTATGAGTAATTGAAATGAGACTGTATGGAAACAACATTAATACAAACAAATAATCCACTTAAGCGTTCTGAATCTATCTATAGCTTTAATTAAATCAGTATAGGCATAAGGCATATACATATGTATTAATGTATAAAACAAGTAATTTTTGTTATTGGTTTATTTTTATTTAAGTAATTATAATAAAAGTAAACCCAATTTGTAATCGAGTTATCAAGTTTTTGATAACTGACGCTTATCTGTTTCTGTTTCTTTTCAGGAAAACCCAATAACTAGAATTTGTCCAATCTAGGACTCGCACGCAGGACCAACGGATCTGTAACTGTACATACTATAATTTATAGTCATATAAATTAGTATTAAATGTATATAAACAAGGACAAAACAATATCTTTTTCTCCTCTGTTTGTCAACCGATTTTATTTTTGAAGTTATACTTCTTTTGGGACGTTTGAAAAACTTTATGATATTAAAATTTTTATGATGCGTGCGCACATCGACAGCAATAAAGCAATATGATGAAGTTAGCTGTAATTACTGTTTGTTGCCATGGTAACAGTTGTTATTGTCTGACAAATGATATATTAATAATATTATATTTTTTCCTTAAATGATATTTTATAAATATATGATTGTAATATGCCTAATTTGCCACATTTAGTTATTTTATTAATTTATCATTCCTTTTACAAACAGAGTTGTGACATACGGGATGAAATGTTTCGCTATTTTTGTTCTGTTACGCCAAAGAAGTATAATTTCTTACGAGTACTTGCGTACATAAGTACACATATATGTTTTTTTATGTTTAGTTGTAGTAGCTATTGACGAGAAAAACTCAAGTGTTATCAATTATAAAATATATGAAAACAGTTCTTTTATATAGAGTATTATATAAAGATTTCCTCAAACCAATTATGATTACTAATGGTAGAATTTCAAGCATTGGGTGAACTATATAAAACATTCAAATAGGAATGATTTCATCGACAGTGTTATTTACAAATACATATAACAATGCAAATAGTAAACAATGGGCGAATATACAAGTGTATTTTTTTTTACAAGTATTTACTTATATCTTTGTTACTTGTTTGTTTGTTAGACCGGCAAAATAATATTTATTATTTTGCCGGTCTAACAGTAGAAAGGAAGCGAAACTCAAATATGGCCTCTAGCTTAACTTCCTTTTACATTCACCTATGCCAACTTCGCGATTGCCAAACGCTTGCATATAAAATTATAAGTGTTTTAACAGTAACTATTTAAGATTTGATATCGTTTTACTTTAGGTATCGTTTTACTATTCCTTCAGCTTACTTATGATAAGCAGAAACTATAGATGCATTGTAAAAGAGATGTACTAGTTAAGTTATAAAAAATTGAATTATATATTCTTTATTGTACAAACAGTTATTAAAAATATATAAAGACACGCGGTAGCGTGTCCAGCCAAGTTCATTAAAAATCAGTATTTTTATCACTGACTGACTGACATATATTAGTAAAACCTAACCCACTTCCAGATTTTCAGATGACCTAGAAAGTAAAAACTTGTATGCATACAAAGGGAAAAATCCGAAAACAGTGAATTCTTATTTATTTATTTTTTCAATTAATTTTTATTAACAAATTGCCCGCACCTTGCGCCTTCCAAAACATAATATAATTTTTTGAAATTGTTGAAATTATTTGAATAAAACTATCTTTTCGGATTATTTCGCGGATTTATTTTGATTTTTGGTTGTTGGACTTTTTTGGTTTAGTTTAGTTGAATGTTGTTCCGTTACGTTTAGTCTCTTCCGTGACCATGATTGCTGTAAAGCATTCAAAACGTTGGGAACCAAAAATCAAAATAAATCCGCGAAATAAGCCGAAAAGATAGTTTTATTTAAAAATGTCAAATATTCGCGAAAATCTAAGAAAGTATTATAGTAGAAATAGCTTAACATCTAGAACCTTTTGAAATATAATAACAATAGCAATCATAGTAATAGCAAACACTTTTTGTTTCACAGGAGAAAAGGTCCCATGATGATTAAATAACATTTTCTTATTCTGCCTTATACACTAACGAGTAGTCGCATAATTTTGAAAAAAAGGTTGAATTTATAAATCATTTTGGAAATATGAATAATAATAGTTTCTATGCAAAACATCATGATCTCCTAATAACCTTGAAATTTATTAATAAGAACATATTTGAGTTCAAGACTTGGCTAGTTTTTACCAGACATGTTGACCTTATAATGTAAAAACTAACTTACGTATAGCATAAAGAAAATATAATTAGCCAAATAAAAAGTAACATGTATGTAAAAACTAGCCAAGTCAAATCTTGAACTAAAATATGTTTTTATTAATAGATTTCAGGATTATCTACAGAACTTGGCACCCATTTAGATCTCAATTCTTTTGTTCATGAAGTTGACAACCACGCATATTCTTAATTTTGAACTTGGCTCCTATTTTCACATTTATGTTTTTGATGGAATATAAATATACAGAAAGTGACGTGAACAAAGGTGGACTTATCTCTATAAGAGATTTCTTCCATTCAACCCATGCATGTGGGAAATAGCGTTAAACAGCGGGATAGAAAGAGAAAGTTTAAAGAAACAAATATATATATAAATAAATATATATAAAACTAAATTAATGTACGGGACTCAACTCAGACAAATTAAATAAACCCAAATTCGAAAGTTTTAGTCTATTATCCATCTCATCTGAAGCTAAGATGAGCTGATCTCTGATGGTTTAAATTAAATTACTGTATTTTCATCCAGATTTCACGGACATGTAAAGTTTTAAACTAATACGATAGTTAGAAGGTTAAATTCAGTTTTCCATATTGAATAGCTACACATTAAGTTATAACAGCGTGCTAATAAAATAAATTAAAACTATATATTTCAAATTATAGAGGAAATTTTATAGATATTTTCCTATCCTTTTTAACACCCGGAACTGTTTGTACGTATACTAGGATATCCTAAAGTAAAAATTTGTATATAAATATTTGACCTTTGATTTAGTAACAAACGTGTCAATTGTCATTTAAAGAATTGTAAAGACTTGTTGTGAATATTGTAAAAAGTCTGAAAGTATTTTCAAATTATTTTTACTATTTATGCAATAATAAATTATACTTCCACTGTTAATAATAATTATTACTAATTATCAGCTTATCTTTCAGGAAATCTCGCGAAAGTTATTGTTTCTATTATAAATTCATTATTATATTACACCAGCGACTCCCCGTTGCTCCACTCAGGTTCGTCTCTAGGTACGATTTAACGGTTAGTATGGAATAAATAGACTTTATATTATATCATATATAGCCTTCCTCAATAAACGGGCTATCTAATGCAAAAAAAAATTCAAATCGGATTAGTAGTTTCTGAGATAAGCGTGTTCAAACAAATAAACTCTTAATAATATTAGTATAGAAGATTTGCATGGTCCCATCTTCGCATCGTTATATCCTTTCACCAAAAGTAGCCTTAAAAAATTGCTGTAAGCAAGAGAATAGCAAAAACAAAGATAGTTTTATTTAAAATTTGACAGCCTAATTTTTGAGGCAAAGTTAAAGGCATCTAACATTACGTCACAACCTTTAGGATTGAAACAGTTATACATAAATAGATTACGCGAGTCTATCCGCGGGAGTAATATTAGACTAGCATTTTGAATGATTATGCAATTTTTAAAAATGTATGCAGTATATAGGTCAGTCGACCCGTAATGTCGAGTTATATATAACACAAACTTTTAAAAACACGTGTTTTTTTATATATCTCAAAAATATTTTACAATATATAAATGTACCTACTCGTATTCACTTTAATAATATAATAAATGTAAAATATTATTAATATTAACTCTTAATTAAGAATGATATTGAATGCATTTAATAACATCGCATTTTTGGCAGTCCTAACTCTCCTAAACAAATTTCAGTTATGGTAGCCAATTTAATTTAAAGTAGCTAGATATTTTTGTGTGTTCTATCTTTATTCTTTCTTTTAGTGAGATATACCGACAGAGAACATAACCGTATGCTGAAGAGCTTTAAATCGATCGAATATAAGAAGTCGAAGGCTATACGAGATATGAGAATGTAATTCTGTGGGGCCAGTTTCTTTGAGAGAAAATTCAATAATTCCTTTTGGTTGGTTTATTTTTTAAGGCCAGAACGTCACGTTCTACCTAATAAAACTTCGAGATGTTCATTGTATCCATGCCTTACATGCGTTCTTAATACTTTTGTAACACGGCTTAAAAAGTTGTTCTATTTAATATTGACTTAGAGTATTTTTAGTAGCGAGTTATATTATTACAATTAATTCATGACTAGCTACCACACTAGTACTACACGTGGTCATACCGACGTCAATGGAGGAAAAGGTTCCCCAAAAGCATGGGAAAAATGTCAAAATACCCGCGCTTTATTTTTTTTTTGTAATACATTCATCATGGCCTATACTTGGTCTAACCATAAAGTATGAAGGTAATAGGTGTACTAATTAGGGCTTTAAACAAGGTTACAACATCGACCTAAGATTTGCAGTCATCCGTAACACATTTCTCAAACGCAAGAACGTAACAAAGACAATAAATAATACGTACATTTAATGCTTCATGTTGATACATGTATTATACATTCGTTTTAGATTTCACATTTATATATGATTTATTATTATGAGCTTGAATTTTAACATTTTCTTTCTTTATAATTTATAATTGGTAGCCGTGTAGGACCCGGCATAGAATTGGACTACCCTATCTCCTCCTGTAGATGTCGTAGAAGACGACTAGATCCTGTGATCTAGTGACAACGAACCTTGAGTCCCTTGCTCGATGGTAGGTCGGAAAACTTTTGCCAAAAGCAATAAGTAGTATGGATGTATTGCACCGACCCCAAGTAATTTGGAAAATAGGTAGGGAGATGATGATGATTTCAAATTGGTAGGTAAGATTGACGCTGTTTTCGCAGACAAAAGTTTCTACGCGATAGGAAATGGATGGAGGATGAGACGAGATAGGTTCCATTTTTGCAGGTTTAGGAATGGCTACTACATATATTGATGTATAGTTGTTGGATGTATACATAGATATTGTTGGGTATATTCTATCAAGACTTTTCCTCTTGAGTTTTTCGCGCTTGTATTTTGATTTTTTGTTCTGTTACTGTACAGCAAACATGGGCGCTGGAGAGACTAAGATTTTTTAACTCTTAAAAGTCATAGTTATTGCAGACGGCGTATAGTGTCTACTCAAAAAATTATATATATAAACATTATTTATAACATTATAGTCTATCTATTCCATGCTAACCGTTAAATATACCACAATAATTTGAAGGAAAAAAGAAAGATGATCAAAAATAATTTAATTTTTAAATGTTAGATATTCGTGTAAATTTAAGAAATTATTAAATAAAAATCAGGTTCTTTTTGTTTAAAACGTAGTCAAAATTATTATATTCAAAGGAAACATTTAAATTTATTTTAACTTTTTAATTTACTTATGTTATTATTAAAAACTAGCGGCTCACCCTCGCTTCGCTCGGGTTCGCCTCTAGACAAACAAAAACAAAGCTATCCCACGGGAACCGTACATTTTTCCGGGATAAAAAGAAGCCTTTTGGTTATTCTAATGTATGAACTATATTACTGTAAAGTTTCATTAAAATCCAATCAGTAGTTTTTGTGAACTAAGCTGTATAAGTTAGTTTTTTAACTATCCCACGGGAACTCTTTGATTTTCCGGGATGAAAAGTATCCTATATGTTGACCGGGGATATAAGGTACCATCATGCAAAATTTCATTCAAATCAGTCCAGCAGCTTCGGAGATTAGCCCGTACAAACAGACAAACAGACAGAGAAACAAAAAAATTTAAAAAAATCTGGATCGGTTCTATTGCTCTTCTTACATCCCCCTGACTCGGTTTTAAGCATTTTTTTTCTATGTACAGACATTCGACCTCTACAATTTTATTATAGTATAGAAGATAACTTTGATGTTGTACAAAAACAGGTTTTTTTCAGTAGAATTTTATTAACACTCGTTTTGTGTTGACATTTGGAATGAATTATGCAAGTTTAATTTCGAATAACAGGTTTTTCTTGATCAATTATTTTAACGTGTTTTTTATGTCTAAGATTTTACATTAATTAATATTGTATTAGAAGTATATTGTTAATATATCCTTTATATATGTATATGTAGATATGATTATATCTACCTATGTATTCGTATAAATAGATATTTGAGGAGTAATTGAAGAGTAATCTACGTTTTTTGAAGTTAAACTTCTTTTAGCACGTTTGAAAAAAAAAATTAGAGTAAAATGTTTACGATGCGCGTGAACACCGACAGCCAAAAAGCGACATGATGAAGTTAGCTGCATTCTTTTTACAAACAGAGAGCTGTGATATACGGGATGAAATCTTTAGCTATTTTTGTTCTGTTACGCCAAAGAATTATAACTTCTTACGTGCGTATATAAGTACACACACACACGTTTTTTTATATTTTTTTACTATTCTTTGCTCGAGTTTAACACCCAAGTGACTCGATTTTAATAAGATTTTACTGTAATTACAGCTGATATTAAGAATTATAAATATGGCTAACATTTAATATAATTGACCAAATAAATCTAAATATGGTTCTTCATTTGTCCATTATGCACGTCTGTACAATACAAGTCATATATGATGACGATGATGTCCACTTGACCATTTTCGGTCACGGCGGTCAATCTCTCTGAGACAATTGACTTTTTTGACCTTTAAAATGTCCCTTTTTCTTTATCTGCCGTGTTATTAAACTAGTAACTTAATTTTCATGCTATATAAGAAATAAAAAATATATCTGCATGTATGTATTTAGCTTTTTTTAACATCCCATTGATGGGCACGGACCACTTTTCAATACGAGGGGGATCAGGCCGTAGCCATCAGACTGGCCAAGTGCGAATTGGCGGACTTCACACGTCTTTTGAAATCTGCTAGGTTCTCTTAGACATGCAGGTTTCCTCATGATATTATCCTTCATCTCAAGAGTAATAATGTTGAAAATTATTCGCACATGCGGATATCAGATATGCGAGATCGAGATTTGTACCCGCTTCACTCGGTTTCCCAGGCGGGCGCGTTGCCATTGGGATGCCATTGCCAACATTATACCTACTACCATAAAATTATAGAAAGACGTAGAAATAGTTTTAGTTGGAAAAGCTACAAGTGCAACAGGTGGTAATGTCATCACAAACAATTATTATTGTATATGTATTTGTTCACGATACAGCGTACGTAAATGAAATTGTTGTAACAGCTGCTTCAAACTAAAAAAACATAAATGAAATCATTCAAAGCTTATATTTATAAAGGAAAATGAATATTTTTTTATAAAAACGTTCTGTGATAGCCGATCGGATATTTAACTGGAGGTTAAGAACTTAATTAGTTTGTGAATGGAAGGATTACCATTGATAAGGCCATATTTTTAAATGTAAAATGAGAAAAAATATGTAAAATTAATTATTTTGATGTACAATATGATCTTGAAAAAGAGAAAGTTTAAAATTCATTCGTATAGCGTTAGCAATATTCATATAGTAGGGAGGATACCTATAATACATATGTCGAAGGAAGTGGATTAGAAGACATAAATTATGACTTACCTAATTAATGATTTTTTTTTCCGGTAGAACGTAAAACCTTATTATTGTTTAAAGTCACTATTTTATGTTATGTCTAATCAAATTAAGAGCAGAGGCCACACCTCGAGCGGAGTCGAGACGTCATCATGACATTCGTTGAAGATATGTGACTTGGTAATGTTGGTTGATCATTGGATAGTAGCGTTTCGATATAGTAGATGAATGGAAGTCAGATGATAGGTGTCTAGAACCCGCTGGTCAATTAAATTATTAGAATTACCGTTTCAGGTTTATACCATTGTGATTTCCCTCATTAAATTATATGGAGCATTGAATACTTTATTTTGAACCCTGAAAACGCCCACAATATTCGTAACCACTAACGCTGCCGTTGAGAAAGATGAGAGTGTGTCTTCAAAAGTGGAGATAGCATCAGAAACTGTAATACAACATAAACATTTGTATCAACGTTTCTTAGATACTAGTTACCTACTCTCGCTCCGCTCGGGTTCATCCGTAGTTATGTTTTAACGTATGGTATAGATATCTCTGAAATGAGATATTAAGTAAAAACTATCCTATAGGATACACATATATGTTGACCCGGATACCCAGCTATTATCATACCATATATAATTAAAATCTATCCAGTGTTTTATCGTGATGCAGTCACAGACAGACAGACAAAAATTCTAAAAGATTTGGCCTCTGTATCGATAACAATGACTATTTCAATAAGATTTTCCAAAAAAAAAAATTATATACAGATTCGACTCAATTAGAATTTTATCATATGTATAGATTGTGATCAGAAACAGAGATACTTCTTAAATAAAACTATCTTTTCGGATTATTTCGCGGATTTATTTTGATTTTTGGTTCCCGACGTTTCGAATGCTTTATAGTAATCATGGTCACGGAAGAGACTAAGGTTTAAGACGTCTCTAAGGCGTTATATGTACAGGGTGGATTTTTGAGACTCTACATGAAATAGGATCGATTGACATAAAAATTTTTTTTGGTATTTCAGTGTTTTTCTCGCTGACTGTACATTTTTTTCAAAATCTGTGAATGCAGTTCAGAATATCTCAAAAAGTTATGGATGGTTTCCTAGGAACGTTTTTCTGTAACTATAGCAGTTAAGGTACCTGCCCTTACTGTCCGGTCTCAAAAATTCACCCTGTGTACTTGTTACAGACAGTACCTACCCACACAAAAATAATTTCAAACTACCTTTACAAAAAAATAATTTCAAAAAATTCAAAAATGCCACCAAAGTACCTTACAATATTAGTTGATTTTAATTCTAAACATTTTTTTTTTTAATAAGTATTATATTTAAACTAGCGACTCACTCTCCCTCCGCTCGAGTTCGTCCCTACTTACGTTTTAACGTTTAGTATAGATTTCTCAGAGATGAGATATTTTCTCCCAGTAAAAAGTATCCTATATATTGACCCGGATAACCAGTTATCATCATACCAAATTTCATCAAAATCCCTCCAGTGGCTTTTCCGTGATGCGGTAACAGACAGACAGACAGACAAAAATTCTAAAAACTATAGATTTGGCCTCTCTATCGATAATAATGTTTACTTAAATAAGATTTAAAAAAAAAAAAAACAATGTTCAGATTCGGCTTAGTCACAATTTTATTATATGTACCTATAGATATAACAATATTATTTACTAAATTTTAGCTATTATTATTATAAATATTACATTTTTTTTAACTTTGTTAATTACTAATATTATTTAGTGTTGCTATTATTATATTATCTATAACCATAAAGAATATTTTTTTTTAAATATATTAATTATTTAAGCAATATTATTGCTTTATATGTAATTTAAAAGAAGTTTATTAATTTAGATTACTATTATTTAAAGTTAAAATATTAAACAACACTATTGCTACCTTTATAGATCAAAAATATTAATCAGAATTACTGTTATTATCCAAAAAATCAAAACAAATCCGCGAAATAATCCGAAAAGATTGTTTTATTTAAAATGTCAAATATTCGCTTAAATCTAAGAAAGTATTGAGAGATACTTCTTTCTAATTAACTACTTTCACTTCACTTCAGTAACAGTTCAACATTACTACGCGTAGAATGTAGAGTCTGAAAATATAAGCGTAAAAACATATTTTTGACTGACTTTGAAGTCGATATATCATACTAGTTGGGTATAGAGTAAATAAAATATAATTATTATAATATAATAAATATAATATAATTATTATATTTACTTGGTATCAAATCTTTTACTATAATTAATTTCTATCTTTAACAAAATATATTTTTTTAATATTTTACCAATTTACCAAGATAAAAAATACAGTTCAATCCCGAACAATATGTATACAGAATAAAAAATAAACAAAGCAATTGGTAACGTTATAAGTCTCACATTTATTAATTTACATTATATAAATGTGAAAGTTACTCTGTCTGTTATCTTTTTACACTTAAACAGCTGAACAGATTTCGATAAAATTTGGCAAGGACATAGATTGCATTCTGGAATCGGACATAGGTTACTTTTGAATCCCGCCCTGCCTATCACGTGAGCGAAGCCGCGGGCAAAAATTAGTAAATAATAAATTATTGTATTTTTAGTACGTTTTATACAATAGAACACAATGTGGTATAATTTCCTTAGTCTACACCATAAAGGATAGAATATATAGAATAGCGTACAATATACATACAATATGTAGTTTATTTACATTTTATTTTATTTTGTTGAATCAAGTGCTTCAAATATCTGCATCATCGTGCTGTGTCAATATATATCGTATTCAATAACAAAAAATATATTATTTTTTAATAAGAATGAAACAGTAACTCAAAAGAAAATTAATCAGAACATTATAAATGCGAAAGTTGTATGAATCCTTCATGCTGACCCATGGTTAGGCAGATTTGGATGTTTGGTAGACAGATTGGAAATGAGCTAAAGTAACACATAGGCTACTGTTCATCCGGAGAACTAACCCGGGCGAAGCGAGGATTAAATCATTGGTTATTAATTAATAAATATATTATTTATTAAACAATAAATAAATATGTTGGGACATTAACGCACAGCACCATCTAGTTCCATGGTAAGCTACGAGGCTAGTGTTATGGATACCAGATAGTTGATACACTACACATATACAAACATTCGTGCTCATCACACAAATGAATGCCCCCGGCGGGATTCGAATTCGCGACCACTAGCATAGCAAGTAGGGTCACTACAAACTGAACCAAACGTGTCGTCAAATAATACTTGTGTAAAACTACTATCATTTAATCCCATTTTGTAAAAGTAAATTTAAATTTTAGTCGTAAAGCTTTACCGATAAATTAATAAAGTTGGAAGTGTGGATCTATAGTCTATACCTATTCGTACGTATCTCTTGATCTTCAGTATCTCGTTGATAGATGCCATCTTTGGGTAGTGATATTGTCGAAAACTACGATACAACACATATATAACATACATATATTGTATAATATCGTGTTTTTAAATTGTAAAGTTTAGTTCCATTACAAATAACAAAATTTGTCAAATGAAGAAAAATTTAATATGTTTTCGCATACTAATATCAATATTACTAAACTAATCTGGTTCTATATGTATAATGGCACATTTTTTATTTTCCGTATTAAAACTATCAACAAGATACTCAAAGTCAGTGTTCCGTCACGTTCGGCCCACTTCGCCGTCCTTGTCTGACGCGGAAACACGTGTCTCACATTCTGAAATGTAATCTTGCGTTCTATACAGTGTGGAACATAACTGATAGACTACAGCTGGCAGGGGGTCGAGGACCTTAAAATATATCCATTTAACCCCCATGTATGAAAACCAGATTTTAGACTAAACTTGCGAGTACAGCCGAAGAAAAATAAAACATTATCTTCGGCTGTACAGTCGCTGAATAGCTATTGGTTAAATCGTTAGGTATTGAGGTCTTCAACCCCCCATGGCAGTTTTGATCCATCCATCCATCCAATTACATGACTGTTACACACTGTATAATATATATCTATTATTGCGTTTCAATCTGTACTAATATTATACCTAAAGCTGAAGAGTTTGTTTGTTTGTTTGGTTGAAAGCGCTAATCTCAAAAATTCTTTTTGCATTAGATAGCCCGTTAACTGAGTAAGGCTATAGGCTATATATCATCCTTAAAAAAATGTACAGTTCCCGTGGGATAGATTTGTTTTTGTCTAGAGACGAACCCGAAGCGAAGCGAGGGTGAGTCGCTAGTTTTATCTATAAAATAGAAATGAAATACTGCGCATTGCAATGTAAGCGCATTCCTTGAGAATGGCTGGACCTAGTATTAGTAGTATTCAGCCCTTTTTAACGTCGCACTGCTGGGCACGGGCCTCCCTTCAATACGAGGGGGATCAGGCTGGCTGGACCTATTTGATTTATTTTTATTTAAGAGTTAAAATATTGTTGATTAATTTTAATTCTTTTGCTCCACCATCTATCTATATAAGAATAAAATTATTTTTTTCTAACTGTTGTCTCGCAGTTAAGGAAAAACTGTCGTCATTATCACCAATGTTAAGTTCCTTCAAAATAAATTCTTATGAATATTTTACTTTATTATAAACTTCAACTAATTTATTTTTTCTATGGATAACCGAAAATATTTTATAGTATCTTTAAATTAATTTTTTTTAAACAATATAATGGTACATAGATAATAGGTATATAACAATAATTATAAATTCATTTTTTATATTTTAGGGGTCAAAGGCTTAATACATGTCTTAAAATATTGCAGATAATTATTTTTCACAACATGTGCATGTGTAAGATTGTTTTGCGTCACCTAACCTAATATAATTTATGATGAAACGAATTTTGCACTGTGCCAATATATTAATCAATGTCTGTAACTGCGTAATGATGAATGAATGTACTATTTTGTTATTATATTTACATTTTTGCAATATGTATTAGCCCTTTTTAATGTCTCATTGCTGGGCACGGGCCTCCCTTCAATACGAGGGGGTCAGGCCATAGTCCACCACGCTGGCCAAGTGCGGGATAGCGGACTTCACATGTCTTTCGAAAACTATTTTTGCAATATATAATTAGCAAACGCTGGGTCACTTAAAATTAAATTCATACATATAAAAAAGACTGTTAATTTCTATCTCCATCGCGTAGTTCAAAGTTATATATGAGTAATTAAAATTTTGGCATGTAAAGCCGCAGATAGACATTAGTATACAATTGAAATCGTTACTTTTGTTTATCTACTGTACCTGTAACCTGTAATGGTCTTATAATTCATATTTATTTATTTAACTACTTTATTAACAACGTTAAAAGGTTCGCCTTTTTCCTTATTATTTGTTTACTGTTCATTAGATAAAATTATCAAAACTGAATAAATAAAACTAAATTATTCGTGCCTTCTCTATTGTACGTGACCTTGGCAAAGTAATCTGTGCTCCACTGGCTCGTTTTGAAGCCATTACATTGCGTTTTGAAGCATAAGAAAATTTAATTGAAACCTACATTAATCGAAATGAAAAAAAAAACAAGTGTACCAAATTAACACCATGTTTATTATGTCGTACATATATTTTCTTCTCATATCATTTTTTATATGGAAAAAACTGTTTGTACGCGCGACGATTACACCATCTATCTCTTTCATTCTGAAATTCTGGTGGGACGACAATTAGAGAAGACTGGTGAGAGATCAGGCGCAGGACCAACGGCTTTAGGTGCTCTCGTAGGCGGTGACGAAACACCTTCAGCTTCCCAGTTCCAGGAGGCGGACTGAATACTGAGACTCTCTTAAGACTCAATAGCAAGTAGCATAAGTTTTAGTATGCATGCCGGCTTTTCTGATCAATGATCACCGCAATCATCTCTACGGAGGCAGGCAGCAAACGGTGTTAATTTAAAAAAGATACTTTAAGATGGAGACTGCAGAGAAGAAACGTGAGGCTGACACTTTGGCAGACCTACTTTGTTGCCGTCGGCTGGGGGAGAGAAGGCGTCGGTATACGCATTATCTACCGCCACCCTAAAGGAGCTAGCGCGGCAGGTTTCTAGTTGACTCCCCTGTATATCAGTGGGTCAACAGTTTCCCCAGCGTCAACAAAAAAAAAGGATATAAGCCGAATAATTCTGAATTTCCAAGCGTGTAAAAGTACCAAACATGCTTATCTCTCATAAACGTTTATAGTTATAATATTAGCGATATATATTATTGTATACTATCTACAACCTACTTATATTTTATTATTGTCTTTCTACATCCGTTTCAACAATTTTAAAGGACTATTTCTAAGTAAGCAACTGAAATAGACAATTCAGACCTTGAATTCTATAAATACATTATCTAAGAAAAATAAGCAATCTAAATTTTTATTTTATTATGAGTTTATTATGTATATATTTACTATAAAGTTGCTGTTATAGGTATACACGTAATATTGACAACATTCATATTATATTATATTATGTAATCTACATTTTCTTATACCTATATCATTTGAAATTAAAATTTATTACTCATCTGGTATTACGTATTTTAAACGTAATAGATTAATAAAACTGTTAATATTCAAATTTAATTTAAAAGCTTTTATAGTTTTTCGTAAATTTTTCGCAAATGATAATTAATGAACTTGTGGATTCTCTCTTATTTTAATTTTAATATTTCATGATGGGTAGTGACTAGCGAATTATATATATATTTGTATTTTTTAAAATCATTGTTTAATTTTATGGGTAGGTACTGTCTGTAACCACTATATAGTGACGTTTAAAACTGCAGTCTGTCCCGAGACTATGATTCCTGTAAAGCGTTCGAAATGTCGGGAAGCAAATATCATAATAAGCCCGCAAAAATTTTGAGAGCATACTTTTATTTAAAATGTCAAATGTACTTGTAAATCTAATAAAATATTAAGACTGTGAAACATTTCTTTTGCTGAAAGGAGAACTTTGTCATAAAGTAAAGCGTAAGTCTGTTCTATGAATTTCTCTAAGCTTCAAATTATCTTACAGACGTATAGGTTAGAAACAAACAGTAACGTTTATTTTTATATATACACTAGCGACTCCCCTCGCTTCGCTTCGGGTTCGTCCCTAGACAAAAACGAATCTATCCCACGGGAACCGTACGTTTTCCGGGATGATATATAGCCTATAGCCTTCCTCTGTTAACGGGCTATCTAATGCAAAAAGAAGAACAAACAAACAAACAAACTCTTCAGCTTTATAATATAAGTATAGATATATCAACTATCCACTAGCAAGTGCAGCAAAGTAACGCGCTCGCATGGGAAACCGTCGAGTGACGCGGATTCAAATTCCGGGTCTCACACCTCTGACATACATGAATACTTGTCTGACGGTGAAGGAAAACATCATGAGGAAACCTAAATGTCTGAGAGAACCTAGCAAGTTTTCGAAAAACATGTGAAAACCGCTTATTCGCACTTGGTCAGCGTGGTGAATGGACTTTGGCCTGATCTCCCTTATATTGTGAGGCTTGTGCCCAGCAGTGGGACGTTAAGAAGAGCTGAATATTATATATTTTATACATATTATGAATAATTACTTTCCGTAATTGGTTGCCGTATCACGTATCATGCCTCTTCAATGTTAAGTAATTAGTCAAATGATGTGGATGGCCGTCTGAGTGTCGGTATCATCGGAATCATTGTAGTTATTCATTTAATCATAATTACGTCATTTGGTGAAATCACACTTGATATGTAGACGTTTCTGTGTGTTTGATGGTGGTTTGGCTAATTACAATATCTTTTTGCATATACATATGTACGTAGACATTTAATTTGTATACTATCTATTAAGGTATATACATATAAGATTCGAAGAAACGTCGTAAGAGAAGAGAGTACTTGTGTTTGTAATTCATTTCCTTCAAAATGGCTTGACTCATTTTGAAGATATTTAATCGCATTTATTTAAAATGTTTAAAATAAAAAAAAAATATAATAGTTTTTTTTCGTAAAATTGCGTTCCGTACGTCTTTTTAAGTCTTCCTGACTCCGAATATGGCGGTGACTTGTGGGCTAAAAGTTTAGACTATTCGCTAAAACCCAACAGGCATTATTTAAGAGGAATCTCCTATTTTCCACTCATATTTTCTACGTGCCAGTTTGTGTATTTTTTGTAAGTAATATTTTAATTATCTTCTTGCTATAGATGTAAAATCTCCTATATTCTTTTATTGAAGTTCAATAGTAAGCAGACATATAGCTTTCTAAAAGCTTGTGACATTTAAAGTGATGCAAACAAAATTGGATTATAATATTTGTGGATACTCCTCCGAAAGGGTTCGACAGATTTTAATGATTTTTTTTGTATATTTGATAGGAATGAAAATAAGTCAAAAAGTATTTTTTACCCTCCTACCCCTATTTTTTAATCGCGATTATAGTATATTTGTATGAACAGTATTACATAAATACATAGTGATGAACCCGAGCGTTTGTAGATTGAACGCAGGCGTAGCCGCGGGTTCTGCTAGTGTAGGTATATGAATTAGTTTTCAAAACGGTGACGGTAAAAAATTGTTTCAAATTACCAACTATATTCATATTGTATCACGTGATGTATTTTTTGTGCGTCTACAATCTAGATAATAATTTAGATGTGGTATATTACAAAAAATAATTTCCTATTAAATCTATTTGATTAATTATAATTATTACATAAGTGACAAATATGAAGTGATAAAATGCTGTGTTGAAATAAGATAAAATATAGAGAAAATGTAAATAAGTTAGATTATATTATATTTTATACTGCTTCTACGCAGCAACAAAGTAAAGGATGCTTAAAGCTCATGTTTATCATATATACTAGCAACTTGCCCTCGCTTCGCTCGTTTATTTTTAATACTAGATACAGCAACATATTATACATTATACATATGTGTTTAGTAGATATACTTATGTTGACTGTCTGACTAGAGGTGATATACTTATGTTGACTGCCTTAGTGGTGTAGTGGCTAGCATGTACGGCTGCACATCCTGAGATCCTGGATTCAAATCCCGGGTCGGGCCAAGTTTAGTTATTGTATAGTTCTTTCTGTATAGTAAGCCTCAGTAACAGCCCGGAGTTGGGAAGTTGGCGGTGTTTCACCCCCGTGCCTCGGAAAGCACGTAAAGCCATCGTTCTCGCGCCGACACTCTCACCGGTCGTGTCTCGTGTCGTCCTACCGGAGTATGAGAGTGACAGGAATAGAGAGTGCACTTGTGTCTGCACTATAATATCTCCTGCGCAGTTGGCTTGTCTCAATGAGATTGGCCGCCGTGGCCGGAATCGGTCAGGACATTATTATTATTATTATACTTATGTATACGAAGATTTTAAATCTTGTATATGTTGTAGGGATATTGTAAAAGCCGTGAAATTATAATTTCACTAGAGATATAATAATTGCATGGATTTTGTTAAACTTTTCTATTTCTTTCAACATCACGGGACATTGACAAGAAATATATATGTCGTGTTATCCATATTCTACCGACATCATCTTTTGTTTTATCAAGGCTCAAATAATAAAGTATTCTACTTATAAACTTGAAACGTTAATTCTAATTATTTAATTGAGCAGCGGGTTCTCGATATACTTCCACATACAATATTAAAACACAACTCTTATGATCCACCATGATCAAACACGTCATGATGGCGTCTCGAGTCTTGACCCCGCTCGAGACCTAGTCTCTGCTCTTAATTCGAATTTTAATCGAAATAAAAACTAAATTAAATAACATAAGGTTTTACATTCCGGCAGGAAAACGTTACTAAATACTCCTTCGACGTATATTATTATCAATTATTTATTTAATTAAAATATAAAAATTTATTAATTAATATTTATTGTCAATTGAATTTCAAATGTCTTGTCTCCATTTTTTTCTATACTTTGTACCTCTTCTGTGTATAAAATGGAATGAAATAATATGTCACAGGCAAAGAAGAAATAAGAAACTTTCATAAAAAGAAATAATACCTACCTTTTTAAATTGTTAATATTAAACATTTTCTTTTCCATTTAAAATAATTATTCATATAATTTTACAGATGGAACTCGCGCTACGCGGAAATCTTGCAAAATCAGAGTGGCATAAAAACTTATTGTTTAAACGATATTACAATAAAAGTATTATAATGAATGCAAGAAGTAGGTTTATAATTACATAGTAAAGTCCATATTTTGTAATTTTACCCGGTAGTTAGATATATTAATTAAATAAAATTTAATTTAGCAATATTATAATTATTTTAATTTTCATATAATTTATACAAATTAAACTCGATTTAAATCATATATTGTCTTTGTTTGTAATCACATATCATAATATTGTATAAGACGGAGGAGGATTTAGTTACCTTTTTTGCTATAAAACCTTATTATTGCTTAAAGTCACTATGTTATTTAGTTTAGTTTTTATTGCTTTTAAAGTAATTTTAAATTTAGAGCAGAGACATCTCGAGCGGGGTCGAGACGCCATCATGACATTCTATGGAGATACGTGGCTTAGTAATGTTGGCTGATCATGGTGGATCATAGAGAGTTATGCTTTGATATTGTAGTTGAAAGTCAATAATCGGTATCGAGAACCCGCTAGCTCTAAATCATTAGAAATACCGTTTCAAGTTTATAACATTGTGATTTTCCTGATTAAATTGTGTATTGAGCATTGAATACTTTATTATTTGAGCCCTGATAACTATAGAATAGATTTGCTTCGGAATTTTGGCCTTATTTCAATTAAACATGAAAAGTGAAAAGTTCACTATAAACTAAAGTTTTAACTATTCTCCACCATACAATAGATCAAAATTGTCGAACATTTTCAGTTTCTCAGAATAAGGACGCCAAATATGGACATTTAATTGAAAAATTACGGTCGTTATTAACGCGTTTGTTTCGCCTCTCTCTTGCAACTGCTCAAGTCCCCGAGTCGTGGAAAGTTGCTAACGTGCAGCCAGTACCGAAAAAGGGGTGTCGTGCTGACCCGGCCAATTATAGACCAATTGCGATCACGTCCATCCTTTGTAAAAGTATGGAACGTGTGGTCAATAACAAGCTCCTAGCATATCTAGAAGAAAATGATCTCCTGTCCGACCACCAGTACGGCTTTCGGAAAAACCGGTCTACAGGAGATCTTTTAGTGTATGCCACACATACTTGGGGCGAAGCCATTGAAAAACACGGTGAGGCACTCGCCGTATCTCTCGATATTTCGAAGGCTTTTGACCGGGTCTGGCATAGCAGTCTTCTCAGTAAGCTTCCGGCATATGGGATACCCACTGGCTTTTGTAGCTGGATATCTGATTTTCTGAGTGAGAGGTCATTTCGGGTGGTCGTTGACGGCTGCTCATCTGACCTAATGGCTGTCAATGCTGGTGTTCCTCAGGGATCTGTTCTGTCTGCAACACTCTTCTTGCTGCACATCAACGATCTTTTAAAACCCGGTATTTTTGGGTACGCTGATGACAGCACTGTTGCCGATAGATACTTGTCTAGTTCTAGAGCCAGTGCTACTGAAATCCTTGAGTAAAGAGAGGCCTTGGTGAAACGCGTTGACTTGACTCTGAGGGAGGTGTCAGATTGGGGTAACGCCAATTTAGTTAAGTTTAATGCCACCAAAACACAAGCGTGCTTATTTACTGCAAAAAAGAGCCCCTTTACATTGGCTCCCACTTTCCAAGGTGTAACCATCCCGATCAGCGACCATATTGAGCTCTTGGGCATAGACATCTCACCCAATCTCAATTTCGGGAAATGCATCGAGTCAAAGGCCAAAACAGCTGCCAAAAAACTTGGTATACTGAATAAGGTGAAGCGGTACTTCACGCCTGAGCAGCGCTTGATTCTCTATCAGGCTCAGGTGCGCTCAGCCATGGAGTACTGCTGCCACCTCTGGGATGGCTCTGCCAAGTATCAACTCGATGCATTAGACTCGATAGATCGCCGCGCCAGCCGTATCATAGGTGATCAAAAACTAACACAGGTGAAAATGCTCAGTTTGAAGCATCGACGCAATGTCGCCTGTCTATCGATCTTCTATCGGATATACTTTGGGGAGTGCTCGCAGGAACTTCACAACCTTGTACCTCCTTCACCGTTTTACCGCAGAACTGCAAGAAGACGTGAGCGCTGGCATCCTTACGTGGTAGAAATCGAACCAACTCGCACGAAACGCTTTAGCTCTACGTTTCTGAAACGAACAGCTAAGCTGTGGAACACCCTTCCAGCATCCGTGTTTCCTACCACATATAATATAAGTACCTTCAAGGCAAGAGTGAATAGGCATCTTCTAGGCAAGCGCGCTCCAACCTAGACCTCATCAGTGCTTTAGCGTTGATTGTCGTCAAGCGCAAGCCTATCTTAGAATAAAAAAAAAAAAAAAAAAAAAAAATCGTAATGTAATAGGACTCTTAACGTATTAGTTAACTTTCACCGTATCTGTACTATTTATTACCTTTTTTTTAAATATTTTTTTTATAAATTGGTAATCCGAGCTATGTAAAATAGTAAATTTCATAGTTGCCTTCGACATTTTACAAATATGCGCGTTTGTAAGAAAACGGTGTCATTTGTAGGTATAACAACGAATTATACAGTTTGCCTGCGACATAACATACATAATATTTGTATTAAAAACATGTAGGAATAACGCAGTTACTATTTTGTAATTTTAAATAAAAATAAAATATTCCTATTTATAATTTGTAAATATAAATAATAATCATTTACGCTAAGTATGAACATTGAACAAATCATTTATCATAAGTTTTTTTATTAATTTTAATTTTAAGAGATAATTAATCAATTTGAACACTTATCTTTGTCACAGAGTAAAGCTAAATGTAATAGAATTGACTCTGTGATGGCGAAGATATGTGAATACTACATTCATTTCTACTCTGATTTTGGTTCAGCGCAGACAATATTAAAATACACAAAGCTTCTGTCGTATTCTTATACAAATATAAATAAAACAATATTTTAAGAAAACATTTAAATCTTTATGCGCTGTTGAAGTAAAACTTCTTTGGCATATATCGCATTTAAATTAAAATAAATTAATAATTAAATAAGGCATATTAGGCATATTACAATCATATAATTATAGAATATCATTTAAGGAAAGAATATAATATTAAATATTTGTCAGACAATAACAACGGTTACCATGGCACCATGGCAATATATTCTATCTCATTCTCTCGCCGGCTTAATCCTATATATTTACGTGTTTATATCTTTTTATTGTCGCATTTCCGTTTTATTTCCGTTTCATAGAGTTTCAAATCACGATTCTAAAGAAATTTCACTTCAAAAAACCTAGAATCTATGTTTAATAATTTTATTTTCTTTATCATGTTTTTATAATATTATCAATTTTCTTTGAATTTTTTTATCTTATGTTTTTCTATTTCAGAGTTAATTTACTTGGAACGATTTAAATTTTGAAGAGAGGAATTCGTACGAATTATCGAAATTGCATATTTATGAATCCCTGTAAGACTGGGTTCACACAATATTGCATTGCACGTTTTTTTGCTATATGTTTTATCGATTATGTGGCATATGTATATGAATACTTTGTAATCGAATCGTTCACTGTTCAACGTAAAAATACGTTTGACGGATGTACCGGACTTGTTAAATAAACCCAACGTATTTTAACGTCAACTCGAGGTGATTGCTATAAGAAAAGTGTGATCTCGCTTTTTCTTCGTTTATAATGTGGGATACTGTAAAAATATAGGTAACTTTAAAAACTAAATCCTGACTGAACTGGAAAGAGTTTGAAAAAAAAATCTTGTCTGCAATTGCTATAACAGCAAATAACAGCTTTTTACTAAATGAAATTATTATATACGGTACAGACTTATAAGAAAAACATATTTTTTACATTTTTGTCTGTCTGCCTTTCTATTTGTTCCGGCTAATCTCCGAAACGATTTTTCGCCCCAGAAAACCCCCACACACCAAATTCTAGTGAAATCGTAAGAGCTGTTTCCGATATCGCCGGTATAAATATACAAGAATTGCTCGTTTAAAGGTGTTAAATATAGATGGTTATGTTAAGAAGACAGCCGTGGCATGTGGTTGATTTGCCCTATTAAATAAGCACCCCTTGTGAAATTATGATAGGTGACTTATTGCATATAAGAAGTAATGAAAATATATACATATCTATATAGCTTGCTGAAATCATAACTCTCCGTAGTCGGGTAAAAAGCGTGCGGTATGTAACAGTGTAAACACAGTCTAACTCTGAATTTTTGTGTATATTGAAAGAAAATCTATATGCAAGTTTCTAAAATAAGATGTCATCGTCAGTTCAAAAGTTCAAATAACATTGATATGCTTTGAAAATATCGTATAAAATTAAAATAAAGTTTTGATTTTATTACAGAGTATTCTAACAAGTATTAAATTTACGTCTATTGTCACTGTTTGCATTTTGAAAATATCCCAAAGAATAAAAGGATTACTCGCTCTGTGTAAACGAGCCACAGACATTACAAGTTTGCGTTTGCTCCTAGTATTAATGTTATGCATGTCTTCTTGGGGAATTCATGTATATTTTTTTAATATACGTAACGTTTTCGTACATGTTCAGAGAAGCAACAGTCAATATTTTTATTTCTTTAAACTTATATGCTTAAAAATATATGTTTGATTACGTAATATTTAGTTGATCATTTCAATAAAGATAAAATTTGCCTTTTACAGTATGTAATTTGGTTATATAGTTTGAGAAGTTTGGCTCAGTTTGTAGTGACTATACTTGCTGTGCCAGCGGTCGCGGGTTCGAGTCCCGCTGGGGGCATTTATTTGCGTGATAAGCACGAATGTTTGTACTACAATTATGGGTGTTTATATTCATAATATGTATGTATTTAAAGCTATATATGTGTAGTGTATCAACTATCCGGTATCTATAGCACAAGTCTCGTAGCTTACCATGGAACTAGATGGTGCTGTGTTAATGGCCTAAAAAAACAAAAATAGATAATGATATATGTGGTGGTGTTAGGGCGGGACACTAGTATAAAAAAATAACGAAAAGACTTTATGACCCGATTTATTTTTAAAGGTTTTCGTTTTTATTTTATTATATTACGTAGTGCAAGTTATAGCTTCGCCCACAAACGTAACATTTCTTTTCAGCCCACATCCACTTTATATGAGAGCGTGTAAAACGAATAATTGTAGGACCATCGTAAATAAATCGAGCTGAAACATAAAATAACAAAGAAATCTTTATCGCGTAAAATAATTCATACACTAATTGTAAAAGCAGTATTTAAAATTATACCTATACAAATAGTTTTATCGTGTATTAAATATACAATTTATATCTGTGTACATGTTTTGAATTTATATATATATATATATATATATATATATATATATATATATATATATATATATATATATATATATATATATATATATATATATATATATATATAAAAATACAAATGTTAATACTCTTTGTTAAACCCTTACAGCATTAAGTGGTAACACACACGTTCATTCACTCACCAATTGCAATTATAAAATTAATACAGAGTATGATTTTTGATCGCTTTTACAACATACCTTCCAATTTAAATTATATTGTAAGAAATATTTCTTCAAGTAGGAAAATATTTTAATGTTAGGATATATTGAGCAATGATAATGCGAATACCTGTGGTGGAAGAAATAGCGATATAATCACGTTTCGCATCACGACTACAGATTAGTATTGGGCAACGCCGACACGTGGCGGTTTCTATTACTACTAGATTAGTACGACTCCTTGAAAATGGACTATACTGACCGTCATTAAGATTATTACGATCGTTATGCCCTAGTGATTTAGTCTTGCTTTGCTTAAATGCCTTTATGTTTTGAATATTATATACAGATAGTTTTTGGCAAAATTTTATGAACAATAACCTATGGGTTACTCGTGCTCATAGTATCTTAAATGTATTGTATACTAAATATCCAAATCCGTTCAGCGTTATCAAGCAAATAAAAAAAATATCTGATTAAGTATCTATTCTAAATGAAAACCCCCGTTTTGTTATTTTTTACTTTTCAGTGCCTGGAAGTTGGTTTTTATTTTTTTTTATGTTTTTATTTTTCTATTTTCAGTGTAGACGTATCACCAATACAAATTAATCAAACCCAAACACCAGGTAATTACTTAGATCGTCGAGGAGTTCCCTCGAATGTCTTTCGGGTCCATCATCAGATCGACTCCAGACCTTCATTAAATAGTAGTGCTTTAAAATACCTAATGAAAATGTTAATAAACGCACTAGTCGCCGCTACAATTTTCGAAAGTTCCCTTCGATTTCTCTAGGATCCCATCATCAGATCCTGGTTTCCTTATCATGGTACCACTCTTGGGATATCTCCTTCCCAACAAAAAAAGAATTATCAAAATCGGTTCATAAACGACGAAAAAATCCACGAACAAACATAATATATATATATATATATATATATATATATATATATATATATATATATATATATATATATATATATATATATATATGTATATACGCTCGAATTGAGAACCTCCTCCTTTTTTCGGAAGTCGCTTAAAAACAGGTGTCACTGGAGAATTATGGTGTTCCTACGGGCCGTCAATGGGATTTCTAACAATCATACTCATTAAAATCCACAACGGAATCCTGTCACTCCGGTGCAATGTACGGTGAACTTCTTACGCAGGCACTACCATACTATTGTTACCTTAGTTTTTAGGCCTTAGTGAAGATACAATTAGTTAGTGTGTGAGTGGCATAATATCTTTCATATTTTCTTTGATATAAAAGTCAGTGCCTGGGCGACCGGCTTCACTCGGTTTTCTTTGTTATTTCGTATTTTTTAGATAAAAAAAAAACTAAAAACTTGAATAAATACAAAAAAAAACAAACAAAAGTAAAAACTTTGTATTCCGACCGGGACTCGATCCCGGACATATGTGCTGTTTAACTTGCGTCTAGACCGCTTGAGCACGATGCTTATAACCGAGTGTAAGAAATTATCGACCATATTCTGTGTAGAATAATACAAAAAGAAAACCACATGAAAACTCGAAAACACGCGTTTTTCCAGACATAAGACTAATCTAGATCGATTTTTCGCCCCCAAAATCCCCAAATACCAAATTCTGCAAAATTGTTAGAGCCGTTTCCGAGATCGTCGGTATAAATAAAGATATAAATATACAAGAATTGCTCGATTAAATATATTAGATTAGATATCGCATGTTGATTGAAAAATGCAAACGATTCACAGTTAATTCAGTCAGCGTCTTGTAATATTTTTATATATATATATATATATATATATATATATATATATATATATATATATATATAATATGTATGTATTTAAAGTTATATATGTGTAGTTTATCAACTATCTGGTATCCATAACACATGCCTCGTAACATACCATGGAACTAGTTGGTGATGTGTTTTAATGTCCCGACATGTTTATTTATTTTAGTGCATTTAGTTAAGTACTATATTTGTATAAAATTGTCGTGTGAAAAATCTTTACATTCTTACATCTACAACATCGTACATAAATATTTTCTGTAATGTAGATAAAATTACTTTCCGTCAACGCTTAATAATTACTGTACGTTGTGAAATCATTTATACATAATTGTGTTACAAATGATAATTGCGCTTTTCCGACTTCGGAACTTTTTATGGAATGGCAGATATGCCTGAAGAAATGTACTCGTAAGTTTAGTTAAGCGAAAACATTAATAATATAAATTGCTTTGTCAGGATAAGTTCCATCACGTACGTAAGTGACGTAGCAATAAAAAGGTTATTCGTCTTATCCAAATTGATGTACATTATGATAGTCATATATAGCACGACATTGAAAATAAATACCAATTATTTTGCTTGTTATTTTTTATTTTACCTATCGAAACTATGTAAAAAAATGAAAAATAACTGCCATTTTTGAATTTTTAAAATCATTTTTGTAAATTGTGGATAGGCACTGTCTGTTACAAGTACATATATAACGCCTTTGAGATGTCTAACACCTAAGATTCTCCCGTGACCATGATTGCTGTAATGCATTCGAAACGTCGGGAACCAAAAATCAAAATAAATCCGTGAAATAATCTGAAAAGATAGTTTTATTTAAAAATATTCGCGTAGATCTAAGAAAGTATTATGAAAAATAACTGAAGTTATTATTTAAACAACGCTTTATTATATATATAAAGCTCAATACAATATTGTAAATTCCAGAAATGTATTGGAAAATTGCATTCGAGAGCTATTTATTTAACATTGTCTATATAAAAGCAGCAACCTATATAAAATCGTATTTGTTTTTTTTCATGTATAGACAAAGGTTGAACAACAATAATCCCAAATTAATTTACTATAGTCGTTTTCCTGTTTACGCCACTTCATTGATAGCTGAGTGTGTTGCGAAACCCGTAACGCACATTGCTCTGACAGTGGAGGAAGCACGTGTGATGAGATAAATGTGGATAACATAAGTAATTCGTAAACTACTAGCGTTTATTTATTTGAAATTTAAAAACTCAATTGCATTGTGGGTTTCACTGCTAAACATATAATGAAATATAGTAGATAGCTATAATAATATAACAAGACCTGTGAAAAAAAAAACAAATTGTATGCATAAATAATAATAAATAATCTGGAAGAATAGCCTTATGCACTAGAGTGGGACGCAAAAAAATACGGGTAATATCACATAATATATAGCTATAATAAAAGAACATAAAATGTGTAAATTTTATGCTTATAAATCAGTCACGCCCTGACTCAAACTGCCATGTACAAAATTAAGATTAAAAAAAAACTGTCACGCCCTGAAAGGAGGTTTCAATCGCTGCATTCAAGTTCTTTATATTATCTTTGTTTCTGAAATACCTATACATATTTTTTGATTTTCATAAATTCGTTCCTACATTTTGCAGACAATGGCATCATCTGTGTTCATGACAAAGTAAAGTCGACAGAAACAATTTATATTTGCATTTTTTTTAAATCGCTGCGATCTCCTTAATTGTGCTGGTTCATGGGTGACGACCTTCCATTGATTATAAGTTATTAATTCATTCAGCGCACGTCACATATGTAATTCTTTGTTTGTTGCTACGTCGTTAAGCATTACATTGTTTTTAAATCCATCTACGGCCCGCATGAATAAGTTAAATTATTTTCATGAAAATTTATGTAATTTTTTGTACGTGTCTCAGGTTATTATTTTTATGTTCAAAGTTTAAAATCAACATATAACATTAAACATACATATTGTTATTTTACTAAGTACTAAATTTGTAATAGGTATTGTGTTTTTATGTTAAAGTCATATATTTACTATCTTGTCATATAAGTTATTTAAAACTAGCGGCTCACCCTCGCTTCGCTTGGGTTAGACTCTAGGTATGTTTTAACGATTAGTATGGAATAGATAGACTTTAAATTACATTTTTTTTATGACATTCAGTGACAAACAAGCATACAGACCACCTGATGGAAAGCAGTACCTGTCGCCCATAACACCTACGGTTCATGCACTTAGGTTTTAAGTAACCAAAATGCAGAACCACAGGTGCGTTGTCACTGTGAGGACTAAGATGATATGCCTGTTGCCTGTAATTGCGCTGGCTACCTTATCCTTCGTACCGGAACACAACAATGCAATCATTGTTGCTTGGCGGCAGAAATAGATAAGGGGGTGGTATCCATCCAGTCGGACTCCTCAGGCTTGACAGAGTCCTACCACCGGTTCTCCGCTCCCTTGGGTAGTAGCATGATGATACATACATATATAGCCTATATATAACCTTACTTAATAAACTAGAAACAAACAAAAAACAAACAAGCTCTGCCTCTTTATAATATTAGTATAAGTAACTCGTATTGATAAAATCCTCATTTAATATTTTAAATGAAAAAAATATTTTTTTTGCTTAATACAATAAGGTATTCATAATTGTAAAATTTATACCGTTCTTAGTTAGTTAAAGTGATTTTTCAACTTTAAAATCATTTTAAATTTTCCATTTTCCCCTTGACGTCGGATTTTCTTTGTAATTTACGTACAACCTTGAAATGTAAAAGGATTGTTGTTCATTAAAAAGAAACGTGAAATTCATTTTACAATTGGCGGTCAACGTTTTCAGTTGATCGAATTGAGTGTCTTCTGCTTTTATAAAAAAATAAAACATACATACAGAACCTTTTTGGAAGTCGGTTAAAATGATCAAATAGGGGATATTGCACGTATTCTTCATACTCAAGCCAAGATGAATTCATATAATATTTTATTCATATAATTCACTATTCATATATGTGTCATTCATACTTATTCAGAAATTGTACTTATTAGTTATCTTATCTAGTATATTTTAAGAATGAAACAATATTACACATAGATACATAGTTTTGGTAGCGCTATCTTTATAGCTTAAGCAAACAAAAATATTTTTTTTACGATTTCCTGCTCGAAATGATTAATGTAATATGTTCGATTGGTTTAGTTTTATTTAAAATGATTAATATATTAATTTTTATGTAGTTTGTGTATTATTTTTACAATATATTATGTAGGTATACATAATTCATGCGTTAAAAGACGAGATTTATTTTATAACCAAATAAAGGGTAATAAAGTAAAAGTAAAAATAAAGTGTATGTAAGATCTGGATTATGAATATACAACTTAAAGCACGTGTCATTATATTCATTGACAAATTTAAATTTAGCAGCAATTATATAATTTCTAGCTTGTTTAAGTAAACGTTGGATACAAAATTCTTTTTACGGAAAAAACCGAGGTACCTACTGAGAATATCCCATATCTCAAAAACTACCCAACGCATCTTCTTTACAATAATTTGCATTGAAACAACACAGACATAAATACCTCATGCTTATGTAAACTCAATTTTTTTTTCATTCCTTAGACATATACTATATATGTATCAGGAGAGAGAACTAACCCTATTTTTTTACTTTTAATAATTTGGCTACAGAATTATTCAATAATATAGCTCTAATTCTTTGAAAAAAAAATTACTGTGTCATATAAAAAGGCGGACACAACGAAATTATATGGTTTTCGCTTTTGAATTTTGCCTACGAAACCCTTCTGAAGATTACCTAGGGGCGGCATTTCTCTTTTGAGCTTTGAAGAGCATGTAAAGACGCTAGCTCTATATGTGGTTAATCACCGATCGTGTCGGAGCCGTCCTGCTACAGTGTAAGAGTTAGAGGATTACAGAGTGCACCTGTGTTTTCTCACACACTTGTGAACTATAATATTTTCCGCGCAGATGTTTAGTACCCATATTTTTTTGTATCTCATAATTCTAATGAAATTCTAATTTATTAATAGGCTTGCATACAAATGGGAACGCTTTGTGAGCGTATGGATAAGTTCTGATCATATACCATCATATACTAAAGCTTGAAAAATAGTAAAATCCCTAAATAAACACAAAACTCATATTTATTAGCAAACTAGCGACTCACCCTCGGTTCACTGGGGTTCGTCTCTAAGTACGTTTAAACTTTTAGTATAAATTTCTCAGAGGTAACAAATATATCATGTTTTACAGTGGGAAAATATTCCCGCAGTAAAAAGTATCCTATATATTGACTCGGATAACCAACCATCATTATACCAAATTTCATCAAAATCCCTCCAATGGTTTTTCTGTAATGCGATCACAGACAGACAGACAAAAATCCTAAAAACTATAGCTTCGGCCTCTGTACCGATTATAATGTCTATTTCAATAAGATTTTCCAAAAAATATTTAATGTACAGATTTGGCTTAGTTACAATTTTATTATATGTATAATATTAGCCGATCCAATGTCTTTCCATGGGATATTATATTACTAAATATTATGTTAGATTTACTTGGAAGAGATAAAACAATGAAAAAAATGTTATCAATCATTCTATTTTTGCCGCTGTCAAGTACTTAAGCTTCATATGATTCACGTAAATAATATTTCGTTTTAATGGTCACTTCCTGTTAGTAAATATTTAATATATTTTTCATTTTGCGACAAAGTTATTTTTTTAAACTATTGAATATCTGTGCTATGCATTAAATATATTTTTAAAAGAATAAAGTTTTACTGAGATCACCGAGTTTTACTTCTGGAGAATATCTTTTTAGGTAATATAAGTACCTATAAGACTTATAAGAACACCTATAAGAAAATACCTATAAGAATTATAAATAAAATCAACTTTTAAATAAAACTATTATTTATTTTGATTTTTGGTTCCCGACGTTTCGATTGCTTTATAGCAATCATGGTCACGGGAGAGACTAAGGTCTAAAGTACACATAGAACAATAATGTGGCTTAAATAATTAATATTTTATTTTTTCTTAATAGTTATAATTATAATAATGGCAACACTAAATATAGATTACTAATCAATAAAGTTTTCTAAAAAATTGTAATAATTATAACAGCTAAAATTATATAAATAATATTCCATATTCAAGTATAAAAGTAATTAAAATTATGAAAATGTCTAAAATTAAAATTAGCAAATATTGTAAAGTACTTTGGTGCTAATTTTCAAAATTTTGGATTCATTTTGTTATTTTGTGGGTAGGCTGTCTGTAACAACTATATAATACCTTTGAGACATCTAACACCTTAGCATCTCCCGTGACCATGATTGCTGTAAAGCAATCGAAACGTCGGAAACCAAAAATCAAAATAAATCCGCGAAAAAATCCAAAAAGATAGTTTTATTTAAATGTCAAATACTCGCGTAAATCTGAGAAAGTATTAAAATCAACTTGTCCACTGCTCTGCTATACTTTGAGGCAAGATATTTTATCTATATTTATAATGCTAATATTCCAATTATGTATACCATTTATGATTTCATATTTTTTTAATAAATAACTGAACCTCTATATTTTGTAGAGTCGTTCGTATATATGTACATACTATAGGCAGTGGTAGCCCAATGGTAACTTGCTCGCTTCGGTATCCGAGTGAAGCGGGTTCGAATCCCGGGTCTTGCACCTCTGATATTTTCATGTGCGAATCATTTTTAACATGATTACCACTTGCCTTACGGTGAAGGAAAACATCGTGAGGAAACCTGCATGTCTGAGAGAACCTAGCAAGTTTTCGAAAGACATGTGAAGTCCGCCAACCCGCACTTAGCCAGCGTGGTGGACTATGGCCTGATCCCCCTCGTATTGAAGGGAGGCCTGTGCCCAGCAGTGGGACGTTAAAAGGGCTGAATACATATACATATACAATTTATATACTATTCAATGAAACAATTCAATTAATTCTAATTTTTTTTCTATAAATTTTAGAAAGGTTAAAATATAAGAGGAAAGTAGTTTATTGGGACTCATAGTAGTAGTTTATAGCGTCTCAGATTTTGAAAACGGAGTAAATTCAAAATGCAGATCTTACAACTCTAAGGTTTTTATATGCGGATCTTATTTTTGATATGATGAAGAAAAAATCGTGAGGAAACATGTATGGTAAATGATTTTTAAAACGACGTTTGAAGTCCGCCTATTCGTATTAGGCCAGTGTGGTGGGCGCTTTCGGGGAGATCCCCAGTAGTGAGACCTAAGACGAATTAATTATTATTTAAAATTATTAAAATTATTATAGAAAGCTGCACTATAAAGCTCTTTAAGTCACATTGGTTATTTTTACGGTAGTAACACGTAAGTGATAAAAGTAGTTTTCATAAAACGAGTGAAATATAGAAGACACATAGGTATTTATGACATATTTTATTATAAACAGTAGCTTGGCGACCACTTTATTAATTAGGCAATAAAATTTATGAGTTTCTTTGTTCGGTCATAGGAATCTTAACAATTCCCCATCTATTGTTATTTTATTACCTACTGCAATAAAAATAACGTTTTGCATATTCTTATGATATTTTATCTTTGTATATCTGTACGACAATGAGACCTACATCGATACATTAGCAAAATATGCGGCATACCCCGCGTTAAATCTACAAGAAAAAAAATATGGGTTCGTCGCTATGTATTTATATAATATATAAAGTTTTACAATAATGTATTGTAGTCTGCCCGATTTGTTGACATTTATGATTACTGTTCCGTTCCCTTGGGTAGTTGCTTGATGTATCGCATATAGCCTTCCTCAGTAAACGGGTTATGTAATGCGAAAAGAGTTTTTCAAATCGAATTAGTAGTTTCTGAGATTAGCGCGTTCAAGCAAACAAACTCTGCCTCTTAGTAATTAATATTAGTATAGATAAAAAAAAAAGCAAGTCTATAGGAATAAATATGTACCTAAATATTTATTTATACCAATACCGCAAATCTTCCAAAGTTCTTTACCGATTGCTTTGACATTTTGTCACAAATACAGTTAAATAAGTAAAGAAATCTGGAAGGTTTGTAAATAAAATATTTTCTTCTTGACTGCCAATGATCCGTTACGATGACAGTCATGACAATTGAAAATAGCATTATACCTAATGCTTTGAATTTTGTCCAAGAACATTTAAATTTTCCTAACTTAAATACAAGATAGTATGTATATGTAAAAACAATGTAATAACAAAAAATAATAGTAACAAAACAATTAAAAACCCCCTGATTTCTATTCATCAATCATTTTTCAAGATATTTATCATACAAATTTGATCAGGTTACTATTTTACTGTACCTATTTACCTAAAGATTTTTGATAAGGAGTTTCCCTTTAGATAGCTCTTTTGATTTCACACTATAAAAGCTAAAGACATAATATCGGATGCTCGGAAATAATTGGTTTAAAGTAAATTATCAGAATTTGTATTATAATTATACCGACTTTAAAATTAGGCATATGAAACATCCATGCATTGAGTAATTACCAATTAAACACAAATTGATAGTTGATATTGAGCAACTGGTGACCGCAATGACTTGCAATATACCTACCTGTCTATACATATAATAAAATTGTAACTAAGCCGAATCTGTACATTAAATATTTTTTGGAAAATCTTATTGAAATAGACTATTATTTTTATTATTTTATATTTATATATGTATAATATAAGTATAGTACTTATGTATGTAGTTATAGTATTTATTTATTGATTAATTATATAATTACATGTATTTATTATATATTTGTATGATACGTATATGTATATATATTTTTTTCTACAGTCTCTTTATTATTCGCGCCCCTTCTATTTTAGTACTAGTTCCTACACCTGAAGGTTGCCTGGAAGAAATCGTTCTGTTAGCGATAAGGCCGCCTCTTGTACCTTCTTCTATATTTTTGTATATTTTCTTCTCTCTTTTTGGGTGTACAATAAAGAGTTATTCATTCATTCATTCATTATCGATATAGAAGCCAAATCTATAGTTTTTAGAATTTTTGTCTGTTTGTCTTTGTGTCTGTCTGTTACCGCATCACGGGAAAACCACACGACAGATTTTGAAGAAATTTGGTATGATGATAGCTGGTTATCCGGGTCAACATATAGGGTACTTTTTACTACGGGAAAATATCTCAACTCTGAGTTTAACTTTAAAACGTATATAGGGACGAACCCGAGCGGAGCGAGGGTGAGTTGCTATTATAAATATAATATGTGTACTTTGACCTTAATATTTAGATTTTAGATTATGATTTTAAGTATAATAAAAGTAATTTTAAATGATTTTGCATATTCTGCGCGTTTATTATTAACTAGCGGCTCACCCTCGCTTCGCTTGGGTTCGTCTCTAGATACATTTTCACGGTTAGTATGGAATAGGTAGAGTATATTATATACATATATTTTTTTTTTTCAACTCATACTTGACGTATTGTTGTAGAGGCCCGCCACTATTGAAAGTAATCCGAAGTAGTGATTCCCATACAAAATAAGCAGTTCTGAACTTTACAATTTGCCAGCTGTTTTCATAGGTTTTCCCTTTTTTTATATAACAAAAAAAGAATTATTCAAATCGGTCTAGCTGTTTTTAGTTTTAGCGAGATTAACGAACCGTAATTGTTTTTTGAAATTGAATATAACATATAGATTGTAAGTATACTTCAAGATTCATAATGTACATACATAGTATATAAAAATTATTAGCAAAACAATTTAGTAACAAAAATTAATAACAAGAAAACAACTAAAAACCCCCTTACTCTATTCATTCTTTACGTATTTATCATACAAATTTGATTAGGTTATTATTTTATTATATCTACCTATAGATGTTTGATTAGGGGTTTCCCTTTAGAAGTGAACGTATCATTAGGTATTATCGTCTAGACATCAATATGTTATTGATGTTTTGGGCCTACTTTGTAATTATATATTAGACCATATATAAATAATATTTATTTGTTAAACCGATATACATGTGTCGACGTTTTACTTTGTATGGTTTTAAATATTATGAGGATATGATGATGACGATGGGTAAAGAAATGATATGTTATATTTATTATAGGTTACAATTTTTTTTAATTATCTATTCCTCATAAAAAAATATTAATATCTTTTAAACAAAACTATCTTAACGGATTTTTCGCGGATTTAGTTTGATTTTTGTTTCCCAATGTTTCGAATGCTTTACAGCAATCAAGGTCAGGGGAGAGATGATTGCTACTTTATATAACGTCTGTTTCTATTTTTAAATCAAATTAAATCAAGATATAATTTAATCAAATAGACTTTTACAAGTACTCTTGAATCGTTACTTTTACATTTTCAAAATTTAAATGAACCTGTCGAGAGGTGCGGGCACACCGGTATGCCAGTTAATAATTGATTTCTTAGAAATTAACCAGGAGGTATTAAATATCAGTATTACATCCGTGAGGAATCTACCACCGGCTCGGAAGGCAGTTCTGCTGAGAAGAGCCGACAAGAAACTCAACAGTTACTCTTTTAAAATAATATTTGTTTACAATATTGTAATATAATAATTATATACTTATCCTACGTGAGATCTAACCAGACACTAGTCCCACACATACTGCCAATTAAAACTTCATAATGCTCACTGCATATTTGGTATTTAAGAAGACTTTAGCGCTCCGTCTTCTTGGACTAATGGTATCTACTCATTATCACTACTACTATCAAATGATAGGTAATAAAGTATCTAAGTTATTTATAAATGGGAAGCTTAATAAAAGTGTATAATTTGGCTAGCACATACATTGTTAATATAATATTATATAATTCTAACAATGGTATCAGAAATATTTCTATTTAAATGAGCAACATCCATTTCAAAACACCATTATTCATCCCAGTCCTATTGTACATGTATTTTTAGAAGTATTACGAAGTAGCTTAAACTTGCTTCGAAACATCATTCTTAGTTATACTTGGCAAGTAATATGGAAATACTCTATTATCATTTATGATTAAAATACATAAATATGTATATCTTGTAGGATATTTCACGAAAAGCCAGCATCATGTTTCAAAACTTATATATTTTAACTAGATTTAGTTGCAATTTATTAAAAAAACACTTTTTGTCATCAATTTCTTATTTGTTTTACCCCTGTTAAGAATCACGGATTGCATCTACCCAAGTCGACTCCTCGCCGAACAATCCTTCTCTTTAGTTTATTTCTTCTTTCTATTTTTAATTGTTTTCGACCTGACCAATCTCGTAATTTTTAAATGCTTGATTCACAAAGGTGTCATAATTTGTGCGTTCGCGTCGTCAGTGTTGCCAGTATAATCAATTAATAAATTTTTTATTATACACTAGCGGCTCACGCTCACCGCTCGGGTTCGCCTCTAGACAAACAAAAACAAATCTATCCCACGGGAAGCATACATATTTCCGGGATAAAAAGTAGCTTATTTGTGATTTTGATGTATGAACTATATTATAGTAAAGTGTCATCAAAATCCAATCAATAGTTTTTGTGTACCAAGCTGTATAAATTATTATAGTTTTTTAACTATCCTACGGGAAGTCTTTAAATTTTTGGGATGATAAGTGCCTTAGATGTTGACCGGGGATATAAGGTACCACCATGCAAAATTTCATTTAAATCGGTCCAATAGTTCCGGAGATTAACCCGTACAAACAGACAAACAGACGGAGAAACAAAAATATTGAAAAAGAGAACTGGATTTGTTCTATTTCTCTTCTTACATCCCCCTGACTCGGTTTTTACCATTTTTTCTCTATATACAGACATTCCATCCTTACAGTCTTATTATATGTATAGATTAAAATAGCGAAACCTTACAATTCCATATGATATACATATGTACGTACCTATATTAGTAATGTCAGCGACGCTCCCATGTATCTATTTAGTATTGTTTGATTTATAGCTCCAAATGATGATCAAGCTTTACTTTTTGGATGGTTGAAGTAATTTTTACACCGACCTAAAAATGAATAGGCACGAATTGTACCTACTGTGTGCCAATTGATAACTGATTATGCTGTTTTTTTTTTAATGAAGAAGTCTATCTCTAACAATAAGGTTTTTAGTGGGGTGAATGTCAAGAAATAAATATTTTGGAATTGATGTGTAGTAAGAAATGCGAGGCCGAATAAGCCATAGTCCACTACGCTAGCTAAGTGTTGGTTGGGGAATTTGTCAGTAACAAAACTTGTCAGATTTTCTCAAACACGCGGGTTTCCTCACGGTGTTTTTCTTGACCGTGAAGAAGAATGATTCGAACTTTAAAATATATAATATAGCTCGTAAGATTTGAATCTGTTATCCTTGATTTTCCTAATCAAGTGCGTTACCACCGTTACTATTATTTGAATCTACATATAATAAAATTGTAACTAAGCCGAATCTGTACATCAAGTATTTTTGGAAAATCTTATTGAAACAGACATTATTATCGGTACAGAGGCTGAATGTATAGTTTTTAGAATTTTTGTCTGTCTGTCTGTGACCACATCACGGAAAAACCACTGGAGGGATTTTTTGTTGAAATTTGGTATGATGATAGCTAGTTATCCGGGTCAACATATAAAAACAGGACTACGGGAAAATATCTCATTTTTGAGAAATCTATACTTAACGTTAAAACGTAAGTAGGGACAAACCCGAGCGGAGCGAGGGTGAGTCGCTAGTTCATTAAATAATACAAAATATCACCGAACATCATATTTTTTAATTTTCCAAGGGATGTAGTACTTTAATAAGTGCGCTAATCAAAGCCATAATCTTTCTCTACTCATCTCTAACGCCGATTTTCAAAAATATATTTGACATATCTTTCATAAGTTCCACACAGATCATGTCGAATTTTTATCGGACCGTCATAAGATGATCTAAATAAGTGATCGTTTTGTAACGACAGTTGAATTTTTTATTTGCCTGTCATTGTCTATTGTGATATAGGTCGCGAGTTGATTCTTGCTTTTGTAGACCACATTACATAACGTGTGGGAAATCGAGACCATTTGCGATATAGAAAACTAGCAGAACCCGTAGTTTTGATCGCGATCAAGCTACGAAAAGAACGAAATTTCATGCAAATATGTCCAAGGAATAAAAAGTTTCATACAAATTTTTATCCCCTATTTCACCCCCTTGGGGGTTACATTTTGGAAAATCCTTCCTTAGTGGACGCATACGTCATAAGAGGAATATGTATACGAAATTTTAAGTTTCTTACCCTAAGAGTTTGGCCTGTGCGTTTATTTAAAACTTTTGTCCCTGTTTTACTATCTTAGGGGTTGAATATTAAAAAACGCTGAAATACGTAACTTATTATTTTTGCCGTACTCAATTTACACGAAATTTCATGCAAATGTGTCCAAGGAATAAAAAGTTTCATACAAACTTTTATCCCCTATTTCACCCCATTGGGGGTTGAATTTTGAAAAAAAAAATCCTTAGTGGATGCCTTCGTCATATGAGGAATATGTGTGCGAAATTTTAATTTTCTAGCCTTAAGTATTTGGCCTGTGCGTTGATACATCAGTCAATCACTTTTGCCTTTTATATATATAATAATATATAGATTACCTACATGTTATGAATTGGTACACAACACCGTGTAACGCATTTGGTTGAGACAATACAATTGAATACGATCACGTGACATTTCTTATTATTATCAATAACCTCATCAACTAGCAATTAACTGTTGTACACTTAACTCTATAACACAAATATTTTTTTATAAAACTAGCGACTTACCTCCGGTAGGTAACTCACCTAACAGTAGCCAATGTGTTACATCGGTTCAGTCTGTGAACTAAATTTTATTCAAAACTGTTAAATCAATTCAGTAACAAAACACATACCTTAATTTATATTTTTAAATCGGCGTACAATATTATATACCAGCATTATAGGAAGATTTACAATAGATTATATATTTACATAAATTCAAATAAACTAAGCAAAGAGGCTCTAGAGAGGTCGTCTAACCAGCCCTACATTTATGATACCCCCAAAAAAGTTCGATCAACCTGAAAGAACCTCTGTTAAGAAATGTTTTTGACGCCTTTAATAATGAGTTTCCGGATTTATTGTCATTGACCTACGTGTATATATATCTCTTTCATTAACTCTATCGAGCTTATAGTCAATAGAATTAGACTTTCTTTTACACAGTTTCAATTGAAAATATAAATTAAAATTTTAGAACAGGTTAGCTGGTTTCTTCTGAATATCTGAAAAGATACTCAAATATATAATAATTATGATAATAAAAAATATTATCATATATACATAAAGACGCACTAAATCCTTTTTCTAGGTTTTTGTCCCTTCATATCAGTAAAAGCCCTTCATATTTTCCAACAATGTAATACAGGGGCCCAATCTCATAAAAAGATCTTGGGAAGAGCTCTTAATTTAGGCTACTTTTATTTGTTTGAATAGACAATAGATGTATTGATCCGCAAACAGTCGCACCATTTCATTTTATACATACTATAATATGTAAAATATAGCTAAATTTATTTTGCATTTAATGAAATAAACTTTTAACCTCTATGACATAAAATGTAAGCAGCGCCATCTATGAATACTTACTATAAACTCAATATCCAATGGCTGATTTTTAATAAATAGTAAATAAGATAAACTTGATTTAAAAACCCATTATTTTGTTTTACTTAAGAGCACTTTTAAAATCATAAGACGTACCTTTTCGAAATCAACTTTATCTTTTTACTAGCGACTCACCCTCGCTTCGCTCGGGTTCGTCCCTAGGTTGATTCCCCATACAAACTTTCATCCTCATTTTCACTCCTTTAAGGGATGATTTCCGGGATAAAAACTCCTATCCTATATCCTTCCCAGGGTTTCAAACTATCTTCTTACCAAATTTCATCTTAATCGGTTCAGTAGTTTAGGTGCCTATTCGGTGCAAACAAACAAACAAACAATCAAATCCTCTTTATAATATTAGTATAGATTAATTTTACGTCAAACATCAATCCAAATAATGCCATTAAATTAATTTCTATTTATATATAATATTAAGAATTAAGAATGATCGATTGATTGGAATCAGTTACCTTTTACGTTAGTTATCCTGGCATAAAAAGATATAGGAAATAAAAGAAAATAAAATAAGTTGGAAGCGATCCATTTTTAATATTTGTCACCAAAAATATAAATATTTCTTAAATTTTTCATACACCTCACTCACTGTCTTTATACAGTCATGAGTGAGTCAGATTTCTTCTCCAAGTGATGAAATGGCGATTTATTTATGTTGGATGGGACAATGGCTTGAATTCTAAAATAAATTGGACTGTAAATATAATTATTTACCAGTAAGTTCATATTTATTCCTTAATATTTATATACTAAAGTTTAGGTTTTTCGCTTTAAATTTCAATAAACTAATTTCTAACAAAATGAAATAATTACATCAAGTGTTATTAATTTGACTCACATATTTTTATAACTGTACGCCTCCTGAGAGTCAATATAGTTGCAATTAGTAGTCAATAAAAAAAAAAAAAACTTTATGTTTTTTTAAACTATTTATTAATAAAAAAAAACAATCGATATAAATAATTATTTGTAAATTGTAAATGAAGTTGTATAAAATATGATTATCATTAATTAGAATCACTTTTGTTAATCTTCATCTTCGTGATAAGTTCTGTTTATTAAATGAATGAAATTATTATTCAGTGTAATAACATTTATGTTTAACTAGCGGCTCGCCCTCGCTTCGTTCGTGTTCGTCCCCAGGGTAGGTTTTAAATAGATATAAATAGTTATAAGTCAGCATGGCATTATAGCCATGTAAGATTTTATTTTTTGTAAATTTTTCAGATGTTTTAATAGTTAGTAATTCTACCATTCGGAGTGAAGACAAATCCAACAAATCAATGATCATAAAAATCGGTCCAGTCGTTCTTGAGTTAAAAATGGTATTATAAAGAGGAAGGTTTTGCTTGTTTGTTTGTTTGTTTGCTTGCACCAAATAGGCTCCGAAACTACTGAACCGATTAAGATGAAATTTAGTAAGAAGATAGTTTGAGACTCTGGGAAGGATATAGATTTTAATCCCGGAAATCTTCCCTTAAGGGAGTGAAAATGGGGATAAAGTTTATATGGGGAATCAACCCAGGGACAAATCCGAGCAAAGCGAGGGTGAGTCGCTAGTATATGATATAGATAGTCCTAAATTCATATTTTAAAAGATTATCGTTTTATCATTCGTACATATTATTTTTAAACGAAGTAAAATAAAAGTGTATCAAATTAATTAAGGACATATAAGAATAAAACAACGAGAATTATGTATATAATGCATGTTACTGTGTAAATACCGTTAATGTTATCATGTATACTTAATCTCTGTAGAAGTGAACAGTCTGTTCTTTAGAGAAATAAATGTTTTTAACCTGAAATGTTTTACTATTATTATATGGTTAGCCTACATATTGTAATAAAAATTTGCTAATTTACATAATATATTAATATTAGCATTTTCCACCAGTTCCGCTTACGTAGTTCTGAGTTTTAAGCTATATATGTAACTAAAGTTTCATCAAAACCCATTTAGTATTTACGTGAAGAGAAACAAACATACAATAATACATCCTTGCAAACTTTCGCGTTCACAATATTAGTAGCGATTATTACTACAAGAATATTCTTATTGGTTTATTGGTTCTTTCTTATCTCACCAACAAAATTATGTGATTTTTTCCCATGTTTTTGTTATAGGTTGTCTACAATATATAATAAAGCCTTTTGTTTATCCCGATACATCCGGTTGATATCTAGTGAGTTTTTTCTAGTAAAGAAATTACTTCACGCAGTGCTGAGCATTGTGCTTACGAAGTTTAGTTACTGGAAAAAGGGAAAATAAAATGCGGAGTAATAAAATTTCTTTAGTCCAATTTGTGAGTAAGTAATATACAAAAATAGAAAGAAAAATATAAGTTTAGATAAGTACAATAAAATCAGTCAAGTACGAGTTGGAATTGTGTTACAATCTCATATTTTTCGTATATTTGTGTTACACACAAAAGTTAATGAAATGTATAAATAGTTATACAAACTGTAACTATTCATATGTTTTCGATAACACTAGAAAAACAAAAACAAATCTATTATATGGGAACCGTACATTATCCGGGATAAAAAGTAGCCTATGTGCTATTCCAGACTATAATCTATCTTACCGGTGGTAGGACTCTGTCAAGCCTGAGGAGTCCGACTGGATGGGTACCACCCCCTTATCTATTTCTGCCGCCAAGCAACAATGATTGCATTGTTGTGTTCCGGTTTGAAGGATAAGGTAGCCAGCGTAATTACAGGCAAGAGGCATATCATCTTAGTCCTCACAGTGATAACGTACCGGCGGTTCTGCAGTTTTGTATAAAACTTAAGTGCATGAATCATAGGTGTTATGGGCGACAGGTATCGCTTTCCATCAGGTGGACTGTCTGCTCGTTTATCACTGATTACCATAAAAAAAAAATCTTTGTGCCAAATTTCATCCAGATTCGTCCAGCCGTTCTGGCGTAATTGAGTAACAAACATCCATCCAAACATCTAAACTTTCACATTTATAATATTAGTAAGATAATATTACCTATGTATAAAAGATGGAATGGGCGTACAATCAAATTGTATAGGTACAGTAAAAGGTGTCCGATCGACTCTAATAATATTAATATACCTTGAATAAAACAGATATAAGATAATTTTATACAATATACATATTTATTTATATCGATTTAAAATTTTGATATAAATATATATTTTTTCTGAAAAAGACACGTGATGTGGTTACTATTAGTATTAGCTCTACATGATAACCATTCTACGATCTTCTAAGGTCTGCTAGTATTTATATATTTAACTCGCACTTTAAGTCGATACGAACGTTGTCACTTTGTTATTCAAAACATTAAGAAGATTATTATGGGATTAAATAAATGAATTGCTTTATTTATTTTAATCCTCCGTTCATCTTAAATACCTTTTGTATATTTCAATCAAGTTTGAAATATTATAAACTTGTTTTATGATAATTTGTCCTTGCTTTGTATTTTTCTATTTTTTTCGCAATAATCTGTTATTAAATTATGAAAGACCTATTTTACCTTACTACCTACGTATTTTACCTTAATATACATTTTTTTCATTGAACTATGATCTAGTTTTGATATACCCCTATAAAAGTCTATTTAACAAGTATCAATAACATTTACATTCAAAGACATTATGAGTATTTTAAATAAAATTAAGTGGCTTTTCGGATTATTTCGCGTATTTATTTTGATTTTCGGTTCCTGACGCTTCGAATGCTTTACAGCAATCATGGTCACGGGAGAGGGTCTAAAACCTTAGTCTTAATCGCGAAATAATCCGAAAAGATAGTTTTATTTAAAATGTCAAATATTCGCGTAAATTTAAAAAAGTATGATTATGTGTATTTAAAAATTGAATAATTTTTAAATAAGAGTTGTATTTCAGTATATGATACCTACATTCACTTTTTAGGGTTCCATATCCGAAGGGTGACAACAGAACCCCATTACTGAGCCTTCGTTGTGCGTCCGTTGGTCCGTCCGTCACAAGCCTTATCTCATGAACCGTAACAGGTATAGAGTTGAAATTTTCACAGAATGTGTTATATTGCCACTATAACAACATATAATAAAAAACTAACTATTGCCATTATAACAACAAATAATAAAAAACCAAGATGGCGAATTTAAAAAAGGCTCCCATGCAATATATCGATTATAGTACGGAACCCTTCATGTGCGAGTCCAACTCGTTAGTTACTACAATAAAAACTTTCCTAGTCCTTTCTTATAGTCAATAAAGCTTTTTTGTAGAGAACAGACGGTCGTTTGGGACGTTCGTAAGTGTACCTGAGAATGAGAAGGCATGTTTATATAAATCCATAGAAAAAAAAAAACCTCTGCGTAAAAATATCACTTCAGGCTCATCTTTTTTGCTATATTATTTTTGTTTATATATTTTTAATACTAGCGACTCAACCTCGCTTCGCTCGGGTTCGTCCCTAGGTACGTTTTTAATTGTTTTGAGCGAAACCCTAACTCTTTTTCTAAAATAAAAGTTGCCTAAGTTACTCCTTATAATATCAGCTATCTGCAAGTGAAAGTCCCCTTAAAATTGATCCAGTTTTGGAGATTAGTTGGAACAAACAGACAGACAAAATTTTTAAAATATGTGTTTTTCTTATAAGAACCTACCGTTTATAATTCCATATGCATTTAATATTAAGCTGTTATTTTGACATTACAAACAGACACTTCAATTTTATTTATCTATATAGATTACACGTACAAATCAACTCTGATGAACAACCCATAAATAAAAAAAAAACAGAAATACAGATTATAAGTAATAATGTTATATAAATATACATATGTATAATAGTAACTGAAGAAAATAGACACGGCACTGCATATTATGTAAAATCTTCTAAGAAACATTTTCGTATTTACTATTTTAAATTTTTAGTTTCCCACGGCTCGATTCTTGGCTGTGGGTTCAGGAAACTAAAAACTGTTATCTTGCGTTATATACATCATCATATGACGCTGTTATTTTTTTCTCTTAATGACTAGTACGAAAAGTACATATATTACCAAATAAAGATCAGCTGTTTCTTTTTCATCTATTCATATGCTTTCGTCATATTACCTTACTACATCCTGTAATTACATGTAAATGTATCGACGTTATCAGGAAAACTTGTTTAACCTATCATTGGGTAATAGCGCTACTAATTATTTTTTAAATAAAACGTTATATACACATGGGTCTAGTAAACAGAGGTTATTAAAATATATTAATACATTAAAAACTAGCGGCTCACCTTCGCTTCGCTCGGAATCGCCTCGACACAAACAAGAACAAATCTATCCCACGGGAACCGTACATTTTTCCGAAATAAAAAGTAGCCTATTTGTTACTCCGATGTATGAAATATATTATTGTAAAGTATCATTAAAATCCAATCAGTACTTTTTGTGTACTTAGCTGTAGTTACTATAGTTTTTTAACTATCCCCACGGGAACTCTTTTAATTTTTTCGGAATGAAAAGTATCTAAAATGTTGACCGGGGATATAAGGAAGATAAGTCCGTACAAACATACAAACAGACAGAGAAACAAAAATTTTGAAAAACATCTGGATTTGTTCTATTTCTCTTCTTTCATCCCCCTGACTCGGTTTTTAGCATTTTTTTTTATGTACAGATATTCGAACTCTACAGTTTTATTATATGTATAGATATTGAATAAGGGTAGGTACCCTTTGAGGTGCCAAATCAATAAAATATCTATACAGATAAATAAATTTGAAGTGTCTGTTTGTAATGTCAAAATAACAGCTTCTTACTAAATACATATGAAATTATATACGGTTCTTATAAGAAAAACACAATTTTAAAAATAAAAGTCTCTCTATCCGTTTCTTTATTCCAGATAATCTCCGAAATGGCTGAACTAATTTTGACGGGATTTTCACTGACAGATAAATCATGCTATAAGGAGTAATTTAGGTTACTTTCATTTTAGAATAAGAATTAGGGTTCCGCTCAAAAAAATTAAAACGTATGTACCTAGGGACGCACATAATTCGCTAGTATTATTCCTATAATATTTCAACCGATTACGAAAAGTAGGAGGTATTCAAGTCTTGTGTATCAAGAGTATTTTACTATTTTTAGCCAATTCTGAAATTATTTTTTGTATTCTGTCTACTGGGGAATTAATTAATTATTTTTAAAATAATTTCGAAGAAGTTTTTCCTTTTAGGTAAGAAAAACAAATAAATTAATCATATATATCATACGTTATTATTAAATAATCTTGAACATTTGTCTAGATATTATTTATAATAGTTTTTATGTTTGTTCTACTCCTAGTACAATTTTCCGACTATGGTCAGTCAGCGATGAGTGATTTGTACAACAATCTTGTAAAATATTGTATTTTTAATCTTCGTACTCAATAAAATGTATTGTTTTTGAATAATTTAAGATTGTTATGTATTTTAATTTATTGTACATTGTCACATGTAATAAAATATTTAAAAAGTGTAGGTATCTCTTAAAGTAAAAGTATCATTATTAAGTCATAAATGATTATTTTTGTATGTGATTTGCTTTAACTTTTAAGTAACGTAACTTTAATGGATGTTGAAATTACCTTATCTATATACTCTTTTAAATTACATTACTTTTATATTTTGAACACCTAACCTAAAAATATTTGCGACTGTATGTATGTATGACGAATGTATGTCTCTTTAAAAAGATAAAATAAAATCAAAAAATATATAATACAAATAAAAAATATAAATAACTTTAATATAATAAAATCCTGTTCAAATATATAATAGGTAATTTATACTCATAAAAACTTTTATATGTATAAATTAATGTTTCACTCCTAATTAGGATTTGCGACAACAGTATCTATGTTTGTTTATTTATAATGACAGTTTTATTTCATGACGAATGTACCAACACAATTAATGTAAAGTACCGAAATATTATAATTTCTGGGTCAAAGCCAATGTGGCAAAATTTATCATCGCAAGGATAAATTTTAAACTCTACATAAACAAATCAATCATAAATTACAATTCTAACTAAAACTGAGCATTCATATGAAAATTTTAAGTTCAAAGGACTGTAGAACATTCGGGATTAAGGTAACAAGTATAGTGTTCCAGTTCCAAGTTTAAATTAACGGATGGCTTTTGAATGGTAGAGCGTGAGCTTTGTACGCTCGCCGAGAGAGAGTCGGTAGAGGGGATGCCACGCGTTGCCGCTCGCCGAGACCCGCTCTACACTCAGTTGTCAACCGACAGCGAAACGAGAAAGACGCGGCCGCTAGACCTGCGTGTTCTCAAAACTTCACGCAACTTTGCAGTTGCCAGCGAACTAAGTGTTAGATTGCGTGCAAAGTGCTAGTGTTAGTGATGATATTTGTATGGAACAGTCTGCTTTATCTCCTGGACGAGCGTTGATGTCAGAGGGGATGGAAGCAAAGGACCGGCTGGTGGAGGAGGTAGTGCTCCTAGCTCTATTCCTGGTATCCACTGCGGGCAACTCGCTAGCTCTCTTAGTGTTTTGTCGACGACCCGGGCTAAGGACTATATCAAATCGGTAAGTTACTTATTTATAAAACAGGATGTTCTATTTGAAATAGGTTTTCAAGGTAATCAACTTACCAAATAATGCAAAACTTATAACATCCTTCAAATGTACCATTTGACCACATGTACATACATATATAGATAGCAACATTGAAATCGGTTGTAAGTAAGAGAGAGTAGTCTATCGACTTGTATATGCGGAATTCATAAAAAGTTATGCAGCTCGTGAGCGTTGTTGTGATAATAACAATATATAACATTAATTAGATATTTTTATTTAAATGTAACTTGTATAAATGTAAAAAGGAAAGGAAACGATAGACCAATCTCTATAATAAATAAAAGTGCATTAAGAAATGACTTTAATAGTGATGAAACCTAAGTATTACGATAATATTTACTTAAAAATGTTGAATGAACGTTTTTTTGTTACTAACATCCCTAGCACTTGGTTCTCAGCCAAACCCCGTATTATTATTAGATCATTAGTGTCGGTTGGTTCATCTACCTGCTTTCTTTGTTTGTTTTCACATGCTTTTGTAATACATGATATATGTATGTGTTCAAGTTAGTTTAAATAGTTCAAGCGTAAGGTAAAAATTGCAGTGCACAATTTGTTTCGTCAGAATTGAGAAGGTCACGCGCATCGTCCGTTTACAATTCAGAGATACCAAATAAGAACCTCTAGTAACTGTAAAATGTAATTTGTAGATGGACTCAACTGGGTTTTACAAAACACGTGATGAATAAATCTTTTAAATCGTACAATTTAATAGTTAATTTAACTTAATTGCCATTATATATTTTAACGAAACAACATATAATAATTGCCACAGTAATATAAGATGCAGAAATGAAAATTAAAAAAAAACCCGTATTATACTTTCGTGGTACGTAATGATAAATGATACGTTTTTTACGTTTTACTTTACGTTACGTTTTAAAGAAGCGTTATATTATAAAAAGATAATCCTTTAAAGCCTATAGTAAGCTAGAATGATTCATCATTTTTAGAGCTATCTAAATCGCTAAGATTATAGTGAAATTCTTGTTACTAAGAATTCATAGAAAACGCTTCATTCTATCGATTTCTTGCAAAACACTATAAAATTTGGCGATAATCATTAATATTAATATTTATACATAGTCCATGTATCGATTGCTTCAATTGGTAGTGCCAAAACGAAAAGAAATACTTAGATAAATTTTACGATTTATCCAACCTTTGATGTTGACAGTTAAAATAAATTACAGCTAAATTTTAAATTGGCGATATTTTATTTACCTGGCAGATATTTTTAGGATTTTAAACGTTTCGCAACATAGATTTATAGTCGCTGAGTACTAGTGGAAAGATCACAGGAGACGAGTGCGATGTCCCACATAGCGGTAGTCACTCAATTGGGCATCGTAAAATAAAACATGCAATTAAATGTATGTATTATTTCTCTCAAATGTTTAATAATAATGTTAATTAATAATATTTGTTATATAATTATCTATTGGTAATATTAATATCATAAACAAGTGACTAAATAATAAATGAACTAAGATAGTATAAATAACAGAGTTAGTCAGTTAGTACATAAATAACATATAAAAGATTTATTTTAAATTAGTTGACTAAATAGTATATTTTAATCAAAACCCATTTCGCAATAATATCAAGCGAGCCATAGTTGACAAGACGACAGTAAATGATCTTGAATGGCTATCGGTGTGGAAAATAACTTCGAACAGGCCTTTACCCCGCATTAATATGCGATATATATACATACAAATGAGGAAAGGTAAACAAAACATAGAAGTTGGCACGTCATAAGTAGATCAATTCCCAAAGTAATTACATTGGCCCCTCTGACATAATATTATCATATAATGAACATATGTAATATGTAACCACTTTCTATGTCAAGGGTTTTTGAACTGATAATTATATATTTTAACACTAACTTCTTTATTCAGGCAAATTGTTAATTGAAAAAGCCAAAATATCTAGCAATGACTAGTGCTACTCTACTTCTCATTGTTGGGTCAAATAAATAAAAATTTTGGGACATTACCACACAGCACCATCTAGTTCTATGGTAAGCTACGAGGCTTGTGTTATGGATACCAGATAGTTGATACACTACACATATGTATATAACTTTAAAATATACATATTATAAATATAAACACCCATGGCTGGAGTACAGACTTTCGTGCTCAGCACACAAATGAATCTCCTCAGCGGGACTCGAACCCGCGACCGTTGACACAGCAAGTAGGATCACTACAAACGGAGCTAAACGTGTCGTCAAATTGAGTACACACTACATGCAGACCTTTGCTCTATTTCCATATCAAGATGTATTTGAGTATTAAAACTCATAATTTCATTTTGTAAAATAACTTATCAGTCCTTAGTAACAAAATTTACCTCATAAAATTATATTTGGATGCCGTTTACGACTTTACGTATCCTTTTATCCTACGTATGAATCATTGTTTCCTGTGTCTACTGGTAACACGGCAATTGCTAGTGAAATAGCCGTGGGTAGACGATTTTCGATTTCATCCGGTCCAATAAACCAATTGAAAAACAATAAATATAGGGTTAAGCTTATAAAAGACACTCGTTTTCCAAGAGTATAAATGAATTTGTGATTCTCGGTCATAATAATTAAATTCTTTTAAAGATTAAATTGGTCAAATTGTAAACATTTTTTTTAATTTATTTTGTTTCACAAAAGGGGAATATAGGCATGTAGGTGATTGAAAAAAAGCTGCGACAATCGATGAATTAAAATCTAAAGATCTTATCTTTTTATTAACAAAAGTTTATATTATTTTATTTCATAAAGCATGAGAAACTTGTCACCACTCATTCATACTGATACCATCAGACACTCAATCGCAACATTAAACATTTCTTTTAGTTTACATTTTATCTTGCTTGTTAAGAAATAGATAACACATAAAAATACAATAAGTGTCATATACGTACTCGTGTATATAATATTAAAAATCATTATATTACTGTCCAATTACTCTTACTTATCAATATCAAACACAACATTCCAAAAGATAAAAAAAAAAATATATTTTTTAAAATACCAAAAAATGAAAATAATGCAGTGATATCATACACTTACGTATGTATGTAGTATTTATCCTTATCTTCTATACTTGTAGTAGTAAAACCCATTCATATTTTCAAAGAATATTTCTATTTATAACACATTTGTCATCTGGAATGTAACTAGCGTTTATCGATAAGTCATGAATTGTCAAAATATTTATTTCCATTAAGCGTACAGAAATAGATTGATGTAATCATACAGTTTCACAAGATTTTAACTTTAATCAAAATAGCCACAGCTACATTGGATTACTCGGATTCTTGCGAAAGAAAAAACTTAACTGTTTCTTCAAACAATCGTGTGTATGCAACTATGTGTTAACAGTTACGGTATAACATTTTTATGGCCCTATAATTTACTTTCAAGTAACATAAAATATAATTAAAAAATTAATCCAAGACTAACTTTTACGAAAATAATCTTTCCTAATTTAGCAGATTCCTTTTAATTCAATTCTAAAGTTCAATCAAAATAGGAAAAAAAACACTAAATCTCATGACATGTAAGAATCCTTTTAAAAACCATAAAAAAAAGTCTGACAGCTGTCAGGTGAATTATTTTATGTCTACATCTATAATCTATGTCGATAATATATTTCAAATATAGAAAAATTACAACGTTATAAAAAAAGATTAGCTTATACAATATCATAACGAAACTCAGCAACAGGAATAGTTTACGAGCGATTATTAAGTAACAACAATAGTTGTCGTCTTGCTAAATATAGTTAAATACTTATTAATTTGTACACTATTGCGATAATTGGTTTCATAATTCGAGAATAATCACGTCGAAACGTATAAAAATGTGCCTGCATTCAATTGATCAATGTAATTATCTTATCTTATAGAAGAATACTTAGCTGTTATTACAATAAATTCCAGGTTAAATAGTTGTTACATATGGTAAATCGCAAACATTTAGCGATTACAGACAGATTTATGTATATAATTAGTTAAAAGAATTGTTTTTGTAAATACTAAGAGGGGGTACAAAAAATTTGACGTTAGTCTTTGTAAAATGTTAATTCATTGCATATTATATAATATTCATTGCATTATTAAATGTTTTAGATGTATAATATTGCTAGAGAAAAATATTCAAGGGTGTAGCCATTCACTGCTCAAACAGCATAGTCTTTCACCACCACTAAGAATTAAAATTCTAAAAATTAAGATTCCACCTTCGAAAAGTTAAAAAGAATGTCGATATCAGAATTTTCCATAAAACAAGCAAAGCCAAGGAATCTCCTAGTACCTACAATAAGTATACTGTAAATGGAATAACCCAAAAGATCAACACGTCATGGTATCATAGCTCGAGTTAATACTTGTTTACCGTCTAGCATTAATTTTTGTAAATACACTTAGTCTTTCAAGAATATAGGTGATCTAGTTGTGGCAAGTGACTGTTTTTGTTGGCATTTTTTTCCATTATACGTAAATGTAGTTTTGTTGAGAAAAATTTGAATCAAAATATATAAAATACATAAGCTTTTTAGCTCTGTATGAACTGTAAAAAATAGTTTCCCAATGAATACTATGAAAGATTTTTTATTACAAATTCATTACTGATGTTAAAAATAAAAATGATTAATATATTGAACCACTTTATAATTTAACAATCAAAACAAAAGTTAACTTAAAGCAATAATCTTTTGTCTAATCTAAAAACATAATGGCACAAATTTATTGGTAATTTTAAACGATCCTAATACGAATTTAATCGATTTTTAATGATTACTTTTGATACTTTAAGCGCTAATTGGCGTACAGATCAAAAATAGAAAATAATTCTTGCAAAGTCACCCAAATATTGCTATTCAATTGCTGTGCAACTAAGATTGATTGTCGTATTGTTCTGTGATTGAACAAATATACAGATTATAAAAAGAATAGATAACATAATATTTTTTTATAATATACTATTATAAAAAAATAAACTGTCAACATTGCATACCGCACAGAGAAAGTTATTCGCAGACGGATAGATTCGCAAGCCGCGGTAAGGCGCGAAAATTTTCCACCCGATATTCAAGAAATTGAGGTCGCCACAAATAGAGCCATAATGCAGGTTAAATAATAACAATTAGACTAATTAAATACAGACAATATAATAGAAAGAGCAATCAACAAAATGAGATTGAAAAATTAAAAATAAAGTAGTATTTAAATATGGAATTCTAGATAAGAAAAAAATATTTTTATTTATAAAACCTCCTTGACAGAGACACTGCACAGACACACACCGTATAGAACTGTATTTATTTAAATCGTGTCAAGAGCTATCATATCGCAAATACGACTTGAAATATAATCAAGTAAGATACACTATAATAATTTGAGAATTTTTTTACTTCTTTTATAATAAGTTCATGGTTTTTTTAAAACAATATTTAGAATAATTGCTATTATTATTATTTGTCATATATGTATGTATAAGTCTATTAAAATACATTAAAAAAGCAGAAAATATTACATTAAGTTCGCAGATAATTTATAGCTCTACTATTCACACGATATATGTTGTTTTTTTTTTAATATGAAGCATTTGCCCGTTGCTTACCCGACAATATAATAATAGAAATGTAATTTTGCTGCAAACAGTAACGCCATTATTACAAATATTTAGCAGATTTCTTTAGAAATTATAATAAAATTATTTCTATATCAATTTTAATAAGTTACTTTCTTAATATTTAATAGGCTGTATGCAATATAACTTTTGTAACAATAAATAAAAGCAAAAAAAAGAATAAAAATAATATTAAAACATGTTCGTGTACCAGCTTTAAAAATAAAGTTATTTTTAAAGTGCAATCGTATTTTATAAGTGCGCATACACAACCTGAGTTATAAATATAAAACGTCTGATTACTCAATGCCTTAAAACATATCACAGTATCAATAAAATTAAAAGGAATTCCGATGCAAAAATTAAATAACCCATGATGTAAAATGTACATCTCACATTAACGTCAAATTACTGTCAGTGCTTTTAACTTAAAGCCTTGAACAAGGGAATTGAAGTTAACATATCTGTAGGTTTATATATAAAGAAAAAAAATCGATTTTCTTGTTATCGACATACGAGGACCTTACTCGATGAATTTAGTTTGCTGATATGCAAATTAGCTTCTGTAATATATCACTCCCCCTCCCCCCTTGCACTCTCTATTGAATACATCCACCACATATAAGTCCTCTGTATAAGGTCGCGCGTCTGGGGCTCTGGGATAGCCGATCAAAATGTTTAAGATATTTTGATAGTTTAATATTTTGAAACCGTCAGATTAAGGTGTGGTGGGTTAATTACATGCTGAAAGTATGCAATTCAATATCTACCGTGTCCTCGAACAAAAATTGCCCATAAATGTTGTGCGCTCAAGTACTTCTAACTTATCAAAATTTTATCCGCTTATAATTTTTGATCCGCTGGCCTAGTTGCGCAGCCTTATTCAGAGGACTTACATATATATGATGGAGGTACACAACAGAGTGCAAGGTATGCACCTTATGTTAATGTGCCACGCTTGAGTAAATCTCAAAATCCCCTCTTGGGCTCCACACTATATTAGAAATCGTAAAATACATCGGCGGCTTTTTGCCACAAGAGGCGACATACGAGGCCATAGATCCATCGTGTCTGACTCATCTAAAGTGGCCGTGGGAGCGGACAATCGTTAACCAAATCGTTTAAATTGATCTCCCATTTCTACATAATGCCAAATTATAGTTAGACCCATCCTTGCAAGATTGATGTTTTATATGACTTAGAATTAACTTCTAGTGTAATTATTAACTTTTTGTGCAGCACTCGCCTTGAATATGTTGGATAATTTATTTTACTTAAATGTAAACAAGCATTTATTAGCATATTATTACGAAATATTAACACTTATTTCAAAACAAAGATTTATATAATTTTAACTAGACTAAGACATACTTTAAATAAGTAATGTTATTTTCAATTTTTAAAATTGAACCAATGACCTCCGGCGTATTGGTAGCAGTAGTACCAGTGTGTCAAGAGGATTGCTTCTAACTTTTAGGAATACAAATAAATATCATTTGGTGTACAATGACAAGGTCGTAAGTTTTTTGAAACCGCTAGTGCATTTGAAACCATGTAATATTAAGGCCAGTTGGGTACGTTTCGACATTTAAATATACATCGAATGAATAATGTTTCATCATGTATATATACATAAAGCTCTTATGTATCTTCCTATTATCATGCAATAAATTACATAGAACTCTGTGCTATGATATAAGTGTATAGGATATAATTCACAAACAAATTTCATTAGTAAGCACTTAATAGAAACATTTTTAGTTTATTAAAAATATTTTCTTTATTCATCTAACCAGTTCGGTGATGTTGATAAATGATGCGATTTTCTCAGAATCGCCATACAACTTTCGAAGTCGCGTGCTTTGTGCTTGAAAACATATCTATCACTCTCAATCGGACATATTATAATTGATTATATATATATATATATATATATATATATATATATATATATATATATATATATATATATATATCGTAGGTGGCTGTATAAAACTTCTAAGTCGTATACTTTTGACTGTTTGAAGTTATCTTACGGAGCTAGCTATTCTTTTGCATTTTTTGTTGTAACAAATAATTATCATATGACGTAAATTACTAACATTCGAATAATGTATTATATTATGTTGATATAACAAAAGTAAAACCGTTACTAAATTCAAATACAGTAAGCTATAGGTATTCTATTTAGACTTTTTGATTAGATTCACATTTGACATTTGCATTCCTCATTAATTAATGTCACTTTAATTGCTATATAATATAATAGTATGGAAACTTTAATTGCTTTAAAAAATTCGTACAGAACTGGAAATAAGTATTTAATGTTGTCTATTATTTATAACAGTAAAACCTTCTTTTTATTATTTAATCGGATATAAAAAAAATATTTTCACGAATAAACAATTAAAGAGGGAACAACACATTATGGGTACTACATATTAAAAGACAAAAATATACTTTTTTTGAACGCATCATTAAATATTTATTTCGCAAAGGTTATCTCCGGCGTTTTTGAATGTTTTCGTTATGATTTGCATTTGAAAACAGCGGAAGCGAGTTAGACGATTCGATCTTGACTCTTTCGTGCACTCTTTAACCCGGTGGCTATCTGTAAATATGCGATATTATCATTTCCGAATATACTTAATGGAAATAAATATAAAATATTAACTATAAAATATAATAATAATATGTTGGGACATTAACACACAGCACCATCTAGTTCCATAAGCTACGAGGCTTGTGTGTTATGGATACCAGATAGTTGATACACTACATATATATAACTTTAAATACATACATATTATAAATATGAACACCCATGACTGGAGTATAAACATTCGTGCTCATCACACAAATGCCCCCAGCAGGACTCGAACCCGCGACCTCTGGCACAGCAAGTACACTATAAACTGAGTTGATTAATTTTATAGGTAATTCCATACTGAAGTAAATTTACGTAAAATTATAAATATTTCTTCTATATGCTTATCTTGCTATAAGTTGTTAAAGGACAACTTAAGTCAAAGTTGTTAATACTTCAATTGATTTACATTCTCCTTTTTGTTTTATTGTTGATATGATACTACTAACAACCCGTGGCCTTCCGGTAAAGGTTGGCTTTGTAAAGAAAAATAATAATATTCAAACTTATGCATGCGATTTCACCTGTATAAATGGATTATCTGCAAAAAAATGTCCTCACTATGTACACTTATATTCTATTTAAATATATGTATATTTTATATGATATATATTCAATTCAGCTATCTTCTAAAAAGTTTTCGGTTTTGGAAAATCTAGTTTTAAGTAAACAATACAAGCGATCGGACGATGAATCTTAAATTAAGTTAAAAATTATATTATAAGAATTATAAAACTGTTTAAAAGTTGAACGTACAGAGTAAAAAAATAATTGTCATACTTTAACAAAGTTATATGCTTTTAATATAAAAAATCGTTTTATGATATTGAGTTCTTTTATTATTTTATTACTATTAGGGAGCAAGGTTTAAAGAAATCTATACATATAAAATTGTAACTGTTTGCTGTCTGTACATGGAAGATATTTAAGAAAAACTATTATTGGAGGTCTTTATTAACGCAAATGAACCCAAAACAATGACTTGTCTGTTTGTCTGTGCGTTTGTGCGCAGTAATCTCAGAAACTGCTTAACCGATTAGGGTGCGGTTTTCACTAATATATTTTGGTAAGCTTCACTTAACAACTAGTATTTATTTTATTTCAATTGGTTCATAAATAAAAAAAGTTATGGTCAATTTAAACAATCACTTAGGGACGACGAACCCGAGCGAAGCAAGGGGGAGTCGCTAGTTAATAATAATTAAGTGTATGGATAATAGAGTTCATGCGTACAACTCATGGCGAAGATTATTTGGCAAACTTTTATCAAGAAAATCAACTTCAATTTACATAGAAACTTTAAAATTGACGTAAATTTATGTATTTATAATTACGAACGATTGTTATTGCAGATAATAATGTACACCGACGAAAAAAAGGTAATTTATAATGATTTCTTAATTTAGAATTACTACAATATATAATTTTATGTTAAATATACCTACATAAATATTGGGAGAATATTTCATAATATAATAATTAATAGCATAATAAGTAATTGTTTTTTTTATTACTGTATCAAAGGTCAATTTTTTATTTAATAAACGAATCATCATTCCACGTGAAGTTATATGATAAATAAAAATTAATTAAAGTATTGGATGAAGGAAGAAAATGTATGTATGTATGGATGTATGTTTGTTGCTCTTTCACGCCAGAACGGCTGAACCGATCTAGATAAAATTTGGCACAGATATAGATTATAGTCTGGAATAACACATACTTTTTATCCCGGAAAAATGTGCGGTTCCCGTGGGATAGGTTTGTTTTTGTTTTGCTAGTTTATAATATTAGGACAAGCAAGATAATAAATAGAAAGATATTTAATCAAGTTGGTTGGTTATTTTAAGAGGATTGTGAAGTGCCGATACACGGCGCGAGTAGGTTTTTAAGAAAATGCTATCTGTTTCATATCGCTCGCTTTGCCAACCCTTATGGTGCGATAGAGAGAGTTGCAAATCTTAGAGGCAATTACCTACATTCCTGTTTGAAATATTGTTTTGGGCGATAACGTTTTTACCCCCCTAAACATTTAAGAAATGAGACAATTTTGGTCTCATTAGATTCAGTACACCTTAATCTAGGTCTGTACGTTTTCCTTGTTTAGTAATTCAGTTTAGTTTAATTATAAAAAATAAAAACGCTCGAGGAAGTTTTTACGTCAAAAATACAGATATTTAGATGCTAATAACTTCTATCATACGCAATATTTCTTTAAAATAAAAACGTACGGACCTAGTTTTTCATTATATCTACAACATTTCCAAAAATTATGAAAATTAGACTATGTTAATGGGGGGGAAAACGTTATCGCTTTTTGTATGGGAATTTACTTTTTTTATTTAGCTTCACAATCCTCTTAAGGTAACAGTGACCATGAATGCAGTAACGTAGGAAGTTTGTAATTATTATTTCCAGACAATTTTATTATTGCCAATGCCTATTGCATTTAATAGCTTCATAGCACGAACACAATTAGTTAAGCTTGATTTTTTTTATTAATATTTGCATTCTTTTGAACTATGTACCGTGACTTGGAAGAATTTAGATAAATTTATTATTCTTGGAAGATCATATTGACTTTGTAAAGTCATAATGTCTTATTGACCGAGTTTAAACTACAAAATAAGAACTACTCATACGGTATACGGATGTATGTTTTTTTTTATCAGATACCCTCACCAATTGTGAACTGATATTATTAATCATCGTATTATTGAACAAATTATACTTTAAGTTTTAAGGTTCTTATGTAAATATCAAAATTAAGTTAGTATAACAACATTTGAATAGATTTTAAAGTAAGTGTAATTGCACCATTTCAAAAGTAATCTATATATTATGGGATCAATGCAGTAATTTCAAGATGGGTGTGCGTTTTGAGCTTATGAAATTTATAGTTTATTCTTATTATTAAATAATGTTATCTATACGCATTAAATGTAAAATAACTTATCATTTTTAACAAAACAAAACTGTAATGATGTAGTTTGACTGGTTGGACTGGCTCTAAACCCAGTTATAAAACCTTAAATCCTTATTTAAACATAATTTAACCATCATTAATTAAAGTTACATTTATTTATTATAAAAAAATTTTTTATGGCCGCTTAATATTTGCAGATAGTAATAATTATTTATATTTTATACTTCGCATAAAGGTAAAAAATTAAAACAAATGTTTAATTTTAATGTTTAACTTTAATAAATAATAACAAATGTTTCATTTAATAAAAGTTAAGTATTGACTATTTTAATGAACAGGACATGCAAGAAAGAGTAAGTTCGATTCCTATTTGTGGGAAATATTTTTGACCAACTTTTTGACCAACAACCAACAAAAATTTTTATGATACTTTAAAGAACTTTCTAGGGTAATCCCTATAATGCAAGAAAAATACATCTCTAAAGATGTAAAAAATACTTTTAAAGCGATTTTAAAGTCAGTGTATCTTTTTAATTAGACGTAATTGATATAATTGATAATTAATAGGTCCTTGCTATGATAAAGGATCGTTGTCTTTTAAGAACGTATATATTAGTTGAGTGCGTATAGTTATTTACTTGAGTTATATTTAGTAATATATAACTAATACACTAAACCAAACTTATTTTTATTTTCCTTAGCATATAGTGTTGTTGTGTTTTTGGATACACCGTATACATAATTCGACCTCAAGATATCATTCGACGCTTGAATGATGTACGTGATGCAATATGCATCAAAGCTTAATATTCCATTCAAATATATTGGAGTTATCGCAGATTTATTACTAGAAATAAAATTAACATACCAACATAATGCAATGTGCAATAATGGATTTTTTAAATGAATTTACTGACTATATGATTTTAAGGTATTTCAATATTAATTTAAATAGATAATTACATCGTCTATACTAACATAAAAAGTACGAAAAAGTGTTTGTTTGTTTATCCTCCTTTTACGAAGAAACGTAAATTGTCGAACATGATATTTCTTAACATATCTTTTTGGACGGAGTTTAAAAAATAACTTAAGTACAATCATAAAAATTTGATGATATTAAGGAAAGTGATGTTATAGCGTTAACATTTTCTGAATCATTAAAAACGAAAAGAATTGTCTAGGTCTTATAATTTGATTTAATTGAAATAAATCCTAATAACTAAAGAAAAATAGAATGATGGTAGCAACACGACGCCTCGGGCCATTTATTTCAATAATCCAAGACGTTTTCCTTAAAGCAAAGACATTGTATTTGTTCAGAACACTTCGGTGAATTTTGCCATCGGGACCGTAAATGATCGTGTTATCCAATATACGATGTAGTACATGATTCCATGAGATGATATCACAAATATCTAAACGATTAAATCATTTTCCACAAATATATTCCACACACACACACACACACATATATATATTTGTTTGTCCACCATCTATATACCTATATATATATATATATATATATATATATATATATATATATATATATATATATATATATATATATATATATATATATATATATATACACTTCATGCAATAATTATTCGTTTATTTTTTCTATTTTATGAATCTTTATTGCACACATAATATAAAGTCAAAAAGTACGTTAAGCATGCAAAGGCGGTCTTATTGCTAAAAGCAATCTCTACCAGACAACCTTTGGTGATTGGATTTAATGAGACGGAAACGAGACGGTGTTATCAAAATATTTAAAATATTAAATAATTAAAAATGTGATAAGGAACAATAATATATACGATATATAATATATATGATATATAATATATATGATATATAATATATATACACATGTAATATAATTTATTTAATACACAAATAACTTGTAATATAATATATTATTTTATATTAATTTTAATCTGTTCGTCACTTCACAAGCTCACCATTACGCATATTACGCTTAAGTTGGTACTAGGTCATTAACACTGCACTAATTACCGCATATTTATATTATCTTGTAACTAACCCCCGATCGGGTGCGTCTTTACGTGCCTAACAGTAGCCTTTATATAATAATAATAATAATATATAATGTTGGGACATTAACACACAGCACCATCTAATTCCACGGTAAGCTACGAGGCTTGCGTTATGGATACCAGATAATTGATACACTATCTATATATATATGTATATATATTACTTAAAAAATATATTCTTAATATAAATATAAACATCCATGACTGGAGTACAATCATTGATGCTCATCACAAAAATAAATGCCCCTAGCGGGACTCGAACCTGCGACCGCTGGGTTACTCCGGGTCATAGTCTATCTGTGTAATAAATTTCATCCAAATCCGTCAAGCCGTTACAACGTGATGGAGAAACAGACATACCCACAAACTGAAATACAAACAATAATATGAAATATTTAATATTAAACATATTTAAATATTTAAGAATCAAGCGAATTGAATAACAAATCCGGTCTTAACTTGATTCTTACGAGAACTCCAGTGTGTATTACGCTTATGTATGTTATAATGAATGCTAGTTATCTCACAATTGTCGTAATTTTCTTTTTTATGGACATAAAAACAATGGTTAATTAGACACTAGTTTCATATCAAACAGAAACGTTTAACTTAAAGTTTTAAGCTCTATATTATCTATATTTTGTATTTTATAATATTTCGATTTTATTATAATATATTTTAACAAAAATTATATCTTTTTGTTATTTACTGGTCTTCTTTCAAAGAGCGAATAGTTCTTTTCTACTAATGGTACCCAATATACTTTAATGAACAAACTGACAGGAGATTAAAAATATTAACATTTTACGTTATTACCAGTTTGTGATGTCATTTTAAGTTTTGCTATTGTATTGATCATTAACCTAAGATCCTCTCACGAACTGACGTGCTATAGCCATATAAGGCATTGCATGCTGTCGTCAATACAAAAATTATAAAAGCGCATATATAATTCGCATTAGTTACGAAATAATGACTTCAATTATTATATACCTTGCATAATGGATATTCTATTTATAACGGATCTTGTAGAGGGATAATAATGATTATTTCAATAAGATTTACCAAAAAAAAGAAATTAATGTACATCAGTATTTTATTATATTTGTAGATGAGTATTATTAAGTAATTGCGTCAATCCCGGGAAATTCTAAAACATAAATAATAAAATGTTTCTCATGAATCTTTTAACACTGAAATATTGCCATCTCAAAAATAACAATATTTTACAAAAATTGACGATTCGCAGAAAATCGCGAAGAAAGCAATTTAAATCCTTCATCGTAATATAGGTGAAGTGTTCCTGAATAATAATATCTAGAAAATAGGTCAAAGCCCGTCGTCTGTTTATCATTTTCAGTATTTGTTGTGAAACTTAACATGAATATTATGTCGAAAATCGTCTATACTATGATAGAGCTATAAATATTTTTAATACTCGTTTTATCCTTATATGTATGTAGAAAGCCTTTTTTTAACGTCCCATTGCTGGGCACGGGCCTCCTTTCAATACGAGGGGGATCAGGTCATAGTCCACCATCCTGGCCAAGTGTGAGTTGGCGGACTTCACATGCCTTTCGAAAACTTGCTAGGTTCTCTCAGACATGCAGGTTTTCTCACGGTGTTTACCGTAAGACGAGTGATAGGTAATTATGTTGAAAATGATTCGTTTATATTGTTATATAAATAACTTCAATATATTACACGCATAATCCTTCTTACATTATCAACTTTGTTGTTTTAAATTTATTAAAGATGCATTAATAATAAATATAGGTCAGGCTAATAGCATCACTATCATTTGCCTGCTTCTCTGCTCGCGTAACTTAAAAATAACAGATTTTCATATAAATTACTTTAGGGAGTGAATTTCCAAAAATCTTATCTTAATAAATCTCATCTACTTATCCCACTCAATATGAGGAATATACTCGTACGTGCAAAATTTTAAGTTTGTTCATTCTTTGAGATTGCGTGATTAACCAGTGAATGATATTTTGGTTTTATAAAAGATAATCTTACTACTATATAAATACGAAAGTTTGGATGGATGTTTGTTTGTTACTCAATCACGCTAGAATGGCTAAACGGATCTAGCTACTTTTTATCCCGAAAAATATACTGTTTCCTTGGGATAGACTTGTTCTTACTTTTCATTAGGGAACCCGAGCGAAGCGGGAGTGAGCAGCTAGTTTATCATAAATTTAAATAAATAATATAGTTCAAATTATCTCGGTCATAATTTGTAACAAAATTAGGTCACCTAAGTGTACCTTATACACTCGTTTTCAGGTTAAGGTCAATGTATCTTGCCTACTCGCGCGCATATTGATAGGGTTGCATTTTAAACATTCATTTATTCAAAAAGGAGCCATAATTTCTTAAAGCTTAGTGTTAACATTTTTCTATTTTATTACATAAGTTTTAAGTATATATACTATATATAATGGTCTTATTATATATAAGTTTTATATTAATATACAAAACCTTTTTTTTTGCTTACTTTAAGGGGTTATAAGGTTTAGAGGTAAATAACCTTAAGATTTTAAAATACATATGAAATCATATATTAAAAAATAAAATACGAAAAAAATATAGTATTGTCTTACGAATGTCTAATGTTGAATATCTTTTCTAAATCTTATCTTCTATTTTTTATACATTCATTACCATTTATATGACTTTTGAATAGCGCGTTAGTATATATTAGAAATACCTACTTTTAATATTTTAAACTTATTTATTATGATTTTTACTTATATGATCTTGATTGAAAACGTACATCTTCGATTTGTAAATGTTATCACGAATGTATTAATGTAAAATATATAAAATGTGAAACAAAAAGACAAATATTTTTATAAAATTCTTCAGTATAGTTATCTCGGTTTAAACTCAAATCTCATTGAGATATGTTAAGAGAATGTTCTATTTTAAAAACGCCAACCCTAACTTGAGATGTGTTTTCATGCAGACGTTCTTTTCATGGTCTGATTCTTAAAACCGTTTTCACCTGCAAGGCTTTACTTAATAGGAATTTATAATATAATAATTCTAATAGATAAAATTTTCTGTGATTTTATATCACTTGTTAGTAAGTACATATAATGTGACATTATTTGGAATTCAAAGTTATTAAAGTAATATAAAAATCAAATGAAATAGAATGAACAAGTAAATAAAAAAAAAAATAGACTTTTATTGTAAATATTTCTGGTATTAAGAACAACGTTTATAACAATCTACGACGTTAGATAACAGTTTGAGTTCTCCGTAAGAAACAATTCTTAACTTGGGTATTTGAGCCGTGGTATATTCAACGCCAGAACAATGGTGCTCGAACAATGGCTTCCGTTCTATATCTTCAATGAAATATGCATTACATTAGATTATTTTGCCGGCATGAAAATAAAATTTAGACTATTAACAAATCAAAAATAAATTTAATGATGGTTCTAAGTTACTTCTAACACAATTAATTTTAAAAAACTTTACAGTATTTAAAATCATTTAAAATTAATGATTCATGGGATAGTTTTTTTTTATTTATGTGGTTTTCCCATATCTTTGAGATAAGCTATACTTTAGAAATAATATGAAAATTGGCAATCGGCGAAAATATCGTTTAACATACCATAAATGGAATTGTGTATCTGCTCTTTGAAATCGGTCAAACATGTCAAACAACTAAAGTCTAAACATACTTTCACATTTATGTTAGTAAGGATCATTTTAGTGCGCGTAATAAGGAAGCGTTGTAAATTTTAATGACAGAGACGGAGTGCGTCCATCAAAGGTGACCAACATGGCATCATCTTGAGTCATAACCTTATTAGTGTAATAGCTCTTATTCATTAGTTCTGCCCGCGGATATGTCTGCTTGAAGTATTTCCTTTTCATTCTCCCAATTTTCGATGAATATCTCTAACCATCTCTCAATAAATTCGTGCCTTATTAAAATATATAAATAATATTAAAAATTAAATAAAAAAAAGCAGTAACAGGAAAAAAATATAATCCATCTACAACTCCGGGATCTATATTTGTATACTAAGTTAACGCGTAATTGAGTAGCAAACATCCAAATAACTTAACAAGCTCTCATATATATAATAAAAGTGTAACTGATCGCTGTCTGTAAATGAAAGATATTAAATGAAAACCTATTATTGGGAGTCTTTATTGCAATTGAACCAAAAACAACATTTTTAGAATTTTTGCCCTGTTTGTCTGTGCGTTTGGAAAGGCTAATCTCAGAAACGACTTGACCGATGTGAGTGTGGTTTTCACTAATGTATTGTGGTAAGCTTCACTTAACATTTAGTATTTGTTTTATTTTTATCGGTTCATAAATAAAAAAGTCATGTTAATTTAAAGAATTACTTAGGGACGAACCCGAGCGAAGCGAGGATGAGTCGTTTAATTTTACGTCTCAGTCACTGGCTGAAGCCAATTACCGAAGTGTTTCCTATACGAACTAAAAATAGAAGTTTTTCTTAGTACTTCTTTTTATCGCTAACATATTTTATATTAAAAATAAAGTCCAATATTGTGTGTATTTGGGCTGTCTATTTTAAAACCATCATAATTTAGAATAAAATGGCAAATACGTACATTTTTATTATATAATATTATCTTTTACTCCTTTGTATTAAGAAAATACTTTATTTTAAAACTATTTTGTCGGATTTTCTCCCGTGTATATTCTATTGCTTCTAAATTATTGTATAATTTTTGTGACTCCTTTTTTTGCGACATCAAAACCCTTAGTGACCCGTGACAATCCTGTGAAATTATGACAGTAGATCTGTTTCATAACTAATTAACTGTATTCACGAATAAGGACAATGTATTTTGAGCTATGAATGAGTTGTGGGAGATAATTGTTACTTATTCTGTTTGCATTATTATACTTTAGCAGGATGACGTCATAACGACACGCACTCGAAGCAGCGTCATTGCGTGTATTTGTTGGGATTTTTCTTCGATTCTTTTAAGAAATTAAATAACAACTTGGTCATATTTACATTGTTTTTATTTATACTGTTATTTTCACTAATATATGACTTCATTGGATATAAAAAAAAACAATCACAAAATAATGACTTAATCGATCAATAATACATTTCTTTTGACAGATGATATCGAAAAATGTCAAAAAGGAATGCAGACATTGACTATGAATTGAAACAAAACAATTTTATTTCTGTAATTGTTTATAAATGTTTCAAACAATATTCCACTTGCAACGTTATTGAAGGTTGATTCATGGTATAAAAATGATTTGTATTCAAAACGTGATACAAACACGAAACTGTCGAACAAAAGACTCGTGTATGCTTTTGGAAACTCCAGTCTAGTTTGATTCAATTAAATATGACGTCCATATATAATAATATTTATTACGAATATATTTTTAAGCTATGTTCAAAGATACCTATCTATATCTATACATATAATAAAATTCTAACTGCTTCAAATCTGAATATTTAATATTTTTTGGAAAATCTTATTGAAATAGTCATTATTATTGATACAGAGGCCGAATCTATAATTTTTAGAATTTTTGTCTGTCTGTTAATGCATCACGAGAAAACTACTGTACAGATTTAGATGAAATTTGGAATGATGATAACTGATTATCCGAGTCAACATATAGGATACTTTCAACAGCCGCTACTTACATATGTATGTGGTGAAATCAATTATTCCTTGATTGTATATATAATATCTATGAAAAATATTATGTACTATGTAGAGTCAGTAAACTTATTCGGACAAAATAAAAGAGGTCGAAAGGGAAAACTTTGCACATTGTCGTGATTACATAGTAAATATTAGAAAGGTGAAAGACCTTATAACTCTCCCAGGTCAAAGGGACCGTGAGTTTTAATAAAAGCTCGCGATTTATTAAGAGTTCACTAACACCAAAATGTGGGAAAGAACACTTAAAAGTTAACACTGTCAAGAAAAAAGTAGGTTGAGAACTACTAAAAAGAATATTTTTGTTTTGCATAACTGATATTTTTATTATAATTTGATTTACTTAACTAAAATATGATGTACTTCAAAAATGTATTTTCTTGTTAGAGTCGATTAATATTGTTGAATTTATTTTCTTATACATGTTTTATTTAGCGGTGAAGTGCTACGTTATGTTAAGTAAGAGGAAAGTGGGAAAGTTAGAGAAACTAATGGACGCAAGTTAAGCTCAAGCAAAATTGGTATTACTAAATGCTTTAGTTATATAAAGCCTTTATAGTATTTACAATTACTTCATACTTTAACTAACAATTGTGCTTCATTGATAGTCATTCATCAAGGAGGTCGGTAATAAAAATATCTGTCTTTGTTAGTAAAATATTAACTGCCTTGGTGGTGTAGTGGCTAGCATGTAGGGCTGCACGTCCAGAGGTCCTGGGTTAGAGCCACGGGTCGGGCCAAGTTTAGTTATGAAGTCTTTCTGTTTAGTAACCTCAGTAACTATCCGGAATTAGGAAAATAGCGGTGTTTAACTCCCGTGTCTCGGAGAGTACCCGTTACGTCGATTCTGCGCCTTAACTCTCACTGGTCGTGTCTCGTGTCGTCCCACCGGAATATGAGAGTGACAGGAATAGAGAGTGCACTTGTGTCTGCGCTCTCTCTCTCACACGCGCTGCACTATAATATCTCTTGCGCAGATGCCTAGTCTCAATGAGATTGACCGCCGCACCGTGACCGAAATTGGTCGGGAGGACATTATTATTATTATAAAAATATGATTTAAAACTAAACTTTTCATTATCTATATAAGATGGTGGTATCTTTAAATTATTTGTAAGTTATAAAGGGTCAAAAAAATCTAAATTTTCATACTCATATTTATTAATCTTCCGGATCTTGTACAACATATTTTGATTTAAATATGTATGTACATAATATAATACCTTCATTAGCTTTTATGCGACACTTTAAATGTCAAGTAAATGGATTTACTCATTAAATTAATTAAAATTAAGGAAAGAACATACGAGCGGAACTTGGCGGTGTCACTTCAAATTAAGTGAAAACGATTACACAAGTGCACATAATGTCAGTTTCTCTTCCGACCATTCCAGTGTCCTTTGTCCTCAACTTTTGAAGCCTATATCGTTCTCATAATCGCCCTTGTGATATACGTACGTCATACCCATTGTTTTGTTGATGGATGATAACGATTGCGGTTGACCCTAAACATGCAAAATTTTGTATACTCTATGCATCATTCATTGTTTTCGTCTGGTTACCTTCGACTTAAACTTGAGTTCAGGATTCTTTCAGTATTTTTGTTGATATTCATAAATACTTATGAAACTTTGTTTTTTTTTAGTTTTTACTGTAATATCTAAATGATGATATTAAAAATATCTACTTATGGTTTGATATATGATTAAAGTTATGAAATTTAGAAGTATACAACTAAATTATACAACAAAAAAGAATTTAAGCTAACCTCAAACAATACAAATATATTTGTTTAGTAACCATGGAACTATGGCAATTATTCTAATAGCAGTTGAAATTTTTTTATATTAATGTATTGGGTCAAAAGTCAATAATAATTAACAGTGTAAATGTAATTGTTAAACGCAGTAAAAATAAACATAAGAACTTAACAATATTGTTATTACGCTATGAGTAATAGTATTCATGCAATCAAGTTGGCAACAGCTCGAGTGTCGCTGTGGTAACAATTTCGATAAATTGTCTAATAACTACCGGCTCTAATAAATGCTATCAAGGATAAAAATTTAATTGTAGTTAATCACCAGTAAGGAAATTATCACAACAGTTCTACGTTTCTTTATTTTATTCTGTAGGCTATATCTTGTGGTATAAATATTCAAAACAAATGTTTAACATGCGCAGGAGTCGAATTGGTTTCTTTCCACTTGATGAAACTTTAAGAAATGAGAGAATAACTTTGAGAAACTCTGAGAAATGAGAAATATTATTTATTTTAGTACTAAATAGTTGAAATATTACCTTCTTATTACGATTAATACAAAAGTGTGTATTCGTTTCTTCTTTAAAAAAAATATTTCATGTTGATACAACGAATCGATATTATTTTGCTCATAAATATTTTATGTGTGTAATCTATTTTATTGCAATACCTCAAGTGGTGACTATAAAAGAATTTGCAAGTAATAATTAGATTGGCAGATGGCATACATCGTGACAAATTTAATATTACATTAAAAAAATATTTTAAAATTCCGAACTCGCCTACGAGCGATAAGTACAACTGCTTAATAAGGCGACGCGAAATGGTTGGTTTTGTATGGTTAATGGGACATAACTATATGTAAGCATGTAATACTTCCTGACAGCTATTGTGTTCGCACAATGTAGAAATTAATGAAGATATTATATCTTCATAATTATGATTTATTGCCAATGGAAGAACTGACTGTTAATTAAAAGTTATTTAAACAATTGTTTAGTGAAAAGAAAAAAAAAACAATTGGCTATAATAATAAATTTTCATGTATTTCATGTGACGTTGAAATCTATCAAGTCTATATTACAGAGCTAAAGAAGTAGAAGTATCACAGCGATGTAATATCCATAAATACACGAAAAAGCTAAAATATAATAACTTCTATTGTTCTGTTATTCGAGCACTTCAAAGAAACATTTCTAAAAACGACTATTTTATAATTGTCATTAATGAAGGTTCTTTAAGAATTTCATTGTGAATCTATTTCAAATGTTAGACTCTGGACGAGTATTTTATCGACTTTTGATATTGTGGTTAAAAACTTGACAAAAGTTTACAGACGTCATTTGCAAGTTTAATTACAGGAATATTTTTATACTAATTTTTACCCGTGGCTTCACTCGCGTGGTACGTCGATAAGAAGTTGCCTATCTATTCCAGGATATAAGCTATCCCGAATTTCGCTTAAATCCTTTGAGCCCTTACAGCGTGACTAACAAACATACACAAACTTTCGCATTTATGTATTACTGCGTTTAAAAGAGACGAAATATTTCTTTATTTAATAATGTGCTTTATCGATATTATATTGTCACGTTATTGCTACTTCAGAGAATTACATAGATAGCGTTTTACATTTTGTTTTTAAAAATTAAATTCATTTAGGAGTTACAGGATGTTTAATAAGTATAATTATTCTTAAATTCAGTCATTTAAATTAATTTTAGTTACGCAACACTTATTAGCCCAAGGCGGAAATGGTGAGCGAAAATAATTAGAGTTACTATCCAAATAAATCAACCTCGACTAACGTAACCTTTGAAGCCACATTAAGGGAGACCTCTAAAAAAACATTAAACGAAAGGACGGTCAAAGACATCGGTGTAACATTTTCGCAGTAATGATCCATTACAAACAATTCGTATACTTTAACAATTTCCTGTTCTAGATATTAGCAATAGTTAAAAATTCGTTATTATTAGTTTGGATTAATGTTAGAAAAAATATTGTTTCCGATATAATTTTTTTAATCTGTCACATTTCGGCTAAAGGTTTTTTTTTGAAAAAACGATGATTTTCCTCTTTGTTATATCTGTTAAAAGTAATTATTATTTATTTAATAATTAAATATGAAAAAAACTCGTTATTACCCACAATAACAATTATTGAGTTATACCTACTTAGACTATTGCCATGGTCTAATAATTAATAAGTCCCTAGAAAAATCAGTTTTTCATATTATTTACATTATGGTCAAATAGAAATTTGTACTAAATACGAAATATCGATAATTTAAATTGATGAGATTTAGTAACAATTACACAGTAGCTTACCAGAATCTCTTTACGTACGTGCAAAGATTTGATTTAAATTGTAATTCCATTTGCAGAGAAAGGTAGTGATTATAAGAATATATTATATGTAATTAAATTTTTACATTAGACTAATTATAATATTAATAAATGTGAAAGCTTGTAAATATGTTTGTTTGTTCGTTACTTCTTTATGCTTCTTAACGGCTAGACAGATACTATTAGGCACTTAGACACGTGCCCGATACAGTCGAGAGTAAGTTGCTAGATATTTTATATATTTACTAGCGACTCACTCTCACTTCGCTAGGATTGGTCCCTAGGTAGGCAATGTAAGCGCACAATACAAATATTTGACTTTTTCGGCTTTTCTTTACTATAATATACATGTATTATACATATAAACCTTTCTCTTGAATCACTCTATCTATTGCTGAAAACTGCATTAAAACCGTTGCGTAGTATAAAAGATCTAAGCGTACAAATAGCTGGAGCGACTTTGTTTTATACTATGTATAGATAATATACAACTAAGAAATATATAATTACAGCTAATTTCATGTTTGAGTCACAGGCAATTTATTGAAATATATGCTAATGTATTCAATTAATCTTTGTACCGGAATGTGATAAGATGTTTCCAAATGATGAGAAAATTAATATTAAGATTCCGTGAACATGTTATCAAATTGTATCAAATTCTTAAATAATTTGGTTGAAAATATATAAATTCAAGAGTAACGGCGCAATAAACTATACACTAATCTCGTTATAAACAATTAAAATCAAAATATTATTTCCACACTACGTTCCACTTAGGCGGGGTTTCCCCAGGCTTGTAATGTTGTTACTATCTGTTCGAGTTAATCTTGAACATAGTATTAAAATATTGATACGCCTCATTTAAAATACGTTTTACGCGCGTGAAGTTATTTAATTGCCCTGGATGTATGTTTGTAAATAAACATTTGCTTGTACATTTTTGAAGTTATACTTCTTGGCACGTTTGGAAAAAAATATTGAGGGTAAGAGTTTTACGATGCGCGCGCACACCAACAGCCAAAAAGCGACATGTTGAAGTTAGCTGCATTCCTTTTACGAACAGAAAGTTGTGACATACGGGTTGAAATCTTTAGCTATTTTTGTTCTGTTACACCAAAAAATGTATATCTTCGTACGTACGTATACACACGTTTTTTATTTTATTCATAAGATGAAAACAAAAATTGCCTTAATTTAAAAAAGAAATGAAATTTATGTAGGAATATGACATTGAACCTATTTTCTATCTATGTTATAAAACGTCATAAACATTTTTTAATACGAGGAAATCTTCAAATAAACCTCTGACCATTTGACATACTTTAGCTCAATGACTAGCTAATATTTTATTACGCCGTAAATAAAAACATATTTGCAAAATAAACTTCCGTTGTTATTTAAAAAAATGGCAAGACTAAGAAAACAGTGGAATAATTCGATCACCTTCATCCTGGATAGATTTCAAAGCGTTTTATCTTTCAATAAATAATATATCGATATTTATAGTAACCTAGGTGATTGATGCCATGCGTGAAGAGCTTCAATTTGTTTCTTTTTTACTCGATAAAGTTTATTATTGCTGTACATATTGAAAATTATGTTTTTTTTAAATCTATTATATCTACGCATGTTGCTATAATTCCATCAAAATAAGTTTAACCTCGACATAGTTCTAAAAGGGACCTCGCATTGTTCACTTGCCACTTTCATCAAAAATTATTATCTATACTTTAGGCTTTTTTTTGTTTCTCATCATATTAATTATTTACTTAAATCAAGAAATCAAGGAAGAAATTAATTTTGTTTTACCTATATTTCTAAGTAGCATTTGATATAAATAAGTCCTTGGCAACAGATTTATTCATCTATTCGAGTCTGATTCCGCCTATATATGAAATGTATGCGCGTTGCATACATGCAATTTTAAATGTACGATTTGTTTTTCAAATAAAGCTTGTATGATCAAAGGTCTCGGTGTTGGCAATGTCATCATATCCGCCACAAGGGCAGTTTATCCTACATATGCTAATAGGGAACAATCTGGAAGAAAATTACATCTTAATGTGTGACACGATGTTACCATAAAGTATTAGAAATAACATAAAATTTTGCTCCTCAAAATTAGTTAAAATTAAAGTTTATTTTTTATGAAATAATAGGTACTGTATAATAAATAGTCATAGTTAAAATAATTTATATTTTGATGGCGTCTTACTCACGTTTCGCTCGGGTGCGTGCTCTAGGGGCTTTTTGTACATATACAGGTAGCGTCATATTTTGGCAAACTTTATTATGAATAGTATAATACATATATATGTTATTGTAGGTTATATCCGTCCGTATATATACTAAATTTTATCCAAATCCGTTTGGCTGTTTAACGTAACAACATACAAACATACAAGTTTTCGCATTTATCATAGTAGTATGGGTAGACGGAAATGAGTTTTGACATTGAAAATTAATTTTTCTAACGAAAGGAACTGTCAGTCTAAATAATTTAACAATTTATAAATATTAAATGTATTGTATAATTTATTGTAAAAGTTGCTAGCTGTGTTTTTCATTTTTTAACTAAGCTATTATCGTAGTACTAGCGACTCACCCTCGCTTCGCTTCGGGTTCGTCCCTAGACAAATAAAACTATCCCACGGGACCCGTACACTTTTCCGGGATTATATATAGCCTATAGCCTTCCTCAGTTAACGGGCTCTCAAATTCAAAAAGAATTTTTTAAATCGGATCAGTAGTTCCTGAGATTAGCGCGTTCAACCAAACAAACAAAAAAAAACTCTTCAGCTTTATAATATTAGTATAGATTAATGATAGTTTTATGTATACATTCTTTTTATTATTCATTCATTTAATAGTATATTTTTAATATATTTTTGTTTTATACAGATTAAACAATTTTATTTACTATATTAGTAATATAGATACTGTTATAATCGAGAAATCAGATCATTGTCAATTCTCACGTTGGAGGTTATGTTTATTTGTTTCAGTTTTCAGAACAACCTTCCCTTGAAGTTTAATATAAAAATGTTTTAAAACTTAATAAATTACAATGATATCTTCTTCGAAAATATATAATTAAATAAATTCTAATAATATATTTTTATAACACCTTCAAAACTTCCGTTATTTTTAAATATCAAGAACAAAACAGAAAAGTAAAATTATATCAAACAAAATATTACGCATTTATTAAAAGACTTATTAGACATACTTAATTAATATAAAAAAAAAATTGCAGCATATTATTTAATGATTTTATCAATAAATAAAACTATTTTTTCGTTTTTTTTTCCCACGATTTTTTTGTCCCCATCCTCTGAATCTCCCTTGGAAAAATCAAAATATTTTTTTTATTCAAAATGTCAAATATTGATCTAAATGTAAGAAAATTTCAATGCTATCATTTATTAATCAAATAACTTTAACGCTTTAAGAACTTGAACATTTTTGATCGTCATATGAATACAATAAAGACTATTGTTATACTTAGTTATACAATCGGATTTCAATGAAGGTATAGTTTTTCTGACCTGCATGCATTTTGAGGGCAAGAATTGAGACCGGAATAATAAATAGCACGTGAAGAGCAAACTCGGTCACGTTGCAGCTCTTTACGAAAGTCCCGCACATAGTCAAATGTTTATGTTGCCCAGCATCGAAGTTACGACATAACAGGACAATCAAATAGTTATGCAATATAGACTTCCCTCGAAATATTATGTACATGTAGGTGTGTCCTAACGCCCCCACAAAGGTCGCAGAGGTTGTGTGGTGCATTCTCGTTACTCATAAGGTTAAAGCTGTTATTTTCGGTATATTGATTGAATGAACTGTTTGTAAACGTAGTAATTGACATATTTCTACACGAAATGACGGCTGACTTCATTGTTTTGCTACCTATAATGTTGTCACATTAAATCTAAGTTCTTTTAAGAGACTTGTTTTTTGCTACATTAAAACTGTCCTCTTCTCGAACAATCTCGTCTAAAGTTTTAATATGTACTTATGATATTTTTCTTTTGTTACAGGTTCGTTATTAATCTACTAGCGACGAATTTGGTGACGACCTGCTTACTTGCGCCAGCACTCTTCGGCGAGCATTGGGCGATTGAGGAAGCTGGGTGGATAGAAGCCGGTGACGCGGCTGCAGCTGCTTGTAGCCTGGCGGCTCTGTTGGCGGTCACTCTCATCGCGGTGGACCAGCACCACGCGGTGACCGACCCTCTTCGCTGTCACACCCGGCTGTTGCAGCGACGCCCAGCCGCACTCTGCGCCGCAACCTGGCTTGTCGCCGCCTTCGCAGCCACTGGACGCGCCACTATCGCCGTATTTCGCCACTTCTACCCGCTCGAGTCAGTAATACAGGAAGTCGAGCTTGGGTATTACGTGCTGTACTTAATAGCTGGCGTCGTCGCACCAGTGACAGTAGTTTGCTTTATGTATTCGCGGATATACCGCGCGGCGCGCTCGTCGGGTCTCCGAGCGCGAGCGAATGGAGCCAGCGCTCTACAACTTCATGAGCCCCACGTGAATTTACCGGATCTGATAGAAGAAGGCGAAGGTCTCACATTAAAAATTGATGTCCCAGATAGCATTGTTGAAAATGATCAGAAATTTGGACCGTTCCTCTTACCACCGGAACGTCCCGTGCGATGCCCTTCCGTTGCTAGTTTACGGAATGCGCGGAAAGAGGCGAAATCAAATGAGGATATTCGACGAGGTTTGCCAGCAGTGAGTTCGGCGCCATCCCTTGCGGCGCCATTGCTCGCTTTGCAGCCTCGCAATCCTGCACCCTCACATAGTGGTTCCAGGATAACTTCGATTCGGTGTAGAATTTCGAACGCTTCACTTTTTCGGTATAGGGAAGAATCTCGTGCAGCCCGAGTTGGACTATTGACGGGTGCGCTAGTGATGTTGCATGTGCCACACGCGGTGGCCGCTGTAGTGTCGGCCGCGGTGCCGGGGCTCGCGGCGAGTGCCAGGACTCCAGCGCTCGCTCTGCTATTGCTTGCTTCAGCCGTGTCGCCGTTCTTGTTCGCGTTGCGTTCACGTCGCGTACAGCGTGAAGCTCGAAGGATGCTGCTTCCACAGAAGAGCGTGTGGGATCGAACGTCGGGTGCAGCATCAGCTGCTGCAGCCGATGGTCAGCGCGCGCGTGCCGCATTAGATTTACTTAGAACTCTGACGCCTGGCGAGGGCGGAGAGAGCGGAGAAAGTGTCTCTGGTCCGGGAAACGGGTCAGAGACTGGCGTCTGCCGAAGCTCTTTCAGTTCAGGCGGCAGCACGCAACTTTCCTCCGCATCAGAGGAGTGACAACTCGCACACGGCGCCCCCACACGGGTGCGCCTTGCCTCTCGCTCGCGACCCACCGCTCTACTCATCTGTGATACTAGATTAAGACGACCCGCGTTCGGCGCGACCGTTAGACTGATTTAGCATAAGTTAATTTATTAATGTGTCCATGTACCTTTCCGCTGAGCGGACGATTTTTATTACCTGACATAAATGTATAAATAAAAATCATATGTAAAATACTTTGTGGTTTAATTTCCTATCCTATAGATGAATCGTTACATAAATCTCACTTGTTTAAAGAGTATAAATAAATTGTGAAAGTTGATATTAGAATTACTACGTTTTAAAAATAGATACTCTCTACTCTACATTATGCCCCTTTGCTAACAAGTTTGTAAGATATAATTTTTATTGAAACTATGAATAAAGTTAAGTTTTTATTGCGTCAATGTTCTATTCTTGTTCTTATATCAAATGATGGCAAGGTCTTGTGACATATCAAGTAACAGATTGATATTGAAAGTTAATAAAAGTACATTTATATATTATGATCAAATAAATGACTTGCACTAAATAACTGGAAATTGATGATCTATACATATAATAAAATACGGAGTCGAATCTGTACATTAAATATTATTTAGACAACCTATAGTTCTAGTTCTACGTAGAGACCGAATCTATATTTTTTATAATGTTTATCTGTTTTTCTGCGGACGCATCACGAGAAAACCACTGGACAGATTTTGATGAAATTTGGTAAGATAATAGGTGGTTGGTTATTCAAGTGTACTTTTTACTGTGAGAAAATATCTCATCCTTGAGAAATTTATACTAAACGTTAAAACGCAACTAGGGAGCAAGGGTGAGTTGCTAGTGGGGCTATAAAATTATTAAAACAATAAATATGTATGTATGATACATAGTATATTATATATACTATGAATAAATATACCTTTATGTTAATTCAAACATGGCATTTCTGTTTGTTTCTAACCCAGACACTGATAAGAATCGAAAGTAGAACATAAAATATGAAAATACATAATAAAATATTACATTATTCTTATCTATAACAATGTAATGGCTAACCTTAAAATCTGGGTACATATCTGATATGAAGTTCAAGAACGGTCAAAGTTTAATGTTAAGATATTTCTTTAATTTGTTCTCTAATAACTAATTAATGAATGAATTTCGACGTAATTAACATTTGTGACTTTTGATAAACCCTCACTGTTAATATTTTTTTCTAACTTTATATATTTTAGTTAAGTGAAGAGTCACCACAAATAATGAAAAGCCTAATAAACGTTATAAGGATCAATTCAATTCTCTTGTTAACGAACAGATACACATACGTTAACAATTATAATTGTAATCAGATTTGGTTTTGTTTGTTTAAATACACGAGATAGACTTTGAAAGTACTAAATTCTGTATAAAAAGTCTTTCTATGAAAATAAAGCTTCAAAGCGGTTTAAAAAAATTAAACTCGAGTTTTACATTTTATTAAAATTTATATATCAATAAGGCGTAAATTGACATTTCATTTTTAATCTTTTTAATGAGTATTGTATTTTTTTTTAATAAAAATATCATGTAAATATAATAATTAACTACAAAAATACATATATAAATCAAGCAGCTCTCTTTGCTGTATCTAAAATAGTTGGATTTCTGTAAGTATGGTAATTGATATAAAAAAACTAATCTTTAAGTTCTTTTCATACACTAGCGATTTACCTCGCTTTACTCAGCTATGTCCCTGGGTGCCTAACAGGTAGCCTATGTGATACTACAGGTCATACTAATCTTTGTACTAAATGTCCAAATCCATCAGGCCATTGAAGGAAAAGGAAGGTCAGGCGTGAAGAAATAATGAACAGACACACATGTTTTTGCAATTATAATTGTAGTTCGATTAGGTTTTGTTTGTTTGGTTAAATGATGAGATAATCTCTGTAAGTACTGAAGTATGTCTAAAATATTTTTCTATAAAAACAAAGCTACTTCAAAACAATTTAAGTTATGAGATACTTATGAACACTCAGAATATATTAAATGTCCATACGATTTACGTAAATATTTTGAATAGGAATCGAATCTAAAACTGTACGTACATTTATAACATATACCAATCTTATGTTATTTTATCTCATCTAAATGTTTTAGAAATAAAATATTATAGTTCCATAAATATTAACATATTTTTTTTTCAATTTTTATACAGAGTTTTTTTAATGAATTTATGTATATATGCTTTAAAGAATATAGTTAAAGTAGCTGATAAAATAAAATCTATTTCTATGAAGTCACATTCATTGTATCCATTATATAAATAACTCATCAAACAATAAGTATTGTCCTCACGTCAGTTTTGCTTTTGTATCGAGATTGTTAACGGATAAGACTAAAAGCTTTGCTTTTAACTACAGATTTACTCTGGCTTTGCTCGCGGCTGAAGAGTGTGAATGTACAAACCCTGTGTCACTTCAGGTCATAATCTGTCATTGTACTTATCTAAATCCGTTTAGCCTGAGGCTTTCTCTGAGCGCTATAATATGGAGTCTTCAAGGGTCGTGTTTTTAGGTTTAAAGGTCGGCTACGTATTCGCAACTCCCCCTATGTTACAGAGGCCTATGTGTGATAGCCACTTAACATCAGGTGTATTGTTTGGTGGTTTGCTTTTACTATAAAAAAGTGCGTGTGTGTGCAATTCACACATGGTAGAAGTGAAGCTTTAGAAAAGTAACCTATGAGTGAATGAGATGAATATAGAGTATCAGGAATAGGATACTTATAAAGTTTTTTCAATAATATTTTTACCAAGTTTAAAAGTCATTTTACAATTTATCTGACATAAATATTGCATATTATTCAGTAAATATCTTAATGATATGGAATAGCGACTCATCCTAGCTTCGCTCGGGTTCGTCCTTAGATTCATTTTAACGGTTAGTAATAGGTATAGAATAGAAGGACTATATATTTTATATATACATATACATAGGTATAATAAATTGTTGTAGGTTGTATTAAAACGTATTTTCCCGTGGGAATGACATAACTCTCACGGTAAAAAGAAGCCTATGTCACTTTTCAGCCCTCCAACTATCTCGTTACAAAAAATCACGCAAATTTGTCACTTGGTTTCGAATAAAAAGAAGGACAAACAAACAAAAAACACTTTCACATTTTTAATATTAAAGTAAGTAAGTATGGATATAGGAAATAACAAGTAACCTTTCTCTGGGTTGCGTCTCTTTACGCTCAGTGTAAATATTTATATCGACCACCAAATGCGTTTACCGCAAAAGGAAGACCTTGCAAATATTTTTTGTAAATATTGTAAGTACGCATACACTTGCCTAGATTTAAAATTATGGAAGTGCAGTATCAGATTTCATTCAATCTAGATCGATTGCAATTAGCCTTAGATTTAGAAAAGACTGTATCTCGAATTAAAATTTTTAAGTTATAAAAAAAAAATGAAGACGCTTTAGATGCATTTAGTCAATATATAGTATATACATATATTTTTTCTGTACGTGTGTTAGTCACCTAACTCCTCCTAAACGGCTGTGACGATTTTATTGATATTTTTTGTGTATGTTCGAGTGGGTCCCTGCAAGATTTGAATTCATAAATGGACCCGGTAGGAGACGCTGCAGTCTTGGATTTAAATATATTTAAATTGTTAATTAAAAAAAATCACTGTGTGTATGTATGTTTCCTCTAGACTCCAAAACAGCTGAAGCGATTTTGATGAAATGTTCAAGTGAATTTTATTAGCGATCAGAAGTTTGGTCGCGGGTGAAGCCGCGGGCACTGCTAGCTTATTTATAAAAATGTTACCTACTTTAACTTATGCTTTTAGATTAATTAATTTATTTTACATATTTAATAAAAATATTGATTTTATAACTCTAATTAAATATATAATATCTTCCTTCATCCAGCAATAGAACAACGAATCACCCAATAATTATATATTAATTAAGAGTTCATAGGCCAAAGAGACATAGGCTACTATACATATGTGCGAACAGATTGCAAACATTTATTATAGAATGAATGGTGTATCCCGCTTCAAAGGAGGAGAGTAAGAGCAAATTACTAGTAAAATATTATCTAACTAAAAATAGATAATCTGATTTTAGTATCTATACTCCTCTAGTACAATGATTACACAAAACTTCTATCTTCACATAAACTCTATGGACAGTTCAAGACCAGGAAAATGATCGTTGTCCTTTACGTCAATCCCGTTATTGTTACCGGATGAGATACCGATAAATGTTTCGCTAAAAGCTTGAAACGTTCTCATTGCCACTAGCAGAGATAATGCGAAAGTGCTTATTTATTTATCTCGTGTAAGAGTGATAGCCAATTGATTTATATGAATTATATATTGTTTTATTACATTTTGTAACGTTATTAGATAACTGGTACAGGTTTTTATGGTGGAGATCGCGGGTTCGATTACAAGGGATGATATTATTAATTATACAGATATTTGATCAACTATCTTGATCTTATTTTGATCAGTGGTGGACTATGACCTAATTGAGGGAAGATCAGTGCTCAGCAGTGATATGTTAAAAGAGCTGAATTATTTCTTATTTTTATTTTTTAATAACGACTCAGCCTCGCTTCGCTTCGGGTTCGTCCCTAGACAAAAACAAATATATTCCACGGGAACCGTACATTTTTCCGGGATGATATATAGCCTTCCTTAGTTAACGGGCTACTCAATGCAACAATTTTTTTTCAAATCGGATTTGTAGTACCTGAGATTAGCGCGTTCAGCCAAACAAACAAACAAACTCTCCAGCTTTATAATATTAGTATAGATATTAGTATAGATTAGCTATCAGATTTTAACTATAGAGAAAAATAAAAAAATGCATTAAATTATTGACATACTTTTATAGTATATAAGACGACACGTACTTGCTGTATCGGAGATCGCGGGTTCGAGTCCTGCTGGGGGCATTCATTTGTGTGATGAGCGTGATTGTTTTTACTCCAGTCATGGGTGTTAATATTTATAGTATGCATGTATTTGAAGATATACATGTGAAGTGTATCAACTATCTGGTATCCATAACACAAGCCTCGTAGCTTACCATAGAACTAGATGATGCTGTGTGCTAATATTCCAACATATTTATTTATTTATTTATTCATATTTTTAATATAAATCTCTAGAAATATTCTAAACTATCAACTAGCTTTATTTAATGTCAACATTTACAAACATTAACAAATTGACTTATTTTGTAGATTGTATCTCGTATTTGTGTCTTAGACATTATACTTCGGTATACATATCTTCTAAAATTAAGCTGTTTAGACTACAGAACTAAAGCATTACCTCACTTCTGCGGAAGTTGGGTAAAGAGTAATTTAGGTCTAGATTCAAGTACGTTTTTTCTGTTTCAGGCTGGCTAGTTAAGTTATTTATTATTCATTTCATTGACGAAAACGTTCAACTTTCATACAGTTGAATGACCTTCATTAAAGAACAACTAAGCTTTGAAAACAAATAAAAGTAACTCATTTTTCATATGATTCACAAATTAAGAAGCAAGAAATTTTGAAAGGGGATTAACTATTATTAATGAAGAATACTTTATATTTCATAATTTTAATATTTAATGATTTATTTTATTGTAACATAAAATATTCAATTTAAACAGAATTAAGCAAAGTATAAAAAATGTATAGGTACTTTCATATCTTACACTAGCGGCTCACCCTCGCTTCGCCTCTAGGAAAACAAAAACAAATCTATCCCACAGGAACCGTACATTTTTCCGGTATAAGATATCAGCATGCCAAATTTTACTAAATTAAGTGCATAAGTTGTTGTGTACTAAGCTGTATAGGTTCTAAAATGTTGTTCGGGGATGAAGGTATCACCATGCAAAATTTCATTGAAATCGGTCCAACAGTTTTTGAGATTAACCCGTACAAACAAACAGAGAAACAGAAAATTAAAATAAACACTGGATTTATTCTATTTCTCTTCTTACATCCCCCTCGATTCGGTTTTTAGCATTTTTTTTCTATGTACAGACGTTCGACCTCTACAGTTTTAATTTATTTATAAATATGATGAAAAAGTGACATTCCGTTGATAAAAGGTTCACATAGTTACCATAATTACATAGTACCTACATAGTTACCATGATTAAAAGCGTAGACTACAATGTATTTTTTTTATTATAGGCAGTTGTTAAGTCACCGACAAAAAACCCGAGAGAGACATTAACCCACAAGTTTTTCACGATATATTTTTTCACTAAAATAAAATAGATACTTCACTCCTTTTTCTGTTTTCAGTATTGGAAACCTGCATTTAGTAACAGGTTATTATTTTTCTATATTATAAAGAGGAAAGATTTGATTTTTTGTTTGTTTGTTTGTACCACAGTCATATAATAGGTTCCGAAACTACTGGACCAATTTAGAAGAAATTTGGTAAGAAGATAGTTTGAGACTCTGGGAATAATATAGGATAGTTTTTATCGCGGTAATCATCTTTTAAGGGGAAGAAAATTGGGATTATAGGTTGTATGGGGAATTTACCTAGGTACGAACCCGAGCGATGCGACGGTGAATCGCTACTATAAGATAAACATGTCTATTGTGTCACCTATTAGATATAGGTGACAGAACGGACACGCAGACTTTATTTTAATAGCGTATCTATTTTCATATCAATGCTACATATTTAGATAACATATAAATATTTCTTGATAAAATGAATGAAGTGTTAGAAGATTTTATAGCATAGAGACTATTTTCACAAAGGACTTCCTACAATTATGAGTTTGAAACTCGGCCTCCTTATGTTGAGGAAAACAAATTATAAATTGTTAGGTATTTATGATTTCTCTTCAAAATTTTTTGATAAGAAGTTCTTTTATACTTTTCTATATTATATACTCCTTAATCATTATCAATAAAGATTTTTTCACTAACCTTCAATATGCCTATGGGTTGTCGGCTTTTCTCAGCAGATCTTAATTTCGAACCAATGATGTCGCAAAATGATAACACTCATATTATTTAATTTAATAAGTATTTTAATTGATTGAGTTTAGACTTTTTTTTTATATTTGAGTTTTAATAATCACAGACATACGTCCGTGCCTTTTTTTGAGCTATTATGAGCTTAGACGTTAGGACATGTTCCGAATTATACAAAAGTTTTGAAGTGAAACTTCTTTAGAATCGTAGTGATTTGAAATTCGATGAAACGGAAATGGAACACAAACACATAAATATAGAATTAAGCCGGCGAGAGAATAAGATAGAATACATTAACACAGGAAGTGAAAAATAATACTGAATAATATATTATGTAATATACGTTAAATAAAATGTAAAATAACTTTTACACTTGGTAAAAAAAAATTAAACTTATTACTTATAAAAATGAATATTTATTACTGTGGGATGAATGTGCATAAATTAAATAAAAGCTATTATGACTAATTGTTGTCATGGTAACCGTTTTTGTTGTCTGACAAATAGATATATAATATTATATTCTTTCCATATATTCTATAAATATATATTTTTATATTATGCCTTATTTAATTATTGATTTGTTTAAATTTATATGTTATATTTGCTAAAGAAGTTTTACTTCAACCGCGCGTAAAGGTTACACAGATCCTTTTTTCTTATAAGATTACGTATCACACAGAAAATTAATATATTATAAGTAAGTTGTACTATACAAAAAGGTTTTATGGTAAAACTGATGTGTCTTAATTCGGAGGACAATAAAAAGGAAGATGACCTACATTAGACATTGTTTATGAAAGACTTCACAATTCCGTCATTTTTTTTTATAGAATCAAACTTTCGAAATCTAATCATTGTATGAGTAATTAAGGAATAAGGCTAATGGTATTATTGATGGCCTAGATCTAAAACTAAAAAAAATATTATCATAAAAATTTATTACTATTTGTTAAGCGAGGCGGAGTCAAAAGGTTGCCTAAGTCCATCTCCATGACGCAATCTAAATCCTGGCTAAATTTCATCGAAGTCTGTTCAGCGGTTTAAATATGTAAAGGAAAGAAACAGACAGATTTATTTTTACATTTTTAGGTACTATACTCGATATTTCTTAGAGTTTAAACTTGAGACAGTGTGTAATATTGTGCTTGAATCCTATTGCAATTATGTTAAGTTATACTGGAAGTTAGATTACAGTTCGATTCTATCAAGAGAAAACGAATTTGAAGGCAACTTTATCATTTCTCATGTTTTAGACGAAGCAAAGGAAAGTGGCACGCAATAGATCAGTTTACTACAGACTAATATAACTAGAAATGTTATGAAGAAAATTGTGGTATTTTCTTCAAACAGTTCAGCGCATATAAAGGCGCATGTAGATTATTTCATCTAAATCACCTTTGTTATATGAATATCTAACAATATTTTAATTAAATAATTAACGTAGGGTAGCACCAGCTTCAACTACCCCCTCAACGTACGTTCACCTTGTCGTGGTGGGGGGCTCAGTCGTGCCCATCAATCTAGCCGGGCGTGAAGCTAAGAAACGTGCAGGGAGGTGGCCCACCTCAGTGGGCGGTGTGCCATGCGGGTTGCTCCTGGTACTTCTCGGATAGTCGAGTGGACCATTGGAGCAACCCCATGGTTTTTGGGGTCTGCTTCGGCAGGCCTGCCGTTGGGGTGTCGTAGTTTAGTGCGTAAGCTATCCTGCGACGGCCCATTAAGATCGGGGAGGTTCCGTTGGGTTTTAGTGGGTAGTACTGACTTTGCCGGGGAGTTCCACACTTCGTGCCTATTTGCATTTCCCAACTTTAAAAAAAAGAGCAGCTTCAACTAAGGGTAAAAAAATGCTTTTTATATTTATCAATTATAAATTACCGGACTCTGCTAGCGCGCCACCTACCATATATTAATGGTACTACATAAGGAATGTTCACGGATGTGCACATAACAACTCGGTAACCACAATCGGATGGTCAAGGCAAGTATACATTACAAAAGTACAAACATCCACAGTTTTAATATTAATACTATAAATATATGAAAACTAATAATTTCTTAGATTTACGCCAATATTTGGCATTTTATATAATAACTAATGAATAACTAATACTGTAACTATCTTTTCGGACTATGTCACGAATTTATTTTGATTTTTGGTTTCCGACGTTTCGAATGCTTTATCTGAAAAGATAGTTTTATTTAAAAGTAGCAAAACCCGCAGCTTCGCTCGCGCTAAAACTATAACAAAAAAACTTTGAACCTTAGGTTTCATACAAATTTTCATCCCTTATTTTATCTCCTTAAGGGATGAATTTCAAAAAACGCTAAAACACGTATTTATTTAATTGTATTGAAGAGCATTAATACCAAGTTTCAAGAAATTTTGATCATAAATATTTTTTGGTTTATGTTATAACGTGTATTCCCGTGGGAATGAGATAATCTCCCGCGGTAAAATAATCCTATATGTTGACCCGGATGTCCAGCTATCATCATACCAAATTTCATTAAAATCCCTCCAGTGGTTTTTCTGTGATGCGGTAATAGACAGACAGATAGACAGACAGACAGACAAAAATTCTAAAAACTATAGATTCGGTCTCTATATCGATAATAATGTCTATTTCAATAAGATTTTCCAAAAAATATTTAAGCTACAGATTCGACTCAGAATTTTATTATATGTATAGATGAATCTTGTTTAAAATGAATCTTGTAGTCATATAATATATTTAGCAAGGCTTCAGGTTCAACAATTTTAATTAATTATATGAAAACTGTCACGACTTTAAAAGAATTCCTAAATGTTTAGTAACCGCCACTTTATACTTTCACGAAGTATACAAGGTCGATGCCATTTCTATTAACAGCTCTGTAGTACTTTAAATGATTACGTAGCAGGTTGCTCAAAGCTCGCCTTAAGATGTGTATCGCTTTTGCAACTTTATTGTTAAATAAAAACATTAAATATGTCTCAATTGATAACAGAACATTGATTATCGATGTTTGATCTATTACACGTAAAAATTGCTTAAACTATTTAAAGTAGTTCATAATACGTTGTTTCGATAATAATGTAAAATACTATCTACACTATTTTTAGAATAACTACTACAAGTACCTTAGTTTTACGCGAATATTTGACATTTAAATAAAATATTTATTTATGTTTACGGATCTTTTCACGGTTTTATTTTGATACCCAAAATATTGTTGGGATGTTGTAAAATAGTAAAAATAATAATTTAGAAAAAAGTTTTAAATTTAATAATTTAGAATAAGTCTTCACCAATATATTTTCTTCTTTTCTCTAAAATTCCTTATAATCGTCAATCTAATTTTTTTAATGGCTTCAAAGCGTGGCAATTGATCACAGAATGCATCGCCAATGTCACGTAGAATGGAGAAGACACGAAGGAGACTGGTCGGTCATAACCGTCAACCTATTTTTCTAAACTGAGTGATAGATTATATAATCAAAAGTTGATTTTATCTGGTACTTGCGACTCACCCTCGCTCCGTACGAGTTTGTCACTGGTTACGTTTTAATGTTTAGTATAAATTTCTCAGAGATGAATTATTTTCTCGCAGTAAAAAGTATTCTTGACTATATGTTGACCCGGATAATCAGCTGTTATCATACAAATTTCATCGATAATAATGTAAAATACTATCTACACTATTTTTAGAATAACTACTACAAGTACCTTAGTTTTACGCGAATATTTGACATTTAAATAAAATATTTATTTATGTTTACGGATCTTTTCACGGTTTTATTTTGATACCCAAAATATTGTTGGGATGTTGTAAAATAGTAAAAATAATAATTTAGAAAAAAGTTTTAAATTTAATAATTTAGAATAAGTCTTCACCAATATATTTTCTTCTTTTCTCTAAAATTCCTTATAATCGTCAATCTAATTTTTTTAATGGCTTCAAAGCGTGGCAATTGATCACAGAATGCATCGCCAATGTCACGTAGAATGGAGAAGACACGAAGGAGACTGGTCGGTTATAACCGTCAACCTATTTTTCTAAACTGAGTGATAGATTATATAATCAAAAGTTGATTTTATCTGGTACTTGCGACTCACCCTCGCTCCGTACGAGTTTGTCACTGGTTACGTTTTAATGTTTAGTATAAATTTCTCAGAGATGAATTATTTTCTCGCAGTAAAAAGTATTCTTGACTATATGTTGACCCGGATAATCAGCTGTTATCATACAAATTTCATCAGCCCAATTTTTTTCTCGTGATGCGGAGACAGACAGACAGACAAAAATTCTAACCAAAACATATTTAATGTACAGATTTGACTCAGAATTTTATTATATGTATACATGTTCTAAATCAATTTTATAATCTCCTCTTCTAAGCTCCTGAACTGCAACAAAGAAAGGTCTACACTAAAAATAAATATTATTAGAAGGAAATAACTAAAAAAATAAGAGTAGCCAGCTATCTGCCAGTGAAAGTCCCATCAAAATCAGTTTAGCCGTTTCGGAGATTAGCCGGAACAAATAGACAGACAGACAATTTTAAAAATGGTTTTTTTCTTATAAGTAGGTACTGTATATAATTTCAAATGCATGTAGTAAAAAGTTGTTATTTTGACATTACAAATAGACACTTCAATTAAATTTATCTATATAGAAAACTTGGTCATGCCTACACACTAACTACACTTAACGCTATTTTAATTTAAATCTTTAGAAACAAATGTAATTTACCGAAGCAATTAATTAAATTATTGAAGTTAGTAGGCCAAAGTATGAACTCGAGATTTAACACTGTTTAAATTTTATAGCATCAATTTCAATCAATAACAATTAATGGGTACAAGCGTTTGTTGGATTACAAGAGAAAGGAAGAAGACTTATGCATTCATTACCAATTTTAGCTTTATTGAAGTCTGAATAGGAAAGTTTTTGTTTTTGTTTTTCGTAATATTATTTTAGGACAAAGTAATCTGTATTACTTAATTTTAATAATAATTAATAATAATTTAGCCTTATTCAACGTCGTTTATAAAGGTGTTTTCTTAAAGTTCTCTTAGATATGTAGATTTCCTGCCACTTCTTATGTTTTTTAATATGCTTTAACAAAAAAAGTTAAATAAATTATTATAGATGCTTAGCTGTCAGTTTATTCAGTAAAATCGAAAGTCTTTTAAAAATCTTAAGCATTCCTTGGAATTTATCTGATGACTAGCGACTTACCCTCGCTCCGCTCGGGTTTGTCCCTACTTAAATTTTAACGTTTAGTATAGATTTCTCAGAGACGAGATATTTTCCCGCAGTAAAAAGTATCCTATATATTGACCCGAATAACCAGCTATCACCATTCCAAATTTCATCATTTTGATGAAATCCCTCCCGTGGATTTTCCGTGATGCAGTCACAGACAGACAGATAGACAAAAATTCTAAAAACTGTAGATTCGGCCTCTGTATCAATAATAATGACTATTTCAACAAGATATAAAAATATTTAATGTACAGATTCGACTCAGAATTTTATTATATGTATAGATAAAATACGACAGCGTTTCTGTAACAATTCCATTATAAGAGTATTTTGGTTAAGGTTTTATAAATTTTATAGTTAATATTAATTCTGATAAGGAGTTAAGGAAAGCAAATCGCAAAAGGATATATCCGAATTAGAAGATAAGAGATTCATTTAATACTGTGGAATAACATTATGTGGCCGAGTTTTTCTATTAGATCACTAAAGGTCCCAATTCCCAAAAGATATAAAACAATTGAGTTCATATAGGAAGAAAAACATGCCACTGATTTCTAAAAACGCGAGGTGATTAGCATAAATATTATTACATTACTACAGCTTTGTGGAATCCTCCAAAAATATGAAAGCTTGATTTGTTTGTGTTTTATGAATAACTTAGGAAATTCCAAGTGAATGAATAACTCGTGCTGAGAACGTTTGGAATAAAAACAAACAAATCGAGTTCGTTGTTCTAAATCTATATATAGATTCAATTAAATGAATATAGGCGTCCAATTATAATAAAATTAAATGAAATTTGTAATTAATTTTTAAGCACTTGCTGGTATCCGATTAAAATGAATTTGACTTATCTATGTTAATTCAAAGAAAATACGATAATATGCTACATTAGTAGCATTAAAGTTAATCTGATAATATAATAATAATGTCCTCCTAACCGATTCCGGTCACGACGGCCAATTACATTAAGACTAGACATGTACGCAGGACATATTATAGGGCACAAGTATGCGCACAAACACAAGTACACTCTCTATTCCTTTCAGTGATGATAATTCGAGTTCGACTTTACATACTCTCCCAACTCCTGTTAATGTGGGTGTAAATTTTTTAATAGAAAATAACTTTTTTTTTTATAAGATTCTGTGACAAACGGGCAGACAGACCACCTGATGGAAAGTAGTACCTGTCACCCATAACACCTATGGTCTGCACTTAGGTTTTAAGTAACAAAAATGCAGAACCGTAGGTGCGTTGTCACTGTGAGGACTAAGATGATATGCCTCTTGCCTGTAATTGCGCTGGCTACCTTATTCTTCAAACCGGAACACAACAATGCAATCATTGTTGCTTGGCAGCAGAAATAGATAAGGGGGTGGTACCCATCCAGTCGGACTCCTCAGGCTTGACAGAGTCCTACCACCGGTAAAACTACATTGTACCGACCCGCAACTCGAACCCTGGACGTCCGGATCTGCAGCCGCATATGCTAGCTACTAAATAAACGAGGTCTCTGATTAATATTGTTCTTAAGTTATCTTAGAAAAAATAGTTTCACAGATTTCTTATTTTGCTATAGCATCTTTTTCATTTGCACTAGTTTACGTTGTAAATGGTCATATTGGATATGAAAACAAACTGAATAAATATTGTCGCGGAGTAAATAATATTCAACGCACAGAGACCTACTGCGTAAAAGTGTCTCGTAAACAAATTATTTCGTAATGAAATGAACTCTTTACATCTCAAAAACTCGGAAGATGCTGTAACTAGATTTGGCTTTGAATTGATCAACGACAGCTGTCATTTTGAAGAATATAGCCGTTTTGAGGACTTTCATTAGCAATCAATATGCTGAAGTTGCGATTTGACTGTAAGTAAATTAGGGTGAATGTTTGTTTATGACAAGTAGATATATTAAATAAAAACATCACTATATGTAATTTTCGTGGCTTTATTCGGGTGGTACAACCCTAAAGATTTGGTTATGGATTATATTTTATACATTTAGGGATAGTAATTAGTAAAACTAAGTATTTGTGAAAGAAAGGATAGCTTAGATTTTTTCCGCGACACATGAAACGTCATCCCCCTGTCATGGAATAGGGTCAAAATGTCTAAGTGTTCATTACTTCATGTAGATCGTCATTGTAAATAAAATGTAAAAAACCACGTATAAAGATGAAATAGAAATAAACAAAATCAAAGTTAACTGTGTTTACTAGACTTACTATTATAACTAAACAAGGATGCAGACCTAGGTATCTGACATATTCATAATTTAATCTAAACAATATGTACGTACATCTTCTCTCCTTGAGTAGCTGTCAGACAGAATGTAAAAAAGTGTGATGAAAAGATATCACGTAGCACTTTGTATATAGTTGATCTCAACATGTTTTGTTTACATTAGCAACGCATTAAGAACAATAAACAGTCGCTAGTGTTATTTACTATTCGTGTCTGTTGATGTATTTACACAATAATATTGCGTATTTCATTCATAATTTGAAGGCCCTGTAGAGACAGCTACATACAGTACAGCTGTCTCTATGACGGAGGTTGGGAGTTCTTTGGCTCATTATCGTTCAGGAAAGTTTTCCTGAACGGTATTGTATTTCGATGAGCTCATTTAGTCATTACGTCTATGCTTTGCATAGATCTCTATTCTTTAAATCTTTCTAAGTGTCTTATATTTAATATACGAGTATACCGAAATATAAATATTATATATGTAAATAATAAATTATAGATAAAACACACATATCTATATATTAAACACATAGGTGTAACAGAAAGATTTTTTTTATAATTATGGAGCAATTGGTGTGAGATGCTGTTTTACTTAAAACATAGAGACTTTTATGGATGGCTCAAGCGAATCTGTTCGAGATAAAGCAGAACGCACTGAAAATAGAGCAAGGAAAACTTAATGCTTTTGGTTACTATAAATACCGGCGTGATGCAAGACAACTGGGAGGTGTAGGAGTGGTGAGGATTTTTGGAATAGAACGAAGGTAGGAAAAAGAAATAGGGACGTAGAGGATATTGAAGAAGACGGCGATCACGCCAATAGTTATTTAGGCTTTTGGGTCAAGTTCATCAATCGATATGAACTATAAATTATTATTATTTACATTAAAACATAATTTTATTTTGTTCTTATCCTCTGAATAAATAATTACAAACTACAATTAATTGATATCGTCCCATCATTCTTGATTTATGCATGATTTATTTATATGAAGCAAGATGATAAGAATTCTAAAACTATTCATTTGTATACTTTGTTACAAATATATACTAATATTATAAATGTGAAAGTTTGTGAGTATGCATGTATGGATGCTTGTTATTCTTTCACGCCAGAACAGCTAAACTTATCTGGAGCCTGGATAAAATTTGGCACAGAGATAGATTGTAGTCTGTAATAACACATAGGCTACTTTTTATCCCGGAAAATTCGTGTTGGATAGGTTTGTTTTTGTGTTCCTAGAGGCGAACCCGAATGAATCGAGGATGAGCCGCTAGTACTAAATAAAATGTTAAATAAAAATCAGTGAGTCCCATACAATGTTGTATAAAATATGTGTAGATAATTTATTCACATATTTAGAAAAAATGCAGTCATAAGGGCTGCCGACAGAAGTGAAAATTAATTGTTTGATTTCAATTAAAATAACTTAAAACTGTTTACATTTATCTGGTTTTGACATCTATCGGCGCTCGAGTATTAGTATTAGCACGTAACGTGACCATGTCGATGACGACTTACATGAATTTACTCCCCATCAAAACCAGCTTTTAAAAGTTTTCACTTCTAAAACGTGTGTGTGTACTTACGAGTATGTAGGCACGTAAGAAGTTATACTTTTTTTTTGCGTAACAGAACAAAAATAGCTAAAGATTTCATCCCGTATGTCACAACTCTCTATTTGTAAAAGGAATGCTGCTAACTTTATCATGTCGCTTTTTGGCTGTCGATATACGAGCGCATCGTAAAAATTTTACTCTCATCATTTTTTCCGAACAAAAAAAGAAGTATAACTTCACAAATATTTAAAAATTATACAAAATACAGCAATTATTGTAATTATTTTTTTTATGTTTTCTACAATATTTTTCCTGTAACCCTTAACCCTAAACGATTGGTTAACTTACACGTGTATACGTACATTTTACATAATATGTACTCAATACAGTATTCTATGATGAAATACCTACATAATTTACATAATTCAGGTTAGCAACAATTTTTAATTTTTTTAGATTTAAAATTTATGGATAGCAAGGGATTAATGTTAATTTATTGCATACGTAATTGCGATGAAATACCGTATATCAAGCGATCTGTTGCAAAATGTTTTATAGAGTTCTAAGTATAGGCAATCAGACCAACCCCCGAATATGTGTTTTAGTTGTGGTTGGGTAGTTCAATAGCATCCTCCTAGTACTTATCTGATAGCAGAGAAATATTAGGAGAAACCCCCTGTTCGTTGGGGTGTACCTCGGTGACAAGCTATCAGGGCGTCGTAGTTAAGTGCTTTAGTGATCTTTCGACGCCCTTTAGGGGGTAGTACTGGCTTCCCAAGCCGGTGAGTTTCACATAACCACGATTAAAATAGATGTAGTGAAGCATCTCCAAAGGACATATATACCTATATGTATATTAGATATGTTGTAAATGTTTACAATACTTCTAATATTGAGTTCCTAAAACTGTCTTAAAAAAATATTTTAATCTGTTCTGGTCAAGGACAATGTCGTGTTATTATTATATCAATAAATTGAATGTATGCTCAGATTCAGTAGGCCAGTGCCAATTTTTTTTAACAAGCAGTTATCGATCATGCAAAGTATTCAAATTACAACATTTTAAAGTGGAGCAATGTACATCGGAAGTTACTTAATTCTCATTGCAACAAACTTCTAACCAATACAAGGTGGGATTAAATGTATCTTTTTTAACGATGAGAAATACATTCACTCTACATAGAGTTACGAAATAAATGTATATATTTCGTGCATTTGGGGAAAGATATTCGAAGCTGCATGCTATATAAATGATTAATTATAGGGTATGGGTATGTGAACAAAATACGAAAATACCAAAAACGTAACATTAAAACGTAACCGGTTGTAGGACTCTGTCAAGCCTGAGGAGTCCGACTGGATGGGTACCACCCTTATCTATTTCTGCCGCCAAGCAACAATGATTGCATTGTTGTGTTCCGGTTTGAAGGATAAGGTAGCCAGCACAATTACAGGCAAGAGGCATATAATCTTAGTCTTCACAGTGATAACGTACCGGCGGTTCTGCAGTTTTGTTACGTAAAACTTAAGTGCATGAACCGTAGGTGTTATGGGCGACAGGTATCGCTTTCCATCAGGTGGGCTGTCTGCTCGTTTATCAATGAATACCATTAAAAAAAAAACATTCGTTAAAAATTTTCTTTTGTAATGTTTTGAAATCTAGCATGTAATAGGTATAAGTTTAATAATTATAATTAAATAAGTATGAGGATCACATTTTTCACCAGACAATTTTCTGTTTTTTCTTTTCTTTTGTGTGTATCTATTTATTTGATTTGTTGGTAATGCGGCATTTTGCTATATGTATCTTTGTCTGTCTGCTGGAGTCGTAGCCTCGAAGTATCACTTGAACGTAGATAGCTAAAAATAAGTGGCTGGGCACAAAAGAAGAGGTTTAGTATACTGTAGTAGTACTACTTCGAGCTAACAGGTTGGGATTCAGATTACGTTAGCACTAGTAGGACTATAGATGTCTACGAAATTAAGAAATGCAGATTGCAGATTTATTGCTGGGTGGTATCAGTAGTGACAATTCTGAGTCGCACTTAACTATTATAACTACATATTATCATACTAGCGACTCACGCTTGCTTCGCTTGGGTTCGCCTATAGACAAACAAAAACCAATCTATCCCACGGGAACTGTACCTTTTTCCGGGATAAAAAGTAGCCTATTTGTTATTCTGGTGTATGAAATCCAATCAGTAGTTTTTGTGTACCAAGCTGTATAAATTACTGTAGTTTTTTAACTATCCTACGGGAACTCTTTAATTTTTTGGGATGATAAGTACCTAAGATGTTGAACGGGGATATAAGGTACCACCATACAAAATTTCATTTAAATCGATCCCACAGTTTCGGAGATTAGCCCGTTCAAACAGACAAACAGACAGAGAAACAAAATATTAACAAGAAATATGGATTTGTTCATTTTCTCTTCTTACATCCCCCTGACTCGGTTCTTAGCTTTTTTTCTATGTACAGACATTCGACCTCTACAGTTTTATTAAATGTATAGATATTGTAGTATCAAGTATATACTTAAGTTACTTACAAATTTTACTTTAACTTTAAGTCTCGTAAAAGATATGGATTTTAAAACCTTAATACATTAATAAACAAATAATATAAAGCTAAAGTTTTAAAGTTTACATTGAATTTTATTTACATTCGTGTGTATATATACAATATATATTCAGAAATCGTAAAAATGTAACACATTTTTAGTAGAGGCCCTTTACTATACTAGTGTAGTAATATAAGCAATATATTAGTGGGTATGTATATGGGTGCTATGAACTCGTAACCTATGATAACGTAGAGGCGTGGTCCTACGTCACTTTGCAGATAATAATTAATTGATAAATGTGGGCATTACATAATTTGTTGTAAATTATATTTTTTTATATGTTTTTATATACTAGCAATCCGCGGGCCCATCTTTGCCCACGTATAAAGTGATTCATTCATACATACGCACATACACTTACGTATACATACATATACATACTTACACCTAAACTATCTATTGGTTGCACCTGTTATTAAAAAAAGTAAATGCATATTGTCTGATACAATACGTATATTTATTTATTATTTATTATTAACACACAACACCATCTAGTTCCATGGTAAGCTACGAAACTTGTGTTATGGATACTAGACAGTTGATACACTACACATATATAATCTTTAAATACATACATATTATAAATATAAACATCCATGACTAGAGTACAACATTCGTGCTCATCACACAAATGAATGCCCCCAGTGGGACTCGAACCCGCGACCGCTACCACAGAGATAGATTATAGTCTGCAATAGCACATATATTACTACTGATCCCAAAAAAATGTTCCCTTGGAATAGATTTGTTTTTGTCTAGGGACGAACCTGAAGCGAAGCGAGTGAGTCGCTAGTATATCATACGTCTATGATACTGTAACAGAAGAATCCGCTAACTCTTAGGTTTTACAAAGCCGCTAACTCCGCTACTGTAACAGAAACGTTAGTGTTAGGCACACTAAATAATAGAAGTTTCATCGTAATTAATTATTTTTAATAGTATGGCAACTTATACACTATAATATAAATAATATGTCATGTTATGAATATGGCAAACCTATACAGCCGAATCCTCTATCTGTGGCGATGGTGCACTGAAGCTTTATAGGCCATTATAATATCTATAAAAAATGATTTCATCAACGTAAATTGCATACAGTAGAAAATATTTAGACATTTCCATAGTGATCATTGATATGATGTTATTCGTCATTACGTCAACTCGCTTCGCGTACTATTATTTTGATAGAACTTTATATATCAAAAACATTCGCAGGCGCGTAAGTGGTACGGAATAACTCTTAAAGTGTTATCATAACTCGACAAACATATATAGGTATTAACTTTGAATTAATGTTTACATATACTAATATTATAAATGTGAAAGTGTGTTTGTTTGTCTGTCCGTCTTTCACGTCGAAACTGAGTGACGGATTGGCGTGATTTTTTGTGTTGTTGGGGGCTGGAAAGTGATATAGACTACTTTTTACCGCGGTAGATTATCTTATTCCCACGGGAAAACACGTTATAATTCAACCCATAATAACTCATCATACTTGTGTGTCTATCTATTTCACACTAACTGTTAAAACGTACCTAGGGTCGAACGAAGCGAGGGTGAGCCGTTAGTTAGATATTTTATACTTTCACTCCATTTCTCAAAGTTTGAACCCTCTTTTTCTCCTTTCAAAATTGAGAATCAGTACTATTATTAACATTAATTGCTTAATTTTATTAACATCTTCTTTCTATAAGCTGCATAACTGTAAACACCCTTTGTATTTAAAGTAAAGATTAAACTAGAGGGAATCGCCCTTAGAGGTGTATTCAAGCAAAAGTGAGCGCATCTCATTAGTATAACATTATAACTATACATATTATATCTAGGGGTTATCTGGAAGAGTTAATAGTATTTTTACTTATACTTAACTTATTATTATAAGATTGGAAAAAATATTTTTTTTCGGTAGTGCTTCAAGTTGTTGTTGACAAAATTATCAATTTTTAATTGAGCGACCTTGATATTAAAATATATAGGTCATACATACATTTATACAATAGGACATGAAATTTTAATCTTTGACCTAATATATATGGTAATGGTAAAGCATGAGTTATTCTATACATTTTTGTACTATGTGTACTTAGTAAATAATAAAATTGATAATAGCTATCATATCACTCGAGAGAGGGCTTCTACATGATAACGTATTTTTGCATATTAATTAGGAATAGATAAGCATGTTTTGGTTTATATTAGAAAGTCTCAAGCGTGAAATGTTAATTTTGATAAAAGTTTTGTTAAAGTTTTTCTTCTCGCTTTTAATTATAACCCCTGATTTGATCGCCCGACATCAATACGAAGGAGACATTTTAAATCTGTACTAATAATATTATAAAGCTGAAGAGTTTGTTTGTTTGTTTGTTTGGTTGAACGCGCTAATCTCAGAAATTACTGATCCGATTTAAAAAAAATATTTTTGCATTTGATAGCCCGTTAACTGAGGAAGGCTATAGGCTATATATCATCCCGAAAAATTGTACGGGTCCCGTGGGATAGATTTGTTTTTGTCTAGGGACGAACCCGAAGCGAACCGAGGGTGAGTCGCTAGTAATATTAATATGTATACACTATTTTGTTATAATAATTTTTTTTTAGGACTTTTACGCAGTTTTATTTTTATTTATTGTTCCCGACATTATGAATGTTTTACAGTAAATACGGGAGAGAGGTTTTAGACGTCCCAAATGTATGGTTATTAAAGACGGTGTAGACCTACAAATTATACAGTAATTTGGATGAAAAAGAGAATTAAGCAGTAATATTTTTTAATAATTCTTACTACAGTGTACATAAGTCTTTTTAATGTTTTATTTTTTTATTTTTATAATAATTTTGAAAACAGTGTAAATACTTTTTTAATTAAACTCATTTTATATTCATAAAAAATTAATTAAAAGTAGTAAAATATAAATTTATAGTAGCCTAGCTACTCATCCTCGCTTCGCTCAGGTTAGTTCCTAGTGAATAGAAAAAACAAATTTACCCACGGGAACTGTACATTTTTCTGGGATAAAAGTAGCTTATGTCTTATTCCAGACTATAATCTATCCCTGTGCCAAATTTTATCCAGATCTGTTCAGCCAATCTGGTGTAATTGAGTAACAAACATCCATCCAAACTTTCGCATTTATAATATTAATGGGATAATTAACTATCCTAAGGCAGTGGTAGCACAGTGGTAACGTGCTTACTTGGGAAACCGAGTAAAGCGGGTTCAAATCCCGGGTCTCGCAACTCTGATAGCTCTCTGATAGATTTTATTTTTCTTCTTTTTAAGCATTTTCCAAATAGGAAGCTATCAATGCGGACTATGTAGATATGTATATATTTTTTATAGACCGTTTTTAACAAATCGCTATTTTTTATTTTCATACATATGTATATAAACTCAAGGGTCTTATAAAAATGTAACATTATGTGACAAGAAATCAAATATTAATGCAATATATGCAAATAAAGGTGCAATTATAATTTTTATATCAATTATACGAGTGTCTCGAATGAAGATGATAAGGTTTACAAGCAGCAGTACGCCAGATTGATGCTGTCCTAGTCACACTTTTAGAGTTATTTTTTTATTAAAAGGTTTTACTCAAAAGAAAAAGTTTAAACTATTCCTTTTTTGAATTAGTTCGTTAGCGACATTTTCTTTGGTAAGTTCGTTTGATTCTCAATTACCAGTATATTAATTTTAATTTAAAATAAATTATCTAATACCTACTATCATATAATGAATATTGAAAAATGAAGGATATTTCATGTAATGTCAGACATTAGTATGCTCATAATTTTATGGCGCCCCATTAAGACGATGGGGGTACCGTTGGCACCTAACCACCTGTTATAGGAGCACATCGGGCATGTCGGATGGTGGATGGCAGGTGCAGCAAATGCACTTCCAAATGACAAAAAAGATGATATTATATGTGATTATTGTCATATTAATATTTAAAAAAATCCCGCCTATATAATAAAATTTTTGGCACACGTGTCATACGTCGCATGATATATGCAAATAAATTGAATGATAAGGAAGTTTTGCTAGAGATGTTACTTGTCTGCAGTGTCTGTTTACGGAGACAATATCCAGTAACACAATATGAAACTTTGACCCGACACCTGCTGAATGCTGATCTGTTGCTAAGTACCTATATACCTACATAATCTTATCGCTTAAATTATATTTCAAAGAAGTAAAACTTATGTTTGTTTGTTCAATATAAATTTTATTTGATTTTTCTTTATATCTTGTTGATGATATAATCCAAAATCAAACAACTCAATATAATAACTACATATACGAGTAAATTACTTCCCTATTTCTATTTAGAATCGAGGATAGGCTGTGATTGGTAGTAGGTATCTATCATTATCTTATATATTTAAACGAGCAATTCTTGTATATTTATATCTTTATTTATTTATTTTATTTATTTATTTATACCAGTTTTTTTTGTTTTTATTCATGTTTTTAGATTTTTTTATCTAAAAAATACGATACAACAAATAAGAACTCCGAGCGAAGCTCGGTCGCCCAGGTACTTGAAATTGTTAGAGAAATCTGCACTATTAACACAAAAATTAATAAGGCACTGGAATCCTTTATATGAAAAGCTTTTAGTATTTATGTATTGACATATATATGTACAATGTACAAACATATATTATGTATACGGTGGTGTAGTGGCTAGCATGTACGGCTGCACATCCTGAGGTCCTGGGTTCGAGTCCCGGGACGGGCCAAGTTTAGTTATTGAGTCTTTCTGTATAGTAAGCCTCAGTAACAGCCCGGAGTTGGGAAGTTGGCGGTGTTTCACCCCCGTGCCTCGGAGAGCACGTAAAAGCCGTCGGTCCTGCGCCTTAACTCTCACCGGTCGTGTCGAGTAGTCGTCCCACTGGAGTATGAGAGTGACAGGAATAGAGAGTGCACTTGTGTCTGCGCGTACACTTGTGCACTATAATATCTCCTGCGCAGTTGGCTAGTCTCAATGAGATTGGCCGCCGTGGCCGGAATCGGTCAGGAGAACATCATACTAGTATTATAAAGCTGAAGAGTTTGTTTATTTGTTTGTTTGGTTGAACGCGCTAATCTCAGGAACTACTGATCCGATTTGAAAAATTCTATTTGCATTCGATAGCCCGTTAACTGAGGAAGGCTATAGGCTATATATCATCCCGGAAAAGTATACGGGTCCCGTGGGATAGATTTGTTTTTGTCTAGGGACGAACCCGAAGCAAAGCGAGGGTGAGTCGCTAGTGTTTAATAACGTCATTAGTCTTTACTGATTAATTTACACTTAGATCACCAATGACGTCATGCTTTTAATGTAGGTTATTTAAAATTTAAACTATAGTAATTTGGGTTTAACTGTGAGTTTTAGTTGATAAGAATATCACGATCTCGTGGTTTCTTCAAATCCTTGGTGCATGTATTTGATTCAAATGTACCACAATTTACATTATCTAGAAGATTCTATTATAAACGTATTTTTATATTAGAATTGCTAAATTATGCATAAATTAAAAGAAAACTAGCTATTTCAATTAATATCCTATTAATCTGGTGTTGCCTAAGGCGGAAATCAAAGTTAATAGTTTGTATACTTAGAGACTGGAGGTAAAAACTAATGTATACCTACTGATATTCTTAATATAATTTTTAATAATAATAATATCAGTATATGAAACAAAGTCGGGTTAGTTACACAATTTATAACTCAAGATCGGCTGGACCGATTTTTATGATCTTTGATTTATTAGATTTGTCTTAACCCCGAATAACAATATAATTATTAAACCATCGGAAAAATTGACGAAAAAAAATTTACATAGCTAACGCTGACTAATAACCATTTATATCTATTTAAAACGTACCTAAGAGTGAACCCAAAAAACGTACCTAGGATCAAACCCAAATACAAAAATTCGACATTCATCTGTTAAGTTCTACGACAAACAAAAAGGCAGATAATAATTTAATGTAGATTTACATAAAACTATATCAATATGTTTATGAATTATATAAAATAAGTAATTTTTATTATTTGTAATTAAATTTACCGACTTCCGGAAACAGGAAGTACTCATTCATATACATCATGCGATTTGCTTCTCCTGCTTGAAATATGGTTGTATTATCTAAAATATTATAAAAAAGTTTATGTAGGTACGTGTAATTGTAGGTACTTTGAAATATAATTTTTAGTTAAAAAAAATTTAAAATAAATAATGAACTGGACAGTAAAAATTAACAACCGTGCAAATTTACACTGGGTTCTTTTTTATGTGGTGGAAAATCTTGCTCGTGTCTTTGTTAATTTTCCATTGAAAAAACAAAGCAATTAGAATGACCATATTATAATTAATAGATTCAAATCTTTTATGTGGGTCATTTGGAAAATTCTTAAATATAGACGGGGTCATTGACTTGTGAGTCAGGTGGGTGTGGCGGAACCAAAGATGATAAAATGTAGATATGGCAAATAGTTTTTTTCTTAGCGATCACACAAAATATATTTTGAAAGTTTATTTTGCTTTCTATACTAAACGCTATTTAATAATTATGGTAGATAACAACTGTCAATCAGTAAATATTGTTTTATTAAGCTAATTATAAAGTTTCAAGAAATGTTACCTTATTACCTACATTAACCTCGCTTTGAGAGACAGTAAACCATTATTATAATTGTTCATAGAATATTTATATTTTAAAGTGTTATACCTACATTTAAAAACTAATAAAATAATCTATGGCCATTTTTATGATTTACCCGAGCGAAGCGAGCCTACCTGCACGTCACCTTGAAGCCAAGTGCATGCTAAATTCCTGTTAAATACGATAGACCTTTGATTAATATCAACGATAAACAACTTCAACCCTTGCTCATAAAGCGTTATGATCTAATATTGCATGAAGGAAATAACAATAAGGTGTCACTAATATAACTGCAAGCCTTTTTATATAAATACTAGGGACTCATCCTCACTCCGCTCGGGTTCGTCTTTACGTTTTAACGTTTAATATAAATTTCTCAGAGATGAGATATTTTCCTGCAGTAAAAAGTATCTTATATGTTGACCCGGTAACCAGCTACCATCATACCAAACATAAAAATCTTTACAGTGCTTTTCTCGTAATGCGCTAACAGACAGACAGACAGACGGACAGACAGACAAAAATTCTAATAACTATAAATTCAACCTCTGTATCGATTATAATGTCTATTAAAATAAGATTTTCCAAAATATATTTAATGTACAGATTCGACTCAGAACTTTATTATATGTATAGATATCATATTAATGTGGTTACGATGTAATTGGAACCTTGGTTTACTGTAAAGTAAACAAGTGTTTTAAATAATTTCAATTTTACGGACATTTTTTACACTGCACGTTCCATGTACGTAAGTGTTAAAAATGCCATTTTGTTCATTTATTGTTATGGTTATGCAAAATCTTTATTTGATTAAATTAGAAAGAGTTAGATATATGGAAACTTTATAGCCAATAATCAATCTACATTACAATTACATTTTTTTTTTCAGAAGAAATTTCATTATTTGTTTAAATAATAATAACTCAATTAAAGGTCTTAAACGATTTTCAAAAAAAAAAAAGTATGAAATATTAGTCATATTTGAAGAGAAAGAACGGGAATGTCACAATTATTTTTTTTTTGTTTTTTTTTTACCAATAACAAAATGTCTATGATAATTGCATTTCCAACCACTAGTTTTTACAAATATTTAATGAATGTCGCTAAAAATACGTTTTAATCTATACCTAAAGCGAAATGAACTGGGAATGTTCATAATATAATATGGTAAAGAAGGAGGATTGTCCAAAATCGTACGTAGTAAAAAGTTACTACATGCTTTGATCTCAATAAAAATATTATAATTTCTAAACTTTAAAATGATTTTTTCTCATAATCTATTCCTTAGGACATTCCCTGTTCTACGCCTGTACTCTTCACTTCAGGAAAATCCCTGTCACATACCGACCACTAGACGAACACTATTTTTATTTAAATGCCTTAAATATATTTAACAAACTTTAATGTGTACTGTTTCATCTTTGCTAAACGTATTATATTTAATATATTGGAACTAAATTAAGATTTTTTGTGCGAATGGTCCTTATGGTTTCTAAAGTAACGTTGTACGGAGCCTTTAGTATGCGATTCAGACTCGCAGTTGTCATATTTTTACATTTCTTCTGAGAGCAATTCGTCTTGGCTGTAAGCACTTAAGCTTTTATTTTAAATATTATAAATACTGTATTAAATAATATCTGAGATCAAACCCAAAAGCACCAAACTTCAATCACTTAATGACCATACAGTAAATAAAAAATATTGAAACATGAACTTCAAAACAAAATATAGATACCTATATACTGATTATTTAAATGATATGACGCATAACATCGATTTGATATTTTTAACCCATCATGGAGTGGTGTACGCATTCTTTATCATGCATCTTAAACTTGTTTTTGTCGATGTCACAATTGCGTCACAATGACGTAGTTTACGGTCAAAGTGTATTTGAATTCTTTAAATTAAACACTTTAAGGAAAATCCGTAAGTTTAATTGTTTGCGTTACGGTACTTAAAAAAAAAACACAATTAAAAGTTTAAAATAATTAGTATAGCACCTACTATTGGGTTGTAAGGTCTTTTGCTTTTAGCACTGAATTGTATGGACAAAATATATCAAAATAAAAGGTTATTATTAGGTATTATTATGTGTTCAAGCTTCGTTTGGTGTTTTTCGGAAAAGATATAAAAAATGCGTTCTTCTAAAAATACACCTATATTGATAAATTTAAAACGAAAAACCTTATCTAAATATAAAATTTGATCCAAATCGTTAGAGCCGTTTCTGAGATACACGAATAAAATATACAAGAATTGTCCATTTAATATTATAAGATTATAATTTTATAATTAATTTATTTAATTAATGTCTATGTCTGTTCCAAATTTTACTCAAATCCGTAGAACTTTTACAACATGAAGAAATTCGAAACACTCCTCACACACATTCACTCACTCACAAATTTTTGCCTTTAAAACAATAATGTGAATCATTTATTGGCTTCGTTTTGCTATGAATGTACCTTTACATTCTTTCTTGCCATATTCCTTGCAAGTTAAATAAAATGAACTTTCGTTTCTTGCAATTTTCCTTGCAACTAATTTTTTTTTTCATTCAACTTTTGCTTCACGGAACAGTATAGTGCTACTGTTGTGGCTGTCATATACCAACTGAACAGTCGTCAGTAACGTCTATATATAGCTTATAATAAGGTGCAATTATTTATTATATACGTATTATACCCTATATTTACGCTCAATCATTGTTTATTCATTTAACTGATTACTTATCACTTCCTTTATATATAAAAGTTTCAACTTCGCACCCAAGATATAAAATCTATTTAACTTAATTGATTTAAATACAACTATGTTTTCGGATTTTTTCGCGGATTTATTTTGATTTTTGGTTCCTGATGTTTCGAATGCTTTACAGCAATCATGATCACGGGAGAGATTAAGGTTTTATACGTCTCGAAGGTCAATATTTAATAACAATGATTATCTAAAATTTCCTATTTTAGAAACCAAAAATCAAAATAAATCTGCGATAAAATCCGAAAAGATAGTTTTATTTAAAATGTCAAATATTTGTGTAAATCTAAGGAAGTATTAATTGATTTAACTTCTAAGTATTTTTTTATTTGTATGCAACGCATACATACAGTAACAGTCGTACGATTAATTGAAAGTAATTTATTTTAGTTTGTATTTTTTTATTTTACGTAGGTAGAGTAGGGTAGGTAGGTAGTTACGTACAACAACACAACAGATATTTTGATATTCACTTGATTGATCAAAATGAAGTAAGATTTTTATAATTCACCATCCAACTTCCAAACCTCTTGCATTTCTTAGGTGAAATTTAAAATTTACACAGTAACAAATAAAACTAACATGGTAATTTCGGACATTTACTGTCCAACCTTAGGATTTATCGAAGTTATAGCTTTTACAGTAACATAATGTATAAATGTATGTATGTATGTATTCAGCCCTTTTTAACGTCCCACTGCTGGGCACGGGCCTCCCTTCAATACGAGGGGGATCAGGCCATAGTCCACCACGCTGGCCAAGTGCGGGTTGGCGGACTTCACATGTCTTTCGAAAACTTGCTAGGTTCTCTCAGACATGCAGGTTTCCTCACGATGTTTTCCTTCACCGTAAAGCAAGTGATAATCATGTTAGAAATGATTCGCACATGAAAATATCAGGGGTGCGAGACCCGGGATTTGAACCCGCTTCACTCGGTTCCCCAAGCGAGCGCGTTACCACTGAGCTACCACTGCCTTAATATAATTATAATGTATAAATACTATATTATAATGTATAAATACTATATTATAATTTATGAGTTTGAAACATTTTATTTATTGACCTAAATCGGTCTGACCTAATAAATTTCACCTTCATTATTAAATATGTAAATAAAACAAATGTGTTCGGAGGCGAGTCTCTCTTTCAGTGACAATGTTATAATGGATTGCATGGATGTGTAGTAAGTAGTTGCTTGGAAAACAACTTAATTAGTATCTTCTTTTAAGAAAAATATTCTTTAAGAACAATAAACAATTGTAAATGGCCAGTGTAGTAAAGACCTAGTAAAAGCAGGGGCGGGTCACTAGTATGTTATATAAATTATTATGTCAAAACCTAAAAAAATAAGCTTTTATATAAAATAAAAATCTAAATAGATAAGCTTTTATAATAAGTGTTGCTATGGTATTAGTTAAGAGAAATCAAAGAAACCCAAATTCGAATGTTTAACTCGTATTTAGGGTTCCACTATAAGTTCAATGATCTTTACATGATGGCATCTGAATTTCACAATTTAAGAGTTTCAAATCGATTATACAATTAGAAATAGTTTGATTTCGACTTCCAAGATTTGATTACATAGATAATGTATGTAATATATTTAAACGAGCAATTCTTGCATATTTATTTATTTATATATACCGGCGATCTCGGAAACAGCTCCAACGATTTCGCAGAAATTTATTATGAGGAGTTTTTCGGGGGCGAAAAATCGATGTAGATTATTTTTATGTCTGGGAAAACGTGTGTTTTCGAGTTTTCTTAGTCTTTCGTTCTTTCAAATGGTTGGACGGATTTTGATAATATTTAGGACACAACTACATACTGATTGATTATGATCTAGATTAACATAGTCTTCTGTTAAGTAGCCATGAAACCGAGCATAACAACGGCAAATCGCTAGTAAAATATGTACAATTAAAATTCATCTTATCGCCTTTAAGTGCACCTTTCAGCGTACTGGCTTGACACCAGCATTAAAAAAATGATTTGATACATCTTATACATCTCGAAAATATTTAAATAAAAAAGTTGTCACTCGCACCAAAATAATGCTAAGCGAAGTGCTTTAAATAATGCACTGTTTGACATTTCCTAAAATATATTTATGACGTTTAAATCTTGACATATATGAATGTCTGTACATAGAAAAGAAATGCTGAAAACCGAGTCAGGGGATGTAAGAAGAGAAATAGAACAAATCCAGACTTTTTTCAATTTTTTTGTTTCTCTGTCTGTTTGTCTCTTTGCACGGGCTAATCTCCGAAACTGTTAGACCTATTTAAATGAAATTTTGTATGGTGGTATCTTATATCCTCGGTCAACATCTTAGATACTTTTTATGCCGGAAAATTAATGAGTTCCCATGGGATAGTTTAAAAACCATAGTAATTTATACAGCTTAGTACACAAAAACTACTGATTGGATTTTTATGAAACTTTACAATTATATAATTCATACATCGGAATAACAAATAGGCTACTTTTTATCCCGGAAAAATGTACGGTTTCCGTGGTATAGATTTGATTTTGATTGTCTAGAGGCGAACCCGAGCGAAGCAAGTATGAAGCGCTAGTCGTATTGTAAATATGGTTGAAGTGACGCTTTTATATGTTTATTTGCCCTTTGATATACAATAATGAGCTATTATGTTATTTGTATACCTTAAAGAAGATTTTAAGCTTGTAATTATATGTAATACTAAATATATAGGTATATATACTACACTAACATTTGTTACAAACTATATAATGACGCATGCTGGCGCAAAGACGTCAGTAGAGAAGCCTTATTTTGTTTTTTTTTTTAACTAAAATGTTTTTGACCAAGACAAACGTTTATTATATACATAGTTATGTACATTATAAGCAGTTGTTTACACAAAACGTTTGTACTTACACATTACTAGTAAATGTGAATGACTTGGTACTCTCACTCAAATTACACTTGATTTCTCGTGGATATCAGATTCATTCTTTTAATGACAATACCGATGTTTATCAGATTTGGTTATGATTAGTCACTAGCTAAACGTGCAATCACAAATTTTCCTTAATAATCGATCCCAAAAACTCTACCTTACTCCGGCTAAGTCAGTAATGTCAAATTTTTACGGATATTTTTGTTGTAAAAATAACTTACAGTAATCTATTCTATATACTATAATAAAATTGTAGAGGTCGAATGTCTGTACATAGAAAAAAGTGCTAAAAACCAAAAGCAGGGGGATGAAAGAAGAGCAATAGAACAAATCCAGGTTTTTTTCAATTTTTTTGTTTCTCTGTCTGTTTGTCTGTTTGTACGGGCTAATCTCCGAAGCTGCTGGACCGATTTAAATGAAATTTTGCATGGTGGTACCTTATATTCCCGGTCAACATTTAGGATACTTTTCATCCCGAAAAAGAAAGAATTCCCGTGGGATAGTTAAAAACCTATAGTAACTTATACAGCTTAATACACAAGAACTAGCGATTGGATTTTAATGAAACTTTACAATAATGTAGTTCATACATTAGAAAGACAAATAAGCGAGTCTTTTTCCTGGAAATGTATGGTTCCCGTGGGATAGATTTGTTTTTATTTGTTTTTTTTTGGCAAACCCGAGCGAAGCGAGGGTGAGCCAGTGAGATTATATATACTCCTAGGTATGTGCGTAGGGCGGGTAATGTGCGTTAATGTAAGTAGGACGGTAAAACTGCGCAGGGCGGTAAAAGAGCGTAGGGTGGGTAAAGAGCGTATGTTGGTCAAAATGCGTAGCGCAGGTTGAATGCGTAGGGTGGGTTAAATGCGTAGGGCGGGTAAAGTGCGTAGGGCGGGTACAGTGCGTAGGGCGGGTAATTTGCGTTGGGCGAGTAACGTGTTTGCGTGCGTAAATCTGTTTTTGTTTGTCTAGTGGTGAACCCGGGCGAAGCGAGGGTGAGCCGCTAGTTATAATAATAAAATGCCCTCTCGAGCAATTAATGCCACTGACGCCAATCTTATTGAGACTAACCATCTGCGCATGAAATTTTTGTGTATTATAGTTGACAAATGTGGGCGCAGACACAAGTGCAATATCTATTCCTGTCATTCTCATACTCCGGGAGGACGACACGAGATACGACCGGTGAGAGTGAAGGCGTAGGACTGACGGCTTTACGTGCTCTCCGAGGCAGGAATTGAAACCCCGCTAATTTCCCAGCTCCGGGATATTACTGAGGCTTACTAAACAGAAAGACTTAATAACCAAACTTGGCCCGACCCGCGATTCGAACCTAGGTCCTCCGGATATGCAGCCTCTGGATGTACATGTTAGCCACTACATCACCGAGGCAGTTAGTATAATTATAACTAGTGTTCAGTTTCAGTCGAATTTACATAGTTATTATTGAAAATATGAGGAAATCGTATATAAACTGAATTTACCTATTTATGTAATAAAAAGTACATAACTTTTTCCAGAATTTTTAAGGTGTTAACACTGAAGCTCATACATAGCTACAAAACAAAACACAAAGAAAATCGGTTGATAAACAGAGGAGAAAAAGATACTGAATTGTTAAGTTTTTGCCTATCTTTATACTTAATATTTAATTGAATAGTTTTGTCTGGCAAGTACGAAACTACTAAAGTTCATCATTTTAGCAAGGACGTGCAAAATGCTCTATTATGACCAATTTGCTATCTCATGAATAGCCTTGGCATTTTATTACCATTCATCTCAATATTAAGGAAAGGTACCTTTTATTTTGCTTATGTCTTATAGATGTGCTATAGACAGAATGAATGTGTTATTATTTATTTTAGTAGTAATCATCATAAAGACGTTATCCTTTTGAAGCAGACAGAAGCTATATTTCAAATACAGTCATTGCTTTTGTAGACACACACATTCTTATTATTATTATTTTTTTTGATTAAGACTTTTTTTAATTACATTTGTGATAAAATTAAAAAAAAGAATGTAGTGACATTAAAAAAAACGTTTAATCATATACGTGATTTATATTTCTATTTATAATAAAATAGATTAAAATAAACGAATATTGCTGCAATGGCCATAATTTTTACAAATATCGAGACATCAAGACATTGCGTTTTTTTAGATATATCTAAACATATGCCTTACTTTTATGAGATCAAAACCTAATTGAACTATACAAGCATTAGTTTAATACGATCTTTAGCTGCGTCTTTTGACATGCACTCAACAATAAGAGCATAGTCAAGACCCTAGTCTAAGATAGCCCGAACTGTTCCTACGAAATATTAGTAGGTGTTCTCGTTAGCTTAGTCGTCAAATGGTTAGAGCATTGTAGTGTATGCACTGTGTACACTATTGTGGAATGTTGTACAGCAATCCTTTAACCTACGGTCGTGGTGATAGGAATCTGTGGGTTTTAGTGTGTGGCGAAAGGGGCTTAACTGTCGTACGCATCATCGAGGCAGTTTAGGGTGCTCAGCTAGACCAAGAGTATTCTTAAGGCTTAAAAGGCATATAATAGCAATCTTTCAACGTCTTACTAGCGATATGAGAGTTTCTGTTTTAGTTAGTAAAAAGTTTTATACGCTTGACTGAAGAAGCTTAGTGCCGGTTCTGGTCCGGTAGTGGTTAGTTTTAAAGCTAATAAGATCTTAGGTTCGACCCAAAAGGTTATTGGATTTTTCTGTTAGATACTGTCAGTCAACTGTTTAGAGTTCTAAAATATATAATATTATTCCATATTAGCGGTTCACCCTCGCTTCGACTATTTATTATTCTGCCTATTTATTATTCTGATGTGTGAACTATATTATTGTAAAGTTTCATTAAAATCCAATCAGTAGTTTTTGTGTACTAAGCTATATAAGTTGCTATAGTTTTTTAACTATCTCACGGGAACTCTTTAATCTTCTGGGATTAAAAGTAAGGGATATAAGGTACCACCATGCAAAATTTAATTTAAATCGGTCTAACAGTTTTGGAGATAAGCCGGTACAAACAGACAAATAGGCAGAAAAATAAAAAAATTGAAAAAATATGGATTTGTTCTATTTCTCTTCTTACATCCCCCTGACTCGGTTTTTAGCATTTTTTTCTATGTACAGACATTCGACCTCTACAATTTTATAATATGTATAGGTATCGGTGAATAAGGCGGAGTCGAAAAGGAGCGATCATTTAAGTCTGTTTTTTACAACCAATCAATAATAAATATTTATTTTTTAATGTATAATAAAAAACGTTTCTTTTTTTTCTAAAGAAAAAGAAAACGAAGCGTGTCAAGTTTATCGATAGACTGCATCGATGACATCACAAATCACAATGGTCACCCATGCTTGATTTTATTATTAATATTATAAATGTATGTATATCTTTATCGATACTTAAAGTGATTCTTGTGAGTGTATTGTATTGACATAGCAAGGTCAGATTTGAGGTACTGATTGCACATTGCACATACGGACATACATACCTATATGACTTTTACAAGCGATCTTTTTATTTTTTTTGAGTTTTAGATTAAGTAATATATTATATTTGTTTAAGAGATTATTAATTCCATTCGATTTAAAATGCATCGGAATATGGTAGGTTAAATGAATTAAAATTATAAGTATGAGGATTATGTCACTTTATTAACAAAATAATAAATGCCTAACTTCATTTATCTAAACGGTTAACCGCTAATTGATCTTGATAATGTTTGGAGTAAGAAATGCTCATCTATACAGATAAATAAAATTGAAGTGTCTATTTGTTATGTCAAAATAACTGCTTTATACTAAATTCACATGGAATTATATACGGTACTTATAAGAAAAACACAATTTTTAAATTTTTTGTCTGTCTGTCTGTCTGTTTGTTTCGGTTAATCTCCGATAGGGCTGGATCAATTTTAACGGGACTTTCACTCGCAGATAGCTGATATTATAAGGAGTAACTTAGGCTACTTTTATTTTAGAAAAAGAATGAGGGTTTCGCTCAAAAAAATTAAAACATACCTAGGGATGCACCCGAGTGATGCGCGTGTGAGTCGCTAGTTGTATGAATATATGTATTATAAGCCTAAATAAGAAAAAGACAAAGCGTCTCGTCTCTCGTCGTCTAAATATTCTAATGTCGGACTTAACGTAAACATTTTATTAATAATATAAATGCAAAATCTGTATCTCCCTGTACGTCTGTGTGATAGTTTAAAGCGATGAATTTAAAAGATTCAATTCAATTCTTTTGTTTTGTGGCTTCTAGCAGTGCCATTTAGATTGAAAAGTTCATGAAAGTTATGAATATACTCTATTTTAACACGTTTTTATTATTTATACTTGTTACTGTGTAAGCTAACTTAAACTTACTTTAACTACAACTACTTTAAATTGTTATATCGATTTAAAACTTCTGTTAAAATTTAAATAACCAAACAATTTAACACTGTCGAGCCGTGTCTATTATTTTCTGTTTGGACGTTAATAGTACATAGAATTGCCTTTAAAATATAATTAAGCGTACAATTGAATAAAAACTCCGTTAGTTCATTGTATTTAAATACTAGATTATTATCCAACAAGGAAGCATCTCTTGTACCTACTTACATAAAATTGTTCTAGAATGTAGGACTATAATAAAAAGTACTAATTTGCTTTTTTAAGGTTATAGTTATAAAACATATTTATTATTTATCCAATAGGCCATATCTATACTAATATTATAAATCAATCACGCCAGAACGGCTGAACGGATCTGGATGAAATTTGGCACAGAGATAGATTATAGTCTGGAATAGCACATAGGCTGCTTTTTATCCCGGAAAATATACGGTCCCCGTGGGATAGATTTGTTTTTGTTTTTCATAGAGCAAGGGCCGACTATCTGTTCCATATAAACCGTTAAAATGTACCTAGAGACGAACTCGAGCGAAGCAAGGGTGAGTCGCTAGGATTTATATATTTTATTTTATTATATACATGAAAACGAAACAAATATAGTTTATTTATACCATAAAACTTTTTTAATTTAATTTATAACTCACTAGCGACTCACCCTCGCTTCGCTCGGGTTCGTCCATAGGTTCAGTCCCTATACAAACTTTCATCCCCATTTTCACTCCATTAAAGGATGATTTCCGGGATAAAAAATAACCTATATCCTTTCCAGGGTCTCAAACTATCTTTTTACCAAATTTCATCTTAATCGGTTCAGTAGTTTAGGAGCCTATTCGGTGAAAACGAACAAACAAACAAAAAATCAAACAATCAAATTCTTCCTCTTTATAATATTAGTATAGATAAAACTATGTAAGTCTGAATTTGTAAATAAATCTAGAAAGTTCATTTTAACCTACTCGTAATTACCGTATCGATTTGACACTTCGCATTGTATAGTTTATATACAGAGGACACGCCAAGGTCTTTTAAAAAAAATGCTACTTGTGTTAGAGAATAAATATAAATTTATTGAAATTGATTATTCAATTTTTATAAATTTATATTTTATTGTAAATATGAACGTTTATGTGTGGTTGTATGTTCGTTATTCCTTGACGCCGCGCTGGTACGACTGGACGGTTTTAGATGAGTACTTACAAGGATAGAACTAAGAAATTGAGTAACACATAGGCTACTGTTAACTACCTAGGGACGCACGCAAGCAAAGCAACGGTAAGAGCCTAGTCGATACTAATATATAAATGCGAAAGTAACCCTGTCTGTCTGTCTGTCTGTTACCTTTATACGCTTAATCCGCTGAACCGATTTAAATGATATGATATTTGGTATGGAGATAGTTTGAACCCTGGAAAGGACGTAGGATAGTTTCTATCCCGAAAATTATCCCTTAAGGGGATGTAAAGGGTGACGAAAGTTTGTATGGGGAATCTTTTCTCAAGTAAGGGATATATTTTTTTTTAATTTTTGAAGTAGGCTTTTCTTTACCTATGTATGTGTATGTATGTGAAATCGTACCTCGGGACGAACGAGCGAAGTGAGCGTGAGTTGCTAGTAATGATATTATAAATAAGCAAACAAGAGCCTCTCTCTACTTGCTAGACCTGTGTCCCCACGCACGCCTTCATAAGGACTGGACTTCTTCGAACTCGTTAAATCAAGAGAGTAATAAATGAAATCAAATTAAATATAATAACAATAATTTCGTACATTTTCGTATTTTTTATTTTATATTCTAATTAATTAAAAGACATTTCATGTTTATTGGATGCTGAATAAACGTTTGTTGTCGTTGAATGAACTTCAGTTAATTTTAAGTATCACAATAACTCGTAAAAAATAATGAGTTAATCTATATGTCGGAGGTCAAGTTTAGTTACATTTTACTACTAGAATTTAAAAACTTATTGTTTAAAGACATTATGTTATTCAGTTTAGTTTTTATTTCGTTTAAATTCAAATTAAGAGCAGAGGCCACGCCTCGAGCGGGGTCGAGCCATTATGGTATTCGTTGGTTGATCATGGTGGATAATTGGAGAGTTATGTTTTGATATTGTAGTTGGAAGTCAGATGATCGGTGTCGAGAAGTCGTTGCCCAATAAACTATTAGAATTATCGTTTCAAGTTTATAACATTGTGATTTTCCTTATTAAATTGTATTAAGCCTTGAATACTTTCTTATTTGAGACCTAATAACGCCCACAAGATTAGTAACCACTTAAGATGATGTCGGTAGTATATGGATAACACGACATGTATGTATGTATTCAGCCCTTTTTAATGTCCCACTGCTGGGCACGGGCCTCCCTTTACTACGAGGGGAATCAGACCGTAATCCACCACGCTGGCCAAATCCGGATTGGCGGACTTCACATGTCTTTCGATAACTTGCTAGTTCTCTCAGACATGCAGGTTTCCTCATGCCAGAAATGATTCGCACATGAAAATATCAGAGGTGCGAGGCCCGGGATTTCAACCCGCTTCACTCGGTTTCCCAAGCGAGCGCGTTACCACTGGGCTACCACTGCCTTTAGTAGCTATTGACAAGGCTTAGAGATTTCTTTTACTAAAGAATAAAAACTTTGAAAACAGTTTTTTGAAGTGAAAACTGCCTATAGATAAGCAGGTTTGGACGGGCAGTAAAATCATGTAAGTCGTCATCGAGATGGTCACGTGACGTGTTAACACTAACTCAGAGTGCAGATAGATGTCAAAACCGTAAACAGAAAAACAAAAAATGTAAACAGTTTCAAGATCAAATAATTAATTTGAATATCAAAAAATAACAACAGTTTGTTTATAGTTTTAAGTTTTCACTTTTGTCGGCAGTCTTATGACTGTTTTTTTATATGGATATGTAAATTTCATTCATATATGTTTTCCTAAAATTATGAAGTTATACTTCTTTGGGTACGTTTGAAAAAAAATATGAGTGTAAAATATTTACGACGCGCACGCACACCGACAACCAAAAAGCGACATAATGAAGTTAGCTGAAAGCGACATGATAAAATTTGTCCTCCTGATCGATTCCGGCCACAGCGGCCAATCTCATTGAGACTAGCCAACTGCGCAGGAACAAGTATGCACGCAAGCACAAGTGCACTCTCTATTTCGACGACACGTTTGGCTCAGTTTGTAGTGACCCTACTTGCTGTGCCAGCGGTCGCGGGTTCGAGTCCCGCTGGGGGCATTCCTCTATGTGATGAACACGAATGTTTGTACTCCAGTCATGGGTGTTTATATTTATAACTAGTGACTCACCCTCGCTTAACTTCGGGTTCGTTCTTAGACAAAAACAAATTTATTCTACGGGAATCGTACATTTTTCCGGGATAATATATAGCCTATAGCCTTCCTCAGTTAACGTGATATCTAATGCAAAAAGAATTTTTCAAATCAGATTTGTAGTTCCTGACATTAGCGCGTTCAACCAAACAAACAAACTCTTCAGCTTTATAATATTAATATACTAGCGACTCACCCTAGCTTCGCTTCGGGTTCGTCCCTAGACAAAAACAAATTATCCCACGGGAACCGTACATTTTCCGGGATAATATATAGCCTATAGCCTTTCTCAGTTAACGGGCTATTTAATGCAAAAAGAATTTTTCAAATCGGATAAGTAGTTGCTGAGATTAGTGCGTTCAACCAAACAAACAAAAAAACAAACAAACAAACTCTTCAGCTTTATAATATTAAGAATAGATAAGCATAGATATGTATGTATTTAAAGTTATATATGTGTAGTGTATCAACTATCTGGTAGCCATAACACAGGCCTCGTAGCTTACCATGGAACTAGATGGTTATATGTGTTAATGTCCCAACATATTTAAAAAATATTTATTCCTGTCACTCACATACTCCGGTGACTGACGGCTTTACGTGCTCTCCGAGGCACGGGGGTGAAACACCGCCAACTTCCCAACTCTGGGTTGTTACTGAGGCTTACTATACAAAAAGTCTTAATAACTAAACTTGGCCCGACACGGGACTCGAAAACAGGCCCTCCGGATGTGCAGCCGTACATGCTAGCCAGTACACCATCGAGAAGCTTCTTACGTGCGTACATAAATATACATGTTTTTCTAATAATGATTATGGTATATAAATGTCCGAATTCTGAACATTGGGGGAACATTAATTTTATTATTTACTAGTTATTATTATAAGACTAATAATCACTGAAGGTCGATTTGAGTACAGTTAGAGTCTGCACCAAGCGAGGTTGGGTCACAAGTAAATTATGTAATTATTGTCTATAACTATATACGACGTCGCAACGATATTACGACTCTTGCTAAATAGCTTTTCAAACAAGTCTAGAAATTCCTTGATCGTTTCCTGATTCCTTTTGTGGATAGGTACACTAATGTATAAATATATAAATATTGCGCATACGTTAGGCCTCCATTTTTATTATATACTCGTAGCAAGTGCTAGTTTTTATTCAAAGTTATTTCGTATTATATTTTATATTTTATATTATGTATATATATATATATATATATATATATATATATATATATATATATATATATATATATATATGATATAGCAAATAAAAAGCAAAACATTAGTTTAAAAAAAAATGTTATTAAGCTGTATTATTGTAAGTATTGTAAACCTTATTAAAACCAAATCTAGTATAACAAAAATTTTAATGCTTTATCTATTTATAACTTTATTGTAAGAAAACGGCTAGTATTATTGTAATATTTGCTGTTTTGGCAAAAAATATTTAAAACGTAGTTAAATGTCCCTTGAAAGTAAGCAAGTTCAAACAACTTAAACTCTCATTTCTGCGCGCTCTCCTCCGATGCATAGATAGCATAGAGCATATTATATACTCGTACATATATGTATATTCTTTATTGCACATTAACTTTGTTGTACAAATAATACAAAGGACAATGTTTGCAAATATGGCCTCATATCTGGAAGAGATTTCTTTTTCTTCTTCGTGATTATAAGTTAACTAGCGACTCACCCTCGCTTCGCTTCGGGTTCGTCTCTAGACAAAACCAAATCTATCCCACGGGAACCGTACATTTTTCCGGGATGATATATAGCCTATAACCTTCCTCAATTAACGGGCTATCTAATGCAAAAAGAATTTTTTAAATCGGATTAGTAGTTTGAAAACCAAATATGAACTTGTACGTACATAACATATAACACGTAATAATTATAAAAATATGACGTAAAATTTTGAAATTTAGGTTTTTTCTACGGAACGATAATATGTTGTTACATATAATCACGTTTTCAACAGTTATTCTTTATATTAAAAGTGTAAACATATCATCTAACTGGCGTAATATTGATATACTTTATTATGAAATACATATAATATGTTTTTTGTATTTATAACGGTTTATGGAAATATAATTTAATTAAATACCTAACATTATTATTATTTTACATATTAAGCCGGACATTGCGAATTCGACTTCTTTTCTAAGCAAATATATATATGTATTTAGTTAAAATAAACAATTTAAAGTATCTATTGTCATATTCTTGACGTAGCTCTACATATTGCTTACGTATTTCTTAAATCCTGACCTTGAGAGCACTTACAATATTAAGCATGGAGTGATTATAATTAATTGGCATACAATTCATGAGCACGCACACTCAAACTCTACTTACTTACTGGTTACTTTGAAGTGAGGCCATTTAGATTATGTTAAGAGGTCTTAAAAGAGAATTTTTAAGAGTTTGACAGATAATAATATTTAATTAGTAATAACTTTGAAACATTAGTATATAAGATAAAATATCGATAATCTCTACATTGAAACGAATGTTTTTAGTACATAAAAATTTCTTATTTATATCCCTCCAAACAATGAATTTTAAGAATATTACGGTCACGATGTTCTTTTAGATCGTGTTGAAGATATAATATGATACAATGTAAACACACACAAGTAAAGGCAATATATGTATGTATTATGTATTCGTTTCTATGCTTTATCATTTATGTAATCTTAAAAAATAATTTACTTTTCTAAGTAAGATTTATAGTGTAAGTTTTATTTCTTGAAATCTATACATATGATAAAACTGTAAAGGTCGAATGTCTGTACATAGAAAAAAAAATCCTAAAAACCGAGTCAGGGGAATGTAAGAAGAGAAATAGAATAAAACCAGATTTTTTTTAAATTTTTTGTTTCTCTGTTTGTCTGTTTTTACGGGCTAATCTCCGAAACTGTTAAGCGATTTAAATGAAATTTTGCATGGTGATACCTTTTATCCCCAGTCAACATCTTATATACTTTTCATCCTGGAAAATTAAATAGTTAGTAATTAAAAAATTAAATTAATTAAAATAATAGTAATTAATTCCCGTAGGATAGTTAAAAAACTATAGTAACTTATACAGTTTAGTACACAAAAACTACTGATTGGTTTAAGGGGACTCCCATACAACAAACATGATTTTTTTGCTCGTTTATGCTCGATATTGATAACGGCAACAGGTAAGTGCTTAAAATATTCACAGAATATTTAGTTATATATTCACTTTAAAAATAAATAATTCAATTAAAATAAAACAAATACTTAAGGGGGACTCCCATACAACAGACATGATTTTTTTGCCGTTTTTATAGATAATGGTACGGAACCCTTCGTGCGCAAATCCATTTACATTATTTTACTTTATAAGTTATTGAATCTTGTACACAGATCTACTTAATTATGTATGTAATAGAATAAAGTATATATTAAACAGTTATTAACTGCACAATTCTTTTATATACTCGTACATAAATACTGACAATGTATATGTACATAATTAATGATAATTCATGTTATCGAAATAAGAAAATGTCATAAAACATTGATAACAGAGATTTGGATAAGATTTAAACTAAATTCAATAAATAAAAGCGTAAACGTTTATTTACAGATTTTAATGAAAATTTCAAGAATAATTTAACTAAATTAGGCTACACACAAATAAGTTAATATTACATCAAGAGTCAAGTTCGCTTTCCCACATAATTACAATGCAATACTATGATATTCTACACGGGTGTTATTGTCGATATTGCACATCCTATCCCACGAGCGTCTCACGAGGTGAACCATGCCTTACAATTATTAAGTTCTTGACAATAAAAAACTTATAAATAAAATTGTCAAATTGTCTGTCTCCGCTAACCTCCGAAAGAGTGATTCATCTTAAAATTGAATAATTTACGGCTCTTTTTGCAATTACCCTATACTTATGTATACATTTTAAAGGGTAGTTGATTTAAAATAGCTAAACTAAATTGGGTTTATGCTTATTTGTTCGTTAATTTCTTTGTGTATCTGTTTGTATCCGCTAATCTTCGGAATAAAGAATAATAAAATAAATCTATAAAAAAAAGAAAAGAGAAAGTATATCCATGTTACTTTATCCAAGCTAAAGACCAACCCGAGCGAATCGAGGGTGAGTCACTAGTGATAAATAATACGTTGGGACATTAACACGCAGCACCATCTATGTAGTTCCATGGTAAGCTACCAGACAGTTGATATACTACACATATATAACTTTAAATATATACATATTATAAATATAAAAACCCATGACTAAAATACAAACATCGTCTCATCTGAGCCATACGTGTCGCCATGGCTAACAATGAACATATTTTTATTTTTTACATTTGTTGGTCGATTAAAGTTATGATCGTATCCTAGCTTAAATAAGCTTTTATTATCATGCGTCGAGCTTTGAACTAAATTTAAATTTTACATAATAACGTCTGATCATCGCACGAGGCAGTTATTTGTATAAGCTATATACATATATTTGTCCCAGTTTAACGCTGTATTTAGGTACATAGGAGAAATAGTGGAGTAGTTATATCAAACTTCTTCATCCATACATTGATATCAGTAAAATACATTGCTGATTTCACACAAAAAAACTATTTAACATTATTATCATGGGTAATCAAAAATTATGTCTTAAAATAGAAAACTTGACTCACTATAAACTTCAAAATAAGCAATCATTGTAGATATACGTTACCACTTATTACACAATTTAAAGTTACCTGTACAATGTACATTTTCCGAAGTAAAAAATCATAGATACTAATAAATAATAGTTTGGAAAATTTTATTCTATGTAAATATCATAGGCTTAATAAAATGAACAAGACAAGACAGAATTTGCAATCACTAGTATATTAAACATTACCAGCTAAATTTTAAGTAGTGCTAGTTAAAACAATCTAAAAATGTGTAATATTATTGCAATAATTTTCTAATTTAGGATGTATGTTTATTCATTCTTGGATTGAATCGAAAAATTCTTTTTGCGTTAGATAGCCCGTTTATTGAGAAAGGCTATAGGCTATATGTCATCCCGGAAAAATGTACGGTTCCCGTGGGATAGGTTTGATTTTGTCAAGGGACGGACCCGAAGCGAAGTGAGGATGAGTCGCTAGTTAATAAATAAAAATAACTTTAAATAATAAACTAATTTACTCATATAAATACTTTATCAGTCCAATGTACAGTATCCCTGACAGATAATTAGATCAGTTAGCAACCGGCTTTGCCTCGATTATTGCTGAATAATCGATAAAGAGACGCGTGTAACATAGTTTATATTTCGGTCGGTATCGATATTATGTTAGACAAGATTCAGCACCTGTAAAAAAGACGCAATGTCAGCGGTGTGGCGCCGATTAGTTTAAAATTTCGCCAATCAATTCATTTAAATTATATAATTTAATGTAATACAATTATAATTCACATATGAGTTAATAAATGAAATACTTTATATTTACATATGAGTAGGAAATAGTTGATTATTAATATATACGGGTTCATTATCTTAATTATATATGTACATAATTATTCTATGTGTTTGTTTTTGTGTAACTTATTTTATATGGTTTTAAGGTTTTCCGAGTTTCTTTTGATTTTACAAAAATTTTACAATGACAAAATACACTTAGAAGAATTATCCATCCATTTTTTGGGTGATTTTCAGGCTTTTTTTACTTATTACGACCTATATTTCTCGTTTGTTCTATTCGTTAAAACAAGGGACTATAGAAATCGATTCACTATCGGCGAAAATATCGCGTAATAGATAAAAAAATACATTTTATTCAGATACTATTCTAATTTATAGTAACTATATATATAAACCAATGTAAGCAAAAGTTTGCTGATATTGGTCTCTGTATTGTTATATGACTCAATTATAATGTATAATCTATATCTATACTATAATAAAGCAGTAACTTAGCGAAATCTGTACATGAAATATTTTTTTAAAACTGATGATTTTTTTAAAGACTGTAGCGTATTATATATACAATATAGACCCCAAAACAATAGTTATTTTTTTTTTGTTTGTTTGTCTGTATGTCTATTTGTCTGTGCGCGTTTCACGCAAAGAGTAATGAACCGATTTCAACGAAATTTAGTGAAATGATAACTTATTACTTGGGTCAATATTTAGAATACCTTTTATTTCATGAAAATCTTTCTTTCCCACGAAAAATTACAATAACTGGTTTCATCTAGTCCTCCTTAGAAACTTTCCGCTGGCTAAACCTTAAGACATACATCAAAACAATGTACTAAAAAATTGTACGTTTCGAAAAGGTTAACAGAAAAATGTACAACAGTATATGTCTATCTCTTAAAGTACACTCGCAATACCTTTTCTTATCTATACCTATAATAAAATTAACTTAAATCAAATCTATGTGCGCGTTGGAACCGATTTTAACTAAATTTTGTAAGGTGATGGCTTATCACTCGGGTTAACATTAAGGATAACTTTCACTACAGGCACATTTTTCATTCCTACAGGAAAACGCAATAACTGGTTCTATCGAGTTGTCTTTAGAAATTTATATGACTAACGCTGGCTAAATCTTAAGAGATACATCAAAACAATGTACTAGAAAAATGTAAATCTTAAAAATTTATACACGTAAGTTCACAATAGTATACGTCTATATCCTAAGATACATTCACAATTACTATTTTTTATGTCTTTACCAGCTTTATATGTTCATACTAATATTAAATGCGAAAGTAACTCTGTCTGTCATCTTTTCACGCTTAAGGGGTGAAAAGGGTGGTGGAAGATTGGATGGGATATCAATCATTTCTCAAGTAAAAGATATATATATATACCTGTTTTGTTTTCCTGTTAAAACGTACCTAGAGACGAACCCAAGTGAAGCGAGGGTAAATCGCTAGTAAAGAATATACAGCACTAAAAGAAAAACATACAGTTTTTACTACTTTTTTTGTTGATATCGGTCAAAAAGTATCAAAGTATCAAATAAATCCAGCTTAATTCGACTCGATTCGATTTTCTAGAAACGTTAGCCCAAACACTTTATTACAAAAGCAATAAGAGGAGAAAATATCATTGTTTTGTATGTAGCTTAAGAAAATCACACATCACGTACATAATAGTACGTAAGTGACAAACCAAACGTAACGAGGTTACGACCTATTTACAGCATCGAGTGATTTAGGTGACCAACTGTGGTCGTTTTATTGTACGTTTATTGGAAAACATGTAAGAAATAAGTATGGTAAAATTTTTTTAATTTTTATCTTTTGAAGTAAAATTTCTTTAAAATCATTGTGATTTGAAACTCGATGAAACGAAAATGCGACACTAAAAAGAGACAAATACATAAATACATAATATAGATATAGATATATACAAAGAATACATTACCGTGTTGCCATGGTAACCGTTGTTATTGTCTGACAAATATATAATATTATATTCTTTCCGAATATGATATTTTATAAATACATATATGACTAATATGCCTTATTTAATTATTTGAGATGAATGTATTCTACATTACACAGGAAGTAAAAAATAATAAAATTAATTACTGAATAATATATAATGTATATTTATGTGAAATAAAATGTAAAACAACTTTTAAACTTAGTAAAAATATTATAAAAAAAAAATAAACCTTATAATTATCCTACTCCTGATATTCATCTCATTCTCTCATAGGTAACTTGTCTGAAGTTTCACTTCTACCATGTATCAATTGCACACACAGGCATTTTTTTATTATTAAATAGACGTACTCCAGTTGCGTAAATAGTAAATACGCCTCCTTTAGTCAAAATCTCATCTTATCGCCTCTGCTGGTGACCTGAGAGCTATTATATACATATATATATATATATATATATATATATATATATATATATATATATATATATATATATATAGACAAAACTAGGAAATAAAAATAAATAACCAAAAATGTATTAATCCAAATAATAGCATTAGCCCACATATTAGACGAAACTAATTTTTGTGTGAGACAGATAAGGGCTCTATCCCAATGTCTCCTCAACGTAATATTGCGTGTTTATTGAGAAAAAGAAGTAAAGAAAAAATTATCTACATTATAACCCTCTTATTGCTACGCCGTGCCCCTCTCTGTAGCGTCTTTCATCTATATTTTCTATACATATAATACAATTCTGAGTCGAACCCTTACATTAAATGTACGTATTCAGCCCTTTTTAACGTCCCACAATACTGCTGGGTAATGGCATCCCTTCAATACGAGGGGAATCAGGCCATAGTCCACCACGCTGGCCAAGTGCGGATTGGCGGACTTCACATGTCTTTCGAAAACTTGCTAGGTTTTCTCCGATATGCAGGTTTCCTCACGATGTTTTCCTTCACCGTAAGACACGTGGTATTCATTTTTTGAAAAATCTTATTAAAATAGTCATTATTATCGATACAGAGGCCAAAGCTATAGTCTTTAGAATTTTTGTCTATTTGTCTGTTTGGAAACTCATCACGAGAAAATCACTCGATAGATTTTGATGAAATTTGTTATGACGATAACTCGTTATCCGAGTCAACATATAGGATACTTTTTACTGGGAGAAAATATCGCCTCTCTGAGAAATCTATACTAAACGTTAAAACGTACCAAGGGATGAACCCGAGCGGAGGCGCAGACACAAATGTGATAGAGATTTATTTACTCTACTATATTATACAAGTGGGACGAATTTCTTGACAAAAAACTCAGTGGGTACTTACTTACCGGCCTCAAACCCAAGATTGTACAATCTGTAGCCGTACTTACAACCAACGAGTCTAATTAACAAGGTGAACATTAATACTTTCTCAGATTTTCGCGAATATATGATATTTTAAATAAAACTATCTTTTCGGATTATTTTGTACTTTTGGATTATTTTAAGGTGGACATTATTATTTACTTTATACTGCGAAGCGTTCCTCTTTCTTAAAGTCGGTTAAGATTACGCATATTTAATTAGTCATCAATAAGCTAAAACAGCAATGTTTTGTAAATAAGATTATTTTAATACATACGAGTACATATTTATTCTAAGGTCAGAGATCGTTGTACGGTCACCGTACGACGGCCTTGTCATTCGCATTGATGACATTTCATTCAGTACTCTGATTATGCAACATGTGGGCTAAAGGAAGTTTATATATTATCATGTAATTTTAATTTAACGCAATTATATTGTTATATTTTACGTATAATTTATTAGAAATCGTTGTCAAAATCAAAGTACTTGAAAACTTGTATTTCTTTTGTCACGCTCTTTGTGTTTTCAAGTTTTAAAATACGTAAACAAAAATATTGTTAAAAATAAATATACAAATATTTCTAAATACATTAATCTTATTAAACGGTTTTATATTAAAAGGTTATAGGCAATGACCTTAATGAAAATTCTCATTCTTAATACACGTGGTTTTATGCCTTTTCGCAATATCACTGGCATGCAAAAACACAGTGAATGAAATTATACAATCGCGTAACATTTCACTTCTACTTACTAGTAAATTCAAAGATTTATTTATATTATCCTTTATAATATTATCTTTCAATCAACTGTTTATTGTTAACAATAATATAAATACTAGATATCTTCAAATAATGCACATTAATTTGTGAATTACATTGATTTCATCTAAATATGATACTATTATTTTGTATACATGTACATATAGGTATATATACATGTGCGTAAATATTATATTCTTATATAATATATATACATATACGTACATACTATTAAACTTACTATCGTTTTACGCATCGTGTTTAATGTAATGAATCCTAAATTATCGCGCATCGTGTGATATTTATCTACTATAGAAAAAATTGTATTTTTATGTGTATGTCGCATATGCGTATGTGTACGGCACACAGTAATGGCTGGACAGATTTTAATGATTTTTAGTAGGTACACTATATATAGGTATAATAGGTGGCAGGCAAGACGTTTAGTCTTGTTACAGACTGTAACAAGTACATAAATCCTTTGAGACGTCTAAAACCTTAGTCTCTCCCGTGACCACGATTGCTGTAAAGCATTCCAAAAGTCGAGAACCAAAAATCAAAATAAATCCGCGAAATAATCCGAAAAGATAGTTTTATTTAGAAAGTACTCTTTTGTAGAAGTCGGTTAAAAAGGTCGCGCTGCTCGTACTTATTAGGCTTACTAGTATTGAAATTATAATATTCCATTTTTACGAAATCAGACTATAAGCAAAATAGAAATAAAGCGGTATTGTAGATATAGGTTGAGTATATATGATGCGATTCAACGCTACCTCTATTAGATGTTCATACAGGATTTCGATAGAAATTACTTATCGTCTAAAATTATCTACCGTAGTAGATACTACAATGTTATTCTTCGTAATATGAATGGGATATTATTTTACAGTTATTATTGACTTTGTTATGAATGTTTGAGTTCACGTGCAACAAAATCCTTGTTGTATTGAGAATACACGTCCGTAGGATTCTAACAATAAGACAAAAATAACTATTCTATATAAAGTTAAAACATAAAAAAGTCTATCTCACGGGAACTCTACACATTTCGGGATAAAAAGTAACCTATGTGCTATTCCAAACTAAAGTCTATCTCTGTGCCATTTGGAGAATGGGCAATTTTGTATGGGATCCGTCCCCAGAGTGTATTAAGTTAAGACATATGTCATTTTAAAGGTTAGAAGAATAGCTTCAATTAATTGTATCACACCAACACTGAGACTCGTGCAGGGAAAGAACTATGAATCATTTAATTTTATTAAATTCGTGAAAGTAAAACAGTATAATTTAGATTGTACAATATTTTCATACATATTATTTTATATCGTACCGTGCCGTCTGTGTTTCCTAACACTTACCTTCGCACATATTGCGACTTTTGCAGCCCTGTACAGGATAGCTGAATGAATAAATGAGGAAGAATTGAGCAGGTTAAGATTGGTTATTGGAAATTCGAAGAGAAAGGAACAATCGTTAACGCTCAAATCTGGTAACCTATTCTATTTCCGGGTGACCAATAGTCCCAAGGTGAAGGACCTCCCGATAACTTGGTCAAGAACGCTGGAACTCACTGGATGCGCATGGCACAAGACTGGTATTCGTGAAAATCGTTGGGGAAGGCTTATGTCAGCAGTGGATGTGTTTCGGCTGGAATGACGTTACAAACTAGCCACAGTTAAAGTAAAAAAAATCAAGTCCTTTGAGTGTTTAATCAATTTCTGTAAATACAAGAAAATGTAATGAAAAGTGTGAATAACCTAAAAGTAATCTTCATTAAATAAAATAATTCATAGTTCTTCCATCATCCATGCAACTGTCTCACTTTTGGCGACATACAATGAAATATAGCTATTATTACGACCTTTAAAGTGATGTACATACGTCATACTGTTCTAGACTTTCACGGGTTTAATTAAATTAAATGATTCATAGTTCTTTCCCTGCACGAGTCTCAGTGTTGGTGTCATACAATAAATTGAAGCTATACTTCTGCTCTTCAAAATGACATATGTCTCAACTTGATACACTCTGGGGACGGAATGCCCATTGTCCAAAGATGCTATGCTCAAATACATTATTTTTAGAAGGTTTGGACAGAGATAAATAAATCAACAATTCTCTATACAAAAAAACTTCCACATAAACTATGCTTTCCACATAAAGGAGGGTCAAAGAAAAAAAATATAATGTCTCCTTTAGAATTAGTAAGGACTACTCTATCTAATCCATCTAATATATTTAAACGAGCAATTCTTGTATATTTATTTATTTATTTATACCGGCGATTTCGAAAACAGCTCTAACGATTTCGCTGAAATTTGGTGTGTGGGTACTTTCAGAAGAGAAAATCGATCTAGATTAGTCTTATGTCTGGAAAAACACACGTGTATTACAGTTTTAGTGTTACACGCGTGTATTCGAGTTTTCATGCGATTTTGTTTCGCAGCGGCCAAGGAGCAAGATTGACTATCACAGGTGTTTCGAATCCCGGTCGAATAAAAAGTTTTTACTTTTATTTTTTTTGTATTTATTCAAAATTTTAGTTCTTTTTTTCTTGTGTTTAATCCAAATTTAAAAAAAAATGTACTTTGAACCAAAAACTCCAAGCGAAGCTCGGTCGCACAGGTACTAAATGTTTAAATAGCTATAATTAGAAAATCTATGACTTATCCGAAGACTTATGGAGTTTCTATAAAAAAGCTATGCCCAGAGTACGAGCATACTACAGAAAGAATACTCGTGAACTGACCGACAATAAGATGTAAAGCAGATATGTTTACATATTACATTTTTTTCCATACAATTCTTGTTAAATATTCATTATAAATACATATTATGGTGTAATATATTTCAACGCTTTACAATATAGTACGTATTTCTTCAATGAATCATGTTTTCTATCTTTCCTTAATCTAAAGGTTATATACGGTCGCAGTAAACGTTCTAATGAACTGATTATTTATTTATTGTGTGTTTGGAAGAAATATTTTTAGTTTGTTTTAGATGTAGTTTGAATAGAAGTCAATTTAATTATAATGCCGGATATTTCGTAAAATATTTATATATTTTTTTGTTTTTGTATATATATATTTCATTGATTAAATTTCAAAGTAGCCTGTTTGTTATTCCACGCTATAATCTATCTCTGTGCCAAATTTCATCCAGATCCGTTCAGCCGTTATGGCGTGAAAGAGTAATAAATATTCACACTCACAAACTTTCATATTTATAATATTACTTATTAGTAAGTTTCTAAGAAAATACTTATTGAATCGGGGGTATGCTGTAATCGCCTTTAGAATATCGGATTCTTTTTATGTGAAATTGTTATTTATTAATTATTATCAGGGACTTCATTCAAAAATGAAAACTCGCTGCACAATTCATGAATATCATATAGCATACACAAAAACATACGTCTGAATTGAGTACCTCATGTAAAATAATTCGGTCTAAATAACAATAGACGTTTTAAATATAAAAAATCACGTAAATCTAAGAAAATAAATTAAATAGGGCTGAACTTTTTGATTTTCCACCAGTTCCTATCCAGGGCTGAATGTTATTACTTCCAATCGTTACTAATATATAAAGTTGTACAATTGGCTATTTGACAATTCTAACGATAAAATATTTAATCTGTTGGAGACAGTAGCTTATGGGTCCACAATAATTATACAATATGTTTTTTGCATTAAAATAAATTGTAAATATTTCATTTTTGAAAAATAAATTTGAGTTTTTTTATCTGTGGATTACAAATACTGAAACGCTTGCGGCCATGTTTGTGCAGCGTGTGACGTCACCTTTCACATAACAAAACATCGTGTGTTTTATCGTTTGCACTTTGCTGAGAAGATCACTCTAAAATATTTTAATTAGTGCTTGTGAGAAGTTTAACGAAATGGAGCCGGGTTACACAAAAGCTGATAGTGCAAATTTACCAAAAATAGATTCATTTATGGTTGCAAATTTTTTTGCATGTAATCCTGACTTTTGCTCAGCCGAGTTTCGGAATGTAAAAACTTCCGTGTAAGTACCGAAATGAACAAAGTAATTATGTATAATTTAGTGGTAAAAGTTAATGTGTATAGTTCTTAAGTCAAGTAGTAAAAATTTTATAAAATAATTTTAAATTACTTAAAGGTTATGTTGATAATTTTAGATCTTCGCGACAGTCGTATGGTGAATAATAAAAATAATACTTTTAAAATTAATAAAAATAATGTCATAAAAAGAATTGTTTTTATGACATGTTTTATGTACAAAATACTGGATTAAGTTTAATTTATTTTCAGTAAATCAGAGGCTAAATTGATTGCTTTTAAATACTTACATCGAAGTGATCTTCACAAAAAAAAAATTGCAGATTTATCAGATGTAAAATTCAACTCTCAGCGTGCTAATTGTAACCACTGCTTTCGACGTTTAGGACATTTAGGGACGTGTATAAACAATTTGTCAGGATATTTAATTGTAGAACTTTTACACATAGGTACGGCACACGTCTTGTAGCTTGTCATTTTCATAAAAAATATTTATATTCTAAATATATATATATATATATATATATATATATATATATATATATATATATATATATATATATATATATATATTAACTTATATGAGCTTGCCAATGAAAAAGCTGCAAACTTTTAGCTTAAAATATGTTTAAGAGTTGGAGCATCGTAGCATGGAAAATATATAACATGTTATATTCTCCATGCATCGTAGTTAGCTTTACTTAGTTCATTGAGATATGACGTCACAGCCAGGAATGTCACGTGATGTGCTGTTTTCGCGCGACTTTCAAATTACTGAAAGATTAATATATTTTTTTCCGAATAAATAACGCTTTTTTCAGAAAAAAATAATTGTAAGAGGTATAAAATGAACCTACGTATGTTTTAAAATATCTTTCCGAAAACTGTCAAATAGCCAATTGTTGAACGTTTGTTTGAACGCGCTTATTTCTGAAACTTCATGCTTGATTTGAAAATAATTTTTTGGCCATTTAGGAATAGTGTAATTATTCATACCAGTACATAAATTGTGGACGAAGCCGCGGGCAACGCTTATCTATACATATATTAAAATTTTAAGTGAATTGAAATTGTACATACATTATATATTTTTTAGAATATCTTTCTGAAATAATCATTATTATCGATACAGACGCCGAATCTATAGTTTTTAGAATTTTACTGCGGGAAAATACATCATGTCCGAGTTTATACGAAACGTTAATAAGCCTAATGTACTTAACATAGCATAAAATTTTAAACTTCTGTTTATTTCCACAGAGATTTTGCTGTAATCGTTGCTAGCCGTGCATCAAAATTTTCATGCTCTAAAAGAGAACAAACTACTGTAGCCTTGACACATTTTGCACTTGTTTAAGGAAGCTTTTATATTTTTCAATTCAAAATAAATATTGTATGTACTTTTATAAAAATAATAACACTTTGTCTTCGCTTGAGTGCATCCCTATTATATATTATATTCAAGCACTGCCACTTTTTGACAAATTTATTTATTCAAATTTATTTTTGACTGTAAGTAGCCTTTTTGTTACTCTAGGTCTTATGTGTACTATATTTTATCCAATTCCAAGCAGGCATTTCAGCGTCTAGGAGTAATAAGCATATACATACATACATACATATATACATACAAACAAACATTGGCATCTATAATACCAGTGTGATTATATTTTTAAACATGTAGTTAACATAAATAATAATATTTTTTAATTTAAAACGAATCTTATACCTATTTGAGATAACTAATTAAGTGTGAAATGATTTATGCAATGTTTTTATCCTCAAACTCTAAAAATTTACAATTCTGCGAATTCTATTTAAATACGAAGCATCAGGTACGACTAACAATGTTTAGATTTACTAAGATACAAAATTAATGCTATTTCTTCACCGACCTATAATTCTTAAATACATAGATACTAACCGTGTCAACATATGTAGGTATATTTTGTTGTTTCATTTTTGTATTGGTTCTTTGTTTGGTGGTTGTGGTATTATCTAATTTAGTTAATTTATTCTTGAAATTTCCATTAAAATCTGTAAATAAACGTTTACGCTGTCATTTTTTGAAAGAAATATTTGAATTTGGTTTAAATCATATTCAAATCTCTGTTATCAATGTTTTATGACATTTTCTTATTTCGATAACATGAATTATCATTAACCAGCGACTTACTCTCGCTTCGCTCGAGTGCGTCCCTAGGTCCGTTTTAATTTTTTTGAGCGAAACACTAATTATTTTTCTAAAATAAAAGTAGCCTTAATTACTCCTTATAATATCAGCTATCTGCCAGTGAAAGTCCCGTTAAAATTGATCCAGCCCTATCGGAGATTAGCCGAAACAAACAGACAGACAGACAGACAAACAAAAATTTTAAAAATTGTGTTTTTCTTATAAGTACCGTATATAATTTCATATGCATTTAGATAAAGCTGTTATTTTGACATTACAAACGGACACTTCAATTTTATTTATTTGTACCTATAGATGTACCTACATGTTTAGGTAAACATATAATTTTGTATTATTTAAATAAAATCTTTCAGTATTTTGCTTTAAGTATATTATAATAATAATATATAATATAATAGTATTATCACAAATATTTTTTAAGCATATTGGAATCCAAGCTGAGTTAACCCTTTTTTGACCGATTTCAAAAAAAACAATAAATGTAAATAATAAGACACGACAACTATTAAAAATATTTTTCAAAGGGAGCATTTAGAAACGTATTTTCTTATCTTATACCTCTATTTCTCCCTTGGAGCAGTTTAAATGTACTCCAAAGACGTAAGACTAATGTCAACTAATAACATATCCGTCCTCTATGTCGATGCAGTGTTTACTAAATGCCTGACCTCCTATTAAGGGGCTTGGGGAGACTTCCGATATTTTATGAACTTTTCTTACAAAACAAATATTTAGTTCACCTTCATAATAAGAAAGTGGGTGAAGGATTTATTTTTAGTGAAAGATTTCTTAGTTTAATTTCCGTACGTTAAATATTTGTTATATGTTGTATGATGAATAAAAATAATTGTTTGTTGAAAAAATATAATTATTTGTTGTATGATGAATAAGTTTTACATATACATACTTATATACAGATAAATAAAAGTGTCTGTTTGTAATGTCAAATAACTGGTTTTTACAAAATTGCATATGAAATTATAAACGAAACTTTTAAGAAAAACACATTTTTTTTATTTTTGCCTCTCTGTCTCTATGTATGTCTGTCGTCTGTTTGTTCCGGCTAATCTCCAAAACGGCTGGGCTGATTTTGACGGGACTTTCAATGGCATACTCCTTATAGCTGATGCTATAAGTAGTAACTAAGGCCACTTATATTTTAGAAAATGAATTATGGTTGTGTTTAAAAAAATGTAAGTACTGTTACGAGTGTCTGGATAAATATATTTTTAAAAAAAGGAAATTAGCCAGGAATTGATAATGATTGATAATGGATTTATCAACAAGCGTTCCACGGAAACTAACTTGTGCGAGTTTCTTGACATCGTTATTTCTGCTTTAGAAACCGGATATCAAGTGGATCCTGTATACACAGACTTTCCAAAAGCCTTCGATGAAATTTCGCACTCATTGCTCTCCTACAAACTTGAACAAGCCGGCATACATGGTGATCTTCTTAGATGGTTGAATTCCTATCTTCGAAATAGATCACAGGTTAAATCACAGGTTAATGGTTTTGTTTCGAGTTTTGTTCCCATAACATCAAGAGTTCCCCAGGGCTCTAACTTGGGCCCTCTATTATTAATTATATTTATTAATGATATCCTTGAAAATTGTCAGCTTTCAAATTCACTTTTATACGCAGATGATAATAAAATATTTAAAATGATAAAGAGTACAGAAGACTGTAAGGATTTGTAAAATACTTAATATTAATACAGTTAAAAATTATTGTATAGCTAAATTTATTTTTCGTCAGGCAGATGTATTCACGAACATACAAACTTACAATTTACTATATAACTGTTACGTTAGATCCATTCTGGAATATGCCTCGGCTGTTTGGAATCCTCAGTATCACAAATATATTAATGCTATCGAGGACGTTCAAAATAAATTTATTACATTACATTTCAAATTTGGAGATATTGAGTGTAGTAACCTAAATAATATCTGTCCTTTGGAAAAAAGAAGGGAAGTAAGAGATCAAATTCTTCTATACAAAATTATTAATAACCATATCGATTGTAATTATCTTTGGTCTAATATTTTCTTTTAATGCCCTTATACTAATAGCGATCGAGAGATACCTTTTGTATTCCCTCTCGTAGAACCAAATATGCCAAGAATTGTTTCCTGACTAGAGTCTGTAACATTTATAATAATTATTACAAGCATCTTGACATATTTGGATGTAGTTTAAAGAAATTTATAACTGATTTTAAGAAAAACACTAGAGTCTGATGAATATTATTATTTTTATATTTTTCTTTTTATTTTGTAGCTACACATTTTATTTATATCTGTTTTTATTTAATTGTTAGTAAGTTTATTCTGCTATATTTATGTATAAGTGGAAACTTTATTGGCTAAGTGTATTAATTCTTATGTATTTTGCATTTCATGCTTATATATGCTGTCAGTTTTCAAATTTACAAAATAAATAAACAAATAAAATGAAATATTGAAGGATGGCCCGTGCCCAATAGTGGGACGTTAAAAAGGGCAGAATACAGATACATACACTTATTCAATAGCTCACGCGCCATCTATAGCTATTTTAAATAAGCAAAGTAAGATGAAATGTATTTAAAATAAGAAAATTAAAATAGACTTTGCAAAATGTAAGTACAAAAATGCATTTAAATAAAATGCATTTAAAGAAAGTATTATACAAAAATGCACCCAAATTAATTTTGAGTTAGGCAATAATATTAACTTTTGATAGATATGAACAATGACTGAAACCTGAAAACAAAAAAAAATAGCTTTTAAATTCTAAGAAAATATTCTTTTTCTAATATACTAATATCTATATCATATTCTAAAACAAGTGGTAAAATATTCGTGTCAGTCTATTATTATAATTACGAACATTGAACACGATATAAAGTCAGGAAGCAATGTAATTGTTTCACTTCCGGAGGTTACGGAAATTGTGACTGTGAATGGTTAATGATGTTTTCTTGAACAATATAAATTAGAATTTAACTTTAATAAACATTTCATAGAGCAATTATAATATAAATATAACTTTTCAGTTTGATTATAAATAATTATTTTGTTATTATGATAATTTGAGAATGTATAGTTATTAATTAGGTCAGTAAAGGATTTTAGTAACAATATATATATAAATTAAGCGGTAATGTCTGTCTGCGATCCTAATGTTAAAATCAAGTGCGAGTCGAATTCACACACGAAGGGTTCCGTACCATATTAAACGTAAAAAAATATTTTTTGTATCTTTATTTTTTATTGATTTTTATTATATGTTGTTGTAGCGGAAATAGAAATACATATTCTGTGAAAATTTCAACTCTCTAACTATTACGGTTCATGAGTTACAGCTCTCTGATAGACGGACGGACGGATAGCGGAGGCATAATAATAGGGTTCCGTTGTCACCCTTCGGGTACGGAACCCTACAAAAGAATATAAATATTTTAAAAGGAAAAAGAACGGTTTCTGCGAGATAGAGTATAGAATTTTTAGTTAAGTTTCTTACTTGGTTGGTATATAAGGGCAAAGGTTATTGTGTTATAAACGAAGTGAGGGCGGGGCAATACTAAAACTAACTTTTTTAGTATTTTGGTATCTATTTGATTTTCTGATTGTAAGAACGTGCTCTGTAACTACAAGACATATTTGAAAATTCTTTTATAAGCCGCTCATTAATACATGTATTCAGCCCTTTTTAACGTCCCACCGCTGGGCACGGGCCTCCCTTCAATACGAGAGGGATCAGACCATAGTCCACCACGCTGGCCAAGTGCGGATTGGCGGACATTAATACATAAATAAACTAAACTAGTAAGCAGAACTGCGGGTGAAAGCTAGTATTAGATGTAATTCCTATCTTACCTATAGATTAGGAAAGAAATATGTAAGTATTATATTACTTATTGCTTATTTCAACTTAACACGTAAGCATGCCTGTCTAGTTTGATTTTTTATACAATATAGAGATGATTTTTCTAGAACATTAACCATGCGGTTTTCGCCTGATATATTGCTTGGAATTCGCGTGATTATTTTTAATAAATCATATTGTGGATTACATTTTATGAAACGAATACCGCTTTAACTCTTTTTAATAAGTAAAAGTTATAAAAAGAATACAATTTTATTATCTTTCTACTGAAAAATAAAATATAACTGAAAAATATTAATTAATTAAAACGTTTAAGAGTAAACGGTAATATTTAAGATCAAAAAGGATAATTATTACTTATCTTATAAAGCTCAGAGCATTGTTTTTGTATTAATTATAATGTTTGTTTTAATTTTAGCATAACGTCTTTCGAAATAGTTACATAATGAGTATAAAAATATATTATTTCCAGTCAAGTAAGCTTTGTTAGGAAACCGAGTGAAGCGGGTTTAAATCTAAGGTCTCGCTCCTCTGACATTTTCATGTGCGAATCATTTCTAACATGATTACCACTTGCCTTACGGTGAAGGAAAACATTGTGAGGAACCATGTTTGAGAGAACCTAGCAGTTTTCAAAAGACATGTGAAGTCCGCCAACCCGCACTTGGCCAGCGTGGTGGACTATGGCCTGATCCCCCTCGTACTGAAGGGAGGCCCGTGCTCAGCAGTGGGACATTAAAAAGGGCTGAATATAAAAGCTTTGTTAAGAAAGTGTTAGCGCAGTGGTAACACACCGACTTGAAAAAGCGAGTAAAATGGGTTCAAATCCCGGATCTCTCACCTCCGACATTTTCATGTGGGAATCATTTCAGTGAAAAAAAAAACATCGTGAGAAAACTTGCATGTTTGAGAGAACCTAGCAAGTTTTCAAAAGACATGTAAAGTCCGCCAACTCGCACTTGGCCAGCGTGGTGGACTATTGCCTGATCCCCTTCGTATTGATGGGAAGTCCGTACCAAGTGGGAATTTACATTTTAAATATTAACATTTATCACTACAATGAGCAATTCTAATTAATAAATTATGGTACAGAAACTGAATGGCATAATGAGCACAAGGCGACACACAAGAGCAATCATCACATGTGGAGCATCCGATCCCCTCACGTGTGCACTTGACCTTATTAACCTTATGAAATTTGACAACATAAACACTAACAATAAGAGGTGGCTGGCTACTCTGATACTTATATGAAGTTTATATTACGGGACTTAACGCGTGGATAAGCGGCTATATACCTTGTTGTTGAACAAGGTATATAGCCGCTTATCCACGCGTTAAGTCCCGTAGTATAAACTTCATATAAATATGAAACGCGATAATTTAAAAAGTTATACTCTGATACTGTAAGAAATTACAGAATAGTATACATATATACGTACATACATACGTATTTGTACCGGTGGTAGGACTCTGTCAAGCCTGAGGAGTCCGACTGGATGGGTACCACCCCCTTATCTATTTCTGCCGCCAAGCAACAATGATTGCATTGTTGTGTTCCGGTTTGAAGGATAAGGTAGCCAGCGCAATTACAGGCAAGAGGCATATCATCTTAGTCCTCACCACGGAATAGGTAAAAAAGGCTGGAAGGGTAATGTGGGCGTGACAGCGTCGCCGCAACTATGGTTAAACAACCATACTTGAACCGATTCATGCGTGCACCGCTTGTAGTTCGTGTTTAGAGTGCGTCGGGTACGGAGCTGCGATAAATAGTGTTATAATGCCGTGTTGTGCTATTATTACTTGCAAGACAAAAAGTCAAACTTCGAGTATCGATCGAGGAGGTATATCTTTTCATCGGTAAGTGAAAAATAATAATGAATATCTCTTTAATTTCAAAAATGTAGCAACGATTACAAAATTCAAAACAAACGATACTATTGTAATAAGCTAAAACAAACAATATACATTGCTCGCTATGCATGCGCATAATCAAAGCAACGCGCGATCGTTGTCTGCAATGGATAGCGTTCTCTGCGAAACCCACACTTTTCATTGCTTGCTTTGCGATGATTCACTTTTGTATATTATAATAGTGATGGCTTTTGTTGTAAGACAAAATAATCGATAAGGCAATGATTTTTGTATAATAATGTGATTGAATGCTTTCTATGGCGTTTATATACAGGTTTATTTTAGAAATAAGAAAAAATCAATTTTATATATTACCTAAAAATATTCTTACGTTTACGTTTAAAAATTCTAACTGAGTCGAATATGTATATTAAATATTTTTTGGAAAATCTTATTTAAATAGTCATTATTATTTTTATATGATTGTTCATTGTGTTTTTTCATTTTCGCGCCAACATATTGTAAAATATTTTGTCATGTAAAATGAGTGTGATAAAGAGAACTAACTTAAGAATTCACTTACCACGTATGTAACATTAAAAATACATTTATTATAAGTTAAACATTGTTTTATTTTATTTTTAAATTGAACTAATCTAATTCGTTTATAAAATGTGTTTTTAATAACTGTAAAATAACAAATATTATATAAAATTTATTTTAATACACTGACATAAATTATCGACAAAAATATCGTTAGCAAATATTATATAAAATTTATTTTAATACACTGACATAAATTATCGACAAAAATATCGTTAGCATTTTTTATTTTCAACCACTAGTCATTTTATTTATTTTACACAACACAGACGTAACCCTAATTATCTATGTGTTGACCAATTACAGGGCTGCGTTAAAAGTTGCGTATGTGTGCGAATGCTTGTGTTTATTTGACTTGCGCGTGTAGTAAAAATATCAAGAAGGGATGAGTGGCGACAGTGGTTCCCATACAAATTACGCGTGATTACCATTCTACTATCTTTCATCAATTCTGTGGTCCTCACAGTGACAACGCACCTGTGGTTCTGCATTTTTGTTACTGAAAACCTAAGTGCATGAACCGTAGGTGTCATGTGCGACAGGTACTGCTTTCTATCAGGTAGTCTGTCTGCTCGTTTGTCACTGAATCTTATAAAAAAAAAAGTATACATATAATTGAGTGACATACAGGCATAATATGAATTATGATGGATATCATTGATTCGATTCTTGAACTGAACTACATTTATTATGAAAGGTTAAATATTTTATTTCTCAGCAACATTCAAGAATATTATAACCATAATTTTTTTAATATTTTTTTAATTGTACACTTCTTGTTATTAATATTCAATATAACAAAGCTAGCGACTCACCCTCGCTTCCCTCGGGTTCGTCCCTAGGTACCTTTTAACGGTTAGTATGAAGTATGAAATCCTTAAATTTCTCGGCTTTTCTGTACTATAATATGCATGTATTATACATATAACCCTTCCTCTTGAATCACTCCATCTATTAAAAAAACCACATCAAAATCCGTTGCTTAGTTTTAAAGATCTAAGCATACATAGGGACAGACAGACAGCGGGAAGCGACTTTGTTTTTTACTATATAGTGATAGTGATTTGTGTGTGTGTGTGTGTGTGTGTTGGTTACTGGTATTATAAATAGGTCAAGTTTTGTATACTTCAAGGATTTAAAACTAATACCGTAAGTAAAAAGTAGTAACTAGGAAGATATATTATAATGTTATTTAAACAAGCGAACTACCCTCGCTAAATTAATAAAACATCTATCTGAATGCTTTAATTTGATTTCTTTATATTTTTGACATGTGATCGATTGGACAAACTAAGTTTGTTTATACACTCAATTTTAGGGCGAATCATTCTAAAGGGCCACTTGTAACGCAAAACTAATATTGGCTCGCTTTAACCTGTGCTGACCTACATGGAGGCGATTAAGTCGTCAAACAGAACGATCGTCGACCTGTCAACTTCCGCCTTTATTTTGCAAACAAAAAGGTCAAGAATTTTATCTATTGTGTACATTGTTTTAAAAGATCTGATTATATTATTAACTAGCGACTCACCCTCGCTTCGCTTCGGGTTCGTCCCTAGACAAAAACAAATCTATCCCACGGGAACCGTAGATTTTCCCGGGATGATATATAGCCTATAACCTTCCTCAGTTAACGGGCTATCTAATGCAAAAAGAATTTTTCAAATCGGATTAGTAGTTCCTGAGATTATCGCGTTCAACCAAACAAACAAACAAACAAACTCTTCAGCTTTATAATATTAGTATAGATTAATCTTTCCATTGTCTATAATATACTTTCCCTTTACATACAGACATCTTCACTACAATATTATCACTTACTAGTAATATAAATACAAAAATGGATTTGCTTATTTCTTTACTTATTCTTCTGTCATGAAGCGACGGATGGAGGCCATTTTTGTATAATTGGAATTGACGGAAGACGATTGCATTTTCTATACATATAATAAAATCTTAACTAAGCCGAATCTGTACATAATTATTTTATGGAAAATCTTATCGAAATAGTCTTTATTATCGATACAGAGGCCAAATCTGTAGTTTTTAGATTTTTTGTCTGTCTGTCTGTCATTCTGTTACCGCATCACAGAAAAACCACTGGAGGGATTTTGATGAAATTTAGTATTATGATAGCTGGTTATCCGGGTCAACATATAGGATATTTTTACTGCGAGAAAATATCTCACCTCTAAGAAATCTATCTTAAATCTATTTTAAACGATAAATAAGTCGCTAGTATTCTATAAATATTGCTAAACATTACTGAACAATGCACAGAATAGGCTAGATATTGAGTAAACCGGGAAAGGGTCGCTAATATGACAAAAAAATCATGATAAAGGCAATGGTGAACGTTGAACGTATATAAATTGAATATTGTTTTTATTAATTAAACAGGTATATACTACTTCTAAAAAGAATTATTATTTAAAAACTCGAGCTAAAGGTATACGTATTACGTATAGATATAGTACATTTTTGAGGAAAGTCAGTCGTACACAAAAAATAGCCTTTAAAAGCTTATAACTATAGTTACTACAAGTAATAAGAGTGTTTTAACAGATTTCCAACTTTCTTAACACAATTTACTATTCTTAAAACATTACAAACAGAAATATAAAAAATGACATTTTATATTAAATATCTTTTATACTGAATTCAACATTAGAACCTTATTTTTTCAAACTTGCTCTTTTATCTTATTATAAAAATAAATATTATTTAGTTTTTCTCATTACATTTTGTTTTATAAATAAAAAAAATTAAGATCTTACAAAATATTTACTTCTTCTTCTTATATCAATTTTGAAAAAAGAACCGACAAGATAACGAATCTTACGAGAAGAAAGAATCTTACGAGTACTTTTTACTTCCGTATTAATATTATAAGTGTGAAAGTTTGTGAGTAAGTATGTATGGATGTTTTTTACTCATTCACCCCAGAACAGCTGAACGGATCTGGATGAAATTTGGCACAGAGATAGATTATAGTCTAAAATAGCACATAGTCTATTTTTATCCCAGAAAAAAATATGATTTCCGTGGGATAGGTTTGTTTTTGTTTTCCTAGAGGTAAGCCCGAGCGAAGTGAGGGTTAGCCGCTAGTTATCTTATTAAAAAAAAACACCAGAACGGCTGAAAGGATCTGGATAAAATTTAGTACAGAGATAGATTATAGTCTGGAATAGCACAGCACATAGGCTACATTTTATCACAGAAAAATGTACGGTTCCCGTGGGATAGTTTTGTTATTGTTTTTCACTAGCGACGAACCCTGTGATGCGAGGGTGAGCCGCTAGCTAGTAAATCACTATAAAATAAGGTTTTAAGTCTTCAAGTACGATTCTCACACAAGTCGTTCTTTTTGTACGGTTACCGTGACGACTACGGAATGAAATGACATAACAATGTACCAGGAAAACATAAAGCATAAGGAGGTTCCCCTATTCTAAAAACACTTCGACATGCATTTGTTCAATGAAATATCGATTCTAAAAAAAGTGGTTTAAAGTTCTTTTTAATATAACACGATCATGTTGAAGGTTTCATTGTGAACCTTAAGTGATAAACGTACTTGTTGTTAACTGACCTGCGCAGTGAACAATAAATAATTTTTGTTAGTTTCTCTGGAAGTCTACATTATCAACGTTTTTTTTTTCTTTTTGTTATTGTCACAAAAAGAAAAATTTTTTTAATAGTCAAGCGACTAATTATGGCCAATTAGTTTTAATTATGGATTTAAATTTTTGTTTTTTTTTCTAGGGACATAATAGTAAAGCTAGAGAAACCAAATGAAGAATAAGGAAAGTTAACATTTTAAAATATGATTGCGAAACATTTTTACTTTTATTACTTTCTTAGATTTACGCGTATATTTGACATTCTAAATAAAACTATCTTTTCGGAAGACGGAGGAGAAATTTTCCATAATTGCAGTGATCATGATTGCTGTAAAGCATTCAAAACGTCAGGAACCAAACATCAAAACAAATCTACGATTACTGAATAAAAATGTTACAAAAATATAAGGATTTAATCATCATTCAATTATTGTTATCGATCGAAAGTATCTAAATTCTACACCATATTTATTCATAAAATCAATAAAAACCTATAAAAACCCCAGTCCATAAGAATAACTTGATAAAATTAATTAATTTCTGTTATAATTATAAAAATATTGGAAATATTCCTTTGGCCGGGAAACCTCGGGGTTATCATAGGTCCTTGCTCGCTTCATTGACAATATCTTACTCACTCTAATTGTATACGTCGAAAAGAGTAAACATGTAGTGAATCTACTACACAATGCTCTATCTCACTTAAATATAGTATTTAAAGGGAGATGGCAATAATTATTTGTTTTGATAGTGCTGTCATATTTCTAAACCACGTGGATGATGACATATTTTACGATAATTACGCTAAGTTGAAAACTAATAACGTTGTTTATATATAATAAATTAATATTTTGTACTCTAAAGTAATTTATGATTAACATAATATTATGATAGCTTTATATAATACGTTTTTAGTGGTTTTGTTGCTTATTTTATTGTATCTTTTTGTTCATCACAATGTGAATTAATACGTAGTTGTTCTTAGATTTACGCGAATATTTGACATCTATACATATAATAAAATTGTAACTTAGCCGAATCTGTACATTAGATATTTTTTATTAAATCTTATTGAAATTTTTATCGATACAGAGGCCGAATCTATAGTTTTTAGAATTTTTGTCTGTCTGTTACCGCATCACAGAAAAACCGGTGGAGGGCTTTTGATGAAATTTGGTATGGTGATAGGTGGTTATCCGAGTCAACATATAGGATCCTTTTTAATGCGGGAAAATGTCTCATATCTGAGAAATCTATACTAAACGTTAAAACGTAAGTAGGGACGAACCCGAGCGGAGCGAGGGTGAGTCGCTAGTTTTAAATAAAACTATCTTTTCTGATGTTTTCGACGTCACGGGAGAGACGTAAGGTCGGGAATCAAAAATCAAAATAAATCCGCGAAAAAATCCGAAAAGATAGTTTTATTTAAAACTAGCAACTCAACCTCGCTTCGCTCGGGTTCACCTCTAGAAAAACAACAGCAAGTCTTTCCTACAGGAACCGTATATTTTTCGGAGGAAAAAAGTTATAGCTTTTGTGTTATTCTGATGTATGAGCTATATTATTGTAAAGTTTCATTAAAATCGATTCAGTAGTTTTTGTTTGAAAGAGTAACAAACATCCTTACATCCAGACATCCATACGTCCTTACAAACTTTCGCGTTGATAGTATTAGTAGGGTAAGTAGCTGCTTATTTTTTTTGTCCTTTAGGACAAGATGATTTTTTTTGTCTTTGTTTTATAAATGGTTTTTTTTTATATATGGGATATGGTGTAAACTTCTAGGCCTTTAGTGAAGGAATTATTTATATAGACGTTCTTGTGATAAGTCATAATGATAAATTATACATTGTGAATTAAACTTATTATAAATAGGAAGAAATCCATTAGGTAAATATTTTTGATTAGTGCTGACACTGCCGGCGGTAATTACTAGAGGTTAATGAATTCTTAGAAACTTCCCTGTTAACCCTTTGCAAACATTCAAGATGACAAAGCAGATTACTAAGGATATTAAAAAGGCATAAATTAAAGAACAAAGTCGTTATTCACTTCTGTCTGTGTGTGCGCGCTTTGTTTTTCTAAACTTCGTAACATTCTCGTATAAACGAGTCGTATTTTGTTCCGGTTTTTACTAGGTATCATTTAACGAATTCCTTCTAAAAGATTTTTAACATAAATCATACCTAAATTCATATTAAATACATAAGAAAATTTAGAAATTTCGATGTTTTGATTACATTTTCAAGAATGAAGTCCCTGAATGAAGATATGATGGGTCGGTCACAAGTCAAAAAATATTAAACAAATTAAAAACAAAAAACTAATATAACAACATAAAATTTTTTCACTTGAAGACTTTTTATCCCTTCGGCCTTGCCGTACATAATATAGAGTTATGAAATTTCGATTTCAACAGCATCAACAGAGTTACTACATTTTTCCATTCTATGCATTTTTTTAGTCCTTAAATTGTATTAATTACAGTGTACTGTTTATATTTATTACTAGCGGCTCACCCTCGCTTCGCTCGGGTTCGTCCCTAGGTACGTTTTAACGATCTCGAGTTTTGCTTTTTTTTAAGTATTAAAACCTTCCGTGGAATCCGAATTGGTCCAGCCATTCTTGAGTTATGCACTTACCAACTTTCATTTTTATATATATATATATATATATATATATATATATATATATATATATATATATATATATATATATATATATATATATATATATATATATATATATTTGAATCGTACCATATGCGACCGAAACCCCGGGCGTAAATTATTAATAAATAAATGCTTTATTATCCGATTATATTTTGGCATATAACTGCAAACTATGTTTTACATGAGCTTACTAGCAGAACCTGCGGGTTCGCTCGCGATTAAACTACGAAAAATACGAAATTTCATGCAAGTATATCCAAGGAATAAAAAGTTTCATACAAACTTTTATCCCCTTTTTCACCCCCTTGAGGGTTACATTTTGAAAATTCATTCCTTAGGGATGCTTTCATCATATGAGGAATACGTGTGCTAAATTTCAATTTTCTAGCTTTAAGGGTTTGGCCTGTGCGTTGATACATCAGTCAATCACTTTTGCCTTTTATATACATAAATTAACTATCATCTTCGACAATCATCAAGGTAATTTACAAGATCAATTATAAATTGTAGTTCAATGTTAACAGCTACAATAACAAAACAAAATTAAAGATAAATGGCGAAATCACTGTAGTATTCCAAAACAATAGAGTATTTAATACAATTAAAAAATTGCCATATCAACTGATATGTTGGACGTATCACATATAATAAGTAAACAAATATAAGCACTCATTCATTTTTTTAAATAGTATAAACGATAGTAACGATTAAATGACGTACGTATGTATGTATGCGTATGTTGATTTCATTATCAAATTGCGAAGGTTGGAAGGGGAACAACCTTTAATCACATTGTATCTTAAAACAATCGAGTTTTTATACACATTTGTAGGTACTTTTTGTATGACTTATCTATTTTTAGTGCAATATACGAAAATAAAATCTAGAAATTTGCCATTTTTTTGTATTAAAAATCAGTATTCTAAATCAAAGTTATTATTCAAATATTCCCAAGGTTGAAACGTGAATGACCTCTGACGTCATCTATGACGTGTCAGAGCCTGCGCGGTATTGAGTAACCTTTTTTGCACTGTGAAATAGAGACCGTGTGGCCTAATGGATAAGGCGTCGGACTTCGGATCCGAAGATTGCAGGTTCGAGTCCTGTCACGGTCGATCACTTTCTTTTTTATTTAACAATAGAAAATTTAAAGAAATTATGTAATTATATTTAAACGATATTTTATTTATAATTTAAAAACAATTAGTTTAATTTTTTGTCCACTAAATTATTATAATTTATTCATTAAACATTCTAACTTCATTGTTTTATTTTGTTTTAAGAAACAAATGAGTTTTTTAAGACATGCGCACATGTAAATATTATCTTTCCTTGGCACGGTCACTTACGTTGGAGTTCACCAGTTCGATTTTGATGTCAATGTTTGAAATCTCAATGATTGATGATTGTACTGCTTAAGATAAACCGATGTGAATGTTTTTTAATACAAAAGGTAAAAGAAGATAATCACTCTATCGCTATTAATTAGCATACTAATCCCTAATTGTATATCTTTTAATAATAATAATCTATACATATAATAAAATTCTAACTGAGCCGAATCTAAACATTAAATATTTTTTGGAGCACCTTATTGAAATAGGCATTATTATCGATACAGAGGCCGAATCTAGTTTTTAGAATTTTTGTCTGTCTGTCTGTGACCGCATCACGGAAAAACCATTGGAGGGATTTGATGAAATTTGATATGCTGATAGCTGCTGGTTATCCGGGTCGACTAACAGGATACTTTTTACTGCGGGAAAATATCTCATATCTGACAAATATACACTAAACGTTAAAACGTAGGGGTAAGTCGAGAAAAGAAATTAATATAAAATTATTTATTGCATACACAAAAGAGAAAGAAAAAACAATAAAATAACAATAAAATGCACAAGAGGCGGTGTTATCGCTAAAACAGCGATTTTTTCCAGGCAACCTTTAGGTCTAGGAAATAGCAAAATTGTTAATACTACGAATAAAAGATCATTCATGAAATTGATTGAGTCAAAATAGAGACAGAGACATGTATGGTTTTTAAATTAATATAAAAAGGTTGAGTAAAAATTTCGTATCAATAAAATTTCGATGACTTTAACATGATGGTTTTATTTAGGAGTCCAATGTTTTAAATATGCTGTAGAGTGTAAGTATGCATCCTTACTTGACACTGAAAATATCGATCCTACTTAGAAATAAAATTAGGGTAGGTTAGGTTATCTCTTGGTTTTTCAGCTATCTATATGTATGTAATGAATTTTCGTTTGTTTGTCCTCTATGCCTTCCTAAACCATTGATCCGATTGTAGCGAAACTCTGGTGAGTTCTTCTGTATACACCTGCGAAGGTTCCCAGCCCAAAAAAAAGAGATTTTTTTTGGGACGTTGGATTTTTATACCTACGTTCCTAAACCATTCAAGCTTAATGAAAATGGTTGTAGTAGTATTTATAAAGATAATTTTTCAAAAAATTATATTTCTATTTTTATCGACATGTACCACTGAACTCTTTTGCATTTTCACTATTATGTCAAGAAAGGGAAGATATCGGCAAGGATTTCGTTATTTTCACCTGTTTTAAAGTTATTGAATATTCTATTATTTATGTACCTATAACAGAGAACGTTTTTATGGAAAACCACTGGCCCTGGTTGAGACATGTGATGGTGTCATATACAGAATAACATCTGGAAGCACACCTGACCCTGTAAATACTTGCGCATTTGCACCTTATGGCACATTTCAATACTAAAGGCAAACCTTAATGGCGGTAGGTTTATTATTTAATTTAAAAATGCTTTAATGAATTTTAAAATTCATAAGCTAATTTCCTTGTTTCATTTCGCTTAATAGAAGGAAGGAATGAATTACTTGTTTGACTGGCGCTGAAGGCGTTGCATTTTCACTAGGGGCACTCGGGGCTAGTGCCTGGTGGGAAAAAAATATTTTCTTCGCGTTATCGTAAATGCTTTTTTATATTCCAAAAAATGAATTATTAAAAAAAATAACTAGTACATTTTTCGAAAAAAAGAAATCATTTAGGTATAAATAATTTTTTTGCATTTTTCAAAAAAATAAATAAAATAATGATTTTAAATTTTTTAACTTTATCGAAACTTTAACCATTTTACGTAAAATTTTGATAATAAGGCAGCATTTTTTACTATGCCCAGAGGCGGCGCTAAAGTTAAATCCGGCACTGGTGACCATACTTGCTGCGCTAGCGGTCGCGGGTTCGAGTTCCGCTAGAGGCATTCATTTGCGTGATGAGCACAAATGTTTCTGCTCCATGCATGGGTCAAATTTATATATGTGTAGTGTATTAACTATCTGGTATCCATAACACGAGCCTCGTAGCTTACCATGGAACTAGATGGTGCTGTGTGTTAATGTCCATATTTATTTATTTATTTAATATATCTACAATATTTCGATATTTCGTACCAAAATAATTCATGCCTAGGTATTATTTGTGTATGCATTATGCAATGGTTTATTTTGTAATATGTACTTTTTTTGGTAAATAACCACCAATCTACACCTATATACATCGGCTACGAAGGTTGAGGTTACAATTAAGTCAATTTTCACTAAAGAGGCCTTATTTGCCCTTGTTTTTAATAGGTTTTGTCCATTATTATAAATAAACAAATGTAACATTCAATTAAAGCAAATCATATTGTCTGCTGTAACCTTATACAAACGTGAACGAATTATTTATAAAGCAGAACAATAAGAGACTGTTATGGATTCCAGTCAACGCACTCGTTTATGGAAACGATAGGTAAAATAACAATATTGCCCTTTCAAACTTTTTTTTTTTAATTAACCGAGTGTTTTACGATACCAGTAACAACCTATTCGCAAATTGATTTCATATATCGTCGCATAGTACAAACTATTAGGTATTTATTATTTTGTTGCTATTGTATCGAGGCAAAAATAAATAAAAAGCCAGTTGTGTTATGGATGTTGAAGAAAGGTTATGTTTTATTATAAACTAGCGACTTACCCTCGCTTCACTCGAGCGCGTCCCTAAGTAGGTTTTAATTTTTTTGAGCGAAACCCTAATTCTTTTTCTGAAATAAAAGTAGTCTAAATTACTCCTTATAATATTACCTATCTGCCAGTGAAAGTCTCGTTAAAATTGGTCGAGCCGTTTCAGAGATTAGCCGGAACAAACAGAGAGACAGAGAGACAAAAATTTTAAAAATTTTGTTTTTCTTATAAGTACCGTATATAATTAATTCCATATGCATTTAGTATAAAGTTGTTATTTTGACATTACAAACAGACACTTCAATTTTATTTATCTGTATAGATTATTTGCTCCCAGTTCTGCTCTCATAGTTCAGGTTTAAGATTATGTGTGTGTATATTTGTTACCTTTTCTGGCTTAAATGACTGAATTATTCTTGTTTTACCAATTAATCTTCTAATTCTCTATATTCTACGTAATATTGGCAACATAATCTGACAACAAACAAGAAAATTGAATTGAATTGAACGACTGGACGTAATTGGAAGATTTAATACACATATCGACCATGACCTGGAGTAATATATAGGCTATCTATTGAAAAAAAACCTGTATAAAATATAATAAATACACAATGCATTTAAACACACTTGAGCGAAATGAAGGCAAGTCGCTAGCTGAGTATAATATAATTTACTATGGCCTGCTAGTTCTGGATATTAGGGCGTTTAAATAAACGAACAAACAAACACAGCTTTATTATATTAGTATAGTTTACTACAACATTTCATTCCACTTAACCAGAAGGTTCTGTGACAATCGAAACGTAACATATATTTCGTATAACTATAAACCTAACTATAAAGCTAAGGAAAATCCTATCGGAAAACAATACTGGAATACAATTTTAAAGTGTATTGAAATGCGTTAAACGTATTGTTAATACGATTACAATAACAATGGGTCAAATAAAGAATTAAGTCCCTTAAAGTAAAACCGCGTCTTCTTTTAAAACTATGACGTAATGGCATATATTTAAGTATGTAAAGAGGCCTGCAGTCGGTTATTTCCCTTATCAGTTTCTACATACATATTTGCTAGCTCCAAATGTTAAGGATAACTAAGAGGATAATGGAGTTTACCTGCTATATGAATATCAACTTTAAAAATAGCGTCTGTTTGTAATGTATATGAGTAAGTATAGACGGTACTAATAAGAAAAAAACAATTTTTAATTTTTTTATCTCTGTCTGTCTGTCTATCTGTTCGTCTATCTGTCTGTCTGTTTGTCTGTCTATTTATTCCACTTAATCTCTGAAACGGCTGGATCGATTTTGACAGGACTTTCATTGCCAGATAGTTTATGAGAAGTAACTTAAGCTACTTTTATTTTACAAAAAAATCAGGCTACCGCGCACAAAAATTAAGCCTATGAAATTGTGAACAAAATGTGTACCTAAAAACAACATTACGGTATGAAAACAAAGATTAAATGATCCAAATGTAAATTGAATGCATTTGCATAAAAATATCTAACTCTGAAATAAAAATATTGTTACTTGAAAAACTCGAAAAACTGAGAAACACCAATTCATTGTCACAAAAAAAGAAGAACGACCCAAATACATTTGTTGGTTTATCCTTTACTTTCACTGCAGTATACGAATAATATAACTCAGAAGTTTCTGCATAGAAATAGTTTATACTTTATAGGATAGAGAGAGCCGTAAGTTATTTACTCTTGAAACTTAAATTTATTGCAAAAAGCTACTGTAGTTGCTATTAAAATTTTATTTTAGAAAAATATATCTTTAATAATTATATATTATGAGTACGATATTATCTATTCGAATTACTACAATAAATTCTAAAGTTTGTTTGTATGTATGTTTGTTAGTTCTTCATAGGCTACTAGGTACCTAGGGAAATATTTGACTGAAGCAAGGGCAAGTTCAATTCAAATCATTGATCCAATTGCGATGTAACCTTGGTGATATACTGTACAAGCGCCTTACTTTGACCTTGAAACCTTTAGGGTCACTGACATACACGTAGGTCTAACAATATATAATACATAGCGCACAAATTATATAGATTATAAAATAATCTATTCATATATATGTAGATTGTAGATACATAAAATGGCAAAGGACAAAACTGTTCAGTACCTCTTTCTCCTCTGTTTGCCAAACAATTTTCTTTTTTTTTCTATTATCAATTTAAAAAAAAAACTGTTTCGCTATGTTCATCCATCTGTCTGCAGTAATTCGGCATGGATATACAATACGCATATTAGTCAAGTCGATAAAGTGGTAAAATAATATCTTGAAACAAAAAAATTTTTAGGGAACCTCCTTTACACGTAAAGTGGGATGTTTTTTTTTCTTATCTACTCCAAGGTGTGGGGTGTCGTTGGATAAATATTTCAAAAATATTGCGGGCTTATAATAACAATTTTTCGATTAAGAGATCCGTTTGTGAAATATTAAGGTTTAAAATGCAAATTTTTGTTATAGTCAAGTGTCCACCGTTTTCTTCAAATTTTAAATAAAGATATTAGTCAAATTTGGACCGACTAGACAAATAATAGTATGTGTAATACAACAAATTGAATTGTACCATATGAGTAATAATTATTCTATAAAACGATAGGTGGCACTGACGTCATTTTGTTTTAAAACTATACCTATGTCAAAATTATTCCCAATATCATTTATTTATTTAAACACTTTATTACACAGTAAAATGGTACAAACACAAAAAAAAAGAAATACGGTTAAAGAAATATGCAAAGGCGGCCTTATCACTGAAAGCAATCTCTTACAGACAACCTATAGAGAAGGATACAGAAAATAAAAGAAAAGAAAAGAACGGAAATGATGCATAAAAGTATACATTACTTAACCTAAATGTAAATAAACATACATACAAAGTTAGATATATAAGATACTAATTCAACTGTATATATTTATTATAGATATACATAAATGTATTACCGGTGATAGGACTCTGTCAAGCCTGAGGAGTCTGACTGGATGGGTACCACCCCCTATCTATTTCTGCCGCCAAGCAACAATGATTGCATTGTTGTGTTCCGGTATGAAGGATAAGGTAGCCAGTGCAATTACAGGCAAGAGCAACGCACCTGTGGTTCTGCATTTTTGTTACTTAAAACCTAAGTGCATGAACCGTAGGTGTTATGGGCGACAGGTGCTGCTTTCCATCAGGTGGTCTGTCTGCTTGTTTGTCACTGAATGTCATAAAAAAATGTACATAATAATACCGTAAAATTTAGCTACATACATACGAGTATATGTATATGTATAAACATATTATATGGTACAGTTATAATAACAGTCTAACCCAATATATAGTTATATGTATATAATTTTATACTATATAAAAAATCAAAAAGTTTGAATATGTTATTCCGCCCACAATAAAATAAACCACCATTAGTAAGTAATATAAGACAGACAAGTAAATTAAACAAAGTAAAAAAAACTTTCTAATATTTTTCTTAGAATTTTCATTCTGCATTGTACGAAAAGAAAAACATGTAGCACAATGTTGCTCTTAAGTTAATATTCATAACAAATAAAGCCAAAATAATCTCTAATACTATAGCAATGTGTATCGATTTCCTGTACATTGTTCTTGATACGCATTGGTGTAGCAAATACAACTTGAAATCGCGTCATTAAATTTCAAATGACAAACCCACGCGTTACTCCATTCGGAGTAGATATCTAATACTATGTATCAATGCCAAGTAAATTGAATATATTAAATACTAGCGGCTCACTCTTGCTTCACTCGAGTTCGCATCTAGCAAAATAAAACCAAACCTATCCCAGGGAACCATACAATTTTCCGGGATAAAAAGTAACCTATGTGTTATTTCAGATTATTATCTATATCTGTGTCAAATTTCATCCAGATCGGTCCATCCGTTCTGGCGTGAAAGAGCAACAAACATACATCCATACATCCATAAATACATTATTACAAAATTTCGCGTTTATAATATTAGTAGGATATAGGTAGGTTTATATAAGAAAAAAAGATAGCGTATCATTTTTCAGGAATTTATGAAAAATATAAATGTTTTTAAAAATTTTTTTATTAAATTAATAATAAGCAAAGTAAGCGTGAGATAGGTAAAAGCCATACAATCAAAAATTCAGCTTCATAAATTTAAATACGGTATAAAATGTCTTTATACTTACTAAAACAAAAACAATTATTTTAATATACTTGACCGAGTTGAATTACAATAACTACCTTAATAAGTTGTTCCAGTTGAGTAATTGATGGTCAAAGCTCGAATGTAGGTAGTAGAAGAAATCTCTTACTCTACTGAATTTCATCCAGTGTGAAATAGCTAAGTGAAATGTTACCACCCCTACTATTATAGTAAGCTTTTACGTTATATCTATTTCACTAGGTTTATTCCCCATACAAACTTTCATCCCCATTTTCACCATCTTACGGTATGATTTCCGAGATAAAAAATATCCTATGTCCTTTCCAGGGTCTCAAACTATCTTCTTACCAAATTTCATCTAAACCGGTTCAGTAGATCTAGAGATTTATTATTTATTTTTATTATTTATTTGATTATTATAGTATTATACTAATACAGCATTTTACATAAGTGGACCCACAAAACTGTTTGCACAGTTTGTCTGTGGGATCAGAGTCTTACAATAGACTTAGGTTATAATATTATGTAAAATAATAATATAAGGTTTAATTATGTTAAACTGACCATATAATGGTTTTTTAATAATTTGGTAAATTTACTTTTATTTGGTTCATGTCTGATATCAGCGGGCAAACTGTTCATAAGGTACGGTAGACGTTTATTCAGTATTCGATCGCCATAATAATTTACACCCTTGGAACAATATATTATCACCTACAACCTCACAAACTCACAAACTTTACCTCTTTATAATATTAGTATAGATTAAAATAGAAATCATGAACATATCCTCGTAATTAATTCAGTTACAACAAAACCACAAACACAAAAGTCGCTAATTTGTCATCATTTTGTTGTGTTGAAAATATAACCCACATTTATTATGAAAAGTATTTCTCGATATAACACAGTAAAGGTATCTTTTTTATACCATAAAATTCATAAAATCTATGTCATAATATATTAGTTTGTAATATTAAGACGATATTCACAGGTTCAATTTCTGAATAAATACAAGGAAAAAGTACAAGATAACGCTGCTGGAGATAAAAGATATAATATTTCAAACAAGTACCTTTAGCCTATAGAACCTTTTACATTATTCATGATTCACACGAGTGCATTTTTTAATGTATTTTGACCTAATAACCCAGTAACATTGGATATGAGTAATCGATGACACGGCTTAACTCATGTAACTGAGATAAGCTATTTTTAATGAAATGGAATTAGAAGCTGTAACATTAGCAAGTAAATTGTTATAAACCTATACTAATAATAATAATAATAATATAATAAAGAAGCAGAGTTTATTTGTTTGAACGATCTAATCTCAGGAACTACTATTCAGAAATGAAAAAATCTTTTTGCATTAGATAGCCATTTATTGAGGAAGGCTATAGGCTATATATCATCTTGCTATTACCCAAGGGAGTGGCGCAGTAAAATAATATATAGTTTATCTATTCCATACTTACCTTTAAAACGTACCTAGTTGTAAACCCGAGCAATGCGAGATTGAGCCACTAGTTAAAATATAATTCAGGAGCTCTTATAGTAAGCTGATAATAAATGTTACAGCTGACACTTATTTGTTAACTAGTTAATCAAGTTAAAAATCATATCTGTGTTTTTTTTTCTTATCTGTAGAAGACTTAACCAGTAAAATATGAAAAAAAAATTTTGTATCTATATATGTGTATTCACTGATTAATGTTATATACTATACTAACAGTACCTGCGGCTTCGCTCTTGTTCAATCTACAAAAAAAACTCTTTTGCTTTACGTATTTGGATATTATTCATACAAAAATACTAAAATCGCGATTAAAAAATGGGGTGTAGCAAGTTGAAAAATACTTTACGACCTTTTCTCATACCTACTAAATATACAAAAAAAATCATTAAAATCGGTCGAGCCGTTTCAGAGGACCGACCACAAACACCGCGACACGAGATATTTATTTATTAGATAATATCATGCACAGTATTATTTTAGGATCGAAACTAACAGTTAAGTTTTATAGAAAATCTTTACTTATGTTATCGTTGTGATATTTTTTAATAGAGAAAGTTTGAGTTCAAGACTAATACGCTTTTATCCTGGCACGTAAAGTACGAGTAGGTAATTCACGTGGAATATTGTAAAAAGTTTTTAGATTTTTAAGGTTGCCATAATATTTTCAACGTAGCTGACGGGTCATAGGTTAAAAATGATGTGATGGTAAAACTTATAATTAAAAAAATACTTGCTTTGTCTTATGACTTAACAAATGTCTTTCGTAACAGTATAATTTTAACGACTTTTTTTTATCCTAAGTATTTAGAAATTAGTAATTTAATGCTATTTTTATTATTTTATTACTATGCTAGCGCTATTACCCTTGCTTCGCTCTTGTGCGTCCAAAGGTAAGTTTTAATTATTTTGAACGGAACCCTAATTCTTTATCTAAAATAAAAGTAGCCTTAGTTACTCCTAATAGTATCAGTTATCTGCCAGTGAAAGTCTCGTCAAAATCAGTCCAGCCGTTTCGAAATTTAGCCGGAATAAACAAACAAACAGACAAAAATTTTAATAATTGCATTTTTCTTATATGTACCAAATATAATTTCATATGCATTTAGTAAAAAGCTGTTATTTTGACATTACAAATAGAAACTTTAATTTTATTTATAGACTAGCGACTCACCCTTGCTCCGCTCAGGTTCGTCCCTACTTATGCTTTAACGTTTAGTATAGATTTCTCAGAGATGAGATATTTTTCCGCAGTAAAAAGTATCCTATATGTTGACCCGGATAACCAGTTATCATCATACTAAATTTCATCAAAATCTGTCCAGTAGTTTTTCCGTGATGCGGTAACAGACAGACAGACAGACAAAAATTCTAAATTCTATAGATTCGTCCTCGACCTTCGGCTTAGATAAATAGATAGATAATCTCTCTCTTTATTGTACACCTTATAATAGAATCAAACATAATGAAAATAATATACAAAAGGAAAATGAATGTACAGCAGGCGGCCTTATCGCTAAGAGCGATCTCCTTCAGGCAACCTTGAGGTGGAGGAGAAGTGTGTGGCAAAGACGGTAGGCGGTGTGCAGATTATTGATTTTTGATTATAAATAAATACATACTTTAATTATTGTATAAAAACAAACATACTTATATACATACATAAATACATACATACATACATACATACATATACACATTTATTAATCGACAGCTAAAAATTTATACTATATATTAAAGAGAATGTGAAGTAAAGATAAAGGGATAGGAAATATTCTTTTACTAAAATTTTAAGCCTTTCTAGACTTCTCGCACTTTTTACTTTTACAGGAAGAGAATTCCAAAGTCGAGAGGCTTTTACAGTAAAAGAATTGGAGAAAAAATATGAAGGATGTTTAGGAATTTTAAGAATAAAATTCTGATCAGAGCGAAGTGAACGAGTATGAGAGTCACTCAGAAATTCAAAACGCTCTTTCAGATAGCAAGAAGCCGAAGGATTAAACAGCACGCAGTAGAGAAGATGGAGGATATGAGTATCCCTGCGAAATCGGATTGGAAGGCACTTGAGCTTTTTGCGAAACTGAGAAACATGGTCATATTTCTTAAGGCCGAAAATGAACCGTATACATAAGTTTTGGAGACGCTCAAGCTTATTTAATTGCTCCCCTTTGATATCAAGATAACAGGTATCAGCATAATCAAGAATTGGTAGCAGGAGAGAATATGCCAGCGCAATTTTAGTTGGTATCGACTCTTCCGACTCAGTTCGCTTACATGCGGTCCCCATGATAAATGTTAATCAATAATAACTCCAAGATTTTTAACTTTCTCAGTAAAAGGTATTTGGGTACCATTAAGTATTATCGGTGGAATTTACATATTTTTAGCTTTAAACAGTAGTCTCTGACTACCAACAATGACTGCCTGAGATTTAGTCGCGTTCAGAATAAGTTCATATGATTTACCCCATGATGATATAAATGAGAGATCTTTGTTAATCATATCAATGGTATGATGTAAATTCAAAATAGTTGTCGAGGCATAAATTTGCAGGTCGTCGGCATACAGGTGGTAGAGAGAAGATATTTGATGACTAACAGAATTTATAAAAATTGAGGCTTATTTACAATTTTATTATATGTATAGATTCCTAGTATTACTTATAAATAAAATAATCTGCAACCTATAAATATAAATATCACAACACGTGTAAATATTATTGAAGTATGAAAAGACTCAGAAAATTACGATATCGCTATTTGCAAATTGCTAATTTACTATTCAGAAGTAATATTATGTAGAGCACTGTAGTAATCAATACACGTGGACGTTTTGTTTATGGTACATAAATAAAATGAAGCTGTAAAATAATAGAATGTAAAAAGAAAAAAAAATACATTTTTTTAAATATACTTTAAGGTAAAAATTTATCATCTCTATATATAAAGGTTCTAATTCTATAGTTATATCTATCTGTTTATTTTTTATGTCATTTGTTAGTATGTATGTTTAGTTATGTATTGTACAGATTATATTATTAGTAATACCAGTGACTTACCATCGCTTCGCTTGGGTGCGTCCCTAGGTACGTTTTGATCTTTTTGAGCGGAACCATAATTCTTTTTCTAAAATAAAAGTAGCCTAAGTTACTCTTTATAACATTAGCTATCTGTAGTGAAAATCCCGTCAAAACTAGTCCAGCCGTTTCAGAGACTAGAACAAACAGAAAGACAGAAAGACAGACAGACAGACAAAAATTAAAAAAAGTGTTTTTCAAATTAATTTTATATATTTTATATTAATATAAAAAGCACTTAAATTTTATATATTATCTGTATAGATTATCTACATATAATAACTTTTGAATACTTATGTATCAAGATAATGTAATTTTGAATGTTTTAAATACTTAAGGCAAAACAAAATTCTGAATATCATCATGTAATAGATTCCTCAGTAAATATAACATTTGACTTTAGCGATGATTGTGGGCGTTTCTAGAAAAATTACCTATTGATTGAACATCGTCTATACCTACCTAACGACAATTTACCACCCGCAACGACACGTTTCCATTGTTTCGATAATGTGTCATACTTTCAGATATAAAGATTTTCTACGTCATTCAGTATCTATACTAATATTATAAAGAGGTAAAGTTTGTGAGTTTGTGAGGTTGTAGTGGGTAATCTCTGGATCTACTGAACCGATTTAAATGAAATTTGGTAAGAAGATAATTTGAGATTCTGGGAAGGATATAGGATAATTTTTATCCCGGAAATCATCCTTTAAGGAAGTGAAAATGGGGATGAAAGTTTGTATGGGGAATCAAGCGAGGGTGAGTCGCTGGTGTAAAATATAAACATTTGGCGATTATATTGCCAAAGAGTTTTTATTAAGAGGGCATAGCCACGGGTTCTGCTAGTAATACATAAAATGTTACCAGTGTTAAATAAAGTGTTACACGTGGGACACTAGAAGAAGCAAGGGCAGGTCACTAGTATTGTAATTTGAAATTTGGTATAATTAGTTAAATTGTAATTTTACCATTTAAGTAAAACTCTTTGAGTTTTAATATTATATATATATAAGAATATTTTTTTACGTCCTATGGGAACGAATCACAAATTGAGTATTTCTACGAAGCGTTAGCTAGATTAATGGGCAGTAAGCATGGTATATATCCACTACGGGCGAGCCCGTTTCATTAAATAAATACTCTCAATAAATAACGTTCAAGTATGTAATCTCGGACCTTTCGATTTTAAATTAGTCTGTTATGTTTTACATTCATTGACAGTACGTAGAAGTCGCGGTTCGATGTTAAAACATCCTTTATGCCTATGAAGTTAAATAGTCAAGCTACAGAAGAACCAGAAAATATTATAAGCTCAATATAGGGCTAAGGAACTTTATCTATACTAATATAATAAAGAGGCAGAGTTTGTTTGTTTAAACGCGCTAATCTCAAGAACTACTAATGCGATTTGAAAAATTCTGTTTGTATTAGATAACCCGTTTATTGAGTATATAATATATAGTCTATAATATAATATATAGTCTTATTTTTTATATAGGCTATAGTTAGCATTTCTAAATCTTAAACTTCAAATCACGAAGTACAAACAACGTAATGTACAAAACCCTTATTGACCGACATTAAAAATAGAGGAGGGACTCAGTGAAACTGTATTTTGAAGTAAAACTTCTTTCCGAACGCTTGACTCGGGGGGTAAGCTAGTGAATGCGTTACGAAAAAATGTACGTACGTATGTTGCCATGGTAACCGTTGTTATTGTCTTACAAATTATATATAGTATTATATTCTTTCCTTAAATGATATTCTACAAATATATGATTGTAATATGCGTTATTTTTAGTATCTATCTATTATTAGAATTTCATAAAGAGTACCGGTAACCTACAGAAGTTTTATTTCTTGCGCGTGTACACATTCATACTCGCTCTCTTTAATATGAAATTTGGCACAGAGATAGATTATAAGTCTGTAACAATAACACATAGGCTACTTTTTATCCCGGGAAAATGTACGGTTCCCGTGGGATAGGATTGTTTTAATTTTCCTAGAGGCGAACCCGAACTAAGCGAGGGTGAGCCGCTAGTTGATAAAAATGTACCTAGGGACGAACACGAGCGAAGCGAGGATGAGTCGGTAGTAGAAAGCATATTATGGTTGTTTGCACAATACAATAACTTTATCTATCGGCTATCTTAATCTCCTAAACACTTTCATTACTTTCATAACAGAAAGAAAGAGCTGCTCTGCGGTAGAGGATAGAAATTTCATGAAATGTACAAAAAGTATTGAGAGACAAAAAATAAGCTTAGAATAGAAATATTTAAAATATATTTCCTAGTTAGTGTAATGACGTTTCAACGCCTAAGTTATTCTTTGGCAAAAAACTGTATATTCCATACAAAAAAATCATAATTGCTTAATCTAGGTACTCATATCTTGCGTTCTTTGCGTGGTTAGGGAGCTCATTAGCGTTCGGCAAGCCGGGCGCGAAGTCAAAAAACACACTGAGAGGCGGTCCACCTCGGTGGGCGGTGTGTCATGTGGTTTGCTACTGTTACTTCTCTGACAGCAGAGTGGACTGTTAGAGCAACCACATGGTTGTTGTGGTCTGCTTTGGTAGATCCGCCGTCAGAGTGTCGTCGTGGTTGAGTGCGTACGCGATTCTGCGACACCCCATTAAGACGGGGGACTGGGAAGGTTCCATTGGATTTTAGTGGGTAGTACTGGCTTTGCCAGTGAGTCCCACATAACCACCTTTATGTATGTAGGTGGTATGCCTAAATGCATTTACCAATGTAAAAAAAGGTACTCTTATCTTACCAAATAAATTCAATGTATTGTAACATAGTATCTACTTAACGTACAAAAACAAAACTTTTATGAATATTTTCATAAAAATATCGGCGTTTCATTTTATGTATCTAACAATGTTTAATATATCCACTTTAAAGTAACTCTGCATATTTTATGTTCTCCTGATATAAGCAACGTCGTTTACTAGGACTTGCACACGCATTCATACATTCATAGTTCATAAGATGCACACAGTCACAATATATTGTAGACAAAAACCGTCCTCATGGATATGTGGAAGTGAGTATAGCTCTTAGCTCTTCATGTTTTCCTGGTATCAGTTGTTATGGTTTTAACACGTAGTCGACGACTAGGTAGTCCGAGTCGTAGTTTGAAAATTATTATTATTTTTATTTTTAATTAATCAATTAAATTAGTAAATTTTAATCGGTATATTAATTATATTCATTGTACTTTTTCGTGTAAATAAATTAAGTGTTGTATAATATATTAAATAATAATAATAAAAAATAACCCTTCACTAGTGTGAAGGGTTATTTTTTATATAGGCTATAGTTAGCATTTCTAAATCTTAAACTTCAAATCACGAAGTACAAACAACGTAATGTACAAAACCCTTATTGACCGACATTAAAAATAGAGGAGGGACTCAGTGAAACTGTATTTTGAAGTAAAACTTCTTTACGCACGCTTGACTTGGGGGATAAGCTAGTGAATGCTTATAGCCAAAGAATAAGTAACGTAATTCCGGCATATCTCAATAAAACAACTATAAATAAAATGCATTTTTTTTTTGTAATCTGGCGGGTAGTTCCAGACAACGCATTCAAAGTTCAAACACAAACAATATTTTTTATTGTTTGAGTAAAAAATATACATAGTACTTGCCACCTACTAACTCAAAACATCGTACTAGGAGAACAGAGAATGCAGAATATGGGGGAAATCTGCTCGTATTGATTGAAAATGGAATAAAAGTGAAAGTACTACTAAGTGCCTGTTCTATTAAAAGGAAAGGGATGCAAATATATTTCAACAGGTAAAGGATGCAATGTTTTAAATGCAAAAGGGACGAAGAGGATAGAAGATAAATATTATGTTGTTGTCTTTCCTTTTGTTTTAGTGTAATATTACCAGAAATAAAAAATAAAGAGTAAAAAATATACAATAATACTTGCCACCTACTAACTCAAAACATCGTACTAGGAGAACAGAGAATGCAGAATATTGGGAAAATCTGCTCGTATTGATTGAAATGAGGCAGTGGTAGCCAAGTGGTAGCGCGCTCGCTTGGGAAACCGAGTGAAGCGGGTTCTCTGATACTTTCATGTGCGAATCATTTTCTAACTTGATTACCACTTGTCTTACGGTCAAGGAAAAATCGTGAGGTAACCTGCATGTCTGAGAGAACCTAGCAAGTTTTCTAAAGACATGTGAAGTCCGCCAATCCGCACTTGGCCAGCGTGGTGGACTATGGCCTGATCCTCCTCGTATTGAAGGGAGGCCTGTGCCCAGCAGTGGGACGTTAGAAAAGGCTGAATACGATTGATTGAAAATGGAATATAAGAGAAAGTACTACAAAGTGCCAACATTGTATTGAAAGGAAAGGGATGCAAATATATTCAACAGGTAAAATATAAACATTTGGCGATTATATTGCCAGAGTGTTTTTAAGAGGGCATAGCCACGGGTTCTGCTAGTAGTATATAAAATGTTACCAGTGTAACACAATTTATTATTTTTAATTAATCAATTAAATGAGTAAATTTTAATCGGTATATTAATTATATTCGTTGTACTTTTTCGTGTAAATAAATTAAATGTTGTATAATATATTAAATAATAATAATAAAAAATAACCCTTCACTAGTGTGAAGAGTTATTTTTTATATAGGCTATAGTTAGCATTTCTAAATCTTAATCTTCAAATCACGAAGTACAAACAACGTAATGTACAAAACCCTAATTGACCGATATTAAAAATATAGGAGGGACTCAGTCAAACTTTAGTTTTCAGCCCTTGTTAACGTCCCGCTGCTGGGCACGGGCCTCCCTTCATGACGAGAGGAATCAGGCCATAGTCCACCACGCTGGCCAAGTGCGGATTGGCGGACTTCACATGTCTTTCGAAAACTTGCTAGGTTCTTTTAGACATGCAGGTTTCCTCACGATGTTTTCCTTCGCCGTAAGGCAAGTGGTGATCAAGTTAGAAAATGATTCGCACATGAAAATATCAGAGGTGCGAGACCCGGGATTTGAACCCGCTTCACTCGGTTTCCCAAGCGAGCGCGTTACCACTGGGCTACCACTGCCTGACTGAGTCAAACTGTATTTTAAAGTACCTAAAACTTCTTTACGAACGCTTGACTCGGAGGGTAAGCGAGTAAATCTATACAGATAAGTAAAATTGGAGTGTCTGTTTGTAATATTAAAATAACCGCTTTTTACTAAATGCATAATAACCGCTTTTTACTAAATGCGTATGCACGGTACATATACCAAAAAAACATTTTTTTCAATTTTTGTCTGTCTGTCTGTCTGTTTGTTCCGGCTAATCTCTGAAACGGCTGGATCGATTTTGACGGGATTTTCACTGGCAGATAGCTGACGTTATAGGGAGTAACTTAGACTACTTTTATTTTTTAAAAAGAATCAGGGTTCCGCAAAAAAAATTGAAACCCATAAAATTGTGAACAAAATCCGCGTACGGCGTACGCACCCGGGTAAAACGAGGGTAAATCACTATACAATTTAAATTAAATGAATATTTTAGGAGTAGCAAGCTATTTATGTATACCTAAACGTAGCTAACCCTGAAAACGTACCTAGGGACGAACGCGAGCGAATCGAGCGTGAGTCGCTAGTATATAATATAATTTAATCCCTATAATAAAATATTATAATTAATTTGAATATTATAAATGCGAAGGTTTGGATGGATGTTTGTTACTCAATCATACCAGAACGGCTGAACGGATCTGGATGAAAAGCACAGGGATGTATTATAGTCTGGAATAGCAAATTGATTATTTTTTAACCCGAAAAAACGTAGGATTTCCGTGGAATAAATTTGTTTTTGTTTTACACAAAGCAAGTGATCGACTATCTCAATATTCAATATTAACCGTTAAAATGTACTTAGGAACGAACCCGCGCGAAGTGAGGTGAGTCCTAAGTCCTACACTCCTAGCTAGTGTCAGATAAATAAAATGGGTAGTTAGCTGAAAATGTGTTTCTCTTCATGATTTTTGAAATTCAGCATTCATACCCGGTTATGTTCGGGTTCCGGCACTCCGGCTTTTTTATCTTCGTAATAATCCTTCGATTGTAGAAGATGAGTCATGGCTTTAGGAACTTATAAAGTATAGACTAGACTAGACTTATAAAGATATAAGTCGATAGTCGCCTGTTAAGAAATAATTCTCTTTGGTGAAACGTTCGTCGAACGGAATAGCTGTATCCCTGGATTATGCCATACCTTTATAGGTAACAAATTTAATATAAATAATTACTCGTTACACACCAACCGACATTGACCGGACCGTGACCGGTCCGTGACCGGACCGTAACCGGAGCGTGACAGGACCGTAACCGGACCGTGACCGGACCGTAACCGGACCGTGACCGGACCGTGACCGGACCGTAACCGGACCGTGACCGGACCGTGACAGGACCGTAACCGGACCGTAACAGAATAGACCGTAACCGAAAGGGAACCGGCACGGAATGGAACGTACTGTGTCCGGACTGTAAACCGGAACGTAACCGGACCATGACCGGACCGTATCCGGAGCGTGACCGGACCGTAACCGGACCGTGACCGGAGCGTGACCAGACCATAACCGGACCGTGACCGGATCGTGACAGGACCGTAGCCGGACCGTAATCGAATAGAACGTAACCGGAACGGAACCGGCACGGAACGGAACGGACTGTGCCCAGACTGTAAACCAGAGCGTAAGAGGGTCGTAACCGGACCGTGACCGGACCGTAACCAGAACGTGACCGGACCGTAACCGGACTGTGACCGGACCGTGACCGGACCGCGACCAGACCGTAACCGGACCGTGACAGGACCGTGACCGGACCGTATCCGGACCGTGACCGGAGCGTGACCGGAGAGTGACCGGACCGTAACCGGACCGTGACCGGACCGTATCCGGACCGTGACCGGAGCGTGACTGGACCGTGACCGGAGCGTGACCGGACCGTAACCGGACCGTGACCGGACCGTCACCGGACCGTAACCAGAACGTGACCGGACCGTAACCGGACTGTGACCGGACCGTGACCGGACCGCGACCAGACCGTAACCGGACCGTGACAGGACCGTGACCGGACCGTATCCGGACCGTGACCGGAGCGTGACGGGAGAGTGACCGGACCGTAACCGGACCGTGACCGGACCGTATCCGGACCGTGACCGGAGCGTGACCGGACCGTGACCGGAGCGTGACCGGACCGTAACCGGACCGTGACCGGACCGTATCCGGACCGTGACCGGAGCGTGACCGGCACGGAACGGAACGGACTGTGCCCAGACTGTAAACCGGAAAAAGGCGTGAGACCGACGGCTTTACGTGCTCTCCGAGGCACGGGGGTGAAACACCGCCAACTTCCCAACTCCGGGCTGTTACTGAGGCTTACTATACAGAAAGACTCAATAACTAAACTTGGCCCGACCCGGGACTCGAACCCAGGACCTCAGGATGTGCAGCCGTACCTACATGCTAGCCACTACACCACCGAGGCAGTTAATCTAGATTAGGTAACTAGTAGTTAGATATCTTCAGTATATTATAAAGCTGAAGAGTTTGTTTGTTTGTTTGTTTGTTTGTTTGTTTGTTTGTTTGTTTGTTTGTTTGTTTGTTTGTTTGTTTGTTTGTTCGTTTGGTTGAACGCGCTAATCACAGAAACTACTAATAGGTTTTGAAAAATTCTTTTTGCTTTAGATAGCCCGTTAACTGAGGAAGGCTATAGACTATATATCATCCTGGAAAAATATACAGTTCCCGTAGGATCGATTTGTTTTTGTCTAGGGACGAATCCGAAGTGAAGCGAGGGTAAGTCGCTAGTAAAATAAATATAATGAGTAAAAAATATACAATAGTACTTGCCACGGCCCCCTACTAACTCAAAACATCGTACTAGGAGAACAAAGAATGCAGAATATGGGGGAAATCTGCTCGTATTGATTGAAAATGGAATAAAAGTGAAAGTACTACTAAGTGCCTACATTGTATTGAAAGGAAAGGGATGCAAATATATTCAACAGCTAAAGGATGCAATGTTTTAAATGCAAAAGGGACGAAGAGGACAGAAGATAAATATTATCTTGCTATCTTTCCTTTTGTTTTAGTATAATATTTTATATATATATATATATATATATATATATATATATATATATATATATATATATATATATATATATATATATATATGATGTTCTCCTGACCGATTCCGGCCACGGCGGCCAATCTCATTGAGACTAGCCAACTGCGCAGGAGATATTATAGTGCACAAGTGTACGCGCAGACACAAGTGCACTCTCTATTCCTGTCACTCTCATACTCCAGTGGGACGACTACTCGACACGACCGGTGAGAGTTAAGGCGCAGGACCGACGGCTTTACGTGCTCTCCGAGGCACGGGGGTGAAACACCGCCAACTTCCCAACTCCGGGCTGTTACTGAGGCTTACTATACAGAAAGACTCAATAACTAAACTTGGCCTGACCCGGGACCCGAACCCAGGACCTCAGGATGTGCAGCCGTACATGCTAGCCACTACACCACCGAGGCAGTATATATATATATATATACTTTTTATATCTGTATAGTGGACAGTGGAAGCCCAGTGGTAACGCGCTCGCTTGGGAAACCGAGTGAAGCGGGTTTAAATCCCGGGTCTTGCACCTCTGATATTTTCATATGCGAAACATTTCTAACATGATTACCACTTGCCTTACGGTGATGGAAAACATCGTGAGGAAACCTGCATATCTGAGGAAACCTAGCAAGTTTTCGAAAGACATGTGAAGTCCGCCAATCTGCACTTGGCCAGCGTGGTGGACTATGGCCTGATCCCCCTCGTATTGAAGAGAGGCCCGTGCCCAGCAGTGGGGCATTAACTATTTGCACCCCTTTCCTCTTACTATTTTCTGCATCTTAAGAAAATAAATAATAAAATATAAAAATATATAAATAATAAGAAATAAAAATAAATAAATAATAAAATATAAAAATAAATAAATAAAATTTAATGAGTAAATAATATACAATAGAACTTGCCACCTACTAACTCAAAACATCGTACTAGGAGAACAGAGAATGCAGAATATGGGGGAAATCTGCTCGTATTGATTGAAAATGGAATAAAAGTGAAAGTACTACTAAGTGCCTACATTGTATTGAAAGGAAAGGGATGCAAATATATTCAACAGGTAAAGGATGCAATGTTTTAAATGCAAAAGGGACGAAGAGGATAGAAGATAAATATTATGTTGCTGTCTTTCCTTTTGTTTTAGTGTAATATTACCAGAAATAAAAAATAAAGAGTAAAAAATATATAATAGTTGATGAAAGTGTGGACGCCTACACGCTTTAATATAGAAACTATTTTATATTAGTGTCACTTGTCATTAGCCTTTACATATAATATATTGTCAATTAATTATTCTCTAATAAAAATGTTTTCTAAAACCTTATGCCTTTGATATCATTTTATCAATAGTACTTGCCAACTTCTAACTCAAAACATCGTACTAGGAGAACAGAGAATGCAGAATATTGGGAAAATCTGCTCGTATTGATTGAAATGAGGCAGTGACAGCCAAGTGGTAGCGCGCTCGCTTGGGAAACCGGGTGAAGCGGGTTCTCTGATATTTTTATGTGCGAATCATTTTCTAACTTGATTACCACTTGCCTTACGGTGAAGGAAAACATCGTGAGGAAACCTGCATGTCTGAGAGAACCTAACGAGTTTTCTAAAGACATGTGAAGTCCGCCAATCCGCACTTGGCCAGCGTGGTGGACTATGGCCTGATCCCCCTCGTATTGAAGGGAGGTCTGTGCCCAGCAGTGGGACGTTAAAAGGGTTGAATGCGATTGATTGAAAATGGAATATTAGAGAAAGTACTACATTGTATTGAAAGGAAAGGGATGCAAATATATTCAACAGGTAAAATATAAACATTTGGCGATTATATTGCCAAAGAGTGTTTTTAAGAGGGCACAGCCACGGGTGCTGCTAGTAATATATAAAATGTTACCAGTGTAAAATAAAGTGTTACACGTGGGATACTAGAAGAAGCAAGGGCAGGTCACTAGTATTGTAATTTGAAATTTGGTATTATTAGTTAACTCTTTGAGTTTTAATATTTTTTTACGTCCTATGGTAACGAATTGAGTATTTCTACGAAGCGTTAGCTAGGTTAATGGGCAGTCCGCTGGGGTTTACAGAGGAATCCGGATACCTGTGACCCCAGCCTTGTGGCGACAGAGTGGCCTTTCGTGTGGTTTTTAGTGGGTAGGCTGTCGCGCGCTTACCATCTTTGCGCGGCAGGAGCCCCACATAATCCGTCTCGCTTCCCCAGGCGAGCGGGTACCCGTAACAGGGTTTTCCACACGTTAAAAAAAAAAAAAAAAGGATAATGGGCAGTAAGCATTGTATATATTCACTACGGGCGAGCCCGTTTCATTAAAATTTAAATAAATATTCCCAATAAATAACGTTCAAGTATGTAATCTCGGACCTTTCGATTTTAAATTAGTCTGTTTTGTTTTACATTCATTGACAGTACGTAGAAGTCGCGGTTCGATGTTAAAACATTCTTTATGCCTATGAAGTTAAATAATCAAGCTACAGAAGAACCAGAAAATATTATAAGCTCAATATAGGGCTAAGGAACTTTATCTATACTAATATTATAAATTTCAGGAACTACTAATGCAGTTTAAAAAATTCTGTTTGTATTAGATAGTTCATTTATTGAGGAAAGCCTATAGGCTATAAATCCTTTAATATACAGTCTGTTGCATATTAACCGTTAAAATGTACCTAGGGACGAACACGAGGGAAGCGAGGGCGAGTCGCTAGTTGAAAGCCTATTGTGGTTGTTTGCACAATACAAAATCTCCTAAACACTTTCATTACTTTCATAACAGAAAGAAAGAGCTGCTCTGCGGTAGAGGATAGAAATTTTATGAGATGTACAAAAAGTATTGAGAGACAAAAAATAAGCTTAGAATAGAAATATTTAAAATATATTTTCTAGTTAATGTAATGACGTTTTAACGCCTAAGTTATTATAAAATAAATATAAAATATTATAAATAAATATAAAATATGTTAAAAAAAGATACTCTTATCTTACTTACCAAATAAATTCAATGTATTGTAACATAGTATCTACTTAACGTACAAAAACAAAACTTTAATGAATATTTTCATAAAAATATCGGCGCTTCATTTTATGTATCTAACAATGTTTAATATATCCACTTTAAAGTAACTCTGCATATTTTATGTTCTCCTGATATAAGCAACGTCGTTTACTAGGACTTGCACACGCATTCATACATTCATAGTTCATAAGATGCACACAGTCACAATATATTGTAGACAAAAACCGTCCTCATGGATATGTGGAAGTGAGTATAGCTCTTAGCTCTTCATGTTTTCCTGGTATCAGTTGTTATGGTTTTAACACGTAGTCGACGACTAGCTAGTCCGAGTCGTAGTTTGAAAATTATTATTATTTTTAATTCATCAATTGAAATGAATAAATTTTAATCAATGTATTAATTATATTCATTGTACTTTTTCGTGTAAATAAATTAAGTGTTGTATAATATATTAAATAATAATAATAAAAAATTACCCTTCACTAGTGTGAAGGGTTATTTTTTATATAGGCTATAGTTAGCATTTCTATCTTAAACTTCAAATCACAAAGTACAAACAACGTAATGTACAAAACCCTTATTGACCGACAGTAAAAATAGAGGAGGGACTCAGTCAAACTATATTTTGAAGTAAAACTTCTTTACGAACGCTTGACTTCGGGGGTAAGCTGGTGAATGCGTTACGAAAAAATGTACGTACGTTTGTTGCCATGGTAACCGTTGTTATTGTCTGACAAATGATATTTATTTATTTATTTATTTATTTATTTATTTATTTAGGAACAGAAACAGAAAACAAATTAAATAAAAATCACAACTACGTATTAAAAAACTAAAAATATCATTTTAAATTTGTTTTCCAATTACATCTGTACACAACATTCAAATAAAAAAAAGAACATATAATTATTTAAGCAAACTTAACCAACAAAAAAAAATGAATATTACTATTGAATATAAATATTAAGAAACAGAAAGAAGATAATATTTACATTTCATAAAAAGGAGAAGAAACAGAGATAAAGCATATCTATATAAAATAATAATAATAATAATAATAATTTATAAACTATAATTCATTTAATTTTTTCTTGAATGATAAAAAACTGTTATAAAAAATGTCGTATTCATTATTTAAACTATTATATGTTTTACACATTCTGTGTAAAGGGTTGTTTTGGGAAACATTATTAGTTGCCGAAGGTATATTAAAGAGTTGTGGCTGACGAAACGAGTGGGTATGAATTTTAAATTCTAGTTTTTCTAACAATTTGCTGTTGAAATTTTATTTTATGGAGGATACACAAATCAGATATAACTCGGCGATCTTCTAGGCTTTTTAGTTTGTATTTTTGAAGTCGGTCAGTGTAAGTCGGTAACTTAAGTCTGAGACCTTCCGGCCTGCTTAATATTTTTAAAAAATTACGTTGTATAGCCTCGATTCTGTTAATATGAATGTCATAGATTGGTTTCCATACGGAAGAGCAGTATTCAAGTATGCTTCTTACCATGGTGACATACAAAATTATCCACGAGATTGAATTTTTGAAAGGTTGGGCAGTTCGGATGATAAAACCGAGTGATCTATTTGCTTTACTTATAATATAATCGAGATGAGGCCTAAAAGGTAAGGTTGAATCAAATAGAACACCTAGGTCTCGTACTACTTTGACTCTAGATATAATAGTACTTGCTATGTTATAGTCGAACGATATTAGAGCTTTCTTTTTTGTAAATGAAATAACATAACATTTTCGAGCCGGTGGTAGCTTTTATACGGACAAACGTACTGACGATTAAAAGTACTAAATATACCTATATAAAGGAATATGTTGGAGTTTTATTGGTGACCTCCAACAATATATATAAATATATATATATATATATATATATATATATATATATATATATATATATATATATATATGTGTATATATATAAAGAGTAAAAAATATACAATTATTTTATTATACCTTCTTGCTACGGCCATCTACTAACTCAAAACATCGTACTAGGAGAACAGAGAATGCAGAATATGGGGGAAATCTGCTCGTATTGATTGAAAATGGAATAAAACTGAAAGCACTACAAAGGCATATATATTCCACAGGTAAAGGCTGCAATGTTTAAAATGCAAAGGGGATGAAAAGGATAGAAGATAAACATTATCTTGCTGTCTTTCGTTTTGTTTTAGTGTAATATTTATTACCAGTATATTATATAATATATATGTATGTATGTATATGTGTGTAAGTAAATATATATATTTACTATTTGCACCCCTTTCCTCTTACAGTTTGCTATTTTCTACGCCTTAATAAAATAAATAATAAAACATAAAAATAAATAAATCTATTCTAATATTACAAAACTGAAGAGTTTGTTTGTTTGTTTGTTTATTTGTTTGTTTGTTTGTTTGTTTGTTTGTTCGTTTGTTTGGTCGAACGCGCTAATCTCAGAAACTACTAATAGGTTTTGAAAAATTCTTTTTGCATTAGATAGCCCGTTAACTGAGTAAGGCTATAAGGCTATATATCATCCTGAAAAAATATACAGTTCCCGTAGGATCGATTTGTTTTTATCTAGGGACGAATCCGAAGCGAAGCGAGGGTGAGTAGCTAGCAAAATAAATATAATGAGTAAAAAATATACAATAGTACTTGCCACCTACTAACTCAAAACATCGTACTAGGAGAACAGAGAATGCAGAATATGGGGGAAATCTGCTCGTATTGATTGAAAATAGAATAAAAGTGAAAGTACTACTAAGTGCCTACATTGTACTGAAAGGAAAGGGATGCAAATATATTCAACAGCTAAAGGATGCAATGTTTTAAATGCAGAAGGGACGAAGAGGACAGAAGATAAAATATTATCTTGCTGTCTTTCCTTTTGTTTTAGTATAATATTTTATATATGTATATGTATATATGTATGTATGTATATACTTTTTATATATGTATAGTGGGCAGTGGTAGCCCAGTGGTAACGCGCTCGATTGTGTATTGTATTGTATTCAACCCTTTTTAACGTCCTACTGCTGAGCACGGGCCTTCCTTCAATATGAGGGGAATCAGGCCATAGTCCACCACGCTGGCCAAGTGCGGATTGGCGGACTTCACATGTCTTTCGAAAACTTGCTAGGTTTTCTCAGACATGCAGTTTTCCTCACGATGTTTTCCTTCACCGTAAGGCAAGTGGTAATCAAGTTAGAAATGATTCGCACATGAAAATATCAAAGGTGCGAGACCCGGTATTTGAACCCGCTTCACTAGATCTCCCAAACGAGCGCGTTGCCACTGGCCTACCACTGCCCCTAGTATAGTACTTGCCACCTACTAACTCATAACATCGTACTAGGAGAACAGAGAATGCAGAATATTGGGAAAATCTGAATGGTATTGATTGAAAATGGAATAAAAGTGAAAGTACTACTAAGTGCCTACATTGTATTGAAAGGAAAGGGATGCAAATATATTCAACAGGTAAAGGATGCAATGTTTTAAATGCAAAAGGGACGAAGAGGATAGAAGATAAATATTATGTTGCTGTCTTTCCTTTTGTTTTAGTGTAAATATTAATATTAGTACAATATACCAGAAATAAAAAATAAAGAGTAAAAAATATACAATAGTACTTGCCACCTACTAACTCAAAACATCGTACTAGGAGAACAGAGAATGCAGAATATTGGGAAAATTTGCTCGTATTGATTGAAATGAGGCAGTGGTAGCCAAGTGGTAGCGCGCTCGCTTGGGAAACCGGGTGAAGCGGGTTCTCTGATATTTTCATATGCGAATCATTTCTAACTTGATTACCACTTGCCTTACGGTGAAGGAAAACATCGTGAGGAAACCTGCATGTCTGAGAGAACCTAGCAAGTTTTTTAAAGACATGTGAAGTCCGCCAATCCGCACTTGGCCAGCGTGGTGGACTATGGCCTGATCCCCTTCGTATTGAAAGGAGGCCTGTGCCCAGCAGTGGGACGTTAAAAAGGGCTGAATACGATTGATTGAAAATGGAATATAAGAGAAAGTACTACAAAGTGCCTACATTGTATTGAAAGGAAAGGGATGGTAATATATTTAACAGGTAAAATATAAACATTTGGCGATTATATTGCCAAAGAGTGTTTTTAAGAGGGCACAGCCACGGGTTCTGCTAGTAATATATAAAATATTACCAGTGTAAAATAAAGTGTTACACGTGGGACACTAGAAGAAGCAAGGGCAGGTCACTAGTATTGTAATTTGAAATTTGGTATTATTAGTGAAATTATAATTTTACCATTTAAATAAAACTCTTTGAGTTTTAATATTATATATATATATATATATATATATATATATATATATATATATATATATATATATATATATATTACGTCCTATGGTAACGAATTGAGTATTTCTACGAAGCGTTAGCTAGACCCTTAATAAATCATAGGACTATTATTTCCCACTTCGGAATCGGCCACAATTCGATTTTTCTTATTTAAATGGTTATCGATATACTAAAATAATTTTATTACGCCTTTAAATCGATACTTCTTTTAATTTTTTTAGGGCAACACTTATATCTAAATGTCATATATCAGTGTCAATAAAACGTCAAAGTCAAAAGTTCATTTCTGCCAACGGTTTTTATACTATTTGAAGTGGTTTTTTTTCAATTACGGTGAAAAAAAATCTACATTTGCGAGTCCGCTAAATGGAAATTTTTGAAACAAGATTGCGCACATATGGAAACAGCACAGTAGCAACACTTAATATTTGTGCGTTTTTCTTTTGCTTTCGTGCTGCAAAAGCGACACCTTTTATATGTGCTATCTTTGATGGGCAAATGCACACCCACACTCATAAGACGGATCTCATCCGGTACGCCAAAAACTCCACCTCTTTTATTTTTAAATGGTACTGGTTGGCGTTTTTTTTCTAATTTTTTCTAACTCTTGTATTGTATAATTTTTTGATGGTCTCCTCGACGACATTTTCTAAAAATAAAAATAAAAATTATTTATTTTCACGAAAGACAAACAACTTCGTTCTATATAGATAAAAAATGTATTTCCATAAGGGACATAGGTAAATAATTTCCCACAAATAGCTTGTATAAACAGCTATAGGAAAATAATATCCCACCATATTTGAACTTCAATAAACACATATACTATAGGTTTTATACGTTTTTTTTAAGATTACACCATAAAGTACATATTCTATTATTGAAAAAAAAATTACATATTACTTACAAGATTTTTTTTCACCGTAATTGAAAAAAAAAAACACTTCAAATAGTATAAAAACCGTTGGCAGAAATGAACTTTTGACTTTGACGTTTTATTGACACTGATATATGTGTTGCCCCATTTAGATATAAGTGTTGCCCTAAAAAAATTAAAAGAAGTATCGATTTAAAGGCGTAATAAAATTATTTTAGTATATCGATAACCATTTAAATAAGAAAAATCGAATTGTGGCCGATTCCGAAGTGGGAAATAATAGTCCTATGATTTATTAAGGGTCTAGCTAACGCTTCGTAGAAATACTCAATTCGTTACCATAGGACGTATAAAAGTTATTCTTATATATATATATATAATATTAAAACTCAAAGAGTTTTATTTAAATGGTAAAATTATAATTTCACTAATAATACCAAATTTCAAATTACAATACTAGTGACCTGCCCTTGCTTCTTCTAGTGTCCCACGTGTAACACTTTATTTTACACTGGTAATATTTTATATATTACTAGCAGAACCCGTGGCTGTGCCCTCTTAAAAACACTCTTTGGCAATATAATCGCCAAATGTTTATATTTTACCTGTTAAATATATTTCCATCCCTTTCCTTTCAATACAATGTAGGCACTTTGTAGTACTTTCTCTTATATTCCATTTTCAATCAATCGTATTCAGCCCTTTTTAACGTCCCACTGCTGGGCACAGGCCTCCTTTCAATACGAAGGGGATCAGGCCATAGTCCACCACGCTGGCCAAGTGCGGATTGGCGGACTTCACATGTCTTTAAAAAACTTGCTAGGTTCTCTCAGACATGCAGGTTTCCTCACGATGTTTTCCTTCACCGTAAGGCAAGTGGTAATCAAGTTAGAAATGATTCGCATATGAAAATATCAGAGAACCCGCTTCACCCGGTTTCCCAAGCGAGCGCGCTACCACTTGGCTACCACTGCCTCATTTCAATCAATACGAGCAAATTTTCCCAATATTCTGCATTCTCTGTTCTCCTAGTACGATGTTTTGAGTTAGTAGGTGGCAAGTACTATTGTATATTTTTTACTCTTTATTTTTTATTTCTGGTATATTGTACTAATATTAATATTTACACTAAAACAAAAGGAAAGACAGCAACATAATATTTATCTTCTATCCTCTTCGTCCCTTTTGCATTTAAAACATTGCATCCTTTACCTGTTGAATATATTTGCATCCCTTTCCTTTCAATACAATGTAGGCACTTAGTAGTACTTTCACTTTTATTCCATTTTCAATCAATACCATTCAGATTTTCCCAATATTCTGCATTCTCTGTTCTCCTAGTACGATGTTATGAGTTAGTAGGTGGCAAGTACTATACTAGGGGCAGTGGTAGGCCAGTGGCAACGCGCTCGTTTGGGAGATCTAGTGAAGCGGGTTCAAATACCGGGTCTCGCACCTTTGATATTTTCATGTGCGAATCATTTCTAACTTGATTACCACTTGCCTTACGGTGAAGGAAAACATCGTGAGGAAAACTGCATGTCTGAGAAAACCTAGCAAGTTTTCGAAAGACATGTGAAGTCCGCCAATCCGCACTTGGCCAGCGTGGTGGACTATGGCCTGATTCCCCTCATATTGAAGGAAGGCCCGTGCTCAGCAGTAGGACTCTCATTAGCGGACTCGCAAATGTAGATTTTTTTTCGTATGAATTATAAGAATAGTGATTGTGATAATTAAGAGTACAAACAGTTTTGTTTTATTATTTTAATAATACTAATGAAAAGCACAACCTGTTAGTTTTATTTCTTTTTCTATTTCCTCAAATAAAAATTAACAAGTAAAAAAATTAAAAAGTAAATCCGCAGATAATAGCTAGTTAATTCCTACTTAGATGGATATAGGGATATAGGAATATAATTTCCCACCAAAAAAAAGCCTTAACGAATATAGGTAAATAATTTCCCACCGTAAAATATAAAATATACCTAAAATAAATAATAAAATACTAAGAGAGGAGCATGTTGTAAGGGATCTAGGTGTATTTATAGATAAGAAACTTAGTTTTAATACTCACATAGACAAAATTTGTAATCGTGGTTTTAAAATGTTAGGATTTGTATTAAGAAACATAGGGAATTTCAAAAATATAAACACAAAGATTAGCTTATTTCAGTCGTAAGTAAGAAGTGGTCTCGAATATTGCAGCCAAGTCTGGTCTCCACACTACGGTGTTCACAATCAACGAATTGAAAGAGTTCAGAAACTCTTTCTATGGCATTTGTCTTCTCAACATTTTCTTGCAAAAAAACTACCTTCTTACAATGACAGACTGAAACATTTTAAGTTGGATTCTTTAATAAATCGTAGGCATATGCTCGGCAATATGTTTCTTTATAAAATTGTTAACAGAAAAATAGATTGCCCACAGCTATTAGAAAAAATTAAATTCAATGCACCCTCTAAAATGCCTCGTAAATCTAGATACCAATTGTTTTATGTCAAAGATTTCAGAACTAATTTAGGTAAATTCAGTACCTTAAATAGGCTAGTGAGTCAATACAACACACTGTCTAAGTCTAAAAATATTGATATCGATATATTTTCTGACACTTCACATAAATTTAAGAGTAACTTAAAATTTTTGTATAACAATTCCTAAATTTAAAATTAACAATTTTAGTAACATAAGGAACATTCTTCTTTTTTTTCTCTTTTTTAGATGTCTATGTATTGCATCTTACTATATGAAATTTATTGCAATAATATGTAACGCTGTATAAGTAGGTACGCTTTTTTAACACATCTTTTATTGACGACATGTTCGAGTCCCACTGGTAGCATTTATTTGTGTGTTGAGCATGAATGTTTGCACTCCAGTTACGGATGTGTATATTTTTAATATGTATGTATTTTAATAAGTTACATATGTGTAGTGTATCAACCCTCTAGTGTCCATAACACAGGCTTCATAGCTCACCATGGAACTGGATGGTGCTGTGTGTTAATGTCCCAATGTTATTAACTTAATACTTTAACACACTGACTATCTATAACAACAAAGTATTTATGTTTTCGCTTGTCGTGGTAGCTTTTAAGTAGAACAACCTTTACCATTTGTAAAATTTAGATATGTTGTTTTTGAATGATTTAAGTGTATGTTCTGTTGGTTACCCTAAATAAATAAATAAATAAATAAATAAATTAAAAAACACCAAAAACCTATTTCTAAAAATTTTAATTTATTTTTATATAATCTATTCTTTTAAGTCACTACTATCCCGAATTAACTTATTAAAAATAACTTTCAAGATGATATGGCCATTTAAGGGTTAATGGGCAGTAAGCATTGTATATATTCACTACGGGCGAGCCCGTTTCATTAAAATTTAAATAAATACTCCCAATAAATAACGTTCAAGTATGTAATCTCGGACCTTTCGATTTTAAATTAGTCTGTTTTGTTTTACATTCATTGACAGTACGTAGAAGTCGCGGTTCGATGTTAAAACATTCTTTATGCCTATGAAGTTAAATAATCAAGCTACAGAAGAACCAGAAAATATTATAAGCTCAATATAGGGCTAAGGAACTTTATCTATACTAATATTATAAATTTCAGGAACTACTAATGCAGTTTAAAAAATTCTGTTTGTATTAGATAGCTCATTTATTGAGGAAAGCTATAGGCTATAAATCCTTTAATATACAGTCTGTTCCATATTAACCGTTAAAATGTACTTAGGGACGAACACGAGGGAAGCGAGGGCGAGTCGCTAGTTGAAAGGTTGCTATTATGGTTGTTTGCACAATACAAAATCTCCTAAACACTTTCATTACTTCCATAACAGAAAGAAAGAGTTGCCCTGCGGTAGAGGATAGAAATTTTATGAGATGTACAAGAAGTATTGAGAGACAAAAAATAAGCTTAGAAAAGAAATATTTAAAGTATATTTTCTAGTTAGTGTAATGAAGTTTCAACGCCTAAATTATTCTTTGGCAAAAAACTGTATATTCCATACAAAGAAAAAAACATAAGTAATTATGGTTTTTTTAATTAATTTAGGTTCTCATATTATCTTGCGTTCTTTGCGTGGTAAGGGATCTCATTAGCGTCCAGCAAGCCGGGCGCGAAGCCAAGAAACACACTGAGAGGCGGTCCACCTCGGTGGGCGGTGTGTCATGTGGGTTACTCCTGTTACTTCTCTGACAGCAGAGTGGACTGTTAGAGCAACCACATGGTTGTTGTGGTCTGCTTTGGTAGATCCGCCGTCAGAGTGTCGTCGTGGTTGAGTGTGTAAGCGATTCTGCGACGCCCCATTACGACAGAGGACTGGGGAGGTTCCGTTGGATTTTAGTGGGTAGTACTGTCTTTGCCGGTGAGTCCCACATAACCACCTTTATGTATGTAGGTGGTATGCCTAAATGCATTTACCAATGTAAAACAAAAGGTACTCTTATCTTACCAAATAAATTCAATGTATTGTAACATAGTATCTACTTAACGTACAAAAACAAAACTTTTATGAATATTTTCATAAAAATATTGGCGCTTCATTTTATGTATCTAACAATGCTTAATATATCCACTTTAAAGTAACTCTGCATATTTTATGTTCTCCTGATATAAGCAACGTCGTTTACTAGGACTTGCACACGCGTTCATACATTCATAGTTTATAAGATGCACACAGTTACAATATATTGTAGACAAAAACCGTCCTCATGGATATGTGGAAGTGAGTATAGCTCTTAGCTCTTCATGTTTTCCTGGTATTAGTTGTTATGGTTTTAACACGTAGTCAACGACTAGGTAGTCCGAGTCGTAGTTTGAAAATTATTATTATTTTTATTTTTAATTAATCAATTAAATTAGTAAATTTTAATCGGTATATTAATTATATTCATTGTACTTTTTCGTAAATAAATTAAGTGTTGTATAATATATTAAATAATAATAATAAAAAATTACCCTTCACTAGTGTGAAGGGTTATTTTTTATATAGGCTATAGTTAGTATTTCTAAATCTTAAAATTCAAATCACGAAGTACAAACAACGTAATGTACAAAACCCTTATTGGCCGACATTTGGATTTAGGCGACAATTTGGATTTAGGCGACATTTATCAACCGAATCAGCGATCCTCTGTCTCAAACATACGGTCCAATACTATGCAAAAAGGAAAACTCCAGTGTATGCTTGTTTTCTTGACCTCTCCAAGGCCTTTGATTTAGTCTCATATGAATTTTTAAATATTTTGAAATATTGGTATAACAATCAGTATAATTATGTAAGATGGGCGGGTATGACGTTAGATGCATACAGGATGGAGTGCGGGGTGAGACAGGGGGGACAGCTCACCCAAGCTCTTCAACCTGTATATAAACCAGCTGATATGTGAACTGAGCAACACCAAAATTGGATGTTCTATTGATGGACAATGTTTTAATAATATTAGTTACGCGGACGACATGGTGTTGCTGAGTCCTTCGATCAGTGCTTTGAGAAGGCTGCTCAGTCTCTGTGAGGACTATGCGGCGGCCCATGGTCTCAGGTATAACTCAACCAAGAGCGAGCTCCTAGTTTTTAAAGCAGAGAATAAAAGTTATGACACTGTCCCACCTGTCTTCTTAGGAGGATTGCCGCTCACGAGAGTTACGCGGTTTAAATACCTGGGACACTGGGTAACCGATAGGCTGACTGATGATGAAGATATGGAGAGGGAACGCAGAGCGCTAGCAGTTAGGTGTAACATGCTGGCCCGTAGGTTCTCACGATGTACAAGAGAAGTTAAAATAACATTGTTTAGAGCCTATTGTCAGTCCATGTACACGTGCGCCCTATGGGTCAGTTATACGCAAAAGTCGTATGCTGCTCTGCGTATCCAATACAATAACGCCTTCCGGGTAATGCTGGGGCTATCGCGTGTTTGCAGTTCCTCGGAGATGTTCGCGAGTGCTGGTGTGCCGGACTTTTACGCAGTAATAAGATCACGAATAGCGTCTCTGATGCGGCGAGTGCGCGATAGCCCCAATAGCCTTGTAGCCACTGTGGCTGAAAGACTTGCCAGTCACATAATGTGGCATTGGATGACGACACATAGATCGTCATTTAAATACGTAAAATAATGTTCCTAATAGTATTAAGTTCCAATTGTTAAATTTTAAATGTTTATATTGAGTTATTGTATGTGAATATGGACCTGTGTCTGAAAGAAAATAAATAAATAAATTAAAAATAGAGGAGGGACTCATTGAAACTGTATTTTGAATTAAAACTTCTTTACGAACGCTTGACTCGGGGGGTAAGCTAGTGAATGCGTTACGAAAAAATGTACGTACGTTTGTTGCCATGGTAACCGTTGTATTGTCTGACAAATGATATATAGTATTATATTCTTTCCTTAAATGATATTCTACAAATATATGATTGTAATATGCGTTATTTTTAGTACCTATCTATTAGAATTTCATAAAGAGTACCGATAACTTACAGAAGTTTTATTTCTTGCGCGTGTACACATTCATACTCGCTTTCTTTAATTTTTTTAGTGTGAAACAATATTTTTTTAATAAATAGTTTATAATAAAAGGGTTGATCCGATGATTAATTTTTTCGATATTTTTTATAGTAAAGGTGGAAATCAAATTGTTTTCGTTTTTTTTTATTGATAACACTAAAGTTCGTCAATAGCTAATAAAAAAAAAGAAAATACCGATTGGCAGAATAGAAAAAGGTACTGAATTGTTTTATATTTGCCTATCTATTTAGATACATATATAGAAGAGTAGTCTTTACTCGTGGCTTCGCTCGCGTGGTAAGTGGGGCGGGGATCAAAGCCTATGTCGATTACCAGGGTGTAATCTATGTCCTTGACAATTTTTATCCAAAAGGTAACAAGCAGAGTTATTTTTACATTTATAATATTAGTATGAATTAATATAAATATTTTGTTTTTCATGTAAATTAATCTATACTTATGCTTCTATACTAATATTATAAATGTCAAAGTTAGTGAGTATGGATATTTGTTGCTCTTTCACGCCAGAACAGCTGAACGGATCTGGATGAAATTTGGCATAGAGATAGATTATAGTCTGTAATAACACAAAGACTACTTTTTATCCCGGGCAAATGTACGGTTCCTGTGGGATAGGTTTGTTTTTATTTTCCTAGTGGCGAACCCGAGCAAAGCGAGGTTGAGCCGCTAGTTGATAAATATTAACATAGCTTATGGCTAAAGAATAGGTAACGTAATTCCGGCATATCTCAATTAAAAAAACTATAAATAAAACGCATTTTTTTTTTGTAATCTGGCGGGTAGTTCCAGAAAACGCATTTAAGTTCAAATACAAACAATATTTTTTGCTTCGTAATATTTTAAATAAATAAAATATAAAGAGTAAAAAATATACAATAGTACTTGCCACGGCCCCCTACTAACTCAAAACATCGTACTAGGAGAACAAAGAATGCAGAATATGGGGGAAATCTGCTCGTATTGATTGAAAATGGAATAAAAGTGAAAGCACTACAAAGGCAAAAATATTCCACAGGTAAAGGATGCAATGTTTATATATATATACATAGTGATATAATTCTACTAATTACTAACTATTTGCACCCCTTTCCTCTTACAGTTTGCTATTTTCGACGCCTTAATAAAATAAATAATAAAACATAAAAATAAATAAATCTATACTAATATTACAAAGCAGAAGAGTTTGTTTGTTTTTTTGTTTGTTTGTTTGGTTGAACGCGCTTATCTCAGAAACTACTAATAGGATTTGAAAAATTCTTTTTGCATTAGATAGCCCGTTAACTGACGAAGGCTATAGGCTATATATCATCCTGGAAAAATATACAGTACCCGTAGGATCGATTTGTTTTTGTCTAGGGACGAATCCGAAGCGAAGCGAGGGTGAGTCGCTAGTAAAATAAATATAATGAGTAAAAAATATACAATAGTACTTGCCACCTACTAACTCAAAACATCGTACTAGGAGAACAGAGAATGCAGAATATGGGGGAAATCTGCTCGTATTGATTAAAAATGGAAAAAGTGAAAGTACTACTAAGTGCCTACATTGTATTGAAAGGAAAGGGATGCAAATATATTCAACAGGTGAAGGTGCAATGTTTTAAATGCAAAAGGGACGAAGAGGATAGAAGATATATATTATGTTGCTGTCTTCCCTTTTGCTTTAGTATAATATTTTATATATGTATGTATGTATATACTTTTTATATATGTATAGTGGGCAGTGTTAGCCCAGTGGTAACGCGCTCGCTTGGGAAACCGAGTGAAGCGGGTTCAAATCCCGGGTCTCGCACCTCTGATATTTTCATATGCGAATCATTTCTGACATGATTACCACTTGCCTTACGGTGAAGGAAAACATCGTGAGGAAACCTGCATATCTGAGGAAACCTAGCAAGTTTTCGAAAGACATGTGAAGTCCACCAATCCGCATGTGGCCAGCGTGGTGGACTGACCTGATCATCCTCGTATTGAAGGGAGGCGCGTGCCCAGCAATGGGACGTTAAAAAGGGCTGAATACAATACAAAACAATATGTATAGTGACATAACTCTACTAACTACTAACTATTTGTACCCCTTCCCTCTTACATTTTTCTATTTTCTACATCTTAAGAAAATATCGCTGTTTTAGATAAGGCCACCTCTTGTACATTATCTATCTATTCTGTATCTATTTATTTTATTTTTTTGTTCTTGGTGTTCAATAAAGAGTTTATTATTATTATTATTTATTATCAGTAAGGGACATAGTATTTTAGGTTTTATATAAATATTTCTATGGCTATTTTAAATTTTAAACACTGAATACAAGTACACAAGCTTTTTCTGTAATAGATGACGTATGATAACACAACAAATGTTTATAAGTACAAAGCAGGAAAAATAATTTATTTAAGTATATAAAATTAATTCTGCATTATTTAATTGGACAATTAAAATGATTTTGTGTTGAATCGGTTAGTTTTTTTATTATTCAAAAAGTATTATAAAAATATGGAACTTTACAAACAAAAACAAACTAAAAAAACACTCGTTTTTATAATATTACATAACAAATTTAATAATCCAGTTAAAAATCGAGTGCGACGTATATATATGTAAGTTACACGTACAAGTGACATATGTACATAATACATACCTACATATGTAATTGTATGTGCCGTAAAACTCAGTATTTACGCGGTTGTTTTCAATAACACACGCCTGCCTACCTCTTGACAATTCATGTTTTCCTAGTAGGCGATGTTTTGGTTTCGACAGGTGGGTCGACGAATAAAATCATGCTCCACCTATATTATCTTACCTACCTACCTGTTAAAATTTACCTGTTTCGTTACACTTTTTTATTTTGGATTCCTTTACAACTTCTTCTGTATTATGTATTATTAATAAAAAGCTTAAATAATATATTTTGTTCCTAGTTAGTTACGTTTTAACGTTTAGTGTAAATTTCTCAGAGATGAGATATTTTAATAATAAAAAGTATCCTATTGACCAGGATAACCAGCTATCATCATACCAAATTTCATCAAAATCTATCCAGCGGTTTTTTCGTGATGCGTTCCCAGACAGACAGACAAAAATTCTAAAAACTATAGATTCGGCCTCTGTGTCGATAATAATGACTATTTCAATAAGATTTTCCAAAAAATATATAATGTACAGATTCAGCTTAGTTACAATTTTATTACATGTATAGATATAGATAAATATGTAAAGATAAAAAAAGTGCAGTACTTTTTCTCCTCTGTCAATCAATTTCTGTTTGAAGTGAAAACTTCTATAGGCAGGTTTGGATGGAGAGTAAATTCATGTAAGTCGTCATCGACATTTTCGGCTGTCGGCAGTCCTCCTGACTGCTTTTTTTCGTAGAGAAGATATGAACGAGCTTTAAGTATATTTACCTATCATTAAAAAAGAATTTAGAACCAGTTTTTATATACATATAGGTTAATTCCATTCATATACATATGTTTTCCTTAAATGTTCAATAATGATTATTATCGAATTTCGACCTATGGACGAACACTAGTGTAAATATTTAAAATATATGAGAAGTTATTCAAACAAGTGTTTAACGGTTTTTAATGAAACTTGGCACAAACACATATCTTGGCACTTTACTGGCTGCAAGGTTATGTTTTTCGCGCCTATCTTTATATGTTTGTTTGTAACATTCTTGATTCCCTCGATGGATAATATTCTTTATTCACTTGATGGATTTCTTTAATTAATGTATCATTAGATTTGTCCCATTAGTCCAAGTGTTCTTAGATAGGTGACATAAAAATAAAATTAAATATGGGGGCTGCTAGATTCCATAATGTGAAAAAGAAAAAAAATGAAAATCGACGAATTATGTCAAGCGGAGTATTGTTGATTGGGTATTTAAAAATCATTTTTAGGCTTCTTTCATCATTTTCCATTTTAAATAACAGTTTAGGATATAATATAATGATTTAAAGTTGGTTAACAACAATTTTCGCTAATTTTCTAACTTAAGAGTGCTTTAAAAGTTGTAAATAAATAAATATATTATAAAAATAAAAAACCCGACTGCATAAAACCTAAGTAAGAAGTTCACAATGGATTATAGTATTATGCAGTCGGAGACATACATACGAGTATGTACGTGTATCTCGCGGCAAGTGCGAAACGACGACGAAAGTTTTTAAACAAATTAAAACGGAAGAAAAATCCTCAACCGAAATATGTATATAAAAAGGTTTTCAAACAATTTGCAGATTCAATGTTCTTGATCCACTAAAATCATTTTCACTTTATTTACAACGCGTAAACACTCTTATTGTATTGAATTTTTTCTCCTACAAAGTTCTGATTGCCTGGTAATTAAACGAATAAAAATAAAAAGTTTTTATTTTTGCTGTAAGCCAAAAAAAACTAACTACACTATAGATAAATTACTATGAGGTAAACGCAACATTGACATCTATACTAATATTATGAAGCTGAAGAGTTTGTTTGTTTGTTTGGTTGAACGCGCTAGTCTCAGGAACTACTGATCCGATTTGAAAAATTCTTTTTGCATTGGATAGCCCGTTAACTGAGGAAGGCTTATAGGCTATATATCATACCGGAAAAATGCACATTTCCCGTGGGATAAATTTATTTTTGCCTAGGGATGAACCCGAAGGGAAGCGAGGGTGAGTCGCTAGTTTGAAATATACAGACTACGTAAGATTTTAAAGCAGACGACTGATTGGCACTGATATCACATAGCTAAACAATTGGCTCTAGAAGTATAAAATTTTTGAAGTCATACTTCTTTTGGCACGTTTAGAAAAAATATAAGAGTAAATTTTTTATGATGCGCGCGCACATCGACAGCCAAAACTCGACATGATGAATATAGCTGCATTCCTTTTACAAACAGAGAGTTGTGACATACGGGTAAAATTTTTAGCTATTTTTGTTCTGTTACGCCAAAGAAGTATAATAAGTAGGTAGTGTACGTGCGTACATAAGTACACAAGCACGTTTTTCTATAAGAATTCTTCCTTATCTATAAGAAAAATGTGAGCGTTAAAAAGGATTTAAAAAAATCATCACTTAAAGTACTTTAAAAAGGGGTAAAAGTTTGAAACTTTAAATTAAATATTAAATAATTTAATAAAATAGAAAATGTAAGTTAAATTGACGATTCAAAAGTGCTTGTAATAATAGGTCTATTTGAATAAAGTTTCATTTCATTCAAACACATTGAAAAAGTATAATTTTTGAAGTAAAACTTATTTACGCACGCTTGACTTGGGAGGTAAGCTGGTGAACGCGTTACGAAAAAATGTACGTACGTTTGTTGTCATGGTAACTGTTGTACTGTCGGACAAATGATGTATAATATTATATTCTTTCCTTAAATGATATTCTATAAATATATGATTGTAATATGCCTAATATGTGTTATTTTTAATATCTCACCTATCCTAATTATTTCAAACATAAATTGAATTTCATAAAGAATACCTATAACCTACAGAAGTTTTACTTCTTGCGCACATTCATACAAGCACTATTTATTTATTTTTTAATTTTTAATTCCAGAACCCTAGCTCGTAACGATATTATAATATATTATTATGACAAAAAACACTAATTTTAAAAGTTAACTTGCTTAATTATACTAACTGTTTTTTACTATTTTTTATTTTAAATATAATCCTAATATTATAATAATTAAAGTGCTACATACAATTAATTCTCTTCTAATTAATTTGCATATATGATTTTTTTATTGTAGCAAAGTTATTCATTACCAGGCGTGCATAAACGTCAAACCGTAAGCATCTTAACATTAAATAAATGAAATGGCTTTTATGTCATATAGCATAAAGTTTAAAGTATGCAAGCTCTGTATAATAGCTCCCACAAACTGAAAACATAGCTACTAGGGAAACATAAAACAAGGGAAGCTCGGAAAATTTAAGCTATTGATTGAAATACAGGTGTAATTGAAAACGTTACTACAAATTGTAATGCACACAGTTGCGTTACGAAGTAGGTACGTACATTTTAACTTACAATAATTATGATAAGTTGTATTATGTTACAGAAAAAAGTAATTTTAATGGGACTAAATTTCCTATTTAATGCGTAATTTTTTAACAAAATAGCGAAAAATTCTTATTTATTAAGTTTATTTTTGGTCATCACTAAAAACCTGTGTATCGCACCTAGAGATTATCTTAATGTATTTTTAATACTCTATTCAGCAGGTATTGAATATTGATATTAATATTTTTAACGTGAAACGTGTCTAAAATCAAACCGAAACATATGTGTATCAGGTCAGAAAAGTGGACCGTAACAAATAGGTTGCATTAGGTTACTATAGTAACCATTGTTATTTTCCAAAAATTGGTATTAAAGAACATAAAAATTAAACGCGACTCCCTAAAATAAACGTTTGACGTTAAACCAACGGTGGTGTGCCCCGAGACAGTCTCATCCGAATTTTCTTTTGTCTAAAAGATAATAATTACTTTTACGCATTTTTGTGATCAGTTGTTATTTTATTTTTTCCAAAAGTTTTTCATAGAATGAATATTCACTCAGTTTTATCTTAAGAATTTATTCTTTGTCTTCTTTGCTCCTATGACTGCCTAGTAGCTAGGATATCATTTACAACATGTGTATCAAATTACGCCTTAACATCAGAATAGTAAACATCATTTGTCAAACTTATTATTGGGCTTTTGTTTTATTCGGTAACTATTTTTTTTAATTAGAGTCTACAACTCTAATGTAGAAGCCGGAAAATCTATAAATATATTCTTATAATATTAAATGAGCAATTCTTATGTATTTATATATAATTTTATTGCGTTGGTTCTAACGATTTGGATCAAATTCCGTATTTAAATAAGGTGTTTCTTTTTTAGTTTATCATATATAGGTTTATTTTCTGAAAAAATGCAATTTTATATCTTTTCTAATAAACAAAAACGCCGAACAAAGCTCGGTCGTTAAATATTAATATTAAATTATATTAAATTTTATACAGGTAAAAATATTGAATACCTGACAAATTGTGAAAAAATCGTCTATCAGTAATATAGTCATAATTAAGATAATACATAGCATAAACAACGGAAAATACAGACGAATTTAAAATGACATGTTATGCCTGCATATTATTTTTGTATCATTATAATAAAAAAAATATAAGTATAAGTTTTGACAATACTGAATTCTGAATTAAAATATTATGTAAATACTACATAACCTAATATTTTCGCATTGCATAATAAAAAATTAAAGAATGCGTATATGAATGTGTACACGGGCAAGAAGTAAAACTTCTGTAGGTTATCGGTACTCTTTATGAAATTCAATTTATGTTCTAAATAATTAGGATAGGTGAGATACTAAAAACAACGTATTTAAGCATAATACTTAATATTTATGGCATATCATTTAAGGAAAGAATATAATATTATATCATTTGTCAGACAAAAACAACGGTTACCATGGCAACAAACGTACGTACATTTCTTCGTAACGCGTTCAACAGTTTACCCCCCAAGTCAAGCGTGCGTAAAGAAGTTTTACATCAAAAACTGTTTCAAATAATTAGGTATAATATTATTTCTTATAAACTCAATGTATTTGTAAACGTAGTACGTAGGTACAAAAAGAATACAAACATGACGTAATGTGGGTTTCAGTCAAACACGAGGGTTTTCCTCGTACCGTTTGTTTACGTTTGTAGCGTACCTGTAAGAGGGTGGGGTTAGCAATTTATCATAACTCTTCCTACTTTATGCTATCCTGGTACTGTTTGTTTTTGTTGCGACAGGTGGTTTACCGATTGCTTCCAATACGCGGGTAGGTAACGCAACAAATCTTTTTTTATGAATAGTGCGTTACATATATTATTACAGTTGTAGAGATTACGTGTTTATTTTCTTCTTCTTAACCGACTTCAAAAAAGGAGGAGGTTCTCAATTCGGATGGTTTTTTTTAAGTTATTTTCGGGCACATAACTCCGTCATGCCAGTCAATACAAATCAAAGCACACCGACTTCAAAAATATCTGATTAGGTATCGATAGTAAATGAAAACTACCAATCAGTTATGTTTTATACTTTTTAGTTTTTTTTTGAACTCGGTTTTTATTTTTTAAATCTATACATATAATATAATTTTAACTCAGCAGAATCTGTACATTAAATATTTTTGAAAAATCTTATTGAAATAGATATTATTATCGATACGGAGGTCGTATCTATAGTTTTTAGATATTTCGTCTGTCTGTCTGTGACCGCATCACGAAAAAACTACTGGAGGGGTTTTGATGAAAATTGGTATGATGATAAATGGTTATCCGGGTCAACATATAGGATACTTTTTACTGCGGAAAAATATGTCATGACGAACCTGAGCGGACCGGGGGTGAGTCGCTAGTCACTAATAAAAATATACTTATTGGTTTAGTACAACAACATAAATGTAATATTTATTATATTTACAGAAGAAAACGATGATAAAAGTGTATATATGTACATTATACAGTCGAATTGAGAACCTCCTCCTCCAGAAGTCGGCTAAAATTGAAATAATAGTATAATAGCATAATTTTTTCTCAATATATACAAAATATTTATTAATATAATACACTACACAGTCAGCTATTAACAATTTATTAAACAATTGAAGTCTCTTTTTAGACCGATTTTATTTAATTAATTGATAACTTTTATATAATAGTTGAATAATCAGATAATAAAAAGAACAATATGTCACAAAACAATAAACAAAAATCTTTACGCGTCAGGTAAAAATTGTAGCTGTCTCTTTCATTTCCCATTGGTTGTTTGAGACAGATAGCTATATAACTCTTGTCAACTTATTCTTTCCTGGTAGCTGATGTTTTGGATTTAACCCGTTCAAGGTAAAAGTGCCAATGCTAAGTAAAGTTTTAAATAAAACTATCTTTTTGGATTATTTCGCGGATTTATTTTGATTTTTGGTTCCCGACGTTTCGAATGCTTTACAGCAATCATGGTTACGGGAGAGATTTAGGTTTTAGACGTCTCAAAGTCGTTATATACTAATAAAAAAATATCAAAATAAATTCGCGAAATAACCCGAAAAGTTAGTTTTATTTAATATGTCAAATATTCGCGTTAATCTAAGAAAGTACTAAGTAAGGTTGTTTTATCCTAGATTGGTACATGACAAAAGTTTGTTAATTTAATTTTTAGCGGAAGAGCCATGAAATTAGAATCAGCAGTGGTAGCCCAGTGGTAACGCGCTCACTTGGGAAACCGAGTGAAGCGGGTTCAAATCCCGGGTCTCGCACCTCTGATATTTTCATGTGCGAATCATTTTCTAACTTGATTACCACTTGCCTTACGGTGAAGGAAAACATCGTGAGGAAACCTGCATGTCTGAAAGAACCTAGCAAGTTTTCGAAAGACATGTGAAGTACGCACTTGGCCAGCGTGGTGGACTATGGCCTGATTCCCCTCGTCATGAAGGGAGGCCCGTGCCCAGCAGTGGGACGTTAAAAAGGGCTGAATACATACATACATACAAATGAGCTTTCAGAAAAAAATGTTGTTAATGGTTGTTTAATAGATTTTTTAAAATTTCTATTCTTTATGAAACACATTATATATTTATATTGTTATGTATATATATGTGTATTTATTGCTTTTAATTTGTCATTTTTAGTTGGTATTCCATGTATTTGAATAGCAACGGAACTCTTAGTATACAAGTTGTGTGAATGTCTGTTTCTTTGTACAGACTTTTTTCATTAAGTATTTATTGTATACATACAATTTTAAACAATAATTAATTATTCAAATACAATAAATATTTTAAATGTGAAAGTGTGAATGTGTGTTGTGTTGTTTCTTATTTACGCTTTTAATGATGTTTAAACATAGTTATTGATAAATGTACTGTATGAGTATCCTTACATGCAAAAACCTACAACATTCAATATTTATATTTTCTATTGCGCTTACAGTCCAAGAAAGTTGAAATTTGAACGTGGAGTTATAAGAAAAAAAAGGAGTTAGTATAAAAGAAAGGTATGAAAAAAACTAACCAGTTTAAAAAGATTCACCCCCATTTTTAGCTTTATAGAAAACTGTTTTACAATACACTTTTATACCTTACTATCGACTCTATCTTAGTACAATCATTATAGTTGTTAATCTTTAAAAAACAAAAATACTCAGTCAGAAAAAAAACTGGTTAAATTACTAATCCTACCAATATTTTGAATGCGAAAGCTTGTATGGATGTTTCTTTGTTCTCTTTCATACAAAATCTACTGAACAGATTTTGATGAAACTTTACAATATTATAGCATATAAATCAGGGCAGCACAAATTCTATAATTTATAAAGATATAGTAAGTATGTAACACATAATTACGCGGATGGATCCGCGGTAAAACGCAAGTAAATAGTAAATTATAAATTACATTAAAAAAATTAGTTACAAACTTATATATAAGTAACAAAAACGCTATAAAGATGAATTAATTAAATGTTAACCGAATTTTTTACATGTAAAATATTGGATGGAAAACCCAGCCAAAGATCCGTCTCGGTATGAAAACAACGTGTACCAGGAACACATGGGCTATGGGGAATGGAAAGCGCTTTTCCTATTTCCTCTTGCTCTGCGCAGTGTACATACGCGCAGGGGGTTGTTCCTGCAAGGCTATTCATCCCTCTCGTAACCACGCCCACATGATGAGTGAGTATTATTCATATAAACTGGACTTAATTATTTTCATCATTTTTTTATTTCCCAACTCATTTATTATTGCATACTTAATATTATAAATATTAAAAGTAACTCTGTCTGTTACTTTTTCACGTTTCACATTTTAAACCGCTGAACAGATTTCTATAAGATTTAACAAGAACATAGATTCATGAAGGAATTTGAAATGGATGGACGTATGATTCTTTTCATCCTCGTACCGTTAATACTAAGCGAAGCCGCAGGCAAAAAGTATTATTTTTGTCACCATAAAATATTGTAATATTTTGCTTTACAAATAATTTGCCACTATTGTTAAATTTTGCTTGTATTTTGTATTTTGGTAAATAATGGCTTATGACATCTAAAGGAAAAGATTACGAATAAAAGAGAATTAAATACTGTAAAAAGAAGAAGCCAGTCTTTATGAATATACTACATAAAATTTATTCACCTATGCACGATTATGAACTTCTGCGATCCTAGTAACAGCGGTCGTGGCGCGGGGAGATTTTTCCGCGAAAACTGAAATTTAAATCTTTTTCACAGGAATTTGTCATTGTCGGCTTAATTATATGACTACATTGTTCTACGGGGTTTGCGCGTCTTTATAGGCTTTTTTTTAGTTTATTTAATGCTAGTTACTTACCCTCGCTTCGCTCGGGTAGCTACGTTTTAAATATAAATAGATATGCGTACCTTTTGAAGATAGACTCATGCTTAATATTGCGAACTTTTCTGTAGGCCTTTTTAAGTTAAACCTTGTCAAACCTCATTCTTAGCCAGCGTTAGCCAGTAAATTTCTAAGGATAACCAGTTAATGTGTTTTCCCGTGGAAACAAATGATTTTCCTGTACTAAATGTCGACCCGAGTAACAAGTTATCACTACACAAAATTTAGTTAAAATCGGTTCAGTACTTTATCTAACAGACATACAGACAGAAAAAATTTTAATAAGCATTATTTTGGAGTATATATTCTGTACACAATACGTTACAGTAATTGTTTTTTAAAAGGTTTTAATGAACAGATTTCGCTAAGTTACTGTTTTATTATATGTATGGATTTATCTCGGGAAGAGTGATCTTTAATAAACTAAGATTATCATCTATACTTTGAGATGATTAATCTTATAGAAAAAAAGTTAATAAAGGAATTGAAGTTGTCTGTAGGAAGTAAATTATTTTATTTCATGTCACGTGCGTTTAGGCAGTCGTTTTGTCCAAACCAATTAATTGGTATAATTACTTAAAGAGCCCTTAGAGGTTATACATTCAATTGAATGTACTTATTTACACGTTCAGTGACCTTAGAGCAATTTAGGGTCAAGACGTCTACGTAAAATTTACGTAAATAATAAAATTGATTGATTTGATGTTGTACACAATTTAACAATTGTTGTTTCTTTGTTTTTTTTTACAAATAAATAATAAATACCTTTACAAGTATTGCTAGCCATAATCTTAAGAAGAACATTTTTTTAGCGCCTTATATAAAGCAGTAATAGTAAGTTATTTATTCATAACTAGCAGAAACCGCGGCTTCGCTCGCGCTAAAACTAATAAGGCAAAAAAAAATCTAATAAGGCAGATTTCATACAAACTTTCATCCCCTATTTTACCCCCTTATGTGAATTTTGAAAAATGCTAAAACATGTATTTACTTAATTGCATTGAATAGCATTAATACCAAGTTTGAAGTGATACTTATAATTTTTTGGATTGCATTATAATGTGTTTTACCGTGGGAATGAGATGATCTCCTGCGATAAACAATAGCCTATGTCACTCTCCAGCCCTCCAACTATCTCTACAAAAAATAACGCCGATCCGTCACTCTGTTTTGACGTGAAAGAAGGACAAACAAACAAACACACATTCACACATTCACATTTATAATATTAGTATGGATTGTACAGGTAGAACATTTGTTAAACATATTCGCTTTGTAAAACTTTGTTATTTATTATATATACTATTTATTGTAGTAAAGTTTTTATTTTAAAATTATGTTCATACATATGCTATTTATACGAGTACTTATCAAAAATAACCAACCATAAATCAATAGGGATCTTGTGATTAATACATTCATTCTTATGTGCAGTACCTAAGTTCATTTACTTTCCCTAAATACCCATTACTTTAGCTTAATTTCGGAAATTTAGTCTGAAATTTAATTAGTTATACCTTCTTGAAGATAATTTGAAACAACGAAAATGAACGCAATCCAATTCATTCAAATGGAAATTGTATCTTACAAAGCAAGTTAATGGACATTGTAATTAACTATTACATTTTATACAATACTATGAATTATAGTTATATGAAATATTAAATCGACAAACATAGGTATCATAAATAAAAAATGAAGTTTTTCATCAGACATTTTCTGTATAATTTCAATTTTTTTTTTAAATAGAGCCCATATAAAAAGGCACTTTATTTTTATTTATTTTATCATATTCTTATGTTACTACACAGTACATATATTTAAAAATTACAGTGCTTAAATCCTACGCTCTAGGTACACTTAGGTATCTTGCGACGAAGAAAGATATCGTGAGAAAACCTACATGTCTGAGAGAACCTAGCAAGTTTTCAAAAGACGTGTGAAATCTGCCAACCCGCATTTGGCCAGCGTGGTGGACTATAGCCTGACCCCTGCTCGTATTGAAGGAAAGCCCGTATCCAGCAGTGGGATGTAAAAAAAGGGCTGAATACATAATTTAAGAAATTATTATAAACACTATGATAAGTTTTATATCATACAAATCGTTATGAGATACACTAGTTCAGTTTTTCAATATTTTTACAACCTCCAAATACATTTTATAGTAACAGAGACGCATAGCTTCTATTATTATTGATTCACAAAACAATAGATAGTTTTACAGCAATTTTATTACGGAATGAACTTCACGGTCGTAAACTAATTTTAGATTTATGTAAGTACATATAAAATTCTGCGGTTAACCAAATACTCTATGTATAATCTATACTATTATTATAAAGCTGAAGAGTTTGTTGTTTGGTTGAACACGCTAATCTTAGGAACTACTAATCCGATTTGAAAAACTCTTTTTGCATTAGAAAGCCCGTTAACTGAGGAAGGCTATAGGCTATATATCATCCCGGAAAAATGTATGGTTCTTGTGGGATAGATTTGTTTTTGTCTAGGGACGAACCCGAAGCGAAGCGAGGTGAGTTGCTAGTAATAATATATATGTATATCATTGATGTGAGTTATTGTTGATATAAAATAGTATTTATTCTATTTAGACTCGATTGTAATTAATTATGTAATGTTTTTGTATTATTTTAACGTACAAATAAGGAAGATTATAAGTTTTTTGTTATTTGTAACGTGTCAAGATCACAATCTATTTCAGAATTACCTGACAGACAGACAAGACCTGTCTATAAAATTAAAAGAAGCGATATACTAAAAGCCTGAAATGAATGTAATGTATATAAAATTTAGGTTTTGATAAACCTTCTCCTCAATTCTCTTAAACATCTGGAAAATGTATGGTAGCGCCATAACCGTCTATGTGTGGGTGCACCTGAGTCTGTGGGGATGTCCGGGGTATCGGATATTGATCGGTTCGGAATAGCTCTTCCATGTTCATGATGTCCTAGTACTTTGCGATCGGCCGTCCATTATCGGTGATTGCCGATACTCTACCAATATCGGTCGGTCGGGTATTGCCGATTGATCGCGAACCATTTCACTTTCAATACACGAGTGAAAGTCAACGAGACGTTCGTTTACGATGTACTACAAATATTTTATTAAAATAAATATTTAAATAAAAATAAATAAATATTTTATCGTAAACTCGAATTTGAAGTACGAAATAATGTACGTACGTTTGTTGCCATGGTAACCGTTGTTATTGTCTGACAAATGATATATAATATTATTTTCTTTCCTTAAATGATATTCTATAAATATATGATTGTAATATGCTTATTATGCGTTATTTTTAGTATCTAACCTATCCTAATTATTTAGAACATAAATTGAATTTCATAAAGAGTACCGATAACCTACAGAAGTTTTACTTCTTGCGCGTGTACACGTTCATACACGCACTCTTTATATTTTTTTTCTATTCAGCTCTTTTTAAAGTCCCACTGCTGGGTATTGGCCGCTTCTCAATTGTCACTTCTATTATTCAATCTATTGTTTAATTCATATTAATTGTTAGTAGGTATTAAAAGTTCTACTTTTTTATGGATATGTTTGTTTTACTGTTTCACTCTAAAATAGTTGTGCGGATTTGGATGAAAGTAGGTTATACTTAGTCTTATGGATGCATTTGAGCGAAGCGAGAGAAAGTCGCTAGTTATTAATCCGTATTAATATGTACCTATAAATATTATAAATAAGTTTGTGAGTATGGATGTTTGTTACTCCTTCACGCCAGAACGGATGAACGGATCGGGATGAAATTTGGCACAGAGATCGATTTTAGTCTGGAATAACATATATGTCACATACGTTATCCCGGAAAAATGTACGGTTCCCGTGGGATAGGTTTGTTTTTGTTTTCTTAGAGGCGAAACGAACGAAGTGAGGGTGTACCGAGTACTTTTAAAAAATAGAACCAATAAAGTTTTGCTAACTTATTTTAAGTTATATATTTTATTTTACAGATTTTCAAAAGGTAAGCATTAAAGTCATCTAATATTTACACAAAAATAACTTTAGTAATGTTAAAAAGCATGTAACGTAATAAAAAGCTACGAAACTAACTTATTTTTAAATAATGTCGCAGGTTTCTAATTTCTATACGCATTTCTGAAGTCTTTACGTAATAATGAACGAGCTCAAGTAGCATAGAAATTTATTTCGAGAAACAATAGCTAATCAAAGTTGTATAAATAATAAATTGTATATTATGTTCTAAAAACAATTATTTCTTTATCGAAGCCTTAAAAACTTAACTTTTTTTGTTATAATTTTTCAATAAAATTAGAATTAACAAAGGTTTCTACATTTATAGGAAAAACTAGCAAAACCCGCGGCTTCGCTCGCGCTAAAACTACAACAAAAAAACATTAAAAGGTAGGTTTCATACAAAGGTTGTACGGATGTCTGGATGTGTGGATGTTCGTTACTTTTTCACGCAAAAACTACTGAATAGGTTTTAATGAAACTTTACAGGAAAAAATGTATGGTTGCCGTGGGATAGATTTGAGTTTGTTTTTCACGAGGCGAACCCGAGCGAAGCGAGGGTGAGCCGCTAGTAGTAATTAAAAAAGTTACTTCTGAAGTATGCTTTATATATAGATACATACTTAGACAGTTGGCAATACATGACAATATACGTCAAGAACAGTTATTTGTAATTTGTAAATTGCCGTGTATGAGGTAGGAACAAAACTTTTTCCAGAAAGGAATAGCAATTATTAGAAAAGATACGAAATTTCGAATATTTGAATGTATGGTTGTATGCATAAAATCAACAAAACACTTAAAATAGGTGGATCCGCGATTCCGCGCTACCAATGCAATATAACTTTAGCGTTTAATCACTACATATCTATACATATAATAAAACAGTAACTTCTCGCAAATAGTACTGAACCGATTTTAACAAAATTTTGTGTAGTGATAACTCAATACTCGGGTTAACATTTAGGATACCTTTTAATACAGGAAAACATTTCAATCCCACGTAGAGTCGTCCTTAGAAATTTACATATCTAACGATGGCTAAACCTTAAGAGATACATCAAAACAATGTAGGTACTAGAAAATTATAGGTCTTAATAAGGCCTACAGAAAAATCTGCAATAGCATAAGTCTATTTAAAACGTAAATGGGACAGTAAGTCACTAGCTATAAAAGTGTCCCGCCTCGTCTGCCTGTCTGTGTGTCTGAACGCTATAAACTCAAAAACTACCGAACGGATTTTTATACGGTTTTCACTAATAGATGGAGAATGGTAATATCGCGGAAATTGCTTTATTTTATGTAGATTGATTCACTGTTGAATGGACTAAAGAATAACATAAGTGTAGGTTATCCTCTATACATTCCTACGATATTAAAAAAATGTCAATAAAAAAAAAAGGATTTAAATAAAATAAAAAAAATTAAAGTAAATCTATAAAATAATTTCGTTTTACATTTAAATAGTAATTCATTTGTCAATATGTCTATACATTTTTCTTTTTGTTTTTCATTTTTCGATATCTTCATTGTTTTAGTGATACCTTTATTTGTTATATGAAATTGCATATATGTATATATGTACATTTCTTTTTTAAATGTTTGATATAAAATGTACACTTTAATTTTATATAATAAATTTTTCAATTTTTTTACTGAATACATAACATGGTAAAAATTTTATTTATTTAGGAAAGAAAAAAGAATGGTTGCGTTAAGGGGAACTCCAATACAAATTCTCAACGATTACGTCAGCTTCAAGCCTCCACAAATACCAGGTTCGCAGGAGTATGTAGCAGGTTGCATTCCAAAGCCTGCTCCCCTATCCATAGCGGATGTTAGGTCAATGACCTGCGTGCGAGAGAGATGGAAACGGGATGAATATAACTATCTTACTACTTACAAAGTAACTTTCAAATATAGACCTAATTTTCGTAAAAATAAAGTTGGAATTTAAATAACTTGATATAACCGGACGTCATTTTTTTAAGCACAGCTGATTTAGACAGCAGCTGATTATTTACGTAGTTTGCCAACTAAATGTTATTATGTATTCTATTAACTTTATAATAAGAGTCATTATTGTGTGTATGTTTTTTTTCGGTTTTAACAGAAAATAGGGAAGAGCGTGAGAAATTCGGGAAGAAACTTCTTCGATAGTACCAGGAGCTCATGGGTTAAATAGAGTATAAGTTCCCACATCTTTAAGTTTCTCATGCCTTATGAAACTTGATTTGTATTCATTGAAATTGCTTTTGTCGGTATGGAATTTTCAATGCTATATGAAAAATGAATACATAATATAAGTTGATACTATTGACACTATTAATTAAGGTTTTTTTTTTAAATTAACACTCATCAGAAATCATAATTACTTCTTAAAAGTTATCGATCAAGACTATTGTTTACTTATTATTTTATGTGTGCATATATGATTTTTTTTTTCTAAGAACTTCTAAGATGATAATAAATAGTAAGAGAAGAACTAAGAGTAGAAAAAAAGAAGTAAAATTATTTTAATACATATTATATATTATACGTACATTAATTAATTATATATAAAACTTAAAATTATTCTTATTGAACTTTCAATTTAGAGATGTAATTAATTAATATAATTATTGGTATAAAAAATATCAAATAGTTCTTGAATGAAAGAGAATGAATCCAACCCCATCCCTAATCAATCCCTATTGGGAAGCTATCGGAAATCATCGATAATGGAAGAAGTATCGGAAAGTACTAGGCTCACATAGATCAGAGAGAGTTCTATCGAACGAATCAATAAACGATATCCCATGCATATCTATCAATATATGCTCTCAATCTGTACGAAAACTCCAATAGCTCTTATGTTAAGCTGGATAAAGGTTATATTGATATATGGAATATTGCTTATGTTGCTGGTTGTAGAGGGACGGCAGGTGTGCATTCCAACAGGTGTTAGGGTGTTAGAATGTGCGTGTACTTTTATGTGAAAGAATGTAAAAAGTGATAAAATGTCGTCTAAGTATGTTCATGAAATATTTGGCCTTATAACATGTTTTAAAGTAGGCATTAATTAGTCTTAATTACTTTTATAACTAAACGAAAAGAAAAATACATAATCCGCATTACCTATTTACGAATTTTAGTCAATACCTTAGTGTTTCGTGACCATGTTTGCAATAAAGCATTCGAAATGTCGGGAAACAAAATATAAAATACTAACGACTTACCCTCGCTTCGCTTGGGTTCGTCCCTAGGTTTATTCCCCACACAAACTTTCATCCCCATTTTCACCCCCTTAAGGGATGATTTCCGGGATAAAAACTATCCTTCCTTCCCAGGGTCTCAAACTATCTTCTTACCAATCTAAATTGGTCCAGTAATTTCGGAGTTTATTCGGTACAAACGAATAAACAAAGATCTTTCCTCTTTTAATATTAAGTATAAAAAAAGCATCAAAATCCGAAAACATAGTTTCATTTGCAATCACACAGAATGGCGGTTACAGCCTAGAAAATAGTAAATCACCTGAACTAGGTGATAGGGTCGCTATACTGAAAATGTATTACTTCTATACAGGTCAGTGTAACAAGCTGGGATCAGTACTAATTTGTGTAATGGATTGCGGCTGACCTTCCCACTTCCTAGTCTTGGACTACGTATTCCATGAATTTTAGACATAAAATACCCAATTTATAAATTTTCAGTCATTCTTTGATAAGGAGTTTAATTTTAATATAAAAATTGCTAACTTTATCATTTACATTTTTTTTAGATATACTATAAATTTTAGATATAGGTACTGTAAATATATCTAAAATAAAAAAAATTGTAAATGCGTACAGAAATATCGTTTTAGATAAAAAAAAATCTACGTAATTCTGTTTTTTTTTCGACATATCGTATATCTTTCTTCTCCAGAATGTAAGCTAATCATAATCCCACTAAGATTCGCAATATCTCTACAGGGTTTTTAAGCAAAGTTTTCCTAAGAAAATATTCTAATATAATAAGAGTATCTCCATAGCTTTATCCCGTGTCATACGAAGGATAAAATATCCTGAATCTATTTTTTAGTCTGCAGAATTAAAATTATTTCTGTACCTACGACCATATTATTATAACAATATATTATTGTGATATCATATTTTCCTATATATTATTAGTCTTTATTTAATTAAGCATAATAATAGAGCTCGAGTACTTTTCGAGAAATATTAAATAAATATATTAATCGCCATAAAGTTGCCAATTTCATAAAAGTGGAAGTTTATATTGTGTCATATTTATTTTAGTCATTTTTCAGAAAACTCTATCTCTATCTCAAACTGAAAATAATTATCATATCTTGAAATTACGTAAGGAAAAACTAAGGATATGGTTGCCCTACTAACGTTGTTAGGGTCCACCACCTAATCAAAGCAATTTCCCTTTGAGATTGATGAATGACACACTTATATCATTTATTACATCGTAAAATAATTATGTTCTTTTTGGAACGCTGAGATGAGGACACCATTCTGTATCTACAAAATAGATAAGAAAATAGCCTCATAATGAATGATATTGCTAATGAATTGTTTTTTTTTTCTATTTACTCAGAATTCTATTTAGGTTAATATAGATAATTGCATTTAAGTTAAGACATTTGATTTAAGAAATTATGTTGATCAATCAGCAATCAGCATTGTTTTATAAGCATAGTTTAATAGTTTAAAGTCACGCGATTTATCTCTAGGGGGGAATAACTTATAAGTATAATGGAAGTAAGGTTTGTCGTGATTTTGAATTGAGACGAAAAGTAAAAAGTCAACTTCTACGCATTGTCAACCTTATTTTAGATGAATTTTAGCATTGGTTCAAAGATTGTTAAATAACTAGCATGCACCCGTGACTCCGTTCGCGTAATTATTTATCTTAGGGCGGTCCCTCAGAGAGCATGCGCCTGTAATGTAACAGTTCAGATTTGAGCATTACGTAAGTGAGTGAGAAGAACTGAGCATTACATTAAAGTGCGCAACCTGTAATAATACAATTTGTAACATTACATCAGTGAGGAAGAAGAATCGAGCATTACAATGCACATCATGTACCTAATGTAATACAATTTGTAACATCGTGATACAATGTGTAACGCATCTATACTTGTTTGATTGTTTGTTCGTTTCTTTTGTTTTTTTTTATGTAAATAACATTAGCGAGTATTGATATATTACCGCGCTCAATGTGACCGCTTCGCCCCACATTGTAAAAACAACTGACTTGACTGCAGGCAAATACTCAAAATCGAATATAAATTGTTACGCTACAGGCGAATGCTCGTCAGTCAGATAGGCAGTACTGTATCGTAATGCTCAACATCGAATTTAGATTGTTACATTACATGTGAATGCTCGTCAGTCAATGAGGCAATGCTGTAACGTAATGCGTAACATCGAATATTTAATTGTTACATTAAAGGCGAATGCTCCCGGTGACGGACCGCCTTTAGTCGTTCTCTAAGTAAAATAAACTCTCTCTCTCTCTCTCTCTCTCTCTCTCTCTCTCTCTCTCTCTCTCTCTCAAAATCATCTAATTTTAGTAAAAATTCATTCGTTCACGTATCTATACTAATATTATAAAGGTAAAGAGTTGTTTGTTTGAACGCGCTAATCTCAGAAATTACTAATCTGACTTGAAAAATTCTTTTTGCATTAGATAGCCTGTTTATTGAAGAAAGCTATATATCATCATGCCCAAGGTAGCGGAGCAGTGATCAGAAATGTCAATAAATCGGGCAGACTTCCATACATATTGTAAAGCTGATATTTATAATCAAACAAACTTATTGCGGGCGAAACCGCGGGGAACAGCTAATTTATTAATATTCTAAATATATTACATTTTTCTAAATCGTGAATTCAGGAAATGCATATTAGATAAGAGTGCTGCGTTGGATTTAAATATGTAACTTATACTAGCCTTCATATTGTGCAATATTTGAAGGCAATGCCTTCTTACAATTGTTACACTTTAATAATAAAGTGAAAGTGTGTTTGTTTGTACTTGTTTCACATCGAAAACGAGAGATGGATTGGCGTGATTTTTGTGTAGAAATAGTTGGAGGGCTGGAGAGTGACATAGGCTACTTTTTATCGCGGGAGATTATCTCATTCCCACGGTAAAACACGTTATAATACATCCCACAACAACTAAAATAATATCAATATATGTAAATTGTTACACCTACCACGCTGTATACAATGTAGCACTAAACAAGAATGTTTATTCATAGAAAGTTTTATGACATACTGTTGTTTAGTAGTAAATTTAAATATAAAACTAGTAGTTATTTTAACCGCAAAAATGTTAGTGTTGGCAACAATCTATAGCACAAAGGTTTATTAAGATTGTATATACATAGTTTGTGTATACTATATTGAAATTATTTAATCAACAATAAAGTATTGGACACCCGTTTTTTTTAACGTTGGAAAATGCATTTAGGCATACCACCTGCATACATACGGGTGGTTATGTGGGACTTACCAGCAAAGCTAATACTACCCACTAAAATTGGGTCTCTTGCCAATCTTAATAGGGTGTCGCGGGATAGCTAACGCACTCAACCATGACACCCTGACGGTAGGCTTGTCGAATCAGACCACATCAACCATGGGGTTGCCACTCTATTATCAGAAAAGTACCAGGAGCTACCCACATGGTAAACCACTGCGTTTCTTGCGTTTCTTGGCTGCCCGCCCGGCTGTATTCCCCACCACGGCAAGGTGAATGCACGTTGAGGGGGGGATCAGATTACCGAAAAAGCAACGTTACGTGATGCAAAATTCAAGATTATAAGCATAATAATACTAATTTTCACTAGATTATGTCTGCGGATACGCTCGCGTTATATGTAGGTACGTCGATAAAAGTAGTCTGTGTTTTATGCTCATCCCGAATTTCACTTACACCCGGTGAACCGTCATTGCGTGAAGAAGCCACAAGTACAGTCTTTCACAAACTTCCAAACTCATAAATAAATAAATAATATACATATAAAGATACTCATTATCTTTACCTTCATGCTTTCTAGCAAATAAAAAATGCGAACCATATACAGACACTTAAGTAGAGACATATAGAGATGTATATTTATACACATCAAAACTTACTAAAGATATAACAACTGTTACTTAAAAGTTTATTCGTATACGTTTTAATATAATAAAACCAACTAGTATTGTCGAGTATAATATATTTGTTACATTTTTTAATACTATACGTATTTTATCTCATCAGATTTCGAAAGAGATAAATTGTCCAGCATTCAGTACTTATTGTGTATAAAATAGGTCCACTTTTAGAATAAACTTACATATTACACCAAAGTAATATGTAAGTTCGCCAAGATACACAAAAGTATCTTGGCGAGTAAGTTTCAAAATAGTATTTATCTTTAAATGTTCAAAATTCTTCTTCACAGCGTCCACTTGCGCTTTAGCCTGAAATGGAAAAAATGTTTAGATTTCTTTTTTGTATTATTAATGTATACTACTACTAATAATAATATTTGTACCAATATATAAAGTTAGAGAGTTTGTTTGTGTGTAGGTACGCTGTAACCTCTTGAATTAACAGTCTTCATAATACTATCTGAGATTTACGCGAATATTTGACGTTTTAAATAAAACTATCTTTTCGGATTTTTCGCGAGTTGTTCTCTCCCGTGACCACGATTACTGTAAAACGTCGGGTACCAAAAATAAAAATAAATTTGCGAAAAAATCGGAAAAGATGATTAAATATTTATTTAAAATTATCAGTCTTATATCATAGACTGAGCCCCGGGTAACGCTGTATTTAATATAGGTATTTAATACCTCATTTTGTTTTAAGGGACTTAGTATTGTCAGGTAAATTACATAGGTACATAATATTATACCGATTGCATTTCAAACTTCGATCAATGTAGACAATTCTGAATATCTATCTATACTTATACAGATAATAAAATTGTAACTGAGTCGTATCTCTACATTAAATATTTTTTTAGAAAATCTTATTGAAATAGTCGTTATTAGCGATACGGAGGCCGACTCTATAGTTTTTAGAATTTTTGTCTGTCTAGGAACGCACCACGAGAAAACCAATGGACAGATTTTGATGAAATTTAGTATGATGATAGCTGGTTATTCGGGTAGCGTATAGGATACTTTTTACTGTGGGAAAATATATCATCTCTGAGAAATCTATACTAAACGTTAAAACATATCTAAGGACGAACCCGAGCGCAGCGAGGGTAAGACGCTACTTTTGATATAAAAATAAATATAATAATACTTAACGATATTGTTTTGTTATTTACTTTTATTTACGTTGATGAATATGGCGATATATCACAAGTTTTTGATTTGGCAAGTGCCAGTTATCTGGTCAAAGAAGATTTCTCGAATGTTGAAATGTAAACTTTCTAACTAAAATGAGTAAAATGTAATATATTTTAAATAAATTCTAACAAGATTAGTTATTAATTCTCTTTAGAAATTATACAAATGCTTCTCACTCCAAAGTTTTAGGTATGGGAAGGACGTTGACACTGTTACTTAAAGGTGTCGAATTTGGGGTCACATAAGTTGAACAACACTTAAACTGTCACTTTGTGAAATGGTTTCTGGATCGTTTGAAATGACTTTGTTTATCGGAACATTTTTGTTAGGGCTGCTTCTATGTGTTTGTTTAACTTCTCTAGAAACATCAAACGTAATGGCAGAAGTTGTCACTTTGTACTTAGGTAGTGAGTTACTTTCCGGAGGTAACCAGTTCGTTTCCAATTAATTGAATGTTTTGTATTTATCACACAATTTTACAATCGTTCTATTATATACAATTATTATAATATTAAGGTAAACCGCAGTATAATTCTATAGCAAAATAGCTCATAGTAGGAATCAGTTTTCTTTGCCATACTAATAATGTAAAGCTATAAAAAAAATATAAATTCAATAAGTTTGATTTCACGATAAACGCCTATAGACAGATCTAGAGAATAAACATTTCCTTCATACTTATAATTAATTAGTAATGGCACAGATCATATAATATAGTACTATACTAGGTAATAGTTAATTTCTCTACATGTTTATGTAACGCAAAATGAACGTAGAATTAATGATGAAAGACAAAAACAAGATGATCGTTTCCCAGATGCTACACGAATCACTATGCTACCGATTATGTTATTATATGATTTTTAAAAATAAATTAGTAAAATATCTATACTAATATTATAAAGAGGAAAAATGTGTGAGTTTGTGAGGTTGTACTACTGAACCGATTTAGATGAAATTTAGTAAAAAGATTGTTTGAGACCCTGGGAAGGACATAGGATACTTTTTATCCCGGAAATCATTCCTTTTGGGGGTGAAAATGGGGATGAAAGTTTGTATGGGGACGAACCTGAGCGAAGCGAGGGTAAGTCGTTAGTTTTATAATATACAGTCTTTGTCTTACGGAGTAGAGACGAACTCTATGTTTGAACTTCAGGGCCAGGGTTTGTGAAGCAGTGAATTTACCACAGTCAATATGATAACAATCAGGATAAAGCCTTATGTGTCCGAACTAAGCAGGAACAAAAGCTGCAACCCTATATGAGTTAAAAATTAAAATAGAATTTTATCAGTAGACCGTTAAACATTTTTAAAGCAAATCAAGGTAATGGATTCCTTCTTAGAACCTTTTATGATAATTACTAATAGCTTCGTAAGTACCTGCTTACTCTTAAGATAAAATATAGGCACTTCAATTAGTCTAAATTTAAATATAACGGAAGTTGGGAAATTTACATGAGGAAACGGAAATAGGTAATGCTTTTTATTACAGCTGACAAATGATGTTTTTAGAAAACAAAATATAGCACACTAAGAATAACTGTATCGCCTTCATGATATTTCAAGATGAAAAGTTTAATTAATTACATACATGTATATAAGTAATAAAAAAAATTAAAACATTTTTTAAGGATTTTCTAACTTTGCCTCATGCAGGAATCGATCCATAGACTATTGTTGAACGAAAAATTATGTGAGATTGCATTAAACAACTTTTAATTTAATAAAAGATATAAGAGACACAAGAAAAAATACATAAGTGTGTATATTTGGGAAATATACAACTCTTGAGATAGTATTAAAAGGAAAATTTCTTAATAACCGTTAATTCATTTAGGAATGCAATGGCACGTTTGTGTACATGAGATAAAACATATATTTACATTCTGCAAAATGAACGAAGTCATTATGTCGAAACACGGAGAATATTGACAAGAAAATAAAATGCATTAGAATATAATGGAAATGGCGTCAATTCTAATACCCATTTTACTATGAACAATAATCAATATATTATATATACCTTGTATAATAAAATAAATTCCCCCGCTACCCCGTTTGTGTGTATTCGGGCTAATCTCAAAAACTTATTTCTATTTACTAATAGAAAGATGGGTTATTTAAGGAAGCTATAGACAATAGAAATCTACTATAGACAGAGAAATCATTTCTTTAGGGGGTAAAAATGGGGATGAAAATTTGTATGGGGAATCAACCTAGGGACGATCCCGAGCGAAGCGAGGGTGAGTCGCTAGTAAGTAATAAATTAAAAAAAAAACATTGAACCTACAAAACTAAAGATATGTATAGATGATATGTAAAGAGAAGAGTATTTCTATTTAACTCTTTCATATCACGAAAAGGACTGCAATTAAGTTTATCATCGACTAATTTCTAGAATATTTGCCCTCTCTACAGTACTATAACTTCTATGTTGGAAGTCCATTTGCACTGAGTGTAACGACAAGTCTTTGCCCTTTTGGATAGCTACTGACTTTTATGAACATTAAATATTCACGGGGAAACTATTAATGTTTTTATAACACTTCGTTAAACTTTTAATGATAAGGAAATATCTATAATTATTTTTATTTACGGTAGGTACTGTCACCACACGTCATTTGCTATGTATGAAGTATGTACCTACATAGGTATATACCTAAAATAGGACATTCAGACAGTAGTAGAGTAAAGTGTGTTTGGGTGCGAGTGTTTGTATCCCCATGTTTTTATATTATTTATGGCTATGTAATACCACCGAAAAATTGTAAATCTACTTATATAAAATTTTATAGAATACGTAGATACACATGAATGTAAAAGCTTTTGCAGGACATAGCCTTAAACATGTATAAGTACATCCAAAAATTATTATTTTATTTTTTTAAATACATATGTGGTTTTATATATAACTATAAATATATCTATTTTAAGTATCACGAAAATCCCAAAAATCTTAAGGTTTCCTAAGCCCAAGGTGAATTTTCCTTTTGATGTTTATGAATGAGATCTGAAAAGGATAAGGAAACGGGAAGCACAATAAGTTTAATAAACGCGGGCAAAACTAACATTCAAACTAACTTTTGTATTAGATAGTTGCTAAAATAAAGTCATTAAACCGACTTCCAGACACTAAAAAGTAAAAAATAACAGAACGGGGGTTTTCATTTACTATAGATAGGTACCTAATCAGATATTTTCAAAGTCGGTGCCTACTAACTTTACATGAGCAATAGAACATAGAACAAAATATTATGACTTCTATGTATAAATTTCAAAGGAAGACATCCACTTCATTTTAATTAAACTACCAAGTTACGAGCAATTAGAACATTAGAGGTGTTTAACCTCTGCTTTTCAATTACACATTCACGACATTAATGAATGGATAGATATCTAAGAGACAATGAAAATTGATCAAATAAATCAGATAGATACGACACAAACAAGGTTTGTATTGATTATGAAGTGTTTACTGTCACATTTTAAATTACCGCATTAAAAATACAGAAAACATAAAAATAGATCCACTTGTTACTCAGATCTCCCATCCAAATATAACAGTCACACTTGTATACGATCGAGGAGGATGGCGAGTCACTCTACGTAAGCTGGTTGAGTAGAATTAAGACTATAGTGTATTCAGCCCTTTTTAACGTCCCACTGCTGAGCACGGGCTTCCCTTCAATACGAGGGGGATCAGGCCATAGTCCACCACGCTGGCCAAGTGCGGGTTGGCGGACTTCACATGTCTTTCGAAAACTTGTTAGGTTCAACTTCTCAGGCATGCAGGTTTCCTCACGATGTTTTCCTTCACCGTAAGGCAAGTGGTAATCGTGTTAGAAATGATTCGCACATGAAAACATCAGAGATGCGAGACCCGGGATTTGAATCCGCTTCACTCGGTTATCTAAGCGAGCGTGTTACTATACCTATAACTATAGTATTTATTTAAAAATAAAGCCTGATAAAAAGAAATAGCAAATTAAAATATTTCTGGTTCATTACGAATTAGCGAGCTGGTTTCTTCTTTAATATTTTTTTTTATAGTCTTCTAAATATAATCTAAGTTTCATTACTGGCGAAAAAAAAAATGTTGCCAAAAAGTTGCATACCCTTTTACTACCTAAAAAGTGCCTAACGTTCATTATGTACTAGACTGTAGACTGTAAGCGAAAAATATGAACACGTTAACTTTTTATAAAGCTATCTTGGAAAATTTTTTGATCGAGCGTGCATGAAGAGAATTTATACAGCGCGAGGTGTGTACGACACGATTGTGCTCACTTTAGATACTAGTATAGTATTTATATGACACGTGCTTTAGATTAGTAATAAAACAGTAGGTATATTAGATTTTTTTTACTAGCTATAGTTTAAATACATTTTTAAAATATTTTTTAGGAAAAATCATATTGTGAACAGTTTTAGGTTATCTAGTTCATAGTTGTTATTTATGATCTAACCGTACTAGTTTTGGGCAATCGCGATAGAATCTTACTAATTTAATAACACAATAAGATAAAATAATTAAAATTATAAAAAGTAGGTCATTAAAATTAAACAAAGGCACATTAAATCACATCCCCTGTCATCATTTCGTGACGATATGTTTGGCTCAGTTTGTAGTGACTCTATTTGCTGTGCCAGCGGTGTCGGATTCAAGTCCCGCTGGGGGCATTCATTTGTGTGATAAGCACGAATGTTTGTACTCCAGTGATGAGTGTTTATATTTATAATATTTACGTATTAAAGTTTTGTATTTGTAATATAAATATTTATAATACTTACGTATTAAATTTAAAGTTATGAATTATGAAGCTAGTATAGTATTATATGATCTGTGTATGAAGTGTATCAACTATCTGGTATCCATAACACAAGCCTCGTAGCTTACCATGGAACTAGATGCTGTGTGTTAAAAAGATCTATGTATGATTGAAATAATAGACTCAATAAAACAATATGGTAAGAAATAATTCGAAAATCGATTATTATATAAAAATCTGGTTAAAAAAATTAAATTACGACAATATATAAGTACATTGTATTATGCAGCCAGAGACATACATTCACGTAGCAAGACTCGTAACTAGTATAAAACATGTATGTATGTCTCCGTATAATACTATATACATACGTTCGTCAATTTGTTCTATCTTTTTAGTTAATTTATTACGCAGTTGATTTTTTTTTAATTTTGGTCAGTAAGACATTTTTAGTTTTATTTACATACATAAGTTGTTTATATTTTTGAAATCTGTACAAACGTTTTTACCCAAAGTAGTAGATACATAACCCTTGTTTAAGTTTGTGCGCAGTTGGATAAAAATTAAATTATCAAATCGTTATACTAAAATATCCTTAGGTTGTTGAATATGTAATTTACTTCGATTATATCGGTTCATCAAGCACGATCGGTCACTACTGCATTTACATGCTAGGTATATGATATATGTAAGGTAGGTATAGATAGTCGCATGTCTGGAAAATTTTCAAACGACTGACCGTATAAAAGGGTCTACACTTTTATAGGGTTGAAGAACTGTTAATAATGTTTTAGGTTCGATAAAATTGGTACTTCTAGATGTGAACGATAATGAATATTTAGTTAGAAATGACAATAATATTAATTCGACGAATAGCCACATAATTTATTTATACAATTTAATAGCAGTCAACGGATATTAAAAGCGATCTCGAAAATGTTTTATTATTTGTAAATGTAGTAATGACGAGCCATTTGCAAATGTGGAAATGTCATTTAGGTAAGGCTGTAGGTAATAAAGAAGTTAATTTAATATAATTAAATTTTAAACTAAAGAATTTGACTAAAGAATTAATAGACGGAGACCGGCAAAATAAATGTCAAATTCAAAAATAGTAGCGTGATTAGCTGTTTATGCTACTATGTATTCTTGGTTTTGCCGTAAAGTTTACTATAAAGGATAAGCGAAATTTTATATATGTATTATACAATATACAATTTCTGTGGAATAAAATATGAATAACAAAATATTACTATATTCTTTTGTATTTTTAAGCATTAGTTTTTTTCCCCTTGAAAGGGAGATAGTATACCTAATATCAGTATTTTTTTTGTATACTAAGTATTTAAAAACATTGTTGCTTCGCTTCATCTATGAGACTCTGTCTATATTATTCCTTAGTCTTAGTCTATCGTACAAAAAAACATTAAAAAATAATAGAAATTTAATTTACACATATAATAAAATTGTAAGTGATCGCTGCCTGTACATAGAAGATATTTAAAAAAAACTATTATTGGGAATTTTAATAACGCAATAGTACCCAAAACAATGATTTTTAGTTTTTTTGTCTGTTTGTGCGTTTGTGCGCGCTAATCTTAGAAACGGCTTAACCGATTTGGGTGAGGTTTTCACTAATGTATTGTAGTAAGCTTCACTTAACATTTAGTGTTTCTTTTATTTGAATCGGTTCCTAAATAAAAAAGTTATGTCAATTTAAAGAATCATTGTGGGGCGAAACCGAGCGAAGCGAGGGTGAGCCGCTAGTATTACATAAGAACGATAAAGACATTTTTGAGATTTCTACCAATTTACCTAAGTACTTTCGTCTTCAGCTTCATAACGGAACGAGTTCATTCGTCATTTCCTAACAATAACAACCGCTTCTTATTTTGGGCTCACATACTTTATAGATACCGTTCGTTAAATACGAATTGAAAATAGTTAATATGTAACTAAAAAAATATCCCTTCTGTGCGTAAAAGCTCCTGTGTCTCTTTGTTCAAGGTCACTTTTATCCCGGAAAAATGTACGGTTCCCGTGGGATATATTTGTTTTTATTTGTGGGTGAGTCGCTAGTTTAAGATAATTGAAATAATTACTATATTTTCGATATACGAATAATTATAAAAAAAAAAAAGTTTTTTAACCATTACCTGTCAATCGCTTCTTGGCAATATTTTGTTTTTAAATGATTGCTTTAGATTTTTGCCAGAGTAGACACCTTATGTAGGTAGTGAACGTGCATTATAAATATTAATATGTACATGAAAAAATAAGAAATTCTCATAAACCATTCTAAATATTGACAGATTCTCCCAGGATTCAATTCATTTCAGATTGTTTTTGATAGAAAAATCTACTTTTGTAAAGCTCAAAAAACTATTAGGTTGGTAATGTCGTGCCATGGTAGTCGTCGATCTACACTTTCTTTAATAAGAAATGTATTATATTACTTGCTACCGATGGAATTCTAGCATACGATTATACCTATGTACAGTACTAGACAAAAACATTTATTCCACGGGAACTGTACATTTTTCCGGGATAAAAATTAACCTGTGTTATTGCAGACTATATACTATATCTATCTCTGTGCCAAATTTCACCCAGATCCGTTCCACTGTTCTGGCGTGAAAGAGTAACAAACATCCATCCATCCTCACGATCTTTTATACATTTTTAATATTAGTATGGAGATATCTCCCAAATTTCAACCTTTAAAAAAAAAGAAAAACGAAATTGTCATTTCTTTTATATGCATAATATGTACGTTTCCATTAAAAAATATTTAAGGTACAATTTTATGTAATAGATCTATATAGATGTTATGTACCTACATTGTAGACTTACCTTGACAAAACGTGATAAATGTGATGTTATTATTCGATTATTTCAAAGATACCTAATGCAAATCTTAAGTAAATTTCCTTATAGGTAACTAACGTTTCCATGTAAGTAATTTTTATTAAAAGATTGTTTTATTTTGACGACACGTTTGGCGCAACTTGCTGTGCCAGCGGTGGCGGGTTCGTGTCCAGCTGGGGGCATTCATTTGTGTGATGAGCGCGAACGTTTGTACTCCAGTCATGGGTGTTTATATTTATAATGTGGTGTTTAAATTTATATATATGTATGTATTCAAAGTTATACATGTATATGTAGTGTATTAACTACCTGGTATCCATAACACTAGCCACGTAGCTTCCCATGGAACTAGATGGTACTGTGTGTTAATGTCCCAACATATTTATGTATTTATTTATTATATTTACAACATAGTACATACTAGAGGTTTACTATTAAAAAATAACTATTAGCTATATAACATGACTAAAAATAAAACTACAATATTGATCGACTATAATATATTTTACTCTTAAAATATCAAAATACATTTATGACCTAAAGTAAAAACATTAAATAATATTCATAAAAATAGCCATGTATAAACTGTCACTTTACGATAGATAAAAAATAAATTAGTGTATATTTATATTATAATTTATAAGATATTATCCATGGTTCTTGTACATAAAATCACGAAATACATGAAGCGTCTAATGATATCTAATCTCATACTACATGACAACACTACAGCGATAATAACCACTTACGTAATAAATATTATTCAATCTATGTTCAAAATTTAAAATCTCAACAATTTAGATAGAATTATTAAATAATCTAGATACAATTATTAAATATTTATTAAGGTCAAAGGTGTAGCAACTGTCATTAACTAATGAAATAACCATTATGGAGCATTTCGTTTTCCCGCTAAAAATGACCACAGATCATATTTTTTTTTAAATGGCTCTAAACGTCAGTAATCTCAATTTGTGACATTTGATACAGATTTCTGAACTTAACTTTTTCGATTTTATATCATTGTGTGTATTGTGCTTATAGGAATTGTTTGAGATGTTACTGCTAAAGCGAGTTTCATGTTTTAATATAAAATGTCTGTTTAATATGCGTGGTTAGCTACGAATAGACCGGCTTCAGCGCCCACACCTGTTACGGATCCAGCGACGTATTTCCCTTGAGAAGCTTGGCCGTTAGCCTGGAAAGAAAAACGAGAATTAGTACAAAAGTAAATAAATAAATTAAAGTCAAAAGTTCTAAATAAGCCCTTTCGTCATGTTCGGCATCTCAACGTGTAAACGTCATAATTACCAAAAATATTGTATTGTTTGTTTGTTAATTTTTAGTCTTTGAAATCCAAACAACGTGCTTATTACAAAAGCGAAAATTTATGAGTAATAATACTTTATCACGCTGTACCTAACGTCTAAGCGAATTTAAATAAAATTTGGAATTGATACAGCTTCTATCACAGTTATTCGTAGAAGATACAAAATGCGCAGAATTTGGTGAATTTTCTTGAAGGTTAAGTTATTTGTGCTAGGAATATTATTCAATTTAAATTTAATTTAAAACTACATATTAGATACATTATAATATGTTAACGTGTTGAGAGGTGCATACACACCCGTGTATGTTAACAATTAATTTCCCAGATTCCCACGGAGACGTTAAAAACAAAAAAAAACTTAAAAAACAATATAATAATGACTACATTTTTTCACTCATTACTTACTACTACTACTCTACTAGGTATTCATTTCTTAGGGTAACAAAGTGAGTTTAAGACGAGCCTTTTCCAAACCATCAGGACAAATGGTTCCCATGAGGGCGCTTTTATATTTCATTTTGATTTAGGTAGTTACTTCATAAACTGCCACGTAGACTTTGATTATATACATGTGACATGTATATAATAAAAGATACATAGCTGTTCTTCTCCTTGTAGGTTTTAGACATTTGAAATATACATATGTATATGCATTTGTTTCATTTTAAATAATAGGGAATATGCGTGATTTAAAATAATAAAGGTAAAATATTTTTTTTACAATTTTTATTGCTTCTGAATTAAGCCTATATCAATGTTTTTTTAATGTAATTTCTTTTTGACTAAGAAAGTTATTATTTAAAAGTGCAAATGTAGATTTTTTAATTGGGAAATTTAAAATAGTTGAAACGCACGCATTGATCAGACCGAATATGACGTCAAAGTATGACTATAACAGAGCGATTAGGAACAACTAAAAGTCGTAATTTTTCTATGTATGATACTTTGGCGTCACGCTAAGCGCGCGAAATGGCAGACGTTTAAATTATCCGTATCGATATATTATTATTTTTATACTAAATTTCAGTTTTTGTAGCTGGATATTTTTTTAAATTATATAATGATGTTAGTTATTGTATAAAATATTTAAAAAAATCAGCATGTTCCCTATTAGTAAGTAAAGGTGATTCAACATTAAGAAAGCAACATTTCTTGTTATTTCTTAACTTAAAAAATTATAGTGTAGTTTTTGAAATTATTGAAGATATGTTTTTGCGCGTGCGGCGCCTAGTAGTTTATTAGTGTTGATGACGTTTCCCTAATGATTGCCTACACACTACACAGGCACCATGTAACAGTTCTTGTTACTTTATCGTCTATGGATCACTGTTACTTTGATCTACTACTTTTATAAACTTACAAATTGTGTGACTTTCCTTATTGAAAAACTAATAGAATCTCATCAAATGCGACATGAGATCCTATTGGAGTTTTTAAATAGTGTTATCGGTCAAACTAAGTTCTGAGACTTACCAGTAGGGAATCTGCCCACATTCAATAAATAAAACATAAATGTAGTATGAGTAGCTATAATATTAAAGTTGAAGTTGTATATGGAATTTACTGTATGGTTTTTTACTTAACTGAAAATTATTATTATTATAAAAATTTCATTATAATTCTTTTAAGAGTGCCCATTTCAAACTTCGTATGATAAATTATTTCCTAAGAAGCAAACGGCATAAAATAGAAAAGTATTATGAAAAATTATTATTAGGTTACTTGATTTTCCATCATCATAACCATATAAATAAAAGTAGTTTGGAGCTTAGAGTGTATGGAATGAGACTAATTTGTCAATATCCGTCATATCTTATATGTCATATAAGGCTGAAGAATTTCTTTGAAAGAGCTATACCCATATTAAAAAATCCAATAGGATCTCATCAAAAGCGGCAAAAGCCACATAGCATCCTATTGAAGTTTTTCAATAGGATGTCTCTGGAACTTCTAATCCGGTTAAAAAATACTTTTAGTTTAAAGTTATAGTCTAAGTTGTACCACAGATCATATAATACTATACTAGGTTGTACCTATTTACCTTACGACATTTGGATAAATAAATTACGCGGACGGAACCGCCAGTATCATTAAGCAAAATATTGGTAACAAATTTTAAAATATAGAAATTAAAATTTAAAATGACGATAAATAAAAGAAACTAAAATCAAGTACTGGCTACATAATACTCAAAGCGAAAATGTGTAAAAAAAACGGTACTATAAGTAACACAAATTTCATGACAAAGATGCTACTTCTGCATAGCTTTACTTTTTGTTAGGGTTGATTTTTCAAAAGTCCAACACAAAAATGGCCTAAACTACATTCTTCATTTTTTATTTATACTTAAAAAATATTGAAATATATAATTTTCCCATACTATTTCTAATTATTTGTTATTTTTCATTCATTGAATCAATAATACATGAAATTGTATTCTATAATATTATATATTATATTAAACATTTTTTTATTAAATTTTTGATGTTAGGCCTTTCTTGCGATGACAAACTAATGAGAAACTTACCTTGACACAAATCGAGCATGCATAACACAAAGAAGTAAAACAACAAAACATAAATGCTTTATTTTTTATTAACAACAACAATTGTTAGTACAAAGACAGTTAAACACAAAACTAAAATCTAAATTTGATATGATTAACTACATTTACTTATCAAATGAAAATAATATAAAAAAGCGGAATATCTATATATATTATTTTAATAAAACATGTCACATATGTAAAAAAAATTATCATTATTTCTGTAACAAATGTTGCTATAAAATATAAAATAATAATAATAATAATATTGATCTTAAATTATTAAATTAAGTCTTTTCAAAATAGCTTTTTGTATTTGTTAAAGGGCTTTAATAAGCGTGTGCCTTAACAAAGTTTGATTTTTGGGAGGCCAAAGACGGAATCGAACCCGCTACGTACTTTCCTTGACAGGCGAGACCGTTAGCCTATATTTTATAGCAATACATTTATTTTTTAATGAAAACAAAAATAATGATTTATTATATTAATACATAATTTATGAGTTATTGGTAAGTGGAGTTTTGAGTGTCGGCATGGAGCGGTGCGTCGATCGAAGGTGGCGTGCGTAAGAAATAAAAAAAATGATAATATTAGTACTATTACTATTCTACGTACAAAGCAGACAAACACAAATGCTGGATTAAATATATATTTATTAAATGTCTACCATAAGACAATACGGTTTATTGTTAATTTCAAACAGGAATTAATGCTCAGTTAAAAAAAAGTTATGTTTACACGAAATTAAAAAAAAAATGGGCGCGTGTAACCTTCACGCGCGGTTGAAGTAAAACTTCTTTGCCAAATATTGCAATTAAATTAATTAGACATATTACAATCATATACATATTTATAAAATATCATATACGGAAAGAGTATAATGTTATATTTGTCAGACAATAACAACGGTTACCATGGCAACATGGCAATGTATTCTCATTCTCTCGCCGGCTTAATTCCATATATTTATGTGTTTGTCTCTTTTTACTGTCGCATTTCCGTTTCATCGAGTTTCAAATCAGAACAATTCTAAAGAAGTTTCACTTCAAAAAACGTATGGTATAGTTAAATATATTACAAGCTAATTAATAAAAAAAACACACACAAAGCAAACATGAAGTACTTATCAATACACTAAAAATGCATGCAATATGTCAGAGCTAGAATGCTACGTACCTTTATTTTGCTGTTGTAAAATAGATCTTAAGTGATATGAAATAAAGTATATATAAGTAACAAACACGACTTACCTTTGAGTATACTATACGCTAATTATTTAACCGCCATCTTGGTAAGTAAAACTAGTAATATACCTACATTATTCGATAATAATATACATAAAAATCGATGTATATTCCCTATGGACTCCAAAATGTAGCGATTTTGATGAAATCTTCAGGCAATCTTCAGATTAGCCCAGAGAGTGATCCTGTGAAGTTTGGCAGCGATCTGATCTACAGCAAGGTTTACAGTCGCTTGAACGCGAGCGGAGCCGCGAGCAATTCTAGTAACTATTAATTACATAGAAATTACACATAAGAAAAATGCAGTGTCATCAGCATCTTCTACCAAACTTTCAGATACCAGGATATCATAAACAAATAGAATATTATTTTATAAGTGCTAAATCGTACCTATTATATCATCAGAACCCAACAAATAATAACCGCGTGAAGCTATGAACTTTCAATGTCCCCTTACCTTTATCAACCATCGCTTCAATCTTTTAGATACCAGGATATCATAACCATATAAAATGTTACCTTAAGAGTTCTAAACAACTGTTGTCTCTGTTCTCTGTTCTTCTTTTGGCATTAAGTAATATGTATTTACAATAGAATTTCCCAATTTTCTTTAATCGACCATTGCTTATAACTTAAAGATACCAGGATACCATAACCAAATAAAATGTTACCTTAACGAGTTCTTAATCAGCTCCTGTCATCTGATTGGAATATTCTCGTTCTTTTTCTTATATGCCTATAATCAATCATTACTTATAACTATTGGGTACCAGGATATCATAACCAAACAGAATATTACCTTGGCACGCTTCATAAGCTCCTGTTGTCCGGCTAGAACGTTCTCGTTCTTTCCTTGCCAGGCGCGGAGTACTGAGGCCTGGAGGGCACGGCCGTAACTGAATGTGAGGGACCACGGCCTCTTGAGGTCCACGGTGTTGATAGCGTTCAGGTTAACTGACGCCTCTTCCTCAGATTGACCACCAGAGAGGAAGGTTACTCCTGAAATTTCGTTGTTTATTGTTATTTCATGACAATTCTTTTAGGTATATTATATTTATTGTAGTTATTATAATAAATTGTTATTAAATTTGTATTATTGCATGCTCTAAAGCTGAATTTGGCTGGACATTGTTAATATTAGTATTCAAATCTATTGTATTTTAACCCAAATTCGCAATACAGTATATTTGAATTTGAATAACAATTATATGGGCGAAAGTATATTTGTTTGTCTTTTCTTCTCTATATTTTGTTAGTTTTTATGTAGCTCAATTATTTGAGCTGGACAGTGCTGGGAGTGCGGTATATCAAGTATCCCTCAGACATGCAGGTTTAATCATGATGTTTTTCTAAACCGTAAGACAAGTGGTAAACATATTGAAAACGATTCGCACATGAAAATATCAGAGAGATCCGAGATTTGAACCCGCTCCACTCTATTTTCCAAGCGAGCGCGTTACCACTGGGCTACCACTGCCTATGGATGTTATACCTAGTACTTCTAAGCGAATTATTATATATTAGCGACCCACCCTCGCTTCGCTCGGGTTCGTCTCTAGGTACATTTTAACGATTAGTATGAAATACAAATCTTTCACATATAAACCTTCCTCTTGAATCACTCTATCTATTAAAAAAACCGCATCAAAATACGTTGCGTAGTTTTAAAGATCTAAGGATACATAAGGACAGACAGCGGGAAGCGACTTTGTTTTATACTATGTATTGACAAGATAAGCGTATTACCGGGAACGGCGGCGGGCACAGTCCTAAGGAGGGCGGTGACGGTGGCGCGGCCGATGTCCATGGGCGTGTAGGTCTTCTTGCACGACTGACCAGCCGTTACCTGTAATTATCATATATACAATTAATATATTTATCGTAATGAGAAGTTTTTTTATCCTTTATATCAAATTAGCGACTCACCTTCGCTCCGCTCGGGTTCGTCTCTACTTACGTTTTAACGTTTAGTATAGATTTTTCAGAGATGAGATATTTTCCCGCAGTAAAACGTATCCTATATGTTGACCCGGATAACCAGCTATTATCATACCAAATTTCATCAAAATCCCTATAATGGTTTTTCCGTGATGCGGTCACAGACAGACAAAAATTCTAAAAACTAAAAACAAAATGTCAATTTCAATGAGATTTTCCAAAAAATATTTAATGTACAGATTCGGCTTAGTTACAATTTTATTATACGAGTACGATACGATTTAAAAATTATACTTATATTTTTTTCAAAGAATATAACGATGATTTTTTTCTTGAGAATTTTTAGAGAGCAAAAATATTTATTTGAACTATATAGTAGTACCTATATAAAAAAGCTACTAATTTCGATATTCATGAAACGTTCTATTAAGAACTTTGCGCAAAAGTGAACACCTTTCTGCTCTAAGTATGAAAATGATGATATTATTAACATTCATAAACATTTATTTCATATGAAAAATGAAAATGAAAAAATTAAATGAAATTTTTCATTCATTTTTCATTTTCATTATTAATTATTTTATATAAATATTTTTATCTTCATTATACAAGAAGAAATTACAAATATTTTCACCAGTATACTTTATCTACCTAGATGCTCAGATATATTCATAGTAATACGCGAACAGAAAACTTTGAACCCCTTTTTAAGCATATTGCATGTACGGAGGAGTATGAGCTTTAGCATAGTTAAAATTTATATAGAGAAGGACTGCAGAAAGCCAAAATTAATTGACTTTCTTTTACCCGCGAATCCGCTCGCGCTTTTATTTATATATAATTATTACTTCATTGCTAAAATATGTAGCATGATATTAGATAACCTTCATCAATATTATACGATAAGGTAGGTACTTACATAATATAAAAATGAAAAGTTTGTTTGTCTGTACGTGCAAATCTCTGAATCTATAGGCCCGTTTCAAAATTCTTTCTCATTTAATAGGCTATCTATATAACTTTGAAAAAAAGAACCTCAATATTGATAAAACTTAAGCAATTATGCTATATTTTCAACCACGAAGCAATCACTAATACATATTTATTATGTACTAGCGACTCACGCTCGCTTCGCTCGCGTTCTTCCCCAGGTACGTTTGATTACGTCACGTACGATTTTGTTCTCAATTTCATGGGTTTGAATTTTTTTCGCGAAACCCTGATTCTTTTTCTAAAATAAAAGTAGCCTGAGTTACTCCTTATAACAGCAGCTATCTGCCAGTGAAAGTCCCGTCAAAATTGGTCCAGCCGTTTCGGAGATTAGCCAGAACAAACAGACAGACAGACAGACAGACAGAAAAAAAATGTAAAAAATGTTGTTTTGGTATATGTACCGTGTATACATCCATATGCATTTAGTAAAAAGCGATTATTTTAATATTACAAACAGACACTCCAATTTTATTTATCTGTATAGATATATGACAATATTATAATACCAATATGCAAAAAAAAAATACTTTTATCAGCGTGAAATATGAGAAAAAACACTAAATAAAAATATATTTACTCACCATGTTAGGCTTGAGGAGAGTACCCTCAAGGTAGACGTGATGATCGTTCAATGCCTTGTAAACAGCTGCCAATACGGTCTCTGTCACCTTTTGGGCGCGGTCCAAGTCGTGTTCACCTATATTGAATAGATATTGAGTAAATAATAAACCAGAGACTACATGGTATACACAATCCCATGCAAAAGTTCCCTTGAAACTGTCACCAAATGTGTTTAGGTAAATATTCTAGTTAAAATAAATTTACAACAATGTAAATTAAATCTTAAACGCAATGCTTAAAGTTGTTTTTACAAAAACAAAAAAAAAGCGCGCTAAAATGTTCAAATGAGCGCTCATTCGGCGAGGACATTTTTTGTCGCCGATTGTGTAGGTAGTACTTTTTTGATCGATGAGGCCATATGGTATTTACAACAAGTTTGGAATGTGTGTAAAACCACTAAATATAAATACTAATATAAATATTATCCAATAACATTGCTTAATGTTTCCTGTATACATTTAATAATGATTTTTCGGTTGAACTATGACACATTTTCTTAGCGGGTATCTACATACATATATCATTATAGGAAAAAACTGCTAGACAAAGCAGCAGAAATCACAAAAACACAGCAAAGTATTATGCCAATAAGCATTGCAAATACTGAAAAATTCGTCAAGTGCGAATCGTATTTGTGAATAAGACAGTTTTTTTTTTTAAAAAAAGAACAAATATAATTCTATAAATCTAAATACACTCACCATCAGGCAACACTTCAGGTTCAACGATGGGGACGATACGCTGGCTCTGGCAGATAGAAGCGTAGCGCGCGAGGACATTGGCGTTCTCCATGATGGCCTGGTACGATGGTGTGTTGCGGCCGATCTTGAGCACACAACGCCATTTGGCGAAGTGGCAACCGTCCTTCTTGTACTGGGCGCACCGTTGGGCAAGATCATCCAAGCCTATTATTAAAATAAATAAGAAATTATCTATCCATATTTTTCTATACGGGTTTCTATACGGATGATGGGATCCCAGAGAAATCGTGGGGAACTTTCGAAAATTGTAGAGGCGACTAGTGCGTTTGTTAACATTTTTATTAGGTATTTTAAAGCACTACTATTTAATGAAGGTCTGGAGTCGATCTGATGATGGACCCGAAAGACAGTCGAGGGAACTCCTCGACGATTTACAGCAATTACCTGGTGTTTGGGCTTGATTAATTTGTATTGGTGATACGTCTACACTAAAAATGGAAAAATAAAAACTTTAAAAAAAAACCGACTTCCTGGCACTGAAAAGTAAAAAATAACAAACCGGGGGTTTTTATTTAGAATAGATACTTAATCAGATTTTTTCGAAGTCGGTGCCAGCTAATACAAATCAAAGCACACCGACTTCGAAAAAATCTGATTAAGTATCTATAATAAATGATAATTTCCGTTTTATTATTTTTTACTTTTCAGTGCCTGGAAGTCGGTTTCTTTTAAGTTTTTATTTTACAGTTGTAAGTGCATAATAAAGACTTTATCTTTTTCTCCTTACGTAAGAGGGAGATTTTTTCTAATTTATTAGCCCACTTAAGATTAAAACATCTTCAAATATTAAAAAAAATACTCAAATAAATAAACATAACATAGAATTTATATCTTTATTTTTATCGCTTAATATTTTATATTTACTACTATCAATAAGAATATATAAAAAAAGCCGGAAAAAATCTCGTGAATAATATTATTATAAAATTTTCGAATGAACGTTTATAAATTATGTAGGTATACATAAATACAAACGTGTACACTGTCACATATCTCGTTTGGGTAGAGGTCAGTAAACTTTGCTTTTCAAGCTTGCATAACTTGTGTTTTAAGATAGTAATAGTTAGTAATAGTTTTAAGATAGATAAAAATGAAATTAAAAAAATATCATATTTTTAATGAAAAAAAAATCTACTGTATTCATACAACAAATATTAGTTTTTACTTTTCAACCGACTTCCAAAAAGGAGTAGGTTCTCAATTCAACCGTACCTATATATGTATATATATATATATATATATATATATATATATATATATATATATATATATATATATATATATATATATATTACCCAAAGAAATATAATTTCATGTTATAGAATTAATAATATTAATTATTATATTTTCAACATGACCTTTAAGATATAACCTCTTAAAGGTGAAAGCAGTAGGTAGGTACTAGGTAGGTAGGTAGGTTTTTGAAGTCGGTCATAAATAAGAATAAAATTATACATGCATTCAACTGCGGTGCATTGTTACGAATCGATTTTAACGATGTATATATTGAGTTACCTAAACTGTTAAAATTTTCTATGGTTACAAAACTTTGAAGTTGTAAAAAGAATATAAAGTTTTGTGAACTTCAAATAAATTCAATGTAACATGAATTACAATATGAGTTTATGATTAAAGTTGAAATTCTAATAAATAGAATCGCAAACAATGCTTGTAAATAAAGAACTTTCCCGATGGGCGACCGAAAAACCATTTTTGTAATTTTTTATACATGTTTTGAAAAAAATACTTAATCTGAGTAGTAATTTGCATTAGTATACGTTAGTTATTAATTTTACTTATTAGCATTGATTTTTAAAAATATTATAATTTCACAAACAACTTTAACAGTGTAATCGTGTAGTTAAGTATACCTAAAGTAGAGATATAAAGGCTAACATAACAAAGATAAAATATTTTATTTTCATATAAGTATTGTCTTCTAAATATTGTTTAAGTATTACATTCTTATTACAACAACAAGTTATTTTGTTTACAAATAGCATGAGACTTTGCCTCATATTATCGCCGGCCAAGTGACGAGCCCCTATTGAATAAACATGATAATACTTAATGAAATTGAATTGAAAAAACCTACATGGAAACAGAGTTAAAAGCGATTGTTATAAATCACTATCACAAGTTTACCTAATATTATAATTGCGAATGTTGTTTTGTTTGTTCGTCTACTTTTATAGCTACTAAGGAATAAGAAAAAACTTAACATGAAGCCGAACAATAATGATTTGAAATAATATATTATGTTATAATTCAGTACAGAAATATTAACAGAATATTTATTGCTGTGATAAAGTTAACAAATAAAATTGTAAATGCGTCTATATTTGAGATTTGTAGAGCAATGTGATGTGGATTTTTGCATAAACCTGAATTACCTCAAAATAAGTTAATAAATAAATACTGTAAGATGAGTGTTTTTGCAAAGCTTTATGAATAATTAGCTGAACCTCTGAAATAACTCTTTGGCTTTATGCTATTAGTAATAATGTTATGGATGTCTGCCCGACTTCTTGACATTTATGATTACTGCTCCGATCCCTTGGGTATTAGCATGATGTTATATAGCCTATAGCCTTCCTCAATAAACGGACTATCTAATGCAAAAAGATTTTTTTTTAAATTCGGATTAGTAGTTTCTGAGATTAGTGCATTCAAACAAACAAACAAACTCTGCCTCTTTATAATATCAGTATAGATACGCGTGTTTTAGTTAAGACATGGGCGAAGCGAAAACGACAAATAATTAGTTTCGTAATAACTAAACATTTTAAAATTAATATCAAGACTGTCTCATTTTATCGCCTTCAAGTGACGAGCCCCTTTTCAATAACATATTATGATACCCTTTTACATAATCTATACATATAATAAAATTGTAACTAAGCCGAATCTGTACATTAAATGTTTTTCTTGAAAATCTTATTGAAATAGTCATTATTATCGATACAGAGGCCGATTCTATAGTTTTTAGAATTTTTGTCTGTCTGTTACCGCTTCACGGAAAATCCACTGGAGGGATTTCGATGAAATTTCTTATGATCATAGCTGATTATCCGGGTCAACATATAGGACACTTTTTACTGCGAAAAAATATTTCATCTCTAATAAATCTAAACTAAAGGTTAAAACGTAAGTAGAGACGAACCCGAGCGGAGCGAGGGTGAGTCGCTAGTAATACATAAGATTAGAATAGTGATTGTATAAACATTCTACATTTGAATATAAATTCACGTTTAAAATATTTGATTATGTAAATAAGTGTAAGATTTTTTCTCGTATTTTGTTGAAATTTAATATATACATAATATAATACAATTCTGGGTCGAATCCGTACATATATATTTTTTGGAAATTCTTATTGAAATAGTCACTATTATCGGTACAGAGGCCGAATCTATAGTTTTTAGAATTTTCGTCTGTCTGTGACCGATGAAATCAGGGAAAACCACTAGAGAGATGATGTCAGCTGGTTATCCGGGTCAATTTATAGGATACTTTTTACTGCGGGAAAATATTTCACCTTTGAGAAATATATACTAAACGTTAATACGTAACTAGGGACGAACCCGCTAGTTATGTATTAGTAGTCGCTAGTTATATATGTTGTTTAAAAATTAAAAAAATGGACAATAAAAAAAAACATCAAAATCGGTTAAATCATTTCGAAGAAGAATTACGTATACACGTAGGTATACCAAAATTTTATATTTTGTATTATAAAGATAACTTACCCTGGGTGGTGCATTCATCTTCAGAGCCGAAAAGTGGGACAACACCCTTGTCGACCTTGATGCCGGGGATGATACCACGCTTCTCCAACAGAGACACTAGGGGAGTGCCATCGTCGGTCTTCTGGTACAATGTCTCGTGGAACAAGATCACACCAGAGATGTTTTCGGATACAGCCTGTGGAATAGACAAATATAAAAAAATATAAATAGCAATTATTGATGTAGAAAATATTATTTTAAATTAACTTCAAAATCATCTAATTTTCATTATTTTTTTCTTTTGCTTCAAAATTATTGTATGTAGTAGTAGTTTTGTGGCAAGACAACATATGTATGTAATACCTATATAATAACTTTTGAGATGTCAAAAAAGTTGACTCTCACGTGACCATGATTGCTGGTAAACTGTAAAGCATTCGAAACATAATAAAATCACGACAAAATCCGAAAAGATAGTTTCATTTAAAATTTTAAAAACATCTTAATTTTGTCGCATTCTTAAGAGCGATACTATGAAACTAATGACCTATTAACTAAAGAAACCAACAAATAACAAAGTGCCACTGCAGTTCTCAAATGATCTTTTCAGCGGCACAGACGCTATCACCAACAAAAGGACAATAATAAAAATAACCTTCAATTTATCCTACAAAATTTAAAGCGAATCATTTTATTTATGACGAGTTCACTCAATTTTATTTGCAATATCAATCATTGATGTCACATCCACATCTGCGTTCAACTAATCAACAACTTATGCGAGAGTCGGCTCGAAACACTATTAATAAAAAAAAAAATATGTATTAAGTGAATATCATGAAATGTCTTAAAAGTTAGTAAAAGATGAATGATTCAAGCCATTGACTTAAAATAGTACATTTTGTATATAAACGTTGTTAAACTTAAAATAAAGGACCAACATTTAAAGTTAAATTTTCCTTATCCTGATAGTGATTGCTAACATGTGTACGCGATGTTAGTCACGAACACGCTGTGTGACGTTGTACGCGTGAAGGAGGAAAACTAAGTCGCGTAGTATAACTTTCACGCATTACACCGATATAATATATAGATTGAAAAAATAATTTATTATTTAAAAGTATTAATTAATTTATAAATAAATATGGATAATCAAACATTTTTCGTGTCTTTACGGCTTTAGATAAAACAATTATGATGTACTCGTAACTTATTAAAACTTATATTTCTTTACTAGCGATTTAGAATTTTTCTTTTAAAAAGTTTAAAAAACATTAACATTAATTGAACGTAAGAAAAAAATATGTTTCATTATATTTTTTTGACAAATGTCACACTTACAGGGTCAGTGCTGAAGAGCAGCTGACGGTACTTGCGGCGGTTTTCTTCAGTGTTTTCAACGCCGATGTCTTGAAGACGCTTGCCCATGGTACCTTAACAAAAAAAAAATATCCTAAATATATTTTTATTAAAAACATACTCACAAATATAGATTTTTGAAAAAATATAGTAAACAAATTTATTATTCAAACTTATTTCTTAAAGATATGTTATCCTATAGAATTGTTATTTCTAAATAATAATGTATTTTATATAAAAATGAATGATTTTTCTGTTTGTAACGTAAAATAATAAATATATGCATTCTTAGTCATTCGTCCGATTTTGATGAAACTGGTGGTGGATTTTGATAAAATTATATTTTTATGTTAATAAAATAAATGTAACTTCGATATTTAAAAGAGCAACTGTTGAGTTTCTCGCCGGCTCTTCTCAGCAGAACTGCTTTCCGAGCCGGTGGTAGCTTCCTCACAGACAGACTACACTGACGCTTACATTAAATTGACGATTCATAAGCACTCGTAATAACTCTAATTGAATAAAGTTTATTTCATTTCATTTGGCGAATTAATGTAATTGGTCGGTGAAATCAAGGCAGTTACTCGATTTAAATCAAATCATAATAATTATGAATAACTAGCGATTCACGCTCGCTTCGCTCGCGTTCGTCCCTAGGTACGTTTTCACGGTTAGCTATGTTTATCCATAAATAGTAGCTTGCTACTTCTAAGAGATTGATTTAAATTATATAGCGATTTACGTTACGTATGAACGTTATTGCGTACGGCGTACGCGGATTTTGTTCACAATTTCATGAGTTTTAATTTTGTTTGCGGAACCCTGATTCTTTTCTAAAATAAAAGTTACTCCTTATAACAGCAGCTATCTGCCATTGAAAGTCCCGTCAAAATCGGTCCAGCCGTTTTAGAGATTAGTCGGAACAAACAGTCAGACAGACAAAAATTGTAAAAAATGTTGTTTTGGTATATGTACCGTGTATACATCCATATGCATTTAGTAAAAATTGGTTATTTTAATATTACAAACAGACACTCCAATTTTATTTATCTCTATAGATAATTTAGAAATTCTAAAAATATTTTCTTAAAATCATTTTTATAAAATGTAAATTTTACAGGAATAATTTTCCTAACATAATAAATGTTAGATTTGATATCATTGTATTATCTCCCGTGAGTTACTATACCGATAACTAATTTATCCTATAGGTACTTGTAAGATAATGAATAAAGAATAATGATTATCCTATGAATATGTTGAAAATAAGATGCTTTTAACCGAATAATGTAATATTTAATAACCAATTATTAATTAATAATAGAATGATTATTAAATATAATATAGTGATTATAAAATATAATACAATGATTATTATTATTAACTAGCGACTTACCCTCGCTGCGCTCGGGAGCGTCCCTAGCTAAGTTTTATTTTTTTGAGGGGAGCCCTAACTCTTTTTCTAAAATAAAAGTAGCCTAAGTTACTTCTTATGACATCAGCTATTTGCCCTGTCAAAATCAGTCCAGCCGTTTGGGAGATTAATCAGAACAAACAAACAGATATACAAAATGTGTTTTTCTTAGTAGTACCGTATACATATACTTTCTTATGTATTTAGTATGCTGTTATTTTGACATTACAAACAGACACTTCAATTTTATTTATCGGTATAGATAATACCGTGTACGATACATATATTTCAAAACCATTACATCTTTATCTTTAAAAAACACACTGTTACGAAAATTGTAAGATGTTTACAGATGATAAGCGTACCGCTAAAGGGTAAAGTATTATGGCATTTAAAAAACAAGATATTTATTACACTCGCCTAAGCATGCGACATTGCTCGCGCGTTTCTATCTTTTATTCCACTGTTAGTAAACTTATCTAGTCTTGAATTGTATTTTGGATATTATATTTTATTAAACTTTTAAACCTAACGATTTCTTTTCTTTTTTGTATTCTACAAAGGGCCCGTTATTATTTTGTTTCATATACATAGATATTAAAGGTATATTACCAGTGGACTCATCAGCGGCGAGAATACCCTTGCCAGGAGCAACGATCGCTTGCGCGATCTTCTTGAGCTCCTCCTGGACCTCGGGGGTAGGGTACTGGAAGTATGTGGTCATTGTGGCTGCAAAGAAGACATTTTTTTAATAGCCTGCTTATTTATATCAATACCTCTATTTCGTATAGTAGGTATGGGTAGCAATATCTTTATTTAAAACTAGCGGCTCACACTCGCTTCGCTCGGTTTCGCCCCTAGATGATTCTTTAAATTGACATAACTTTTTTTATTTAGAAACCGATTGAAATAAAAGAAATACTAAATGATAAGTGAAGCTTACCACAATACATTAGTGAAAACCGCACCCAAATCGGTTAAGCCTTTTTTAAGATTAGGCAAACCGACAAACAGACAAAAAAACTAAACATTATTGTTTTGGGTACTATTGCGTTCATAAAGATCCACAATAATAATTTTTCTCAAATATGTACAAACAGCGATAAGTTACAATTTTATTATATGTAGATATAATATATAGATAATCGTAGAATACTTATTAAGCCAAAAAAAACTTATATTAGAATTCAGATAGGTACAATAAGTGCATGCTGAATAATATACATACATACATATTTGTGTTAGTCTTTAGATTTTTTTACATATTGCGTTAGTTATTTTTTTAAATACAGCTATACTCGAGATATTATTAATAGCCGGTGGTAGGACTCTGTCAAGCCTGAGGAGTCCGACTGGATGGGTACCACCCCCTTATCTATTTCTGCCGCCAAGCAACAATGATTATATTGTTGTGTTCCGGTTTGAAGGATAAGGTAGCCAGCGCAATTACAGGCAAGAGACATAACATCTTAGTCCTCACAGTGATAACGTACCGGCGGTTCTGCAGTTTTGTTACATAAAACTTAAGTGCATGAACCGTAGGTGTTATGGGCGACAGGTATCGCTTTCCATCAGGTGGACTGTCTGCTCGTTTATCACTGAATACCATAAAAAAAAAGCCTAATAATTAATTATTAAACTTCCTCTTTAAAATATCCTATTATTATTATAAATGCGAAAATTTGTGAGGACATGTATGGATGTCTGGATGTATAGATGTTGGATGTTTCTTACTCTTTCACGCAAAAACTACTGAATGGATTTTAATTCAACTTTACAATATTATAGCTCATACATCAGAATAACACATAGGCTACTTTTTATCCCAGAAAAAAGGTACGGTTTCTGTGGGATTTATTTGTATTAGTTTTGTTCAATAATTATTGGGTAAATACATCAACACAAACTTAGATATTTTAAAATAACTTTTTTTATTAGAAAACTCAAAATAATAATAAAAAAAACTTATTTTTAAACAGATAATGTTATCAAATTAATTCTATTAAATGAATGTCATGGTAAACGTCACAGAAGGTGTGTGTAGTAGGCATATTAATATGCAATCAGACACACCTCCATTTTCAAAACAAGTTTGACAAGTAATTTCCGGTTTTACAAAGTTACTTTGTATTTTGTAAATATTTTTAAGGTTAAATACGAAATAAATATTCTTATTATATGGATAATACTAAATATTTATAATGAATAATGTTTAACAAATAAGAACTTAGCTTTAGCCCGTGGCCTCTTTTGTGTTTAACACCGGTGAAAATTAGTCTATTTCATTCATTTTCACTATCCAAATCTACTAACATCTAGTGTAAAAATTCTATAAATAATAAAATATCTTTTTTTTTCTAAAAAAAAGTAACCTCTCCTTTTTCTAGGATAACATGTAAGTAACCGTCTCTTGCACAAGTGACCCGTAACAAAAATAACTTTGTGACACTAATAATATTATTATTAAGATTAACTAATAATATCCCTGTTAAAATGAATTCATACATTATGAGCCCATATGATATTAGCTAACTTGAAATTTGTTTTATTTTTTATTATTAATAATTTATAGTACTAAAAGTATTTGAATATATAATTTCAGCAAGTTTTAATTTAAAATTTAGAAGTTAATTTAATTGGTTCCATTCAAAGTTGTAGGAAAAATAGAAAATAATTTCCCTACATTCTTAAAACTAGTTTCTTTTAAATAGTAGGTAAATAAATGGTAAAAACATGATAAAGTATTGTAAAAAAATGAATAATTAAAAATACTTTAGTTCTAAATTATGAAGTATTTGTTTGGCAAAATTTTCAATTAAAAGGAATATACCTGAGCTAACCCGAGTAATAATAAGTCAACCAAAAAAAAAACATTAATGTTTCTGGTTTCCACAATTATTTATTTTAATACTATTTACAAATGCAGATAGATACCAAAAAGTTTGTGGTGGAACAAGACTAAAATCATGATAAAACAATTTTCTAATAAGATGACTAAATTGTTAATCATTTTTAAGATACTCATACTTTGTAAATTATAATGTGTTGATTACTCCAGAGCTCATTATGAAATGTAATGAAAAAAAGTCATATTTGAAAGATTGTGGTATATCTATAATATTATTAGGTACTGTGCCTAAAAACATTACTGTTTCCTATTATTAAACACAAAATCTTGTAAATATGTATGTATACCTTTTGTTCCAAATCCTGGCATCCATCCTGATTCAGGTGGGCCTTTTTTACCCTTTTTACCTTTAGGTGGCATTTTTTTTGTAAAAATTCTCTTATATAATTAACAAAAATTAAATATTATACTCGACATTTTATTTTAAAGTATAAATAACTTACCAAAATAAAGTGTCACAACGATATGTCAAAATATTTATCAAATTTTGTTTTATTCAAAGAGATTTTGAAAAAGGAATTTTTAATTTATTTAGGGGCTGACCTTTTGACATACCTGTTTAAGAAATAGTACACCACTATTTTAAAAATATCTATATTACGAATAAAAAATACTTATCTATTTTATTTTAGAGATTATTTTTAATGAAAAAGAATTTGAAATATATAAACATACTAGTACTATTTTAAAAGGTGACCGCGACCTTCAGAGGTCACATGCAGTTAGGCGTCATGAACATTTAAACATAAGTTTTATTTCAGCACGCAAAAAAAATGCTTTCTATTAAAAATTTGGACCTTTACCAAAATTGAACTATAGCGAAGATATAATTAATTATAATTACACGTGTAATCTAAGAATAACAAAAAAATCTATGAAAATATCACAAGTACATATTATTTTGGTGTCCAAGAATAGATTTTATGAAGTAATTTAGGTACGCATTTTTTATTATTTAATGAGAAAAGCAGATGGTTATTAGTAATAAACATTTTATATTAAATTCTTAATATTTTGAAACATATCTTAGATAATTTTTATTACTCTATTAGATTTAAATAATTTCGGTCTTAATTATTAAAAAAATTTAACATTAGCACAATATTACATCACGTACTCCATAACTTACAAATATAGTTACTAAATATCCTTCTGTAAGCTATCATTTAGATATATTCTCGTAATTATGTAATTAAATTAAGAAAATATCTATAAAAATAAGTGAAAATCCACTTACATTTTATTTTAGGATTCTAATCAGAACTATAGCACTCCCAATCTGGTACTGAATGGAACTGTCAAATTTGTTAAAGAGAAGAGAGGACACGAATGAAAGGTCATTTGAAGGTCTGATTGATAATCATGAAACAGTTAGTATGTTTTACCGACGACGAACACCGCCATCTATCGACACATTTGTAAACTAAATAGCTTTTAGTAATGTTGTGTAAGCATTGTTACCATAAAGTTTTCAAATGTGAAATTGTTTGGTAGTTTGTAAATAGATGTCGCTGTAATTAATTTGTTCGTAAACGTGTTCCTGTATCACCTATTAAGGTATTATAAAATTATATATATATATTATAGTTAAACGGATAAGCAGAAAAAATCAGAAAACACAAGCTTTTACAAGCGCATTTAGCTTATAAATTAATATATATATATATATACAGTAAGAATACTTTAAAATTTTTCTTTTTAGTACACATTCTGGTAGACGGGTCCTAGAATGTATGTATATTGTTCAAATCAATAAATAGTTTAATTGAATTGTAATCTATTCCCTTAAATATAATAAAGTATAGCTCAACTATAAAATAAATACTCATCTTATTTTATCATACGCGTCAAAGATAGCCTGACTGACACACGAAAGCAACAATTAATCTTTATAGACTTTATCACAACATTACTCGACTTATCGCCGTCATTGTAAACAATTATTTATAATATTATTTTTCTGTATTACATAATTACTTATTAGTTGTAAGACTGTCAATAGTTAGGACGCTTGTTTAATTCAAAGTAATAAGTAGATTAAAAATATACTTAGGTACGTTGTTTTCGTCTTACAATTAGTTTTTATTTAAAACCGGCTGTAATATAGTTTTTATACCAGATATTTACCTAAGTTATTCTTTACAGAACCATGACCACCTTCTTTTCATATCCCGAGTTGGAATTGCAAAAAGAATTAAAGAGGACCGCTGAAGAGATTGTTGCTCCTGGAAAAGGGATTTTAGCAGTTGACGAAGCTAACGGTAACCTGTTTACTTTTTTATTGCACAGTACTTTTAAAACCAGCACATCTATACTAATATTATAAATGTGAAACTTTGTGATTATGGATGTTTGTTACTCTTTTACCCCAGAACGGCTGAACGAATCTGGATGAAATTTGGCATAGAGATACATTATAGTCTGGAATAATACATAGGCTACTTTTTATCCCGGAAAAATTACGGTTCTCGTTGGATAGGTTTGTTTTTGTTTTCCTAGAGGCGAACCGGAGCAAAGCGAGGGTGAGCCGCTATATAGTATTTATTATGAATAGGTAAGCGACTCACCTTCACTTCGCTCGGGTTCGTCCCTAGGTACGTTTTGACGTTTAACTACCATGGAATACCTATACATGGTGAGTTGTTGTGGGTTATATAAATGTTTTCCCGTGGAAATTATATAATCTCCCGCGGTAAAAAGTAGCCTATATCACTCTCCAACCGCCCGACAATGTCCACACAAAAAATCACGCCAACCCGTCACTTTGTTTCGATGTGAAAGAAAGACAACCTAATAAACAAACAAACATACATTCACATTTATAATAAAAAAATAATTATTATTATGGTATCTTTTGAATACACCTCCTTTACTCACCGATTTCAAAACAGAAAAGACACTCAATGTCCAATTGTAAATAGATTTACACAATTCGTTATTTAATAAAAGGGTTAAACCTTAAAAGTGGTCCTATATAAATTTAACAAAATGTCACTTTAAGAGTGGCTTAAAATGTTTTTTTTCAAATCGAAGAAAGAAACTCTGCAACTTCTTAAATATAGATAGGTTATTTAAAGTAGGTACGAAAATTTGAATGTGTGTACGTTTGTTACACTCCTTCAGGCTGAAATAGCTGGACGGATTTGGATTAAATCAAATACACAGTTAGATCAAAACCTGAAGTAACAAATAATCACCTAGTAACACATCCGAGCCAGGGTAGTTCGTTACTAATATCATATTATTAGTAATGCTATACTTTTTATATGAAAATTATTGATATATCGAAAATCGCTGTTAAAAAGTTTTAAAGTGTTTATTACTCACTATTACGTTTCAAAGTTCAAAGTTAGTGTTGAAGGAATATTCAATGTACTGTGTACATTTTACATGTATTGCCAATGTTTACAGGTAAAAATGTAAATTTCCTCTTTTTGTCTGACATAGTAGACCACGTGTTTGACACATTAAGCTGCGTGAAATATAATAGTAATTCGACGATAACACGTCATGCTTTGTTGCATGCGTAATTATTTTCGTCACTTGCGAAACAATTTTCATGGGGTTTGTTTAAATGAATAAGTTATATTTTAAAAAGTACTATAAGACCAGAATAAACATCAAGAAAATTTCAACTTCATCTCAAGAAGATAATTTTAATCAAGAGATTTTGAACTCGTACCATTTTATTCATAACTTTCTTAGATAATAATAACCTAAAAAAAAACCGACTTCCAATAAAAATATCCGACAGTAAAAATAAGATATTTATTAAAAATTACAACTGATTACATTTTGTGTTAAATGTTCAAATTGTCTTCCACAGTTCATTATGCATAGACGACAGCGACGTAAAAAGTTTCTTTTCAGCCTGTTAAATGACTGTCGATTCGTTCTTATTTTTTCTATTGTCACCTGGATTTTTCGGCGGGAAAATTTTTTACTGTTTGTTTTTATTTCAGTATTCATTACGTTTGAACTACTACTTAGATAATTCTGTCGCCCCGCTCAGGTTGGCGTAACCCGTCAAACAGATAATAATAACAAAGCAGTGCTTGCGCTCTCTTTCACATCACAATAAAAGCACAAGACAGGTCTTCATACAACGGTGTTTTAACCAAATACATTTTAAGTTCAATTTCTTTTTCAATGGTACTAAGGTACGGAGCCCTTAGTGCGCGAGTCCTACTCGCACTCGACTGGTTTTAAGAGGAACTCAGGTTGTTCTTAAGTTATCTTCTAAATAAAACATTTTAAATTTTGTGTTTAAAAAAACAACGTAGTTTATTTTAATGCGAATTTCTGAAGATGTTAGTGGTTACATCACCACTATTTTTTGCCTAGATTATCCCTACATAATAAGGTAGTTTTAAAAGTCGTAAGCAAATTTCTAGTTGTTACAATTTTACGACAGTAATTTTTCAAAGGGATTTTGTTTTTGCCACAAAAATAAATAAATCAACAACAATTTTAAAACAATAGAAAATGCTAAGAATAAATATATATATATATATATATATATTTATAGTTTGTAGTTTTTAGTGACTTGTTTTGTACATTTCCGCGTAGGTATCTAATATAATAGTTTAATAGACCTACGATGATACGTTATGTTATAAATATCGTTAATTCATCAATTTTGTGAGTAAATTTGAAAATTATTAGTTTTCCTTCCTTTATAGTATATTTAGTATTATGTCATCTGTGCTATACAGTTCATTAAATTTTATGAAACTTTAATGAGTTAATTTTACGCTCGTGAAGGCTTCTGACAAAGTAGGTAACTTCAACAAATGATAGATATCGGGCGAGTCATGTCAAATAATTTGATTCTATTGGTCCAAGTATATGTATCACAGTACAAATGTTTTAAGGGATATCTATACATTTAATAAAACTGTAGATGTCGAATGTCTGTACATAGAAAAAAATGCTAAAAACCGAGTCAGGGGGATATAAGAAGAGTAATAGATTTTTTTTTTCAAATTTTTTGTCTCTCAGTCTGTTCGTCTGCTTGTGCGGGCTAACCTCCGAAGCTGTTAGACCGATTTAAATCTCCGGTCAACGTTTTAGATACTTTTCATCCCAGAAAATTAAATAGTTCCTCTGGGATAGTTAAAAAACTATAGTAACTTATACAGCTTAGTATACAAAAACTACTGATTAATTTTTAATGAAACTTTACAATGATATAGTTTATACATCAGAATAACAAATAGGCTAAGTTCCTGTGGGACAGATTTGTTTTATTTGCCTAGAGGCGGACCCGAGCGAAGCGAGGGTGAGCCGCTAGTGCGTATATAAAAAAAAAAAAACTTGAATAGGCATATTTAGAATGTTGATTATCTAACTGAATATCTTTATAAAATAGTTTAATAAATAACCTTGAATATCTTAATTTTACATAATTGCTTTGACAGAGGCCATCGGTAAGCTACTCGCGTCGGTAGGTTTGGAGAATACTGAAGACAATAGACGCAGATATAGACAGCTTCTTTTCACTGCTAATGATGTAAGTATGAATTAAACCTATTGTTTTATTTAGACATAATTTATTTTATAGAACATCTACTAGTTTTATATGAGGCTTCGCCAATCTATACGTATATTTATGATTATTAATTATTAGTTATAACTTAGGTATAGTACCAGGCAGTGGTAGCTCAGTGGCAACGCGCTCGCTTGGGAATCTGAGTGAAGCGGGCTCAAATCCCGAGTCTCGCACCTCTGATATTTTCATGTGCGAATCATTTCTACGTGATTACCACTTGCCTTACGGTGAAGGAAAACATCGTGAGGAAACCTGCATCCCCCTCGTATTGAAGGGAGGCCCGTGCCCAGCAGTGGGACGTAAAAAGGGCTGAATACGATATAGTTAGTATGATTCTTGGTTTTACGCCCGGCTGGATTGCTGGTCGCTAATGAGCCACCCACCACAACAAGGTGAACAAACCTGGGGAGGGGATTGATGGGTAATAAATTCTGTAATCTCTACTATGATTGTAGTCACGTACTCAGATTATTGAATTACATTAATTAACTAATGTTGCTTTCGCAAATCAATAGGATTACCAATTGAATTGAAATGATTTATTTGAACAGGAGTTCATTTCATTCTATAAGAAACCAATTTATCTATTCTGACTCAGTTGTTTGGGTTTTTGATTGATGTCTTGCCCATTTGAGGTAATCTCACGGTGATAGAGCAGAATTCCGATATTACATGAAATACTAGTGAGTAGTGACCCCACTTATTGCTAACTAATATTCTATGGGATCTACTTGATGTTTTAGTTTTAAATTTTCTATGCAACTTTCTTTCTAGATACAAAGTTGCTTATAATTCGAAATAACTGGTACAAATACAAAAACCGTAATTAATGTAAATAAAAATACCTACTGGCTGTATAAAATTATATTGTATCATAAAACAGCAATGTTTAATGTCATTTATAATTAAATTAAAAAATTTAAAAACCCCCTATGTAAAAAAACTTATAGTTTATGGAACAACCCTTAAAAAGTAAATGTATGTATGTATTCAGCCCTTTTTAACGTCCCACTGCTGGGCACGGGCCTCCCTTCACGAGGGGGATCAGGCCATAGCCCACCACGCTGGCCAAGTGCGGATTGGCGGACTTCACATGTCTTTCGAAAACTTAGTAAATTCTCTCAGACATGCAGGTTTCCTCACCATGTTTTCCTTCACCGTAAGGCAAGTGGTAATCAGGTTAGAAATGATTCGCACATGAAAATTTCAGAGGTGCGAGACCCGGGATTTGAACCCGCTTCACTCGGTTTCCCAAGCGAGCGCGTTACCACTGGGCTACCACTGCCAGCGAAAAAAGTAAATAATTTTGGAAAAGAACTGATACTCTTACACTGCTAGATCGATATTAACCAAACATAGCTAAGGATAACCGCAAGGAAACTGGCTATCAAATGAAAAAAACCGCATCAAAATCGGTCCATCCGTTTGAGAGCTACGATGCCACAGACAGACACACAGACACATAGACAGACAGAGAGACATCGACGTCAAACTTATAACACCCCTCTTTTTGCGTCGGGGGTTAAAAATAGATATAAAGTAAGCAACTCTATATAAAAAAAATACTTCGATCCTTTACTTCTTTGCCGTGTATATGTAAGAAGATAACCCCACAAACAAACATATTACATTTATTTTATATTTTAAATACTATAATAATCAATAATATAATCAATAGATACCTATTATACGAAAAGTCTATACATATAATAAAATTATGAGTCGAATCTGTACATTAAATATATATTTGAAAAATCTTATCATATCATAGTCATTATTATTGAGACAGAGGCCGAATCTATAGTTTTTAGAATATTTGTCAGTCTGTCTGTTTGGGAACGCATCACGAGAAATCCACTAGACAGATTTTAATGAAATTTGGTATGATAATAGTTGGTTATCCGGGTCGATATATAGGATACTTTTTACTGTGAGAAAATATCTTATATCTGAGAAATCTATACTAACCAATAAAACGTATCTAGGGACGGACCCAAGCGGAGCGAGGGTGAGTCGCTAGTAATACATATAGGTATTCTATAAATACCTGTTATATCAAAAATATTTTTATAAATCTTGAAATCGTTTGATAACGTTTAGGCGACGTGAGAAAGCTTCAGCGTGTTAATGACGTGAAATATAAAAGCAAACATAACGAGACCATATACGGTAATGACGTGTATTGTTTAAAAGAATTAGTAATACGTACATCCTTTTATTGTTCAAAACCCTTTATTGTTAATTACTTACTAGTAAATTGATAACAAATATAACACATTGTCCTGTGCGTCATGTCATATGTTAAATAATTTGCAATTTGTTTTAAACTTTAATTTTCTATGAGTATTGATAAAACTATCTTTTTTTTAAATTTCTTTTATTAATATAATATATAATATTAAGTAACTTATTATATACTAAATAAATATTGGTTTAATAAAAAAAACTGGTTAGAAGATGGCGTTGTTACTTTTTCGAAAAAAATAGATATATAGATGTCGAATAGAAAATAGTTTTATCGATAGTGTAAAAAATATATCGAGAAAGAGTTTTAAAATTAGTATTTTTTTAAATTTTCATTGAATACGGTTTGGACATAGTGATCACAATATTATTGTAATATATTATTTAAAAATGTTAATAGATTAGGATCATATTATGTACTTATCAAAATCTGTTACCGGACAAGTGCGAGTTGGGCTCGAGGGTTCCGTACAAATTTATAGAAAATCTATTTAAGTTTAGTTTTTAAGTTTTTTAGTTTTGGAATTTTTTCTTTATTTGTGCTGTAAGACCTTGCTTTTTGACAAATTTCGTGATTCTAGGTCAACGGACCTACCATATAGGATTTCGACCCAAAACCTATAGGGTACTTTCGGTTGATCTAGAATTGACAATTTTGGTTAAAAGCAAAGACTTACAGCACAAGTATAGGGAAAATTTCGAAAAATAAAAAAAGTTTAAAATTGAGGCGAATTGAGGTACTTACAAGTTTTCGTGAAAATCTAAATTTGCCCGAATCTTTTCATTGTTTTGACTCAGGTCCTTGATTTTTATACACCTAATAGGGACTATAGACCTCAGTATCTGGTATAATTTTCAACTTGCTAGGTCCACAGGTGACACACGGACAGACAGACGGACAAGAGAGTGATCTTATAAGGGTTCCATTTTTTATCTTTTGAGGTACGGAACCCTTAAAAGGAACCTTTATACTTCTTTACCATCTGTGTGCCTGTTAATACTTCGTTGACCATCTGTGTGCCTGTGTGTCTGTCAAGATCTTTTTCAGGGACGCGTGGAGGTATCAAGTTGAAACTAGTATCAAATACTCAGGTCTGCAATACCTTGGAGCTGTAAAAAAAAATGAACTTCTAAGTCAACGCTAATAAAATATGAATATTTAGTAAAAAAATAACTAAAATCGATAACACTCCTCAATGGTTGACAAACAGAGGAGATAAAATGTACGTAATGTCTTCGCCTATTTATCTTACAAAAAATCCCAAACGTTGTTGTTTTATTTACCATTCATAATTTTAATGGTGAACAGAAATATTTTTAATTAATTTATTAATAACTAGCGACTGACCCTCGCTCCGCTCGGGTTCGTCCCTTCTTCCGTTTTAACGTTTAGTATAGATTTCTCAGAGATGTGATATTTCCTCGCAGTAAAAAGTATCCTATATTTTGACCCGGATAACCAGCTATCACCATACCAAATTTCATCAAAATCCCTCCAGTAGTTTTTCCGTGATGCGGTACAGAGAGATAGACAGACAGACAGACAAAAATTCTAAAAACTATTCGGACTCTTTGTGGAAAATAATGTCTATAAGATATTCTAAAAAATATTTAATGTACAGATTCGACTTAGAATTTTATTATATGTATAGATTTATTTCAAAATATTAAATCTGTTTCAGGATCTATCTAATAATATCTCAGCCGTTATCCTTTTCAATGAGACGGTGTATCAAAAAACTGACGAAGAAATTCCTTTTATGGATGTATTAAAGAAGAAAAGCATCATACCTGGCATTAAAGTTGACAGGGATGTAGTCCCGTTATATTTATCTGAGAATGAGCTAACGACACAAGGTACAATATTGAGGAAAAATTTGAATAATTTAAATAAATAACTCTACACATAGAACGGCACCTACGGGGATACCATGTGTTGGTTGTCCGTAAAACCACAGACCATATAATACTAGTAGAACATACACAGACATATATGTACATAACAAGACTAATATTTAACTATACTGATATCGATATTGAACTGCTTCAATGGTTTAGTGGCTAGGACTCAAGCCACTAAACCATCGAAGCAGTTCAGTATCGATTTAATTCATAGGATTTCTTACTGAACGTCATGACTACCACCAGTTGAGAAAGAAAAAGCTTTAGCCCTAATAAGAACTTCCAAAAGAATCTCAGCTATTTCTTTTATTTATCTTATTTAACAAAGTCATTTTAAAAATAATTAAGTATAGCTAGCTATTAAATTTTTAAATTTTATTTCATGTCTAATGTTATACTTATTATTATTATTAATTTATTATAATTTATGCTACTTTTTTTATATTATAGGCCTCGACAATTTAGCTCAAAGATGCGCAGAATATAAAAAGCAAGGCTGTAGATTCGCAAAATGGCGGTGCCCTTTGAAAATTGGACAAAACACACCTTCAATTCAGGCTATTCAGGACACGGCTAATGTTTTGGCTCGATATGCATCGATTTGCCAAAGTCAGGGCTTGGTGCCGATTGTTGAGCCTGATGTACTATTGGATGGTAAGATTTACTTAAGAGTATTATAAGTAACTAGCGACTCACGCTCGCTTCCCTCGCGTTCGTCCCTAGGTACGTTTTCACGGTAACTATAACATTTTCGGACATTTTTGCGAATTCATTTTGATTTTTGGTTTCCGACATTTCGAATGCTTTACGGCAATCATGGTCACGGAGTTTCTCCCCTATAAGAGATAGTTTTATTTAAAACAGCTATACCTACATAAAATGATAAATGATTGTACGTATCTACGAGTTACAGACGTCTACGTTACATATTTATTTTAGAAATTAACGTTATTAAGCTTATGTTAGTGTAATCTAAATGTTTATTATTCAAACGAATAATAAAAGCATTTCATTTTGGTCTCATTTTCATTTTTAAGCTGAAATGTTACAATTATGTTAACCGCATATAATTGAGATATTATTTCAGTATCTAAATCATTCGTTACATATTCCATCTCCTGTTATACCCTAACAGTAATTAATTATCATCAAACCCTAACAGTAATTAATTATCATTAAACGAGCAATCCTTGTATATTTATTTATTTATTTATACCGACGATCTCGGAAACGGCTCTAACGATTTCGCAGAAATTTGATATGTGGGGTTCTCGAGGGCGAAAAATCGATCTATTTAGATTAGTCTTATGTCTGGGAAAACGCGTATTTTCAAGTTTTCATGCGATTTTCTTTAGCATAATTATATGCAAAATATGTTAATAATTTCGCACAGTTGTGTAAAAGCATCGTGGTCCAGCGGCCAAGGCGCGAGATAGACTATCACAGCTATGTTCGAAACCCGATCGGATACAAAGTTTTTTTTTTCAAGTTTTTAGTTTTTTTTGTCTTTAAGCCAAATTAAAAATAAATGTACTTTGAACCAAAAACTCCGAGCGAAGCTCGGTCGCCCAGGAACTACTTATTAAGTGTACGTTTGTTTCTCTTGTACTTGAAAATTTATTTCCATACACTTTAAAGATATTTGAATTTCATAAACTTTTCCTCTTTTATAAACTTCATTGCCTTTGACGAAAGTTGTCCAGTCGATTCTTTTTATGAAAAATTTAATAAAAAATTTATAACTCAAATAACTCTCTCACAAGTCACAATATAGGGTGAATATAAAATTTGATGGAATAAAAAAACCTTATTTGTCCAAAGTTTTTAATAATGCTACAAAGAGTAGCGAAATTGATTGCAAATGACTTGAAGGCATCACTAGTCTTAGTTTTCCCTATTATTGTTACATAATAGATACAACATATAAATATAATGACGCCCTAAAAGTAGATGTTAAAAAACTATTGATTTCTCTTATCTTTTTCTTATTTACAATCTTGTTGTTTTCTTCTTAAAACTTCAAAAAGTTATCAATTTGAATCACTACATATTATAAAATAAAGTCCCTTCACTGTGTCCGTCTGTCTGAATACGATAAACTGAAAAACTACCGAATGGATTTTCTTGCGGTTTTCGTCAATGCAGTGATTCATGAGGAAGGTTTAGATGTAGGTATAGTTTATTAGAGTTTTGTTGTAAATTGGCATAAATATGACGATGGTTGCTAAAGATGTCGGAAAAAATAATGCCAACTGGGAGCTTTATTGGCGTGCGCCGCGTAAACTAACAAAGTTATATGGAAACAATGTATTACAGAATTATTCCTCTTAAAAAGATCAACCTATTAAACTGTAGCAACGCTATGTACATCTAGGGACGCAACCGAGCGACGCGAGAGTAAGTCACTAGTGTAAAGTGTACACATATGTACGTTTTTATGAAAAATTATTCTGTATATTCTTACAATGTAAAAAGCGACGACACGTTTGGCTCAGTTTGTAGTGACCCTACTTGCTGTGCCAGAGGTCGCGGGTTCGAGTCCCGCTGGGGGCATTCATTTAGGAGCACGAATGTTTGTACTCCAGTCATATATATAATATGTATGTATTTAAAGTTATATATGTGTAGTGTATCAACTATCTGGTATCCATAACACAGGCCTCGTAGCTTACCATGGAACTAGATGATGCTGTGTGTTAATGTCCCAACATATTTTATTTTATTTATTACAATGTATAGGATACGATTAGAGTAGCAGTAAAAAAATAAAGATTTCCATTTTTTGAGTTGTTCTTACACTCTGCTTGCGTAAACATGTTAGAAATTACATATTACGAGTATATTTAGTTTAGTTTGAAGAAGAAGTCCAGCTTATGTCGGTGATTGGAAAAAACAGTCCAACAAGATAGATCAAATTTTGAGAGAGAGGTCATTCGACGAATCATACTCGGTTGGGTAGCGTTGGTGCTGAAAAAAATGTAATAAAAGCTGTCTCCTCTCTCTTATTAAATAGGGATTTAGAATTATCTTGTTAAACGTACATTATAAAACTGTAAAAACCCAGACTTAAATTTTCCCGGGCTCAACGGTAACTCGCGCCACTTTAATCATTTCCAATAATAGATTTTTTTAGTTAAAAGGATATTATTTAATAAAACTGAATCCTAATAGATCGTGGACTATACCTACCGCGAAACTACTGTAGAAAATGCGTCAAGTACATAAACCATATGTCATGAATGTGCACATTGCACAATATTATGTACAATATGCTTTTTTAACTTTTAGAATCTCAATTTATCAGAAATGATGATTCTTAGGAAAGAAGTATAAGAACATTTTTTTTGTAGGTTATTGCATGATCTACAATTTTTGTTTGACTTACTTTTATGATAACACTTACCAGAAAAATGTAAAATATCGGTATTTTTGACCTCAAAGGTCTTCTTTGACCATGAGTAATTTTAATAAAAAATACATATTTCAATTAACGTATAGATCATTTTTTTAACTAGGAGACCATGACATTGTTAGAGCTCAAAAGGTGACTGAAGTAGTGTTAGCTGCCGTTTATAAGGCGCTGAACGATCATCACGTATTTCTGGAAGGAACTTTGTTGAAACCTAATATGGTAAATATTGTTTTTTTTTTTATGTATAGATTATAAAATAAAAGAAATTAAAGTATGCACGCGTGGATGACCGATTTGCACGCTGTTTTTTTGTAAGGTAGGTTAGAAAAGGAGAAGATCCTGACAACTCGATACGATTTAGTCCAGCCGCTGGAGAATTTTTTGAAATATGAAAAAAGTTGATTTTTTTGTCATTTTCAAAAATTCATACCTCGACTCCTATAAAACTTAGAGATACGATCAAGACGAAATTTTTCTTCCTCAATACTATATTTTTAATAAAAAAATACGTGATTGATGTGAACTTAAACGCCGTTTGGCTGTGGGTTTCTAACTGATCTACTGTTTGAGCAATTCTTTTCCAATTTTCAAAGTGCTCTCAAATCTACAATTTTTGGAGTAGAGGGATGAACAATAGCTTAAATCTTTTGATGAAGACTGACTGACTCTGTCGATTTCCATCCTAATTTCTTCTGTTCGCGGCTATGTCTTCGAGATACAGCCATGTACAGCCGATCAATTTTTCAAAAATTGCTGTTTTAAGATACCCATAACTTTTTTCTATCAACTCGAAATCTTTTGAAAGTTTTAGGGATTACTTCATTTTATTTTCAAATTTAGTTTTGTTTTGACCTGGTTACGGAGCTATGAATTTTTAAAACTGTCAAATTTTTAATTTAATATGACGTTTTCCGGACTTTTATCATCAGTTTTATAATTTTATGGTATCAATTAGTACTTATTCGTAATCTTATAGTAAAGGAGGAGGCTAAATAGTTAATAATATAATGCCAATTTCACGCACTCTTTTGTCGAAAAGTTATGGATCTGCCCATATATATAATCCATAGTTTTTAGAATTTTTGTCTATCTGTCTGTATGTGACTGCATCATGAGAAAATCACTGGACAGATTTTGATGAAATTTGGTATGATAATAGTTGGTTATCCGTGTCAACATATGGGATATTTTTTCTGCGGGAAAATATTTCATTTTTGAAAAATCTATGCTAACCGTTAAAATGAACCTAGGAACGAACCCAAACGGAGCGAGGGGTAGTCGTTATTATCTATTATATATAATATAACATTATTTTTTCATACAATTTATTATATCTATCTTTAAATAAAAAAATAAACCTCTAAAAAAGAAAATAAAATATAATAACTACGTATCCGATTATTTCGCTTGTAGGTAACACCGGGTCAGCAGTGTCCTAAGAAAAGTAATCCAAAAGAAATAGCATCGGCTACCGTCACCGCTTTACTAAGGACTGTACCCGCTGCCGTTCCAGGTTCGTTTGGTATTCGTACAATATTTAAATATAATAATCGGCAGTGCTAGCCCAGTTGTAATGCGCTCGCTTAGGAAACCGAGTTCGAATGTGAAGTCTGCCAACTAGCACTTGGCCAGCGTGGCTGATTATGGCTTGATCCTCTTCGTATTGGGAGGGCCATTACTAGCAGTGGGACGTTAAAAAGTTCTGAATACATAATACTGTCTGATCAAACGGTCTAGAACAGTTAGTTAGATGACAATAAAATCGTTGTATTTTACTGTAGTGCTAATCAGTAAGAATTAGTAATCAAATGTTTTTTTTATTAAAAAAAAAAAAAAAATAAAAAAAAAAATGTTTGATATGACTTAATATAAGACGATTTCTGAGTTCTGACCGTTAATAAAGCGCAGCATTATGAACCATCGTAAGCTGGATCATCCTTAAGTCAAAAAATGTGGGCAATAAGAAGTTAAAATGTATTAGTTTTTATCTGCCTGAATGCTGCATTTAACAAGGTTTCTTTTGAGGGTATATAAAGGTTTTTTAAACGTCAAATTACAATTGATTTAATTTTAAAACCACTAGACCTGGTTAATAAATATGTAGAAAGTATCATGAAGATTTAATATTACTGTTGAATAATTATGTCAATTAATTATCGTCTCTACTGGCGAAAGGACAATTTGCGCATTTTTGCCCAAAGAATCGGCATTGCCACTCAACGGTGGAATGTGGCTTGTGACTTGTACACGTACAGTAATAACTAAGTGTACGTTTGTTTTGTATATATTGTATATAATTAAGTATATTTGTAATTTTCTTGATTGTAATAATATAATTAAATGTCAAAAAGTAAAAAAAAAATGTCCACTGGTATTGCATTTTTATCTGGCGGTCAATCAGAAGAAGAAGCGACATTGAATCTAAATGCTATAAATCAAGTTGCTATGAAGAAACCTTGGGCCCTTACATTTAGCTATGGTAGAGCGCTTCAAGCATCTGTTATTAATAAAAAGAGCTGAGGTAATCTTAATCTTAAGGTTTTTACGAATGAAAGTGGCATAATCCTTGCTAATGCGGAAATGTGTTTGTTTATCCTTCTTTATACCCATAACATCACTACGATTTTATTATAAGTAGTTAGATAATCAAATGTTTGAGATGGTTAGAGATGAAATAATATGCAGGTATTGTGTATTATACACAATCAAAACTTCACTAATCTAGCTAAACATACATTTATATACATAAATAAAAATCAATTGCCATTCGTTTTGTTGGAGGTGCGTCAGGGATGGTGTAGGTATAAAAAATAGGGCATTTCAAAAAAAAAAAAAAACAACTGCTGGAAAGTCAAAAAGTTCAACACTTTTTTTATATAATATATCTATTCCATTCTAACCGTTACCTAAAACGTTCCTAGGGATGAACCCGAGAAAAGCGAGGGTGAGTCGTTAGTTAAAGTATATAAATTATAAGTTCCACGTTCCTTTTTACGTTATTTAAAATTTATTCTCAAAATAAATCCGTTTCTAATTAAATACAATCTAAGCTATTAAACTGCCACAGTTCGTATCTGACCCGCCGAGTTCTCTAACAATTAATAGTTGGGAAACAAAACTCGTTACTAGTTCTTTGCTACTAAGTATTTAATTAAAATAAACATTCATTATTGTTATATTAGTTTTGTTTATATGATATTGTAGTTGTTTCCTAAGCTTTAGACTTACAAAACTTTTATTATGAAGTACTTTTACTTGTTTTATCATTCCCTACGCTTATTATAACGGTTAAAAATATTATCCAGTTGCGACTCACCCGAACGGAGCGAGGGTTCGACCCTAGTTACATTTTAAGGTTTGGTATAGATTTCTCAGGGCTGAGATATTTTCCTTTAATAAAAAGTTCTATATCTTGACCCAGGTAACCAGCTATCATCATACCAAATTTCTTCAAAATCTATCCAGTGGTTTTCTCGTGATGCGTTTCCATACAGAGAGACAGACAAATAAAAATTCTTAAAATTGCAGATTCGGCCTCTGTATCGATAATAATGACTATTTCAATTAGATTTTCCAAAAAATATTTAGTGTGCAGATTCGACTCAAAATTTTATATGTAATAGTATGTATATTACTTTCGAGAGAGTCGCCTATAGGTATATGTCTAAATTCTCTAACATTAAAATGGCTTAAATATTTCTTAAAATCGTTAAAATCACTTTAGCCATTTTAAAGATTACCTGTTGGGTATATAGAGATATTTGTGTTTGTTATTCTTTGGGTTCTGATAAAATTATTCTAACAACAATATGTATGGTATGATATATTTTAATACATAGACAATCGCATTTATAAGCAAATTTCTAAGAGACAAAGATTTTATTAAATAATAAGGACTTTCAGTTTTATTGATGAGCAACTTTAACCAAAAAAACCTCTGGAAACTTACTTGGTAAGCGCAGAAGACGTCATTATATAATTTATTAAATAATACAAGATTTTTTGTTGTATAGATAATATATTATATAATATTATTATATTAATAAAAGATAAATGAATGAAACTTTTGAATTAAAATTAAATAAATAATCGTAATATTATATTAAGGCAGTGGTAGCCCAGTGGTAAAATGCTTGCTTGGGAAACCGAGTGAAACGGGTTTTAATCTCGGGTCTCGCACCTCTGATATTTTCATGTGCGAATCATCTCTAACATGATTACCACTTGTCTTAACGGTGAAGGAAAACATCGTGAGGAAACCTGCATGTTTGAGAGAACCTGGCAAGTTTTCAAAAGACTCGTGAAGTCCGCCAACCCAATTAGCACTTAAACAATGTGGTGGACTATGGCCTGATCTCCCTCGTACTATAGGGAGGCCCACCCCCAGCAGTGGGACGTTAAAAAGGGAATTACTTTTTCCTGTTATACTACTAAATGGAGAGATCTGATATATTCCGGATTAATACCAGTGAAACTTCTGACAAGTATCAGTTTGTTATGAAAATTACCCCATCAAAGCAGTAAACAACCGTAGGTATGAGGTACACTAATATCCTAAATAACCTTGGGATTTGTGTCTTCCGGCAATAATAAATTGCCATAGATTACGAGGGACATATTATAGTGCACTTTTGTCCCCTCTTGTAATCCTATGGGACGGCCCCAACTCAACCCGACTCGACTGCAAAGAGATCAACCGAAAGATTGACCTCTTTTCTTGCAGTTTACATAACCTATACATGTAATAAAATTCTAACTAAGCCGAATCTGTATATTAAATATTTTTTAGAAAATCCTATTGACATAGACATTATTATCGATACAGACGCCGAATCTATAGTTTTTATATTTCTGTTTATCTGTGACCGCATCACGGAAAAACCCCACGTATAGGGATTTTGATGAAATTTGGTGTGATGATAGTTGGTTATCTGGGTCAACATATAGGATACGTTTTACTGCGGTAAAATATCTCATCTCTAAAAAATCTATACTGAACTTTAAAACGTGAGTAGGGACGAATCCGAGCGGAGCGAGGGTAAGTCGTTAGTATATGCATATATTCAAGTAATGTTGTCAAAAATTGTAAATAAATTAAACGTTTTCTTTTCATAATTATAAATCAAATCGGTTGGTGGAGACATTATTAACTCTCAGATGTGTTAAAGTGATCTTTACAACTTCATAATGAATGTCAAATGTGGGTTATAGTGGTATGTTATTATAAATTCCATCTCTAAGAGTGTAATTTAGTGAGAGTACGATTTTTACTTAAATACATATTGAAGGCTAGCAGTTTATTAGACTTACAAATATAAATGAGTACTTATTACCTACTTCAATTTTATATAATAACAAGCGACTCGTCCTCGTTTCGCTCGGGTTTCTCCCTAGGTGATTCTTTAACTTGAGATTAGCGCGCACAAACGCACTGACAACAGATAAACAGATAAAAAATCTAAAAATGATTGTTTTGGGTTCTATATAAAGATTAACAATCATAGTGTTTCTCAAATATCATCCGTACAGACAGCGATCAGTTACAATTTTATTATATGTATAGATAATAATAAAATACTTACAAATTCCAGCAATATACTGTTGCATAAACAATAACATTCATTAGTAATCCGAACAAACTCTGTTTATTTCAGGCCAATGGACTTGCTTCTCTTGGAAAATACGTCGGAGGTTCAGTCACATCGTCTGCTAGTGATACATCGAATTATAGTAAAAACCACAAATATTAGCCTATTATGATGTAAAAAAAAAACACTTTAACTGTTTTTTTTTATATAAGCTATATAGGTACGACATAATAATATAGTATTCGTATATAGGAAATTAAAAGTTAGTATGTTTCACCTTCTAAAGAATAATATACCTAATTAATTATTAGACGGAGTCCCCCAAAATAAATGTCAAAGGCAAAAACAGTAGCGTGATTTGCTATTAACGCTACTACTCTCGATTTTATCATACGGATCGTTTTGCTTTATTTATAATAGGACAAGGGAAATTTTACAATACTATATGGATACAATATTATATGGATGTCAAATTAGCGTAAATCTAAGAAAGTTCAAAGTATTATTTAGTTTCACCTGTCCTGGTGTCTACTGTTTGTCTTCCCAGTGTCCGCCATCTTGATAAACAAGAAACAATACTAAAAATAATATGTTTTTTTATAAAATCGGTAAATCTCGCGCTAAGCTTTTATATCATATACCTAAATTGTATAGAGTAATAAACTGATGGGTTTGATTTAATTTAAAGTTTATATTCTTCTTTATATAGAACTAGCGACTCGTTCGTCCCTAATTTGCTTCCCAATACAAACTTTCATTCCCATTTTCACCCCCTTAAGGGACGATTTCCGAGATAAATATGGCTTTTACATTACCGCATTATAATTGCCAATTTTTTAAAGTATTAAAATGGATATATAATTATATAGTTGTCCTTAAGAGATAGACATATGCTATCGCGGATTTTTCTGTAAAGCCATATAAGATACACAATTCCACCATACATTATTTTGTGACATCTCAAAGGGTTTAGGCAGCGTTTTCGTTGAAAGCTCCCAGACGGCTTATTTTTTTCCGACACCTCCAACAAATATCGTTATATTTTAGCCAATGTATACAAAAAACTTAACAAATCATGTATTAAAACCTTCCTCTTGAATCAATCTATCTATTAGAAAAAACCGCATCAAAATCGGTTGCGTAGTTTTAAAGATCCAAGCATATGTATATAGGGACAGACAGACAGCGGGAAGCGACTTTGTTTATAATGTAGTGAAGCACGATGACAATATTCTGAATAACATTTTACTAAATAATGTTCAATAAAAGTACGGAAGGAAGTGGGATTATTTATCAGTAACAATAATTAAAAGTATTTCCACCACTCCGGTTCTTATTTCATTCTACTTTTGTAACGTCTTTAGGGAAAATCCAAATATACAATAAGTCCACGTGAGTCAAAACCTGTAATCACCAACAATAAATAGTTCTGCTTAGTTTTTTGATTAGATCACCTATCCATATCTATGTACATTATACAGGTCAAAATTTCGCTTCGCATTTGTTTTCAAATTTCATTTCTACTTCGAACGTTGATTTTTGTTTTATTATTGTTGCCATTTTTAAAGACATCTTCGAATTTTATATTGTATCATCATATATGTAGGTGCGTAAATTTACTGCATTAAATTAGTATTTTTTCTATGATTTAAAAAAATCCTTGCACGTATCTATTAATACTAACGCCCTTGGTCTTCAATTCAATTCTTTTGTTCGGTGGCTTTTAGAAGCGCCATCTGGGCGCCTTTAGTCTTAAACCATAGTAACCCTATGGGTATTTTTTATTTGGCACTGACAAGTATACATACCTAATTAAAAAATTAAATTGTGGCTGTATGAAATTTTCAACATAACGTACCTACTTATATAACTATATATTTCTATTCACTAAATTTATTGTATTTTTAATAAACATACCCTTTTTAAAGGTTGTGTTTGCGTCATGCGATTGGGATAAAAGCCTTAATTATATTTGATTCCTTTAACTACCTCGGTGGTGTAGTGGCTAGCATGTACGGCTGCACATCCTGAGGTCCTGGGTTCGAGTCCCGGGTCGGGCCAAGTTTAGTTATTGAGTCTTTCTGTATAGTAAGCCTCAGTAACAGCCCGGAGTTGGGAAGTTGGCGGTGTTACACCCCCGTGCCTCGGAGAGCACGTAAAGCCGTCGGTCCTGCGCCTTAACTCTCACCGGTCGTGTCGAGTAGTCGTCCCACCGGAGTATGAGAGTGACAGGAATAGAGAGTGCACTTGTGTCTGCGCGTACACTTGTGCACTATAATATCTCCTTCGCAGTTGGCTAGTCTCAATGAGATTGGCCGCCGCGGCCGGAATCGGTCAGGAGAACATCATTTGATTCCTTAGTAATTTACTGTTAAGAGTTAGCTAGTGGTAGCTAAGAGGTAGCTATGATTGATGATGATGAGATCATTTCAAGTCATCGACGAAATGTTTAGATGAGTTTGTAGTTTGCCAACGGTAGCGTAGGCATTCATTTGTGTGATGAGCGCGAATGTTTGTACTTCAGTCATGGGTGTTTATGACATCGACTAAATTCGAAATGACTAACTTCAATTGGGGTAACTTTGGCCCGGTCAGGAAAGATTTCGTATTTTTTTTTTTTTGTAGACAATAAACCAAGTGAGATAATACGTATGGGATTAAACCATAAAGTATTGAATTCCCAGCCGATTTCGGTTATAATTAAATACAGTAAAGGAAAATTTTGCGAAAATTTCGGCTGGGTCAAAGTTTTGCGGTAATTTGGGTAACTTTGTCTGGTCCTGGATTTCACTACGTATCGTTTTAATTTCACGATTATGGGTAACTTTAACCTCCTCATTCAGAGCTTTGAAGAAGTGTACTTACGCCATAGATAATAAAAATATAACAAAAAGTTTAGAATTGTCTTAAAATAAACTAGAAATTTTGCATAGTGTATCTTTTTACTGACCCTTTTACAACCTGACTCTTTTACGTGTATTTTTTAACGATTGTTTAACATTATCTATAAGTCGAGTCAATCGACCGATCGCAAAAAGTCTTGCTTACCAATTTATGGGTTTGTGTTAATCGATTCCATAGTTATTGAAAATTCTTCAAAATTTTATGAAAATGCATAATTAGTTAGACTTAGATTGGATTTTTTTTTCTTTGGCTTGATTGGATTTATGTTTATGACAAAACGTCAATCTAGTTTACTTAGAGTAATTATTTCTAAAAGTAAAACGTTGCGAAACCGCATGCAATACCTACCTGTATTACCGCTTGCAAAAATTACCACGATCGTTTGGTATTTCTTGTGACATTCAAATGTGACGTAGATACCCCAAATGTATTTGAATTTTTCTAATTACATACCTGGTGAACCAGTATATAGATAATTAGGGTAGAATAAACCGATCACATTTATAATTAACTAGCGGTTCACCCTCGCTTTACTCGGGTTCTTTTCTAGGTACGTTTTGACGGCTAGTATGGAATTGATAGACTATATATTATATATTATGTAGACGTAGGTATGATATATATAGGTATCATGATTTGTTGTGAATTGTATTATCACGTGTTTTCCCGTAGGAATGAGATAATTCCCCGTGGTAAAAAGCCTGTATCACTCTCCAGCCCTGCAACTATCTCCACACAAAAAATCACTTCAATTCTTAAGTTTGTTTTAACGTGAAAGAAGGACAAACAAACAAATAAACACATTTTCGCATTTGTAATATTAGTAAGGATATCATAAAACCATTCTTGCTGGTAGCGTGTCTTCAAAAAATACTAAATTGCTGTTCTGTATATATAATTATAATTTTATAAAACACGCGTTTGATCTACTAAAGTATTGGTTTCATAAAAACAAAACCGAGCTAAAGATTTTGCTAGTCATTAAAGCGTTTTTATTATCAAATCGCTGAATAGCTTTAAATTATTGTACGGTAAACCGTCCGTCTGCCCTACTTTTAACCGTCGTATTGATTTAAAGCTTATAAAGCTAATTATATGTATTGTATGTATGTATATTGTAGTATATTGTATTATGTATTATCTATGTAGTTTATATACTTGTATGTTTGTATTATTTATTATACTAAGACTTGTAGTACGCTGTTGTCATGTAGTATGCTATTTTTATATATACTGTGATATTTTTTTTAACTTTATTTCCATATTACCTTGCACTTTTCTGCTCCGCTAAATGACAATCTCTCTCACCTGCTAGGTTGACTGGAAGAGATCTCTGTTAGAGATAAGTCCACCTTTGCCTCATATTCTCTCTAAATACTTGTAATTTTAGTTTTAATGTGCAATAAAGAATATATATAAGCTTTAAATACACAGCGAGAAAATCTTCAAATACAAGAGATACACAGGCAAAGAGGTAGCCCACTTTGGTGGGCGTACAATGCGGGCTACTCCTAAGCAAAGTGGACCGTAGGAGTAACCCCGTGGTTGTCGTTTGCCTCGGTCAGCCATCGAGGCGTCGTGGTTGAGTACGTAAGCTATCCTGCGATGTCCCATTAAGACGGAGAAGGATCCGTTGAATTTTAGTGGGTAGTACTGGCTTTTCTAGCCGGTGAGTTCCATATAATCTGCATTCTGTATGTACGTAGGTGGTGTGCGTAAATGCTATGGGATATGCTATGCTATGGGATGAATAAAGTTGGGAACGGTAAAAAATGTGATAAAAAACTATGGGTTTAATTATATTACGGTCTCTTTGCTTGCTACTTTGTAGTATGTCTTCTTCATCTCTTAGTCCCTAGAATCCAGCTAGATAGAAAAAGATAAAATATTGTTCTCTAAATTTTTTGTTTTATCTAACAATTTCTCAATTGAAACATACAAATTGTAGGTGTATATTTTTATAATCGCCTCTTAAAAACCTATATTTTGATATCCCACTCGCTAGATTCGAACGAAAAAAAATATTCAAATCACGAATAATGATATTTATATAGCGTATGTGACATTCACGTTCTCAACACAAGCCGAATGACGTATGAATACTCAAAATCGGTTTAGCCGTTTAGTAATTACGACGGAACATAGGGTCTGACATACATACAGCTCAAACACATAACCTTCCTTTAGGTTTAAAAAACCTTTAGTCCGGTAACGTTTTTTCTTATATAGCACTTTCCAGGACTATGGCATTTTTTTATAAACAATCAGTGATTTCTGAATCAATATTGCATAAAGAATTCAAATTTGAATAAATAAAATTATATTAACCTCATATCTGAATATTTGAACACACAATTTTAGATTTGAATCTTGATTACTCGTTCAATACGCGGGCAAATTGCCACTGCTCTTGGTATGAAAATATTCAAATAAAATCTCCTACCTCTTTATGATAGCCTAGTTGCCGATGTTTTGGTTTAAACATGACCCTGATAGACATTTTTACACATGTAGTGTAACAAGGATTTCTTTATTATATAATGTTTTATAAATAGTAATAGTACTGTTTCATAATATTTCAATTCTTTATGAAAGACTACCGGACCCGGGAGGCAGACGTTGTCTTACCACAAACCTAGTTGGGTCAGAAGATTAAAAAAAACCTTGTTTCTTGACAACAGTGTAACCAGGCCCATAGCCTTGCCTTAGCTATGATTTTTAATCCATCCAGGTGAACTCATGAGCAGACAAAAAATGACATCAAAATTGGTCGAGCCGTTTAAAAGGAGAAGAATTAGGAACACACGCAACCGGAATTGATTTTTTTTGTAAAGATTGTGTTCTTTAGATATATAATAAAGATTAATCTTAATCCCCTTAGGATTTTTTTGAATGGATTTAAAAAAAAAAACTTAACTTCATCGGAGAAGTAAACCTTCATTTTAAGATTTTTATATGAGAAATTTTGACCATTTCTTGTTTCTAGAACGAAGCGGTTTAGATTCCAGGTTATTTTTCAATCAGTCGTTGTAAAAAAAATATTATGTATTTTTTTATGTTACGCTAGTCAATAAATTGATACATAATGACTAAATACATACTTTACTGTAATACTTTCTTAGATTTACGCGAATAATCTTACTCTACTGTATTATTATTTGATCATTTTGAGTTTCAACAGATTTTGACTTTGACAAAATCTGTAAATTTACTTTACATTCCAAAATTTCGCTTCAACTGTTTATTCCAAAAATGTACAATTGGACATTTAAAAATTTGCTAATATTAATTATTTAATGTCATAAAGTCACACAATAGTAAAAGCGTTAAAAACATTTTATAAAAAAATATTGTTACAAATAAATACTATACACACGTGCGGACATATTTCAAATATTTTAGTATAAGGTCTGAGTGAGTACTTATTGACTTTTAATATTTGAAAGTAACAGTATTTCAAGGGTATCATATGTGAAATATATTGCATTCTTTTATAGTTAAATGTTTTCATATGTTAAAAAGAGATGGGCATAGTTTACGAGGGATGTAAATGTAGTTGATACAACCTGCATTGAATCGAGAGAGATAGTAATAGTGCACTTTGTGATGAGTATCTCCTACGTATTTATGACAGCCTGGTACCTCATGTTTTGAATAAAACGTGACGTACCAAGTTAACAATTAATACAGTAGTTATTTTTTACTTTTCAGTGCCTGGAAGTCAGTTTTTATTATTTTTTTAAAGTTTTTATCAAATTCCGAGGCTGCTATAAACTCAAGCACTATATACGAGATATTATTATATATTTTTCATTTCTTTTGCTTGGTATAGTATTTCAATCCATGAGCTTGAAAAAGTGTCGTCGCGCATTTTAATAAAAAAACTTGCTTCGGAATTTTGGCTTTATTTCAACTAATAATGAAAATTTGCGAAAAGCGAGGCCACTATGAACTATATTAATAATTATTCTCCACCATACAATAAGTCAAAATTGTCCAAAATTTTCATTTTCAAGAATGTCAAAAATGGACATTAAATTGAAAAATCACAGTGAAAATTTTTAAAATGGGACACATGCCACAGTTCGATTTCAACGGAATTTTCAAGACGGGAACCAAAACATCGGCTACTAGGCTACCATAAAGAAATAGAAGATTTTATCAGGAATATTTTGATACCCAGCGCAATGGCAATTTGCTCGCATATTGAACGAGTAAGGAAGGTTCAAATCTAGAGTTGTGTGATTGTTCAAATATTCAGATTAAAAATATATACTAGTATCTATATCGGAACGCCGCGACGGAAGTCTTTCAAATCGATTTTATGAAATCTCTTCAGCTTATTTATTTAAACTTTTATTTTATGTGTAAGTTCCTTGAATAGGAGGCTGAAAAAATTGAAATATTATGATATATATAATAGATACTCGTTTATATTTATAGGATAACCTGATAAATGTTCAAATGAACAGTCACACAACTCTAGATTTGAACCTTGATTACTCGTTGTACTCGCAAATTGCTACTGCCCTTGGTATCAAAATATATCTGTAAAATCTTCTACCTCTTTATAGTAGCCTAGTAGCCAATGTTTTTGTTCCCGTCTCGAAAATCCCTTTGCAATCGGACTGTGACATGTGTCCCATTTTATCATTTTTGCGTTTGAGCCTTATCTTAAGTCTATTTTTCAACAGATTTTTATTAAATGAAATCAGACCGAATGAAGCTTTTAACGTGACCTGGTAGAAACTTTTAAACATATTGTTTAACAAATATTTCTTTATTATTTATTATGTAATGTTTACATGTATGTAATGTCTTTATGTAGTGAGTTACCCTCGCATCGCTCGGGTGCGTCCTTAGGTACACACACATAGCGTTACTAATTTAATAGTTAGATCTTTTTAAAGAGAAATAATTCTGTAATACATTGCTTTCATATAACTTTATTAGTTTACGCGGCGCACGCCCATAAAACTCCCAGCCGACATGATTTTTTCCGACATCTTCAACAATCATCGTCATATTTCAGCCAAATTACACAAAACCATAATGAATTATACACCTAAACCTTTCTCATGAATCACTCCACCTATTGGTGAAAACCATATAAATATTCGTTTTATAGTTTTTGAGTTTATCGTGTTCAGGCAGACAGACAAACAGACACGGCGCGGCGGGGACTTTATTTGATTATAAATAGTAATGGTATTTTTTTTGTAATATTTTTTTTTTGCCTCGTATTCAAGTAACTTTCAAATAAAATAAAAGTTTAATGAATAAACTGAAGAGATTTCTTAAAATCGGTTTAAAAGACTCCCGTCGATCCGATATAGATACTCGTATATATTTATGGGTTATTCTGAACATTTGAACAGTCACTCAAATCTAGACTTGAACCTTGCTTCCTCGTTCAATACGCGGACAAATTGCCACTGCTCTTATTATGGAAATATCCCTAATAAAATCTTCTACCTCTTTATGGTAGCCTAGTAGCCGATGTTTTGGTTCCTGTCTCGAAAATCCCGTTGAAATCGGACTGTGCCATGTGTCTCATTTAAACATTTTTGCTTTTAAGCCTTATTTTATTTGCGAGAAAGTCTATTTTTCAATAGATTTATTATGAAATAAAATCAGACCGAATGAAGCTTTAAAGCTTCTACCAGGTCACGTTTAAACGTAACCTGGTAGAATTTTATAAACATGTGGTGTAATCAGGATTTCCTTATTATAATGTGTATGATAATACATACCTAGTAATATTTTTTTTCGTAATATTTCATTTTTTTCAACCTCGTATTCAAATAACTTATTCATAAAATAAAAGTTTAAATGAACAAACTAAAGAAATTTCTTAAAGTCAGTTTGAAAGGCTCCCGCAGTATATACATTTGCTTAAACTAATGTGGGTAATATGTGTATAATATACTGAGTAAATATTACTGTTTCTCAATAATAACATAATTAAAAAAGATTACTTTGTTAAAATAACTATTATTTTATTATATTTTTAATGTAAAATTATTATTAGAGTATATATATTATGATGAACAATTGATAAAATAAGTACCTAATCCCAGAAAAATTAATAAATATAAAAGTTTTAATTTCCCAGAACTTTAGCTTGTAAATCTTAACACTTTTCATGAGGAACCTTAATTTTCTACTCTTCAAAACAAATAAGGATTTAATAGTGAAATATGGTGCATTCACTCATTCCGAATGCATTTTATACGTAAGAGTGAGACGGAGATAGTTTAAGGGGATGAAAATGCATAGATCTATACAACCTAAGTTGAAAAGAGACAGATGCACTCAGCATTTAACGAAGAGGGTTACAAACATCTCCTTTATAGTTTTGACAGCCTAGTACTCAATGTTTTGGTTAGAATGTGACGCCAAAATCGGATGGACCGACCATGATCCGTCGAAAGTGTTTTTGACGCACGCTGGACTGGGCGGGGTACGTTTGTTGCCATGGTAACTGTTGTTATTGTCTGACAAATGATATATAAATATGTAGTTGTAATATGCCTAATATACGTTATTTTTAGTATCTCACATATCCTAATTATTTAAAACATAAAGTGGATTTCATACAGGATACGGAAGTTTTACTTCTTGCGCGTGTAGACATTCATACACGCACTCTTTTAATTTTTTAATTTAAATTAATATCCTTAGAAAAACAAGATAACATACATTGAACAAAATGTAATTTAATTATTGTATGTTGTAAATTAATACATTATTTTTCACTATTAAGGAAATATGATCACATCACACAGTATCGGACACAGTTGAAATGGCTAACAGTACACAAACGACGTAATTTACACTCCCTTTCTCTTTTATATACTGTACTCTTCCATTGTAATACTCCTTCTTATCTCAAAGAACGCTTTGCGTTCCTGGGTGCAAGTTCCCAGCTTACTCAAGAACTTCGTTCTCGCAGTGAAAGGTTGCTTGAAATACCTTTGTCCCATACCAAATCCTATAGCGAATCTTTCACTATTAAAACTGTGAAACTCTGGAATGAGCTCCCAATGGAAATAAGGAAATCTAACTCAGTAAGAATCTTTCAAAATTGACTCAAAAAACACTACTTGTTACATTAGGTTAGACTGTCATTATAACTGTACCATATAATATGTTTATGTATTTACATATACTCGCATGTATGTAACTAAATTTTACTGTATTATTATGTACATGCACGTTTATGTATATCTATAATAAATATATATAGTTGAATTAGTATCTAATATATGTAACTTTGTATGTATGTTTATTTACATTTAGGTTAAGTAATGCACCTTTTATGTACCATTTCCGCTCTTTTCTTTTATTTTCTGTATCCTTCTCTATAGGTTGCCTGTATGAGATTGCTTTTAGTGATAAGGCCGGCCGCCTTTGCACATTTTTTAACTGTATTTTTTTTCTGTATGTACCATTTTATTGTGCAATAAAGTGTTTAATAGTAAGTAATAATAATATTTATTTTATTTTTAAGCATCTTAAACAAATAAATTTTTCTGAATGTTTCGCGATATCTAATATCCATAGTTTTATATTACATATATCTATATCGTTGTTGTTTTCAGAATTCTTTTTTATGAAAAGGTACGTTTTCACGGTTAGCTATGTTTAGGTACACATAAATAGCAGCTTGCTACTCCTAAGATATTCATTTAAATTATATAGCTATTTACCCTCGTTTTGCTTGAGTGCATACGCCGTACGCGGATTGTGTTCACAATTGCATGAGTGTTATTTTTTTTCGCGGAACCCTGGTTCTTTTTCTAAAATGATAATAGGCTAAGTTACTCCTTATAACATCAGCTATCTGCCAGTTAAAGTCTCGTCAAAATCAGTCCAGCCGTTCCGGAGATTAGCCGGAACAAATAGACAGACAGACAAAAATTGTAAAAAATGTTGTTATAGTATATGTACCGGGTATACATCTATATGCATTTAGTGAAAAGCGGTTATTTTAATATTACAAGCAAACACTCCAATTTTATTTATCTGTATAGATAAAGTCGTCATCCTCGGTTTATTAGTCACTGCCTCCATATGCCATAGGTTCACCCCTCGCTAACACAATAGATGAATCATAATTATATAATAAATTCTAAGAAGAGATGATTCTAAATATAGAAAAGGGGCAGTCTGTAAAGAAAACTAGATTAGCTTTCTTAATAGAATCACATTAATTTTACATATAAATGCGAAAGTGGATGGATGTTTGTTGCTCAATATAGATTATAGTCTGGAACGTAAGTTACTTTTTTTCCCTGAAAAATGTACGGTGCCTGTGGGATAGATTTGTTATTGATGTTCAATAGGGGTAAACCCGAGCGAAGCGAGAGTAAGTCGCTAGTAATCAATAAAGCTTCATTCTTTATCTTTTAATCTTACTTTTACATAACTCATGCCATTAATATTAGTACCTGGGCGACCGAGCTTCGCTCGGAGTTCTTTTCTGTTATATCGTATTTTTTAGATTAAAAAAACTAAAAACTTGAATAACCGGGACTCGATCCCGGGCATATGTGTTGTCTAACTTGTGCCTTGACCGCTTGACCACGATGCTTACATCCGAGTGTAAAAAATTATCGACCATATTCTGCGTAGAATTATGCAAAAGAAAACCACATGAAAACTCGAAAACACGCGTTTTCCCGTAATACATGAGAATTATCTACATCAAATTTTCGCCCCCGAAAGTCCACATATACCAAATTTTAGCGAAATCCTTAGAGCCGTTTCTGAGATCGCTGGTATAAATAAATAAAGATGTAAAGATATAAATATACAAGAATTGCTCGTTTAAATATATAAGATATAGCCGTTATGAGACTTTTGTTTTTATGAAATCCAGTTTAACAGCTGAAAACATAAACAAAGCGAATCTAATTGTTTAGTCATTAGTTAAATATGGCATATTATCATCCTCATTCATATTTACTTTAATTTGAGGACAACAAGTCCTATTATTGTTATTGTTACATAAATATCCCTTTCATTGAAGGGGAAATACCAGTTTGTTAGAAAGAAATATTACTACAAGCACAATATGCCTTAGATTAATTATTATACCCTATTTTCCGTCACGTTTTTTAAAATATATTATGACTTTAAACTCTATGTTTTTTAAAGGAACAGTTATGATTTTGTAAAATTAAATCTTTTCTGAAGAAAATAATAATATGTTCTATTCTATATAAATACAACGTCCGTGATTTTTTAAACCCAAAAACAAAAAAAAACACAAAAAAAAAAATCCTATAGCAAGTACTACTAGCACTTATTAAGTGCATCGAACTCTGTATCGAATCTTACTATTAACACAACAGTCTTTATATATACATAGGTGGGTATATAAAAGTCTCAGACTAAAAAATTATTAAAGAAGAATAAAAATTGTAGTTTGTTTACTATTTCAAATCATTATTGTTTGTTTTCATAAACATGAATATAGTAAATATTAATTAATAATGACTCGTTCTGTTAAAAATCATTATAATCATAATTTGTAAATGTCTTTCCATTAGTTTTTTGTACCTATAAAAAAGGCTAAAAAGTAGTGTAAAATACTAAACAGTATGGATCAAATTGTATATGATACTCCTGTAATTCTAAATGGTGTCGAGCTTAAGCGGGTAACAGAATTTAAATATCTGGGGCACATTGTGACGGAGGATACATTTGACGTCAAAGACGTTGACAGGGAACGTAGGACATTGGCGGTCCGATGCAATATGCTGGCTCACAGGTTTGCACGTTGCAATAATGAAGTAAAGCTCACTCTTTTTAAAGCCTATTGCCAAACCCACGTGAAGCCTGTGGGTGTCATACACGCGTAGGGCCTACACTGAGCTACGTGTACAGTATAAGAATGGTTTCAGAATGCTGATTGTGCTGCCACGCTACTGTAGTGCATCACAGATATTTACGGAGGCTTGTACTGATGATTTCTATGCAATAATGAGAAAAAGATCTACATCTATGATGAGTAGAGGGAGCTCTAACAGCATTCTGAAATCATTATCAGATAAATGGGATAATAATTTTAAAAATAATTGGGTCAGCGTGTATATATGCTCCAAGAGCCCGACGAAGTATTTAAATTATTTTTTTATATATTTTTTTATGTTTACTAAATTAATCCAACTAATTAATAATATATTAAACTAAACTAAAAATTAATTTGACATTTTAATTTAAATTAGTATATTCATTAACTAATTATAATATAAAATATAAAAATAAATAATTTAATTAATAATTTCATATAGTAATATAATAATTAAGGCTAAATTGTTTTATTACTAACAAATATGGATGTAATATGTTGAATTAAAAATTATTATTATTAATAGTTCTATGACACTGTCTATATTATTCCTTATTAAGGCAAACACATTCTATCTCAAAAATTATATTGCTTTAAACTGTTCTTTTTCGGTTAGATTTCTATGTATATTGTTTGTATATGTTTAGTGATTCAAAAAACAATTATTCATTTGTCAAATTTTTCCACCTAAAAAACTTACTGTGCGTGTGGAGTGACTGTCAAAGTTCGGACTTTGATCAGGTGTTTGTCATAATATCATCCTTATTAACTACAAAAAGGTTTTCCTTTATACTTCAATTATATATTAAAAGCTTGTGAAAGCTTAATCTTCTAGTGTTTTTTTCTTAAATACCCTTTTTCTGAGAATTAATAAAAAACACTAAATATTGTATTTTTATTTAATCAGGATCAATATATTATGAATTACCACGAATCAATTAAAAAAATGTATAAAAAACGTATAATGAAAGAAATCTGTAACAATGCGATCATTATTTTATATATATATATATATATATATATATATATATATATATATATATATATATATATATATATATGTGTATATAATAAAATAGTAACTTAGCGAAATCTGTATACCTCTTACTGCAGGAAAACTTTACTTTTACTTCCTCAGTAAAACATAATTGAATTTGTGGAGTCGTTATTAGACTATGGCTAACGCCGGATAAACCTTAAAGATACATCAAAACAATGAACTAGAAAATTGTAGGTCTTAAAAAGGCCTACAGAAAATTCTACAATAGCATGTCTTTCTCCTAAGATACACACGCAATAAGTATTTATATCTATTTAAAACGTACCTGAGTAAAGCGATGCTAAGTCGCGAGTTAATAATAATGCTAAAAATGTATTTCTAAGATAATATACAAAAAAAGCCTTCTTCTTAAAAGTCTGGAAATATAATCATACTTTGAATTAAAAACTCATCAGTCTTTGTCATACAGTATGAATTATATTTGACCTTAGTCAGGGCGCAATAAAACTTGCGATGAACTACAAAAATGACACGACTTTAGTAGGTAAACTGCGTATTTCTTATATTCTATCCTATTACCTTACTCATCGTTTCGTCATAAGAGTCGTGAATTGGTCATATGTTTTAAAATTAAGAAAAAGAATCCGATCGTCGACGTCATTACGCAATGTCATCATCACTGGTGACTATTCAATAAAATATTTAATTGGTCATATTATGTATTTATTATTATTATTTTTTCATTATTTTAAAGAAAATTTTGTAGTAAAATTTTGATAAAGCTTGAAAGTATTCATATCAGCTTATTAGCGGCTTACCCTCGCTTCGCTTTAATACGTCCCAAGGTGCCTGTCAGTAGCCTGTTTGTTCAGGATAGATGCTTCAGTCTATCTTATATGTGTTCACTTTATCATGGTGAGAGGCTCTTTAGTGTCAGATAATCCAACCGGTTGCGAAGCCAAGAAACTCATTGAGAGGCGGCACACTTCGGTGGGCGATGTGGGTAGCTCAGGCTGGAAGGGTAGCCGTCGGGTATCATGATTGAGCGTAAGCGATCCTACGATGCCCCATTAAACCTAAATATAACTTGCATTCTGTATGTACATTGGTGGTATGTATAAAAGCAATTCTCAACTTCAAAAAATGTAATTTAATGTCATTTTTTAAGGTTAAACATTATCCAAAACCTCCAGCCGCTATTGCGTGAAGAAGTAACAAATACACACAAACACACATTCACATTTATAATAGTAATTCGATTTATTAAAACTACATTATTAAGCTCTTTAGGATAATAGATACCTACCTATATTTATATATAAATGTCTATTATAGTTTAATCCGCTAAAATAGAGTAATGCTTCTGCGAATATTATCTAATAATATGACACAAGGGCAAAACGTGCTCACATGATATTCCCATGTACGTACGTTTTATTAACGCGGCTGTGATTAATTACCCACCTTCTACTTACTTCATACTATATTATATTTGTTAGATAGAATTAATGTAGAATTTGTCACCACGATAACATGTTTAATATTTTTCATATGATATTTTAAGAAAATAATAATCAGCGATCGTGATCTAATAGATTTTTAGTAGTTTTGATTTGGTAATAAAAAAACTCTTGAGTCAAATACTTACTGTACATTAAATATTTTTTGGAAAATATTATTGAAATAGTCTTTATTATCGATACAGAGGCCAAATCTATAGTTTTTAAAATTTTTGTCTGTCTGTCTGCGACCGCATCACGAGAAAACCACTGGACGGATTTTGATGAAATTTGGTATGACAATAGCTGGTTATCTGGGTCAACATATAGGATACTTTTTATTGCGGGAAAATATTTCATCTCTGAGAAATCTAAACTAAACTTTAAATGTAATTAGAAACGAGCGAAGCGAGGGTGAGTCGCTAGTCTATTATATTTTTATTAGCACCTAGTAACTTACTCTAGCTACCCTTGGATGCTCTACAGTAGTTGTGTGTTGTAGCTAGCTCAGTTTCTAGTGTATCTGTGAACTAAATTTCATCCATATCCGCTTAGTCGTTTTAGCTTGACGGAGCAACACACATGCGAACTTTCGCATTCATAATACAAGTACGATTCAACAGAATGGAATTTTATATGATTACTGAAATTCCAAAAAATTAATGTACATACATTTGAAAAGGTTTAACGAAAACCACAAAATAAGCTAATGGAATATTAGTCATTTCTTCTACAGCCTAGTTATGTCAAATTTTGTCTAGTTTCTAAATCTTAAATTCTGTCAGTGACCTATTTATGTATTTAACAGTATCTTGCCCTTTTAATAAATGGGGGTTTACCTTATTAACCGACTTCCAAAAAAAGGAGGAGGTTCTCAATTCGACCGTATATATGTTTTTTTTACTGTATTGTGTTAAAATTATTTATTTCTAGGTTAAATACAAATTTATTTTTGTCAAATATTTTGAGTCTCCAATAAAAGTCCCACAATGTGTCACTTTTCAACTGACAAGTAAAAGTTAAAAGTCAGTTTATTTTTGAAATTAAAGAAAATGACTAAACAAAGATGTTATTTTATGATCAATAGCTATTGTATCTAAGAATTTGTAAAAGATATTATGCGTCGGTGCTCTAGTGGTCACATCCGAAGGTCCTAGGTTCGAGTCCCGGGTCGGGCCAAGTTTAGTTATTAGGTCTTTCTGTTTATTTATTTATTTATTTATTTATTTATCATTGGGAAACATACAGCGTATAAATGATAAAATTTAGTTAAACACTTCTAAACAAAAATCTTAAGCCAATTAAGTTTCCACTAAAAACATAAAAGTATTTAATAAAGTGAACTCAAAATTAGCAGCAAATTACTAAGTTAGTGAACTTAAAATTAACAACAATAAGTCGAACAAAAAGAAAGAGTAAACATAAGCTAAATATTAACACACTTTATGTTTTTTTTTTTAATAGGTGAGCGAATTTTTTGAACCCATTACTGAACAAGTCGATGTCATGATATTGCTTATTATACATATTGCAGGATCTTACGATAAATGAATTGTCACGATAATTTGTTCTGGAGACAGAAGTTGAGAAAGTAGCCTGAGATCGAGTGCCATGACTAGGGCATCTAAATGGTATTTTATTTAGTAGGTATGGAGAGTCAACTAAATTATTAATTATCTTGTAAAGAAAAAGCTGATCTCTTTGTTCTCTACGCTTTTCTAGGGATGTAGTATTATTAAAAGAATCACAACCAAATCTATTTTTTAATCTTTTTAAAAATTTATTTTGTATTTTTTCAATTAATTCAATATATTTCTTATATTGTGGATTCCAAGCTGTAGATGCGTATTCCAGATTACTCCTGACATATGCATTATATAGCAATGTTAGTGTATGAGCATTTCTAAAATCTGCCCCTTGCCTAAATATAAAGCCTAGCATTTGATATGACTTAGTTGCTACATTATTTATATGATGATCAAATATGACTTTACTATCCAGGTGGACTCCAAGGTCCCTTACATCTGTTACTCTTTTTAAATTAGTGTTCGAGATTGAATAATCATATGAAATTTGATTTTTTTTTCTTGAAAAAGTAATTGTATAGCATTTTTCTAAATTCAAATATAGACTGTTGGATCTACAATACTGTTCGAGTCTATTTAGATCGTCTTGCAGGTCAGCACAATCTTGCTTATTTTTTATAATTTTAAAAATTTTAGTGTCATCTGCATATAATAATATATTTGAATTTAAAAAGCAACTATTGATATCATTAATAAATATATTAAAGAGTAAAGGTCCCAAGTGCGAGCCCTGAGGCACTCCTGAAGTAATTGGAACAAACGAGGAGGTAAAACCTTTAATTGCCACAGCCTGAGATCGATCGCGTAGATAAGATGTTAGCCATCGGAGCAGATTACCATGTATGCCGATGTATTCAAGTTTTTTTATTAGAAGTTTATGTGAAATCTTATCAAAAGCCTTTGAATAATCGGTGTATATAACATCAACTTGGTACCCTGAATCCATTGCATTAAGTACAACATCCAAAAACTCGCAAAGATTTGATTCGGTCGATCGCTTATTGATAAATCCATGTTGATTATTCATCAACAATGGTCTCAATATTGGATATATCATGTCATATATAATTTTTTCAAAGAGCTTAGGAATTATGGACAACTTTGAGATTCCGCGGTAGTTTTTAATATTTCGTTTATCAAGACATTTGTGAATTGGAGTTATCAATGATTTTTTCCATTCTGTAGGTAGGCAACCGGTATTTAAAGAATTTTTGAACAGAATAGTTAAGGGTATACTTAAAGTGTTACTACATTGTTTCAAGAAAATTGGATGTATAGCGTCTGGTCCACTCCCCTTATCTGTTTTTAATTTAGTTAAGTATGATTGTACTTTGCTTTCTGATATATCCAATGAAGCTATAATTGTATCAGAGCTATTATTGTTAATATTAGATGTGAATGATGTATTCATCTCAAAGACAGAATGAAAAAAATTATTGAACATATTGGCGATTGTTTGTCCATCTGAGCCAGTTTGTGAATCTAGGTACATTGTATCTGGTATACCAATGTGTTCTTTTTTAGACTTAATAAAAGACCAAAAATGTTTAGAATTAATATAAATATTGTGTTCTGCTCGTTCTAAATACAAATTATAACAAGATTTTTCCAAAAACTTTGTTTGTGCTCTAATTTCTGAAAACCTGTCGTAATCGCTTAATCTTCCATATGTTTTCCATTTTTTGTGCCATTTTAATTTTTTATTAATAAGACTAATTAAGTGACGTGAATACCAAATGGGATATTTACTTTCTGCTGCCAATTTAGATGGAACATATTTATCAATCAAATCGTTGATGATACGATAGAAAACATTAACTGCTTCAGTAATATCTTTGTCATCTAGTTCGAGTTTCCAGTTAATTTTTGCTAATTCTGTGTTAATAATGCTATAATTAGCATTGTGATACTTGCGGACTATACGATGATTAAGACTAAGATTTCTTTCTATTGAATGAATATCTACCTCCACAAGAAGTGAGGGATGATGCCCATCTTCTGGCTCTGATAAGGGCAAAGTTCGAGATACTAAGCACTTTAAGTCAGATAGAACAAGGTCTAATAATCTATTGTTATTGTTAAGCACACAGTTGTATTGTTGTAGGTCGGTAAAACTCATAAATGTAGATAATTGGTAAGTGAGAACGTTCTCAGACATATTCTCTAATTTAAAACTATTGTCGCTGTTTTGTAGTGACCATGTGGCATTTTTTATATTAAAATCACCCAGTACAATAATATTATAAAGGGGAAAGTCTAAGCGTAAATCCGAGACGTATTCGAATAGTTTTAATTGGGAATCTGATTGATTACTATTTTGAGGAAAATAACAGCATACAATAATGAGAGATTTTTGCACAGTACCCGTTCTTAGATTTATGTTGAGGATAGTGATGTTTGCATCATTAATATTAGGAATTTGAGGAATATTACGCAAGTCTACATTAATCTCACGACGTACGGCAATGAGAGTCCCCCCTCCCATACTCAACTTAAAGCGCTGGTAGTCACGGTCCGTGCGGTACACATCATACCTAGTATCAAATAATTCCTCATTAAAAATACCAGGTAAAAGCCAAGTCTCCGTTAAACATATAATATCATAGTTACTATTTAGAAGATTAGTATAAAATTCCTTTGTTTTGGTTCGTAAACCACGAACATTTTGATAAAAAATACTTAATAACATGTTAATGATAAATTTAATTGCAAATATTTATTATTTATATTAATAAGTGCAATTACTGTAACCCTTAAGCAAAATGTTTGGCACTTCATTATTATTTTTAGTAATTGTGACAATAGCTCCCGATATAAAGCAATAAGCAATATCACACTTGGATCAGACAATAAACGACAAATTATAATAATTTTAGGTATGATACATCTATTAATAATTAATTCAGTAATGAGTTCAATGAATATAGGATTATTTATCTTAACTTTTGATAATAAACACAATATAAAATATAAATTACGTTTACACACATAATATAATCGTTTACAATAAAAATTAATGTAAAAAAAATAAGAAAGCAATGTAACACTTATGAGATTTTTTTTAAACAGTCCTTTGAGGTAATATGAAGAACCGGTGAATTATCCGTGCGTCGAACCATTATTGTGCAGTTACGAACCCAGCAATAACTATAGCCCTTTTGTTTGGCTAAGCGTTTGGCCTCATTAAAGAGTGCTTTGTTATTGGTGGAAAGATGATCATTAAAATATATTCTATTCTGCATTCCCAAAAACCCCATATCACAAGCCTTTAAGTTTTTTAATTTGCGAAGAGATGTTAAAAAGTCGTCTTTTTTATAACGTGCCTGCAATTTTAATATAATTGGTTTAGGTCTGCTGTCATTCGAATCGTTTTTGGTGGCGATTCTAGTTATAAAATCTATGTCAGTATCCGGTGATAAGGGGAAGTTAGCTTTTTCGGCTAATTTTTTTATTAGCTGTATGAGATTTTCACCTTTTTTTTGGGGGACACCGTTAATTTGTATGTTTGAACGACGAACCCACTGCTCATTTTTACTATTATTTAGTAAGCGTAACAGCCCGGAGTCGTTTGGTCCTACGCCTTAACTCTAATTGGTCGTGTTGAATAGTAGTTCCACGGGAGTATGTGACAGGAATGCAGAGTGTACACTATAATATCTCCTGCGCAGATGGCTAGTCTCAATGAGATTGGCTGTGGTGGCCGAAATCGGTTTGGAGATATTAATATATGCAATTAAGACTTTACTATGATTAATAAATTAACGATTCAAAAGCTTATTAAAAATTAAGTATGTACCATATATTTATTTTAATGGTAGTAGGAGATATTAATATATTTATATGTGACATTGTTTAGAAAAGCAACTGACGAAGCGCAAAGCGACGTTTTTTTGGCTTTAAAACACCTTTGACCTAAGGACGCAGGTTTGATTTTTACTCTAAGCAAATCCAAAGTATGTTTGCCCTAGACGTAAAACCCAACACCGGGTGCCTTCTTTCTGACATCACAATATGGACAAAAAAAAACTAAAGTGACGTGTCACTAACTAATAAGTGTTGTTGGAATTTTTTCTTTCTTTACAATTAAATCATTTATTGCATAATTTTTGTAAATATGATTCAAGATTCATTTCCGTCCTGATCTCTGTGCGTTCACAAGCTATATATTCGGTACACAATTTTTATCTATTTTTCTTTACACTTTCAAAGGTAATATATGACTTTCTTTTTCTCAAAAATATATTTTTTTTATTTTTTATTATATAACTCAAAGTTTATTGGTCAAGTTATATGTCTAGGCGTATATTTTTGTGGTAGTATTGCAACTTATTAAATTTTATACACGCTTTAAATACTAATAAAAATCTCATAGCTCGTCATACTGGGGAAGCCCTTTTAGTCAAAGAATGAATATTATGAAATCATCATACTATGTAGGTACTGTACTTTGCAAGTTCATTACCCTTGACATAGAATATGAAAAAAGGTTTTCCTTAAATATGAATTTAATGCATATTAATTACACATTGATATCATCATTTTAATTATTTAATAACATGGTGACTGTTATGAGAACTAGCGTCTCACCCTCGCTCTGCTTGGGTTTCGTCCGTAGGTACATTTTAACATCTAGTAGGTATAGATTTCTCAGAGATGGGATATTTTCCCACACTAAAAAGTACCCTAAATATTGACCCGGACAATCAGCTATCATCATACCAAATTTCATCAAAATCTGTCCAGTGGTTTTCTCGTGATGCGTTTCCAGACAGACACACAGACAGACAGAAATTCTAAAAACTATAAATTCGGCCTCTGTATCGATAATAATGATTATTTCAATAAGATTTTCCAAAAACTATTTAATGTACAGATTCGACTCAGTAAAAATTTTATTATACGTACCTAAAGATTAAACTCTACCAAACTATCTGTAAAATAATACAGGTTTCAAAATTCAAGCATTGAACACATTATCGATAATAATTATTTTTCTGTCTTCTTATTTCAGTGTTACGTTATTATTTTAAATCTCTAAAGCTGACTTCATACGATTTTAATCCTCTAAATGTGGAATATCATATAAAAATTATTACTTTCTTTTTTTTTGATTGGTCAAAAGTGGCGTAAAGCAACTGGTTCCATCTCTTGACATTGGCGGAATAACCAAAATTAAGTGAAGAGTTAATATGTTCTCACTGTCCACTCCTTAAGGTAACATTAGGTGCCATGTTATACAAATTATCTGTCCTAATCGATTCAACTAAAACTGCAATAAATCGGTTCACAATTAGCGAAAATATAGATGAACATACACAAAAAAAAATACATACAGACGAACATAGAAACTTCTCCTTTTTGGAAGTTGCATAAAAACTAATTTAATTTTAAAGACATCATGTTGATATAATAAATAATATATGACTGTGATAGCATACGCGACAAAAAAGGCAAAGTTAATAGTTCTATTTCCAGTGTTTATGTTTACGTACTTACCATTTTTGTCTATGTCTTTTTATTTGTGGTAAGCGACCATTTGTGTACAAATAGGAATGTACTATATATTTGATTATCAGTTTTCACTGCTGTCATTCTTATCGTACTATATCCTATAAAGCCTGTGAATAAAGGAAGATAAAACTGTTTTCAGGATTCAATGCCAAAAGAGCTGAGCCGCTTTCATTAAACCTTTCTGATTTCGCTGGAAAATCCTTTCATGGGGTCATACTTGTCATTAAACTTTTTTGATTTTTCTGGAAAATCCCATCATGGGTCAATACTCAATCAGTCAAGGCACTGTAAGACTCCTTCTCACTAGAACCCACCGCGAAACCTTATCATCGAGTTTATGGGACGTTGTAGGATTGGTTCCCTTAACATATCACGCTCTCGCAACCCTCTCATTGGGTAACGTATTTAGCCGCACCAACTGTTGGTTATGTGGTGACTCAAAACCTACAGGAAACTTCCCATTCCAATTTCAATGGGGCATCGCAGGATCACTAATGCACTCAACCATGACGCCCAGATGGCTGATTCCGGATGGATGGATGGAAGGAGTCCTCCTCCCGAACGATAAAACCGGTTATCCCCCGACCATATAAACCCTGAACACACCTAACTTTGGGTTTTAGGGGTAATTTTTAAAGAGGTCTTCTTATATGCGAATATGGTTACACTACGTGATTGAAATGTAATGACGTGAAATTTAACATTATTCTATTAGTCTTTTACAAGTACTTTAGAATCGATTGTTAGCAATATCCAAAAGTTTTGTTGTATCTAGATAATATCAATATAGGTAATTATGATTGATATATACTCCTCCATATGAGGATAAAACCCATGTCCTCTGGTGCAGAACAATGTCAGCCGCATGCTATAATATATTTGATAATTATCATGCCATTGTTTTTATAGTTTTATTTGTGTTAGGATTCAGTGTATCTTTTGAACTGTAATAAGAAACAGAAAGAATTTTTTTTTTTACATACATTTTTATATACATATTTATATCTAATAAAACAGAAATGTTTTGTTAGGGCTTGAATAATTCTTCTAGAATTAGTAAAAAGAAACCTCAATGTATTTAACATTGAGGTGAAACCCTTTGAGCGCGATGTGGACTCGTGTCTGACCGAATTTCAAAACAAAGACTACCGTGTAGTTAACTACACGGTAGTCTTTGTTTTAAAGTATATTAAAACAAATCTTTTTCATGTGATTGAAATAACATAAAGGTTTTACCTGTTAAGTCTTCAAAGTAAATTAAGTTTCATATTTTTTTATCCGGAATAATTTGTTATCATTAGGTCAATTATGACTAACAATTTTTATATTGAAGGTGCTTTTAGGCAATTTTATCCTGGATCACAGATATTTTTTATACTTATATAAAAATATACTACCTATACCTATAGTTTAAAGTATGGGTGTTATTATAAATTTATCCTGCTTCAGAATTTACAGATATTATTTACATAAGGAAATATAGGCGTACGTATTGAAAACAAGATAGTTATTTTAGTTCAAATATTAACCGTCATAGCGTACGCAAGTTCATTGATAAATTATGTTTTGTCGCAATGGGTTTACGTATATTACTATATTGTAAGGTAAAATTATTTTATTATTTTGTAAAAAAAAATAAAAAAGAAAAAATTGTAACATATTATAATTTTATGTCAATAGTATGTATTTATATCATATTATGTTAATAATATTTTCATGATCCAGTGTTTGTAATTTTGTATAAAGTTTTTGAACATCTTTATAAATTATTATTTTTTACTACTATGTTATAGATACAATGTTAAAGATACAATGTTATAGATATGAATGTTATCTTGGTGAATAAAGGCTTATTATTATTATTATTATTATTAAGGTAAAATGCAAATATATATGTACATAATACGGAAGATTAATTATATAATTTAGATGTTATAATAAATTATATATATCAATTCATTGATGCTATATAAATTTAATTAAAATGAAATAAATGAATAATAAAATTATAATGAGGTGTCTGTGGACCCCCGGTCGAAACAAAGTTCCTTTCGCTTTTTGCTATACAGTTGTTATAATTGAAATTATAAAATATCACGTTGATAGACTTCAATTGAAAATTTTACGATAGAATATATTTATTATGTATAAAATAAATAATTATAAATTAAACGCTGAATGATCTGGATTAATTAAGTTAATAACAAATAAAAATTTAAGAAATGTATAAATCTTATTTTATTACTAAGTAATACTTTTTTAATTTTAGTAATAAATATTAATCATTTACTATACAAATATAAATGAAAGTTAAGAAAGCCGAAGAGAAGAGAGCCTTCGAGTCTTTCGGAGCGCGGGAGAGCTGTGAGCGTCGATGTACATATATAGTTCATACACGACTGTAACTATAGCAAGAAGTGTCGGGAAAAAGTCTTATTACACTTTTTTCGGTCTCGCTCCCATCCGCTCAGAGCGTGTAACGCGCGATATGAAACTTCGTTCCAAAAAGTACACGGATGGGGTAGAGAAAGAAACTAATTGTTATAAGATATTTAAGTATGGACATATATAATTATCTAAAAAAAACCTACGAATAAATAGTTAATATAGAAATATCCTGTGAAACTTAATGGACCAGATTTAACAGATTCCTATGTCACTCATATGTTCATTTTTTTTTTGCAAGATAAACCTGTTACTGATACTAGTAGGAGACGAATGTGCGTTGTCGCCAATGACATACATTTTTGAACTTGAACTGGCGAAGTAAAATTTGACAACTTGATTTTCAGAAAAGGCCAACATATTATGTTTAGTAAACAATGCGGCTGAATTAATTATCAAGAATAATTAATAGTAATAATTCACCCCTTTAACATCTTACTTGAGTACAGATTACAGTTCTCCCTTCAATATGAGAGGGAACTGGCTATAGTAGACGTGGTGGCTGGTCTGGTGCAGGTCGGCGGACTAAATTTAAATTCAAAATGTTTTATCCAGCATTAAATTATTACAAGTTTTACTTAACAACATGAATCTACTACTACGTTATTAAACATCACATACCTTCCAAAACCAGTCAGATTTTCTCAGACATGCAAGCTTCCTCAAATTTTCCTTCACCGTATGGTAAATGATAATTAAAAATAATTCGCATATTAAAATATTAGAGGCATGAGACAAAGGGTTTGAACTAAATTTGACGACACGTTTGGCTCAGTGTGTAGTAACCCTACTTGCTGTGCCAGCGGTCGCGGGTTCGAGTCCCGCTGGGGGCATTCATTTGTGTGAGCGCGAATGTTTGTACTCCAGTCATGGGTGTTTATATTTATAATATGTATGTATTTAAAGTTATATATATGTAGTGTATCAACTATCTGGTATCCATAACAAAAGCCTCGTAGCTTACCATGGAACTAGATGGTGCTGTGTGTTAATGTCCCAACATATTTATTTATTTATTTATAATTTACTTGGCTTTGCAAACCAGCACATTAGCGCTTGGACGCTACATTACTACTTGCCTTCCTATATGTAAATATATAAAAACATATATTAATTCTATATTTAGGTTAAACAACTCAATTTAACATAACATATATCAAGGTCACATTTCATAACATTAGTCAATCTGTTCCGTTATTCCTTCATAGATACACGTCATTTGCAAAATATTTGGCCATGAATAAAACGGCTACTTTTACTTTAGTAGAGACTCAGAGAGAGGACGCTACATGAATACGGTATTTTATTATTTTCTTCGTCGTCTCCAGCGGCCATACCATTGGTGGGCCTAATTTCACATATATAATTGTATGCTTACTTATTGGTTCTTACCTGCTTAATGCTATCTTATTTATTATAATGGCGTATATGTGTAAATTAGTGTGATTGTTACTTCTTAAAATTTGGACTAAACGTAGCTTATATACTGAAAATAAGGTTGTTTACATACCTCGAACAGTTGTAGGCCACATACCTACATATACCTAAATATCCTAAAACCTTTCTGTCTATTGGCATGGTTGTGTTCAAAGTTAGAGAGTAAAACGATTAAAAGTTGGAAATACACAAAGCTATAATTTTATGTAAATAAATAACATAAATATTACTTAATACATATTACGAAACCGGTTTTCGAAATTGTGAGCAGACAGTCTCGTGGTATTCACGCGGGGTTTACCGTATGCTATATTTATAACATGCAATTATAATATACAATTCCCACGCTGTATCGCTATCAAACAACAAACTGTACTAGAACTTGTTCTTTGTTATGATGGCGTAGGTAACTTTAATAAAAATATATGGCATTACAAAATAATACATTCGAAATTCTACGTTTTTTCTATATATATAATAAAATTGTAACTAAACCGAATCTGTACATTAAATATTTTTTTTATTATCGATACAGAAGCCGAATCTATAGTTTTTAGAATTTTCGTTTTCCTATCCGTCTGTTACCGCATCACGGAAAAACCACTGGAGGGATTTTGATGAAATGTGGTATGAAGATAGCTAGTTATCCGGGTCAACATATAGGATACTTAATACTGCGGAAAAATATCTCTGAGAAATCTATACTGAACGTTAAAACGTAAGTAGAGACGAACCCGAGCGGAGCAAGGGTGAGTCGCTAGTTATTTCATATTTTTATTAATTTAACATATTCAAGCAAAATAAATCTGAAAAAAGTTACATAAGCGACAGTTATATATAAGATGTTATAAATAAAAATATTCTGGTGCCAATATAAAAGTTACAGTTCCTATAACGAGATATAAATGCTAAGTGTGACACAATCGCAAAACAAAAAAAGTACCGCTTTATTTCAGCAATGTTAGTAAATCGGGGACCATCCCTATTAATTATGCAGACATATGTCATCGTAGCTATTTTTATAAAGGCACAAGCAAATCATGGTACAATGTATTTTTTTTGACTTCACCGGGAAACCCCCATCATGAGGAGAGGCACCGTCAATGAACTGGGGACTGTGTTACACACTAAAAACCACCGCGGAACTCTTTCGCTGCACTGTGATGGAGCATTGCAGGATCACTTGCGCACATGCGAAAAAAATGTATCGAAAAAGTGAGAGAGGGCTGTCCGTTCCGTCTATAATGTCGACGAAAATCGCAAATGTGAAAAATATGACTAAACTGTACTACAATAAATACATAAAAATTCAATGTGTATATGAAAATTTTGATGATATCTATAATGAACACATTTTTTATTATTTTTGCATTAAATAATTTAACGTTTTTTTTTTAAATATGTTTATAAAATGAATGTTTAATTTTACAGCATTTATAGAATTGAAAAAATCATATATAAAATTAAAAATATAGACATTTTTTTTAATAGTTCAACATATCATAAAATATATGATAGTATTTTGGTTTCAAGAGCTTCCTTAGCTTAATTATATTATAGCGACTTCTAAAACAGATTTGCTAAAATCGCTTTATAATTGGTGTCCATGTCGCGTAATATACAAACACTATAAATTACAGCTAAATTAGGTACTTATCTCCTCGTTCGTATAAATTAATTGTATTTATAACAGAACAGAAACTCTCTTTAAGCATTATGTACGTAATAATTTCTTAGATTTACGCGAATATTTGACGTTTCTTAACACAACACTCAATAAAACTTTCTTTTCGGAGAGTCTCTCCCGTAACCATGATTACGGTAAAGCATTCGAAACGTCGGGAAATAAAAATCTAAATATCCGCGAAAAAATCCGAAAAATAGTTTTTTTTTTAATATTATGTATTTATTTTTTTAGATAAAAAGTACCACTTTCACCTTCTTTGAAGTAATCGTAAAGGAATGTAAATCTTGATGATTATCTGCTTACCAGTAACTTAATTACGTCTAAAGATTTTCATAAAATACCTAGTACGTAATAAAACATAAAAAAAACACGTTTGAATTAATTTAAATACATGTATTTGTATAAATTAAACAAGTTTATAAAAAAACTTAAATGTATAAAAGTGCATTAAAATTAAATTATTTTTTTTATATTATAAGTTAATTGATTTTAATTTTTTTGTAACTAGTTATTTTAGCCGAAAGTTTTTCATTCTAGAAGCACGTGTGGAGTATAATTGATAATTTGTTATAATAATGAATGTATATAACATATACATAGACATTACCATATTATAAGTTCATAAATTTCCAGAAAACGTTAGCGTTTTTTACATATCGTCATTATCCTTCGCTGCACAGCATGCAGGTTATTATTACTTATTAATAAGAAATTTATTAATATGAAATAATAATAATTATTCATAATAGCTGCCTTCATAAAAAAATTAAAAAAAAAAAGATTTCTTTAAAACTGAAAAATAATTAATTATTATACAGAATCAAAATTAGTGTGTTTATAAATTCTATGAAAAAAACCCACTAATGCCTTTATGTAGGTCGTATATGTTACCAAAGGTATTGTATTTATATAGGGTCGGAGGTAATTGTTTATATAAGGTAATAAAAATAATATTCAAATTTCTGCATCTTTTTATATAAAATTGTAAATATACATCGAAAATTATAAAATAAAAGTATCGATATAAGTATAAACACTTGTAACTGTATGACAGAAATGCACACGTGTTCAAAGGTGTCAAGGATAATAGAATATTATGTGTCTCCAAAAACACACAGCATTGAGATGAAGAAGCAGCTCTGTGATTTGTCAAAACTATCGAGAATACAGATAAAAAACATACCTGAATCCAATAAAGTTTGATAATTAGGTTACCAGAGGGCGCGAGCGTCTGCTTGCCGCCTTTTTCGCTGTCAAGTGTCATAGCGTTTTGTGATTTGAAAAAGTTTACATCGAAAAGTTTAGAAGTCGATGTAAATTAAGTTTTAGGTGAAATTTTAGTGAATTTTATGTGTAAAAAGGAGATTGGTAAGCATTGTTAATAATTTTAAAACATGGAACCTATGCGTTACAACGACGTGAAGGTCGGTCGGAAGTCAGTTGCTCCGGAGGGAGAACGTGTCTCGACCTCGATCTCTGCAGCTTTGGGAAGCGGCTCCTCTTCTTTCTCGAAGGTCGAGGAGGGCTGGCTTTACCCATGCATAATAAACGTCGTAGAACGCATAAGTGAGATTTAGATCCTAGGGTATATATATAATATTTATTTTCATCTCAGATGTATTAAATAAAATTTAACGCAATTACCAGATTACATCTATTTGTATACACAAGATAGGGTAGTAGTGCTAATTCTGAGCAATTTCTTATTAATTCTTGATAGTTTAGGTACTGACTTCATTATCAAAAGCATTGTTCAACCTATCGATAGATAATGTCTTTCTTAATTAAATAAACTACAGTAGTTTCATTCCCTAGCTTGAAAGGCTATTAGATATAAGAAACTAGGGCAGGATAGTCTAGCTTTTACTGGGTTTATAGTTTTAAAAGTTGATATGAGTTTAGGGTCATTTTAAAAAAAAAAAAAAAAAAAAAATTAGCTTTTACAGAACTCAATAGCTGGGCTATCTACTCGAGAAGTAGATACAATTATTAAGAACGGTTTTACAATCTATACTTGACTGGGCTATAGTTAATCCAAAGAATTTAAAATGTAAATTTTTTATATGAGAAAATTTCAAGAACCTGGCCCAGGTTGTGCAAGTCATATAAATTTAGAAATAACTATGCAAATAATTTGTGGCAAGTGTTCAAAGCTTTTTGAAAGTAAACATGATACCTTAGAGCAACTTACAGAATGTTCCTCGTAGGTCAGAGTATTTATTTAGTATAGAGACCCTAGAGTCGATTATTGTTTCTTGGAGGTTCTAAGATTTTATTTGAGGAATAAAAAAGTATTAAATCATACAAAACATACTGATTTATCTTTTATTAAAAAATATGGAAAAAGGGTTAAAAGTCAAAAGTTCTAAAAAGAAATGTAGACATACTGTTAAGAGGGATCAGCCCTTTTGTCGAAGTGAGTCCAATAGCAGAGCCTCCAGCTCCAATAATAAGCAAGCATTAAACTCAATAGAACTTCAGAGGGTGTTGCCTAAGATTTGTTCACAGATGAATGGACTCGGATGGGTGCCTATCAGTTTGTTCTTAGTTTCACAGCCAACTGCCTTTACCCTTCTGAATGAAACCTCCTCTGAAGTTTCCATCCAAGCTGTTTTATTACATCTACCAACCCGAGTTATTCAGACATAGCTTGAAAAAGTTAAAAACAACTCAAAAGAGATGTTTTCAGTGTGGACAACAGAGGGTGAACTATGTCCCCTTTTTGACCTCGGAGCCTTAAAATACTCACATAGTAATAAAGCATTTCATTTGATGTCTCAGGGAGATGTAATAAATTTTCTTTAGATAAAATATAGTAAGCTTTCTTTCAGCCCTGTAATTGGATGGTGAAAATAATTATTCATCAGGCCTATATTCATTTATATATGACAAGGGCACACAGACGGTTCCCCCGTGTCATTTACGAGGAAGAGATCCTCCAGCTGACAGTCTTTACATTTTACCTTTAGTTAGCCCCCTGTACCTTTGCAGCGGTATCAAAATTGGGTTGCGGAAACTTGACAAAACTGAGGTTATTCGTTTGTTATATCTGGACGATTACCCATTGTGTGCCAGGACGGATTTAAGTGAGTGGCGCAGGTTGCGGAAACACTCACACATTTGGGTTGGCCCATAAATTACAAAAAATCGGTCATAGTGTTCGTACACGAGCTACAATAGTTCACCCTAGCTTGGAATATCCAAAATTTATCATTAGCCCTGCCAACCCAAAACGTCCCTAGAATAAAAAAGAACTTTGTTAAAGTTGTTAAAAGAAGACAACTGCTCTCTAGGGGAACTTTGAAGTGTGCTAGACTTGTTAAACTTTGCCAACCATGCAGTTCTTCAAGGTCAGCTACGCTATTGCTGGGCATAATTTTTCCTAAAGAGGTTCACCCAGAGGGGTTGGAAAAAGAAGTTATGCCCCAGTAAGTGACAGGCGCTAAGGTGGTGGTTGGATGCAATAGGCTGCAGTCCAACCCCACAGAGAGGAAGTAACGTACTTCTCGACCACAGACGCAGCGGATGCGTAAGTGACAGGCGCTAGGGTGGTGGTTGGATGCAATAGGCTGCAGTCCAACTCCACAGAGAGGAAGTAACATACTTCTCGACTACAGACGCAGTGGATGCGCAAGTGACAGGCGCTAAGGTGGTGGTTGGATGCAATAGGCTGCAGTCCAACTCCACAGAGAGGAAGTAACATACTTCTCGACCACAGACGCAGTGGATGCGCAAGTGACAGGCGCTAAGGTGGTGGTTGGATGCAATAGGCTGCAGTCCAACTCCACAGAGAGGAAGTAACATACTTCTCGACCACAGACGCAGCGATGCGGGCTGGGTAGCACACTTAGACAACCAATTACCTAAAGACCTTGACACTGCAATCCAACTCCAAAGACCTTGGCATTCCAATCTAGTCTCTAGTATGCAGTCTTTGCTCTGATCAAGCCACAGGTATCTTTTTTAAGGAATGCGCACATACTGGAGCATTCCGACAATAGGACGTTAATCGCCTAGATTCGAAATCAGGGGCGACTCGGTCCATGAACTTGTCTGTTAAAGATATGAACCTTCTGTTAGAGGTCTATTGGATTAGGACTTAAAGGTAACCAATTCCCTCAATATACAATGGCAGCTTTTTACCTACCAGGAAAGTTAAACGGTATTGCAGATAGCCTATCAGGGGGAAAGCAAGTGCCCGAATGGCATCTGGTCTCGCCAGCCACGGAGGCTATTTTTGAAAAATGGGGAATACCAGACATAGACCTGTTGGCGTTTAGCAAAACCGCCGTCGTACAGGCCTATGTGTTGCTTGACTCAAGGGACGGATCATTTCGTGTTTGTGACGCCAAGCGCGACTGATAGCCGTGATTGAGTATTTCAGGTCGTGTAGATGTTTTCACTTCCCAGCCTAATTCCCAAGCTTAGCACAACTCAAGAGGGAAAGGGGAACGTACTTTCTGAAAGTGTCTCAGTGGCACAATGTTTTTTGGTACCCAGACCTTCAAGTGAGAGTTCTGACCAGTCCCATTCTCATAGAGAACTTGCGGAAGGTTCTTGTTGAAGCCACATTGACTGCTTACAGTACTCCATTAGAAAGATAGTTATTATGGTGCGAGGACAACAATGTCAATAGTAAAAGTCCAGAAAGCAAAGATGTAGCCGGATTGTTAGTTATGCTTTATTTAAAGAATAAATTAGCATACAGGACAGTTTTATAACATAAATTAGCCATACCTACTTAGTGTGCAGCCACAGTAGAGAATCTACCAAAAAACTTATTATTTTTTAGGTTTTAAAAGAAATTTAATTTTCTAAAACCACAAGAAGCTAAACTGCCCATATGGGATGTTAATATGTTATTTAACTGGTTGAAGTCAACATCATGTTCTGATTCATTGTTTTACAAGAGTAGAAAGACAGCCTTAATAATGTTGCTAGTTTTAGGCTGTAGGTGGCATGATCTTATCTTTCTGGAACTTTCTAATGATAAGAGTTAGTGAGGCAGAAAATACCATAATATCTTGGCCAGGGTTTGGTTCTAACACTGACTCAGTAACTTACAGACAATCTGGTTGGCTCCTTACATCCCGGCTCGCAGATGGCCTCGGAGGTCAGATGCAAGAGGGGAAAGGATTTGCAATGTCTTTTTATCACAGTTACAGCACAAGTGAAATTGGCAGGAGTTGTCATTTCTGGGTGGCTGCATTCAGTATTTAAGCAGGCCAAGATAGATGAGTCCCCAGGAAACATCAGGTCTACTGTAGCATCTCGGAGATGGCTAGATAATAGCTCCAATAAAAGAAATTTTAGAGCTAGAGAAATGTTTAGAAACATTTAAGAAATTTTACTATAGAGCAGTAAATAAATCCTTCACTTCTAATAGTGATTGTACTGATTTATTATATAATAATTTTAAGGCTACTTAATATTATAAAGTAATAATTGATTTCAATTTTTGGCTTTTGCTGGTTATTATTTAAAGATTTAATAATTTATGTGTTTATTACACAGGGTGTAATTATGATCTTTTCAGAGTTTATGCTTATGGTTATCTAAAATATTTAATTAAAATTATTTTTGATGGACCTATTAGATTTGATGCTTATGGAACTAGGTGTACAAGTTGTGTAGAATGTAATTCTGTTGAGATAGTTAAAATGTGTAAGTTTGTTTATCAGGTTGTTTTAATAACTAAATTCCTAAGTTTAATTAGTGATATTTTGATTACATGAAAGAAGTAACATAATATATATAAACAATTAAAGAGGTCCTTTGCTGATTATTATAAATAATTAATTGTTTATTCATTCACATAGCGTTTTGTGTAGATAATTTTGGTCACCAGCAGATATCAAACAGGTCTTCATCTCAATGCTGTGTGTTTTTGGAGACACATAATATGACTGTTTTGCATTACAACAAAACAGGTATTATGTGTAGGAGAAAACACACAGCATTGATTCAAGGTGCTTGCTGGCGATGAAGACGCTATGACACTTGACAGCGAAAAAGGCGGCAAGCAGACGCTCGCGCCCTCTGGTAACCTAATTATCAAACTTTATTGGATTCAGGTATGTTTTTTATCTGTATTCTCGATAGTTTTGACAAATCACAGAGCTGCTTCTTCATCTCAATGCTGTGTGTTTTCTCCTACACATAATACCTGTTTTGTTGTAATGCAAAACAGTCATATTTATAATATAATTACCATCTTCTCATTTGTCTTCTAAACAAGTGCTTAGAGTAACTAATGCCTGAACTGGATCCTGTGTCTATGGTGATGGGTTTGATCTTCATGTAACGTTAGTTGTTGACATACAAAACTATATTTCAAGGATCAGAATGTATAAACTAAAAAAAAATGTGGTGAGTCAAGAACAACTTTCATAATAATTTGTAACTGGAGATTACACAATCAATGTCAAATTGCACCCATAGAAATAATTAAATATGCACCACTACTCTAATTTGAATCCTACTACGTATGTAAATCAATTAGTCACAAATTAACAAATGCATCATGCAAAATATATTAAAAAGGGGAATTTACCAACAAGTAAGAATTCTTAATAAATATCTCCCAAATAGAACTAATAATATTATATTATAACAAAATATTACTCAATGTTTTTTATGTAATATGTTAAAATTAGAATATTAAATATTAATATTAGAACATATCTTTAATTCTAGTAATATCATACTTTCGCACTTTGATAATAAATGAATCTTTTATAATATATTCAAAAGGTGTTACTGTGACTCGTTTGATTCGTCATATTTCCCACTGGGATTCGACATTTACGTAATAGGAAAACTGCTACAAATATTAAATAACTTAAAGTATAAATACTGTATGCTGAGTTGATATCCAACACAGAGTCTTAAGCGAGGTTAACTCGAACAGTCGTTTAAGACAAGATCATTTCGTAACATAAAAGTTCAAAGTCAACAAAAAAATGTCTGCTACAAAACTTTGCCTGCGGTTTTTCCTAAGTTTCCTAATTTTGGTTAATATTGAATGTGCTGTGATAAGAATGAACGAGATTCCGATAAATGAAGATTTCGTTATGAAGATAGTGGTGAAGCAGGATCCGATAACCAAAGAAGCTTTAGCTACTATCAAAATTGGTATGGAAGAAGAAAAAAGCCATCAGTCAGAGCTTTTGCCTTCACTTATCAGTAAATTAGTGAAGTCCGACAATACCTTTATTCCAGATCTCTCAAACAGGAATAGCATTGTTAGTGGTTCTTGTGCGATCGGTCAAGTGAGACGAGGACCGAAATGTGTGACTCCGTAGAACAAAAACAATTAAAAAAGCATTTATTTAAATTCAGTGTCCTCGAATAAGCTGCTCATTTGGTGTATAATTACATTGTAATTGTTTAATTTGCTATACGACATTCGAAAACTTTGCAAAGTTATTGAAGTTAATTGGTAAATTAGCGGTTATGATAACGTGTACCTAAATTGTTTTAATGTAGTACATTATTTATTGTTATTTATTAAAGTATGTTGTGATAGTTTGCTGCTGTAAGATGTATAGAATGGAAACGCTAGAGTTTAATTTTTAACTTTGTTGGTAAACTAAGTTATTGACTGAGTATGTAATTGTAGATAAGGTCAGTTTTGTATAAATTTAATGTTGAAATAAAACAAAATGATTGAAAAAATCAAACTCTTTTCATTGAAACCTTAAGCCGCAATGCCATTAACTTAATTTTTAAGTTTATTTAGTTTTTTTTTTTAAATAAAATATTTTTTTGCTTATGAAGGCCGGTGATAGGTTAAATTATGTACGTATTCTAAAATAGTTTTTAAACATTTCGAATTATAAGGTAAAAATCAACTTTTTGGCGTTTTATAGCTAAATGGGTAAAACGGAACCCTTGTGATTTTGCCATGTTCATCAGTCCATCTTTCTATACGTCACAGCTATTGTACTCGAAGACTTGGAGCTACGGTATTATTTAATAGCGACTCACCCTCGCTTCGCTTCGGGTTCGTCCCTAGACAAAAACAAATCTATCCCAGGGGAACCGTACATTTTCCGGGATGATATATAGCCTATATCCGGAATATATATAACCTTCCTCAGTTAACGGGCTGTCTAATGCAAAAAGAATTTTTCAAATCATATTAGTAGTTCTTGAGATTAGCGCGTTCAACCAAACAAACAAACTCTTTAGCTTTATAATATTAGTATAGATGAATAGGTGTCTTATGTAAATCGATAGCCAATTCTGTAGTTAAATTCAAAAAAAAAAAAAAAAAGAAATAAACGACAAGAAATATACAAATAACAGAAAGGGGAGGAGACTCCATACATGTAATTGAGGGGTGAAAAAATAAAGTCCATATAAGCGAATAGATCTATGTATAGACATTTAAAATCCTTATAGGAGGTGCTACTAAATTACTTTTTTTAATCAAGCCAATAGTTGTTGAGTTATCATATACGTCTAATTCATAAAGTTGTAAAAAACTTGCCTCTTTTATTAACCGACTTCCAAAAAAAGGAGGAGGTTCTCAATTCGACCGTATATATTTATTTTTTTATGTTTGTTCGGGCATTTTTTCGTCGTTTATGAACCGATTTTGATCATTCTTTTTTTGTTGGAAAGGAGATATCCCAAGAGTGGTACCATGATAAGGAAACCAAGATCTGATGATGGGATCCCAGAGAAATCGAGGGGAACTTTCGAAAATTGTAGCGGCGACTAGTGCGTTTGATAACATTTTCATTAGGTATTTTAAAGCACTACTATTTAATGAAGGTCTGGAGTCGATCTGATGATGCATCCGAAAGATAGTCCAGGGAACTTCTCAACGATTTACAGCAATTACCTGGTATTTGGGCTTGATTAATTTGTATTGATGATACGTCTACACTAAAAATGGAAAAATAATAACTTTTTAAAAAAAAATAAAAACCGACTTCCAGGCACTGAAAAGTAAAAAATAACTAAACGGGGGTTTTCATTTAGAATAGATACTTAATCAGATTTTTTCGAAGTCGGTGCCAGCCAATACAAATCAAAGCACACCGACTTCGAAAATATCTGATTAAGCATCTATTCTAAATGAAAACCCCCGTTTAGTTATTTTTTACTTTTCAGTGCCTGGAAGTCGGGTTTTTATTTTTCTTTAAAAAGTTATTAGATACAAAATTGTTACGAGTAGTAACTACTAGGGTATCATAAACGTCAAACAAGATGTACATGTTAAAGCTCATCGAATAAAGGCTTGCACACAGTGCATACGAATTTCTTAACACTTATGATCGCCTGGTATTCATGATGATGTCACATTATAGGCAGAATAGAACAGAGCTCAGAATATCTGGTGACAATAACTGTCACGCGCACTAGGGCACTTCAAACTTCAAGGAATGTTCATTATAGGGACACGTCGTAAAAGTGAATAAGAACTACTTAAGTACTTACCACATACACACCTTAACGCTTATGATGACGTCACATGGGGTGCTCTTAGTAAATAATAAAAGAATATAACACTTTCTTCCGATTTGCCAAGTGTGCTGAGTGAGTGTGTATAACTTTGTTCCAAAAAATTATTAAAATTACTTTTGAAAATATTGAAGATTTTCTAATCGACCCTTTTCCTTTGCGGTCCAGTGTATTTATAAAAGTTTATTTCCGAGGCTTTGGGAGACTATATGCCATATAGGTTCTAAAAGGTTTGGTATAAAAATAGTGCCTTTTCACGATAATTTTCTATATAAGGAGACATTGTTAACTTAGGGTACCAGCGACTTACCCTCGTTTCGTTCGGATATGTCCCTACGTACGTTTTAAATCGGTATAAATAGTTATTGCTAGTGTACCTACCTTAGGAGATAGACATAATATACTATTGAGGACTTTTATGTAGGCCTTTTTAAGACCTACAGTTTTCTAATACATTGTTTCGATGTGTACATCGAAACATGTCTCCTTAAGCTTAGTCAAAGTTAGCCATGTAAATTTCTAAGAATGACTCGATACAACCACTTATTGTGTTTTCCCGTGGGAATGAAAGATTTTCCTGTAGTATAATGTATCTTAAATGTTGACTCGAGTAATAAGTTATCGTTACAAAAAAATTAGTTAAATCGGTTCAGTACTTTTCGCGTGAAACGCATACAGACAAACAGAAATTTTTTTTAATAACTATTATTCGGTGTCTATATTTTGAAAATAATACATTACAATCACTGATAAAAAAAATCATGTACTGATTTCGCTAAGTTACTATTTTATTATATGTATTGAGTGTATGTAATATGTATAGATATAAAATATTAATAATATTGTTTTGTTTGTTAATTGTTAACGTTCACTATAGATTTCTCAGAGATGAGATATTTTTCCACAGTAAAAAGTATCCTTTATGTTGACCCGGATAACCAGCAATCATCATACCAAATTTCATCAAAATCTATTCAGTGGTTTTCTCGTGATGCGTTAACAGACAGACAGACAAACAAAAATTCTAAAAACTATAGATTTGGTCTCTGTACCGATAATGACGACTATTTCAATAAGATTTTCCAAAAAATATTTAATATACAGATACGACTCTGTTAGAATTTTATTATATGTATATATACATAGATAAATGTATAGATTGTAATAAATAAATAATATATACACAGTGACACTGTAATTTCAATGTGAAATTTTATTCTAAAATAAATATATACAGATAGCCCTTTAGAGTATTTAGTATTAGATTATTCAATTTAGAGGCTATTGAGAAAGAAAAATAAATCACATCATAAGTGCATTGTTATCTAGGGACGCTAATACTATATAACTATACGTATACAAATACTTTAGTTAACAATCAATATTAAGGAAATAATTTTTATTAAAAAAATACTGCCGAATTATATTTAAACGAGTTTGGAGGATTCAAGACATTCTAATTAGGTACATTTTCATCTTTATTAACTAGCAGAACCCGCGGCTTCGCTCGCGCTAAAACTACAAAAAAATATCTAAAAAGGTAGTTTCACACCAACGTGGATCACCTACTTGACACCCTTATAGTATGAATCTCGAAAAATGCTAAGACACGTATTTATTTAATATTATTGAAGAGCATCAATACAAAATTTCAAGTAATTCTGATCATAAATATTTTATTGGATTGTATTATAACGTGTTTTTCTATGGGAATTAGATCATACCTAACCCTCCAGCCCTCCAACTACATGCATACAAAAAAAACACCAATCTGTCACTCCGTTTTGACTTGAAAGAAGGACAAACAAACAAAAACCAACAACAAACAAACAAACACATTCACATTTATAATATTAGTATGGATAGGAGAGCAAGTATTGATTACCTCTAAAAGAAGGTCTAAAGACTAAAAGACTAAAAAACACCTATGATATTTTACTACTACTAACTAAACTATTTTTTTTTTTCATTTTAGTAGCATTTTAATTCAGCCTTCGTAAGCATTGGTTAGCATACAGATAGCGGTGGTTGATATGTACGAAAACCGAAAAAAAGGTCACTATACAATTAACTAAGGGATGAAAAAACGTCATTCTAAGTTTATTATAGAAAGTATTACGTTCCGTGACAATTAACTTAAATTGTTCTCATGTTAATTGTTTTCGAAAGACATGTGAAGTCCGCCAACCCGCACTTGGCCAGCGCGGTGGACTATGGCCTGATCCCCCTCGTACTGAAGGGAGGCCCGTGCCCAGCAGTGGGACGTTAAAAAGGGCTGAATACGTACGTACGTACGTTCTCATGTTAATAAAGCCTTAAAACATTTTAAATGTTAAAAGACATTTTAACAAGTTTTAGCGTTAACCACTCGATGGTCTACCTATTTAGAGCGTGGTGGTATGGTTTTGGCCAGCTTTTATCCAACCGTTATGAATTATAAGTTTGCTACAGCGTAGTCTTCAGTATCGACCCGTTTTCTTATTACATGTAGGTTTTAGGCTTAGTTCTAGTTCAGCGCTACGATATGTGCCTACGTTTCAATTTAACGACACGCATCGATTAATTCGTTGATGATGTGGGTTCAACGAAAATTTGAGCAGCTATTTAAATATCGCCCGGCTAAATTGTATTTTTAGGTGGCCTTTTCCCAAAGTAAACTATTCTTTTAGTCTTTTAGTTTTTCTATGATGTCAATATCGTTAGTAAATTGCAGGTGCTATCTAGACATTATCAAAATCATAACAGACTTATTCAGAACAGATCAGATTCAATTTTGCTGCAGCTTTCTTGTTATCTTAAGTTAGACATAGGCAGATCATACCCTTGATAAAATTATACAAAGGCACAAGAATTAGCATGATTATTTGTTTTTATACATCTAGAAAAATGTATATCACCCATAAGACTCACATCACGCACTGCGACTAAAACTTTACAATTTACTAGTTGCGCAGTGTTAAGTTATCATTAAAAGGAAAATAAAATAGTAATACTGTGCCTATAATATACAAATCATATACGTTCAATTAATTATGACACAGAACCAGGAATTTATACAAGAAATATACAGAGTCGTGGTTTCTTACGCTATATTTTATGACGTAGCTAATATCTGAGTATATAAGGATAATAACTCAATAAGTTCTCCTACTTTAAATTTGACCACGAAGGGTTAAACAAGTATTTCTTAACATTCAGAAGCAAGCATCATTGAAAATGTTGGTTACAAATTGCTTATTTTTGGCATTGTTTCTATACATTATTGATTCAGTAAACTCCAGAATAATTAAGTTTGAAGAGATACCTATTTCATCTGGAGAGCTAACTTTGAAGTTTGTTCCAAATAAGGATACATCATCGGAAAATATTGGAAAATTAATCGTTGTTTTAAGGAATAAGGATAAAATTGAACCAAAAACAAAAGCAGAGCTGCCAGAGGTGGATCAGACATTTATACCAGATTTGTTGAATAAAGTTGGGATAGTAGCAGAAAAATGTCCAATTGACTACACGAGGGTTGGATTCATGTGTTTGTCAAATAAGAAAACCAGTTAGATGAGATGAAACCGAAAAAGCAAGTTGTTAGTATAATTTTAAAATACGTTATTGTTCTTAGTGAATATGAAATGTGATTTTAAAAAGTAAAAGGATAGTATTATTTGTATTGAATATTAATCAAAATATTAGTTTGTTTTATATTTTATATTGTGAAAATAAAATATTATTAATGCAAACTTATATAAAATATGTATTAATGTATGTTGAAGAATTAACTCACGGTTGCTACGATGTTAAGATTAGTTGGAAAGCTAAAAGTATATTATAATGTTTTATATTAATAAAGTTCTTATAAAATAGATTTTTTTTTTATTTATTTCTTTCATTATATTTATAGTATTTTTGTGTTTAATGAGTTATAAATAAAAGTTTATTAATAATTTTATTAATTGCTAAAGATTAAAATAGAAGAGACGACTATAGCAGTTTGTACAGTGTGGCGTGTAACTAACTAAAAAGCTTTTTTTTTACAGTAATAACTAAGTGTATATTTGTTTTGTATATATAATTAAGTATATCTGTAATTTTCTTTATTATAAATAAAAAAAATTATCCTATGATAAAATAAGCTTTAAATATATTGGGACATTACCACACAGTGCCATCTAGTTCCATGTTAAGGTATGAGGCCTGTGTTATGGATACCAGATAGTTGATACACTACACATATTTTTTACATTTTTAATTTTTAACTTTAAATACATTTATTTATTTAAAAACTAAAAATTTTTTAGCTTAGTTTATTGCACCAGAATAGAAATTTCTTACGAGATAAATAATTAATTGAATTATGATTACCTATTCCAAAAATAAAACTAAAAGGAAAGGTAAATGAATTTAAGATACACATATTCCAGTCTCATTTCTTCAATGTGTCCTGTATTTTTTATTTTCTAATATATTTATTAGCCTAGACAGAGAGAATCGAATGTTTTAGGTGCCGGTATCCAATGTAGCTACAATATATTATATACAATATATTTATACTAATATTATAAATATGAAAGTTTGTGGGTATGGATGTATAGATGTTTGTTACCCTTTCACGCCAGAACGGCAGAAGGGATCTGGATGAAATTTGGCACAGAGATAGATTTTAGTCTAGAATAACACAAAGGTTCCCGTGGGATAGGTTTGTTTTTGTTTTCCTAGAGGTGAACCCGAGCGAAGCGAGGTTAAGCCGCTAGCGTAAGTATAGTGTTATAAGCTGGCTTCACTGGAAAGTTTAACGGAAGGTTTAACTGACAAAAGATATTTTAAATAAAATTATCTTTTCGGATTTTTTCGAGGATTTACTTTGATTTTTGATCTTTGCTGTAAAGCATTCGGAACTCGGGAACCAAAAATCAAAATAAATCCGCGAAAAAATCCGAAAAGATAGTTTTATTTAAAATGTCAAATATTCGTGTATAATCTAGTAAAGTATTATAGCCCGGTCAAATTAAACCAAAAAATAAGAGTGCGGCTACATAAATTTACAACAAGCTGAAAATTGGTGAAATCGTTCAAAATATAATTATAAATAAAATTTGAAAGTTCTCCATCTTTCCTCTGTATGGAAAAAAAATTATTCAAAGGTGAAAAAAAATAGTTTTTCGCGATTTTCAGCAAAATTTTTATGATAAAAATATTTCAGACAAAAAATGTAGATCATAAAATTATCTATAAAAAATGTATAAGGGTTTTTTTTTCCTACGAGCCACCGTTTCTGAGATATAACGATTCAAAAATTTGTAAAAGTTGTAATTGTCATAATATGCATACGTTTTCACGCCACCTATGAGGTAGTGTAACAGTATAACAAACCTATCCCACAGGAACCGTATTTTTTCCGGGATAAAAAGAAGCTTATGTATTATTCTAGACTATAAGCTATCTCTGTGCCAAATTTCATCCAGATCTGTTCAGCCGTTCAGGCGTGAAACAGTAACAAACATCCATACTCACAAACTTTCACATTTATAATATTAATACGGATTAATATTTAGTAATAGTCGAAATTGATTAGTACAGCTATGTTATCTTGGACTTTTCTGTAAGTTCTTTTAAACTTACAACTTTCTAGTACATTGTTTTACAATACTATGTTGATCGGATGTACCTATCTCTTAGGTTTAGGAACGAAAACAGCTTTTTGGCAAAACACCGTCGTAGTTTAGCTATTCTTTACAAAATGTTTACAAATTATATACACAAATATATAATTATATTATGTATATAATTATATATAATGTATAAAAAGTTAAAGTATTTTTTTATAAAATCTGTTTTAATCAGTTCTTATTTTCTCGCTCTACCACGACCACTTTGCGAACTAGCCCTTATTCCTCGGCTTATCCTAATTAGACTGGGATAAGCCTCGAGATTAATACAAAAGCTAAATCATATTATGGCTATACATTAAAGGCTTTCTATTTTCTCTTTCTGCCTTGTTTTTTTTTCGATACTGACTTTTCAACCCCTTTATTTTTTAATAGTTCAAGTTATATTAAGTAATAATTAATAGGTATTATTAGTTAAGATAATGTGAAATATTAAAAGATTATCTTAAAATGTTGCTTAGAAGTTCGGTTTTTACGTAAAAGACCACGACGGCTCGACGGCAGGCATGCCGTAAGGAGTAAAAGTCAGCCAGCTCAAAGAAAGCTCTCAAGTCACATTTTTTGAGTAGCAGGAAAAATATTATGATGGCGTAGCCAATTTATACACAATATTTATACATTTTTGCATAAAACTTTCATGTTAATGAGCCAAATTATAAGTGATTACCGATAGTATTTTTTAGGGTTAGCCTGTACAGAAAGATGAAAATTTATATTAGGTATTACATATAGATAAAAAATCATTTTTTTTAATGTGAATTTGTTAAGTTTCATACGAAAAAGGTGGAGCGTATAAATATTCGAGCAGAAATTAGGTACGAGTACCTATCTTATGCATACACACATGCGTCACATAAGATGACAAATAGGAAAGATTTCAGACGTAATTAAATTTATTTTAAATTAAAGGAATCTCGTATGTTAATGTTTATGTGCGTCTATGATGCAGATCTTATGATGTACCCTTACTTCGCTCACACCTTAGTTACACCCATTGTTGTCTCGTGAAAATTACTAACATCCCATGGAAATCGTTGGACGTGCTGCAAAAATTGCCTATAGCCGTTAACCATATCAATGCAAAAGCCAAGAATTTTACTTTTTCAATGTTGCCCATGAAACAAAATCAATGAATAAACATACTCCAGCATTTATAATATTAGTGAGGAGTAATAAGGATAATGTAGCTAGTAACGGTGTATATAAGGCTGAAAATTCAATATTCTCTTCATTCAATACTTGTTCTCTGAGGATTGAACAATCGTTTAGTAATTCGCAATAGCAATAAACATTAAAAATGTTTATTACAAATATTTTATTTCTGGCTCTCCTTGTTCAAATTTTTGATTGTACACAGTCCAGGGTAATAAAATTTGAAGATATACCGTTATCACCTGGGGAGTTAACTATAAAGTTTGTTGCAAATAAGGATACGTCATCAGACAATATCGGAAAATTGGTTATTCTTTTAAGAAATAAAGAGAATAGTGAGAGTAAAATTAAAACGACGTTGCCTGAAACCGATCCGTCGTATGTACCGGACTTGTTGAATAAAGTTGGGATAGTTGCAGAAAAATGTCCAGTTGACTATGTAAGGGTTGGATTTACGTGTATGCCAAATAAGAAGAGTTAGATACAGAAGAAAATATTAATATAGTTCTAGATTTTGTTGTTATACTTAGTGAAGTATAGTTTGATTTTGAAGAGAGAATTGTATGAAAAAGGACACAGTGATATTTTATTTTTGTTCACTTTTACAAATTTGAAGCAAAAAAAATAAATTTAGTTAAAATTTTATGTTTATATAAATATATTATAATGTATAATGTTTTGTTAATAAATCTCTTTTAAAATAGCCAATTTTTTATTTCTCTGTTTTCGAAGATTTTAATAATATTAATTTGCAAAAATAATGTACGAGTACATAAACTTTGCATATAAATTAATACTAAGAAATGAAGTAGCAGATGTCTAAAGTAGCATATTTTGACGTGTATCTAGGACCATCTACAAAATAGATTAGCAACCTGTTTTTAGAGTTCTATTCCCTATAAGGCTATAAAAGTTATGAAAACCATAAAATATAAGTAGAAAAAAAAACACGATGCTTCATAGAACCTGAAAAAGGCACAAACCAACAAACAGACAAACCCAAACACTTTAACTTCTATAATAATATTAAGTACTATCATTAGTCAGGATGACGTAGCTTGTAACTGTATATAGTATATAAGGAGGAAAACTGTTTAATCTCTTTACTTAAAACTTGTGCTTGGAGGATTTAACAAGTGTTTTTTAATATACAGTAATAATTAACATAGAAAATGTTTGTATTAAATGTCTTACTCTTGGCGTTATTTATACACATTCTCAATACTGTACAATCAAGCATAATCAAATTTGAAGAGATACCACCATCATCTGAGAAGGCAATTGTCAAGAATTCAACAAATAAGGACGCATCGTCAAATAATATTGGAGAACAATTTGTTTTTAGAGATATAGATGATAGTACAAATAAGCCGAAAACAGTGGTGTCTGAGGCAGATCCGTCATTTGTACCAGATTTGACAAACAGAGTTGGAATAGTCGGTGGAGGAAAGTGTCCAATTAATTACAAGAAGGTTGGATTTAAGTGTGTGCCGATTTAGAAGGGAGATGATGAAATAATAAAACAAAAGCGAATATATATGGACTTTGTTATTATTTATCTTAAAAATGTGAATGTGATTTTAAATAATAGGATACAGTGATTTTATTTAGTTATTTTTAAAGTAATTTTAGTAATGAGTTATGTATTTTTGTCGAATATCGAGAGACTAACTCGCGGTAGCTATGACGTCACACCCATATTGCATCAAATCGATCTAGTTTGTTATAAACTATATTATGTTCTATTTTACAATTAATATCTTATAATTTGTTTGAAATTGAACAAGTTTTTCTTACTTTTAATGATAAAAAATGTTAAGAATGACTAAACGTTGAAGTGGAAATAAACACCAAAGAGTCGTTAATAGTGACCATGACTTCTTATTGTGGCAACATTTGATATCCGAATAAAGCTAATATTTGAATGATCATCTGATAAAAATTCCGATTGGTTTAAATGAAATTGTAATTTTCGTATGTAATAAATAACTTACAATAAATCGATACTGGTAGAAACGTAAACATTAATTATGTACCAATTTTTTTATTATTATCTGTTTATTTAAACTTTATACAGCAAATACATAGTTTTTTAATGATTGAAAATTTGTATAAAATAAAAAAGAAAACATCCATATTCATACAATTTCTTATGTATCTTACAATTATTTGATACCGTAACTTTTCCTGATCTATAACTATACTTATACTTGTATACCTGTGACTTTGTGTGTGCCTGTGTCTTGTGGAAAAATTAACATTGAAATTAAAAGCACTGAAGTATATTTAGTTGTTGTTTCTTAGATATTATGTTACAAGGACGTTTTTGCCGCAAATATTCTCATAAGGTCAAAGGAGTTTCTTTAGATATTTTTTAACATTAGTTCTTCGCTAACTATGAATCGATCCTCACATCTATCTAGATTATATATTAAATATATAATAAAAACATATATAAATGTAAATATTGAGTAATTTTTTTTTTTATTTCAAAAATTTTTGTTTATTAGCTACAAATTCTACTTGCAAGCTACAAAAAAAAATCCTAAGATAGAAGATAGCCCACAGTAACCAATTCTATCTTTTAAATATTACTAATAAAATAATGGGTTTTTACGAAACTATTTTAAACAATACAGTATTATTCTACCTGTGAGATACGTTCACTATAACTATTTTTATTTATTTAAAAACGTAGGTACCTAGGGAGTAGGGACGCACTTGAGCGAAGGGAGGGTAAGTCGCTTGTCTATATATATAATAAAATTGTAACTGAGCCGAATCGGTACATTAAATATTTTTTGGAAAATATTAATGAAATAAATATTATTATCGACACAAAAACTGAATCTATAGTTTTTAGAATTTTGGTCTGTATGTATGTCTGTCTGTTACCGCATCACAGAAAAACCACTGGAGGGATTTCGATGAAATTTGGTATGGTGATAGCTAGTTATCCGAGTCAACATATAGGATACTTTTTACCGCAGGAAAATATCTCATTTCTGAGAAAAAATACAAAAACTGCAATGGAAGAGTGTACTAATATGTAAAATCTAATAATTTGGTTTTGGTCATTTGAACGCGAGCGGAGCCGCGGACAATGCTTGACACTATTAAATGCAAAGAGATTCCTTCAAATCGGGCATCTAATTTTAGACATTAGCATAAGCCTCGCTAAAACTCAAAAACAGCTGAATCGATTTGAATATTTTTTTTTGTTTTGTTGGGTTAGGGGTGGTTTCAGTATAAAAAAATATGGATAACTCAAAAGAACAGCTGGACAATCGAAAAGTTTAGAACTGTTATGAGAAGTTAGGGATTTCTATACAAAATAACACAGATCATAATATAATACTATACTAGTAATAGGAATCATTACTTCGGATTACTTCCAATAGATGGCGTTAGTGGCGGACTTATCATCTGTAACAACTAATTAAGAACTTGTATTAATTTTTATTTTTATCGATATATTTCAAACATATTATGTTATGTACATAGAAATACCGGAATAAATATTTTGAATATAGACATTACACTATACTGAAGGGATATTTATCGAGTAATTTCATATTGTAGTTTAAATCTGTTGTCATCGTAAAAAAATTACTCTCATTTTTTCACTAACGCACCAAAAGAAGTAAAAAAATGGGTTAATGAAAGAAATTAAACATAAATAAGTTTAATAATAATCACAACTCAATATATTTTTAAAGGTATTTTATTCACATGGTATCATACGTACCATGTAGTACAAACATATACATATCAAAGTACAATGTAGTACATTATAATACATAATATAATATATGTTATTATGTAATATGTATTCTTTATATTTATTTAAATTTCGTTAATCATTATTAAATTTACTACTCTAAATGTTTTATGTTGCTTTAAAATAATTTTAATCATTAGTTTTATACGTAACACTGTAAAATCGTACGAGTAATTGGACGTATGACTCATCATTACATACTGAAAATATTTATATACGTATTATTTTGGCACTGTTTTCTGGCTCATGACGTCAAAACAATTTTTAACCGACTCCAAAAAGGAAGGGGTACTTTATCGATTGTATTGTTTGTGGATACTTTACATGATCTTCTCCGATTGTGAATCGATTTTCAGATATTGTTTTAAAAAAAATAGGTTATTACTTCAATGGTCCTATTTACCTTTAAGAAATATCTGCTCCTTGGAGTGAAATAATTATATTTTAATTATTTTGATGTCCGTTTCATTTTTTTGTTGAAAAGAAATTTTTAAATATATATTTCACACAATTTTTAAATACTTTTACTCGTTTTCATCTATAGGAACACAAAAAGGTCCAACTCTTCGGTAACCTTGAGGACAACCTCCGTGCACTAAACAGTTTTCTGAATCTGTGACTTTCTTCGTTACCTCTACATTCTCATCAACTACTTTAGTGTCAATTACACATTGAGCGTCGTTTGAATCCATTCTTATATTTCCCATTTTTTCTTGTTCAATAAAATTTGCAGAATCCATTAAATCTTCTTAATGTTTTTTCTTAAGTCTTCAAAATTTGTTCACCGACAATTTGTTTACAGCTGAAAATTTTTGCCAATATGTTATTTTTACCAGAGAAGTGTTCTGTCGCGTGTTTTTGCATGAAATGATTTCACGCTCGAAATTGTATTTATTTATATTTTTAGTTTATGAATTAGCAGTGAAGTTCGTTGCATTCTATGACCTAATGTTATAAAAATAGGATTTGATTAAGCACTTTGGGGGCGAATAAAGTGTGATGTGATATGAGTAATCACTCTTATTTATATATATTTTATTTGCGACATTCCCCTAGATTTACTAGGGTGTGTTTTCTATTAATAATATTACTAACAACTCACCCTCGCTTCGCTCGGGTTCGTCCCTAGTTAAGATTTAACGCTTAGCTCAGAGATGAGATATTTTCCTACAGTAAAAAGTATCCTATATGTTGACCCGGATAACCAACTATCATCATATCAAATTTCATCAAAATACAGATTTTGTGTTTGTGGTTTTCCAGTGATGCGGTAATAGACAGACAGACAGACAGACAAAAATTCTAAAAACTATAGATTTGGCTTCTATATCGATAATAAAGTCTATTAATTAATGTACAGATAAATATTTAATGTACAGATTTGGCTTAGTTACAATTTTATTATATTATGTATAAATACACTGTAACCATATTATATTTTATACAGTAGGTTAGGTCATAGTCAATCTGTGTACTAAATGTTATCTAAATCCGTCCAGTTCTTTCAGTGGGAAGGAGTAACAAACATACATATGTACATTCGCAATTATAAGTAACATTGCGATATTTTTGTTTAAACACTAAATGCATTTTTTTGTTTATTTATTTCGTTATTTTACACTTATTAATATTCCATATTTGTACAAAACTTTACACTTAAAAAATTATATATTTCAAGCATTTTATTAAGAGTATATTCACATCAGTAGGTATCGATGGTGTTAGCAACAAAGCTATAAAATGTGTAAAAAACTTGAGTGCTGATGACCTCACTAATTACATAAATCGGTGTCTGTATGATGGTGTCTTTCCAGACAGTCTCAAAATAGCCAAAGTTAGTCCAATTTATAAATCAGGCAAACGCACTGATACTGGAAACTTCCGACCGATATCAGTACTACCAGTCTTTTCCAAAATATTTGAAAAAATATTACACACCCGTCTTAATAACTATTTAACTTCAATTAACTTTATTTACAGTAAACAATACGGTTTTAGGCACAAATCCAACACATTATCTGCCACAATGGATCTCATCACTAAAATTAAACTTAAAATAGATCAAAAACAAATAGCTCTGGGCATATTTGTTGATCTCAAAAAAGCTTTTGATACTGTAAGTACTGCACTCCTATTAAAAAAACTTAACTATATCGGTGTTAGAGGTACAGCGTTAAACATTTTCAGATCTTATCTTAAAAATCGGCAGCAAGTAGTCAAAGTAGGAGAATACACTAGCGACATTGCTTCAATTAAATGTGGCATACCACAAGGGTCAATATTAGGTCCACTTTTATTTTTGATTTACATTAACGACATTAGCAATATGGGGTTAAATGGAGATCTGACGCTATATGCAGACGATACAAGTATGTTTTACTATGGACAATCAATAAATTCGATCGTAAAAGATGCACAAAATGATTTGGTCTGTTTAAACAATTGGCTACAGAACAACTTACTTACCATTAATACTAAAAAAACAAATTATATCATCTTTGCTGCTAAAAATAAGAAAATAGGTAGTTTTGATCCTTTAACTATAAATGGTACTGTTGTCAATAGAACAAAAAGTGGAAAATATCTTGGTATTACATTAGATAGCTGTTTGATATGGAAGCCTCATTTAGACAAAATTAAATCTAAATTATCCTTATTGGTTGGAGTACTACGCGGCAATGTACGTCGTTTTTCTAAACCAGTTTGATTAATTATTTATAATATAATGGTAAAGCCCCATATAGATTACCTAATTGAACTCTGGGGCACTACAGTACCAACTAATCGCTGCAAAATGCAAAGACTGCAAAATAAATTAATAAAAGTGCTTTTTTATTACGCCTATATGACTCCTACTGAAAAACTGTACCAAGAAACTAAATTTATGAGTATAAAACAAACATATGTGTATAATACTTCAATTTTAATATATAAAATTATGAATGGATTAATACATACAAATATATCCTTCACAAAGAAATCACATACACTAAAACATTCACTACGAAATTCAAATCAAATAAGTTTAATTAAACCAAGGACTAACTACGTATGTAGGCGTTCAAAAATTTAATAAATTACCATCAAATATAATAGAAACAAAACCATTTTATAAAATCAAAAAACTTTTAAAAAATCATGTGTTAAACAACATACCTATAATTTAAGAAATAATAATAAAAAAATACCAAGTTAAAAATATCAAAATCTTAAATTAAATACTTTACAACTAAACAAAATATGTCTACGAATAATGTAAATAACAGAATTCATTTATACACGTATTCAATAAAAAACAATAATAATAATAATAAAAAATAATAATAAAAGTAATCTAAATATTATGTAAACTGAATACATACTCATACAATAAAATAGCTAACATTTTATTATTATACTCATTTTTATTACTAAATTCTATCAGTATCTCTTCTAGTAACTAGCTCTCTATATCTTTGTGTTTACTAATTAAATAAGTTGTAATATTCTACCCACAACATTATGTAAAAATGATATTGTTTGACTAAATGTATAAAGTATTAATCTTATTACCTAATGAACTCATATTTGATGTTTGTGTGCCCATAATATCATATATTTTTTTGTATTTGTATAAAGTTGTTCACGATGTTAATAATATTTAAATACCTACTTGTAATTTGTCTTCTCAATTATTAATTATTATTAATAATTATATTCTTTTGAGAAATAAATAAATCTTTAAACCGAAATTTTCATACAAAAAGCGATAACCTTCTTTGCCCCCATTAACATAGTCTAATTTTCATAATTTTGAACCGTTTTATTATTTGGAAACGTTGTAGATATATAGAAAAACTAGGTCTGTACGTTTTTATTTTGAAAAAATATTGCGTATGATAGAAGTTATTAGCATCTAAATATCTGTATTTTTAACTTGAAAACTTCCTCTAGTGTTTTTATTTTATTTTAATTAAACTAAACTGAATTACTAATAAAGGAAAACGTACAGACCTAGATTAAGGTATACTGAATCTAATGAGACCAAAATTGTCTCATTTCGTAAATGTTTAGGGGGTTGAAAACGTTATCGCCCGAAACAATATTTCAAACAGGAAATGTAGGTAATTGCCTCTAAGATTTACAACTCTCTCTATCGCACCATACGGGTTGGCAAAACGAGCAGTATGAAATAGATAGCATTTTTAATCGACTTCAAAAAATCCCAATTCGACCGTGTATATATATATATATATATATATATAAAATGAAAATATATATATATTTTCATTTAGAATAGATACTTAATCAGATTTTTTCGAAGTCGGTGCCAGCCAATACAAATCAAAGCACACTGACTTCGAAAATATCTGATTAAGTATCTATTCTAAATAAAAACCGTCGTTTAGTTATTTTTTACTTTTCAGTGCCTGGAAGTCGGTTATTATTTTTTTTTTAATTTTTTAAATCAACTCGCGCCGCGTATCGACACTTCACAATCCTCTTAACGTGGTAGGTTCTTTATACTGACTAAAAAAACAGCTCCAGTATTTGATTGGTCTAAAATCTAAATTAATAAGTACACGTAGAAATAAAATCCATGAAATGCGGTTTTTTAATGTTTTTAATGTGTTTTAGTTTACTGTATGTAACATATGTAAGCATACGTATTGTATGTGTATGACCCTGTGAATATTACCTTGATTGGCATGTAAGACAATTGAAAAGCAAGTCACAGTCACCTTTAATAAACTCGTAAAACTAAATATAAACAATAAATAACATTGCAAGCTAAGTTGCATATTTGAGTCTGGAAGAGACAAGTGTTTCAATTACTGGCCTTATTACCTTATGCTTCAATAAATTATTTAAGGGCATTTAAATTATTTACAGTACCTACCAACATTGATGTGTGAATTTTGTTTTGTTTAATATTTTCAAACTAATCATTTATTTTCTAATTTCATAAAATTAGTTACAGTTTCTCATGGCAAAGCAAAATGTTATATAAGTTTAAGCATAAATAAGTCAAATGTATGTATTTGATACTAAAATACCATGATAGCAATGTAATACTTAATAGTATCCTTCTGCCCGATTTGTCACGGCTGCCAATCTCACTGAGACTGTACAAGACACAAAAGTATGTGCGCAAACACAAGTCTACTTACTACTCTCGATTCCTGCCGCTGTCATATGCCGGTTAAACAACAACTTGACAGGTCAATTGACAGATCAGGCTCAGAACTGATCCCCGATTCCGAGCTTCCAGCTTATCTACTGACAATTTCTTGACAGAAAACTCTGTCCCTAACTATACTTGGCTCAATCCTGGACTTGAACCAAGGACCTCCAGATCTGCAGCCGTAGATGCTAGCCACTAGACCATCGAGGCAGTTACTATCACATAAATAAATGAATCACGAAAATGAGACCATAATAATAATTTCTAAATAAAAATTTGTTTTATTTTTTCATGCAACGGTGTAAAAACAATACTGAAAATAAATAAAAAATTGTCACCTGACATTTTAATTTTAATAACAAAAAATAACTATTTTGTTTACGGGTCCGACAGACTTTTACCCACCAAGTGTGCATCTAGAAATCCAAATATTTTGTGAAAAATATGTAGTAAAGTTGAAAACTTTCGGCTATAACTACCTACTATCTAGTACTACAACAAGAGGTTTAAATATGGAAATGTGTTATGAAAATATGGCTGAAGCCACGTCCTTCCTTTCAAAAACATCAAATTTCAAATCTCTGACTTTTTTCATTCTTACAAGAACACCATGAATTGTTTTGTTTTGATTGAATTACCCATCACGCAGAAATTGTCAGTATTTGCGTGCCTTCTTTGCAAACTGATCACTTTTGATGTTTTTTTTCTATGGTACAAGTTATACAATGCTTACCTACTTTTTTATTATTTTTAAGTGCAGAATTAGAATTTTACTCCTTAAGGCCTCAATACCCATAAATCTTATAAAATTTGTCTTAGAGGTGTATATCCAGCGATTTCAAGAATATTCCAATAGGCATTATGCCTCAGTTCAACAATTATTTAAAAATAAGATAAAACATCAGCAATATCTATCATATTAAATGAGAACATTAATGACGTATGATAGGATTTTATTCATGTTAAATAAATAAAAGTTCTCCCTCCACTTTTAATTCTCCTGAATTCCCCCCACACAGAAGATAGTAGATATTATAATCGAGGCGGGGTGGAAATTCAATGAGCAATCTACTCTCTCCGATACATCCGATATTCTCAGACCAGTGAGACATCAGGCGCAGAATAAACGGCTGTGCTTTACTCCGAGACACGCATGACACTGCTACCAATGCTTAAATAATATTAAAAACATAACCTTTACAATCATCACCGTATTTCCAGCCAGTCTCAAGTGACCTTTGTTGTGGCATACGTTATATTTTTCTCCTGTAACGTTTTTACTGCAATCATGTACAATAATTCCTTGCCAGTAACAAGAATTTGTGACATGAAAAAAACTTCAAATAAAAAATTTCAAAAACCCACAACATTAAAGCTTAATATAAAATATTATTAAAAGCCGTATTGTGTAACCTCTATATTATAGACTGTACATATTAAGCAATATGTGCCATTATATTTATTGTTAACTAGCGACTCATGCACCCTCGCTCCGCTCGGGTTCATCCTTAATTAGTTATAACGTTTAGAATAGATTTCTCAGAGACGTGATATTTTCCCGCGGTAAAAAGTATCGTATATGTTGACCCGGATAACCAGCTTTAACCAAATTTCATCAAAATCCCTTCGGTAGTTTTTCTGTGATGCGGTAACATCACAGAAAGGCAGACAGACAGACAAATAAAATTTCTAAAAATTATAGCTTCGGCCTTTTATGTATAGATTAAAGTGGATTCTACAAAATAGGTTACGCACGATGGCTATTAATAATATTATATATTTTGTTTTAATATCGTGGGGTTTAGAATATTTTTATTTTAAGTTTTTTTCATGTCACAATATTCCGTCATGGGGTTTTTATTTTTTTTTATTTATGTTTAATTTGGGGCATTTTTAAATTTTAATAGTAAATGCAATACATTTATTTAAATAAAATGACGGTTTTAGAGAAACATGTGTATACTGTAGCGCCCTCTGACGGTCTGTAACATTGTAAAACTTAGCTAAAAACATGCTCATATATGTATACCGTTTTCGTGGCCGTCACGGGTAAAAAAGGATGAATACCTTAAAAAAAAAAAATAAAAACCGACTTCCAGGCACTGAAAAGTAAAAAATAACTAAACGGTGTGCTTTGATTTGTATTGGCTGGCACCGACTTCGAAAAAATCTGATTAAGTATCTATTCTAAATGAAAACCCCCGTTTAGTTATTTTTTACTTTTCAGTGCCTGGAAGTCGGTTTTTATTTTTTTTTAAAAGTTATTATTTTTCCATTTTTAGTGTAGACGTATCATTAATACAAATTAATCAAGCCCAAACACCAGGTAATTGCTGTAAATCGTTGAGGAGTTCCCTCGACTATCTTTCGGATGCATCATCAGATCGACTCCAGACCTTCATTAAATAGTAGTGCTTTAAAATACCTAATGAAAATGTTATCAAACGCACTAGTCGCCGCTACAATTTTCGAAAGTTCCCCTCGATTTCTCTGGGATCCCATCATCAGATCCTGGTTTCCTTATCATGGTACCACTATTGGGATATCTCCTTTCCAACAAAAAAAGAATTATCAAAATCGGTTCATAAACGACGAAAAAATGCCCGAACAAACATAAAAAAAAAAATATATATACGGTCGAATTGAGAACCTCCTCCTTTTTTGGAAGTCGGTTAAAAAGGTCATTTCATTCGTTTTATAATTTAAGACATATTATACACATTATAATTTGTAAATGACATAATAAATGTTTATGTATTTCATGTTTGTTTAAATCATAAACATATGGAATAATTGTAAATATAAAGAAACATGACTCGTTTGTATCGTCTCTATCTCCAAACTAGCACAGTGCCCAATTCTTGGAAGCTTGCCAATATTTAGGCAGTACGTAAGAAAGGAAGTCGTACTGATCCCTGCAACTATCGACCAACTCTGTAAAGATATGGAAAGGGTGCTTAATAGTAAGCTGCTGTCATAATAATAATTAATACCTTGAAGCTAACGATCTCCTTAGTGAATATCAATATGGTTTCCGCCGAGGACAGCCTACTGGGGACATTCTTGTGTATGTCACGCAGTGCTGGGGTGAGGCCATCGAAAATCGTGGTGAAGCTCTAGCAGACTCACTCGATATCTCTAATGCTTAAGCACTATTCGTCTTCTTTTATAATGCGTACAGCCAAGAAGTGGAATGCCCTGCCTAAAGATGTTTAAGGTGCGTATAACAGGCATTTCCTGGGCAAACTCGCTAGATCCTAGACCTTATCTATCTTCGAGTTAAGATGAAAGTCAAGAGTAAGCCCATTTCTAATAAAAAAAAACCTGCTCAATCTGCGATAAAACACTTTAAGTACTTTTCACGACGTCGTAGTCGATTTTGTATTGATTATTTTTTTATCTAGATTAATAGTAATATTTAAATCTATACAGATAAATAAAATTGGAGTGTCTGTTTGTAATATTCAAATAACCACTTTTTACTAAATGCATATGGATGTATACACGGTACATATACCAAAAAAACTTTTTTTTCAATTTTTGTCTGTCTGTCTGTCTGTCTGTTCCGGCTAATCTATTCATTTATGTTTATTATTTAATCTCATTCTATTTATGTATAAACATAGCTTACCGTGAAAATGTACGTAGGGAAGAACGCGAGCGAAGCGAGCGTGAGTCGCTAGTAATATATAAAAATAAATTATTTCATTTTTTTGGACCACAGATTTACGTCTATCTGGAAACCGAAGCACGTGTACACACGAGTTTTAGACACCGACGTGACCGCATTTCGTATCCTGCTTAGAACTGAAAATGAGCAAGGTAATTTGATGCTCACGAAACGTGTCGTACCTTTGCCTTTGTATACATGTCATTGAAATGGTTCTATAGATAATTGAATGTGTATAATGAGATTATTATAATTTTGATGAAGATTTTTGATAATATATTCTTAACTAGCGACTTACTCTCGCTTCTATCTAAAATCAGTCCAGCCGTTTCGGAGATTAGTCGAAACAAACAGACAGACAAACAGACAAAAATTTTAAAATTGTGTTTTTCTTATAGGTAAGTACCGTACATAATTTTATAGGCATTTAGTAAAAAGCTGTTATTTTGACATTACAAAGAGACGCTTCAATTTTATTTATATGTATAGATAATCTATACATATAATAAAAGTGTAACTGACCGGCTGTCTGTAAATGGAAGATATTTGTGAAAAACTGTTATTGGGGGTCTTTATTAACGCAATAGAACCCAAAACAATGATTTTTAGAATTTTTGACTGTGCATTTATGCGCGCTAATCTCAGTAACGGCTTAACCGATTTGGGCACCCAAAGTGGGGTATCACTAATGTATTGTGATAAGCTTTACTTAATATATAGTATTTGTTTTATTTCAATCGGCTCATAAATAAAAAAATTATGTCGATTCATCTAGTGACCAACTCGAGCGAAGCGAGGGTGAGTCGCAAGTAATAAAATATGTTTAATTGTGCGTTTGTTACTCAAGAACAATGGGTCTAATTTATGTAGTTTACCCGACTGCGGTGAAGCCCAAAGGAAGGTATTTGGCCTGTATGTATGTATGTATGTATGTATGTATGTATGTATGTATGTACATATGTGTGATCACGTCATGATCATGTCATATTCACTCGTAATTATTAAACGGCTTAATCGATTTTAATTATTCATACGTCGTTAGATTTGTATTGATCACGCGAGTGTCAATTGCTATTTAAAAAAATCAAAATCAAAATTTCGGATTTCAAGCGCCAATTTGTGTCTTTCAAAAACAGTTTTCATCTAAAGTTATCGAGTGCGATATCAAAATTCAACATAAAGGTTTTTTGGAGATATACATATTTCATCCTTACTGCGAGATGCTCATAAGTAGGTATTTATGCCCCCGACTGCGTAGTACTATTATATTCCTTCGTCAACTTATTCCCATTTTTTGCGCGAGCGAAGCGAGCGTGAGTCGCTAGTGTATTTATATAATATACGTTAAGTTACTCCTTATAACATCAACTATCTGCCAGTGAAAGTCCCGTCAAAAATCGGTCCAGGCGTTCCGGATATTAGCCGGAACAAACAGACAGACAGACAAAAATTGTAAAAAATGTTGTTTTGGTATACATATGTACCGTGTGTACATCCATATCCATTTAGTAAAAAGCGGTTATTTTAATATTACAAACAGACACTCCAATTTTATTTATCTGTATAGATAATATAAAGTTATACAATAATAGATCGTTTCTTTAGCGATAAGGCCGCCTTTTGTACATCTTTTTGTTTTTTTTATTTTCTCTCTTCTTTACAGGGCGTACAATAAAGGATATTATTATTATTATTGATAATGTATGGAAGTCTGTCTGATTTGTTGACATTTATGATTACTACTTCGTGCTCCTTTGTGTAGTAGCATGATGATATGATAGCCTTCCTCAATAAACGGGCTATTTAATTCAAAAATAATTTTTCAAATCGGATTAGTAGTTCCTAACATTAGCGCGTTCACACAAACAAACAAATAAATAAACAAACTCTACCTCTTTATAATATTATAGTAGGCAACATTTCACACTATATAGTATCTGTCTGTACAAACTTCCCACCGACTTAAGATAATGAGCAAACACGCTAGAGCACGCAAAATCGGAGTTAGGACCTCGTTACGCTGTGTACATTAATCCAAAAGTTTAACTAAATACATTAAACAGTTAGACCATTTAGTCTTTTATGTCTAAGGAATAAAGTTGATTATCTTTTAAAACAACTTTCTGTTACGACTTAGGGTTCGTTAGAATTAAAACAGCCGATTATTCTACTAAAAAAAACAGACACTTTAATTTATCCAACACCAATGACAAAACAACACAATAAGTTATAAAATACAATCGCACTATAATCACTTTAAGTCGCACTCGTAGATCGCTTCGATGTTTTCGCTTGTATCGCTGATACAAAACTGACTAGTCGCGGCTCATACCCGGCCTTATATAGGGGCCTCGGAAGTTTCTGGAACGCTCTCGACTACTAGTTCCTCTATTCGATACTAGATGGCGCTAGTAGTACATAGAAGTTTCTGGAACGCTCTCGACTACTAGTTCCTCTACTCGATACTAGATGGCGCTAGTAGTACGTAACGTCACCATGTCCCGAGCATTAATCGTTGCGCGCAACACTGCCCCCTCCTAAGACATGCTCGTCCCGAGCATTATCGGCCTCATAATAACGCGCTAGTCGATCCACATGGACGATCTTCGGAGTACCTCTTGCACCTTTCCGTATCCGGTAGGTTACGTCATTGATCCTTGTTACAATCCGGTATGGTCCATCCCATTTAGCTTGAAGCTTAGGAGATTTTCCTTTGCTGCGAACTGGGTTGTGCAACCATACTAGTGAACCCTCGTCGAACCCTTTGTTGTTCATTTTGAGGTCATACCGGGTTTTCATCTTTTCAGACATTTTCTGACCCGATTGTCTGACGTGCTTATAAATGTCATCCATCTTGTTTCGCAAGTCATTCGCATAATCGGTTATACAGCTTGGGGCATCAGGTGGTATTCCGGTGATCAGGTCTGCAGGCAGCCGTAATTCTCTTCCAAAGTTTGCGAAAGCTGGTGTCACCGATGTACTTTCGTGAACAGCGCTTCGATATGACAACAAAAACGGTTGGATGTGCTTGTCCCAATCTCGTTGACGATTTTCCACGACTTTTGCCAGGTACTTCTCCAATGTCTGATTAAATCGTTCCACCATTCCATCCGATTGTGGGTGGTAAGCAGTCGTTCTCGTTTTATGAGTACCCATAACTCGACAAGTTTCCTGGAATATTTGAGACTCAAAATTCCTTCCTTGATCGCTGTGAATCTCTAGGGGTACTCCAAAACGACAGAAGACTTCATGAACCAGTTTATCTGCAACTGTTGACGCTTCTTGGTTTGGAATGGCGAAGACTTCTGGCCACTTAGTGAAGTAGTCCATTACCACCATGAAATATTTGTTCCCACTGTCACTTTCCGGAAACGGTCCGGCAACGTCGAGGGCTATCCTCTCCCAAGGTGCACCAACATTGTACAATTTCAATGCACCTCTACTACGAGTCTGAGGTCCCTTTACAGCCGCACAACTTGTACATTTGCGGCACCAGTCCTCGACGTCGTCACGACAGTGGATCCAATAAAACCGTTCTCGTATCTTTAATAGAGTCCGTTTAACTCCCAGATGACCTCCTGAACAACCTTCATGGTACAGCTTCAGAACATCCGACACTTTAGCTTTAGGGACAACCATTTGCAAATGACTGCTGTCCCCCCGAGCATTTTCCCATTTACGGCACAGGACTCCATCCTGAACCACCAAGCTGTCCCATTGGGCCCAATAACTTTTCGTGGTCGAACTCATCGCCGAGACATCGCTCCACGTGGGCTTAGGAGCACTGGCCTTTATCCACTCCAGAATCGGCTTGATATCCGAGTCTTCCTGCTGTGCTTGTTGTAGGCTTTCCTTCCATTCGTTGTTAAGGTCTGTCCTAAGCATCTTCACAGGTACCACTTCCTTAGCCTCTTGCCTAGCACAATGCTTGCAATCTTCGGGACAAGGTCTTCTTGACAATGCATCTGCGTTGCCATGGGATTTCCCGCTGCGATGTTCGACCACAAAGTCGTATTCCTGCAGTAGTTCAATCCATCTCGCAACTTGTCCTTCTGGATTTTTGAACTGCAATAGCCATTTCAGTGCAGCATGATCGGTTCGTAAGTGGAATTTCCGCCCCAGAAGATATTTGCTAAAATACTGCAATGATTTTACAACAGCAAGTAATTCCCGTCTCGTAACGCAATAGTTCCTTTCCGGTTTCGATAACGACTTGCTGAAGTACGCTATCACAACTTCTTGATCGCCATTCCGTTGGGACAATACACCGCCAAGTCCTATGTCACTTGCGTCTGTGTCGACTATAAACTCCTTACCCACATCAGGGTATCCCAAAATGGGTGTTTTGCACAGACGGTCCTTGAGCTCCTGGAATGCGATGTCACAACTTCCATCCCAACAGAAATGTCGCTTCTCCTCGGTTAACTTGTGCAGAGGTTTTGCTATATCTGCAAAGTTCTTGACAAATCGCCGATAGTAGGAGCACAAACCCAAGAATGCTCTGACCTGCGTCTTGTCTTTTGGAACTGGCCGATCCTTGACGGCGGCGATTTTCTCTGGATCCGTGCGGATACCTTCTTCCGACACTACATAACCCAAAAAGCTAACTTGCCGTTTGAATAGTGAACACTTCTTCGGACTTAACTTGAGGTTGGCACTCTGGATCTTCATGAGCACGCGTTCCAGGTTTTGAAGGTGTTCCTCAAACGTACGTCCTACGATAATGATATCATCCAAGTAGACCAGACAGGCATCGCCAATTAAACCGGCTAGAACAAGTTCCATCAACCTTTCAAACGTTGCCGGAGCATTGCACAATCCAAACGGCATAACTTTAAATTGCCACAGACCCTTTCCTGTCGAGAATGCAGTTTTCTCCTTGTCCTTAGGGTCAATTTCAACTTGCCAGTAGCCACTTTTCAGGTCCAGCGTGCTAAACCACTTTACTCCCGTAAGCATGTCCAGCGTGTCATCAATTCTTGGCAAGGGATAGCAGTCCTTCTTCGTCGCGTCGTTCAGACGGCGATAGTCAACACAAAACCGCAGGCTACCGTCCTTCTTCTTTACCAGCACTACCGGTGAACACCATGGACTAGATGAAGGTTCAATAACACCGACCTTCACCATTCCCTCAATCATGGTTTCCACTTCCTTTTCACGTGCTACCGGCAATCTCCTTGGTCGCTGACGGATAGGCAATTCTTCACCTGTGTTTATTCTGTGTTGAACTAGGCCAGTCTTTCCAATGTCAGCATCGTTTGATGAGAAAACATTGCCGTATTTGAGTAACAACTTCCTCGCCTTGACCATTTCATTCGGAGAGAGGACGCTGTGACAGTCTTCTAAAAGTGTAGTCACTCTCGTTTGTGCGTCCATGCTAATGGTACCAGTCGATAGATTTTCGCATTGACGCAACCAATCCACTTCCTCGCAAGTACCAACCAGTGCGCCTTTGTCTATAGTCTGTTCCTGATCACAAAGGTTCAGCACACGTACCCCTGAGATATCGGTGGCTCTGACTAAAGTTCGAGCCACTTTCCATGGAAGGTCATTGTTTACCCTTTCCACGAGTACACAACGATTTGTTTGCCCCGGATTCCGAGGAAGACTAACCGGCACAATCGTTTCCGATCTCGGCGGAAGAACAATCTTCTTCAGGCTGTACACATTCCCTGATAACGCCCCTTCCATGAAAAGTTCCTCTTGTCCACATTTCAAGACGCCTTGCTTAACGTCGATCTCACAACAATTCTTCCTCATAAAGTCTAGGCCCAGGATGCAATCGTCCATTATATCAGCCACGATGACATTATGCGGGTAAATCCTGTTGCCTAGCTTCAACTCCATCTCCTTCTCTCCACGGACGGGTATGCGCTGACCGGTGGCTGTCACCAAATTAATCCGTTCTCGGGTGTATGCTGAGTCCCCAAGGAACCGACTAATAAGTTGGGAACTGACAACCGTGCGAGAAGCTCCAGTGTCTATGGTCAGCTTACACGGCGTTCCGTTGACCTCGCCCTTGATGATTAGGCTGTTCCCGTCATGGGTTTGTGAGATCGAAATCCTTGGGGCTCTTCGAACATCAGCCAGCACCCGCCCCGCAGTCCTGGCTATTACTCGTTTCCCTGCTGCTGCTGGGCGGTGCTGTTAGACGCACTACCCTCTCGAGATTGGCCATTTTCCCTTTCTGCAGTCCGCTTAGGGCAACTGGATCAAAGGTGGCCCCTTTCCCCACAGCCGTAGCACCTAGGGCTGAATCCTTTACTACGGTCGCGAACTATAGCCGCTGTAACCTCCCTGACGCGATGGGAACGATGATCCTGTCGTACAGCTTCCACCTCCAGTGCATGGGCCAAGGCGTCCTTGAGCGTCCCGTGGTGCCCGAGCCTCACTGCAGCTCTCACTTCAAGATCACGGATGCCGTCGATGAATGCCTGCACCAGGTTCCCTTCAATCACAACGGGCATAGACCGGTAGGCTTTCCGAACCAGCTTCTCCACTTCTAGGGCCCACTGCTGCAGGTTTTCGCTACTGCGCTGCACGCGATCTTTTAGCTGCGCACGAAACACGTGTTCCAGGTGTGCGTCACCATACCGGGCCTCCAACGCCTCCAGCAGCTGCTCGTAAGTCACTTCCTTACCGAGAGCTTCTAGAACAGTTAAGGCCTGGTCGCGCAGGCCTAGGGTGAGAGCAGTCATGGCTTGGTTTTTACTCCAGCCATTCGCCTTCATGACGGCCTCGAACTGGATTTTATAGGCCGACCAAGAAGATGTCCCGTCGAATGGCGGCACTTTGAAACCGCGGGGTGAAGCCGCTGCAACTGGAACTGCGATTCCATCTTCAAGTTTCAGGTTGTCCAACGTTTTCTTCACGTCAGCCATCACATTGTCAACCCGATTATTTACTTGTTCGATTCTGGTTTCAGCCTCTGACAGGCGGTTGTTCACCTCCTTTATGTCTTTCCCGAAGATAGCGTGAAGGTCCTTTATGAGGAGCAGCTGCTCCTCCTGTCGGCGGGCCTGCTCCTCCTGTCGGCGGGCCTGTTCCTTCTGCTGCTCCTCCTGTCGGCGGGCCTGCTCCTCCTGTCGGCGGGCCTGCTCCTGCAGCATCATCATCAGAGCACTCAGGTCAGGTGCTGTGGATGCAGGAGCTGCTGCAGGGGCAGCAGACGGGCTGGCCACAGAGGTCGGTAGCTGGCCCTCTGAAGTCTGCGGCGATGCTCCTCCAAATCGCCTCTGGTCCGTCTCCTGCTGGCGTTGCTGGCTCCGGGTACGGATACTTTCCGTGTCGTCCTTGGGTAAAATCGGCATGATTTAATCCACACTTCTGACACCAATTGTTACGACTTAGGGTTCGTTAGAATTAAAACAGCCGATTATTCTACTAAAAAAAACAGACACTTTAATTTATCCAACACCAATGACAAAACAACACAATAAGTTATAAAATACAATCGCACTATAATCACTTTAAGTCGCACTCGTAGATCGCTTCGATGTTTTCGCTTGTATCGCTGATACAAAACTGACTAGTCGCGGCTCATACCCGGCCTTATATAGGGGCCTCGGAAGTTTCTGGAACGCTCTCGACTACTAGTTCCTCTATTCGATACTAGATGGCGCTAGTAGTACATAGAAGTTTCTGGAACGCTCTCGACTACTAGTTCCTCTACTCGATACTAGATGGCGCTAGTAACGTAACGTCACCATGTCCCGAGCATTAATCGTTGCGCGCAACATTTCTAATTGGTATTTACTGAGACCGGTAAACATCTACTGTTGGTAGACAAGGTTGCTTATCAAAATAATTGAAGTATAAATTGAATGATAACCTCATAACGATATAGTGGCGTATCTGACTTATTTTTATTAATGCACGAAGGATGTTAATAGGGAATATGCGTGATTTTTTCTATACAATAACTAAACATCGTTATATAATAATTGTAAAAAAAATATTCAGCTCTATAAAACTAAAATTAAGTATAAAAAAAATATACCAATACGGATACTTTAAACGCCCGCCATTTCGCGCGTTTGATGTGACGTCAAACATAGGAAAATGATGACTTTATTTTGTAGCGACAAAATCGCTAATCGCTCTGTTATGATAATACTTTGACGTCATAATATTTGGTCTGACCAATGGCAAATTACATTATAAATATTCATAGGGTAAAAGCCAGATAGTTGCGCTACCTTTTGAAAATCTTAAATTACATAAAAATTAAGTATCTACTTACAACATGCTCCGTGTATAATAACGTTAAGCCATTGTTGGTCTTTAATCTTTCATTGTGACCAATTTTTTTAAACACAATCAATATTGTTTTTCAGTAAATCCTATTTTATTTGACCTCTACAAAAAGGGATAGTTGCCCTCTGTGGCAGATAGTTGCCTCATGTTAAAAATGCTTTGGGTGATACTTGCCTTATGCGGGGATAGAAGACTTATTATGAAATTGCTTTGATTTTTTTTGTATTAAAGCAAATTTATGTAATCAACCACTATTAATTATTAACATCAATTTATTAAGTAGGTACTAATCGAAATACTAATCAATACAACTTTTAAAATATATATAAAATCTCCAAAATTTAAGTTATAATAATAATTAATTTTACAAATAAAAATAATATTGCAATCAACTTTGGCACAAATATTAAAATTAGTGGGTAGGCGGATATCACTAGGATTTTTTTTAAATTAATTACGAAGCCAGAACTTTCAATTTTTCACATCTTACACAATATTCTTTGAATTATGGACAAATTTCCTGGAAACACAATCCAGTCTGATTTGGATTTAGTATTATTGTAATTTTAATAGTCACTGAAAAGTGTCGCTGAAAAAAGAGTCGCTGAAAAGTGTCGCTGAAAAAAGTGACGCTGAAAAGTGTCGCTGAAAAAAGTGTCGCTAAAAAAGGGTCGCTGAAAAAAGTGTCGCTGAAAAGTGTCGCTGAAAAAGTGTCGCTGAAAAGTGTCGCTGAAAAGTGTCGCTGAAAAGTGTCGCTGAAAAGTGTCGCTGAAAAGTGTCGCTGAATAGTGTCGCTGAAAAGTGACGCTTATGAGTATATATGAGATTGTTTACACAATAAAATCCAACAAGTTACGCCATGCGTAACCCGACTATTTTTGATAATACATTGCCTCCATACAAATAGCGTTAAAAAATCATTGTATTTAATTTGGTTGGATTATCGCATAAACGCTACGTGCTGCCAATATACGAAAAAAATTAACGCGTTATTCGGTCAGCAAACGTGATTCGAACCGAATGACTCGTTTGTCACTCACACTCAGACCTACTCACTTTACAAAGTCATTCGATTTGCTTTATGAAACTCACACTAAGCCCACTGGTTAACATAATACTTTCTTAGATTTACGCGAATATTAGACATTTAAATAAAACTATCTTTTCGGTTTTTTTTCGCGGATTTATTTTGATTTTTGGTTCCCGACGTTTCGACTGCCTCAAAAGCGTTGTTACAAACAACTATATAATACTTTTGAGACATCTAACACCTACCTTAGTCTCTCCCGTGACCATGATTGCTGTAAAGCAATCGAAACGTCGGGAACCAAAAATCAAAATAAGTCCGCGAAAAGATCCGAAAAGATAGTTTTATTTAAAACCCGTTCTTCAAACAGTTTATCACATTTGTCAAGTGTTAAACCATAACTATACTAGTCTATACATATAATAAAATTCTAACTAAGCCGAATCTGTACCTTAAATATTTTTTGGAAAATCTTATTGAAATAGACATTATTATGAGGAGGCCGAATCTATAGTTTTTAGAATTTTTGTCTGTCTGTCTGTCTGTTACCGCATCACAGAAAAACCACTGGAGGGATTTCGATGAAATTTGGTATGATGATAGCTGGATATCCGGGTCATCATATAAGATACTTTTTATTGCGGGAAAATATCTCATTTCTGAGAAATCTATACTAAACGTTAAAACGTAAGTAGAGACGGACCGAGCGCAGCGAGGGTGAGTCGCTAGTCTATTACTAAAAGTATTTTAAGAAACATAGTATCTACAAAGTACTAAGATACCAAACAAAAGATATGTAAATACAAGATACGAAATGAATTTAAAAAAAAAATTATAGTTTCAAGATGAAAATACGTATTTTGTATCTTGTATCTGTATTTCAGATACTTGTATCTTAGATAAGTTACATCTCTGTCTATAACTCTCTTAGTGTCTTTTCAGTGTCTCTTATCGTCTTTAATTTCTTACTTCTTTTTTTGTACTCCTTTAGTAGCTTTTTCTTTGGCAATTTTTGTATTTATAATGCTTTTTTCACTTTCGCTGTCGGAACTATAAATTGTTATTTGTCATCCTTTAGCTCTTTCTCCGTTCAGTTTAATAAATATATGTTTTCACATTCTGTATCACTGCTAGAGAAATCGACATATTTTTGATCTTTTACTTTCGTTTCGACCTGTCTTTTTATAATTTTCATCTCGTTATCACCTGATTTATTTTCTACCGTCTTAAAATCTTTTTATTTCTATGTCTCCATTCTAGTTCTTTAGTAATGTTTGTTTCTTCTTCCTTATTATTTTCTGAAAAATTTTTTCGTTGGAATTTAAAACTTTTGCAGATTGTTTAGCCCTATTAGACATGCTAAACTCTTGCTCATATTTGCGAGGCATTTCGTCTACTTGCAACTCTGATTGCCCTTAGGGCGACTATTCGCAAAATTATATGGGGCGACTATCCTTTTCGGTACGGATACTTACTCTTATCTTTGGAAAAAATAAATAAAAGCTATTTAACAATATAAGGTAATAGGTAGTGTAAATTTAAACTTCACTGCATGCGTAGAAGCAAAAAGTTAACTGAACCGACAACTATAACAGAAAATGTTCAATAGAAAATACTCATGAATATTATTTCAACGCTCGTCAACGTTCTGCCGCAGAAGATTTTCGCTCACACAGACAAAACACGTGTACCTAGTCCTACTACTGGCATGGACCTAAGATCTGTGAAAGAGGCGCTTCAAAGTACAGAAGAGCGCTAACGTCAGGGACATCTCTAATATAGCGTATTGAAAACCGGCTCAACTATCTAACTGAGGCGACTATCCGGGTTTTACCCTATAGGCTTAATTCAAAAGCAATAAAAATTGGCGTGTTGTTTTTAGGCTTGGTTGCTTTTGAAATAATTGGAATATTCTATCAAATAATAATATATGTTAATTAAATGATGATCAAGGTGGTTTGTGCGCATTGCTCTGCCTAACTGAAGGTCGTGGGTTCGAACTTCTTTTTAAACTTTATCATACAAAGCCAAACTTGGTATGTTTTATTTCTATGAAGAGGATTTGGATGTTTGGGTGGATGTTTGTTACTCAAACATGCCAGAATGGGTGAACGAACCTGGATAAAATTTGGCACAGAGATACATAGTTTACTTTTTATCCCGGAAAAATATACATTTCGGTACGAAGCCGCTAGTAGTATCATAATAATGTGATAAGTTTTCATTTCTTGCTAACAAACACACATTTAATTAATTTAATTCTTGATAGAAATTTATTTCTATAGAAGCCAATTTCGCTGAATAATCAACATACTTACACTCTCGTAAGAGAGGTTAATTTAGAAATAATCACGATCTTGAAAATGTTAATAAGACTTCTTTAATTAAAACTTCATTGTTTCGCGAAAAGCCTTATTCTGATAGCTTTATAAATTGCTTTGTTGTTTCATAAACAGGATATTTAAGTTTCTAGGTCTTCCGCTTGAAATTATGAAAGGGAAAGTTAATGACTACATATATTTTGAAAGTAATAAATGGAATAATAAATTAATAGTAAAAAAATATTTTTAAAAACCATCTTTCATTTAAATCTATACATATAATAAAATTGTAACCAAGCCGAATTTTTACATTAAATATTTTTTGGAAAATCTTATTGAAATAGACATTATTATCGATACAAAAGCCGCAACTATAGTTTTTAGAATGTTTGTCTGTCTGTCTGTCTGTTGTCTGTTGCGGTATCACCAGAAAACCACTGGGGGGATTTTGATGAAATTTTGTATAGTTATCCGGGTCAACATATTATATACTTTTTACTACGGGAAAATATTTTATCTCTGAGAAATCTTTACTATATGTTAAAACGTATGTAGGGATGAGCCCTGGCGAGAGAAGAGAAGAGAAGAGAAGAGAAGAGCGCAGACGAAGAGGATTTTTTAAATTTTTAGTAATTTTAAAAACAAAACAATATTCGGCGGTACGGAACACTCGATGCGCGAGTCAAAATCATACTCACACATTTGATCAAATAATAATAATATATAACAAAAGCCAAAACCTTTTTTCTGTAGTCTGAACGTTTTCTGTAGTCTGAGAAACAGCGGGTTCTGCTGCTGGAAATTAATATATATAAAAAAATTAATTCAGTTCATTTGCCAGATTCATATCTAAGAGTCTAAATTCTTATTGTATTTTACAATAAAGGGGCGTGACTTAAGCTAGATTTTTATCTATTCATATTATAATAAAATTATAACTAAGCCGAATCTGTACATTAAATATTTTTTTGTATGTATTGTATTGTATTCAGCCTTTTTTAACCTCCCACTGCTGGGCACGGGCCTCCCTTCAATACGAGGGGGATCAGGCCATAGTCCACCACGCTAGCCAAGTGTGGGTTGGCGGATAATACATAGTTGTCTTTCGAAAACTTGTTAGGTCCTCTCAGACATACAGGTAAGGCAAGTGGTAATCATGTTAGAAATGATTCGCATATGAAAATATCAGTGATGCAAGACCCGGGATTTGAACCCGCTTCACTCGGTTACCCAAGCAAACGTGTTACCATTGGGCTACCACTGCCTATTTTATATTTTTTTGGAAATGCTTATTGAAATAGTCATATTTATCGATTCCGAGGTCGAATCTATAGTTTTTAGATTTGTTGTCTGTCTGTCTATCTGTTACCGCATCACGGAAAATTCAGTGGACGGATTTTGATAAAATTTGGTATGAAGATAGCTGGTTATCCGAGTCAACTTATAGGATACTTCTTACTGTGGGAAAATGTAATATCTCTGAGAAATCTATGCTAAACATTAAAACGTAAGTAGGGACGAACCCGAGCAGAGCGAGGGTGAGTCGCTAGTATTGTATATATGTCTAAACCAATTTTATTGATATTTTGATTGTGGTTGGTTGTGGGTGAATTCAATAAATAAATGATAAGAAAATGCAGTTATTTTAGTAGGCACAGATAAATAAAATTGAATTATGGAAAGCATTCAGCCCTTTTTAACGTCCCACTGCTGGGCACGGGCCTCCCTTCAATACGAGAGGAATCAGGCCATAGTCCACCACGCTGGCCAAGTGCGGGTTGGCGGACTTCACATGTCTTTCGAAAACTTGTTAGGTTCTCTCAGACATGCAGGTTTCCTCACGATGTTTTCCTTCACCGTAAGGCAAGTGGTAATCATGTAAGAAATGATTCGCACATGAAAATATCAGACCCCGTGCGAGACCCGGGATTTGAACCCGCTTCACTCGGTTACCCAAGCGAGCGTGTTACCACTGGGCTACCACTGCCGTAAAAAAAAGGGCTGAATACATGGAAAGCATATACGGTACTAATAAGAATTTTTTTTTTATGTTTGTCTGTCTGTCTATTTGTTCCGGTTAATCTCCGAAACGGCTGGACTGATTTTGATTGGACTTTCACTGGCAGTTGATATTAAAAGCTAGTTGATATTAAAAGGAGTAATTTAAACTATTTTATTTTAGAAAAAGAATCAAGGTTCCGCGCAAAACGTGCATGCCCTCAAACATACAAAACAGAAAAGGATCGAAGAAAATTTATTTCAAATTTAAATTAACAATCTTGAATTTACTTATAAATTGGTGTTTGATGATAATGTTGCAGTCCTATAAGTTATAAAAAAAAACTCAGGCAGAATCAAAAAAAGCATGATAATTAATAAATCATAACCCATCTGTAACCCAACTGTTTTTACCCAACTGCGGCGAACTGCGGTGAACGAATATCGATAAATCGTTTTTATATTCTGTTTAAGAACAATACAACCAATCATATTTATAATAAAAGTGTTATAGGTAAAAGTGCGAAAAAAAAATTTGAAATAAAAAATGGAGAAGTTTTCGACCAGTTAGAATTTGTTTTTTTTTTCTTACAAATCTCTTTTGTGGAGGCCTCCCCTAAATCCGACCCTGTTGTAAGTATAAAGATTGAAATTATATGAAAAAAATAGTTGCAGAAAACACATGTACGAAAGGGCGATAAAAATAAATATTTTATTAGATCTATACGTTTCATATGGTGATTCTCACGGACGCGGTGTTAAAATCTAAATAATCAATCGATTAATATAATTTTGACTTTATTATTTTAATTCCATGATAGATATACAATTTACTTAATCGAAATTAAATATATATATGGACTAGGAAAAAAAAAACAAATCTATCCCACGGGAACTGTACATTTTTCCGGGATAAAAAGTAGCCTATTGGTTATTCTGATGTATGAACTATATTACTGTAAAGTTTAATTAAAATCCAATTAGTAGTTTTTTGAACTAAGCTGTATAAATTACAATAGTATCCCACGGGAACTCTTTAATTTTTCGGGATGAAAAGTATCTAAAATGTTGACCGGGGATATAAGGTACCACCATATGAAATTTTATTTAAATCGGTTCACCAGTTTCGGAGATTAACCCGTACAAACAGACAAACAGACAGAGTAACAAAAAATTTGAAAAAAAAAACTGGATTTGTTCTATAATTGCTCTTCTTACACCCCCCTCACTTGGTTTTTAGAATTTTTTTTCTATGTACAGACATTCGATCTATACATTTTTATTATAGTATAGATAGATAGATCGATAATTTTATTAAAAAAGGATTGTTATTATTTAAAAAAATCTAAAAAAAGTATAATATGCTTTCAAAGGTTACCTAAAACCTCGCCTTAGTTTTAAGTTTCTAGCTTTGAAGATTTTCGAGACATTTTCAGTTACGCTCATTTTCTTTATATCACAGGGTCAAAACGGAGTACGACAGTGAAACTCGTATGAATGGCTTTTCTACATCAAGCCTTTATTGACACATAAGTTTCGATATATGTAGGTTGCCATTAGGGGGCCGGTTCGCTATACTTATCCGGCCAAACCCTTACATCTAAATCAGTCCAGTAGTTTCGGAGCTTATTCGGTACAAACAAATAAACAAACAACAAAGTCTTTCCTTTTTATGATATTATAGCCGCTCACCTTCGCTTCGCTCGGGTTCGGCTCTAGACAAACAAAAACAAATCTATCCCATGGGAACCGTACATTTTTCCGGGATAAAAAGTAGCCTGTTTGTTATTTTGTTATGTTAGAACAAAATAACAATTTTGTTATGTTAGAACAAAATAACAATTTTGTTATGTTCTGTATAAGTTACTATCGATTTTTAACTATCCCACGGGAACTCTTTGATTTTCTGGGATGAAAAGTATCCTATATGTTGACCGGGGATATAGATAGATAGATAGATAGATAATACTCTTTATTGTACACCTTATAAAAGAAACAAACATAATGAAAATTATATACAATAAGAAAATAAATGTACAGCAGGCGGCCTTATCGCTAAGAGCGATCTCTTCCAGGCAACCTTGAGGTGGAGGAGAAGTGTGTGGCAAAGACGGTAGGCGGTGTGCAGATAATTGATTTTTGACTATAAATAAATACATACTTTAATTATTGAATAAAAACAAAATACTTATATACATACATAAATACATACATACATACATTACATACATACATACATACATACATACATACATACATACATACATATACACATTTATTAATCGACAGCTACTATACTATACTATATATTAAAGAGAATGTGAAGTAAAGAAAGGACTAAAGGGATAGGAAATATTCTTTTACTAAAATTTTAAACCTTTCTAGACTTCTCGCACTTCTTACCTTTACAGGAAGAGAATTCCAAAGTCGAGAGGCTTTTATAGTAAAAGAATTGGAGAAAAAACATGTAGAATGTTTAGGAATTTTAAGAATAAAATTCTGATCAGAGCGAAGTGAACGAGAATGAGAGTCACTCAGAAATTCAAAACGCTCTTTCAGATAGAAAGGAGCCGAAGGATTAAACAGCACGCAGTAGAGAAGATGGAGGATATGAGTATCCCTGCGAAATCGGATTGGAAGCCACTTGAGCTTTTTGCGAAACTGAGAAACATGGTCATATTTCTTAAGGCCGAAAATGAACCGTATACATAAATTTTGGAGACGCTCAAGCTTATTTAATTGCTCCTCTTTGATATCAAGATAACAGGTATCAGCATAATCAAGAATTGGTAGCAGGAGAGAATTTGCCAGCGCAATTTTAGTTGGTATCGGAAGGAAATTACGCAATCTACTAAGAGAAGCTACTGCTCCAAACATCTTCCGGCTCAGTTCGCTTACGTGCGGTCCCCATGATAAATGTTGATCGATAATAACTCCAAGATTTTTAACTTTCTCAGTAAAAGGTATTTGGGTACCATTAAGTATTATCGGTGGAATTTGCATAATTTTAGCTTTAAACAGTTGTCTCTGACTACCAACGATGATTGCCTGAGATTTAGTGGCGTTCAGATTAAGTCCATAAGATTTACCCCATGATGATATAACTGAGAGATCTTTGTTAATCATATCAATAGTATGATGTAAATTCAAGATAGTTGTCGAGGCATATATTTGCAGATCGTCGGCATACAGGTGGTAGAGAGAAGATATTTGATGACTAACAGAATTTATAAAAATTGAAAAAAGAAGAGGGGACAACACGCCACCTTGTGGAACACCGGCATTAATTGCAGACCAATCTGAATACGAGTCTTCAATACGTATACGCTGCCGGCGATTACACAAGTAACAACGAAACCAGTCAACTACCTCAGGAGATATGTTAAGAGAACTTAGAATGGCGAGTAAAATATCAAGGTCCACCGTGTTGAAAGCATTACTAAAATCGAGTAACGTCATCACAGTAACCTTTTGTTCATCCATACTTACTCTGATGTCATCTGTAATTTTGATTAGGGCAGTAGTCGTACTATGACCTGGACGGAAACCGGATTGCAAAGGATTTAAGAGATTGTTTCTGTAAAGGAAAGTACTTAACTGTTGATGAACAAGTCGTTCGAGTACCTTTGATAGGAAAGGAAGAATGGAAATAGAACGGTAATCAGAAAAGGAAGATGGACTAAGTTTTTTTGGAAGAGGAATAATTTGACCATCTTTCCAGGACGAAGGGAATTCATGACAATTTATGGAAGAATTTAGGATAGAGGTAATTATAGGCAAAATAAGATTAATGATAGGGAGAATCATTTTACGACTAATACAGTCTGCCCCAATAGCATCAGACTTAATGGCCATAATATTCACCTTAACATCACTTTCGGAAAATTGACTAAAAACGAAAGAGGGAGAGTCAGGAGTAGGTAATCTAGAAAGATGATTAATTGTTTTTGATTTACTTGTACTATCAATAGTACTAGAAGTGGAGAAATGCTGATTAAGCAAATTTAAATCTATGTTGTGAGGATTGATATTTTGTTTCGATTTACCCACACCAAGAGACTTCAGAAATTTCCAGACTTTGTACGAGTCATCTTCTTCAATGACTGATTTATAGATATGGCGTCGTTGACTATCTCTACACACCATGTTGCAACGATTTCGAGCCTTCACATATTTACCTTTGGTTACGTCATTGGGATTACTTGCATATTTTGTTTTTGCCAAATTCTTTTTAGCTTGCAATTTTTTTATTTCCGGTGTAAGCCATGGAGCTGGAAGATGCTTAATACGAACGGGTCGAACGGGAGCATGAATGTCGTATAATTGGATTAAAAGAGAGCTAAATATAGACACTTGCTCATCAAGTGAACTAGCCCGTGAAACCACTGACCAGTCTATATCCGCAGCATCCGCCAGCAGTCGTTCGAGGTCGATACCACCAAAATTACGCTGGAAAAGAATTCTTGATTTTGCTTTCGGGGGTTTTAATTTATAAGACAAATAAATAAGATCGTGATATGAAAAAGCGGGAGCAGAACATTGTCCATGTTTTGCAACAAGGTCTGTGGAAGAAACAAAAATTAAATCGAGAAGAGAAGGTAAACAATTTGGGAATTTATGAGTAGGACTTAGGGGAAGAATATTTAAATTAGCTGCGTTAACAAGGGAATTAAGACGCGATGCACGTTGATCATTCTTTAGGAGACAGGTGTTAAAATCACCCATCACCAAAGTATGATCATATAAGGGCTTAAATTTTTCTAACAGGGCTTCAAATGATGGGAAATAATCGATCGTAAGACTAGGATTGTAGTAAACACCCAGGAGTATTTTGGTGTGGGATAATATAACCTCGATAAAAAGATGTTCTGCATCTACGTTCCCGTGATCTTGAGACAAGCTAACAATTGAAAAAGGAATATGGGAACGCAAGTAAATTGCTACTCCTCCTCCAGTTCGTCCAACACGATCATTTCTAATTAAATGAAACCCTGGTAGTGAGTAAGAGGTAGATGGGAGACATGGCTTAAGCCACGACTCAGATACCAATATGGCGTGTATATTTTTAGAAGTAAAAGAAGATAACATGTCAGGATAGTGTGCTGGAATACTCTGAGCGTTAATGTGGATTAAGTTAAAATTTTTCAGAACATCTGAGAAGATTAAATCAAGAGATTCGTCAAGTGAACGGATACTGTGAAAACTGTCGTTGCTGCTATCACCTTCAGATGAAGGGCAGGATACAAAGGAGTCATTTAAAACATTATCAGTCGAAGTCATAGTAATAATAATAATAAACAGTATATATGTATGTATTCAGCCCTTTTTTAACGTCCCACTGCTGGGCGCGGGCCTCCCTTCAATACGAGGGGAATCAGGCCATAGTCCACCACGCTGGCCAAGTGCGGATTGGCGGACTTCACATGTCTTTCGAAAACTTGCTAGGTTTTCTCAGACATGCAGGTTTCCTCACGATGTTTTCCTTCACCGTAAGGCAAGTGGTAATCATGTTAGAAATGATTCGCACATGAAAATATCAGAGGTGCGAGACCCGGGATTTGAACCCGCTTCACTCGGTTGTCCAAGCGAGCGCGTTACCACTGGGCTACCACTGCCTTATATATGTATATTAATAATTAAATAAATATAAAATATATAAAAAAATAAACAAATAATAATAAATAAAAAATAGAATAAAATAAATTATATGTATAATAAACAATATATTATAAATAAGTAAAATAATATTTTCAAATTAACCTTGTAAATACCACTCACCCGCCAGTTGCAAGGGAAGAGAAAGAAAATTTCACATTAAGCAAGAACAGTAATAATAAAGCAAAAGAAAAAATAAGAATTAACATATTCAATAGATAAGGAAACAAAACAACAAGAATAAAGTAGTTAAAGATAAATAACTAGAAAAATTTGACATCTGCTAAGTGTGAACCATTCCTAAGATAGTACATTATCTGTGGTTAGAAATGTTTAATAGTCTGTGGTAGTTTTAATATTCTGTAGTAATTACATTATTTTCCACAGAGCAGGATCAACAAACAATAACATTAATATTATAAAGCAAACAAAAACAAAACTACATAACAAAAAAAAAAAAAATATTTAAGCATCAACAAATTGAACTATTTTTTTACGATTCGTCTTGTACGCGAAGCTGCAACTTTGTCTACAGTTTTGGTAACTGTGGTATTTTGTGGCGGTGATTTGACTGGGTTGCTCGTTATTTTGTTGAGATCCAACTTACATTCCGCACGATGTCGAGATCCATCGGGTGCAATGATATGGATGCATCCATCACGTGTCCAACACTTGCCAACTCCAAACCGCTGCCTCGCATCCAAAAATACATCATGCCTACATTTAGTTAAAAACTCAGATTGAGTGATGCCGGTGCCTTTAAGTTTAGTTTTGGCGAACCACACTTTGTTCCGAACAGAGATATCACAAAACTTCACCACAATTGGCCTGGGCTTATCAGAAGAACGGCCTAAACGAAAGGTGTTTTTAATACTTGCTGTAGAGAAGTTCTGCAAGTCCATATGTTCTGCGATAATACCCGTGATCTTGGCAGTGGTATCTTCCGTTTTTTGTTCAGGAACACCGTGAAAGAGTAGCATTTTGCGCCTACTTCTCATCTCTTGCCGATCCACTTCCAATGCAAGAAATTCAACCTGGCGTTGCAGCGTGTTCAGTACGGACAGAATGAAACTACGAAAGTTGTAGAATTCACCTGGCAATAAATTGTTCGAAGCAGATGTTGTTGTCTTATTTAAATCTTGTTGGAATTCGTTCATCCTTGTATTAAACATTTCAGTTAGTGCAGACAAAGATTCCTTAATTGACTCCATGTCCTTAGAAAATTTTAATGTGAAAAAGAGAAAAAACGATAGGAGTAATCTTACTGGTGGGTAAACCGGTACTCACATAAACATAATATGTTTAAAATATGTACAAATGTAACTTATATTATAAATATTAAAATAAACAAAATCAGCTGATCACAAATTAACGTCCGTCGTGTTTTACTCCTACCCGCGAAAAACCATATATATAAGGTACCACCATACAAAATTTCATTCAAATCGGTCCAGTTTCAGAAATTAGCCCGTACAAACAGATAAACAGACAGAGAAACAATAAATTTGAAAAAATGTGAATTTGTTCTATTGCTCTTCTTACATCCCCCTGACTCGGTTTTTAGCAAAAAAAATTCTATGTACAGACATTCGCCCTTTACAATTTTATCATAGTATAGACTTATAAGTACATACAAAAAAAATTTTTTTTGAACATTATATTATTATAGTACTGAAGTAATGAGTGCATTTATGATTATTTTAAACTAGTGACTTACCCTCGCTTCGCTCGGGTGCGTCTCTAGGTACGTTTTAATTTTTTTGAGCGAAATCCTAATTCCTTTTTTAAAATAAAGCCTAAATTAGCCTAAGTTACTCCGTATAATTTCAGATATAAGCCAGTGAAAATCCCATTAAAATTGGTTCAGCCGTTCCGGAGTTTAGCCGGAACAAACAGAAAGACAGACAGACAGACAGACAAAAATTTAAAAAATTGTGTGTTTCTTATAAGTACCGTACATAATTCCACGTGCATTTAGTATAAAGCTGTTATTTTGACATTACAAACAAACACTTCCATTTTATTTATCTGTAATAGACTAGCGACTCACCCTCGCTCCGTTCGGGTTCATCCCTAGTTACGTTTTAACGTTTAGTATAGATTTCTCGGGATGAAATATATATGTTGACTCGGATAACCAGCTATCATCATAACAAATTTCATCAAAATCTGTCCAGCGGTTTTCTCGTGATGCGTTCCCAGACAGACAGACAAAAATTCTAAAAACTATAGATTCGGTCTCTGTATCGATAAAAAATAATAATGACTATTTCAATAACATTTTGCAAAAAAATATTTCATGTAGGTACTGGTTTTTGCCACAAATTATTTTAAGCTTTGCAATTATTGTTTATTACATTTTTGTTCTAGTTTTATGATAGATTAAAAAATATATAACCATATATAATTTTAGAGATGTCTTACTCTTGAAAGCATTCGAAATGTCGGGAACTATATAATATAAAATAAAACCGCGACAAAATCCAAAAAAATAGTTTACTTAAAAGCGTTCCAGCCTTTCAATGGTTCCAAAAAAATTTTTTAGTTATAGCGACCACTCAATAAACAGAATGCCATGAAAATTTTCGGAATATTAATTTCAATCAATTCAAAATCCCTACTAAAAAATGCGTTTAAACTCTTATTCCACTTATTCTATGGGAATCCTTTTCTTTTTCTAACTTAAAAATATATTAAGTATGATCCAAGTTTCCAGACATCAATAGACATTTCCATACAAAACTTTCATGCTCTCATGCTACGTAAGTAGCCAACTAACTTTCGTGTACCAGAAAAAAACACTGTATGTTATATATTTATATAAAAATAATTTCTGTCCGGCAGATAGCAATTTAGTCTATAAGCGCTCATATAATACACAAAAATGTGTCTAGACGACGCGCGACGTTCCTAGGATTACATTTTAAGTACTTTATTTAAACGGCTTCTCGAAATAGAATCAAAGATTGTAAGAAATAGGCGCTGCTGCTTCGCAAAAGACAGGAATTAAATTCCTCGGACGTTTAGGAGGGTACGTGAGATGAGCTCTGTAGGGGTAATTTATAGATTTCTCTTGTAAAGGTATATTTTTATTAGAACCCAGAATATCTGGTGGCTTTTCCCAAAATAATACTTTCTTAGATTTACGCGAATATTTGACATTTCAAAATAAAACTATCTTTTCGGATTATTTCGCGAATTTATTATGATTTTTGGTTCCCGAAGTTTCGATTGCTTTACAGCAATCATGGTCACGGGAGAGACTAAGGTGTTAGATGTGACCTCCCGTGACCATGATTGCTGTAAAGCAATCGAAACGTCGGGAACCAAAAATCATAATAAATTCGCGAAATAATCCGAAAAGATAGTTTTATTTTGAAATGGCTTTTCCCAATTTACTGAAATTAAGTTTTAGTGGATCTTTGAGCTAATTGAATTTTAGTGATCATTTTTTTAATAATTATTAGTTTTAAAAGTGAAAATAAGTCAAAATTATACTATCCTTAAATAAAATCAAGCAAAAATTTAAATAGACTTGTTCAAGTATTTTGAAATCAAGACATTTAAATTAACATTGCAAGTCTGTGCTGAAGCTACTATCGCTTCGCAAGACAGTTCTGCTAAGAATAGCCTGCGAGAAACTCTTTTAAAAATATTATTTGTTTTCGTTACTGGATATACAATAAAACTGTTACTTTTATATTAACAATATTCCCTGGATAGACATATCCCTGAATCAACATCTATGTATTGGTCATATTATTCTTCAGCCCATCATCCATCCATCCATCCATATATGTATCTCCATAATAGCAGCTGATACAAGAAAAAATAATGACTGAATGAGGTAGACAACTGCTTTTAAGTCAATATAATTTAGTTGGTTCTGAATAAAATAAGGTTTTCTTTTATTTATAACATTGATATTTTAGTATTTCTAGCGACGTTTAATATAGATATAGTATGTTATCCTTAAGATATAGACATATGTCATTGTGTACTTTTCTGTACACCCATTTAAGATACAGAATTCTACCATACATTATTTTGTTATATCTCAAAGGGAATAGACGGCTTATTTTTTTCCGACACCTTCAACAAATATTGTTATATTTTAGCCAATGTAAACAAAAAAACTTAACAAATTATATACTAAAACCTTCGTCGAGAACGACTCTATCCATTGGTGAAAACAGCATGAAAATCGGTTCAGTAGTTTGAATTTATCGCGAACAGATAGACAGACAAACACGGCGGAAAACTTTGTTTTATTATAGAACTAGCGACTCACCCTTGCTTTGCGCAGGTTCGTCTCTAGCTTGCTTCCACATACAAACTTTCATCCCCATTCTCACCCTCTTAAGGGATGATTTCTGGGATAAAAACTATTTCATTCACTCACTTTTCATATCATGAGATTTAAAAAAAAATTAGGTAAAAAAAATCTCTTTTAATTTTCAACTATACAAAACTTGTCCTGACAATAACAAACTTAAAAAAAATACGTATACATACATTTCGGTGATTCATTTTTGTTTATATAGATCAATTAAATACAACTGGGTACAAATGGCATAGGACCGGTTGTCGTGGAAACCTTTGGGGGAGGCCTATCTCCAGCAGTGGACGTGTTTGGGCTGAGATGAATTTAAAACAATATGACTACGATTCAAGTAAGAACATCTATCTTATTTATATTTTTCAAAGGTAGTTGAAAAATACTTTCACTTAAAGTTGAATGTTGTTAGGTAACTTCGAATACGTCCATAGCCCGTAGGCTACGTGAAAAATTTATAGGGAAAACACCGTAAATCGGTGAACTAGTTCAAGCGTATAATTTAAACGAAACTTTCAATATCAGGTTAAGTTTACTGTAAAACAAAATCGTATTATAAGTTACCAAACTTATTCGAGTATTCAATGTAGAACTCTTCGTAAAGTTTTAATAACTTTTTAACAAACTCCAGAGTTGTTAAATCAATGAAAGTAATAAAACACCTTTGCTTAAATTTCTTTTACTTGCAGATTTTCATTTATTAGAACTCATCGAGATTTATTAGAACTGTTTGAAATTTAGACGATTCTGTTCCTTTACTAGGTGAGTTCTTTTATAAGATTTAATGTCTATACTGATCTCTATCACTAAGTAACGTTGTCCGCCCGCCCGTCTGTTCTACATTTCAGTAGGTACTGTTCTTTTTGTATCTTGCGAATTACGTTAAACCGTCAAAATTTAAAAAAAATACATAGATTGTGGAGCAAATTTCTGACAAATAATATTCTATCTAAAATATAGGGAGGTCCCAAATATATGACAACATGTTTGGCTCAGTTTATAGTGACCCTACATGTTGTGCCAGCGTTCGCGGGTTCGAGTCCCGCTGTGTGATCAGCACGAATGTTTGTATTTAAAGTTATATATGTGTAGTGTATATATTATATGGTATACATAACACAAACATCGTAGCTTACCATAGAACTAGATGATGCTGTGTGTTAATGCCCCAACATATTTATATTTATGCCCCAAAATATCTCTTTTTCTGTCTATGAATAAAAAAATTGCCGTAAATTAGTTGTTTCAAAGACTATTCAAAGTTCGATATTACCTTATTGACCAATATGTACAATGTATATAGTACTCGTAACATAAATGTAGTATAGTAACATGAAACCTTCAAAGTAAGAGTCCGTCTTATTCTTGACTATATCACTATAATAAAAAATATCTATCAAATAAAAGGTTGCTTAACATATTACATAATATATCATATATAAAATATGGTCGAAAAGTACTTTGTCTCACAAAAAAAATGTAAATATTCTTTCATCGCCCTCAAGAGACCGAGACGACATAACAGTGAAATATTGTTATTATCTTTTTATTTCTGCGAGACAAAGGAAATGCCACGCGATTCAATTTTCTGTATGTACTATATTGAAACATTTCGGAAAATTGAATTTGAACATTGATGTTTCAAATACATATGCTTCATAGAAATTCATATTCCAGAAGCTAGAGTATTATTTCTTAGGTATAAGAAAAAATAAAAAAAGTAAGTAAAATTTAATTATTATTTTAAAACATAAAAGTATACAGTTAGTCTTAAAATTATGATAATTTTACCTAGAATATGGCTTTGGTTATAATTGTAATATATTCTATTGTATTTCTTAATAGATTTCAATTTAAACAACTTAGAAAAAGCTGAAAAAGCTTCAAAGTAAAGCTTGAAAGCTTGTGAAGTTGAATGTACATACATCTTCGGTAATATTCATAAAACTTTCCCTCAAATAGAATATATGCGTAAAATGAGTTTTCAGCTCGCTATCATATATATTTAATATCTCTAATTCAAGTTTTAAGGTCATGAGTGGGTCGCAAGTACATGATTCTGTTTTATAGATAAAAATTACTGTTTGCATTAAAAATGACTGGCAAAGTCAAATAAAAAGAGTATTGAATTGTAAACATTTCATTGAAAACAGTAAAGCAAACAACAGATCAAACATGAAAAACTAACATCGAACTGCTGCAAACACAATCGATCCAATGATGAATTTATATTGGAGACACTAATTATAAATAAGTACAGGGTGAGGCATCATTCATATTTAAGGAGAGGATATTGCCGGCTGTTCACAATCACATGTACACCATGTGGTGGCTCCCATGGAAAACTTGCTACCATTGGTCTACATGACTTTGAAATTGAAACACGTCAGTGCGAAAAATATAACAGTTAAATTAAAAAATCGATCACTTCATCTAATGGAGGTCCCTTTGCCACACGTCTTTAGCACAAAGATAATTTAGCGCCATAATAATTACAATTATATTTCTGAATCTGAACTAATTAAGAAAATATTATTAAAAGTGTTTGACGTTTTTGTTTTAAATCTGATTAATATAATCGGTCAAGGTAAAGTATTAAGATGTAAAAAGTGACATTTAATAATAATATTACATATATTATTAATAGCATTCTAAAGTATTTGCACTAAAATTTTTTTTAGATGATGACCAAAGTAAAAACACAGGGCCTTGTGTCCGATTTATTGCCGAATATCAAGTTGATGCAGATTGTCGGACATTTTTTGTTTAACTATCATTCAGGTAAAAGTTGTATATTTAATTTTATTATTCTATTATCAAAGATTTCGAATTGATTAAAAATATGTATCAATAAAATAAACACGGTATATTTTATACCTGTATTTTTAAGTCAATTATTTTAAAATCGGGATATTTTTTCTAGATAATTCTGGCATGTCAACCCTGTTACGCAAGATCTATTCTAGTGTCCATGCATTAATGATTGTAGTTCACTACATATGTATGGCTGTAAATATGGCCAAGTATTCAGATGAAGTAAACGAGTTAACAGCTAATACTATAACAGTTCTCTTTTTTGCTCACTCTATCATAAAATTAGCGTTTTTCGCAATCACTTCGAAGGATTTTTACAGGTAATAAATACTTAAAATGCATAAAGTTGATATTATGTTTTCGTAGAGCATTATAATTGGTATGTGTTATTGAATTAGTTTATCTTCACTGAGAATTATTGTTTAAAATTTCCATATTCAATTATAAATTGAGAGTATGAACACTCGTAGTTCAAATTTGAGTTGAAATTATGAAGTTGTATAATATTTTTGTAATAAACTAGCTCATACAGTTCACAATATAATATGAATATACATTTTATTCTGCCCAGAATTGAGGTAGGTGGATAATATTCAAATATAATGAAAATCAAAGAGTTTTTTAATTTGTTACTTTGTCACGATTTTATGATGTACCGCCACCAATAAAATCAAAACATATATTTAGCTTTACATGTTTTTACCCGACTACGACGCAGCCCAAAGGAGGGTGTTTGACCTGTATGTATGTCCGATCCTATGTTTCCTAGTAATTACTAAAAGGCTTAACGGATTTTGATGATTCATGCGTCATTCGATTCGTATTGATAACGCGAGTGTCATAAGGTATATAGTCTATAGATTTCATTAAAAATTAAAATGGCGGATCCTAGGCGACAATTTGTGTCTTGAAATTTTTTTTCATCCGAATCAATCGAATGAGGTATCAAAATACAGGTTTTTAAGAGACAATTACAAAAATATATACAAACGGTTTAAAAGTACATTATGTTAAGGAATTGTTAAATAAAACTAAAAATGTCTAACTGACCAAAACAAAAAAAAAAAACTATAAATACAAAAATAAAAAATTAACCCAACTGCGTAAAAAGTGAACTAAAAAGAAGGGAACAAGTTGACGAAGTAACATAGTATATGCAGTCGGAGACATACATAAACGCAGCTATTCTAAGCTATTCGAATTATAGGTTTGAAACATACATATGTTTCCGACTGCATAATACTACGAGTATGTTCCTTCGTCAACTTGTTCTTTTCTTTTTAGTTCACTTTTTACGCAGTCGGGTTTTTTAATTTTGTTAGTATTCGTTAATATAGCTCTGCTCTCAAATATTTTTCAACATAATGCACTGGTGATTAAACGTATAAATTGAATTGCCACCCCTTCATTAAGCAGTTGTTTAGATTGTTCTCAGTAATGATCTAGGCTTCATTAATTATGGTTTGTCTAAAACAGTTCACGTGAAAGCTTTTGTAATTAGTATCTTTATTGATGGTGCAGGTGTACATTGTGTGAAAGTGTATAGTAGTTTGTCGAGTCGAATCTGTACATTAAATATGTTTTGGAAAATCATATTAAAATAGTCATTATTATCGATACAGACGCCGAATCAATAGTTTTTAGAATTTTTGTCTGTCTATCTGTCTGTCTGTCTGGGAACGCATCATGAGAAAACCGCTGGATATATTTTGATGAAATTTGGTATGATGGTAGCTGGTTATCCGGTTAACGTATAAGATACTTTTTACTACGAGAGAATATCTTTTCTCTTAGAAATCTATACTAAACGTTAAAACGTAGTTTTATAATAAATTATTAAAATAACCTACGGCTCTAAAAGATAGTAAGACTTTTCAAGAGTTTATTCACTAGAGAGAACAAACAAAAAATAAACAAGTTTTACATCTTGTAGTATGAAGGTAGCAGTCCATTGGGAGCACGATTTCTTGGAAACAAGAGTGAGACGGATTTTAACTCTAAAATGTCAACATTTTCGACATGATCCTCTTACTTATACGGTCAAGGAAAATATTGTGACAAAATCTACATAATATATGAGTGAAATTAAAGAGTTTTCGATAGACGTGTAATATCCAGCAACATGTATTTAACAAGCATAGTGGATTATGGCTATCAGTAAAAAAAAAGAAAGTTTAGTAAAAGACGTTATAATTTACTTTTTTTTTAATATTTAACCCTGATAATATTACTTTAACCTGTATTAAAATTCCTTGGTACCTTTACTAATAATTTAATTAAAAGAAATATTATTAAAGATATTTGTAACTTTACTTATACATATATTAAATAGACCTTTAAACTACAAAAGTCCCAATCTCTTCTCTTATTACTTAATTTACAAAATTGTTTAACAAAAAATATTCGCAGGAAAATCTCAGTACATTCAACGCTACTGTATATTTTCTATTCAATATTCCAGCATGAAAAGGAAAAAATGAAAGCAGCGTTTCAAAATTTAACAAAGAGCGAATAATTAGCAGCTAAGTAACTGAGTTTTCGAAGGGCTATTTCACTTTTCACACACATTTTCACGCTATTTCATTTTTCCCGGCGAATATAAAATGTTGTAAATGAAAAATATTTTTATAAAGAAGGCATTCAATTTTTTATCTGCAATAATAATATACGATGCTATGATACTGATTGTGATTGCACATGATTGTAATTACGAATTCGATTTTTAAAAATCCCATTGTTAAAAAACACCCGTGTGTTTGTCCCATGGTTAAAAAACACCCAAAATACAAAAGTTTGTATGGGTGTGTTCACACTGAAATTGTTGGATGGATTTGAATTCATTTTAGTACATAGATATGACCTGGAGTAACACGTGTGCTATTATTAATAGTATTCAGCCCTTTTTAACGTCCCACTGCTGGGCATGAACCTCCCTTCAATACGAGGGGGATCAGGCCAAAGTCCACCACGCTAGCCAAGAGCGCGGATTGGCGGACTTCAAATGTCTTTCGAAAACTTGCTAGGTTCTCTCAGACATGCAGGTTTCTTCACGATGTTTTCCTTCACCGTAAGACAAGTGGTAATCATATTAGAAATGATTCGCACATGAAAATATTAGTCAGGCTATGTACAATAGCATAAATGCAAAAGACTTCTAGGGACGCATACGAACGAAGTGAGGGTAATAAAAGTAAATAAAAAAAAATAATAAAAGTTCCCACCTAAAATATAGAAATAACTGATTTGAAATTCTATAAATATAAAATATGTTTATAGATAAATCAAGGTAAAAATATAAATGTTTCAATGGAAAGTTTGAAAGCTCCGTATCGTATATCACTGCACTATATATCAGCTTAATTATATTACAGTAAGCTTTCCCAGTAAAGCTTTGTTAATGAATTCCATTTTGAGTAAAGCCTCGCATAATTGAGTTTTTAACAAAAGATTGAATATTGCACATAACGGAATCGACGTTTAAAGAAAATTTTCGTACCTTCATCGATAAAAACGGTCCATTTATTTATGGATATCGGAAAATTTGTTTATTATATTACCTGTCGATCTGCCCGTCTCTTAACGTTCTTTTTCCTCAGAAATTGATAGAGCTCACAGTGAAGAAAGATCAAATTGAATATTAAATTCTATGGTCCCTTGTATTGGTATATGTATTTATGTACTAGTGACTCACCCTCGCTTCGCTCGGGTTCGTCCCTAGATACGTTTTAATGCTTAGCATAGATTTCTCAGAGATGAGATATTTTCCTGCAGTAAAAAGTATCCTATATGTTGACTCGGTTAACCAGATATCATCATACAAAATTTCATCAAAATCTGTCCAGTGATTTTCTCTTGTTGTGTTCCCAGAAAAACAAACAAACAGACAGACAAGAATTCTAATAACTGTAGATTCAGCCTCTGTATCGATAATAATGACTATTTCAATAATTATTATTATTAAACGTTTATTTCGGACAATAACATATGACTCAGAATTTTATTGATTTTTTATTTTATATATGTATAGATAGATATCAACCTTTGCCAATCTATTTCTCCCATTGATTAAGTATCATGTAATTTGGAAAGAAGCATGAGTTCATATTAGACAGAAAGAAACAATATAGGAATAATAAATATAAGGTTTTATGTACGATGTTCGTGTATCTTATCTTATCTTATATATTTAAACGAGCAATTCTTGTATATTTATTTATTTATTTATTTATTTATTTATTTATTTATTTATTTATACCGACGATCTCGGAAACGGCTCTAACGATTTTGCTGAAATTTGGTATATGGGGGCTTTCGGGGGCGAAAAATTGATCTAGATTAGTCACATGTCTGGGAAAACGCGTGTTTTCGAGTTTTCATGCGTTTTTCTTATGCATCTACGCAAAATTTAATCGCGACATCTATACAACTCTGTCAGTAACACTTAGTCACTTAATGTAAAATTATTTTTAAGCCAAATTAAAAAGAAAATTATTCTTATCGCGACATCTATACAACTGTCTCAGTAACACTTAGTCACTTAATGTTAAATTATTTTTAAGCCAAATTAAAAAGAAAATTGTTCTTATCGCGACATCTATACAACTTTCTCAGTAACACTTAGTCACTTAATGTAAAATATACAATCTTTCAAGAACTCCGAGCGAAGCTCGGTCGCTCAGGTACTAATTTTTTATATACGTATTTTATAATTAAGAAATTTGAGTTACCAATTATTGCATACGTATATATGTATGAAAATACATTAAAAATACTGATCGCATATTTTGTGAAGGGTACGTCTATTTCTAATCTCTGTAATATTATTTCTAAAATTATATCAGCAACAATTTAAAAGAATGTAAGAGTATTTATAGTTATTACTGAATAATACTTTCTTAGATGTACGCGAACATTTTAAATAAAACTATCTTTTCATCTTACCTGGTCAGTCTCTCCTTGCTATGATTGTTAAAAACCATTCGAAACGCCGAAACCAAAATCAAAATTAATCCGCGAAATAATCCGAAAAGATAGTTTTATTTAAAATGTTATTACTGAATTAAAAATTTCAATCTCCATTTTATTTAGGACTTTGGCAATATGGAATCAGTCGAACAGTCATCCCTTGTTCACCGAATCTAATGCTAGATATCATCAACTTGCCTTAACTAAGATGAGGAGACTGCTTTACTTTATTTGTGGCATGACTCTGTTCTCTGTTACTAGTGAGTTAATCTTAGTGAATATTTACTTACATAATAAATATATGTATGTATCAATACTAGTATTACAGATTCAAAAATGTGATTTTTGTTACTGGATGACATTTAACCTATATTTCGTAAAAGATTATGTACTATAAATTACAGATTTATTTTTATTTGGTTAATTATTTTGTCTCAGTAAGATAACTCTATATTAAAGCAGAAGAATAAATCAGAAGCCTAAGTAAAGCGCTAGCTGATCGCTAGTACAAATAACGTTTATTACATCATTACGTGTTGTAGATGATAATAGTTTTTGCGTCAGAAATAGAATTTTCTGTATTACATAATTGATAATGAAGCTAATATTCGATATCTTAGGTTGGGTCACAATAACTTTTTTTGGAGAGTCCGTCCGTATGTTAGTAAACAAAGAGACTAATGAAACACTTACCGAACCAGTACCAAGATTACCACTTAAAGCCTGGTATCCTTTTGACGCTATGAGTGGCACTATGTATATAGTGGCATTTGTTTTTCAGGCAAGTATTTCGATAAACCAATTGGTTTTAATTAATATATAGGCTTTTAACTAATGGTTATGTTTTCATTTATTTTATTATTCCTTTTTTTTCTGAACAGGTCTATTGGCTTCTTTTCTCCATGGCTATTGCAAACCTCTTGGATGTTATGTTTTGCTCTTGGTTAATCTTTGCTTGTGAACAACTGCAGCATTTAAAAGCTATTATGAAACCCTTGATGGAGCTTAGCGCCTCATTAGATACCTATAGGCCTAATACTGCGGAACTATTTAAAATTTCTTCTTCGGGTGAGTAGATAGTTTGAGAGTAACCGTAAAGTATTTTTATTAAGTGTTAAAGTTTTAAATTGAGTAACAGGAATATGTAACTGAAATTTTCATGTTTAACAGAAAATTCTGAAAAAGTCCCTGATCCAATTGATATGGATATACGAGGGATTTACTCCACTCAACAAGATTTCGGTATGACGCTACGTGGTGCCGGAGGAAGACTACAGACTTTTGGGCAGCAAAACAGTAATCCAAATGGTTTGTCTCAAAAACAAGAAATACTTGCACGGTCAGCCATCAAGTATTGGGTGGAACGACATAAACATATTGTACGGTAAGAAAAATCAGGTTCGACTGATGGAATGCTTGTTGGGTGGATTTTGTTACTATGAAACTAATGTCCATTCATCATTTCAATGATGATATTTTAAACAATTTTGGTTGTTTGTTATTGTTTGAAATACTTTTTTGTAGCTAGAAAGTAAATGGTTTGTGAATGGAAATGAATACTTAGAGATTAGATTAGAGAGAGAATTGTATTTATCATATTATGATTGTACTACAGAATGCTTATAAAAAATAATATGGTATATTTTTATTTTATATTTTTCGAGGGCCGACAGCGAAATTCTTTCCATGAACATTGGCATTGTATCTTATGTGTGCTAAATTTATAATTTGCAAATGAAACTTTGAATGATCTATATTTTCTTCATTTGGGAATCGATTTTGTGAAGACTTATGCATTAATGTGACTAGCAACAGATACATTAAGACATTGAGTTTATTTATTAATAATATTAATATTTTATTTTTAGTGTATATTGCGTCACCTTTTTTGATTTTTAAAAATATCCATAAAAAAATAACTTTAGCATAACAACTTTTGCGGTACAACCAAGTTTTATAATAAGAATTTAAAACTACAAGAAAACTTTTGTCAAGTCATTCATCAGAGTTTCTTAACTTTTTAGAATCTCTTAATCTCTATCGAATATTAATGAAAAAGTGTATTAGCCTACTAACAAGTAAAAAAATAGTTTTAACCAATTTCTACGTCATTTTTAGATTGGTAACTTCTATCGGAGACACGTATGGAACTGCTTTGTTGTTTCACATGTTGGTTTCTACCATCACATTAACACTATTAGCTTATCAAGCGACGAAGGTAATAATATATACATTTAAATATAGTTAATTGAATTTCTATTCAACTATTATATAATGAAACTAGCGACTTAATCTCGCTTAGCTCGGGTGCGTCCCTAGGTACTCTGATATTGTTCAAAATTTCATGGTTTTTAATTTTTTGCGCAGAACCCTAATACTTTTTCTAAAATATAAGTAGCCTAAGATACTTCCTATAATATCAATTATCTGCCAGTTAGTCCCGTCAAAATCAGTCCAGCTTTTTCGGAGATTAACCGGAACACGACAAGAGAAACAAAAAATATAAAAATTGTTATTTTTTTTCTTAGAAGTAGCATAAGTATATGTATATATATACTTTCAAATATATTTAATATAAAGCTGTTATTTTGACATTACAAACAGACATTTTAATTTTATTTATTTGTATAGATATTAAAAATATATTGAATATTTTCTAGATCAACGGACTTAACGTGTACGCGTTTAGTACGATTGGTTACCTCAGTTATACTCTGGGTCAAGTATTCCATTTCTGCATCTTTGGAAATAGGCTCATTGAGGAGGTAAAATAGTTCCAAATATTACAATTTATAACTAGCAAAACTGACTCATTACACTACAATTTTTTTCTTTACTTTGACTTTGCGTATGGTGGACAGGACCAATGCCATATTTATGAATCTCAAAATGGAAGATATAAATACATAATATATAATAATTAATATATATATATATCTATAATATAATTAACATAGCGATTTTTTCTACCAAAATTTTGCTCATCAAGTCAATCTTACTAGATTAACATACTATTGAAATTACTAAATGAATGCTCTTTCCCTACCTGATTACATTTTCATTGACACAGAGAGATGGCCACACAAAATATAGATTTCATTTTTCTTATTAATTATTTTTACCATAAGCTGACTTTTGCAAAACTGGTTTGTTATTTTGTTGTCATTAATTTTCTAAAAATATAACCTCGCCATCCAGTTCCACTAGTAAACTCTACATAAAAAAAATCTACATAAAAAATCAAAATTATTACTAAATTATTATTGTAAACTCAGAGTTCATCAGTGATGGAAGCAGCGTATTCCTGCAAATGGTACGATGGATCGGAGGAGGCGAAAACTTTTGTGCAGATCGTTTGTCAACAATGTCAGAAGGCTATGAGCATTTCTGGCGCTAAATTCTTCACTGTGTCTTTAGATCTGTTTGCTTCTGTAAGTTCTCCGATTTATATAGTTTTTAATTTTGAGAGTTTAATATATTCTTTCTAAGATTTTGACTTAATATATATATATATAATAGAATATATTATATACGTATAGGTACTTATAATGTACATTAAAGAAAAAAAATCATAACATTTCATTTTTGTGACCATAATATTTTGTTCTTTAACTTATAATAATATATATGGAACATTAACACACAGCACCATCTAGTTCCATGGTAAGCTACGAAGTCTGTGTTATGGATACCAGATAATTGATACACTACACATATATAACTTTAAATACATACATATTATAAATATAAACACCCATGACCGGAGTACAAACATTCGTGCTCATCACACAAATGAATTCCCCCAGCTGGACTCGAACCCGCGACCACTGGCGCAGAAAGTAGGGTCACTACAAACTGAGCCAAACGTGCCGTCAAACTATACTTATAAAATTAGAAAATACGTACTTATAAAATTACATTGAAATATTAAAACGTGCCTAAAACTTGTAACTGTATAATAATTATTCAGGTCTTATGAATTCGACAGCTGCTTTCTTTTTACTTATGAAATTAATAATAGAAACGCGTTCGTATTCGTATTGTAGCAAAATTTATTTTGTCCTCTGGCACAAAAATGAGATTTATTATTGAACTCCAACAGAAACAACGGGGCTTCCATCGATTACAAATGAATGCCACAGATTGATTGCTTTGTGGTGACACAAATAATGACTTACGAATATTTGTTACTAGCGACTCACCCTCGATTCGCTTCGGGTTCGTCTCTAGACAAGAACAAATCTATCCCACGGGAACCGTATATTTTTCCGGGATGATATATAGTCTAAAGCCTTCCTCAGTTAACGGGCTGTCTAATGCAAAAAGAATTTTTCATATATAGTAGTTCCTGAGATTAGCGCGTTCGACCAAACAAACAAACAAACAAACTTTTCAGCTTTATGATATTAGTATAGGTTTAACTGTTTTAACAATGGCTTTATTCCCAATATTTTCCTTTCCTTTAAAGGTTTAGAAAAATAATTTTCTTTAATAATACTCAAGAGGGAATGCTTTCTTTCGTATTGTGTTAATCGATTTTTCTCATTTCAGGTCTTAGGAGCTGTTGTTACATACTTTATGGTCTTGGTTCAGCTGAAGTAAATTAATTAAATATTTACATCTTTTTAAAATATTTTCACGTATAAAATAGAACTATGTAGTTATTTTCTCTTTATCGTTAACTTAAGGTATAAAACATGTATATCGATACTTACCTATTGTTTCGAATCTTAATAAAGATTATGACAAAAAATAGTTTTATTTAAACATTAAATTTAATAATTAATATTATAATATTCATAAGTGGTATTTAAAATGTATATATTTAATAATGTATGGTTTTAATGTTGATATTATGATTGTTATGTCGGCAAATAAAAACACTGAAAATTTGACTAGTCCTTGCAATTAACTTTAAATGTAAGTTATCTAAATTATGTATAGTTTTGCTTTAGATAAGCCATTCCTAAGCATGATAATACAGAATAGATAGTAAAAGGTAGCAGAGCTGTTGCTCTTTGTTTTACGAGAGGTGGTTCCAGAGACCCTTTTAATCCCTCTCCTCATTTCGTGTTGGTAGCCTCTGGAGTTCATAAACAAACATATATAAGCTATGATGACTACGTACCATCAGACAGGACATTTGCTGTTTTTAAAATATAGTATTTGAGTTTTTTTACTTAGGGATTACATTTTAAAAAATATTTCCGAAGTTTTATAAAAAAAGTCTTGAAAATAAATTTCATGTCTCTATACCTTTAGAGGCTTAGTATGGATATTGTCTATCAGTCAGTAAGTTTTAATAGTTAGTTAAAATGGAAAAAGAATAGGATATGGATGAAATTTAGTACACAAATAGATATGACTTGAGATAGCATAAATAGCTACTGTCTGTAGTAAGTATAATTAGCAAAATAAGTGACGCTGAAATTTTTCCAAAAAAAAAATAAAATAAAATATTATATACATACATAAAGAAAAGTAGATGTTTTTTTACTATGTCGCAAAATGCTCCTAGGGACGCACCTAGGCAAAGCAAAGGTAAGTCATTAGTATTAAATAAACATAGTATTTACCATCTACAATGAGTAATGAGCAAACGTCATAAATTAAATACCATTTTTTAAAAGAAGATTTCAAACAAATTATGATTTATGCTATTATTAGATATGTTTCATTTCTATTAAATGCGACAAATATTGATTTAAACTTTTATTTCTATGCAAATCTAACAGTTATGTTAGCTTTTCAGAGTTTCAGCGAGCTATATGCTTACAAAGCTTCGTAAAAGCTTGTATCCTTGACACTCCCCTTATTTATCTCTAATACTTATATAACGTGATCCTATAGTCTGGCAAAGTAAATTTTATTTCTTCACTAGCGACTCATCCTCGCTTCGCTTCGGGTTCGTCCCTAGACAAAAACAAATCTATCCCACAGGAACCGTACATTTTTCCAGGATGATATATAGCCTATATCTAGCCTTCCTCAGTTAACGGACTATCTAAAGCAAAAATAATTTTTCAAATCGGATAAGTAGTTGCTGAGATTAGCGCGTTCAACCAAACAAACAAACTCTTCAGCTTTATAATATTAGTATAGATTATTAAGCATACAAATGTTTTATTGAATTTAATTCACTAATTTGAACTAAAAATTTTCAGAGTTATCAATTCTATTCATTACGTTCTCAATAATATTTATTGCGCTATCGCTTTTACATTTAAATTAAAATTTGGAATCCTTTATGAAAATTAATTAATTTATGTTACTACTTAATTGTATCTCACCAGGTTCTGACCTTGCTCTAGACGATCTAGAATGTATTAAAGTATAATTACTGAGAACTTCTTATAAGCTCTAGCTTTGCTTAAATATAAATTGATATAATTACAAACATATTATTGTGAAACTAGCACTCACGCTCGCTCCTCTCGGGTTCGCCCCTAGTTACGTTTTAACGTTTAGTATAGATTTCTTAAGAATTAGACATTTTCCCGCAGTTAAAAAGTATATGTTTACCCGGATAACCAGCTATCTCAGTACCGAATTTCATCAAAATCTGTCCAGTGGTTTTCTCGTAATGCGGTCACAGATACACAGATAGACAAAAATTCCAGATTTTTAAATTACTGATTTTTACGATCTGGCCTCTGCATCGATAATAATGACTATTTCAATAAGGTTTTCAAAAAAAATATTAAATGTACAGATTCGACTCAGTTACAATTTTATTATATATATAGGGTTTTTTGTCTGTTTATTTGAACGTTGTATTATCTGAAATTATCTACAGAAATTTTATACTAGGCATTTTATGGTCTATTATTGAGTTAAAGACGAGAAGGTTATAAGTTGTGTAACATTTTGCTACGATCTAAGATCCTAAGGTTTCTGAGTCTGGATTCCGAGTCCGAGTCAAGCAAAGTAAGTAGATGAGTTGGTAACCCCTTGCTCAAGAGTTGTGTTCCCTCCATGCCATAGGTTCTGCCATTGCGTTTTTTTACTACGTGCTTTTTCATATAATATCTTTATCCCCCTGTATCGCAAATAACAGATTTCGTTAATAAAATAATAAGCCTTGATTGAGTTCTGTTAGGAATTAGAAAATGTCTGGAATTTTCTAAAAGAAACCGACCTACATTTAGTTTACTGTTTTAAACTAATTCTTTTAAGGATACAAAAATTTAATGTATTACTTCCATTACACATTAACGCGTCGTCAATCATCATATATCAAGCTCACATGTATTTTTACTGGAATTATTTATTAACTAATATTTTTTTTAAATACTGTTCTTCTCTAATATTCTTATGAACTTCCAAAAAAAGGAGGAGGTTCTCAATTCGACCGTATATAGTTATATTTTTTTTATGTTTGTTCGCGGATTTTTTCGTCGTTTATGAACTGATTGTGATAATTATTTTTTTGTTAGAAAGGAGTTATCCCAAGAGTGGTACCATGATAAGGAAACCAGGATCTGATGATGGGATCCTAGAGAAATCGAGGGGAACTTTTGAAAATTGTAGCGGCGATTAGTGCGTTTGTTAACATTTTCATTAGGTATTTTAAAGCACTACTATTTAATGAAGGTCTGGAGTGGATCTGATGATGGACCGAAAGACAGTCGAGGGAACTCCTCAATAATTTACAGCAATTACCTGGTGTTTGGGTTTAATTAATTTGTATTGATGATACGTCTACACTAAAAATGGAAAAATAAAAACTTAAAAAAAAACGCCTTCCAGGCACTGAAAAGTAAAAAAATAACTAAACGGGGGTTTTCATTTAGAATAGGTACTTAATCAGATTTTTTCGAAGTCGGTGCCAGCTGATACAAATCATAGCACACATATATAAATAGCGTTTACTGTCTGTGGTTTAGCCATGAAATAAAAATTTATATCCATTAACTAAAGTTTGGTTCAGGAGTAAGAAAGCCAGATCGAGTTTGATTCATAAGTGAATTTGAATCAAAAATAACCGATTTTGAATCAGTTTCAAGTAAAAACTTACTGATTTTTACGATACTGATAGGTAATATCAATTTCAACACGTGTTTTTAAGATTACATTACTATATTTTTCATGATTTACGACACTAGAAAATGCGATAAGACCCGAAAGGATTTTTTTCTTATTTTTATCTTTTACTAACGACTCGCCCTAGTCCGTCCCTAGGTTGATTTCTCATACAAACTTTCATCCCCATTTTCAACCCCATAAAGGATGATTTCCGGAATAAAAAATATCCTTTAACCTTTCCAGGGTCTCAAACTATCTTCTTACCTACCAAATTTGATCTAAATCAGTCTTGTAGTTTTTGAGTTTATTCGTTACAAACATACAAAAATACAAATCTTTCCTCTTTATAATAGTAGTGTAGATTAATTATAATTATTTATCTTATCTTATTACTCCTTCTCTTTTCTTACTTCTTTTAATTACTAATAAGTCTTTTAATACTTCCGAAAATTTGATCTCTATTATTGAATCTATCAAGTGTAGTAAAGTGTTTTCTCGGAAAACTGATTAAAAAAAATATTGTGATGTCTTTTGACCATTGATGCCTCAGACCTGAATTGGTCTAGAATGAAATTTAGTTCTAATTTAAGTCATTTGTAGGTGTTTTGAATACATAAGAATGATTAATTTATAGACACACAGATTTATAGAAAAGCGTTTGTTATTATATTAACGAACTTGATTGCTGATAGCGCCGTAATATCAATAGATTATTTCATACGATAATTTGATAATAGCACTATATCAAAATCAACATTTTAGTTTGATTTTATTCCGGTTATAATTCACTTATTATGTGATTGTCAGATTGTTAGACGTTTAATAACGTTAAGTTAGCGCATCTTATAGATCTAAAGTGCAGTGAAATATTTCCCGCTTTCAAAATTTAACACAAGAAATGGATGCGTGCCATGAAATAGTGACTGAAGATCTGGTAGTCAAAGAAATTAGGAGACAGCCAAAAAATAAAATCTCAGCATGGTGTTCAGATAGCTGGAGAGCAATTTTGGCAGAATTTTTCGCAACTATATCGCTACTATTCTTTGGGTGTATGACCTGTGTACCTATAGATAATTTGCCTATGAATCCACCTTTATACGGTCCTTTAGGATTTGGATTAATAGTAATCTTGAATATTCAGATTTTCGGACACATATCTGGTGCTCATATGAATCCTGTAGTGACTTTCAGTGCTATTATATGGGGGAACATATCTGTAGTTCTTGGGATTGGTTACATAATTGCTCAATTTTTTGGAGCGGTTATAGGATATGGTGTATTAATCGGACTATCTCCAGCAAATATATCGACAGCAGTCTGTGTCACTCAGCCACATGCACGATTTACAGAATATCAAGCACTAGGTGTGGAAATACTTTTGACAGCAGGATTAGTGCTTGCAAATTGTGCTGTCTGGGATCCTGCTAATGTAAATAATAATGAAAGTAGTTCTATAAAATTTGGTCTGATAGTAGCTGCCCTTTCCGTGGCTGGAGGACCATTAACTGGAGCTAGTATGAATCCGGCAAGATCTTTAGGTCCAGCAATATGGACCAATACTTGGAATGCACATTGGGTTTATTATGCAGGGCCTTTTTTAGGCTCAGCATCGGCTACAGTATTTTATAAGTACGTATTTTTATTAAAAGTAAAGGAACCAGAAACACTATCTTGGACTGGTAGTAGATGTCGTATAAAATAAATAAATGTAAATGTAGAAGTTGTTGTGATAAGGGATTTCAGAATGATTGTACAGTGAATCATAAAATATTTATTAAAGATTTTTTTTAATTAGTGCTTATAATTTTTTTAACACTTTGAATTTATATTTCAACTAGTAACTCATCCTCACTTTGCTCGGGTTCGTCCCTACCTACATTTTAACGGTTAACATGGAATAGATAGATTCCTACCTTTCTTCCTCAATAAATGGGCTATCTAATACAAAAATAATTTTTCAAATCGCATTAGTAGTTCTTGAGATTAGCGCGTTCAATTAAAAAAAGAAATAAACAAACTCTGCCTCTTTATAATATTAGTGTAGATGTAGTATAGTGATAATTATGTATAAATATAGAAATATTGTTTATAGCATATCGATCATTTATAGATGATGCCGTTAATCTGATAATATAAAATATAGACAGTAGCGTTTAAGTTATCACAATATTTTGCAAGCTTATAAGCATGATAAGTGTTAAAGTGGGTTTTCCTCAGAGTCTCTTCAGAATACTTTAATTCCGTGGTATGAATGCTAACAGATATTTTTTTATAATTCTAGTCCACATCCGAATCTCTGAATTCCGAAAATCTTGAAACAAGAATTTTAAAAACTACATACGGCTAATGTGATTTCATTCGCTTTTAAAATTGCAAACCTCTAATTCATTGGTATTATCTTTTAAATTCACGTTTAGAATTGGAACGGTTTTTCACGTGCATTTGTGCATTTTACGCGTTGTATGTGTGTATTCTGCCCTTGTGTATCCCACTGTTGCGTATTGAAGGGAGGCCTGTCTTTAGATGTAATTTGTTTGCTTATGTAAGTTCTCTCATTTACATAATTACCTAACATAAGTAATAATTAGTTTTTGCAATGCCTTTATTATGTAATTAGTCCTTTATAACATCCCACTGCTGGGCACGGGCCTACCTGCAATACGAGGGGGAGGATCAGGTCATAGTCCACCACGATAGCCAAATACGGGTTGGCGCATTTAACATATCTAAAACTTATTCGATTCTCTCAGACATGCAGGTTTCCTTTCAATTTTCTTTCATTATGCAAGTGGTCTGTATCAAATGAGGATCGATTTTTAGAATAATTTTTTAAAAATAATATCTATCCCTAACTTTACATTTGGCTTATATATATACGTATGTACATACACATAAGATGAACTGACTGAAAATATTCTTTACTAAGGACGTAATTTTTACAAAAACTTTCTCGAAGCAATTTTGCTACACCTCTCTCGACCCTTTTATTAAAATGTATCTTAAATCACAATAACCCTAGTCCAGTCTTATCACGTATATGTTTTTATAGTTATTGTATATTCTCTCCAGGGAAATCACATCTCACGACTCACAAGATGTCAGTTTTAGGATAAATATTCTTTATGATGGAACATATTTAACATAAAATTAAAATAATATTTTTTTACTTTTCATCGCTAAATTATTATTATTCTGTCAAAAATATAAATAAAGATAATATAAGTACCGAAATGAAATAATTATAATACTTATTATTCTAATTGGTTAAATTTTATAGTAACTATGGTACTAAATATTAGTACCATAGTTACTATAAAATTATTAATAGATGTATAATGTATTAACTGTAAATAAAGCCTTATATTTATATCTAAATGGATTATTTTTGTACATGAAAATCCTGTTTATAATATACTAATAACTTACCCTCGCTTCGCTCGGGTGCGTCCCTAGGTATGTATGTATGTTTTAAAAAGATATGAATATAATACTTTCTTAGATTTACGCGAATATTAGACATTTAAATAAAACTATCTTTTCGGATTTTTTCGCGGATTTATTTTGATTTCTGTTTGAATCTCACCACCACCCTTCACAGTTAGCTACCGTGGGAAAATCTTTGTTTCAGAGAGCACAAGGGATCTGTGACGAGCAACACCTGGCCGGAGAGCTGCAACATGTCAAGCAAGTTCTGCGAGACAACAAGCTGCAAGTGCCGCGCCTACGTCACAGGGACCGTGTGAAACCAGCCACAGTCGAGCGCGTCCCTGCAGTCCTACCTTACATGAGAGGAGTCACTGACAAGATTGGCTACATCCTAAAGCGAGCTTCAATTAAAACTTACTTCAAGCCGCCAAAGAAAATTAGTCAATTCTTACCACCTGTCAAGTGCCACATCCCTCTACAAGATGCAGGAGTTTACAAACTTGATTGTGATTGTGGACTCTCTTACATCGGACAAACAAAGCGATCCATTAGAACTCGGGTCAAAGAACACATAGCTGACGTGAAACACCGCCGTAATACAACATCTGCTGTCTGCAAACATAGTCAGGACCGCCCAAGCCATTATATTCGCTTCGATAGACCCCAAATCCTCGCGAAAGAAAATCGATATCGCCCTAGAATGATTCGGGAAGCCATAGAAATTAAAAAACATCCAAATTTCAATAGGGAAGATGGCTGGGTACTACCATCGTCGTGGGATCCTGTTATTAATATTATAAAATCTAATAATAAAATTAAACATAACAGACAGTTAGATGTAGTAAGTTCTTACTGTGTGGATCAAAATAACAGTATTTTAAATTAATATTTTACAATTGTAAATTTAATTTTTAATTAATTTTAATTTTCTAAAGTAGACATAGAATATAATAATGGTAACACTAAAAACATAGATTATTAAACAATAATATAATAATAAGTTTTCTAAAAAATTGAAATAATTATAATGATAATAGCTAAAATTATATAAATAATATTCCATATTTCAAGTTTAAAATTAAAATTATAAAATGTTTAAAATTAAAATTAACAAATATTGTAAGGTACATTGATGCTAATTTTCAAAATTTTGAATTTATTTTTGTTAATTGTGGGTAGGCTGTCTGTAACAACTATATAATGCTTTGTGACATCTAACACCTTAGTCTCTCCCGTGACCATGATTGCTGTAAAGCAATCGAAACGTCGGGAAACAAAAATCAAAATAAATCCGCGAAAAAATCCGAAAAGATAGTTTTATTTAAAAGATATGAATAGTTATCGCGAGTGGAGCTTAGAAGAAAGTCTTACGCTATTCCAGATTTTTCTGTAGGCCTTATTAACATCTACTATTTTCTAGAATATTATTTTGATGTATCTCTTAAGGCTCTGCCAGCGTAGACACGTCTAAGAATGACTCGATATAACCAGTTATTGTGTTTGAACCAGTTATTTGAAATGAAAGATTTCCCTGTAATACCCGAATAATAAGATATCACTTAGTACTTTTTGCGTGAAGTGCGTACATCGATTTCGCTGAATTACTATTTTATTATGTGTATAGCTAAAAAGATATATTTCTTATAGGAAATGCTACGGAAACTGAACTTTTTAATGGCTATTAGAAAACCCATCAAGTTTGGGCTCATTTGATTCATTTTGAGAAATCTCATACGTTACCGTTGATCAAAAGCGTATTTTTATAATTTTGAAATATATAGTTCAAGATTTTTTTTAAAGCAATGGCTTTTACGCGACGCTTTATTTACTGATCCAGTACAAATTATGGTATTTGCCAATTATATGTTATGATATAGGTAACTTCAAATGTTTATATGTATAATAATCTTGATGGCTTTATAATGTAAATATTTAAAGAGAAAGAAATTCATTTCACGATTCAACGACTCGCAAAATTTGGGTTTCCTTTCGGTTTACATTTACCAAATTTGGTAGGTACGAGGATAGGATGAGTATGTAGATGATACATGAAATAAAAATAACTAACGTGATAAATTTTCCAAAAATGTTTGTGCATTTTTAAATATACATATTATTATAAAGTAAATTCTGTTTAAATCGTATGTTGATAGTGATAACTGATAACAACTGTGAACTCCATTTTACCTTTCAACTTTTATGTATTGTACTTTTATGTACTATTGTAAATGCTAAAGTTTGTATACTTGTTATAGTCCAGGAGCCAGGTAAAAATTTCGTCACTTATTTCCTCTCAAGCGATAATTAGTAGAATGTATCATATAGCATTGTGAACGTCAGCAACGGTTCCGTGGGGGGAGGGGGAGAGGAGGGGATGAGCGGTGATAACCTCCTTCAGTGTTGATAGTTTTCTTTAATCGAGATTCACTAATTGGCTATTTGACAGTTTTCGGAAAGATATTTTAAAACATACGTAGGTTCATTTTATACCTCTTACAATTATTTTTTTCTGAAAAAAGCGTTATTTATTCGGAAAAAAATATATTAATCTTTCATTAATTTGAAATTCGCGCGAAAACAGCACATCACGTGACATTCCTGGCTGTGACGTCATATCTCAATAAACTAAGTAAAGCTAACTACGATGCATGGAGAATATAACATGTTATATATTTTCCATGCTACGCTGCTCCAACTCTGAAACATATTTTAAGCTAAAAGTTTGCAGCTTTTTCATTGGCAAGCTCATATAAGTTAATATATATATATATATATATATATATATATATATATATATATATATATTTAGAATATAAATATTTTTTATGAAAATGACAAGCTACAAGACGTGTGCCGTACCTATGTGTAAAAGTTCTACAATTAAATATCCTGACAAATTGTTTATACACGTCCCTAAATGTCCTAAACGTCGAAAGCAGTGGTTACAATTAGCACGCTGAGAGTTGAATTTTACATCTGATAAATCTGCAATTTTTTTTTGTGAAGATCACTTCGATGTAAGTATTTAAAAGCAATCAATTTAGCCTCTGATTTACTGAAAATAAATTAAACTTAATCCAGTATTTTGTACATAAAACATGTCATAAAAACAATTCTTTTTATGACATTATTTTTATTAATTTTAAAAGTATTATTTTTATTATTCACCATACGACTGTCGCGAAGATCTAAAATTATCAACATAACCTTTAAGTAATTTAAAATTATTTTATAAAATTTTTACTACTTGACTTAAGAACTATACACATTAACTTTTACCAATAAATTATACATAATTACTTTGTTCATTTCGGTACTTACACGGAAGTTTTTACATTCCGAAACTCGGCTGAGCAAAAGTCAGGATTACATGCAAAAAAATTTGCAACCATAAATGAATCTATTATTGGTAAATTTGCACTATCAGCTTTTGTGTAACCCGGCTCCATTTCGTTAAACTTCTCACAAGCACTAATTAAAATATTTTAGAGTGATCTTCTCAGCAAAGTGCAAACGATAAAACACACGATGTTTTGTTATGTGAAAGGTGACGTCACACGCTGCACAAACATGGCCGCCAGCGTTTCAGTATTTGTAATCCACAGATAAAAAAACTCAAATTTATTTTTCAAAAATGAAATATTTACAATTTATTTTAATGCAAAAAACATATTGTATAATTATTGTGGACCCATAAGCTACTGTCTCCAACAGATTAAATATTTTATCGTTAGAATTGTCAAATAGCCAATTATCGCTTGAGAGGAACTTGGTCATGTAAATCTGTCACTGGCTCCCGGACTATTACTTTTTAACGTTGAAATGGCTGGACGAACTAGTTTCACATTTAGTACACAATTAGACTATGATGGTGTTACGTATTGGCTACTGTTTGTAATATAATTGGCTAAACGGGGTTGACACTATATATAATTTTATACATAGGAAACCTCAAATACACCCGAACGAAGTGAGGGTTAATTGCTAGTAATACATACTAGTAATTATAAACTCAATATGAGGTAAATATTTTTAAATCATACAATCCATAGGCAAACATGAATTTTATATAATAAGTATAGAATCAAGGACTAATGTAAACGAGTTCCGCACGTGAAGCAAATATTTGCTAAAATTATCTTTGCACATAAGAGCTTTAATTAGAACATTTCCGAAGCTAACATTCTACTTTGCTGTTCACTGAATCGACAAGACCCCTTTGGGATTAGAAAGTAATCAAATAATACGCTTTAGAAGCGGAAGTAGACCGTACGTATATATTTCAAGGGACACTTTGACGTTGTTAATTTGTAATTTTTATTCGCTACTAGCATTTCCCTGCGGCTTCATTCGCATGTTTTATCTATAAAAATTGCCTATATCACTCTCATTTAAACTCTTCCCGTTCGCGTTCCCAACAAACTTAAATCGAGTCGGTTGGTGTAAGAGAATTGATAATTTCCTTTATTATGAAGTCGGTTAAAACATTTACTCGCGTACCCATGTTTCTCTATTTTCGCTCAATAAAGTAAAAAGATGTATAGACGTGTTTGGTGTTTGAAAAACAACGTAAATATTAGCTTTTACTCGTAGTTTTATTTAGTACTTGCACTACTAATGTACATATATGTACCTAAATAAATCAATTATTTTATTTTATGTTTATAAAGACGTTCTTCCTCTTTTTATAGAAATTTAAACAATGGATAAATTAAGTAACTTAATATGTAATTACTAGTGACTTACCCTCGCTTCGCTCGGGTGCGCCCCTACGTACGTGAGGTACGTTTTAATTTTTTGAGCGAAACTCTAATTCTTTTTCTAAAATAAAAGTAGCCTAAGTTACTCTTTATAATATCAGCTATCTTCCAGTGAAAGTCCTGTTAAAATTGGTCCAGCCGTTTCGGAGATTAGCCGGAAGAAGCAGACAGACAGACAAAAATTTTAAAAATTGTGTTTTTTTTATAAGTACCGTATATAATTGCATATGCATTTAGTATAAAGTTGTTATTTTGACATTACAAACAGACACTTCAATTTTATTTATCTGAATAGATTTAATACGCATATAAAATATTCAAGACGATTAATAAGGATTGAACAACCTCATTGGTTTTTAAAATTTAGGATATTGGAAATTTTATTGAAGAAAAAAATTTGATTAGGCAAAGAAACGAAACAGTTTTGTATATTTTAGGATCGTAATTGATAATAATACTCTTTTTATGAGTAAACATAAAGGCAAAATTTCGTAAAATGTACCTATATATATATATTTTAATATAGACTACAGTCAATTTGAGCCTCGTTTGTTCTCATCTTAAAGTTACAAAGCCTTTGAAATACTTCTAATCGAACAAAGATCTTTATAATAGAAGCACAAGACCACCGGGCTATCGGAATTCACGTCAGATTCATTTAATCCTTCCTTTGAGATAATATTTTTATCCTTATTGTGATCATTAGTAAATATTATTTTTTTGTATAAATTTTATATTTTGTAAATAAATAATACTGTTATGAACTAGGATTCGAAGATCAGGTATTAAAGTTGTACACTTTTAAAATACACTTTATTGCTTTAACTTCATGAAAGTCACGTTTGGCAGTTCAAGCACATCGGCAGTATAATACGTACCTATATTTCCCACCACTAGTTACACTTACACTATCACTTCACTCCATTCCACTTTTTTACTTCTTCGTATTTCTTAATTATCTTCCTTTAGCTCTGAACTTTAACTGAGCAATCGATACACGACTGCTTTTTATATGCATAACCAAAGAATATTTTACTATTCTAAAATGTTTTAGTAATATCCATTCTTTTCTGAAAAATGTTTTGTCTCATTCCCATTCACGGCAATTTACCATTGTCTATTCTTGTCCAACTTTGAGTAGCGCCTTGGTTGGAAACACAGCGCCTTGGTTTGGCCACATGGAAAGTTCAAGCACAGTATATGGTGAAAAGAAACTTCTTTAGAACGCTACATTTATAAATACGCAATTGCTAATTAACATAATTTTGAAGATAGATATGCTAGAAACTGTATTATTCAGTAGTTGTAAAAAACTAGGTAAAGTTTCACACGAATCCAGCTGTTGTTTTAAATATATCCATGGAGCGAAACTCAAACGAAAATCAAATAAAAATACTAACATCCCTAATACTCCCATTTTATATTGCTGATAATATATTTATCTATTTATATAAAAATCGATATTTGTATATATATTCCCTAAGGATTCTCAAACGGCTGGAGCGATTTTGATGAAATTTTTAGACAGTCATCAGATTAGCCTAGCGGGTGATCCTGTGAAGTTTGGTAGCGATCGGAAGTTTAAAAACGGGCGAAGCCGCGGGGGTACTGCTAGCCAGCAATATAAAGCAAATAAATTTTGAAGCCACATTCGAATTCAACATTCGAATTTGTAATTATTTTAGGTAATAAGGTTTGAATTGTTCGCATACCACGAATTTAGTTAAATGCTTTCACAGTAACGACGATTGTGCTCTAGTGGTAAGTACAAATTAATAGCTACTCTACCTGTCGAAATAACGAATAAATATAAAAATTTCCTTTACATCGAAGCTTTTGTTGATATATCTGATATATATTTGTTATAATAGCGAGCAATGTATAATACTAAGCATTTTCTAATAACACGTTCCTAAATAGTAGTGCCTAGCCAATTTCAATGGAAGTTTCAAAATTTTACCTTTCAATAAATCTAGTTTAATACATACATACAATATATCGTAGCATGAATAACATTAATTTCGAATATACAATGAAATGCCCTCAATTCAGTAAAATTCAAGTAATTTTTTGTACAATAGGTCTATACATATTTCCCAAGTGATTTTTTATGTACTATGATAAAAAGCACATAATGTCTCTCTACTGCCTCTAAACTAATTTTGTGTATAAATTATAAAAAAAATGTAAAGAATGCGTGTATGAATGTGTATACGCGCAAGAAGTAAAACTTCTGTAGGTTATCGGTACTCTTTATGAAATTCAATTTATGTTCTAAAATAATTAGGATAGGTAAGATACTAAAAAAACGCATAATAGGCATATTACAATCATATGTTTATAGAATATCATTTAAGGAAAGATAATAATAAAATATTATATATCATTTGTCAGACAATAACAACGGTTACCATGACAAAAAACGTACGTACATGTTTTCGTAACGCATTACTTACCCCCCAAGTCAAGCGTGCGTATAGAAGTTTTACTTCAAAAACATCCATTGCTCCATACCTACGTAAAAAAATAAGCCAGCATACATATTTTTTCCTACATTTGCTACTTTGAAATAGAGTAAGGATACGCCTAAATTGACTTGAACAGACCATGTTTTATAGTTACGATCTAAACCGAACATTAGTGTTCCATTTCCAATATCCAATGGTCCGCAGTTAATTTAGTTTAAACCACAAAATATGGGATCGTAAATCTAAGAACGGCTAACTTCATTAAGCTTTAAGCTTATACTATAAATCAAAGAACATATTAATGTATAGTTCATTTCAAAGGCTTCGTATTGATGAAAATTTTAACACTGTAATTGTTTAGAGTACTTGCTTTCATTATAAGCTATTATTTAAGGTTTCATGTTAAAGAGCATTTGAACAACATATGATTAGCTTCGCTGGGGTACTTTTAGCTACTTCATACTTCGGCTACTACTACTTCATATTTTGGTTACCGACCAGTGCCACTTTTTGGCTAATTTTATTACTAGGATGGATGGGCGCGGTTGTTCACAATTTCATGGGTTTTCATTTTTTTGCGCGCAACCCTAGTTCTTTTTCTAAAATAATAGCCTAAGTTACTCCTTATAATATCAGCTATCTGCCAGTGATTGAAGAATTAAATTGTTTGAAACAAATATTTTTTTCTTATAAGTACCTAACGTATATGTTTTCGTATGCGTTTAGTAAAAAAGCTGTTATTTTGACGTTACAAACAGACACTTTAATTTTATTTATGTGTATGCTTAGTATTCCTTGTGTTATAGTTCACTATACTGTGTTATTCCAGGCCATAGTTTGTCAATACATATTTATATACTAAATATAAATATATATACTTTTAATTTTTTTCGTATTTCGTCGAATTTCGTAAGGAAGTAAGGAGTTATAAACATACATAAAAACTAGATTCTCATATTTTTTAAATAGTGTGATTTAGATGGTATTGCATCCATTCTGATCTTAATCATTCTGTGATCATTCTTTGTAATTTTCTTTTCATTGTAGTTTATAATAGGAACAAATTAACAGATTTGGACTGACAAACAAAAAAGGTGAACCAATCAGCATAAGCTATCTATCTATAGATACATATAATAAATTTCTAACTAAGTCGAATATATAAATTAAAATTTATGTGGAAAACCTTATTCAAATAGTCATTATTATGGATACAGAGGCCGAATTTATAGTTTTTAGAATTATTGTCTGTCTGTCCGTCTGAGAACGCATCACGAGAAAACTACTGGACAGATTTTGATGAAATTTGTTGTAATGATATCTGATTATCCGAGTAAAAAAAATATATCTCATCTGTGAGAAATCTATATTAACCATTAAAACGTATCTAGGAACGAATCTGAGCGGAGCAAGGGCGAGTCGCTAGTACTCATATAAATTATAATATTGATATTAGCCACAAAATTCATTTTTATAGAAAAGCTATGACTCAGTATTTCTATAATACTAGCGCTAAAAAGATGAAGCCTCAAAGTTTCTTATGTGATTTATTCCTCAACGTACCTAAAGCTGAAGTCGTTCAAGTTAAATCTAAGAAATGCTCTTCTGTGGCTCAATTTTAGGTTTCATTTGACGATCCATTTTATTACTTTAACTAGCGGCTCACCCTCGCTTCGCTCGGTTCGTCCCTAGGTTGATTCCCCATACAAACTTTCATCCCCAATTTCATCCCCTTAATGGATGATTTCCGGGATAAAAAGTACCCTATGTCCTTACCAGGTTCTGAAACTATCTTCTTATCAAATTTCATCTAAATTGGTATAGTAAATTCAGAGATTACCCACTACAACCTCATGAAATCACAAGCTTAACCTCTTTATAATATTAGTATCAATTTATTTGACAAGCACTTTCTTATATTTACGCGAATATTAGATATTTTAAATGGAATTATTTTTTCGGATTTTGTCGCAGTTTTATTTTATATTTTTGTTGCTGAAGTTTCGAGGGCTTTATAGCAAACATGATCACGGGAGAGACTAAGGTTTTAGACGCCTCAAAAGTTATTATATAGTTGTAATTATTTGACGATACGTTTGGTTCAGTTCCTATTCGCTACGCTAGCGGTTGCGGGTTTGAGTCCCGCTAGGGACATTCATTTGTGTGATGAGTACGAATGTTCGTACTCCAGTTATGGGTGTTTATATTTATAATATGTATGTATTTAAAGCTATATATGTGTATCAAGTATCTGGTATCCATAACACAAGCCTCGTAGCTTACCATGGAACTAGATGGTGCTGTGTGTTAATGCCCGAACATATAAAAAAAAAGTATAAATTATAAAAGTTATATATAGCTTATTATCTTACTTTTTACTAAATATATGTACATAATAGTAAATGTGAAGGTTTGGATGTTTGATGTTTGGATGTTTGGATGGATATTTGTTAATCAATCATGCTAGAACGGCTAAACGGATCTGAATGAAATTGGGCTAAGAGATAGATTATAGTCTGAAATAGCACATAGGCTACTTTTATCCCGGGAAACTGTACAGTTCCTGTGGAATAGTTTTTTTTTTTTTTTCTAGAGGTGAACCTGAGTGACGCGAAGGTGAGCCACTAGTAATACATAAAATGATACATAGATACTTATGCCAATAATAAATACACATGTAAAATGTTTAGCAGCAATTTTAAGTAAGGGTTAAACCGAGTTTAGCATTCCAATATCGTGATATCGACTACCCACCCTATACTGGCGTAATCCACGTACTTCGGGGATTAACCCGTATTTATGCCATAGTATGTGCTCGCAAAAGATAATTGTATGTCATTTGAATAACGGCAGCTTACTAACAGCCTTTGGTAATGCATGGATTAATTTATTACATAATTAAAGCTTTTTTTCAAGCTTTTCGTTAATGTCAGTATTTAATCTTTAAAGTTCTTAAGAATGTGCATATTGCAATACCTACACATCGTTATTTATGTCACAATCTGTGAAAGTTACCACTTTGATATTTAGAATCGTAGCTGTCTCATGGTGCACTCTTAAAAGTGTACTATATAAATGCTGGCCAGATTTGAGTAAAATTTAATAAACAGATAGGCCTGGATCTGGAGTAACACTTAGTCTATACTTACTATACTAATAGTCTTACTAATATTTGTCAAAAGGTAGCGCCACCTTTATTTTATTGTAAATATCATAAAACACCTAGGGACGTTCCTAAACTCGACGAGAGAAAATTGCTAACAATACATTTAAATTATTTATTTTCTTTTTATTACTGTTTACATGCAAAACTGTTAGTGGCGTGATATTTATAAAAACCTTCGTAAAAAGCTTTTGAATAAAAAGAGTTCATCTTGAAACTTCAAGTTTTTACTCCAAAGAGAACTCATTTACATTTTAAATGCAATGCTTGTAGAAATTGTACAGGATGTATTAATGTGATTTTTAAGATTATCTCTTATAAGCTACTTAACGCATTTTTTGTCATGTCATTTTCATTATATTTTGTCTTTTTTTAATTAATATGTCACAATAATCACAACATTGTATGGGTGGCGGCGGAATTATTTCCAGAGAGATGCATTTGCTTCTGCACATTGGACTACTAACTAATCTTTAAATGGTTAACTTTGTAATTTTATCCATATTTTAATTATCTTTTTTTTCGCACATACCTAAATTTAAACAGGGTTTTTACCCATACAATTTTATTTTTTTAAATTTTTCTATATATTTTCCTTCATGACAAGCGGTGCAAGTGTAGCCAGTTAAGTTTCATGTGAATCCAATTAATATTATTTTTAAAATAATAATATTTTTAATCTTATTCTATTATTTATTAAATTATTTTACAGCAAAATTATTACCACAACTTCCGTTTAGGTAATGGAAAACATTGTAAAGGAACATATAGATATGTCTAAAAGAACCTAGCATGAAGAAACCATGCAAGAAGACATGTAAAGGCTGCCAAACCACACTTGGCCAGCGTGATGGATCCTGGCCTGATTCGGAAGCTTGTATACAGCAGTGACACGCTAAAATAGAATATGTTTTTAAAATGCCTTTTATTCCAATTCCAAAGGTAAAAAAAATATTCTTCTTACACATTAAGGTATAACTAAGAACATTTTCAAATACTACAAAACAAGAGAGGAAAAAGAAGAGATAGTAGGTACCTACTCTGGCCTTAAAGTTAAAGAAAATCCAACTCCAACATTTTTCATGGATAAAATAGTTGCTTGAGTATCGAATAATACACTACTTAAGTTGATGAAATAAAAAAATGTATTTACAAAAATAAAAATAAAACTCCATTGCGTAAAAAGCGAACTATAAAGATAAAAAGAAGTTGATGCACTACACATTGTATAACTTTAAATATATACGAGTACATCCGTATTTTAATATTATAAAATATGTGAAAGTTTGTGATTATGTATGGATGTTTGTTACTGTTTCACGCCAGAACGGCTGAACGGATCTTGATGAAATTTATCAGAGAGATATATTATAGTCTGGAATAACACATAGGCTAATTTTTACCCCGGAATAATGTACGCTTTACCTAGAGGCGAACCCGAACGAAACGAGGATTAGCCGCTAGTATTATATATAAGCACCCATGACTAGAGTACAAGCAATCGTGCTCATCACACACATGAATGCTGCCAGCGGGACTCGAACCCGCGACCACTGGCACAGCAAGTAGGGTCACTACAAACTGAGCAAAACATGTAAAAAAAGTATGTTTGTATATATTTTATACAAGCTTATTAAATTATTTAATATTTATAAGATTTGATATTGATTTATAATATACATGTATTAAATTATATATGTTTATTTCAATTTAATAAGTATACTATTTTTGAAAATATGATTGTATTGTAATACCTACTTAATATATCTGCAACTATATTGTATTGTATATAATGTAAACACCAACAACCAAAGGTTGTCTGAAACAATCCGCTAATTAACGATAAGCCCGCCTTTTGTGTCTCTGTTCTTGGAAATTTTTAGATAAGTACATTTACATTATCTAATTTAGTATCCCTTTGTAATTCTGTAGTGTAATAAAGTAAATTGTATGTAAATGACAAAAAATAATTTATATTTGATTTCGATGATTTTACTACAAAGTAGAATCATACTCATAGAAACCAAAACAATATTTTAGAAAAATAAACCTTGTTATTACTGCTCTTCATGTAATATAAATGGGAACATCGGTTCAGTAAGTTCTGGTACAAAGGAGAAAATAACAATGTGTTTGTGGAGTTGAAAAATACAAGAAATACGTATGAAATAATATATAATATCTCTTTCGCATTGCTTCTTAATTGGGGCTAGTTTTTAGCACTTTATCTTTTTGGAAACAATTTTAAGTAATATGTAAACTGAGAATTTCTTAAGAGAAAAAACTTAATAACTAAACTCGGCCCGACCCGGAACTCGAATCCAGGACCTCCGGATCTGTAACCGTACATGCTAGCTAGACCAATAAACCACTGAGACATTTAAAATACTATTATAAATTTTGTAAAGTTCATTTGAATCCATTCATGTTTCATAATAGCTTTTTCAGACAGCCATTATTCTCTTGATTTATTTAACTTAAATGACAGTGCGAAAGATTTTTATTTAATTATAAAACGTTAAAGCTAATTAAAACATTCAGATTTCATCTCGTAACGATGAAATATGAGAAGCTGCTGCTATAAATGAGGCCATTTCTTGAATTGATGGCGATATTTGGGGTGAAAATTGTTGGTAGCAAAAATTACTTTGTATTACAGCAAGCCTTCTCTTTTTATTACTATTTTTATATTTAACAGTGTATTCATGTTTTAAAATGTATGTAGATTACTATGTTTTAATAATGACGGAAGTTTTTTAATAATATTAAATGGTATGATAAATACTACCTTGCCTGATGCCTTACGGTGAAGGAAAACATCGTGAGGAAACCTGCATGTCTGAGAGAACCTAGCAAGTTTTCGAAAGACATGTGAAGTCCGCCAACCCGCACTTGGCCAGCGCGGTGGACTATGGCCTGATCCCCCTCGTATTGAAGGGAGGCCCGTGCCCAGCAGTGGGACGTTAAAAAGGGCTGGATACAATGATAAATAAAAAATATTAAAAGAAAATATGCGAAAATTTAATTAATCAGATATTGTGTTTACATTATATTTTTAAATATGAAGTTATTATTTCTTACAAATCTGTATTACTGACTAGTAACTTCTTAAAACAAAATTCGAAAAAAGTTTATTTTAGCAATAACAAAAAACAAATAATCTTTATATGTATATGTTACAGTCAGAACTCTTTCGTGATGTAAATTACTTTTCAAATTCAAAATATTTTTTTAAGCATTAAATTATTACAATTTTTTACTGAACGTCATGAGTCTACTACCAGTTCGGAAAAGAAGAAGCCTCAGACCAGATAAGAACTGGCGAAAGAAACTTGACTGAAAAAAAAACAGTTAAAAATAGTTTTGACTGCAGGCCTTGGTCAATAGCAGTTTTGACTGGCATATCGGTCAAAACTCTTAAAATTATGGCACTCGCCGGCTCGCTCGACTCGTGCTCTATGGTCACTAATCTAACCTTGCCTAGCCTAAAAAGAAAGAAAGGGTTCTTCCTAGTAACCTTAAACCTACTTACCTCCTTAACTTTTTAAGAGTTTTGATTGATATGCCAGTCAAAACTGTTATTGACCAAACCCTGCAGTCAAAATTACTTTTGACCAACTTCTTTAGTCAAAACTAGTTTTGACTAAAAAATTTTTTGAGTGTAACATATATATGTACACATATACCTGAGAGTATTATCTCGAGGTAAACTTAAAAATATAATTATCTTACAAATTTTACTTTTTAAGGACCTTTCACACGAGAGGAGCCGCGGGTGGATATAAGTAAACATTAGTCAATGTATAAAGCAAAAGCGGGGTCTGGGATAACATTAAATTGATTGCGTCTCAATAGGCTCGCTGCGGTAGATCGGCCAATGCGCCTTTGATAAATTCTAAATAGGGTTACTCGTAAAATATTGCTCTTATCTGAATGGAAGAGGCTAAGTGGTTGATAATATATATATATATATATATATATATATATATATATATATATATATATATATATATATATATATATATATATAGAAACCAAAAAGTTCCCACAACTTTAATATTACAAATTTAATCGAAATAATAAGTACCTTGGCCTACTAATATATAATATTATAATATTTAATAAGACATTACACCCCATACATCCTTAAAGAATTAAAAATTTTACTTCTTTATAATATTAATGTTGATTTGTCAAATAAATGTAGTTTTTGTTCTTTATTATCGCCTTTTAATGTGGTCAAATTTAGATCACAAAGCGGACACTAGTATATTTAATTAGTCAAAAATTATGATAGTATGTTCTTTGTTTATTTTCCATAATAAATATACGCTTCAAATAAAGTTTTATATCACTAATTTAATTCTAGCTTAAATTTTGCCCGCGGTTTCTAAGCATCATAGCTTGTTGCTTATTTCAATAAAATAAAATATTTTTATATAAAACCTTTTCGCATTTTACACCCTATTTTGTTCAAACCCAAAATAATTACAGTAGGTACTATCTATAATTATGAATATTCATAAGTCTATATATGTTATTGTGAAGAACGCCTAGATATTTTCATTATTATATTATACTCGTATTTCACGCTTCAGTTTCCTCGCCAATTATAAAGCAAGCTGTGAAATTTGTATCGAGGGTTACTCGTTTTCATCTTTGATTAACGACCTGCCACCCAATTATTTTTAATACTAAAGTACTCCTTTTGATGTTTTTATTTAATTTTCCTTTTTATTATTTATTACATTTTAATAAATTTTCTGTCTAGGTGAATTTACGTACTCTCAATTTTTTTTAAATGTAATATTACGAGACTATTTCAGAAGTAGGTCAGGTAGGCCAAGTAAAATTTCGGTGTAACAGCACATAGTTTTTATTATTTTATACAGAGTCAGAATAATGAATCAAACGACATTACAATCAAGAATGACGCCATTGCTAAAGTTATTTTACAAAACAACGCTGTTCCCGCCCTTTTTCCACTCAAGATGACAACGTCAGAAAAGTCAAATAAGTATTTTATATCAGAATGACAACATAAAGAATCAAATAATTAATTTACAATAATACATATAAATCCTATTTTTATATAATTAATAATTTATATTATTATTAGTATAACAGTAAATATGTAGTATTTTTAGCTATCATACATAAATTGACATATCCTTATTCTACGCGGACATCGACATATATTAGCTTTTTTAATCTAATCTAGTTTAATATTAATTTTATTGAGTATCATATAAATATATTCATCAATAATTTTAATAAGCTTTCTCATTTATAATACTAATAGAATTAATAGAATTTCATTAATACTAGATTTTTCTCTATTTGCAAAGGTTTATACTGCAATGCTTAATTCAGTAAATTTTCAAACGATAAACATATTGCGCTCTCCGTATCAGAATCTCATTTTTTTTATAACATAAACTTCTATTCATTAATTATTATTATACATATGAAACTTAATCCTTTCTTAGATTTACGCGAATATTTGACATTTTAAATAAAACAATCTTTTCGGACTATTTCGCGGATTTATTTTCACCGTTCATTATGCATAGACGACAGCGACGTTAAAAGTTTCTTTTCATTTCCACCTGGATTTTTCCCGCCCAAAAATCCAGGTGGAAATGAAAAGAAACTTTGGAAGACAATTTGAACATTTAACATAAAATGTAATCAGTTGTAATTTTTAATAAATATCTTATTTTTACTGTTTGTTTTTATTTCAGTATTCATTACATTTGAACTACTACTTAGATAATTCTGTCGCCCCACTCAGGTTGGCGTAACCCGTCAAACAGATTAAAAATAACAAAGCAGTGCTTGCACTCTCTTTCACAATACAATAAAAGCACAGGACAGGTCTTCATACAACGGTGTTTTAACCAAATACATTTTAAGTTCAATTTCTTTTTCAATGGTACTAAGGTACGGAGCCCTTAGTGCGGGAGTCCTACTCGCACTCGACTGGTTTTAAAAGGAACTCAGGTAGTTATTAAGTTATCTTCTAAATAAAACATTTTAAATTTTGTGTTTAAAAAAACAACTTAGTTTATTTTAATGCGAATTTCTGAAAATGTTAGTGGTTACATCACCACTATTTTTTGCCTACATCCTAAGGTAGTTTTAAAAGTCGTAAAGCAAATTTCTAGTTGTAACAATTTTACGACAGTGATTTTTCAAAGGGATTTTTTTGCCACAAAAAGAAATAAATCAACAACAATTTTAAAACAATAGAAAATGCTAAGAAAAAAACATACAAATCTTACATTGTATGCTTTTTACATGACTTCTCTACACACATGCCAAATTTCATGCGATTTAGTAGAATGGTATTTAAATAAAATTGATTTGTATGATTGGAGTAGACATTTCTCCAAAAAAAAGAAAAGAAATCATAACATCTAAACTATAGATTTTCGCGGAACTAATGTTTGTTTTAAATGGGTTGTTAGGGTGTCCTCTACCTGCAAAAAATCCTTGGACCATTATAAATGGACCACCCTGCATACTTGTTACAGACAGTGCCTACCCACTATTTTACAAAAATGATTTCAAAAATTCAAAAATGGCACCAAGTAGGTACCTTACAATATTTGTTGATTTTAATACTAAACATTTTAATTTTTTTATAAGTATTATAATTAAATATAGTAATATTATTTACTTAATTTTAGCATTTATTATTATAAATATTATTATTATTTTTTAAACTTAATAATTACTAATATTATTTAGTGTTGCTATTATTATATTATCTATAAACATAAAGAATATTATTATTATTTCTGAATATTAATTATTTATTTAAGCAATATTATCGCTTTATATGTTATTTAAAAGAAGTTAAAATATTATTTTTGATTGCTATTATTTAAAGTTAAAATTTTGAACAACACTATTGCTACCTTTATAGATAAAATAATAATTGCTGTAAAGAATCCGAAACGTCGGGAACCAAAAATCAAAGTAAATCCGCGAAATAATCCGAAAAGATAGTTTTATTTAACATATGAAACTTCTTAACGCATTGCAAATTATAATAATACTCATAGATAGTATAATCTTCTTACTCATTTCAAATCTAAATATAGTACGGAAACACAAACAGAGTACAAGCATTTCTCAATTTCCGAATAACAGGAAATTATGTTCTTCAGGAGCGGAAATGGAGTCATCAAAGATGACAACTATAAACTAGGTACATAATAACTATTCATTTTGATAGTCATGTGCTACTTACTGTTTAAACAAAAATAACAAATGCCTATAGAATTACTCTCGAGTTGGACCACTGGACCGCATTAAATGAAATATAAAAGCACATACAAATTGTATATAGTTACAATTTATTCTAATAATTATTAACATTTATTATACATTACTGATTTATATGTTATAGTTAGAAAATATTACAGCAGTCTTATATAAAAAAGAAAATTTATTCATTTATGATCTAGACTAGACTTGGTCACTTAAAAAATGCACTTTAGGTTCTTTAATTTTTTCAAATTTTACCCAAATATATTTGTAAAATGTAGCAGCCATAGCTCCTCCTAGGAGAGGTCCTGCCCAATATATCCAGTGAGACGTCCATCTACCTGTCCACACTGCTGGTCCTAAAGACCTGGCTGGGTTCATACTTCCTCCATTTAAAGGTCCCCCTGCAATTGCCAAGCCAGAAACTGTTAGTCCAAACTTAATCGAGTTTGACTCATTCTTCTCTTCATTCACTGGATCCCACACAGCACAGACAATAAAAGATAAAGCCGCAGTTAAAAGAACTTCCACCATAAACGCTTGATTAACCGTATGCCGAGTATGTGGTTGGGTGATACATATACCATCGTGTGAAATGTCAGCTGGTAACAATTCTAACAATATACCATAGCCCAAAATAGCACCAGTGCATTGAGCGAAAGCATAAGCAATTCCGAGACCTGCAGACATTTTGCCCCAAATAACAGCTGCTAGGGTGACAGAAGGATTCATATGTGCTCCAGAAATGTGTCCAAAAGCTTGTATATTAAAGAGTATGATTAGTCCAAATCCTATTGGAGAATATAATGGTGGATTTAAATTTACCCCGTCCAGTGGGATACAAGTCATACAACCAAGGAATAGTAATAAAGTGGTCGATACCAGTTCTGCCAAGATTGCTCTCCAATGAAGATACCACCACAGAATGATTTTATTTGGTTGTCCTTTGATTTCTTTAATCACGATGTCTTCAGGCACGCAGACAAGGTGTGTGTTTACTGTCATGTTGTCTTTAATAACGGGCTAAGTATAATGTCCTATGATTCACCATATCGCTACTATATAAACCGTATGGTGTAACACTTTTGGTACGTGCAATCTCAGTCTCTCTTTGTTGTACTGTGAGAAGATTTTAATCGGTATTTATGACATTAATATTTTACATAGTAACTTATCTTTTGAATACATATTTGTTAAATTTGAAATCTAATATTTGTAGTTAATAGCTTAATAAATAATTATTAAACATATTTTTGAAAACTACTTATTTATATCTTATATGTAGTATACTGTTTGGTCAACAATTATTTTATATATTTATAAGTACTCACTTATTCAAAAAACTTATAATTAATAGCAATGATATAGGAATAATTTATTCTATTTAAAAAAAATGTTTTTATAACCCCGTTGTGATACAATGACCCATTTTTGTACTACAGAAATTAAATTTTAATTTTATCTGGTAAAAGGTTCAGTGTGTTTTATTATTTACCTTGCGAATTAAATTTTCAGAAAGGATAAAAATAAATATATGAGACACCATTTTCTAAAGTCCTTTTCGGAGTAAAATAAATGTTAAATATCATTAAAATAATATATATAAAATTATTAAAAATATATAATACTTTAGTTATATTTCATATCAATCGATACAGTTATCGATATCAATTTCAATACCGATACTCATGAAGATTAATGTGATCGAGTCTCAGTTACAGTGAATGACCTCACTACGTGTATTGTATTTTAGGCGAACCGATAAGAGTGTAAACAAGTAGTCTTTGAACTCTATTGAAAGTAGGTTAGAAAGGTGTTCTTAAATTATAAAAAAATATATGGTAGGTACATAATATGACATTATTTTTCCATCAGTTGACAACTTGTACTTTGCTAGATGGATGTTTGCATATTTGTTATACAATCACGCCAGAACGGCTGAACGGATCTGGATAAAATTTGGCACAGGGATAGATTATAGTCTGAAATAGCACATAGTATACTTTTTATCCCGGAAAAATATACGGTTTCTGCGGGATAGATTTGTTTTGATTTTTCTAGAGGCGAACCCATACGAAACGAGGGTGAGCAGCTAAATATTATTAACTTCCATATACTTTAAAAAACTATTTGTTTTTAAGTATATGGACTTTAAAATCACATGCAACCTAAATCTTTCTGTATATATTATTATATAGTTGTCTACAAATAATATGAGACTGCCCTTGAGGTACATCCTAGGTCAAAAGATCATGAAATCTCTTCATTATTGGCAAAGATATCACATCACGTAGCATATACCTACAAAAAAAAACCCAAATTGAGTACTTCATGTTTTTTGCAAAAAAATCCACCTTGTGGAATTAAGATTTAAAATGGTTTTGAAAGATGTTTTTAATTTAGGTATATTATTAAATAAGCTTGATTGGAATTAAAAAGTTTTTATTACATAGTTCATTTTAGTTATTTTTTCAGATATTTTGATGATACAATCCAAATTACGGTCATCCATATTATTAGCATGGAATCCCATCTGGAACAAAAAAAAAGTCAATATTTAGCATTATCTGTATAGATATTTTATTTAAGTTTGTGTAACATTAACAAACAATAAAAAATAAATTCTGAAAAGATATATCATGGTTTTAAAATTCTCTCAGTGAAATAAAATGCAATAATGCACTCGTAAATTACATGTGATTTTTAAATCAGTAATCAGGAAAGTGCTCATTCAGTGATTGCGCCTTTACTATTTATGACTTGTTTACTACGATTAAAACTTTTTTTTTTAATGTTGGGAAATGCATTTACGCATACCACCTGTAGATATACAGATATACGGGGGGAAGGGGAGGGGGGGGGGGGTGCTCACTGAAATCCAGAATGAGATTTGCTATGTTTAATAGTTAACTTAGTTTACACATAAAATACTTCGACAATTTGTGGACCAACAACATCTATTATCATCTATTGAAGCGAACAAAAATAGCCCGAATTAGCGCTATCCAATTACTTGGATGGGATGGAGCATTTGTGCTAGTTATTATGTCATCTGTGTTATAAGGTACAATTCTGCCACTATCACGTGCAATGTAAATATTTAATTACTGAGACGTTCCATTATTTGAAATGACACTGGGGCGGACACGCCTCTTACCTCGAATACAATAGAATTAAATATTTAACCGCTTATAATAAACGTTGCATCAGGTATTGCCATGTGACTTCTCAATGCACACTCCAAATGATAATTATGTTTCATTCATTATTAAAACAGTTAATAAGGTATGAAGTTTGAATACGTTATTATGTATATTTAAAAATTGAATAGATTTTTTGTACATGCGATATTCGTTCGAAATTTCACTTTGTAGCGATAAATAATAACTTTTTAACAAGAAATTACATGGAATTCAAACTGATATAAATTTACGAATATGTTAATGAATAATTTCTTTTTAAATTTATACGAGACCAGTCTTGAGAACATTCATCATACAAAAAAAAATACTTAATATGTTTACAAAAAGAACGATAAGAACAAAACATACACAAAAAGTCGTACAACCTTTAGTATCTTCATTTTTCAAGTCGCCTTTTTTAAATAGCCCAAGTCACTCTCACCCTAATGTTCTATCTATAAGTTAGTCTAGTTGAAATCGATTTTTCGTGCCAAAGATGCGTGTAAAACCATACTAACATACAGTATTTTCACGGTTGTTTGAGTTTTGTACCGTTTTACTAAAACACTTTAATTTTATAAGTACCTATAGATATAGATTTTAAAATGTAGAGCTTGGGGTTCTGTCATCACATCACATTATATAAAATGCAAAGATGCCCAAACGGCACTTCTAGAAATCATTGAACATAAGAATTGAACTGAATTAAAATGCAAAGATGTGTTTATATTGTTTGTTTGTCATTAATAGTCACTTTTATCTACAGGAAAATGAAGAGATAAGTGCCACAGAAGCTATATTGATAGTAAACTACAAGTACTTATCTATATAAATAAATTACATAAGCAAATTAAAATAATATAAATTATCTCTATTCTAATTTTAAAAAGCATGTTGAATGTAAAGAGAAAATATTTTTTCAGTTTAAACACAGATATACTTGTGCTTCTTCTCTGAAATTGTTTGCTTGAATTTTTGTTTTAAAAAGACAAAATGATTATAAAATATATTGTTTGTTTTATATCAGTTTAACACGTATCAAAATATTATTGTCTATAGGTTAATATTTGCAAATTTAATATGTCAAATCTATATCAGTTTCATTATATAATTATTGTTATAAAGTACCTACATATAAAAACACTTTTTAGTAGTCTTACAAATCAACAACGATTTTATTGAAAAGAGATTTTAAGATTTTATTAAGTATTTATTATAAGGAAGATTAAATATGGATAAGTACACGCGGAATATAGTTACTAAAAATAAATTTATACATACATTTGTATATGTATTGTAATAGTCAATACATATCTCACGATTTACAAGCATTTGTGAGGAAATGTAAAAACTCAACACTACAAAGTGAATGTTCGCCTTAATAGTCAATAGAAATATGTATATACTCAATTCAAATATTAACATTAGCTCAGAACAGAAGTATGCAGCATCCTTATACCGTAAATAACACTAATACAGTTGTTTAATTAATAAATATACTTTAGAAAATTAATAAATATACTTTAGAAAAATTGACCCTGATTTTCCATCTCCCAAGGTCTAGTGATGGCCATTGCAGGTACTTTGAGAAAATGTGTTAATTTGTCTTCACCGCCAATGTGATGAGAGCCTCTTTTTACAGGTTACAGATTACATATAAGCAATACAACCTATGATTTTAAAAGAGTAACTGAAGTTCTTCACAGGCTCTTTTCAGAAAAAGTTTTTCGGCCCGGTGTTAGCTTTCCCTCGAACTGACTACACTAAGTCTTGAAAAATATAAATAAAATGATAGACGATTTCAAAGTGCCCATAAAATTTTTATAGTATATTTTAAGATTTTGTATTTATTAGAACTTATTTAAAAATACGTTGATATAAAGAAGACTTATAAAAACAAATATTTAGTCATTCTAAAGCATGAATATTATTAAAAAAAAAGATGTATGAAATTTCAAAGTGTATTAAAATGTAATATTCTATGATATGGGAACGTGGTACTTTAATACAGCAAAGTGTTCAACTCTCAATTTCCGCCTAACCGGATATTACGTTGTGGGGCTGCAGAAACAATATCTGCAAAGATGAAAACTAAACTAGGTCTATCTAGTGTGGTACAAAGTAAACCTAATGTATTATGATCAAGACCTATATTGTTTGAAAATATTGTATCAATTCTTATTTAGAGGATATTTTTGGTATTATATTGTACGTACCTATAAGGTCCATATAGGGTTAAAGATGTTTTTATTTCAAAAAAGAACAATGTTGTCTTACATTAGAAAATTTAAATAATACAAGATTATAGTCTACAATTTAATCAGTGGTGATTTCTAAACAAAATCTGGATTCTTGCAGGACATAATGTAATGTTTTAAGTTTTTTTTTGAACATAATTAAAGTTTTTGACTCTTTAACATTATTTGGCAAAGAATTGTAAAGCTGAGCTCCTTCAAATGTAATAATTTTTATTCCATATTTAGTTCGAGTCCCAGGCAGTTCAATTGTGTGCATGTTCCTGGTGTTGTGCGAGTGCGTTTTTCTTTGAAAGGTTATTTGGGAGTAAATGGTTTTAGTGATAATTTTTCTTATTAATATACATGTCTTATATTTGTATATTTGTTTAATGGTTATGGTAGGCCATATCTATTTTTTTTTCTTTAAATGAGTCACTCAAGACCAGATGAATTTCATTGAATCCTTTTTGTTGTATTGATACCTGACTTACTACTTTGAATTCAAAACAGCTAAGCTTACCTCATATAAGTATTAAATAAGTTGTGGTTTATCTAGTAAAAGTAGTTTTTACTTAAAAGGTACAACTTTTAAATCAAATTAAAAGTAATAAAACATTCTAGCCAAAGAGAAGTACTTACTTCATGAAATTTTCTATGATGATTCTTAAATCTTGAATGTAGGTTAAAAATTGGCGAAGATAGAAACACACCTCTAAATTGAGTACCTCCTCCTTAATGAAATCGGTTCAAAGCATAATATTTTTATCTACATACATACAACCTTTTTGTCACATTCACTTTTTAATTGTTGCGGCAGTCGTATATATTTATAAGTTAGATCTTTCGTGATCTTATTTGTCAATAGTTAAAATCTATAATAAAATTTTAACTTAGCCGAATCTGTACATTAAATATTTTTTAGAAAATCTTATTAAAATAGACATTATTGTCGATACAGAGACCGAATCTATAGTTTTTAGAATTTTTGTCTGTCTGTCGATCTGTCTGTAACCGCATCACAGAAAAACCACTGAAGAGATTTTGATGAAATTTGGTATGGTGATTGTTGGTTATCCGGGTCAACATAATATAAGATACTTTTTACTACGGGAAAATATCTCATCTCTGAGAAATCTATATTAAACGGTAAAATGTAAGTAGTAACGAACCCGAGCGGAGCGAGGGCGAGTCGCTAGTATTAAATATATTTATTACTTTACTAAAAGACCTCTGAAATCCGAATTGGTTTACCTACAGGTAAAAAGGCGTATAAAACATTTTTACGCGATTTACTCTATTAAAAAAAAAGGTTCTTTCTACACGAATATTTAATTTAACTATGAATCTTTTCAGTTTTTTAAATAAATTTATTTTAAATCAGTATATAATCTACTAAGTGATATTTTTATTTAATACGAGTTTTTTTTTTTTTTGGAAATATTATGATCAATTATACACGTAATCAAATAAGAAGAGTTGGAGCTGTGAATTAAATACATATTATACAAAAAATACTTAGGGATTGTAATGCCATTGCAGACTTCGTTGAAGGTTTTATTGCATAGTTGTTATCCTACGGTGCTCCATTAAGAAAAAGAAGTTTATGCTGGGTTCCAGTGGGTAGGTAGGGCTTTTCTAGACAGTGAGTCCTACGTAACCACCTGTATGTATGCAGGTAATATGCATTTTTTAACGTTATAAAGAAGTATTTCATTATAATCGGTTAATAAGATCTAGATTTTGCAGGAGTTCCTCGTTCCACTTTAGTAAAAAGTAAAACTTATATTTAGAAATTATGGCTAAAACAAAAATACATGCGAAGATAAAGTTTGAATTATATAAACACTTAGGGTGCACTAATAATATGAAAAGTCAAAAAAATTTAAGACATCGAATCATTATTAATAAATTAATTTAAAATATTTTAACATTCACAATCTTCTTCATTAGCAGCCAAAGGTTGCATTTTGTGTTCTTGAACTTTTTCTACCTTTATCCAAACATATTTATAAAGTGTTGATGCCAATACTCCGCCGATTAGAGGTCCAATCCAATATATCCAATGCGAAGTCCATTTTCCTGTCCATATTGCTGGACCCAGAGACCTTACTGGGTTCATACTACCCCCACTTAAAGGTCCACCAGCAATTATTAGTCCAACAATCGCGAGACCAAATTTCAGGGCGTTAGCTTCAGTTTTATGTTCATTCACTGGATCCCACATAGAACACACTACGAGTACTAGGGCACCAGTAAATACGATCTCAAATAATAATGATTGTAACACCGAATGTTCAACATGTGGTTGAGTGACACATACACCTCCTGGTATCAAATCAATAGGCGATAAAACCATCAAAATCCCATAACCTAAGATGGCTCCAACACTTTGAGCTATGACGTACGCAATTCCAAGACTTATTGATGTGTTCCCCCAGATGATACCCGCTAACGTCACTGCAGGGTTAATATGACATCCCGTAATATGTCCGAAGATTTGAGCAATAAGAACGATGACCATACCAATTCCTATTGGAGTGTATAGTGGTGGATTAGGGTGTATCCCATCAAGAGGAACGCAAGTCATGCAGGCAAAGAATACTAACATGCATGTTGCCATTAATTCCCCCAAAATTGCTCGCCACTGGAAGTACCATTGAAGCGTTATGTTCTGCAGTTGAGCCATGTCGATTAAAGATTCACCATATCCTCACAATGACCGTACTCTCCAACTATCTATACGTCTTATCACTGTCCCTTTTTATTGCATAGTGAGAAGATTTGATCAGTAATTTATAAAAGATAAGTTGTGTATTTGTACATCTTTATCACTATCTTCTAAATAAATATTTGATTAATACACATTGGTATGGGCCGGAGTAAAATTGTTGTAAATATTTGTATATTTTTAGTTAAGAGTAGTTATTTTAACAAATGTTTTATTATCTTTAGATTTTTTAATTTAATGGTACCTAGGTGTTACTCTAAGAAAAATTGTAGATCTCAACGCAGAAAAGTGTAGTTATTTATAGCTATAACAATCAAAAAGTCCTACTGTTTAGTCAAAGAAATAATTCTATCCCAATTTAATTAAAACGGTGTCTTGGAGCAGAATACTAAGAACGCTTTGGGAAAATTGATTACTTCGAAAAATTTATGAATTCAAAATTAACTAGAGCACTTAGCTACTTGGTTATACAAATAGAATAAATAAAGTGAATTTTATAAGTTGATGTGAAGTCTGGCATCTGAAATTCAGAAGGGCCAATTTTGTAAAAAAATTAGGTATGATAGAAATCGGCATAAACCCTGCAAGTGTTTTCGAAATTAAATATAAGTTATAGCGCATGCAATATTGTATCCTATTATCTCATTATCATTTTCTTTTCGTACTATCGTTTCAAATTTCACCATCCACGTGTACTTGAAAAAATTCCTTCGTACGCTAAAAATTAATTATGATATATTAAAATTATAATGTTAGATACAATTGATTCGACGTTCGATTGCACAAGTATTCTATAAACAAAAATATTTTTTCTTTTTCTTCGTTCAACACAATATTTAAACTAGGTCTAGTGATTTGATTTGATAACGTCGTGACTATACATTTTTTCATGAGTATTGAGCAATAGCTACCTAATCCCGTGATTTGTCGATAAGTAAATATATTGATATTGCACGTGTCCGTTTCAAGCCTGCTTTTACTACTGCAATAACAAAGACAATCATTTAGATGTCCATTAAAATATAGATATTAAGAAATTTAAAATACAAAATAACTAAAAAATTGAAGAAGCTTATAATAAAAAAACGTGTGTTTGTACTTATGTACGTATGTAAGAAGGTATACTTATTTGGTGTAACAGAACAAAAATAGCTAAAGATTTCATCCCGTATATCACAACTCTCTGTTTGTAAAAGAAATGCAGCTAGCTTCATTATGTAGCTTTTTGGCTGTCGGTGAGCGCGTGCGTCGTAAAAATTTTACTCTTTTCCAAACCTGGCAAAAGAAGTATAACTTCAAAAATTTTAAAAGTTTTAACCATGTTGTATACAGAAGCAAGCTTAGTTACGCGTAATATAATATTTGCTCAAAACTGTGAATCGCCATTCATACTGGCGAGCAAATATGTGTCTCGTTTGGGCAAGCCGTTAGCAAATACACCTATTATGATAGTATATTGAAACGACATTTTAAGAAATATTTTCTGTATGTTCTGTAAAAATAATATGCATTGATTTTGTCATCAAATATAAAATGTTTGTTCCGCATTTGTTTTTTTAATTTTTTACTCAACGTCACAAATTCATTCAGTTCGGTCTCAATTTTTTTACCTTTTTTATTTTAAACAGGATATACATTACCTATAACCTTTAGCATACAAACTTTTTTCATTTTTTTTTCAAAGTTTTTTGAATTTTCTGAGATCCTGTTGTAAAAAACGATTAAGGTTTATTTATACCATTTAACGTCAAATGGGTACTTACCACTGTGCTCGCTGAAACTTCCTGTTTGTCTTAATAAAAATCATGTTCGGTTACATGTTCTGAGGGTCTGGATTTGAGTCTGGGATTAAATCAAGTACCTACTGTTAATAAATTTTTCTACAAAGTAATTTTGATAAGCGTTTCAGAAAATTATGAACTTATTTGCGCATAAACTAGCTAATATGAAATTATCGACAGATATTTCTTTTCATATTTTCTTACATTTACACGAATATTTAAAATTTTAAATAAAACTATCAGTAGACACCTCTCTCCTGTGACCATGATTGTTGTAAAGCATTCATAACGTCGCGTCGGGAACCAATAATAAAAAATAAATGTACGAAAAGATTCAAAAAGATTTTATTTAGGATATTTCTATTAATAAATATCAGACATACATATTATGTATATATATTCAGATAGCTATAGATGGGTGATAGCAATAAAACACATAAATAAAAGTGTTCACAACTTTGTATTGCACCGTGTAACATTTGTATAACGATTCTACACACAGCAACAATTTTATGTACAGATTGCTTAAAATAAAACAATTATTTAAATTATTTATTATTAAGTAATGTGACTTGAAGCCCTCAAATATTAACAGCTATGTGAGTTCGATTCTAACTACAGGACATCCTCAACTAAACAAACTGTTCTACAAACTTGTACATATAAGTAGGTACTTAGTGAATACAAAATGCAATAAATATAACTAAAATTATTTACTACTTTGCAATAATAAAGATATTTTAAAAACTAACCAGGTATAAAAATTACAATTATGCCTTAAAATTACAATTTAGATAACTTTTTATTATCTATATTTCAAAGAGTCCCCGCAGACGGAAAATTTAGTTTTTATCGGTTTATATGCAGATGGAATTATAAAGACTGAAGAAAAATGTAGCCAAAATATTTTTTCATCAGTCAATACATAATCGTTAAGTGTGCACTTACATACATTTCTATTACATTATAATCGTACAGAATATAATCAGCCAGAGATTGTATTATTATTTAAAGAGGAATATATAGTAGATACTCAAATGCGAGGGCTCTCAAGGGTGTAAGGATTGTCAAAGATATGGCAACTGTAAATTTATTTATAAATTGTGAGAAAGTAAGTATATATATCAATTTAAAACAAAAAAATCCCATGTTAATTAAATGTCAAATGTCAAACTAAAATAAAAACAGCGACCCCTTAGAGTTGAGCTCATGTTGGTCGAGGATTTTGTTTATATCAAATAGAAATATTTGAGAGGGTAAGAGTTAGAAAAAAAAAATTAATATATATATGAATGGATTAGCATGTTTGTACAAATGAGGCAAATTAATAACACTCACTATATTAAAGAGTAGCAATAAACATGAAATAAAAATAGCGATTCTATATCGAGCTAAGGATTTTTATAACTCAAAATTTCATTTTTAATAGACAATTAGGTATTCAAAACTCAGTATGGTCTGTACTTGATGAAGGTCACAAAACCTAGAAATGTAGAGGGAAGTCCTTAGCCCAGCTGTGGGATGAATTGGGCAAACTGTAAGTGTATCTAATAAATTGCATTATTATAGCACTATATAGTAAATTATAACTTTATAAAAAGTCTAATGTTTCATTTGGATAATTCTTCGTTAAAATAACACCAGTCTTTTGCTTTATATATTTACGTGTTTCTATTCATTATAGCTTTAATTTACTTATAAGATTTGATAGTTATTAAAGTATAAAATTAGTTAAGCGTTTAATAATACAAACTAAAATAGAAACTCAAATTCAAAAGTCTGTTCAAATAGACCTTCACAAACTTTTGTTACAATCTAAATTATTTAACTTATTATTTAAAAATTGTATAAATTGTTTTTATGATATGTATCTAAAGTCCTGGAGTAAATTAATATTTGTTTTGTGTATCTATTGCATAGTAAAAAAAGAGAATATAGCTTTTTTTAAATCTAAGGGCCTATGCACACTACTGCACTAAATAGTAAAAGGTAGATTATTTGCATTTGCATATGTATCCATACATACGCGAGAAAAACGCACGTCGATAAACCGCTTAAATGTCATCGTGTGCTTAAGTCTTAATACTCCTATTTTGCTAAGCGAAATGAAATGCAGCAAACGTCTCTTTCTCTCTGCCTTTATCTCTCTATTACGCGACCCACTGTGCGCATGAGTTAAGATCTCATTGTTTAGGGCCGATCTACATTACAGTGCCGATCACAGTCCGTTCTCGGTCCGATATCGGTCTGGTAAAGTATTTTTATACAAGAAACGTTGTTGATGTGATTTGATCAAAACTTGACACTTACTGATAGTGTGAATGCACTCATTGTTTCTTGTAAAAAAATACTTTACCAGAACGATAATGGAATAAGAACGAATCGTGATCGGCACTAAAGCGCGGATCGTTTTTTGGGAAATTTCGTGCTTTACATAGTGAGAAATTATTACTGAATTTTCACTTGGAATTAAACTTTTTAATGAATATAACCTACTTAGTATTTATAATAAAATATAAAACAAACCAGTTCACAATAATTGGCATATCGTATAGCAAATAAAAAAAGAGGAACGCTCATATCGGGTGAAATACATATGCGTTATTATTCCCCTTTTTTAACCGACTTCCAAAAAAAGGAGGATATATATATATATATATATATATATATATATATATATATATATATATATATATAAACTGCCTCGGTGGTGTAGTGGCTAGCATGTACGGCTGCACATCCTGAGGTCCTGGGTTCGAGTCCCGGGTCGGGCCAAGTTTAGTTATTGAGTCTTTCTGTATAGTAAGCTTCAGTAACAGCCCGGAGTTGGGAAGTTGGCGGTGTTTCACCCCCGTGCCTCGGAGAGCACGTAAAGCCGTCGGTCCTGCGCCTTAACTCTCACCGGTCGTGTCGAGTAGTCGTCCCACTGGAGTATGAGAGTGACAGGAATAGAGAGTGCACTTGTGTCTGCGCGTACACTTGTGCACTATAATATCTCCTGCGCAGTTGGCTAGTCTCAATGAGATTGGCCGCCGTGGCCGGAATCGGTCAGGAGAACATCAATATATATATATATATATATATATATATATGGTGCCAGCCAATACAAATCAAAGCACACCGACTTCGAAAAAATCTGATTAAGTATCTATTCTAAATGAAAACCCCCGTTTAGTTATTTTTTACTTTTCAGTGCCTGGAAGTCGGTATTTTTTTCAAAGTTTTTTTAATTTTTTTTATATGCTGGGACATTAACACACAGCACCATCTAGTTCCATGGTAAGCTACAAAGCCTGTGTTATGGAACCAGATAGTTGATATACTACACGTATATAACTTTTAAATACATACATATTATAAATATAAACACCCATGACTGGAGTACAAACATTCGTGCTCATCACACAAATGAATGCCCCCAGCGGGACTCGAACCCGCGACCACTGGCGCAGAAAGTAGGGTCACTACAAACTGAGCCAAACGTGCCGTCATCAGTTCAGTTTTTATTGAAGTCCCACAAGGAACATATTCATTTCATGTCTACGGGAATTTATATCTCTAATAAAAAAATTAATATCATATGCAAAATGAATATATTGCTAAGAACAAGAATGAAACCTGCTATATACCTTCACGTCATTAGTGGTGTATTCATACAATTCAGTAATCAACTATTGTTCACGTCTACCATAGAATTTAACTCGTAATACGTTGAATTAGAAGCACTATAGTGTAACAGTAATTTATTGCAACTATCAATATGGCCGTAGTATAAGCGCATTATTCCTAGTAAATTCAACTTAACCGTTTTAGGGCGCTAGAAACTAATTAACAAACTAACTAATAGTTAATTTCTCGCTTTTAATCTATACATATAATAAAAGTGTAACTGATTGCTATCTGTATATGGAAGATATTTGAGAAAAGCTTTATGGGGGTCTTTATTAACGCAATAGAACCCAAAACAATGATTTTTAACAATTGTGCGGTTTCCACCAATGTATTATGGTAAGCTTTACTTAATATACATATATTATTTGTTTTATTTCAAATGATTCATAAATATATAAAATTTATGTCAATTTAAAGAATCACCTAGGGAGGAACCCGAGCGAAGCGAGGGTCAGTCGCTAGTTAGACAAATTAAAATGAACAGAAGGACGATGGATTTATTAGTCGATACTAATGTTCGCCCAGTGGCCGAAATTCCACTATACATATATGGAATAGAATAAAGTTTGAAAGTCCGCTTCCTTGGGTAGTAGCATGATGATATACAGCTTATAGCCTTCCTCAATAAATGAGCTATTTAATGCAAAAATAATTTTTCAAATCGCATTAGTACTTCCTGGGATTAACGCGTTCAAACAAACAAACTCTGCCTCTTTATATTATTAAGTATAGATGAACGACCCGAGCGGAGCCACGGGCAATAGCCATTACGTATTATAAAGTATGAATAGAATACTAAAGATACAGTGTAATTATTTATGTATAAATATAATACTTCCTTAAATTTACGTGAATATTTGACATTTTAAATAAAACTATCTTTTCGGATTATTTCGCGGATTTATTTAGATTTTTGGTTCCCGACGTTTCGAATGCTTTACAGCAATCATGGTCACGGGAGAGACTAAGGTTTTAGACGTCTCAAAGGCGTTATATACTTGTTATAGACAGTTTTACAAAAATGATTTCAAAAAATTTATGATTTAATTCTAAACATTGAAAAAAATTGTAGGTGTAAATATTTAAGTAAATTTATTAAATATTGTTGCTTTGTTAAAAATATTGTAGCATATTCAGTTACCAATCCTTAGCGAAAGCTAAAATTAAATTTTGTTCCAAACAAATTAACTTTGTATTACTAGCTTTCTAAGCAGATTTAAATCTAGAATAGAGCGATAGCGCATAGATACATATTATAAATATCGTGATATTCATATTCTGTGAGAAATTGATCTAAATTAGTCTAATGTCTGGGAAAACGCGTGTTTTTGAGTTTTCATGCGCTTTTCTTTTGCATTATTCTACACAGAATATGATTTATAATTTCTTACACCCGGGATCGAGACCCGGTCGGAATACGAAGTTTTTACTTTTTTTTTGTACTTTATCAAGTTTTTTTGTTATTCTATTTTTTATTTTTTTTATATAAAAATACGATATAACAAAAAAGAACTCCGAGTGAAGCTCGGTCGCCCAGCTACTATTTAATAATAATAGACAGATATGAATGTAATCAATACTCTTACATTGAATTCAATTAAGTAAAAAATTGTCAATACATTTTTCAATTCATTAACAAGAAAATTGAATTGAATTGAGAAATATATTAAAATGGCGGTCAGCTATGAGTACAAACTGACTAACGTTACATTGTTAATTTGGAATTACAATGTAAAGTTTTTAGAGCAGCATCTCTTTACATTACATTAAGCTGATTTGTTGGAAACTTTTACGACCTTTCCAACATCAATAATATTGTAAGTTAACTGTTTCAGAATGTCACATACCGGTCACCACTGAATTCCAATGTAGCAGTGATACTATTATATACATATGTATGTGTAATATGATCTATACTAATATTATAAAGAGGCAGAGTTCGTTGGTTTGTTTGTTTGTATGTCTGTTTGAACGCATTAATGTCACTACTTATGGGATTTGAAAAAATCATTTTGCATGGATAGCCCGTTTATTGAGGAAGGCTATATATCATCCCAGAAAATTTTACGGTTCCCGTGGGATAGATTAGTTTTCGAAGCGAAGCGAGAGTGAGTCGCTAATGAGTTGATTATTTAGTATGTAGTATCTACGTAACATTAAAACGCAAATGTATTTATATGTGTGTATGTGTGTGTGTGTGTGTGTGTGTGTGTGTGTGTGTGTGTGTGTGTGTGTGTGTGTGTGTGTGTGTGTGTGTGTGTGTGTGTGTGTGTGTGTATTTGTGTGTATCTTATAGAAAAAATAATAATATACAAAATGCTATTTTAAATTGCCAACTTAGGTTTATGACTAATTCTAAAATAGGAAGCACTAGGGTACAGTAAGCACAACACGGAGTTTATTTGAATGAAAATGAAGTATTATAAAAAATATTAAATAACCATATTATCATACATAAAATCAAATTAATTTACTATTGCTTTATTTAAATAGACATCGTATAGATATAATATACAAAATATATGTGTATAATAATATATAAATATAATATATAATTACTAATAATTATAATAATATAGTCGTAGTGTGCGTTAGAAGTCGGAAATCGTGTGTACATAAGTCAATGTAGTCGCAAACAAGCATAGTCAAAACATAAACAAGAGCCAAGCCATTAGTTTAAACAATTATGTAACATTTTCCTACCGACTAAATTTAATTTAAGTAACTTAACTCTAAACTTAACTAATTTTGCTCCTAATTTTCTACCATTTTAATTTACATCTTAACAAACGTGCCTTAGAAGTAATAACAAGAAATTCAAGACGGTTAAATTCTCTCTCAAACACTTTATTGTTTCATAGATCTAATTCGGAAAGTTAAGTTAGAAAAGTGTAAAAGTACCCTGTCACAATATTCTGCTTCTTTTTAACTCAAGTTTATGTATTGATATAAAGATAAATGTTTTAAATAAAATCTATTTGTTTAGTTTTGCACCGCAAATGTAAATTATTTTTGTGCGTGCGTGTTAATGATTATAAAAATTGTCATACTTATATGATTTTTCGTCAAGATTATATAAAACAGTCATAGACAGCGTATTTATATATTACTTTTATTTTGACATGAATTATTATTCTTATAAGGAAAATATACGCATTTCGCCCGTGCGAGAGTGGAATCGTAGGGTTATGCCAGAGGTCTTCTACAATTGTTGTAAAAAATTAAATGACGTAAATCGTTATGTTTTAGAAGTCATAATTGTCATTTTGATTATATTTTTATTTTTTAACGTTTGCAGAAGGGTTTCTTGTCCAAGCCGCTTAATTCAACTAGATGAAAATATCGTCAATAGATCCTTATTTATTTTTCAGTTAACATTTAAAAAGAAACATAACATAAAACATTAACTAGAAAACAAGAATATAAAATTATCAATAAATAAAATAAACGATATAATAATAAAAAATGTATTCTCCCTTAATTATGAACATAATATTCTCCTAATGGTTCTTAATGGCATCTTTATGGCTGCTCCGAAATTAATTAAAGCCGTTGGAAAATTGGTATTCTATATCAACAACAGAGTAATATCTGTTATATGAGAGGAAGATAAAAATTACCAATCTTCCACGAATGTAATATTGAAATTTTAGGGTAGAATATATAAATACCCTCTAATTTTATAATACTACCTCCTTTAAACCATGAAGAATACCGATAAGGAGACTAATCTCCATAAGGTTTCATTGGAGAAATCCGTCCGCAAAAATTTTTAGAGCTATAGTCCCACGACTCGGGCTTATTTTAGTTACCAGGTAAATTTATCTGTATGTTAGTAGTGCGAAGTTCGTGATTAAGGTAAAACAAATTAGTGTGAAATTCCCCCTCCTTCTAGAGACACAGCGACCGCAGCACTCTCTGTGCGCCCACTATTGTTTTTTCAAATATTCAGGACAACTTTTACATACAGAGACTAGACACCTACTGTCTACAGTCTTCATGTTTTCAACATTTGCATTAAAAAGGTTTAAAGTTAACCGTTTGCTCCTAAAAAAAATAATTCATCTATATGTTTAATATGTCTGAAATGATAGTTTCTGCTATATTGTAATAGGTATATTTCATATACGTTTGAGGCATGATGTAAGCAGAAAAATGGTGTAAATTAATGAATCTTCTTTTTTAAAACAAACTAAATTTGCTCAATGATATCAAAATTTGCTCAATAACATATATATATATAATTCTACGAAGACCGTTGACAATTTAGTATGAGATACAAGACAAAAAATCCTGCTTACAACTGTTTTTGTTCATTTATTACTATTCAGTTAAAAAGAAACAGAACATTGGCGTGAAATTTAATGGTGAATTATATTTTAAAGCTTTAATTCAAAAGTCATAATATACATTTAAATATTACGCTACAGTTATTTTTAATTAATGATATTACAAAAATATAAGAACAAGCATCATTTTCTAGATTTACATTTTATATAAATAATAACAAGGAAATTAATGCACATACGTACATGTATATTGTATAGTATTAATAGATTTATTAGATGATTTAACGTGTGTAGATAGTGACGATGTAGAAAACTGCCCTCTTGCCTCGTTATAACGTAAAAAGTATATGGACATAATAAATACTATGGGCTTAGACAAGATGACATTTAACATTCGTTTACGCTTAGTCCAGTTATTTGGTTAGTTTTACCTGGAAAGTTTTCTATATAAATACTGATCGGCTCTTTCCGAATTTCTACTTTGCCGATCGTATCGCCATATTGGAAAAAAGGCGCCTTAAAATAGTTTTTTAAAATATCTCCTTTCCTACTCATTTAACGATGAAAATAGCTATGTAATAAATGAAACTAGAGAAAAGTTCCTATAATTTATGTCCGAACCTTTTTTTTTGTAAACTGAATAGTTTTAGCATACGAACGCTGCAAAGTCGACTCAACACGCGTTTTGTCCAAAAAACTCATTTCCACACCACCATGTTAGGTAAAATAAGTGGTGCGTTTTTTTATCATGGTATCCACAGACGCCTGATCTACAAATCAAATCAAAATATACTTTATATAAATAGTCTTTTTACAAACACTTTTAAATCATCCATTTTTACATTTTCAAAATTTAACGTTTAGATATTGAGTGATTCATAGATATTATAGTTCTGAGGGCTAAGTTTCCGGATAGAAATTTTAAATATAGTATATTTGTTACTTCCATATGATCAAATTTCTATTTGTAAACCAATACAAATGTAATCTTGTCTAAGCTGTTTACTAATAGCAAAGAACATATATCAAATTGGCTAAATCCGAATTGGTTCGTACATATTTGGATGAAAAAAAAACCTTAAGAAGCCACTAATTATTAACATCATTTCATTAGAAATACTTATAATATTTCTTTTTAGACTAAAAATGTTTTACATTCAGAACATTCTGTGTTTACCACAACAATGAAGAAATAAAATTTATAAATCCAGCTCATCGTATGAAATAATAAATTGAGAACAAAAGCGGCTTATTATTTAACTTTTCCCATAATGTATTGTATAGACGGTCTAACGAGCACTGGAACACTCGTAAAATGAATTCTAACCTTCAAAGATTCAGGATGGGTCTTGTATTTATTACCGTAAAAGTTCAATATTTTAGAGGCCTCGTTTCCATTTTTTATTAATCTTTCATGTAAAATTATGTTTTTTTTTGTGTTTTATTATTAATCGTTATTACTAATTATAGTATGAGAAAATTAGATTTAGAGCCAGTCACAGGAATTTCACCTAATTTTTGCATTCAAGGTTTATTAGTAATAGTAATTGAAAAACAGACCATTACTTAAATCGAAGTTATATCTAAAATTCACACAATTCGCTATCCGCATTAATTACAAAGCATCAAGACAAACAGATTGCGACATACTTTTCATATTGTCCATTCACTACATCCTTACGATTTCTGACGCTTCAGGAAACCAAATGTTTTGAACACAAATTTTGGTAATCAGGAGTGCTAAGCAACAACACAGCGATTTTCATGTGAGGAACCACCACCTGTCGAGGAATCTGGCAGAGGTTCGGAACTTCTGCCTCCACCACTCCACTCTAAAGCGTCTATCATCTCCATTAGTTCTTTAAACAAGGCAATCACTCGCCAATTGTATTTAGCAGAACACTCTACATAACCACACTTCCAATGTTTACGAACTAGGTTAACAATGTTTCTTCTTTTTTCTCTTGAATCACTGCAAGCACTTTCTGCCATTGCCAATTGCTGAAGTCCACTGGCCGCTGAAGGAGTTGTACTGCAAAGCAGGTCCTGTTTGTTGCCGACCACCAAAACTGGTACGTTTCTCATATCCCGACTCTCGACCATCTGGTCTCTCAATGTTCTTATATACTGAAAGGTTTCTACATTCGATAAATCGAACACAAGTATATATGCCGTAGCATTTCTTAGTCCATAGAAGCGATAATGTGCCCATTCATAGTAAGAATTGATGGGAAAATATGGTATAACAGGCACGTCTGTTATTTTAACTTCATATAAGTGCTCGTTAATGATCACCGATGGATAGAACGTGTGCTTCCGGTCGGTAGGCGTATATTCTTCTGAGAAGTCACTCCAAACGAATTGCTGTAAACAAAAAAATATATGATAATACAAAAATATCGATATTAGAAATTATGGTCAGCACTATCGTATGTTGAATTTCTTGCAATTTCAATAATTTGTAAAAGTAAATCAACAAATGTATACCTAAATTCCAGTCTTATTTGGTAATAAAAGGAAGGATATCGTTTGAGCATATTCAGAGTCACGTATCCTAATAATCTGTCATAAAACGGAATCCATCGCGACTTCGTGACCCTTGACTCTTGTTTGTAGTTCATATACATATAATACATCATGGCTTATAAAGTGAGTTGCGACAGCTATAAATAATCATATATCTTTATGCTAAAATATGGAACGCATATTATATTTTTTTATTTACATATTGTAATAAGTTACGCCAAGCTTAATTTAAATTAAAGCTTATTGTATTTTACAGGTCAAATTATGTAAAAGCTCCTTTTAAAGATATTAAATTTTGTGATAAATTCGCTTTAATATGAAGTTTCAATAAAAGTAATTCAGTACTGGACAGTATATTTTACACAGTCTTACATAACTTAAGGTGCAATAGATTTGTAAAATGACTCGTTAAATGACTTTAAGGCTCTAGTTTTTTAAAATTTTTCTTGGTTTTTTAAACATAAACATAATGTATTCAACCCTTTTTAATGTCCCATTGCTGGGCACGGGCCTCACTTCAATACGAGGGGGATCAGGCCATAGTCCACCACGCTGGCCAAGTGCGGATTGGCGGACTATAATAAATACGTTATTTTACTATAATTTTGACTATAATAATATAATAAATATGTTATTTTTGGGACAATTTTTTATTGATTTAAAACTGTTTAAAAAAATAATTAATAAAAAAAAACAATTTTTTTAACTTAAAATAATTTAATACGACTTCACGTAAATATTTTTTTTTTTTAGTAAGTTTCTTTATTATTTTTAAATCAACTTTCTCTTAATCTTTATTACTTTTAAATGAACTAAATAACTTATTTATAAAATTCTATGATAACTTAAATTATTATTACCGTACAATAAGGGATTACGGTTTGGAAGACAGTATCCGATCGTAGAACCGAGAAATCCTACTGTTTTATTTGTATTACGATGTGGTGATTCAATTATACATATTTTTTTATGATATGAAAATCAGCCGGATATTTATAAATTTTATGACGTTGTTATTTTTACAAGTACGAATAGATGACGATTTGATCCAAGCCATCTGTTTTGTAGGATAACTTTTGTTTCTTGTTTTATATTGGATTATCTCAAGATTAAATTACAAAACAACCTGTTAGTAATAAAATTTAGGCATCACCAAATTTTCGTAGAGAGAAAAGTTTGGCGTCTCGTCAAAACGAAGTACTCGTGAAGTTTCAGCTTGTTATTAATTATATATTAAGAAAACGGCGTGGTGTACTGTAGACTATAGACATTTGACATTTAAGCTCTATACATTTTGTGGAAAATGTCTATCTTTAGTAAAGAGAAACACAAATCTGTCTATTGTAGGTCCTGATTTTACAACGAATCGCTCTGTTTCTACGTATAATAATCAGATCTAGTGCTTTTTACCTGACTGCGCGACGCAAAGTAAGGTAATGTGTTTATCAGTCTATGTATGTGTATGTTTGCTCCTATAAAGCGTTTTAGAAACGTGTCAACCGATTTTGATATTTATACGTCGTTAAACTCGCATTGATACCGCAAGTGTCATAGACTATATAAAATAGTTATATTTCAAAATGGCGGATATCAGAGGCATTAAAAAAATCTTCCAAATCAATCGAGTGAGATGTCAAAATAAAGATTTTAAAAAGCGATCACGAAAATATATACAACTTACCTATGTGTTTAAAAGTAATTTATTATAAAAAGTTGCTAAATAAAACTTCAAATGTCTAATTAGCAAACACTAAAAAGCTGCAAATAAAAAAACATATTATAAGAAAAAAAACCGACTGCATAAAAGCTAACTACAAATATAAAAACAAGTTGAAAAAGGAATAAAGTATTATGCAGTCGGAGACATACATATGTGTAACATCTTGCGGCAAGGACGAAACGTGTATGTCTCCGATTGCATAGGTAATACTTTATTCCTTCGTCAACTTGTTTTCATCTGTTTAGTTAGATTTTATACAGTAAGATTTTTATTTTTATAATATTTTCATCTTTTTCACGCGTCTTTTTTATTCTGCGCGACATCGGCGAAGTAAATTGTACTCCTAGAAGCCACGAAACTAAAGAAAGAAAAATAATACCGCCTTTTGCGTAATTTTGTTTGTAATATTTTCGTATATTGTGTCTGACAATCGTTTACAATAAAAGTATTTTTCTCAACTTATACAACTCTTGTTATTCATAAATTTGTATAAAAACAGAAGTGATAAACGTAAGTGAGTCCAAAAGTTTAATTAAGATATTCAGAAAAGGTAAATCAAAGCAAAGCTCAGCGGGCGAAGGGACTTCATACTTCGCATGAAAACTATCGTTAGACCTATGGGCAATGGTCCCTTAACCATGATTTCCAAAAAAGAGTAAGCGTAGAGAATTGAAGAGCTATGACCATTATAAAATATGTGAAAATTTTACGTACTCGTTATGAGTAAATTTTTAAGCAAATAAGGAGGTAATACATAAAAAAATAATATGTAGACATTTTCGAAGAGAGCAAGTTATTACGTACGTTATTTCATACATTTTCGACTTATATTCAGGATAGGATGTATGCATATAAATGAGCTGATGGGACGTGTTTATGTATAGGGTACGACCTAAATTGCTTGAGGGGTTGGAAAAGGGGGTGCTATATGCGTGTGCTTATGAAAAATCAACGATTATTATTTTTATATTATACCATCATATTGTTAACATTCTTATTTGTTTTGAGGTTTCTTTTTAGTTTAGAATTGTTTTGTTTTAGTAGAGAAAGTCCACAGAACACAATTTAGGAAATGGGAGAACTTCTTAAGTATTTGTCATTTTTTTGTGTTTTGATTTTCTTTTTTTTTAGTAGCTATTGACGAGCTTTAGTAGTGTCATCAATAAAAAAATTTAGAAACACTTAGTTTCTTTATATAGATATGTAAATTCTATTCATAGATGTTTATCTCAAATTTTATGAATATTATGATCGAATTTCAACCAATGACCACTTTTTTTTTGGGAAATATATATATTAATAGCGGCTCACCCTCGCTTCCTTCGGGTTCGTCCTAGTAAAAAATAGATATAAATAGTTACTAACCAGCGTTAGCCATATGAATCTTAACTTGTTTTTTTCGTGAATTTTTCTGATGTTTTAATAGTTATTCTGCTATTCAGGGCGGAGACAAATCCAACAAATCAAAGATCATAGACATCGGTTTAGCCGTTCTTGAGTTATAAAAGGTGTAACCAACGTGATTTTGTTTTATATACTCGTATAATACTGGCGCACCCACCCTCGCTTCGCTCGAGTTCACCTCTAGAAAAGAAAAACAAATCTATCCTTCGGAAATCGTATATTTTTCCGGAATAAAAAGTAGCCTATGTGTTATTCCAGACTATAATCTATATCTGTGTCAAATTTCATCCAGATCCGTTCAGCCGTTCTGTTCGTGAAAGAGTAACAAACATCCATACTCACAAACACTCACATTTATAATATTTATATACAGATATATTCACATATATGTATACGTAAGATTATTGATGTATCTAATAGAAACGATGCTTACGATATTTTATATAATATACTCTGTGTTAGTAATCCAAGTTATATTCAGAATTCAGATTTTAATAGGAACAAATCTATACATATAATGAAATTCTAACTAAGCCGAGTCTGTACCTAAATATTTTTTGGAAAGTCTTATTGAAATAGACATTATTATCGATGCAGAGGCCGAATCTATAGTTTTTAGAATTTTTGTCTGTCTGTCTGTTACCGCATCACAGAAAAACCACTGGAGGGATTTTGATGAAATTTGGTATGATGCTAACATATAGGATACTTTTACCGCGGGAGATTATCTCATTCCCACGGGAATACAAGTTATAACACAATACAAAAAATATTTAAGGTCAAAATTTCTTGAAACTTGGTATAAATGCTCTTCAATACAATTAAATAAATACATGTTTTAGCGTTTTTTGACACTCATCCCATAAGGAGATAAAATAAGGGATGAAAATTTGTATGAAACCTACCTTTTCAAAGTTTTTTTGTTGTAGTTTTAGCGCTAGCGAAGCCGCGGGTTTTGCTAGTAGAATATAAATAATGTCAAGGGATGTCGTGTTTGTTGTTCAAAAAAAGGTAAAATTAGATGAATAAATATGGGTCAGCGGGAAACTAACCGTGTCTTTCCACTTGGATTTTTTCCTGTTTACGACAACCGACGCCTTTGTAAATACGATTTTCTTGACTAAAAGCATTTTACTAAAATTATTCTGTCAGGTCGAAGTAATTTAATATCCATCTTATTTTATGAATGATTGTTTATTAAATATGTAAATTTTTTTTTTGGATATGATAATAGAAGTAAAATTTATATTTTTGCCGTTTTTACTAATAAAGCTTGTATTGCATTTAAATAAGAGGACTGTGAAGTGAGGGTTGTTAAGATCGGGTAGGTTTTAAAAAAAATGCTATCTGTTTTATACCGCTCGCTTTGTCAACCCGTATGGTGCTATAGAGTTACAAATCTTGGAGGCAATTACCTACATTTCCTGTTTGAAATATTGTTTCGGGCGATTAGATACATTTTCACCTCTCTAAACATTTACGTAATGAGACAATTTTAGTCTCATTACATTCAATACACCTTAATGTAGATTTGTACGTTCTTTTGTTTAGAAATTAAATTTAGTTTAATTCAAAAAAAAACGCTCGTGGAAGTTTTTAAGTAAAAAATACAGATATTTATATGTTAATAACTTCTATCATACTCAATATTTCTTTAAAATGAAAACGTACAGAGCTACTTATTCATTATATCTACAATATTTTCAAAAATTATGAAAATTAGACTATGTTAATGGGGGAAAAACGTTATCGCTTTTTGTATGAAAGTTTACAGCTTCATAATCACAATATTCTGATTGTCCCTAATTCAAATGTAATTCATGCTTTTATTGCATGCAGCAAGCTCAATTTGATTCAGGGTAGCTAATTTATGAAAAAGAAATTAAATAAAACATTAGTCAAGTAAACAAATAACATGATTAATATTTGCCCGCAGCTTGGCTTGCGTGAGAAGTAGGTAAGGCGGAGTTCAAAGGCAGCCAGCCTAAGTTTGATCTCAGGATGCACTCTATATCCTTGCCAATCTGTTCATCGGTTTAAGCGTGAAAAGGTAACAGACAGGGATATTTCACATTTATAATATTAGTATGGATATTGTCAACGCTTGGTATATACTGGTACATAGTTTTATATAAGCAAAATTGAGAATTAAGGCACGGCTTTATGTGCTTATCGAGGTACGGGGGTGAAACACCGCTAACATCCCACCTCCGGGCTATTATTGAAATTTTCTTGACAGACATATGTGCTTCAATAAGTCTCATTAGTAGGATCGAGTAGTCATTCCACCGGAGTATGAGAATGACAGGAATAGGGAACACTTGTGTTTGCGCGCATACTTATGCACTATAATATTTCCTGCACAGATATGGCTAGACTGAACAAGATTGGCCGCCATGGCCGAAATCGGTCGGGAGGACATTATTATAAGCAAAAGCAACGATCGTACGATAGGTACACATTAAATGCTACAGGCGCATGCGCAGTTGCATATTTCTATATTTTTTTTATTCTTTTCAAACTCATTATATATTTTTTTCATAAATATCATACTTAGAGATTTAAGAATAAGCACAATTAAAAAAAATCGTCGTATAATTATAATTACGTTTATTACTACCTATTTCAATTTATAGAGAAAATACAAATTCTGAGTCTGTACATTAAATAGTAATTTTTATCGATACAGAGGCCGAATCTATGGTTTTTAGATTTTTTGTCTGTCTGTCTAGGAACTCATTATGAGCAAATCACTGAATGTATTTTGAGGTATGATGATAGCTCGTTCTCCGGGTCAACATGTAGGATACTTTTTACTGCGGAAAAATATCTCATATCTGAGAAATCTTTACTAAACATTAAAAGGTAAATAGGGACAAACCCGAGCGGAGCAAGGGTGAGTTGCTAGTTTTATATGGAAAGCAACTGTAAACTTTTAATAAGTCTCTATAACTTTAAACGTGATAAAACATCGTCCGTAATTCGAACGTCAGAGAAAGGTTAGAACTTTAAACTAGAAAAGCGTAGTGGAAAATGTAAAGAAATAATTATTTGTGGCCAAGAAAAACATTCTTTTCAACTCACATCTCTCTTGATATAAGAGTTTACCTGGAAAATTGATTTTGAAATTTTATTCTAAAGTATAATGTTATGAAACATCGAAGACCCAACCGCCAATAGTTTTCAATTCCCAAGTATAAAATTGGAAATAATATATTTTTTTTACTAAAAATGCACATCGATTTCGGGATCACTTTAGGGTAGAAGTGTTCTCCTGAAATTTGTATGAGAGCCCTTACCCTTAGCCTATTCATTAAGAAATAAGAACCATGAAAACCGAAAATATTTTTCCCATTTTAACCTTTTCTCATCTGCTTATTTATCGTTTTTACTTAAAGTTCATTTTTTTTTGTATTGGAGGTATTGACAAGCTTTAGTGTTAATAATTAAAAAAATGATTTTGGTCGAATTTTGGCCACTCAACAAAAATAGTATCCTTTTATTATCCGAAGGCAAAACAATAAAAAGGCTATGAATTAAGTATGTAATACGTTTGTATTTACGTATGTCCACCGAAGCGCCCAACATTTTGGACCAATTTTGACGAATGAATTGTCAATCGATCCGTTATTATTATAGTCTGGGCAACTTTTTTTTTTTTTTTTATAAGATTCTGTGACAAACGAGCAGACAGACCACCTGATGGAAAGCAGTACCTGTCGCCCATAACACCTACGGTTCATGCACTTAGGTTTTAAGTAACAAAAATGCAGAACCACAGGTGCGTTGTCACTGTGAGGACTAAGATGATATGCCTCTTGCCTGTAATTGCGCTGGCTACCTTATCCTTCATACCGGAACACAACAATGCAATCATTGTTGTTTTGGCGGCAGAAATAGATAAGGGGGTGGTACCCATCCAGTCGGACTCCTCAGGCTTGACAGAGTCCTACCACCGGTACGGTAACTGAGCTTCATACGGCCTTTTTCGAAAAAAAAAATCATAAAAATTGCGATTTTTTAGAAACTATACCCATGTACCTATATAAATAAACTTAAAAAGCAAACGCTTATCTAAATAAATAAATTGATCCAAATCGTTAGAGCCGTTTCCGAGATATGTACACGAAAAAAAATTATACATATGTATACAAGAATTGCTCATTTAATATTATAAGATATATCTAATATATGTATTCAAATGAGCAATTCTTGTATATCTATTTATTTATTTATTTATACCGGCGATCTCGGAAACGGCTCTAACGATTTCGCTGCAATTTGGTATGTGAAGGCTGTCGGGGGCGAAAAATCGATCTAGATTAGTCTTATGTCTGGGAAAACGCGTGTTTTCGGGTTTTCACGCGGTTTTATTTCGCATTATTCCACGCATAATATGTAAATAATTTCGCATGCTCGGTTATAAGTATCGTGGTCAAGGCGCAAGATTGACAGTCTCAGGTGTGACAAGACCCGGTCGGATATAAAGTTTTTACTTTTATTTTATTTATTTTTTTGTATTTATTCAAGTTTTTTTGTTTTTTTTTTGTTTTTAAACCAAATATAAAAAAAAAAATTAACCAAAAACTCCGAGTGAAGCTCGGTCGCCCAGGTACTTATGTTTATGTATATTGATATATTATTATAAAATATATTATGTTTTCCTTGAAAAATGTGATTTTATGAACTAACATAAAGTGTTTTTTGGTTTACGTTATGTAAAGCAAAGAACTGACTGTTTATTATTCAACAAAGGTCTGGGTTCCATGAGTAGCTATCCAAACCTAATATGACAAAGTAGTTCCTCGCTTATCGCAAATACTATTGGGAATAGAATCGAAATGTAAGACAGGACATGGCACACAATATTAAGTTACACAACATTTTCTAATGTTGTCACAAAAGTTGGTTAAATAGATATATCTCTATGAAGTTTGATGAAAGAATTTAACTTGTGTAAAAATATGACATAAATTGTAATTTAAGTGTTGTGTCCAAGATTTTACGAAACTTTGAAAATGTAATCAGCCCTTTTTAACGACCCACAGCTGGGCACAGGCCTCCTTTTAATAATAAGGGAATCAGGCCATAGTCCATCACGCTGACCATTGACCAACTGACTTTACATGTCTTTCGAAAACTTGTTAAGTTTTCTCATACATGCAGGTTTCCCCACGATGTTTTCCTTCACCGTAAGACAAGTGGTAGTCATGCTGGAAATAATTCGCAGATGAAAATATCAGAGGTACGAGACCCGGGATTTGAACTCGCTTTGCTCGGTTTCTCAAGCGGGCGCGTTACCATTGGGCTTCCACTGCATATTTGAAATTTCTAAATGGATCACGATGGTATTCAACATTGCTCATTCTATGAACTATGTGCATATGTTTAGTAACTTATACGTAGCTACATACTGGGAATCATCAGGTCTTTGATGTAAACCTTCGATTGAGTCAATAATACTTAGAAATTTAAAGCATTAAGAATCAATCTAAAGTTCAGAAATGTATGGCGTTCCCATATCCTAAATAATTTCCACAGTTATGCCACATTATTGTCTTATTGAAAAATAATAGTAAGTGGACAGAGAAAGAGACAGAGGTGTTTGTTTGCGTGCATAATATATTTAATATATATTTTTTTGAATTTTGAATTATACACAGGTACCAATAGATAGTAACCACAATTTTCTGACTTAAAATATTTACCGAATAAGTAACATTATTTTTTATTAACAAATTTTACCCTGTGGTTTAAAAATTTCTCATTTTTTGATAGTGATATATTTTCCCTTCTTCAAAATAGTTCATACGTCAGGTATTTTAACCTTATGTCAGTCTGAAACCGATACCCCAAAAATAAGTTGTTTTCGCCCATGGCTCCGTTCATGGGGAACGTTCATAAAAATGTTTATGTTTATGTCAGGGATTCCAAAGATTAACCTTGACATATAAACAAAAAAAAACGACTGAAGATACATTTATATTAAGTTAATATATAACAGCTTTTAAACGTGCCACTTGAGTACAATATGTCAAAATCTTATAAAAATACTTGATATTTCTGGTGTAATCTCATTTTACCGTACACTTACCGTGCTTATATGCCATTCCTGTTTATTATTCAATAACGTCTAAAGCAGCAATATGAGCCTCGTGAAATGGCGGCCCTCCTCTAGGCGTCGGGTAAATAATCAGGGTAGGGCTTACTTGTACCGTGTAATCGTGTTTTATGAGCCTAATTATAACGTACATAGATTTTATATGCTATTTAACTTTCTAATAAATATACTTAATATTATATGTACAAGCGACTGTACTCGTGCGAAGTGAGGATTAAAAGCCTAGATTTCTCATAGTAGCCTATGCTGGTATGTATAGTTAGAGTCTCTATCCATATATTAAATTTTATCAAAATCCACTCAGACATGTGAAGGAAGCGAAAAGGAGTAACAAACATATAACATTTAACAACACGCAAGCAAGCAATGCAAGCACAACTATTATAAATGCGAAACTTTGTATGTGTGTACATTGTGTAATCTGGAGCAACACTTTTAAACTACTATTTGGCTTCGCCAGATAAATCGCATATATATTGAATATATTAACAGTTCTATAGATTTCTCAGAGATGAGATATTTTCCCGCAGTAAAAATATCCTATATGTTGCCCGGACAACCAGCTATCATCATAAATCAAAATCTGTCTATTTTTTCGTGATGCGGTCACGAATAGACACGCAGATAGATAGATAGACAAAAATTCTAAAAATTATAGATTTGGCCTCTCCTTCTGCCTGCCATTTATTAATCCAGGCTATTGCCCGAGTCATGGTATTTAGTGTCATTCTATGTAAGTCCATTGGCTCTCATGTCCCAGGGGGGCACCCAGGGGGTTTTGTTCCAAGGACAGATAATCAAGGCACTTTCTTCCAACATAGTCCTCAGACTGACGCTTAATATATCCATACCACCTCAGACGACGCTCTTGGAGTTTATCCGCTACGTCAAGGACCGCGGAACTACCCTGGATGAACATGTTGCGCATGCAGTTAGCCCATGTTACGCCACACATCCACCTCAGCATCTTCATCTCTGCGACATGAATCTCCTGTGTGCGCCGTGATAGCGCTGGGCAGTACTCGTCTTCATATGAGGAATAAAGGATGATGCTCTTGTATATCTGTCCCTTGAGCTTGGGCGGCATTCTGTAATCACAGACCACACCTGTGACCTTCCACCATTTGGCCCAAGCTGCGCTTATATGGACTTGAACGTCGTGATCGATGCTTCTGGACCCATGCAGGACGGATCCAAGGTACCTAAATTTCTTCGACTTAACGGCTGGTTCAAGCCCTATTTGGACAGTGATAGAATCCGGACTCCCGCAAGCCATGTACACGGTCTTTGCCACATTTAGTTTGAGACCGCCGTTCTCAAGCGTATTCTTCCACAGGTTCACCCTACGCTCCCAGCTCCAGACGGTTCTCATCAACGAGCGTTATATCATCGGCATACATCATCAGCCATGGAGACTGGTCCTGAATGCATGCCGAGATAACATCCAGTACTATGTTGAATGAGAACGGTCTGAGAGCGGAACGCTATTGGACCCCTACAGTGGAAGTGGAAAGGGCTCGGTTCTAACCACGGAAGCGGAATTGCGGCACATATCTCTGATAATGTCAATATAAGCCTCAGACACGCCTTTGAATTGCAACGTCCACCAGATACATTGACGAGTCACACAGTCAAAGGCTTTCTGCAGGTCCAAAAATGCCAAATGCAGAAATCTTCTTTTCTCCCTGTAAGCCTCGATTGAAATTCTGAGGGCAAATATGGCGTCCATAGTACCCGATCTCGGCTGTAACCCATACTGACACTTAGAAACAACACACTCTCGGCGGATCATGAGGTCAATCACGCGTTCGAAGAGCTTCATGGTGTGACACATGATTTTGATCCCTCTATAACTCCTGCAAACCTGAATACTTCCTCTGCCTTTGTATATAGGGGATACACAGCTAAAGCGCCACTGGTTGGGCATCTTTCCAGTGTTTAAGATGCAGTTAAAGAGATCTTTAAGCATGAGCATACCAAAAGAACCTCACGATTTCCACGCCTAGATCGGTTTGTCGTCTTCCTCTGTATCGATAAAAGGACTATTTCATTTAAATAAGAAAGTATTAAGAAAGTATTAGGACTATTTCAATAAGATTTTTAAAAAAATGTTTAATATACAGATTCGATGCAGGATTTTTTTATATGTGTAGGTAAATAAAAGATTTATATCATACAAAAAATCTCAAGTATTGATTGTTACTGTTACAATTTAAGAGGGTGCATATGGAAATTTTGTACCTAAACATAGTTATTTTTATCTTAGACTTTGTGAGAGTTACCACTTTGATATTTAGGAAAACGATCCTTCGGACTTCTGTCTCGAATTGCCAAATTTGAAAATGGGATTGGTAAAAATTTTCTCGAAATTTTTTTTTTCTGAAAAATACATATATTGCACACATATTGCTGTTTATCTCGGAAATAACTCACTATTTTATAGGCTCTTTGTTTTGTCAGGAAGTCTAGAAGTATTTCTTCAGTTACCGAATTTCATTATTTGATTGGTTGTTTAATTAATTTATAGTGAATTAAAAACTGTTTTGGCGTTTAAGTACTTTGATCATCTATACCTCTATACTTCTCACTCACGATAGAACATTATCTTGCCATCCCACTCCACTGAACCCAAATCGTAGCGCTCTCATGGTGCACTCATAAAGAATAATTATATGGACGCAATATATTCAAAAACTATGATATATTGAAACTTAGTATCACATTTTATAATGTTCCTTTACAGTAATTAATATATTTGTATATTCGTGTAGCATTTACGCTAACCTCTAAGTAATAATAATATTTTACTCACAAGAGAACAAATCAAACTCTTTCGCTCTTCTTACAGTAAAATTCGCAAGCAGCTAATAAAAGACCTAAGAATATGTAAATGAGCAAAAAAATCTACTGGAAGCGAAACTATGATTTTTTTTAACTCTGAATTTTCATTAAGATAACGAAATTATATATTTTCATATAGAATTTGTATGTGTTTTCCTGTTTCCATGTTTTTTATATCTGATTTTATTCATGTCTGTTCCATTTTATTTCGATATTTAAAAATCGTTAAGCTTGAATCATGTCATTAAAAACAAACACACATTTGCTTATTTTATTTAACTTATACACTTCACCTAATCTGGCGTCCTCAATTTGCTCGAGAATTTCATGCGCGCAAATAAGATTATCTCTCGTAATGAGAAAAGAAAATGTAACTAATCTAACCAACGAATGGCTTATCCATTTAGTTTTAATGTTAGAAATTGGCTCCTACAGTTCATTTCTAATATTGAAATGAACTTTTTATTATATTACTTCAAAATCTTAAGCAAGATGCAAGAGTATAACTATTTTCAGTTACAATAAAGACAGACAAAATCGCAGCTAAATAAAAATCAAAAAAAGGCAAGGATAACGTCTATGGTGTGTACATACACATAGAAAAGTATGTTGGACGAAGACACTAGTCACATACTGATTCCAAAAATATTAATATTCTAGCCCTAATTTTACCTCATAGAATATAGGTGCATTTTTTTATAATGTACTAGTGACTCACCCTGATGCAAAAATATTTTTTCAAATTGGATTTATTGTTCCTGAGATTAGCGTGTCCAAGAAAACAAAAAAACAAAAAAGAGGCAGACTCTTTATAAAATTAAGTATCTTGATTGGATAACTACCTGTATGTTACTCCAGGCCTATCTACCTACTAAATTACGAGCAAATCCATCTCATTATCCATCCGATTTTGCTTGAAGAAATAACAAACATACACATAAAAGCAATATTTCGCATTTACATATACTAGTTCGATTAATTTAACGTACAACGAACCAAATGCGAGTCTAAGGGCGGAAATCGAGTCCAATTTATATTACACTAGCACCTCACCCTCGCTTCCCTCAGGTTCGTCCCTAGGTACTTTTTAACGCTTAGTATGGAATACTTTTTTTTCCAAATTTTTTTTTTCGTCAATTTTTCCAATTTTTTTATAGTTATTCTGCTATTCGGGATAAAGACAAATCCAACAAAATAAAAGATTATAAAAATCAGTCCAGTAGTTTTCGAGTTATAAGTGTTTTAACAAACCCGACTTTGTTTTATATATTTACATATAGATTAGTTCAATTAATTTGCTCAGCTCTTGTTATATTTAAACAATCATATCGAATCACCTGAATAATGCTAGTTTTTCCCACTGCAGGGGCGCCAAGCAGTACCACTTTGATGAGATCCAAGCTGTCCGGGCTGGGCTCAACGCTGGGCGCGCCGCTCACCGTCATGTTTCCCACGCCTCCCCGCTCCAGATAGTCCAAGTCCAACTCTAAAGTAGAGAGATATTTATGTGTTATTATTTGGATTGGTTTTTGTTCATATAGAAAATTGGCCTTACTTATAGTAAAGTTGGTGTGCTTTAATTTGTATCAGTCGGTTTTATTCTTTTTTTTTTAAGTTTTTCATTTTTCATTTTTAGTGCAGACATACATAGTAGTTGCAAATAAGAAAAATGTATTTTAGAAATTCAGTAGGTGAAAAATCAATCGCCTCTATTTTCTACACTGAGGGGTTAATTTTGTTTTAATTTAATTGGGACCAACTTTGATGTATATCCAATAAAAAAAAATCATCAAAATCGGACTACACGTTATGCGTGTGTAAAACGTAAAAAAATATACGTTTCAAATTCAGAACCTTTTCCTTTTTTTTTCGTCGGTTAAAAATGATTTATTGTGTCTTTTATTAAGCTGTTAAGAGGATTGTGAAGCTGTAAATTTTCATACAAAAAGCGATAACGGTTTTCCTCCCATTAACATAGTCTTATTTTCATAATTTTTGGAAATGTTGTAGATATAATGAAAAATTTGGTCCGTCTGATTTTATTTTAAAGAAATATTGAGTATGATAGAAGTTATTAACATCTAAATATCTGTATTTTTGACTTAAAAACTTCCTTAAACGTTTTTTTTAAATTAAACTTAACTGAATTACTTAAAAACGTACAGACCTAGATTAAGGTGTACTGAATTTAATGAGACCAAAATTGTCTCATTACGTAAATATTTAGAGGGGTGAAAACGTAAATGCCCGGAACAATATTTCAAACAGGAAATGTAGGTAATTGCTCCTAAGATTTGCAACTCTCTCTATCGCACCATACGGGTTGGCAAAGCGAGCGGTATGAAACAGATAGCATTTTTTTTAAAACCTACTCGCGCCGCGTAACACACTTCACAATCCTCTTAAAAAATGTGATTTGAATAAATCTTCTATTATTAAAATACATAGTACACGCATATACATACATACATATACATACATACATACAACTTAAAATTAGGCCACTTTTACGCTGAATTTTAGAAACCTATAAGTTGTAAAAGGTTTATTTTTATAAAGTTACCTATATATTTTTAGTCAAAAGTCTCTTATAAAATGTAAGAACATATACTTTAAAAACGACATAAATCACCGAACTAAATAAATGCCACTGTTGATACGGCTTTTAGTCATTAGTGCTACATTATTTTGCAGTAAACCACATAACTACGTAGATTACTCAGAAACTAAGGTACAACTTTGAAGTTTGTATAATTAGCTGAAATTCATTTACTTGTTTTGATTAATTTATAGAGTTTTCTTTTGGAATGGATCAATCTATACATACAATAAAATTACATTACATTAAATATTTTTTGGAAAATCTTATTGAAATAGACATTATTTTCGATACAGAGGCCGAAGCTGGATATCCGGGTCTACATATAGGATACTTTTTACCGCGGGAGATTATCTCATTCCCACGGGAGTACACGTTATAACACAACCCATAAAATATTTATGATCAGAATTTCTTGAAACTTGGTATTAATGCTCTTCAATACAATCAAATAAATACGTGATTTAGTGTTTTTTTGAAATTCATCCCATGACGAAATAAAATAAGGGATGAAAAGTATGAAACCTACCTTTTTAAAGTTTTTTTGTTGTAGTTTTAGCGCGAGCGAAACCGCGGGTTTTTCTAGTCTATACATACTATAATAAAATTGTGAGTGAAATCTGTACATCAAATATTTTTTGGAAAATTTGATTAAAATAGTAATTATTAATTGATACAGAGGCCCAATCTATAGATTTTAGAATCTGTATGTCCGTCTGTCCGTCTGACCGTCTGTCCGTCCGTCCGTCCACAAGTCTGCCTGGGAAAGCATCATGAAAAAATCACTGGACTTTTGATGAAATTTGGTATGATGATAGCCGGTTATCCGGGTATCTCTAAGCGTTAAAAGGTAACTAGGGACGAAACCTAGAGGTGCGAGGGTGAGTCGCTAGTCAATAATATTCCTGTTAACGATGAAAATATAGTATTTGACACAGTATACAGAAATATTTTAAAAATCAACCAATAAACTTAAAAGCTTCTCTTAAAAGCAAATTCTATTTTGTAAAATTTGCTAAGGTATAGACAAAAATCTATACCTAATAATCAGTATTAAACCCGTATACAAATAAGATACGAATAATAAATGTATTACACTGTAATAAGACAAGACATGATTAATGTGATACATATTACTCACATCCTCTCTATTTCAGCGATATTAATCACAAGAGCGTAGTAAATACCATTCACTAATAGCAACTTCGATATTAATTTAACTACTATGCGAATGCGAAAGTTTGGATGGATAGATGTTTGTTACTCAATCACGCAAGAACGGCTGAACGGATCTGGATGAAATTTGACACAGAGATAGATTTTAGTCTAGAATAGTGCATAGGTTAGTTTTTATCCCGGAAAAATGTATGGTTCCCATGGGACAGATTTGTTGTTGCTTTTCCCTACGATTACAACTTTTTCAACTTTTTGAATTGTTAATCTTAAAAACGGCGCCTTTTAAGAAAAGAAGTATTTAGACATTTTTAATAGATAATTATCTAATCTACAATTTTTGTTTGAGCTAATTTTATGATAAAACTTACTGTTTTGCTAAAAATCGCGAAAAATCCGTTTTTGTGACCTATGACCCCGAGTAATTTTTTTTCCAGGTGTCGGATCGATGAGGACTTTTAGATTTCATTTATGATGATGTTTTGAACAACCCTACCAATTTTCTGATGAGTGCGAATTTTTGTACCCTCGGGTGTCTAAATTGACCGGACTAATTATATTCAGCAAAATCACACTATCTCGTAAACAAATTTGTTTTGCCGATATAGTTTATAATAAATCATGTAATGCCCCAGATCATATAATACCATATTAGGTAATGCGTAATCCCTTGGGATGCTGCTGTGATATTGATATGACAAATAAAAATAAAAAGCTGTGATGTAGAAAGCATGGAAGATTTTGTTTTACGAGTAGCATATCACTCGATTATTAAAAATCCCAAACTGAGTGTCTTAGTTATTCTTTTTTTCAAGCAATAATGAAAATATGGATAAACTAGCGGACTCACTCTCACTTCGCTCGAGTTCGTTCCTAGGTACGTGTTAACGGTTAATATGAAATAGATAGAATATATATTATATTATGATAAGTAACCTATAACCTTCGTCAGTAAACGGGCTATCTAATGTAAAAAGAATTTTTCTAATCGGATTAGTAGTCCCTTAGAATAGCGCGTTCAAACAAACAATCTGCCGCTTTATAATATTAAGTATAGATATCATAAACTATCTTTATAACTTATCTTTTGATTCTTTGTTTTAGTTCTAAAGTAAGGTAGACTACTTTTTTCCCTGGTATTTCATTTGAGATAGCAGTCCATTATTAATATATTTGCTATGGCAGATAATGTGATACTTAATTTTAGATATTATATGGGTACATTTAAATGTTTACAATTTTTATTCAGACTCTTATCTCGGATCTTGGAACTATTTAAATACTAAGCAAAATTTTGCGAATCATTTAGTTAAACTGATTAAGATTCGAGGTTATTAAGAAAAGGTAGCGTCAAATTAAAAATAAATAAATGACAAAGTACCAATAATATAAATCTGAGATTATTTCTTTTATTGGTTTTTTATGTTTCCGATAACGGGTCCGTGTAGAACTCGAGGCTTTGCGCGTGTTAAAATTACAAAAAGAATAAACAAATTACTTGGCTTTATGTTATAACTTATTAGTAATTAATACAAAAACACCCCCTCTCCCCTACACGTCCAGCGCCACCCTACGCGCCGTGAGCCCGTCTACAATGCCGTACATGGCATCCTACAGGATTGTCGAAGCTTATTTGATTCTGTTGGAGCATGATTTTGGAAAACCTGTGATATACGTTTCTCATAATTTTAATTGAAGAGTATGTGTACTAGTGTTAGAGTCAATCAACCCAGAGAAAAAAAAGTTTCACAGAAAATTCAACCCCCATTTCGCCTTTTTAGGGGTGGAATTTCATAAAATTTCATATCTCTAGGATCAATCTGTGTGATCTGTGCGTTGATATATCAATCAATCAGGACTTTAAATCTTATATACGATATATGGATTTTAATTACATTTATATGATTCTATTATAAACTATTGTGAAAACTAAGAATTTTTATCTACATTATAGCAAACAATTGCCATCAAATACGCAATATCTTTTAACAATTTGGAATTGAAAACTTTCAAAAGTTTCATCTGTTCGGTTAATTTGAACAAACTAGATAAAAAAAACATATAATAAAAAGTCCAAGCATACCTAATCTTTACTAGTTTATCAGTCAACGTAAGCGATGCGAATATAGAAAGGGATTTGATTTTCTTTCAGAGCTTTCATTTATTTGGGCCGCCTTGAGATTTTTTGGGAATAGAAAAGATTGAATCGAATTATGCCAGCATTGAAGCTGTCAGAGTGGATTAGTAGGCAACAAAAGAATTTTTCGCACCCGAATTAAAAAGCTCGATCGATAGAATGTGTGTATTAAAGCAGGAGAATTTTACCGTTTACCGTTATATATTTTAAAATCATTTTTAACACAAGCTTTTAATCTTAAGATTTTCTATAGCAATACTGTGATGATAAGCTTATCATCAGACCAGCTTAAATGTACCATATTGTGACTAAAGTTTGATTAAATGACATACAGTACTTAGAAATAAATATTGCTAATGTCATTGATACTAATTTACTTTTAAGCATGTGCCATATAGAAATAATCTAAAAAAAAACAACTTCATAATAAATTCTAGTATACAATAAATCCTAGAAGTACCATTAAACAAGTATATAAAACTCAAACCGTAAAGTCAATTTGGGCCATAGTAAGAAAAGAAACGACGACTCTCACCATATCACCAAGTCTTATTTATTATCTTGTTTTTGTGTTCAGCAGAAAAATGCCGATATTTCCCAAACAAAGTTTTATTTATAGTCGCCGAGTTATTTTCGCAGTTTGTACAAAATTATTTTGTTGCCAATGTTATAATACTATTATCGCAAATTTTCATATTTCTGTTGTTCATAAAGTTGCTATATCGGTGAAGTTAAGACCAAAAACCACAACTTCATTTATAAATATTTGATTTATTGCCGACCGACATTATTACTTAAAATCACAGAATTTTTAGATTAAAACTCAGAGACCCCGTTCAGTTGATTTTGTTCAGGCATAAAATGTAATTTATAACACTTAGATATAATAATAAATCGATTAAAAACTCATTTATCAAAATCGGTTCAGTAGTTTAAGCGCTACGGTGGAACATATTATGTAAATAAATACACATACATCGACTACATTAATCATAGGTTTTTGCTAAAACCATAGTCGACTAAAAGTTAAAAATAAAACACGTAAAATTGTATGAACAAAATATGGCAAAGAGAGAATATAAACGTGGATAAGTTTACTTTGTGAGGATTTTCTTACATAAGACAAAACAAATAATCCTGGTTGAGTATGAAACCTATTTTATGAAGCAAAAACAAACATAACGTCTCGGAACATGACTCGGTACCCCTTTGAAGTTAAAACGTTATAACGTGATTTTGGTTATGTAACATCTAAAATATTCCTTTCTATACAACTTTGGTTTGCTCTAAGCACTTTATTTATTCCACTAATATTTATTATATATTGAAATATAATTTTGTGTGTCTCTGTGTGTATGTGTGTGCGTGCGTGCGTGTGCGTGTATGCTTATGTGTCTGTGTCTAACTCTGTGTCTGTTTGTGTGTTTGTTTTGTTTTTTATTCGAAATGATAATAGTTTATGTCCAGGTTGCTTCTTATCTACACATAAATCATACACGTGAAGTTGCGGTTAACAACTCCTGTTAAATAGAAGTGGGGTTTGGGTTTGTTATTCAATCACACGTAAGGCAATCGTATTTGGATGAAACTGGGCAATTACGTTTTTTTTATATTTTAGTACTCTTATATACATACATATTAAATATTACATGTATTATAATTTTTACAAATGAAAAGTTCATAAACACACAGCTTCAGGTAACAGCAAGTTTAAATTAAACTTGTTTATAAACCAATAATATTCGACAATAAAATTGTCATTAACAGTTAGTTCTGCTTATAAATGTAAAATTACAATAAAAAATAATGTACAATATTTTGTCAAAGATCATTGAGTCAATTAGTGATATCGAAAAACAATTGAGTTATCCGATATCTGAGCTTACAAACACTTATTATGAATGTTGAGAGTTGAGACCCAAGCAATAATAAAGTAGTAGCTAGGTACTAAAAGCAATAATAAAAAAGCTGACGACGACGACTGCATAAAAAGCAAACTAAAAAATGGGAATAAGTTAACATAGGAAAATTGATGTTGTTGCGAGGTGGAAGCCTCATTAGCATCCGGCGATCCAGCCGGGCGCAAAGCCAAAAAAACGCCTGGAGGCAGCCAACCTCAGTGGGTGGTATGCCATCTGGGTTGCACCAGGTATTTGTCTGATAGCACAGTAGACCATTGGAACAACTCCATGGTTGTTGTCATCTGCCTCGGCAGTCGAGTTCGTAGATATTTATAAAACTTGACGTTAAACTTATGTATTTTATACTTCCAGAGCATTCTCTTTGCTTGGATATATATTATCTTTCCTTTATTAACTTTACTTTTTTTAAAGATGGCGATCTGATCTTAAGACAGTACATGGTACTTAACTAGGAGCTTAGAGATTAAGAATGACATTGCATAGTGGTTGTAGCTGTAGGGGTAAAAGAAAATAATTCGCACATGAATAAATCAGATCCGCGAGAACCGGAATTTGAAACCGGTTTACTTGGTTACCTAAGCAAATACGTTATCACTAGGTTTTTAATATTGCCTTATAACTTTATATAGTCACACTAATAACAATTTGTGTATGTTTTAATTATGAATATTCGGATGGATTTGAGTGATGTTCGAGATATGTTTTATTTTACATTAATATATTATAAGCTACTTTTCATCGACTTATCTACTACATGTACGACAGTATTCGTGGGAGAAGACTATTTTATTTATTTAAGTTAAATACTTCTTAAATAAGACAACAGATAATTAACTAATGGTACATTTGCTGATATTCCAAAAATTATGGCAAATTAGGCCAAAACTACTCAGTTTTAAAAGCTTTTTAAAGTTTTAAATGCTTAAGCTTTTCAGCATCAGTCTTTTAGTGAAGTAAAACTGTACCTTATTTCTGCACTCACATCCACCATTTAGAGACATAACTGCAAATTCAGTTGAGAGTACTCAAAGACCATAAGTACTTTTAACATAATTCGTGTCCTTTTTGGCGGCTTCACTTAGAAGCACTCACTACGAGGTTTCTTCTAAGTAATTAGATTACAACATTAAGGCTAAGAGAAGCAGGAGATTCCATTACGGTTAATGTAATCGTTCATGGTCAACACTAAGCCAAGTAAAAAGAATGGTCCTTATGTTAGCAAAATCTTTATTAATTTATAATAAAACTAACGGTCCACCTTCGCTTCGCTCGGGTTCGTCCTTAGGTACGTTTTAAATAGATATTAGTTAGCTTTGGCCATATATTTGTTTTTCGTGATTGTTTTAATGTTTCAATACTTATTCTACTATTCGGGACGGACACAAATGAAATAAATTAAAGATCATACAAGTCACAAAATAAATGGTGTAACTAATCCGAATTTGTATATATATATATATATATATATATATATATATATATATATATATATATATATATATATATATATAGATAAATTTATGCCCTCATAATACCTTATTAATAAACATATTTTTATCGATCCGTTTATCCGTCACCTATAAGGCTTTTCAACAGCCTCTATTGTACGAGTACCATTATTACAAAAACTTTATAGGCCACAAAAGTTAAAGTTGAAAATTTTGGAGAATATGATATGTTACTAACGCATACTACTGAAGTGGATTTTCTAAGCATTTAATAAAATAACATCATAGTACAGTTTAGAGAGGAGTAAAATGGGATATAAAGTGCTTAAAAGCATTTTGTAGGTATTATGGTAAACACGATAAAAATATATACATACATATATGCACTCAAAGTAAAAATAAAAGATATTGTTAGAATAAGAAGGTATACGCTTTAATTACTGGTTCAGTAACAAACGTTTGTAGCTTAATGACACGTTTTATATCAGAGAAAGGTCTTTGTTTTATCTTCCACTATAAATTAGATCCGTTGAATCTTTATAAGCTACACGAAGCTTGCTAATTTAAGGTTCAATGCTTTCAAGCAACACTCATTTGAGTTTACATTTAATTCATCACTTACTAAATTATCTAATATTAGTGTCTTACTGCAAATAAATAAATTATACATATTGAATAGACATCTCTATTATGATTCCTACTGATGTACATATACATATATCTATACATACACATTTGTACTAATAATATAAAGCGTAAGGGCTTTCTTGTTTAACAGCTTTACACTCTGGAATTAAGAGTCGGATTAGAAATACTCTTTTCAACCGACTTCAAAAAACAGGAGGTTCTCAATTTAGCTGTATTTTTTTATGTTTAGTATCTCAGAACACCGTCATTTATTAACTGATTTGAACAATTTTAGTTTTGTTTGAAACAACTTGTAGTTGTTTCCATTTAAATTTGAAAAAAATACCACCCGTAAGGGTGGAAAAATAGCGAATGAAATTTTAACCTACTTCTAATTGTCATATTGACTTGAAACTTTGCAAGTGTTTCTATTTCCGTTGATAGTGTAGTGATTTGGTATCATCGACTTGATCTGATGGTAAAGCCAGAAGGTGGATAGGTGGCACTCTTTAACGGTTAATAGTAGATACGAGTACTTTGAGTTTGGGCTTATTATGTTTAATTCTAACATGTTAGAATTGGATTTTAGTGCCTGACGTTTTAGGGTTACTAAAAAAAATCGAATTTTTAATTTGTTAAGTTTTAATTTGTTAATTTTAATGTTGTAAAATTGGCATCAAACTAACTTAAATGGCTCAAGCGAATATTTTATTACAATGTTTTCGTCTTACTTTGCTTCGACTACGAAAATATCTAATTAGGTCTATATTAAATGAAAACTACCAATTAATTATTTCTTTTTACTTTTTAGCGTTTTTTTGTCAGTTTTTTTTAAGTTTTTTATATTCAAAGCTTATTTATTGAGAAAGTTTTAGTTCATTGTAACATTGTACCATTATAAATGCAACAATTTGTACGTGTGTGTAATTTGTATAATTGATACTCCCTTACGCTGAAACGAAATTTAGTACACAGATAGACCTAGATTAACACATAAGCCACAGTTAAGCATCTAGGATAGTCCCTAATTTATACTAATATTATAAAGAGGTAAAGTTTGTGAGTTTGTGACGTTGTAGGGGGTAATCTCTGAATCTATTGAATCGATTTAGATGAAATTTGGTAAGAAGATAGTTTGAGACTGTGGAAAAGACATAGGATATTTTTATCTTGGAAATCATCCCTTAAGGGAGTGAAAATGGGGATGAGAATTTGTACGGGGAATCAATCAAATCAAGTGCTATAAATAAACTACGCTAGCTTCGGCTTAGGCACCCAGAAGCAAGTCGATCGTCGTCTCAGTGCTTATTTATCCACACGACCAATTTACTGAAAGAGGTTTCTTACACACACAGAATTATTATGACTCTTAAATGTCAATTCTTGGATAAAATACACATTTTATTTTAAAAAAAGCTTTTTAAATGTAAAATACATTTAAAAATCTAATATAAAATATCTATATATGTAAATAAAGCTTAGAAATAAAACTTTTTTTTTTTAAATAGAGAGAAAAACTTTTTACTGTAAAGCACAACAAGTAATGGTAAGTTTTAACAAATAAGCTAAAGCGACGTAATATAAAACTTTTAGTATCAAATCCCAAATAATTAATTTAAAATATATTATATAAGGCTGGTGCCGCTTTGTCTTTGAAAGGCTGAATTAAATTTAACTGAAACGGGAATGTAACTAGGTTATATATAATTCCTTTACGTTCAAGTGTACTGTTGTAATATAATTTTTCTGTGACGGAAAAATTTTTCGTAGGAAAAGAAATTAACGCTTTGATGACTCTTCTATATATAATAGACTAGCGACTCACCTTCACTTCGCTTGGGTTCGTCCCTAGGATGATTCCCCATACAAACTTTCATCCCCATTTTCACTCCCTTAAAAGATGACTTCTGGAATGAAAACTATCTTATATCCTCCCCAGAGTCTCAAACTATCTTCTTACCAAATTTCATCTTAATCGGTTCTGTAGATTCGGAGCCTATTCGGTGCAAATAAACTAACAAATAATCAAATCCATCTTCTTTATAATATTATATTAGTGTACGTTTTAAATGATGAGTAGTTTTAATATAATGAAATTCAGAGTTGAAATGTAATATTACAAAAACTACTTCAACTTACATGGCAAGATTACATAATAAATTGATTTATTAAGAACAAAAAGTACATATACAAATGATAAAAATTGGGTACGTTATTCTCTAGAGCCTAAGCTATTACTTTCTTCATTTCCCAGCAATGTCACAGTTGATTTCCCAATAGCAAACGGTATTCGCAAATACGGTTTCGGGATTCATCGAATCGTCGAGAGGATTGCTTGATCTCAGCTACGCTACATTTGAGCGTTTTCATGTATATTTAAAATTATTTACTGCTAGCTTTTTTTGGCGTCTTTGCTCGCATGCAAGGCATGGCGGGGATGAAAGATCATCATTATCTTATTATGTTGAGAAATATCAAAATTTGCTATGCAGTTTTAGCATGAAAATGTAACAAACAGACAGACATTTACTTTAATATTTATAATATAAGTATGGAGTACTGTTATATCTACCATGTAATAAATGCGTCACGTTGCATTCGTTCCGTTGACACTATTTACTGTCGAAGGCTGTTGGCTACATTTTGCACGCGATAACGTTTGCATCGATTATATTGAAGTCACCTGCTTTAGATAAATTACGGTGTCGTTATATAGCGTGCATTTTCTTAACGAAGGCAGAAATAACAGAATGAAGGAGAGATGGGATAAGACATCACTATATATCGTTCTCGGGTTAAAAAATGAGTAGGCAATCATTGCTTGACCACACTACCTGGAAAGCGAGTATGAACAGGTGGGTTAGTATAAGTAGCTTCACGGATATTATAAGGCTACCTAGGCATATTCTTTGTATTATTTACTATCGGTTAGAACAAAATTTGGCTGATTACCAGAACGCTGAAAAATTAAAAAAAAATAATAATTAACTAATTTAAAAATAGCCTGGTCAGGATTTCGATAAGCAAAGCTATTTTAGGCGTATTTATCTATTATTAAAACTTTATAAAAAAATTGTTTCATCCAGTTAACAGATCGGAGAAGGCCGTATTACATCCGGCTCTCCGGCTATAGCCAAGTTATGAAAAATCGACTTATTAGAAACAAGCATGATTGAAAAGTAAATATTTACCGAATATATAAAAACGAGGTAAAAAACGTGAGTAGGTCTTTCATGAAAATATATATATATATATATATATATATATATATATATATATATATATATATATATATATATATATATATATATATATATATATATATATATATATATATATATATATATAGCGGCTCAACACATCAGCTCACAGAAACCGTACATTTTTCCGAGATAAAAATTAGCCTATGTGCTATTCTAGACTATAATCTATCTCTGTGCCATATTTCATCCTTCAGTCATTCTGACGTGATTGTGTAACAAACATTCAAACATCTAAACTTTCACGTCTATAATATAAACTAGGAAAACTTATTTTATCTCCTTATGGGATGAATTTCAAATAACGCTAAATCACGCTAAATCATTATTTAATTGTATTGAAGAGCATTAATACCAAGTTTCAAGAAATTCTGATCATAAATATTTTTCGGGTTGTGTTATAACGTGTATTCCCGTGGGAATGAGATAATCTCCCGTAGTAAAAAGTATTCTATATGTTGACCCGGATATCCAGCTATCATCATACTAAATTTCATCAAAATCCCTCCAGTAGTTTTTCGGTGATGCGGTAATAGACAGACAAACAGACAGACAGACAGACAGACCAAAATTCTAAAAACTATAGATTCGGTCTCTGTATCGATAATAATGTCTATTTCAATAAGATTTTCCAAAAAATATTTAAGGTACAGATTCGACTCAGTTAAAATTTTATTATATGTATAGATGTATAAATAAAAATACATATTCCTAGAAAATTTTAATAAAATCTCGCATGAATAAATAGTTTCCTTCGTATGTTACACATTTATTAGTATTTCTCAGAACCGTTTCTAGGTTTTCAAACTCAATTTCCAAGAATTTCTTGAACAAAATTGCAATTCCAATCAACTTGATTAACAGATTTTCGATTTCAGTGAATTATAGATATAATATATGTAGATGAATTATAGTATGAAACTCAGCTCAATATTTTATTTCATGTCAGGTAGAATTTGTTTATTATATTTGACGAATTGCTAAATTCACATTCAAAAATGTTTTAAAGTTCGTCAAAAATGAAAGAAATATTAGTTAGTAGTTACTTAACTAGTTCCAGATATAGGTTATATAGTAACGAAACAGTTATTATAAAACCGGTTTTGGCCATGGCGACCAATCTCATTGAGACTAACCGTTGCACATGAGATATTATAGTGCACAAGTATAAGCGCAGACACAAGTGCAATCCCTATTCCTGTCCTTTTCAGACTCTGTTGGGACAACAAATCGATACGACCGGGGAGAGATCAGGCGTAGGGCTGATAGCTTATGTGTTCTCCGAGGCACGGAGGGGGGGGGGGGGGGGGGGGAACACCTTCAAATATAATAACATTGTACAGTGTATACTGTACATGTATTTCATCACATAGTTATTAGAATAATTATTTAATTTTATTTGTATTAGTGCTGATAGATATTTGATGTAGAGATGGTTTCGAATACAATTATACACAAAAATAATATATTCTTTATTAATAATATAGATAAATTAAAAAAATCAAAAAAGATATAAAGGAATTATAATATCATTTTTAATGTATATCTGCAAATTATGGATGTCATATTTACATACTAATTTTAAAAATATTTTACACCAAACACGTATTTGACGACACGTTTGGCTAAGTTTGTAGTGACCCTACTTACTGTGCCAGCGGTCGCGGGTACGAGTCCCGCTGGGGGGCTTCATTTGTGTAATAGCAGGAATGTTTATACTCCAATCATGGATGTCTATACTTATAATATGTATGTATTTAAAGTTATATATGTGTAGTGAATCAACCTTCTGATACCCATGACACAAGCCTCGTAGCTTACCATGGAACTAGATTGTGCTGTGTGTTAATGTTCCAACATCTAATATATTTTAACGAGCAATTCTTGTATTTTTATATATTTATTTATTTATACCGGCGATCTCGGAAACGGTTCTAACGATTTCGTTGAAATTTGGTATGTGGGGACTCTCGGGGGCGAAAAATCGATCTAGATTAGTCTTATGTCTGGGAAAACGCTTTTCTTCGAGTTTTCATGTGGTTTTCTTTAGCATTATTCCACGCAAAATATGTTAATAATTTCGCACATTTGGGTATAAGCATCGTAGTAAAGCGGCCCGGCCGCGAGATTGACAGGTGTGTTTGATATCCCAGTCGGATACAAAGATTTTGCTTTTATTTATTTATTCTTGTATTTATTCAAGTTTTTTGTTTTTTTATGTTTTTAAGCCAAATAAAAAAAATATATACCTACTTTTAACCAAAAACTACTCCGAGCGAAGCTCGGTCGCCCGGTACTATTTATTTATTTAAACAGAGAAAATGTAAAACAATACCTATCGTAGCACACCGTTGTCTGATGTACGTATTTTAGCATACGTACTTGTGGTAAACTTCATTTTCCCTCATTTGTTTTGCAAAAACTATGCTTGTTGATATATTTATTAAATAATCTTTATACAGATAAATAAAATTGAAGTCTCTGTTGTAATGTCAAAATAACAGCTTTTTACTAAATGCATATGAAAGGATATCATATGGTACTAATTAGAAAAAACCTATTTAATTTTTTTGTGTTTGTCTGTATGTCTGTTTGTTCTGGCTAATCTCTGAAACGGCTGGACCAATTTTGACGGGACTTTTACTGGCAGATAGTTAAGGAAGCGAGGGTAAGTCTCTAGTCTCAAATAAGTAACACACCAGCCGTAGTTTTTTTAAAATCATTATCATTTTAATAACAAAGAAAAATTTGCCTATTTACTTAAATGGATAATTGCGTTGAAATAAGTAGTATTGTTATTTTCAGCAAACTATATTAATTTACAAAATTATTTCTTGAATAATTAATATATTGTTGTATAATATCTTGCGAGCTCATTATAATATCTCTTTGATCGTAACTTTACAAATACTTTTTAAAGCAGTAATCTTAGAAAATAATAACATATTTCTTTGGCCATCTGATACTAACATTAATTTAACTAACATTAAAAATATTCCTACTTTTTATATTGGATTTCATTTCTAAACTAACGTTTTGATGCGACTCCGTCTGAATTGTTTAATTTTATAAAATTACACTGCTCTTTTAAGTCGTATTATGATGTAAAATAATTATCAAATATTCTCAATAAGGAGGATAAAAAGAAAAAAAAAAACAGAAATTAGCACCTTTAAGGAAACAAACAAACTCTTCAGCTTTATATATAAGTATGTATAAATAACTTATTTTAGAAGGTCTTAAACAAGATTATCAACATACTTCAAACCAAAATGTAATTCGTAGTATATCAAAGTTAAACTTTTGCAATTTGGAACGACGTGTCAGATTAGTTTCAGACATCTTACTCTTAACTAATGTTGGTAGTTATAAATGAGAGTCATGTTCATCATGAGATCTATTAACTAAAATATTTGCAGGTAAAAAATTACCTTTGAAATACCTTCTGGGGCTTATGCTCATATATAGATGTTTAAGGTTTCGAATCAAATGTTGTTGAACCTATTAAACACACAAACTTAGCCAATGCTATCAACCCATCTGTTTTACATATAAATGATTGTATGACTTAAAATGTAATTTTTAACATAACCAATATGTTATTTTAGCGCATTTAAATCTTAATCTGAAAAAGTATGTCTGCTTCACTTAATCATCAACCCTTTGAAGTCTTTACCTGGCAAATTATCACTTTGTCTAATGAACACAGACTTTTAAAATCTTTAACATAACATTAGTTCATATTAAAATTTGCCTATTCTTATTATGTATTTTTTATTAGTATTTTTATTATGTACTGCTAGAGTTAAGTTTTGCTTTATTTTTTAATTATATAATTGTTTTTTTTTTTTACTTTTATGATCTTCACTTAAGTAATTTTTTTGTTGTTCTTTTCATAGTGTTTTTATTTTGCAGTATTTTTTTGCTAAAATTTTGAATTTTATGTTTTTAAAGTTTAGAATCACGTTTACTCTACCTGTGACATATTTATAAGTGGAAACTTTGCTGGTGTGTGGATGTTTATTTTGTATGTCAAAATTTTTATAAAATATATAAAAAATAAAAACACATTATTTAGCTGATCTAACAACATTTTTATCACAATATAAATAAAAATAAGAGTAAAATCTATACTTATAAAGAGGCACAGTTTGTTTGTTTGAACGCACTAATCTCAGGAAATATAAATCCAATTTGAAAAAATCTTTTTGCATTAGATATGCCGTTTATTGAAGAAGAATTATATAGTATATAGTCTATTCATTCCATACCAACTCTTAAAACGTGCCTGGGGACGAACCCGAGCGAAGCGAGGGTAAGTCGCTAGTATCTTATATTTATCAGCGTTCGAAATAAGAAGATCATCACTTTAGAAATAAGCCCATAAGTACCAGCCACTTCGTTTGTATGATGCCTTAAATAAAAGTTTTCGCAATAATAACCAGTTATTTACGTAGTTCATAAGTTTATTAGAATCTATATATAAATAGGCAAAAACAAAACAGTTCAGTACCTTTTTCTTTTCTATCTGTCAACCGATTTTCTTTTTTTTTCTTTGTTTAGTTATTAGCTATTGATGAACTTGTTTCAAGTTATGGAAATTGTATGGTGTTACTAAATTTTGGTTTGAAGAAGCTAAAACACGAATGTTATATGAACTAATAAATAATTTTGAAGTACACATTTATAAAAGTTCGATAGGTAACTATTTGTCAGACAAAACGTTGCGTGACTAACTGGATGATTCTCGTAAATCACGACCTGAATATTTATGACAAATAAATAATGACGATTATCATCGGCCTCTAAATTTAAAGGGATAACATTAAGTATTGTTTACTGTATAGATAAGATATATCTTAAACTACTTTTTTTTTTAACTGAATGTCATTTGCATTGAATTTCATTTTCTCAACTTATTCTACCTCTTCTATTAATAAATTATTCAGTCCCTAGTTACGTTAAGTATAGATTTCTCAGAGATGAGATATTTTACCGCGGTAAAAAGTATCCTATATGTTGACCCGGATAACCAGCTATTATCATACCAAATTTCATCAAAATCTGTCCAGAAGTTTTCTCGCGAAGCTTTCCCAGACAGACAAATAGCCAGACAGACAAAAGTTCTAGAAACTATAGATTTAGCCTTTGTATATATAATAACTATTTCAATAAGATTTTCAAAAAAATATTTAATGTACAAATTCGACTCAGAATTTTATTATAGATGTCCTAGAATTAAACACGAAGCCAAACAATAATGTTTTATATTATGTTTTAAAACGTAGCTAAGTCAAAAAGTGCTAAATTATTTTTATTATATAGAGATACTATACCAGCGGGACTTCAAATTTATCCAGTACAGTTATAGTGACCGTGTAATAACAATTAAAGTCTATTGTTAATTTACCACTTAGATTCTTAATTTTTAAGTCGTTTCACTTTTTACGTGGGCGATGCCACAGGCATCAACATAGTGTTACGAATATTTACGCACCCAATAATTTGCCCTGTTTTGTACAGTTCCCGCGTATATTGTCATCGTCTTTGTCTTGCTTCGATGAACTATCCAACCTATTCATTTCCGGTGGCCACTAAAACTCGCACTCCACATATAATAAATTATAGACATTATAGTTATATTACATTTTTCTAATTAGAAGTTATATCTACACAGACATCCATGCTTATATTCACTCATTATTTGATAAAATATAATGAAAATAAAAATATTTTAAAAATAAACTATACACTGTTTTTTTCAAAATTGAAAAAATATTACAAATTAATTTTTAACACTAGCAACATTCGCGATGCAATAAAAAAAAACATTTAAGAGCTTCAAAAACTGTCAAATTTATAATCTGCGTGAAATTTGGCGGCAAATCGCGAAGGGTTGAATACGTCCGCTCTCCGAGAGATAGATTCATCTACTGACGTACCAAATTGGGCATCTCGGGATTACAGGAACTTGGGATGAAAGGTGTAGAGTATATCACTTTCATGCCGATATCTAGGGCAGGTAACATAAGTGAGTAATCAATTTCATTGCTGTGTAAATAATATACTTTTAGCACAGATCATTATAGCTATCGAGATTATGAATTATATGATTATTGGGCTTTAAAAAATGAAAGATTTTTTAAAAGTTTATTGTTATATAATGCTAGTTATATACTTGTTGTTTTATACCGTTATACCAGGCAGTGGTAGCGCAGTAGTAACGCGCTCGATTGGGAAACCGAGTGAAGCGGGTTCAAATTCCGGGTCTCGCCTGAAAATTTCAAAAAATTTTCATGTCATCATTTCCAACATGATTACCACTTGCCTTAACGGTGAACATTGTGAGGATACCTGCATGTCTGAGAGAACCTAGCCCGTTTTCAAAAGCCATGTGAAGTCTGCCAACCCGCACTTGGCCAGCCTGGTGGACTTTGGCCTAATCCCTCTTGTACTAAAGGCAAGACCGTGCACAGCAGTGGGACGTTAAAAAGGGCTGAATACATGCATACATACATACATACTAACGTCTTACCCTCGCTTTTCTCAGGTTTTTCGCGAATTATAATATTAGTATATAGAGAAAGCGTATCCTTTGATAAGTATTATTATTTACTGTACTTATCTAGTCTATATAGTTCTATAGTCTATCTGTGTAACTACAACATTTAATAAAAATCGGTCCAGCCGTTTCAGCTTGTAGGAGTAATAAAAACCACATACATACATACAAGCTATGTTGTTATATTTTATACCACTAAATATGAGAAATTAAAATAAAAACTCGAAGTATACCTAAGTATAATCTATTGATTAAAAAAACGTATATATACGGTCGAATTGAGAACCTCCTCCTTTTTGAAAATCGGTTGAAAAATATATTTTTCCCTCAGATTTAGGAAAAGTAAGTAAATAAATGTTTATGAATAAAAATAGCTAACGGATTCTATTATGATAAAGAAAACAATTAAATAAGAGGATATTATGCTATCTTGCTATTGATAGCATCCTCTTGAAGTAGACTTCAAGAGGATGAGAACTGATGCTTAAAAAATACAAAAGCATATAGTGTTGTTTTTATCATTCATATTTTATTCTATAATTTAATCAATACATATAAAATAATTTTTTTCTTATCCTTTAAAAAAAGTAAATAATCTGTATGGTAAATAATATGTATGTAAAATCTAATACAATTGCATAAAAACAAATTACGCTACTGTTTTTGACTTTTACATTTATTTTGGCTGGCTCCATCTATATTATTCTTAAGTCTGAGATATTTTTATTCTACGCGACATTGGCGAAGTAAATGGTCCCTAAACGGCACTAATAGAAGCTATTGAACATAAGAATTGAATTGAGATATTTTAGTACTACATACATAAAAAACACACAATCGAATTTAATATCCCTTATTCGAAGTCGGACAGAAATATATAATCTAAGGTTAAGATGCCGTTGAAGGATTTCCTTCACGTGAAATAACATCAGTATATGGCATACACTCGTAATTCAATGTCACTTACACATGTTATTTTTGTGATAGGAAAATTGTAAGCTTATTTTTATTATTTAGCTATTCATATCCTTTATTTTGATATAAAATATGACTGTATATGCTGCTGATTTAATGTTATATTATGTATCCTTTTATTTATTTAATACTAGCGACTTATACTCACTTTGCTCGGGTGCGTCCGTAGGTACGTTTTAAATAGATGTAAATAGTTATTCGTCAGCGTTAGCGACGTCGGAGAAATCAACGAAAAAAAAATTTTTGATATTTTTTTTTTGCGTAATTTTTTCCGACTTTTTAATAGTTATTCTGCTATTCGAGACAAATGCAACAAATCAAAAATCATGAAAATCGGTACAGCCGTTTTTGAGTTATAAATGGTGTAACTAACCGGACTTTGTTTTATCTTAATATTATATGTATATAATTCTTATGTACGTGTGTTTGTCATCTTACTCCTCCTAAAGAGCTGGACCGGTTTGGACGAAATTTTGTGTATATATTTCAATGGGCTCCTGGATGTTTTGAAAATACAATTGGACCCGGTTGGTGGTGCTGCAGTCAGTGTGTCAAAGAACATTAAAATAAAATTTTTAAAAAAGAAAATATTGTGTCAAAGATTTTATTTTTAGTATGTGGTTTTCCTTACTTGCGATCGTAATTTGACATGATTTGTATAGACCTTATGTCAAATGTGTATCTTTAGTAAGGAAAATTGTAGCAAGATTATTGACATTATTAATCCGTTTCTTCTGCTTTTATCCAGGAAGGCTATGAAGCATGCACGTGATTATTCGACGTAGTTACTAGGTATAACTTTTTTGACGGATATAAACTTTATATATTTCAGTTCTCGAGGGCTATTTTTAAAAGCAAAACGTTAGTTGTTCATGTAATTACATCTGAGTGAAACGGTAATTCATAATGAATAAAAAATTGCAGTTTTATGGAACAAGCAATGATTAGCATTTTTCGTAACTTTTAAAAATATTTGTAGACTAATTGCTTTAAAACTAAAACGGTATGATTTAAGAATGTCTTTAAAAGTAAGTTTTCCACCCCTAGTAGATTTTTTCTTGAAATTCACATACATTAATCATTTATTAAAAAAATTGAATTAATCTGTAACTTGGTAAGATAACTCGAAAGATACAGATAAATAACTGTATTGTATATGATTGTGTACTCACATCTTTTAAAGATAGATAAAATATAACTAAGTTTAATAATGAATATGAGTAAGAAAACAAATAGTGTTTATTATGAAAGATAACGCAGAGGTAGCCCAGTCTTAACGAATTCGCTTGGAAAATCAAACAAAGATAGTTCAAACACCGTGTCTTTCGCTTTCGATATTATTATGTGTGAATTATTTTCAACATGATTGCCACTTGTCTTACGGTGAAGGAAAACATTGAGGAAACCTGCATGTTTGTGAGAACCTAGCAAGTTTTTGAAAGACATGTGAAGTCCACCAATCCGCGCTTGGCCCGCATGGTAGATTATGGCCTAATTCGTCTCCGCATTGAGTGTATACCCAGCATATTAAAAAGAGAATATATAATGCAATTGTTCCAAATACAATTTGTTCTCTTCGCTGCAAAATACACGAGGGGAAACAGCTACTTTATAATATTAGTGCCGAATTAAGATATCAATTTACAGCTCTTTTTGTTTTTGAAAACATTATTTTATAAGAACATAGCAAACATTTTACTTTACTTAAGCAAAAGTAAAATTTATAGATAGTAAAATCTTTGTAACTACTAACTAGATTTTAACCATGCCATCGTTAATTTTCATGTAAATCGCTTTGATAATATTTTACCGTGGAAACATTAATCGCCTTAATAGCTCAGCTGTGAAAATGTACGTAATTAGACTTACTACAACGTTTGTAAAATTAGTTAAACTATGAGGAAACTACTTGAAATAAAATCTATTCTCATATATATTATAGTGAAACATGTAACAAGCAAATCACACTATAGATGCGAAATTTGTTATTTTTATTATATTTGTTACTGTGTACTAATCCGGAGTAATACGTAGCTTACTATTTCAGCTAACTTACTATGTAGGTAATTATGGGTTCGATATAAAAACAAGGTTTGTTTGTTTGTTTGGTTGGTTGAACGCGCTAATCTCAGGAAGTACTAATCCGATTTGAAAAATTCTTTTTGCATTAGATAGCCCGTTAACTGAGGAAGGCTAAAGGCTATATACCATCCCGGAAAAATATACGGTTCCCGTGGGATAGATTTGTTTTTGAAGAACCCGAAGCGAAGCGAGGGTTCGTCCCTAGACAAAAACAAATCTATCTAATAAATATGTTGGGACATTAACACACAGCACCATCTAGTTCCATGGTGAGCTACGAGGCTTGTGTTATGGATACCAGATAGTTGATACACTACACATATATAACTTTAAATACATACATATTATAAATATTAAGCAAGCAGGACGAAGCGAAGGTAAATCACTAGGTAGCTCTTTATTATAAAAAAAATATAAAAAAGTAACTTCCTAAAAAAATTATTAAAGACATCAAAAATACATCCACATTTATACACATTCAGTACGACCGCGTTTCAGAATTATTGGGGTCTCATTTCTTACCTTTCCTGATGACGGATCACGTGTCACAAATTACAAAGGACGTAGCACCATTATAGCGGACTGTAGAATTAATCATTAATCTTAAGGGCTTGCTATGGAGTTGAGTATTTTTAAACGTAAGTGAACAAAATGAGTGGACCGATTTTAATTAGGTTTTTTTATTTCAAGTCTCGTTTGGGTTTGAAAATGAAACGTATTTAACAAAAATATGTTCAGCCGAGGGAAGTAAACAAAATAAAAAAAATTATAATAAGGGTTTTTACATTTAATTTACAATGGAAGCACATTCGAGGTTTCCACATTAATTATAATTATTTTACTAATAAAGAGTTATTGTTTGTAGAAACTATAAGTAATTTTTAACTTTTTAATTGATAATTTTTTAAACTATTTTAATGAATACTGACCAAAGCGAATGACCCAAGAACTAGTCTAAAAGATATGACGGTGATGACGGAAATACAGTAAAATTTTTGTATGTTGTGGAGCGCTTTTTTTTTTAAGAAATATACCATACGGAACAATTAAATAATATCCATTCCAGTTCTAGCCATGTCGTCAAGCTGTTTTTGAGAGTCGTTACGAACGGTCTCGATTCCAGGCTTAAAAACGTCAAGCTTCTCGAACAAGCTGATTTCCAAAAAGGCGATTTTTTCATAAGCCACATACTTTGTGACAGGTTATATAGAAAAAGAGGATTATAAATCGTTTCTTTGCTTAGTGTTTGTAAACTATGAAAATGCCTTTGACTAAATCGAGAGCTGAGTTGTACTAGAAACGAATTAATCTAAAATAAACAAGAGCAAAAGAACAAATTATGTCGAATTTCCATATAGAAATCCACTTTTTTGAGTATAATTAGCCCATGACAGACTGAAGACTTAGCAAAAATTTATAAAGCAAATATGCTGGAAATTTATATGATAGTTATAGAACGAACATTTACTTCGTGAAGAAATAATTAAATCACACATTCCCATGAATCAAACTCACCCATGAGGATGTGGAAAATCGCTACATATTTATAAAAGAAAGTCCTCCACCGCGTCTGTCTGTCTGTTCGCGATAAACTCAAAAACTACTGCACCGATTTTTATATTGTTGTTACCAATGGATAGAGTGATTCTCGAGTAAGGTTTAAGTATATAATTTGTTACGCTTTTGTATACATTGGCTAAAATATAACGATATTTGTTGCAGGTGTCGGAAAGAAATAAGCCGTCTGGGAGCTTTTAACGAAAACGCTGCCTAAAGATATTACAAAATAATATATGGTGGAATTGTCTATCTTATATAGGTCTACAGAAAAGTCCAGGATGGCATATGTCTATCTCTTAAGGATAACATACTCTATCCATTTTAATACTTTAAAAAATTGGCAATTATAATGCGATAATTTAAAAGCTATTTACAATGTAACAGCTGCACAAATACGTTATTAATCTTTATCATTTTAAATAAGTTAGAGGCTTTAAGCATTTCATGCAAATTATTTTACTCTTAACACCATATAATTTAAATGAATATCTTAAGAGTGATCGCAAAAAAATTACAGACGCGAGAATAAAATTCAAGCGCCTCGCTTCGCTTGATGCAGTTGCCGACCCTCCCCCCGCATCGTCTTGCCTACTGTTTAGCAAATTTTTGTATGGTTGTAATGAATGAACTCAAAAACAACTGGGCCGATTTAGATGAAATTTGGTAAAAAGATAGTTTGACACCTTAAGAAGGACATAGGATATTTTTTATTCCGGAAATCATCCCTTAAGGGGTTGAAAATGGAGATAAAAGTATGTATGGGGAAGCAAGCCAAAAAAGAAAATCCATTTTTAGGAAAAGTGCTAAGAATAATGATTAAAGAAAATTATATACAATTTTTCTCAAGGCATCTTTTTAATATTTAAAATTCAACTTTTCACATAGAAGTTAAATTCAAAACTTTGTTTGAATAAATCACGGAACTATCTACAAGATTTTATTATGAAAATGAAAAAGTTCTTTGGACGTATCTTGAAATATTTTAAAACCTTTGTGGATGTACTATTTATTTATTATATCCGTTTATCAAGTAACCATATTTTAGTTTGAAATTAAGAAATTACGTTCTTAAAAAATATATACCTATTTATCATAATTTACGACATTATACAATCTACCATTATCTCGCTTTTAAAATATTAAAAAAAGTATTTTTGTCTTACATAGGACCACCCTTAACACATTTGCAATAGGCAAAAGTCCATAAAAAATATGAATTTAAATCGGTTTACAATTAGCATTAATATTTAATACATGCGTACCATACATCAGGCAGTGGTAGCCCAGTGATAACGCGCTCGCTTAGGAAACCGAGTGAAGAGGGTTCAAATCTCGGACCTCGCACCTCTGATATTTTCATGTGTAAATCATTTCCAACATGATTACCACTTGTTTTACGATGAAGGAAAACATCATGAGAAACCCGTATGTCTGGGAGAACCTAGCAAATTTTCGAAAAACGTGAAATCCGCCAATCCGCACTTACCCCAATATGGTGGGCTATGGCATTATCCCCCTCGTATTTAAGAGAGGTCCGCACCCAGCAGTGTGATGTTAAAAAGACAAGATTAGATCTTTTTCTCTTAAGAAACTTCAAACGAATTTTACGCTATTGCGAGAAGTTAGATAGATAACCATCGAAACACATGTTTGCTTACATAAATTATGTAGATGAAATTTTGCAATGCATGTAAAATTCGCGCCGTTCCAAATAAAAGAACAATTACATTTGTGTCAGTATTTATTACTTATATTTTGCACTTACCAAATTATAATACACTAGCGACTTACCCTAGCTTCGCTCGGGTGCGTCTCTAGATACGGTACGACGACGAATACGATATAGATCGTCTTCAATTTTTTTGAGCGGAACCTTAATTCTTTTTCTAAAATAAAAGTATGCTTAGTTACTTATAACATCAGCTATCTGTTAGTGAAAATCCCGTCAAAATCAGTCCAGTCGTTTTGGATATTAGCCGGAACAAACAGACAGACAAACAGCCAAAAAAATTTAAAATTGTGTTTTTCTTATAAGTAATTTCATATGCATTTATTAAAAAACTGTTATTTTGACATTACAAATAGATACTTCAATTTTATTTATCTGTATAGATGAAAGTAAAATTATTTTTAAAAATTGATTAAATATATGTTTTACTTTATAGCCTTACTAGTGACCCGTTCTTTTTCTACCTCCCTCTCTATCTCTAAGTAGCTTTTGCAACGCACAAATATCTAACAGAAAAATAAGATGTATTAGTTAGCATATATGGATTCAGATATGGAGGTCCTGGGTTTGAATTCCGGGTCGGGCTCAGTACAGTGATTGTGTTTATCTATCAAGAAATTCTCAGTAACGACCCAGAGTTAGAAAAAAGGCGGTGTTATAACCCGTGCCTGGGAGATCACGTAAAAAGCACTCTGTTCTATGCCTCATCGTCTTACTTGAGTTTGAGAATGAAGGAAGTAGATAGTGCACATACGTATGCATTATAATATTTCATCTGCACATCGCTAGTATATGGTATAAAATTAGATCATTAACATTCTGTAATCTAAATTGCTCTAGAAACCTAAAACAGATATGAGTTTGCACTAAGGCTTAAAAATTATGTCAAACCTATATATTGCTTAGTTTTCTTACATATTCTTCTAACCTGTGGGGTAAATCTTCTTTGGTTATATAACCTCGGATTGAATCTACACCCTGAGTTTGTAGGAATTTTAGGTGGCTGGTATTTATAATTTTACGCGATACTTACTCTACCTTGGCGGCACGCGTTAAGGTAACGAATACTAGAAAATAATAAATATATATTCAATTGTATCTAAATTCATCCCTTTGGATGCATTTAGCTATAAAGGGCGCACTAACACTGACTAAACTGATATTTTCAATGATTTTCTAATTTTTAAAGTTCGCATAAATTTTTGCACAACTTCGTAATTTTGTAACGATGGCCATTGTGTCCGCGAGCGTGGTGGGTAACCAATCCCAATTAAATAGTGGGAAGGTAACAGATAGATTAAATATCATATAAAATAAATAAAACAAGTGTAGACTTACGTTAAAATAATAGTGGTAACATAGCTAAACATAACCTATCTGAAGTTTTCCTTACGAGAGGCCAGAAATTAACATAAACTCCATATAAATAATGTCAAAATTCTAGATACAGAATGTTATAGAAATTCACTGATCGAAATTGTTATCACTAACAGTTATCCAATTTATTTATTAATTAAAAAAATATATAATTTCAAATTTCACAGCGAATTACCTCAATTATTTTCTACATACATCAAAAACTCAATTTGACGAAAATCATAAGCAAAGTAATAAATTTCTTTCAATATTCAATTAAAGTACCTTAGCAGTAAAGCATTTCATAACGACATCAAAATCTATTAAGAAAATTTACGACGAGATTGAAAAATTTAGCGGAACAAAATTGCAGTCTCAGATATCTTCGGTCATATTTTGGCAGAGCTCCAATATTTCTTGGACTAACGAAGGTTGTTGGATGGTTATTAATATTTTTGGCAGATGACATAGCTTAATTAGAGGGATTAATTAAGTGGGGTCAATACAATAGATACTGTTACAAGTAAAATGTTTCTCTCTTAAAACCATTAAGATGTTAATTTACTCGGAATATTGTAATTAATAAGGTTTTAAACTAAAATTAACTTTCATAACGTCTGAACAGGATTTTCATTTTAACAAACATTTGTGGTGTAAGTATAAACCATAATTACTTTTTAAATATAAAATTACTTTAATAATTACGTACGATACGTAACAGTTAGTATAGATTTCTCATAGATAAGATATTTTCCCGCAGTAAAAAGTATCCTATATGTTGACCCGGACAACCAACTATCGTCATACTAAATTTTATCAAAATCTGTCCAGTGGTTTTCACGTGATGCGTTCCCAGACAAACAGATAAACAGACAAAAATTCTAAAAACTATAAATTCAGCCTCTGTATCGATATCAATTACTATTTCAATAAGATTTTCCAAAAAATATTTAATGTACAGATTTGACTCCGAATTTTATTATATTATGTATAGATTCTACTCTATAATAATATATTATATATCTCATACAATTGGAATTTATACATATATGAGGCACAAGCTATTTAAACATAAAGATTGTTGAAAATCAGTTTACGTATCGCTATATACAAAAACATATACTCAAATTGAATTCCTCTTCCTTTTTATAGTTGGTAATTAAAATATACTAGTGTTCGTCCAGTAGTTTAAATTCGAGCATAATTATTATTGAACATTTAAGATAAAATCTGAAAATAGACCTGAAAACATGTATGAATATAATTTACTTATTTATATAAAAAAATAACTGATTTTCTATTTTTAAGCACTTCATTAGCTACAATATAAAAAAGAAAGAAAATCGATTGACTTACCGCAGGAGAGAAACTATTTTGAACTGTTTTGTCCTTGCCTATTTATGTATGTAAATAAATATAAACATGAAATAAAATACCGACGAAAATGACGTGTGGAGTTATTATTATCTTATCATCTATTCCAGAGAAAATTAATTGTTTGTAAATTCTCCTTAAAATTCTTACTTTATCACAAACTATCCGCTATCTTCCAGCGAAAATCCCGTCAAAATCGGTCCAGCCGTTTCGAAGATTAGCCGGAACAAACAGACAGACAGACTATTACAGATAGATTCTTATTAGTACCGTATATACTTTTATATGCATTTGGAAAAAAGCTGTTATTTTGACATTACAACCAGACACATTAATTTTATTTATCTGTGTAGATTAAATTTTAGAAACTCTAACTTGAATCTAGGGAGTAAATTTTTCAATTCACTACAAAGGAGCGCTGTAAAACAGAGCAGCAGATTGGTTTTACAATTTTGGATCTTACGTATTTAAAAATAAAGAGCCAATTCTATGAAAATGTTACTGATATTTTGGTTAACTTTGACCTGTTTTAGGATATTATTCCCTATACTAAAGAGGAGAAAGACGATAATAGCATCACAACTTAAAGTACAAAACATGACTTAACAAAAATAAAGAGCATGAATAGTGGGCCGTAGAAGCGGTTTAGATTTGCTTTTAAAGATTTTCTATTTTTAAGGCAATATTAAGTAATACTATTCGTAAAAAACCTATATATTTCTATACCAACATACTTAGTTTATGTTTCGGATTTATTAGACAATTTTTTGAAGTAAAACTTCTTTACGCACGCTTGACTTCGGGGGTAAGCTGGTGAATGCGTTACGAAAAAATATACGTACGTTTGTTCTCATAATAACCATTGTTATTGTCTGACAAATGATATATAATATTATATTCTTTCCTTAAATGATATTCTATAATATATGATTGTAATATGCTTAATATGAGTTATTTTTAGTATCTCACCTATCCTAATTATTTAAAACATAAATAGTATTTCATAATGAGTACCTATACAGAAGTATTACTTCTTGCGCGTGTACACATTCATACACGCACTCTTTAATATTTTTTTACAAATAAGACCTTACATATACTTATATGTAAGGTCTTATTTGTACTAGGATAGTAAAAGTTTGATTATTAAATATTTAGCGCAGAGATAGCTTATAAAGCATTGGATATACTGATACAACTGTTACACAAGCAAGTTCACTTTTCATTTATTGTATCTCATTGAGACTTAAGGCAAGATCGCATTTAAACTTTAGTTTTTGACAAAGTTCTACTTTTAGCAAAGGAATACTCTTACTTTGGATAACCGTATTTTGCTTAGTAAAAATAGAGCAGCCGTTATTACTTACTCTGAATCGATTATGAAAAGTACCTGGGCGACCGAGCTTCGCTCAGAGTTTTTGTTGAGAAGTAAAATTTTCTTTTTAAATAGGCTTTAAAACAAAAAAAAAAATTAAAAACTTGAATAAATACAAAAAATAAAAACAAAAGTAAAAAGTCTATATCCCACCGCGATTCGAACTCGCACATGTGATAGTCAATCTTGCGCCTTGGCCGCTTGACCACGGTTCTTATGCCCAAGTGAATGTGAAGTGAAAGTGAAAGAATAATGCGAAATAAAACCGCATGAAAACTCGAAAACACGCGTTTTCCCGGACATAAGACTAACCTAGATCGATTTCTTGACCCCGAAAATCCCAACATACCAAATTTTAGTGAAATCGTTAGAGCCGTTTGCGAGATCGCTGGTATAAATAAATAAATATATAAATAAATAAATATACAAGAATTGTTCGTTTAAATATATTATAGATAGGTTAGATAATACTAGCATACCCAAATAACAAATTATGACAGAAAGTCCACAGAAATATGTATATCATATGGAAATGTCAACAACGACTTAGAAATAAAAATTATTGAAAGTAAACTTCGGAATGTAAAGTTGACTTTGCAAAGAAAATTTTGACTTAAAGGAAAGCTACGTTCTTATATTAGATAAGATGACATTCTGCAATCCTTTTACGAAAATAAATTTTAAAAATTATATAGAAACTAGCAGAACCTGCGGCTTTGCTCGCGCTAAAACTATAAAAAAAATCTAATCGTGTTTTCCCGTGGGAATGAGATAATCTCTCGCAGTCACTCTCCAGCCCTCCAACTATCTCCACAAAAAAATCACGCCAATCCGTCACTCTGTCTGGACGTGAAAGAAGGACAAACAAACAAATAGACTTTCACATTTATAATATTAGTACGGATAACATTTTAAGCGGTAAGTTGGAGAATCATTTGATTGGAAAATAACCGGAGCTTTTATGAATGAAGCATTTTTATTTTATATTCTACTTTTATTTATTCTTAAGCTAGCTTTTGCCACTGGCGCCACTCACCTAGTCTATTTTAAAATAATTGTATAAGCTTAAGGGTCGTAACGTGACCTTACCCTATTGAAAAACTCCAATAGGATCTCATCAAAAGCGACAAAAGCTACATAGAAGCCAATAAATATTTATTGGTTTCTATGTGGCTTTTGTCGCTTTTGATGAGATCCGATTGGAGTTTTTCAATAGGGTAGACAACCTTCATCTATAAATATGCCTATTTATAGTTGAATATAATGCAAAAATATTATTTTAATTAAATCAAACTGGTAGTTAAAAGCTTGGCTTGTTTAAAGCAATAATAATAATCAAATTCTTAGCTTTATAATATAATGTTTGATAAAATATAGATTGATAACACTGTTTTAGCTCTATTAATCAATCATCTTCTAAATTTCCACGATTTAAGCTTAGAAAGAAAAATATTATTACAGAATGCTAGTCATATTTTGAGATATAACATTTTTAACAACAGAACTATGCTATCTAGTGAGCTCAACAATTCATATCGCTGATGCGACTGCACAAGTGAAGTTTACCTATTGTGGTACGAACTGATATTGAAGTTTTGTTGGTTAGGTTTTCGTTACATAAATACTGTAGAGATTGGTTTGGAGATTATTTATTTGTATTGGTTTTTTAAGTATAAGCTACTGAAATTGAAAAATAATTTCTCCCTTACTTTTTCTATAGAAAATAGAAATTCCAGATGCGCGACCTCCAAATATTAATATTACGAGTTCCGGTTTTTACAGGCATCTTTTCTCACTTCCCTGAATCTATTTTGGAAGTGATTTTTTGAAAAAGATATTAGTAGATTTTTTGAACCAATCTGATGTCCATGCGTATATGATAAATTCGACTATTTAATTTTAATTGTTGAAAATTATGATATAAGTAAAAAAAAATTGATCAAATAATAACTAAACAGTACATTTAAAATAATCAAGTAAATCAATGGAATCAAAATAAGTCAAATTAAATACAAAATCAAGTTATAAATAAGTTATATATAAGCTATGTAAAAGTTTGTACGGTTAGTGATACAAATAATGGAGAGCTATATAATACTAGTTATTATTCACTTATCTTTACCTAACAAGTACTTTTAGCTTATTTCGTGAAGCTTTCAAATTTATTTTCTTCCTTTTCACATTTCTCTTTATATCATGCAGAACTTTTAAAATTCATACTTTCTATTTGCATAAAATAATAATGAAAACTAAACCACTAGGAAAAGCTCTGTTTGAAGCTATATATAATGCTTTAGATGGAATTTTTATGAATGAAGTAATTGCAACTAAGTTATAAATTTAATTGTAATCAGTATTGGTTTACATTAAAGCTAAAGCCAATATATTTATATATATATATATTTACCAAATGCAAAAAGAATAATGGTCATCCATTGGTAACACGTTTGCTAAAACAACAAGGGAAGCGTCAAGCGGGTTCAAACCCGAGGTAAAACCTCACACCTCTAAGATGTATGTGCGATATGCTAAAAGGAAACATATTGAGGAAGACAAGTCGAAAAATTTATATCTCCTTTTAATTTGTGTCGTAGTGTGAACAAAACGCTTGGCGATAATTAACTTACGAATATCGTGTGACAAACTTGTAGCCGAGTTTTTGTTTTTTGGTTGAATGCGATTATTGTCTCCAGATTATCGCCTACGATAATAGCATACAACTTTCGCCCCAAAACGTGCGGTAAGCTCTCTTCATTTAAATGGCGCCAAATATATATGTATGTATGTACATTCACACAGTGTCATTAATTAGTAATATTGTTATGTTTTGTACAGTATATATTTTCACTTTCTTCACATTTGAAAAGAAATTCCTTTGAAATATATATTATAACAACTAAGACCTTTCACAGCTCATCCGCAACACGTGCCAAATACGTTTCACCTTAATTCCAAGTCCAATAGCTTATACAGTTATATAATACACTAGTGTCTCACTCTCGCTCCGCTCGGGTTCGTTCTTACTTATGTTTCTTTTTTAATTTTGGTATATATTTCTCAGAGATGAGATATCTTCCCACAGAAAAAAGTATCCTATATGTTGACCCGGACAACTAGCTATCATCATACCTAATCAAAATCCCTCCAGTGGTTTTTCCGTGATGCGATCACAGACAAACACACAGACAAAAATTCTAAAAACTATAGATTCGGCCTCTGTATAGATAATAATGCCTATTTTAATAAGATTTTCCAAAAAAAATTTAATGTACAGATTAGGCTTATAATTAGTTACAATTTTATCATATGTATAGACTTTATTCTCGATTAGAGCACATTTATATCGCTATAAAAGACAGTACCTATTGAAATACTCATGTTCAATATCATGTAATAAAATTTGTTAAAGAAACGATGTAAGTATGAAATATATCAGTTTGGCCATGTTTATATAAGTACTTATGATATGGTAATCGACATATTTAATTATTCTTTTCAAGAATTGATAGGTAGTTAAATACAAAAGTGTGTGTGTATATTGCCTTGGTTACATTATATACCTAAATCATCGATCAATATAATTTATAAAAATATCGATGTTTGGCAAATAAGTAGGATGTATTTTACAACAGTATTCTACGTATATTATTTTCACTTATCTCTATCTTTTTATTAATTTACATTTATAATGTTAGCTTAAAATAAAGACAAACAAACAGTTATTTACCGATATAGTAAACTCAATACAACTCAAAGAAACTTTGGCCTCGTTAGACTTACTTTTAGAAACAGCAGACGTGATGAAAGGATTGTTAAAAAGTCGTTTTATACTGTTACTGACCTAACTTGCTTCGCGCAAACTCTAATTGCACCCGATATTTATTTTCAAGGTTCCGTACCCGAAGGACACTAACAGACGAATTTTCACAGAATATGTATTTCTATTGCTATAACAACAAACATTAAAAATGAAAAAATCAAAATACAAGAAATATTTGATTAACGTTCATAATCGATCATCGAATTTGATAATACTACATAGAGTAAAAGTTTTATTATTCAAAAGTACATGTACGATGGTACAGAACCCTTCGTGTGCAAATTCGACTCGCACTTAATCGATTTTCTATTATACACTTTAAGTCTCTGGAACCACTTTTTATAAAATCCTACAGATTATAAACCATTTCTATGTATAATATGCAAAAAATAACGTCAATCTCTTCAAAAAATTCCACATAAATCAACATTAACAAGAGTATAGTAGAGAATTTTACTGTAATAAAATTTGTTATTTCTTACGATGAAATAAAAATCTCATGAACAAAAACCTACTTATATAAATAAGTAGTAGTAAAAAAAACGTGTGTGTGTACTTATATGCGCACGTAATAAGTTATCGGTACTTCTTTGGCGTAACAGAACAAAAATAGATAAAGATTTGTCACAATTCGCTGTTTATAAAAGAAATGCAGCTAACTTCATCATATTGTTTTCAGCTAACTTCACCATGTCGCTTTTTGGCTGTCGGTGTGTGCGCACATCGCAACAATTTTGCTCACATAATTTTTTTCCAAACGTGCCCGAAGAAGTATAATTTCAAAAAGTTTCAATAATATTAAAGCTGTTATAAAAGATAACATTATTGCTTTTTGTTTTATACTAACTGCTTTGTGAATATCACCTTAGATTCACCTTTTCACAGACCTCTTTATATATTAAATACGCTCTATAAAAGATGCCTTGACAAAACATTTCATTGAAATATATTTTGATTTATTATTTTATATAATCTCAATAAAGTAGTTTATTATACACATAACCTTTTCTATACATATAGCAAAATTGTAACTGATCGCTGTCTGTACATATTTGAGAGAAACTATTATGAACCCAAAACAATGACTTTTAGAACATCTATCTGTTTTTCTGTTAGTCTGTGCGTTTGTGCGCGCTAATCTCAGAAACCGATTTGGGTGCGCTTTTCACTAATATATTGCAGTAAGCTTTACTTAACATTTAATATTTGTTTTATTACAATCGGTTCATAAATAAAAAAGATATTGAAATGAATTTAAAGAATCACCTAAGGACCAAGCCTAGCGAAGTGACGGTGAGTCGCTAGTTATACAAAAAGCCGACTTCCAAAAAGAGTTGTGCCGATATATTTTTTTATAAAATATATTGGCCCAAACTCGTATCTCTGTACTACTAAGGCACTATAGGCACTAAGAAAACATTTGATTTTTTGGTTCATTATTTGAAATCAATTATTTAATATTTTTGTATTAATTATTTATTTATTTATTTTGGGGGTACTTTTTTACCATTTTTTATTTATGATATACAGATAAATGTTTTAACGGTTTTGGACATTTTTATTTTACTTTTAAAACTCCGGTAAGATGAAAATTCGCTCTATCGGTGAGAGATCAGCAGGACCGACGGCTTAACATTGTCTCTGAGGCACGGAAAGCTTAACACCGCTAACCTTCAAATTCGAAGAATTATTATTGCGTTTTTCTATTCAGGACCTTTTGATCTTCAGCCGTGAGCCGACATGTGAGCCAAACTGAGCCCTGAGGCTTGAAATATAATATGGGGATAGTTGCTTAGGGGCAGTAAAAGAGAATAATAGAAAGTACCTACTTTGTCAAATGACCAGTACAAGTTCAGGGTTCATACAAAGGTGAGTATAGATTTTTACTGATTTTTTTTTTGGTATTTTTTGGTATATTTTATTCATTTGCACAGTTTTTTTACTATTTGATTGTTTTTATTTGGGTGTAGCATAATGGAAGCAGAATGCTTTTTTTATTATATGTTAAGCTAGCCTGTGTGGTCTACAATTTTTGTTTTTTTCTTTTTTAATTTTGGTTTTTTTCTTTTTTAATATTTTATGGTTTTAATTATATGTCACATTGTATGTTGCGTTGGTTTGCCTAACAAATAAATAGACATAGTGGTAGTCGAACTGATAAAATCATGTAATGTTTCAAATACCCTTACTGTGGGTATTTTCCTTGGCTACTGTAGACGTTCATAAAATACTTTTTTAGGTCACTATGGAGTTAGTATGTTAAAGTAATAAAATAATCCAGACTTCTCCCCAATAACATAAACTGTATTTTATCGATATCACGAGTAATAGAACTAGTATTCATTATAGTCTGATAGTAAAGACGTATAACAATTCTCAAGCACTTGTACATAACAAATGAATATATACGTAACAAAATATCTGCCACAGACAGATATAAATTCTCAGCGGCAAAAATAAAAGGTCCCTGAATAACATAGCAAAATGAAAATGGATTAACTCTACACAACCGTGGGAAACTGGGGTTCAGTTCGATCAATCTAACTTTCATGTTATTTTTACCGGTTTCCTTAAAGCTATGGTTGGAGGAACAATTGAGGGTTTGTAACTATTTATACAAATCTTATATAAACTTATTAAAATTTACATTTATAGGTACATATTATATTAAATTAAAAAATGGGTTGTAACAAATTGACTGTATGTCTGTACGTATGTAGTCAGTAACGAAGTTTCCCGAGAATTAAAAACCAAAGCGCATTTAAAACTCGAATTCAATATTGTTGAACATAAAGTTAGATAATGCCTACTTTAAACTCAAATTCAATAAACAAAAAATATTTCACTTAATTTTCTAACCGACTTCAAAAAAGTTTAATGTACTCATTTTTTTTGTTGACACTACTGCCTCCTGTGGAATACAAATTCTTATGCCAGTTACTGTTTTATTATAGATAGGTATAGAATTTTACTACATCCAAACTGTAGACCTTTTACGTAAGTGAAAGTTTAGTATGGTGCCAGCGTATATTCATAAATTAGATTAGAATGGCCCGGTCCAAGAAATATCGTGTTTACCTACATTCACGCCCAAACTACCGTCACTGCGCAAATGCTTGTGTTTATTTAACACTGATTAAAACTTTGTAAGGTTTGATTTCCACAAAGGGTAACTTATATAAAATATATACCTGTGTAGATATATGTCTCGACATATAAGACTTAAAATAGAGTACAACCCTCTGCCAATATAAGTTGGGCTACCTAATGGAAAGATCATAATAATACAAGAGTGAAATAAACAGATTGGAGGGAAATACATAATCGTGCGTCTACTAAACGATATAAATATTGAAGAAGAGAAAAAGATCAGATACTATGCTCCTAACGTAAAAAAAATTCTTAACGTTTAAACATTCTATGAGCCTCCAAAGAATTTTTTTCAGTCAAAAAAAAATGAATGAAAAGCCGTATGCGTAAACAAAGTTATCAAACGTATTTTTCAAATAATTCAGTGTAGGCAAAATTCTATTAGTTTATTTTTTAACTAATTTTACATAAAAAAAGACTGTATAAAAATACGTATGAACAAAATTTTATTATATCAAAAAATAATAAAGGCAAGTAAACTGCTTATAAAGTTTGTTTGTTGCTTTTACGACTTATCTTCATGAGATTATATCAATTTTGCCAACAATAACTGAACTTCAGAATCACATCACAGTTGCGGTGTTGAACTCTGACAGGGACATGTTCAGACGTACACATGTCAATCTTGACCGCATAAATGTCTGTTATAGTTAAACACGAGGGATACGAGGAGATACATTTGTATTAATATTGACAAATAAATGGGCTTAGTCGCTTAGCCATATATGAAGGATTACTACTTTTATATAATACTAGCAAAACCCGCGGCTTCGCTCGAGCTAAAACTACAACAAAAAAAATTAAAAAGGTAGGTTTCATACAAATTTTCATTCCTTATTTTATCTCCTTATGGGATGAATTTCAAAAAACGCTTAACACGTATTTATTTAACTGTATTGAAGAGCATTAATACCAAGTTTCAAGAAATTCTGATCATAAATATTTTTTGGGTTGTGTTATAACGTGTATTCCCGTGGGAATGAGATAATCTACCGCGGTAAAAAGTATTCTATATGTTGACCCGGATATCCAGCTATCATCATACCAAATTTCATCAAAATCCCTCCAGTGGTTATTCTGTGATGCGGTAAAAGACAGACAGACAGACAGACCAAAATTCTAAAAACTATAGATTCGGTCTCTGTATCGATAATAATGTCTATTTCAATAAGATTTTCCAAAAAATATTTAAGGTACAGATTCGGCTCAGTTAGAATTTTATTATATGTATAGATGTTTCAGTTAGAATTTTATCATATGTATAGATGTTTCAGTTAGAATTTTATTATATGTATAGATGTTGTGAAATACGTTCCTTCAAAACTTATATAATACTTATCTGAATCAATTTCAAATATTATCTTTAACATAATTCTAATTTAAAGCACAAATCTATCGGCTGTTGGAGTTGAAGAAAAAAAATCAAATTTCTATGGAAACGTATTAGAAATGAAACTTCATTGATTATTTATATTTCAAATCTGTAAAATTATTAAATTAATAATCAAGGATAGATGTGCCCGTAACGCATGAGTGATATAAGTGTCATAGTCATGACGGTTTTTCGTGACGATTTCTCATGACGCGGCCTTGAAATGTTATTCATATGCGCGCAAAGAAATTTTACTTTAAAAACCGCTTACGTTTGTCTAATAAAAGGCGAAAAGAAGATTAACTTTATTTCATTTTCTTATATTTAGAAGGTTTCATTATAAATTATTTTAGTGAAAATTATTAGCGGATGGAATAAATCCATACAACATTTTGGACATGAAAGTCAATAAGTCGAATAATACCTACATTAAAACACATTAAAATATGCTTGCCTAAGGATAACAAGGAAAGAATTATAAAGAGTTACGTTTTAAAAAGGTTAATCTTTTAGGTTTTGGTTAGGGGAAAGATAAAGTAGACGTCATTTTTCATTCGTCCAAGATTAATCTTACAAACGTTTGCTTTTAAACGAAAAGTATTTTGTGGTGAATATTTTGCCAAAGCCTGTGTTAACGCTGTATCTTACAGGACGGTAAATATTTTCTAAAATATATAATTTATATTAATATTGTAAAGAGGCAGTTTGTTTATTTGTTTGTTCATTCATTCGTTGGTTTGTTTGAACGAGCTAATCCCAGGAACTTTTACTCCGATTTGAAAAATTCTTTTTGCATTACATAACCTGTCTATTGAGAAAGTGTTTAGGCTGTTTATCATATAATATATAGTCTTTCTGTTCCATACTAACCGATATAATGTACTTAGGGACGAACACGAGCGAAGCGTGGGTGAGTTGCTAGTAAAAAATAATGTAGTAAGTCTACCTAACAGAATGACACTCCGTCTAACTTACAATGATTGTTCAAGGTCGCTTGATCAATTATCTCATATTCGGGTTAAAGCTTACTACGTATTATTTATTCAATGTTTGCGTAAAATTATAATCTGTAATGAGTGATGTGTGAGTGTAATGAATTCAAGTGAGGTGTCTAACTGATTAGCGAACATAGACAGACAGATTAGCTTCCACCCGCATTGGCCTGCAAGAGACAAAAATCGACGATCGCAAAGTTATTGACGACCATGTAGCACATATCTCATTGTCTCGTTGTTGCATTGGCAACCTAAGGCGAAACATTTGGTTCCCACATGAGGCATGTAGTATTTTTCCCACAATTTTTTATGTTTGTTCCAACCTCGACATTTGGTACCTAGCAACCAATATCCTAATATTGTGGTAAATTGTGTAGAATTACCCTAATATTATAAATGCGCAAGTTTGTATGTATGTACGTACAAACTTTGTACGTTATACATCACGCTAAAATGGCTGGAAGGGCTTAGATTAAATATAATATATAGATACTTTATAACTTAGAGTTGACTATAAACCGGCTACTCCAGGTTTGGCATCTGGCACCTAGGGACGTACCCGAGCGAAACAAGAGTAAGTTGCAAATAATTAATAATGTAATGTAGCTTAGACATATAATGTAACGTTGCGTCGGTAATGTAGCTTCATAATAGTAAAAAAAAAAATTAAAGAGTGCGTTTATGAATGTGTACACGCGCAAGAAGTAAAATGTTTGTAGGTTATCGGTACTCTTTATGAAATTCAATTTATGTTTTAAATAATTAGGATAGGTGAGATACTAAAAACGCATATTAGGCATATTACAATCATATATTTATAAAATATGATTTAAGGAAAGATTATAATATTATATATCATTAGTCAGACAATAACAACGGTTACCATGGCAAGAAACGTACGTACATTTTTTCGTAACGCTATCACCATCTTAACCTCCAAGTCAAGCGTCAAAAGAAGTTTTACTTCAAAAATTTCAGCATCGGAATCGGAACTACTCATAATTTCAAAGAGTCATTATTACTATACACGAAAATACAAACTATACTTCTTTATTTATTATATCAGTATAGTCTAAATTATATCTTTAACTATGTGCTATGTAATATAATGTACTCAAACACTATATTTTTACTAAATGTTGCTTTCTATAGAGGTCGCTTGTCACGCCTGCGGCAAAGAGAAGCAGTGGAAATGAACGTTTAATTGTCTTTACGAGGCGGATGTGGCCATAATTGCGTTGCTTTTACAATTAATTCTGAATTTTCTATACGAAAATAAATTTTGATGAACGAAGTGCGCCAATTTTACCTCTTAACTTATAAAATGATTATTATGTAATAAAATTAATTTAAAAATTAAAAAAACCCCCTACGCAAAAAATACTTATGGTTTAAGGAACAACCCTTAAAAAGTAAATAATTTTGGATAAGAGCTGATACTCTTACACTGCTGGACCGATATTAACCAAACATACCTAAAAACAAACGCAAGGAAACTGGCTTTCAAATAAAAAAATCCGCATTGAAATCGGTCCGTCCGTTTGAGAGCTACGATGCCACAGACAAATGCCACACACACACACACACACACACACACACAGACAGACAGGCAGACATCGACGTCAAACCCATAACACCGCTCTTTTGGCGTCGGGGGTTAGAAATGGTTCAAATGGTTTGAAAAAAACGGAATAAGTAATTGAAACATAATTTTGTCGAACTTTATTTATAGGAGTTATAATTTTGGATGGAAGTAATATATATATATATATATATATATATATATATATATATATATATATATATATATATATGTATATGTATATGTAATAGTAATCAGTACAACCCTCAGGTACGAAGCAATTTTACATAAATAATATATATTATACAATAACATTCAAATATTAAGTTTTAAGGAATCTTTTTTTAAATATATGAAACTAGTGACCTTTAAAAGCATTCGTATTTATATATTATGGAAGCTCTTAAAAGAAATTTTTTTTTCAGACTTAAATTGTTCATAAATTATAACTTATAACCCATTTTTCAACAAACAAACAACTCAACGCAGCGGCAACTTTAATTTATAATATGTGATAATATGCAATTTGTAGAAGCATATCTAATAGATAATAATTAACCAAAATAATTGATACTGAAAAAATAGTTATTCCCTATTTATTGTAAGAAAAGAAAAATTACATACAAATTTACTTTTCCCAGTATACAATCCCATAGAAATCTATGAAACAGCATTTAAGACGAGAAAATGTAGGAAAAATTTATTAACCCCATTAGGTATATGTCGTCGCTTTTCACAAGCATATGGGTCATGCTGAGTTATATTTTTTACCTTAGTAAATAAACCGGAAAAAAATCATCAAAAAAAATCATCAAAATAAATCGTAAAAGTAGTTCCTGAGATTAGCGCGTTCAAACAAACAAACAAACAAACAAACTCTGCCTCTTAGAACACCTCCTGGTTAATTTCCAAGTAATCAATTGTTAACTGGCACACCGGTGTGCCCGCGACTCTCGAGAGGTTAATAATATTAGTATAGATTATAATATAAACAAGTAGACATATATTTTTTTAACTACATAATATATTGTAAGCGGACATCCTGAGGTACATTTTTGATCACGAAGATCATCTCATCACGAATCTCACGAGACGGACATGGAAATGTAACACTGATAACTACACATCCCCAGGTTGCAAGATAATTTCTTGACATAAATACCCAATAACTACTACAAAAGCTACGGTTCAATATGTATGTATGTATGTATGTATGTATGTATGTATGTATGTATGTATGTATGTATGTATGTATTCAGCCCTTTTTAACGTCCCACTGCTGGGCACGGGCCTCCCTTCAAGACGAGGGGAATCAGGCCATAGTCCACCACGCTGGCCAAGTGCGGATTGGCGGACTTCACATGTCTTTCGAAAACTGGCTAGGTTCTCTCAGACATGCAGGTTTCCTCACGATGTTTTCCTTCACCGTAAGGCAAGAGGTAAACAAGTTAGAAAATGATTCGCACATGAAAATATCAGAGGTGCGAGACCCAGGATTTGAACCCGCTTCACTCGGTTTCCCAAGCGAGCGCATTACCACTGGGCTACCACTGCCTTACCACGGTTCAATATATGTAGGAACTATTCGGAGCTTTGATATATTTTTTTTTTATTTTAAAGGCTTTTAAGCTTTTTTTCTGTTTTGCACATAAATTAGATCCAGTTTTGTATCTGTTAGAAATAATATATAAATAATATATTATATATGGACATTGCAATAATGCAACGAGTGCTTTTTTTTTTGGACAGCATAAATTAAGCTTCGCCCGAAAACATCGTAAGTTTTTACCTTAAATAATTCTGGTGCTTAATCAAGTTAACGAGGATAATCCGCAAAAGCGCCTACAAAAGGTACTTTTAGACAATGGAAGGAACTGTTGTCAGAAAAAATATCATAATAAATTGCTTTTTCGACTGAATTCAAAAAAAGAGAAGGTGCTGAATTTAAGTGTTATCTTCTTTTTCTTTGATGTGTGTATGTTACCAATAGTAAAACCGATGTACCGGGAAAAGTATCTTATAGTAAGTGGTCTCCATCCCGTCAATCATTATGCGGGAATTCAAGTCAATCTACTGATCCATTGTTACTTAAAAAAAGGAACAATCGCGGAGCAAAATTTAGCTTAAATAATACTAGCTATTGTCCACGGCTCCACTCACGTAGTTTACGTATATTTGTTTTGTTCTAACGGTTATAGCGTAATAGTACTCGTAGATAGCCTATAACTTCACAAGAAATAGGCTAAAAAATGCAAAAAGTTTTTTTAATCATACGTGTAGTTCCAAAGATTACAGAAATCAAACAAAAAATACAGGTATATAAAGATTCGTCTTTATATACCTGTATTTTTGTTTGAATAATATGTCTCATACATGAGTTATTTTCAAGTTTCTTTTCCATCACTAAGAAAATTAATGTCGTACATATTCTAATCCATAGTATAGCCGTTCTCGTTTATGCCCGAAAAACCGATAGTGCGAGTTAGCTAAGCGTAAACCTAGTAACTGCCTGACCGCTATCAGTCTACGGCTTACTGCTATTGGTCTGTGAAAATGATCCTATCAAGAGAGCTGAGATTTTAAACCACTTTAATATATTGCTAAACTATGTATAATTTATGTAAATCGATAGCATAATGTTTGATTTGCTAATGTAAATCAAACATACATAATTGTATAGTTTGTATTATGTTTAGTTAGAACCTGTACTGTTTCTGAATGTTTACTTAACGTGCCTTCTTTAACACGAAACGTAATTGGTAACATAATTGGCTTTCACATCACTAACAATGCACCGTCATACTTATGTCTTGCATATAGAGTTTCAACTTTATCCCAGACTGAGTATATCGTATTCGATAAAGTAACAGTCAGAATATATAATTTTCCTAGAGCATTTCCCAAGTGAAACGGTTTTCAGGTTGGCTGCATTTCATATGACATTGCGCTACTCGTTTCGCGAAACAGATCGCACTGCAGATATTATGTTTATTTAGACATAAATATTGCATCATATTTCATTTCTATTCGATTCGAACGAATTGAAAATATAATAAAAATATATGACGTATATTTTTGCGTTTGAAAATGAAATGGCTATGTATTATTATTTATTATTTCGAGCAGTCTATCTAGCGGGCTTACGGTGAATCCAAATACCCTATCTGTCTATGGTTTGTCTTACTAGAGATAAGAATTTGACATAATTTGAATGGAGCTTGATATTGCTTGATAGTCCCACAAACTTATCTGACGCGGTGGCCAATACTGAAACTACGTGTCGCCATTTTGAACTATCATTTTGTCGTCAAGTGTTGTTTCGGAATCGAACCTCTAAATTACCCATGATTATATAATATGATATGATGATTATTTTAAATGATTATAATTATAACATTAAAATATAATTCATTAAAAATGTGTTTTGATTATTTTTCCCTTATTATATCACGTTGTATAAAATTGACTAAAACAGCAAATTAACATTTCGATTACTCCTTGTGCACTTGGACTGTCATTATTTTTACTCTAAAAATGACGGAAATCCTATTAAGCGGTAATGCTAACGCAACAACAGCAACGTCGTTACCGGTTCAGATAAGTTTGTAGCACTGTAGATCTTTATCCCATAAAGAAAACTACGGACAGATAAGTTATTGGGATCCGCCGTTAGACAAGATGATACGATTACGAGTAAAATTTTTAAAACTTCTATAACGTAATTTCCATATATTTTTTATAAGCAATTGCAAAATATCGTTCTTATGAAATCCCTTGTGTAATTTTCTAATTTCTATTTGATTTTTATAAATTTATATAGGAAATAAATCAACCCATTCTACACTGTTATATCCCGGGATAGGTAAACTCTTTCAAAGGTTTATGAATTATGAAAATTACACATACATACACTTGTAAGCGTTAAATTTTACATATTTTTATATAAATCGACCATATTATTATATAATAATCAAGTAAAATCTATACTTAAATATACCTATATGAAACTACTGAATAAATAAAGGGGTTAGACGAGAACAAAAAGTCCGCCAATGTGTGTCGTCTCGCTGTCTGCTAAATCGCATGTCTCGCGAAAGGCTGGGTGAATTTGAAAGAGCTGTATTGTTCTCGTCGAAAGTCGGTTTATAAACACCTTTATTTCATTTTAAGCGGCGCGGTGGTGAAAATTTAATGATGCATTTTCAGCATTCCGCTGCTTAAAGTTGTGAGTTAAGAATATATGCATGGCACTGGCCATAAACTGTTATGTATTTTTTTATGTTCAGCCCTTTATTTTAACGTCCCACTGCTGGTCACGGACTCTTTAAGTAGTATCCCAGTGGTAACGTGCTTGCTTGTATAACAAAGTGAAGCGAGGTCATCATTTCCAACATGATTACCACTTGTCTTACGGTGAAGAAAAACATCGTGAGGAAACCTGCATGTTTGAGAGAATCTAGCAAATTTTTGAAAGACATTAGGCTGTCCAAGTGCGTGTTGGCGGAGGCGCACCAAAAATAAAATCATGACGCATTATTAAAAAGACGATTTGACAAACAAATTATCTTACTGAAAACTTTCTTTTATTATTATAAGGTTTTTCCAAAAAGCAAAGTTTTGTTTTTTTCAATCGGATCGTGATATTTTTTTTTATATGCTTACATTTATTTCAACTTGGGAAAAAGTAAAGATTTCATCAAAATTGGTTCAGTCTTTTTATAATATGGACTAAAACGTGCAACTAAAACTGAAAGTTTTTGTTATTATTGCTCTTTAAAAAAACTATCAGTTTTTACATAAAACTTAAAATAAATAATAATAAAATAATAATAATAAAAAAATTACACTAACTTATAGTACCTAAAAATGTAATATGAGTTTAAAAGAATATTTCTCAATACAAAGCCGTTCTAGTGACTCTTTGGTGTATGCGATAATGGGCACCAACAAAGGTTTCTTTCAAATTTTGCCTGAATGGTGGCGGACACACCTTTACAAAAGGATCTCGGAAAGGTTAAATAAAGAGTATAAAAGGATAACAAGGGTAAATGTACGTAAATTCAAAATACCTTCAGGTAGTTATATAACGCCTAGTATAGAAAATTTTGTAACTTTCTTCGAACCCAACTTTTCTTGAAAAAAAAAGTATTGTAATACTAAGTATATCTTCCTAGTTCTTTATTCTAAATCTAGTATTTAAATCAGAGACTCTAGATTTGCACACATTGTTAGATGATAGCTGATTGTTTGGCGTTTTATTTTAACTCCTGACGTAATAATTACTTTATTGTTGCCATCCCTTTTAATCCCTTTAAAGGTTAAACAAAAGGGTCTAAAAAACCTATAAAAATCCTTTTTATATAACGTAACATGTATGTATGTACTCAGCCCTTTTTAATGTCCCACTGCTGGGCACGGGCCTCCCTTCAATACGAGGGGGATCAGGCCATAGTCCACCACGCTGGCCAAGTGCAGGTTGGCGAACTTCACATGTCTTTCAAAAACTTGCTAGGTTATCTCAGACATGCAGGTTTCCTCACGATGTTTTCCTTCATCGTAAGGCAAGTGGTAATCATGTTAGAAATGATTCGCACATGAAAATAACAGAGGTGCGAGACCCGGGATTTGAACCCACTTCACGAAGTATCACCCCATTGCAGATAGAGCGCAGGACCGACGGCTTTACGTGCTCTTCGAGGCACGGGGTAAAGTACCGCCATCTTCCCAACTCCAAATTACTACTGAGAATATGAATTACAAAAAAAAAATTATATCATTTTGAAGTCACTGTATCTGTTTAGTTCAAGATTTTATTCTACAATTATAAGTTTACTGTAATATTCTAGAATATTAATTCATTCATTAACGCTGATGTTTGAGCGAAGACGGAGCCGCTACTTTATAAAAAGTTTTTCCAAATAAAACTGAATACATCACAAGTATCATAATTTCTTATAAGCTCGTTTTCTTAATCCCTCATAGTTATTGATCGTCTAAAACTTTTGTACATAACTTTGCGAAACTTCCAAACATAATATTGTCTGATATATTATGTACAAGGTCTCGGATTTTTATGATCATACTTTTTCTTTTTATTTTATAGCAATTGTACTCTTTGTTTATTATTATTTAATGACCGATTTTTAAAAAGAAGGTTATAAATATTAATGAAATGAAAATGTGTGAGCATATATGTATGTACATTGACTGTTAACCCTTAATATGTAAATTAAAAATAAGTAATTTTAAATTTATTTCCAAGTATGTATTGTTTTATATATATTATACATATATTATATATAAATATGAGAGAAATATTATATACAGGACTTATTATACTACAGGACAGGACAGGGAAAATAAATTCTAAATCTCGACATTATCGCCTATCGGGTCCAACTATAGCTGACCATTCAAATGACCCGATGAGAAAAAAAAAGAAAAAAAAAGAAAAAACTTCCAGGCACTGAAAAGTAAAAAATAACTAAACGGGGGTTTTCATTTAGAATAGATACTTAATCAGATATTTTCGAAGTCGGTGTGCTTCGATATGTATTGGCTGGCACCGACATAGGTACCATGTGAAAAAAGTTTCACTCAAAAATCTCAAACCATGAAGGTTCTATGTCAATTCGAAGTACCTATTATAATAAAATGGCAATTTCATACTTTAACCCCTATTACTATATAAATAAGAGATACTTAAAGGATAGGCACTGTATGCTGTAATACAGGTCTCCTAGTACGGCAATAGAGGCTACCATATCTTTTGTGTCGACACAGCCTAAAATAAGCTAAACTGAGATTAGAAACTAAGGTTGTTTTGTATCATAATATATTATGTATGTTTGTTTTTGTAGGTAATATTGTTTACTGTTAATGTGTTTTATTGCTCAATAAACTATTATTATTATTATTTATTTTTTCCGTTTGAAAATCTCGGCTTTACCGGTATTTTCAGCTAACACGGGCCAGAGCCAAGTGTTAGTGGGATAGTTTTTGTGGTATGGTAATTAAGTATCTAGAGTAACACTGTGTCGTTGAGGTGTATGTTGTGGCGGACGTGGCGTTTGGACATGATTTTGTGTACTGTCAAACGATGTAGGGATACTACTACCTATTTCATTATCCGTTTGTAGGAATTTACGAACTATTCTGCATGTGTTTAATATAACGGCTTTTTGTAGATTAAAATATGTATATAAAGGAAGGTTCAGTACTTTAAGAGATTGAAATAGTTGTTTTGGAATTACACCAGTAGTTGAGAGTACGATGGGAACTATGGTAACGCTTTTAAGATGCCACATTCTCCTTATTTCGTCTTTTAACTCAGTGTATTTGGTTAACTTTTCAGCTATGTCAATGATAAAAGCTGATTGACTGCGTTTATCATGAAGAGTTATATCTGGTCTATTATAATGGATTGTCTTGTCGGTTAATATAGCACGGTCAAAATAAAGCTTAATATCATCCATATACATGCTTTAAGTGATACGTAATTTGTTGGTTTGATTCATTATTGGTGTACTTTAAAGGGTAACATTACTATCGTTAAGTAAGCTTGATATTGGGTTCAATGCCAGACAAAACCACAAAGGACTAAGAGAGTCTCCTTGGAATATTCCTTTTTTGATTTCAATGGAAGGAGTGTCTATTATTCCTATAGTAGTCTTCAGTCTTAGTTTTGTGGCCCATTTTTGTATTATAGACTGTAGAAAGTTTATTAAACATGGGTGAACTTTGTATATATCTAAAACTTTAAGTAACCAGGAATGAGGAACTGAATCAAAGGCCTTTTTATAATCAATGTACATAGTATATAATTCACTTTTATTTCTGTTTGCTTTCTGTAATATAGTAGTATCAATTATTAATTGCTCTTTACAACCTTGAGTAAACCTTCTACAGCCTTTTTGCTGTTCTGCTAATATACTATTATTGGAGTCAATATGCGTATATATCATTTCAGTAATACAAGAACTAATTATTTTATATATTGCTTGTAAACAAGTTATAGGCCTATAGTTTGCTGGATTTAAAGGTTCTGAATTATTTTTTGGTAGCATATACGTGATTCCATGCATTTATTATTATTATTATTATGTTTTTTTTTTCTCGAAATATATAATTTCGGTGTAATGAATCTCACGGGCTTACGCCAAGTGAGAATCATCATTAGATATATTTTGATGATTAGGGGGAATCGTTATAAATTATTATTATAAACTAGCGACTCACCCTCGCTCCACTCGGGTACGTCCCTACTTACGTTTTAACGTTTAGTATAGATTTCTCAGAGATGAGATATTTTCCCGCAGTAAAAAGTATCCTATATGTTGACTCGGATAACCAGCTATCATCATACCAAATTTCATCGAAATCTCTCCAGTGGTTTTTCTGTGATGCGGTAGCAGACAGACAGACAGACAAAAATTCTAAAAACTTTAGATTCGGCCTCTGTATCGATAACAAAGTCTATTTCAATAAGATTTTTCCAAAAAATATTTAATGTACAGATTCGGCTTAGTTACGATTTTATTATATGTATAGATTATATATAACCACAGTACCAGCGCGGCGTCAACGACTGTTTTTTTTTTCTAGTGAAATTACTTTGTTTTCGGTTAGAAGGACGAATGTTATTGTAGTAAATGACTACTATCAATCGATAACCGACCGAGGCCGGCGGTCTAATGTGTCCCCTGAAGCGTGGAAACGGTCGTTATGCCACTAAATGGTCACCCATCTATTATTGTGCTGCTAGCAATGTTAGTTAAGTTTAATTTTTAGTATTATTAAGCTATGTTAAATAAATCTTAGGAAAATCTGATATCTATACATATAATAAAATTCTAACTAAGCCGAATCTGTACATTAAATATTTTTTGGAAAATCTTATTGAAATAGACATTAAAATAATAAAGGATGAAAATTTGTATGAAACCTACCTTTTTAAAGTTTTTTTGTTGTAGTTTTAGCGCGAGCGAAGCCGCGGATTTTGCTAGTTTGACTATATTTTGTCAAATCCATTTTTCTGCTTCTTATTTGTAATAGTTATTAGTAAAACTTGATTGTTCTATATCTTATTTTGCTATTATGTATAATATTGTACTAATTGTTTTCCTAGTAAAAAAATTAAAGAATAAATAAACGTAAATCGTTTTCGTGTAACAGTACAATAATTTTGCCTCACCGAGCTGACTTACGATATAGTCATGTGTCTCTATCTCCATTATAAAGTCAGATGTAGAACTAGTTAGAGGCTACTTGTATACCTCTCTAGTTTAGATACATTTTGGTTGTATTGTAGAGCTCAATATATTATTACATCATAAAACCTTACTTTGTTATACATTTTTATTTGCACCCCAAAACTTTCTAGGTTTAATCTTTTTTCACTTACATATAAAGTCTTCACCTATAGCTTTATGCGATCCAGTGTGTGACAGGAATTTATAGCGATAACTACATTTAAACTTTAGGGTCCGAAAGGTCCCAATGGCCTATGATAATAAACTTTTATACCTTAGCAAAAACCCAACTTTACCCGCCCGTATATTCCGCGCACTAACAGTAATTTCATATAACTTTTACCCTATATTCTCAGTTTTTTTTTCCAAAATACAAAGCAGTCGTCTTCATATGCAAAGTCTATTTTTTACTATATTCTCTTGGGATCGGCTTACAATCAAACTGACTGCCAGACTTTTGTGTTTATAAGTTAAAATTAATGGCCAAAAGTTTTTAACATAGGAAAATGTTTCTCTAAGCATACTTTCAAATTTTTCGTTTCGCTAACTCTAGCATTATCATTTAACATCTTACGGCTGGAAATGGTTCTCGTGAGGGCGACAGTCCTCAACGCTGGCCAAATACAGGTTGAGGGATTTCACCGTCTTTCGAAAACTAGTTATGTTTTCTCAGACATGCAGGTTTCATCGCCATGTTTTTCTCCTTCGTAAGGCGAGTGTCTGATGTGCATGCGCGACCCAGTGTTTGAACCCGCTTTACTTTGTTTCTAAGCGAGCATGTAACGAATGTGATACCACTGCCTTATTATTCTTTATAATATTTATGTATTTGTATACATACGAATACATATACCTATGCATAGTACCAGGGCGACCGAGCTTCGCTCGGAGTTCTTCATATTGTTATATCGTATTTTTTAAATAAAAAAAACTAAAAACTTGAATAACTACAAAAAAAAATTAAAAACTTTGTATTCCGACCGGGACTTGATCCCGGGCATATGCGTTGTCTAACTTGCGCCTTGACCGCTTGACCACGATGCTTATACCAGATTGTAAGAAATTATCAACTATATTCTGCGTAGAATAATGCAAAAGAAAACCGCATAAAAACTCGAAAACACGTGTTTTCTCAGACATGAGACTAATCTAAATCGATTTTCGGCCCCCGAAAGCCACCGCATACTAAATTTCAGCGAAATCGTTAAGAGTCGTTTCCGAGATCACTGGTATAAATAAATAACGATATAAAGATTAAAGATACAAGAATTGCTCGTTAAAATATATTAGATTATAAAAAATAAAGAAAAAATCTGATTAAGTATCTATTCTAAATGAAAACCCCCGTTTAGTTATTTTTTACTTTTCAGTGCCTGGCAGTTGGCTTTTTTTTTTAAGTTTTTATTTTTCCATTTTTAGTGTAGACGTATCATCAATACAAATTAATCAAGCCTAAACACCAGGTAATTGCTGTAAATCGTTGAGGAGTTCCCTCGACTATCTTTCGGGTCCATCATCAGATCAACTCCAGACCTTCATTAAATAGTAGTGATGAAAATGTTATCAAACGCACTAGTCGCCGCTACAATTTTCGAAAGTTCCCCTCGATTTCTCTGGGATCCCATCATCAGATCCTGGTTTCTTTATCATGGGACCACTCTTGGGATATCTCCTTTCCAACAAAAAAAGGATTATCAAAATCGGTTCATAAACGACGAAAAAATCCGCGAACAAACATAAAAAACAAAAAAATATATATACAGTCGAATTGAGAACCTCCTCCTTTTTTTGGAAGTCTGTTAAAAAAGCACCTAGAAACCAGAGAGAAACGTGGGTAGTAGTATAGTTCAATATTCTCACTAATTTAGCCTAAAGGAATATCTCGTATTTAAAGGTGCTTCAAATGAAAAACCGTTTCACGTGTTGTGTTAAACCGAGCACAATTAAGTTAACATATCTTCTTCTCCTTGTTTTAATCTTTAAACAAAGATATATTAATATGAAATTTTGTTAATACTTTGCAGCATTATAATGTAGTACATTAGAAAATTGTAAAGGAGTTTGCATTTAATTAGTTATTTAATAAATAATGTTTAAATATTTGAGATACAATGAAAACCACATCAACAGCAACCTCTAGAAAGACTAGCGACTTACTCTCGCTTCGCTCGGGATTGTCCCTATGTTGATTCCCCATACAAACTTTCATCCCCATATTCAACCCCTTAAGGAATGATTTCCGGGATAAAAATCTAAATAAATCTAATTTAATCTGTTAATTACCAAAAATTGGTGAAGCTAATCAGCTTGAGTAAACTAAGTAGTAAACTTTGAGTAAACTTTTTTATTGTATGTTTTAATGTATTGAAAATTTAACTAACAAATATGAGAAAGAGCCAAAACATAAAGCAGCGGTTAGTAATCAATATTTAAAAAAATCATGCGCCTTTCTATCATTTGGTAAAATAGCTACCCACAATGATGAATGAATGATTTTGACGTAACTTTTAAAGACAAATAAAAAAATTAGGCTAGAAAAAAAACAGAAAGATTAAGATGGGAGCGACAGAATTTTAACATGCATAAAGCATGCAAAAACTAAATTTTAGTTAATTACACCTAAATTACCCGGAAGTATAGAATTATTAATTAAAATAGAATATTTTATGCATGAATTCCTAATGTTAAAATTGCTTCTGAGCTATAGATATTAACCGGTAATAATTTTGGGTATATTCCCAAGCGGTACCGTAAAAGCCTTTATCTCGGGAAACATTGTTATATACAGGAATATTAAAGAGCATGATGTAGGTGCTTTAGTGGGTAATAAATCAATCATACGTTATTTGCTTAGATTTTTTAATTAAAATTAGGATAAGGATAAGGATTTTCACTTTTGATTAATTTGATTTTTAATGGATGTCATGTTATATAAATATGTATATCTATACACATAATAAAATTCTAACTAAGCCGAATCTGTACATTAAATATTTTTTTGGAAAATCTTATTGAAATAGATATTATTATCGATACAGAGGCCGAATCTGTAGTTTTTAGAATTTTTGCCTGTCTGTCTGTTATTGCATCACGGAAAAACCACTGCAGGGATTTTGATGAAATTTGGTATGATGATAGCTGGTTATTCGAGTCAACATATAGGATACTTTGTACTGTGGAAAAATATCTCATCTTTGAGAACTCTATACTAAGCATTAAAACGTAAGTAGGGACGAGCCCGAGCGGAGCGAGGGTGAGTCGCTAGTATACTATATACTCATTAGCAAATCACTATAAAATCACCCAAGAAAACTGAAGTGATTGAAAAATGGACTCGACATAATTTTTGTCTTGTTAATCTTTATTTTTAGACCAGATTATTCGGAGTCCCTACTGAGGTCATTAGGCATTGTGCTGAGGTATTCTGATTTCAGTCATGACCACGAAATCGGCGGCAAATTTAGAGGTGAGTGATTGAGAAGTGATATGTACTCGCCCTTGATGTTGCCGTTCCAGTTCAGGACCTTAAAGACGTCTTCCAATGCCCGGTGCATTGGAAGACATCTTTTCAAACAGTTTCGGGAAAATGACATCAACCTGTCGTACTCATGAGTCATGTACATACGTACTACGTAGGTATATATATATATATATATATATATATATATATATATATATATATCATAGGTACTTGTTATTAGTGTTAAGTATGTAACTGCATTTAGGTGCAATAGATATAAATATTAGAGGTAAGATTTTCACTTTCTGTATTTCTCTTTTACAGATTTAAGGTATAGTAAAAAATATAGAGAAAAAATATCATAAGAAAATTTCTTTCAATATCTATACTTATTTTGTGAATTATTTTTTATTAAGTATTGTACTTTATGGGGCAATAGTATTTTTAATCTAGATGTTTTTGTTTTATACAGTAAGTAGTGAGTAGCGTTTGGCGAATCTCCAAGTACAGAAAAACACTATAAGCTTACACAAACAACTAGTGACCCTCCCTCGCTTTGTTAATTACTCACCAAGGACTTATGTACCTTCAATAGATTAAAGCTGTTTACTAACATTTTAGGCTTCGTCCAATAATCTGAAGAATAAAAAAAAACCGGCCAAGTACGAGTCGGATTCGCGCACGAAGAGTTTCGTACCATTATCTATAAAAACGGCAAAAAAATTATGTCTATTGTATGGGAGCCCCCCATAAATATTTGTTTTAATTTAATTATCTATTTTTAAAATGAATATATAACTAAATATTCTATAAATATTTCAAGTGTCTACCTGTAGCTGTTATCAATATCAAGGAAAAACGAGCAAAAAAAATCACGTTTGTTGTATGGGAGCGCCCTCAAATATTTATTTTATTTTGTTTTTTTGTATTTGTTGTTATAGCGGCAACAGAAATACATCATATGTAAAAATTTCAACTGCCTAACTATCACGGTTCATGAGATACAGCCTGGTGACAGACGGAAAGACAGACAGACGGACGGACAGCAAAGTCTTAGTAATAGGGTCCCGTTTTACCCTTTGAGTTCGGAACCCTTAAAACGTGTGTGTACTTATGTGCGCACGTAAGAAATATACTTCTTTATCGTAACAGAACAAAAAAGATTTCATCCCGTATGTCTAACTCTCTGTTTGTAAAAGGAATGCAGCTGACATCATCAAAGCCGGAGTTCAATGCGAGTCCGTAGAAAACTAGGTATTTCAATTGCATATTAAATATAAAATTTGTTTCGGAAAATTGCAATTTGTAGCAGCAAATTTCATTGTATGCACTGCTTTGTTCCGGCTGTCTGCTGAACGTGACTTAATTAAGTCTCGAGCTTTTAACTACACAATCAATATTTAAAATACAGGGTATTTTACTTAACAAACCTTTGAAGCAATACGTTGTTAGAAACATGTATTTTATTTAGTTTTGAAATTTAATATGTACTTACTTATGTTATTTATAAAATTTCCTCAAAATGGATGAATTAAAATCTGTTGCAGTATGCAATCTTTTCTAATTTCGACGACTGCACAACCACAGTATATTTTAATACGATAATGTTAGGCGATATCTTATGGTCCGTTTTTATAATTATTGATACCTAGCGACTCACGCTCGCTTCGCTTGCGTTCTCTAGTATGTACGTTTTAACGGTTAGTATTGATATCTCATGGGAACTATACATTTTTCCGGGATAAAAATCTATGTGCTATTTCAGAATATAATCCGTTCAGCCGTTGTGGCGTGATGGAGTAACAAATATCCATCCATCCGAAATTTTGCATTAATTATAATATTTATGTGATTAGTACTTCAAGAGTGGTCTCGTAATATATGTATACTAGCGACTTACCCTCGCTTCGCTTCGGGTTCATGGCTAAAAAAAACAAATCTATCCCACGGGAACCGTACATTTTTCCAGGATAATATATAGCCTATAGCCTTCCTCAGTTAACGGGCTATCGAATGCAAAAAGAATTTTGTGAATTGGATTATTAGTTTCTGAGATTAGCGCGTTCAACCAAACAAACAAACAAACAAACTCTTCAGCTTTATAATATTAGCATAGATTTAAAGAAAAAGTTCAAACATTAGCAATTTAATAATTACTTAACTGTTAAGCAAATTGAGTTAGTATATACATAGGTCTAGCTAGATACTAGATAATAGATTAAAAAGTAATTTAAATATATTCCTACTAAATGAGCACTGATATAATAAACATTTTATATACGTAGTGAATGCGAAAGGCGCCTTTAGGTCCGCCGCTCCTGGACAGTGGCCAACGGTGCGAGCGGAAATCCGTGACTTATTGATGAGGAATAGCGGAAAGGTAAACATTTGACTAAACCCATTTTTATAGTTGGAAACTGAAATGGCAGTAGCAAAATGCATGTTTTAAATGTTTATATTAATTCTGTTAATTATATTAATGTTAAATGTTTAATTATATTAATCCTCGCTTCATTCGGGTTCGTCCCTAGCTCCCTTCCCGATACAAACTTTCACCCTCATTTTCTAAGTTCCTGCGCAATTTTCTTAATTTTTTTAATATAAGAACCTTCTCCTGACAATAACAAACAAAAAAAAAGAATTAGTGAAATCGGGTGCAGCCGTTTACGCGTGATGGCGTGACCAAGGGAAATTGGGATTCATTTTTATATATATATATATATATATATATATATAGATTCCCATAATTTTTATGTTCAATTTAATTCAATACTTGTATTTATGTCTATCTTTTATAAAATATGTGTAACATCTGTAATTAAGCCAATACTTAGAATTTATTATTTATTGTATTTATATTATTATGCTTTTGTTAATGTGTCTTGTTGGTGTTCAATAAATAAAAAGTCAGTCTACTGCTATAAATACGAATTATTCCTACGTGTGTGTATGTTTGTTACTTTTTTACCCTGAAATGACTCGACAGATTTCGATGAAATTTAGCACAGTAAGTAGTAAGTACATATATTTTATATTATAGTTTATGACCTACATTAATTCTAACTACTGTTGTTTCTAGGTGAGAAAGACACATAGAGCATAATATTCTTTTTAGCAAAATTAACACTTTGTACCTGAGTGATCGTTTGCAACGGAAACGCCTGAATAGATTTTACAGATTTTGTTAAAATATAAATCGATAAATAAAAATAAAGTAGAAGATATTCTACTTTATAAATCAAGGTTTCAACCCAGATTATTTTTAATAAAAAGATTAACCTAAAAATTGATTAATTAATACTTTTCGTGTCTTGTCGTTATTTTTTAATTTGAGAATGGGAATTTATTCAGTCTTAACTATAATTAAAAAACCTGTACATACAGTTCGTCTCCTATACGTCATCATATATCAAAATAAGATTAATTAGCAATTTGGAATAAAATGATAACAAATAAATATCGTAAATTTCGAAACAGAAATGTATTTAACATGAATTTACAATTTTTAAACAAGACCCATTGGAGAGGGAAATCACTCTCGAAATAAAGTTCCAACTTTGCTAATTTAAAGTTCAAGCTTTTAAGATTGTTTACTAAATTAGGAAAATAAGGTAATTTTTCCTACAATTTATTACTGTTCTAAAATCTTTTACGCACACATTGATAAAATAGATAATATTCTCTGAAAAAATCTTCATTCGAAGGAAGGATTTAAGTTTTATAGATTTATTGGTTTAATTTTTATGGTTTTATTTAGGTAAGATAGCTTTGCGATATGCTTTTTATCGTGTTATCATAAAGAAAAAGAAAATTAGAATACCTTTTTTTTATATGCTATTAAGTTTTCATATATAAAGTTTTAATGGCTTTTTTACATGAATTACTAAATAAAATATAGGAGAGATTGTTATAACTATGCTTTTTTTTTAATTTTGGCTTAAAATTATTAGACTTAGCGATATTTTCTTGTGCGAATCATTTCCAACATAATTACCACATGTCTTACGGTGAAGCAAAACATCGTGAGGAATACATATCTGAGAAGTCCTGACTTATACAACAAATCAATTCTAATTAGCATACATTAGAAATGTACAAATAGGACGTAGAATATTGATACATACATTTAGTAAGCTTTTTCTTATTTTTTTTATATAGTAAATAAGGATTTATTTACTATATAAAAAAAAATATTTTAGAATTTATTTTATTTATATAGTAAATAAGGAATATTTTTGCATTTATTTAGAAAACATAAGCACTTACGTATAGTATATTTCTTGTCGGAGTGGCGCGACGCCCTTGTGGTTTGCGACGTCCGTCTCTTATACCGCATTATATATTCTGTAACGATTTTAAAACATAAGGTACAGCATACATATATAATCGCGTACGCTTCATGTATATATATTATAATATAATATTATCCAAATAATGGTAATAATAAAATTGTCTTTCGTAGTGGCTTCGTTTGTATATTATATCGATAAAGAACTGCCTAATACTTACCTATGCTCATTTTCAGTGAGCTTTTGCAAATACCAACTTACTTTATATATTTTTTAAATATAAAAATATGTTTTCAGTTAAATATATGCAGCGAAATTATTAAAAAAATATATTTTCTAAAAACGCCTGATTTAAAAATTATTATAAAACATATATAATATGTAGAGCCTATAAACGTTGCTTTATTTATGTTATCAGGCGTCATGAAAGTTTTTTTTTTTTTAATTTCATTTCTTATAAAATTAATTTGCAAAGTGGCGAAAGCATTTTAACATTACAATAAAATATAAGTTTCGTTACTTAGAAGACTTTAAAAATATAAATATTATCTGTACGTCCGTCTGATAGTGGATAGATCTTTTAAGATCAGCTGAGCAGATTTCAATTTTCAGTGAGATATTTTTGACCATATGATTTTTTTTTAGATTCAATTCGAATATCCACATACATATATTGTAATGAATATTTTTTATAAGTTCAGGTATTATCTGCTCTAGACATATTTATGATAAGTGAAATTCGTCATTCTTCTTTAAAAGAAAATGTTACACGCCTCATGTGTTTTTCCACATTCATAGTAATTTGATAATTGTTACACCTTTTTAATGAAAAATCAAGTGAATTATCAATTGATATGTATGAAATAGATTCAATAACAGCATTCGAGCTCCTCGTACTGTGTAAGTATATAAACCGATAGTTTAGTAGTTATTGACCATTGACAAACAGACATAATATCTACTCTTACAGACTCACTGTAAATATGTACTATTAAATAATTTGTCATTGTAATGCTAGAGGCATCCAGTTAATTTAAAAATACACTTAAATAATAAGGTCCCACCAATTTCAATTACATTTTGCACGTATCTGATCCTTTCTATGTGGCTTTAATGAATAATATTATCTACCATGCCAATCAAAATCAATTACCGAGAAAATCGTCCCCGTTTCCGTCTTATTATATCCTCCCAGAGATTGTCTAGAAGAGATTGCTTTAAGCAATAAGACCACTTTTGCATACCTTATGTATTTTCCAGACAACTACTATACTTAGTTTTTTTATTGTGTGTGCAACAAAGAATAAATAAATAAAAAAATAAATTCAATTGATATTTCGTGAATAAAAACTAGTATCAAACAAAAATTGAGTATTTAATATTATATTGTCATTATTTGAAACAAATATTAATGATTCTAAGTTACAGCATTGTTAATGACGAACCTCTAATAGCTTTCGTCTTAAGTTAGTCGACGCCTAAAATTACGACGAAACTTTCTAACGAGGCCTCCAAACAGATAATGGATGCTACGTTATTTAAGGGTTAATTTATTACAAAAAAATCTGATTACTTTTTTGTTTTTTTTTTTTTAATTAATTTATTTAAAAACTCTGATATAAAATTAACATTTCATCTTATAATTGTTAAACTATAAAAGTTAAAGTTTACGTATTGATAAAATATTTAAACATGTCCTTTATATTTACATACTAGCGACTCACCCTCGCTTCGCTTCGGGTTCGTCTCTAGACAAAAACAGATCTATCCCACGGGAGTCGTACATTTTCCCGGGATGATATATAGCCTATAGCCTTCCTCAGTTAACGGGCTATCTAATGCAAAAAGAATTTTTCAAATTGCATTAGTAGTTCCTGAGATTGGCGCGTTCAACCAAATAAACAAACAAACAAACAAACTCTTCAGATTTATAATATTAGTATAGATATAACAAAAAAAAGTTATATAAATATAACAAAGCCGTATCAGGAATCCTAAAATAAATTAATGAAAAAAGATAAGAGTGGATGAAGCAACAGTACCTACATGAGTACGTCCGATACGATAAATTCATCCTGTTAGTGACAAGAATATAACTTATTCATCCAGATTTAAAATAAAAAAAATTGTAAGGTATATTGATATTTCGGTTTAGTAGTAAGGATGGCGCAGACAGACACACAGGTTAGATCTTGGTCTCAACCTTAAAACCTCATTGGTTTTATGTCTTGATTATAAATATTAAACATAATATTTTGATATGGCTCATATATTTTTAAAATAACACAAATAAATACAGCCAAATATGCGCGAAACCGAAAGAAAATGCTTCCGTTTTCTCTTAACGAGCAGGTATCAAGCTATGTGCAATATAAAAATAGTAAAAGAAACTGTTTAATTTAAATAATATAAATAAGTATTTTAATATTCAAATGCTATTAAAATGTATAAATAATAATTATTTAACTTATGCAATATTCAATATAAAATCACTTCGTGCCTCCATAAACCTTGATCTTATGAATACTATATAATAATTAATTAATTATTACTTGCAACTTATATGAATTTTAATGAATATCCTTCCTATTATATTGTAGAATTTATTTTTAAATATTTATTTAGAAATATTAGATTATATTTACCTTTCACAGTCAGCGAAATTTCTCCAATTTTTTATAGAACAACCCTTACACAACACGATGATATAAAGTACATCAACAGATATGTTTGAACACGGAAGACGAATAACAACACTACATTAGTTATTTAACACAACAATTCAATAAATACTACAATCTCTCATACATTTCTACAGACCACTACGATGTTTTATTTAATACTGTAAAATCGATAACAATATATCCAATAACAGATTTCAATACAAAAAAATAATAATATCTATAAGAATTTTAGCACCAATCACGTTTATTTTCATTCATAATAATTAATGATTTATTTTATCGTAAATTTCGCTCCACTTCTTAATTTTGACATTTCTTAAGGTGTTGCCACAGTTGAGTCAGATTCATAAAATATATTAAATTAAATGAAAAGGAAAAAAATATAATCTATTAATTATTTATCAATAAAAGCATAATATGTTTGTATCGTCATCATATTATAAAAACAAGAAACATTAGGTAAATGATGTATAACATCTCCCACTTAAAAAAAATACAAAACACTATTTTGCGTCTTTAAAATCATCACAATATAAGTAATAATAACTATGCTAAACATCAAATTTCACGAGTAAAATCGTATAATAAATACTGTAACTATATCTGAAAATTATGGGTAACTTTATTTTTATTAATGGCAATATAAGTAGGCGCATGCGTAGAGCAAACAAACATTCGCGCCAGATGTTTAGAGTTTTGGCAGTCTTATTGATTTGAAGCGTAACCCATGTTTATGAATAGCGTTCGAGATCCTTGACCTATCGACTTGATTATTAAGCATTGTCTATATTTAGAAAATTAGCAATTAAGTAACTTCTTGTCTCTCTTTTAACATTACAAATTGAAATTTTCACCATATCAATACTGTAATCATAAAAAGAAGGCGGTAACTTCGTCAAAGCTGATTTAGAGATTGTTGAGAGAGAAACAAAGTTGAGAGAGAAGCGGGTTCAAATCCCGGGTCTCGCACCTTTGATATTTTCATGAGCGAATCATTTCTAACATGTACCACTTGGCTTATAGTGAAGGAAAACACCGTGAGGAAACCTGCATGTCTGAGAGAACCTAGAAAATTTTCAGAAGACATGTGAAGTCCGCCAACCGGCACTTGGCCAGCGTGGTGGATTATGGCCTGATCCCTCCCTCTCATGCCTAGCAGTGGGACGTTAAAAAGAACTGAATACATACAAGCAACTACGTCAAAATTACTACTAGTTTTGACGTAGTTACGATGAAAATGGTTATGGTATCTCCGGATTCATAAGATTTAGAGGTTTTTTTGCTGATTCCGAATCTGCATTTAAGTCATTTTTGACCAAATTGTTAGTCAGGGCCTTTTTTATTACGACGGCAGAATATGGCATTCTACAAAAAGTACCTAACCTAAAAAGTTGCAAAGTATAATGATGTATGCAGTATGGTGGTGTAGACACTTTAAAAACATAATTCCAACGATTTTCTAGAAGATAATAAGTCTTTTTTATAATATCCTGGCAGGGTCACCGTAATTTTAGTGGTTGGATGAATGGTAAAAGGCAACCATGGCATATAAGAAATGGTTTAATACTGCCCTACAATGTACCGATGTAATGGAAGTCGGTTTTTTTGTAAGTTTTTATTTTCCCATTTTTAGTGTAGACGTAATAAGCAGGTAATTTGTAAGAAGAAAGATTTTTAAAAACATATTCGATTAAGCCATTCCAACAACATCTAGGTGAAAAGTTCTTATCAATACAAATTAATCAAACCCAAACCAAATGCTGTTAACTGCTGTAAATCGTTGAGGAGTTCCCTCGACTGTCTTTCGGCTCGATCATCAGATCGTCTCCAGATCTTCATTAAATAGTAGTGCTTTAAAATACTAAATGCAAAAAATTAACAAACGCACTAGTCGCCACTACGATTTTTGAAGGTTCCCCTCAATTTCTCTGGGATGCCATCATCAGATCCTGATTTTCTTATATATAAAAGAATCATTAAAATCGGTTCATGAACGACGAAGTAATCCGCGAACACACATAAAACTACATCCACGTAAAAAAAAAAAACATTAAAAAAAACCATAAAATGAAAACTACTAGGCCAAACTGTGTTAAATTTTTATGGGACTAAATGGCAACTATTCCGCATTAAACCAAAGAAAATTCACGTAAATCAGATCATAAATCTCAGAGTAATCGGTGTAGATACATAAAAAAAAATACCAAAAGAATTGAGAATCCCCTCCTTTTGGAAGTCGGTTAAAAAGATAATTATGATGAATACTTAAAAATTACCTATATAACAGTTTACTTTTTTAAATATTACACTCGTTTTGGGACGCATTAATGAGATAACATACTCGTAGCAAAAGAGCCAAAGTGTCTAGCCAGTCAACTTTAATTATGCTAAAATTTAATCGCTTACACAGCCTTTTAAATATTATTGACACTATTTGCATTATTAATGGGTAAATCTTCACTTACATTAAACAGAAGAACTATAATATTCAAAGGCTTTTTTAGGGTTCCGTAGCCAAAAGTCTGAAACGGAAAGCTAGACAATTCTGTACTCAAATTACACAAAAAAAAGAACAAAAAAAAGATGGCACTCTACACATGTAATTGAGAACTGATTTTTCTTAAATAATAATCGAGTGGGGTATCTCTGAATAAATAAACGTTAGTAGATAACAAAGAATCTAATATATAAATATCTCGTGTTACGGTGTTTGTGGTCGCACTCCTCCGAAACGGCTTTACCGATTTTAATTTTTTTTTATATTTGGTAGGTATGAGAATAAGTCGTAAAGTATTTTTCACCATCCTACCCCCACCCCCCATTTTTAAGTAACTAATGGCGAACCCGAGCGGAGCGAGGGTAAGTCTCTAGTAACATTATAAAAATGTATGTTTATATTTTCCCGCTGCCCCAGCCAAATCTTTTAAACTGTAATAATGTGAAAAAGTACAAACACAAACTTACAATAAAATTATTATTGTGTTTTTAACTTTGGAAATGCAATTGGCTATTTGACAGTTTTCGGAAAGATATTTTAAAACATACGTAGGTTCATTTTATACCTCTTACAATTATTTTTTTCTGAAAAAAGCGTTATTTATTCGGAAAAAAATATATTAATCTTTCAGTAATTTGAAAGTCGCGCGAAAACAGCACATCACGTGACATTCCTGGCTGTGACGTCATATCTCAATAAACTAAGTAAAGCTAACTACGATGCATGGAGAATATAACATGTTATATATTTTCCATGCTACGATGCTCCAACTCTTAAACATATTTTAAGCTAAAAGTTTGCAGCTTTTTCATTGGCAAGCTCATATAAGTTAATATATATATATATATATATTTAGAATATAAATATTTTTTATGAAAATGACAAGCTACAAGACGTGTGCCGTACCTATGTGTAAAAGTTCTACAATTAAATATCCTGACAAATTATTTATACACGTCCCTAAATGTCCTAAACGTCGAAAGCAGTGGTTACAATTAGCACGCTGAGAGTTGAATTTTACATCTGATAAATCTGCAATTTTTTTTTGTGAAGATCACTTCGATGTAAGTATTTAAAAGCAATCAATTTAGCCTCTGATTTACTGAAAATAAATTAAACTTAATCCAGTATTTTGTACATAAAACATGTCATAAAAACAATTCTTTTTATGACATTATTTTTATTAATTTTAAAAGTATTATTTTTATTATTCACCATACGACTGTCGCGAAGATCTAAAATTATCAACATAACCTTTAAGTAATTTAATATTATTTTATAAAATTTTTACTACTTGACTTAAGAACTATACACATTAACTTTTACTAATAAATTATACATAATTACTTTGTTCATTTCGGTACTTACACGGAAGTTTTTACATTCTGAAACTCGGCTGAGCAAAAGTCAGGATTACATGCAAAAAAATTTGCAACCATAAATGAATCTATTTTTGGTAAATTTGCACTATCAGCTTTTGTGTAACCCGGCTCCACTTCGTTAAACTTCTCACAAGCACTAATTAAAATATTTTAGAGTGATCTTCTCAGCAAACTGCAAACGATAAAACACACGATGTTTTGTTATGTGAGATGTGACGTCACACGCTGCACAAACATGGCCGCCAGCGTTTCAGTATTTGTAATCCACAGATAAAAAAACTCAAATTTATTTTTTAAAAATGAAATATTTACAATTTATTTTAATGCAAAAAACATATTGTATAATTATTGTGGACCCATAAGCTACTGTCTCCAACAGATTAAATATTTTATCGTTAGAATTGTCAAATAGCCAATTACGCAAGCCATTTGCATTTGTAAAGACTCACCGCCTAGAAAAACCAGTACTACGCACTAAATCCTACGGGCACCCTAAATTTTTCTGGGATGATATAAAGCCTATAACCTTCCTCAATAAACGAGCTATCTAAAAAGAATTTATTAAATGGATTAGTAGTTCCTGAGATTAGCGCGTTCAATCAAACAAACAAACAAACTCTGCCTCTTCATAATATTAGTATAGATATGTAAATAAATGCAGGATTACCTATTCATTAAAAACCACGAAAATACACATAGCGAAGATATTACGTAAGACACACAAAATTCTCCTTTTTTGATGTCGGTCCATAATTATATGGAAAACTCAGTAATCATCTAGTTAAGTTTGCAGTACTTTTTTGGAAGTAAAAAATACCAATCATATTATCATATTTTAGTGAAAAAAATGTTTGGGGCATTCGCTAAGGTCAAGGCGACGTGAAGGCAGTGACTCACTGACTCACTCTCAGTCGATCGCAAAGTAAGAAACGCGTGCGCAGTGCTTATGTGACGCGCGTAGCGGTATGTTCTTTGTTTATATTATTTGCTTTGTTTATATTTTGAGTGTCTTGAAACATTTTAGTATTTTACTTACTTATATTTATAATACTAAAAATGTCATAAAAATATAAAACGTTTGTGACTGAATTGATTTGATGTGAATTTAAAAAGTTTCTTTAATTAAAATGGCAATAAGCAAGTGCTTAACATGTGAATTATACAAAAAATATTTCTTTCACAACATACTATATTTAAAATATTTTTATTAGCATATTAATCATATATGTGCATATTATTCTTAAATGAATATTTTATAATAAAAAAATGAGTCAAAAACAATACCATTAATACTATTTGGTATCACAACATTCATCAAACAATTTCGTTAGATAAGAATATAGAAAACTCACTTTATGCAAATCCTAACATACTCTTAATACTAATTATTATTGTAAGTACGTACAAATATATTTCGATATATTTAAAATCACCGCTCCGTGATATAGCTACGTTTTAATTGATTTAATTTTTTTAAATTTAACCGCTTTTTGCAAATAAAGTAGAACTTGAACCATTTTCGCTTTAAGATGTCAGATATTTAGTTATTATATATAAAACATGTATTAAAAATAAATAATTGCAATATGTATTACTACGGACGGCTCACCCTCGCTTCGCTCGGGTTCGCCTCTAGGAAAACAAAAATAAACCTATCCCATGAGAACCGTACATTTTTTCCGGGATAAAAAGTAGTCTGTATGTTATTCCAGATTATAATCTATCTCTGTGCCAAATTTCATGCAGATCCGTTTTGTTTTGGCGTGAAAGAGTAACAAACATACTCACAAACTTTCACATTTATTATATTAGTACGGATTAACCTATCGCACCCGTCCTCGCTCATGCCTTATACATACACGAGGATTACGAGGATAATATCCTCTCATCCGAATTTTCTACCCGCCAATGACAATCTGTTAAAATCTTTCAACATAGCTTTCTCCAGTGGTCTATCCTGTGGGAACCTTTTATCTCAACCACGAAGTAAAGAGTAGCTAATATGAGGGAATGGCCTCAATTCTGTATCCCACAAAAAAACCTCATTTTTTATAAGAATATAATAAATTACGTATTAAAATTACAGACAAACACTTGTATTTAATGAATTGATAAATACAAGTAATTTAGTATTAGTTATTATTGTGTAAAATAATTGCTTGTATTGGCATAACACAAGTGTCTTGATACTATGAAAACAAAGGGGCCTTAGTGGCCACTCAACATGCGTATTGTGTATTGAACAAAATATACACTAAAAGTAAACAATTTTATCCTTATTATTAATAACATTTCTAAGACAATTGTGTGTTTTTTTAGTTTTTACATAATATCTGTTATTGATAATAATTGGCTAGTTGTTCGATATGATAAAAGGCAACTAAGTAATATTCTACAATAGCTTATGAATACAAATTTAAAAAAATTAACCGATTTTGCAAAAATATTTACGTAATAGAATTATAATATTATGTCGTTCACTTACATATTTTCTATTACATTTTATTATTCCAGGATAAAAATATCGTGTGTGTGTACTTGCATGCACGCACGTAAGAAGTTATACTTCTTTGGCGTAACAGAACAAAAATAGCTAAAGATTTCATCCCGTATGTCACAACTCTCTGTTTAGAAAAGGAATGCAGCTAACTTCATCATGTCGCTTTTTTGCTGTCGGTGTGCGCGCGCATCGTAAAAATTTTACTTTCATATTTTTTTCAAACGTGCTAAAAGAAGTATAACTTCAAAAATGATATTTTGCTAATTACCATTAGGAAAATAAATTTCTCATTCGATAGCAGATGTATAAAATAATGATTGCGTCCTTTTAACGAAACACCCCTCAATGCTAGGGCGTAAGGATAATCGGTCCAGTAAGCTGCCGAAAGCGGAAGACTAATTTCAAAACTATTTAAGTACAAAGACGTGATTTTCCACACGAATTTTCTTTTTCGCTATCACAGATGCCAGACCCAGGCTTTGAACCCTTGACTCGACCTGTTAAGCAAATGCGCTGCCAATGGGCTACCATTGTGTATAACCGTTACATGAAAATTTCCTATTCTGAAGAGAAAATTAACATAGTTACTTATCTCTTCTATCTTTATGTTGTAGGGTCCTTTCCCTAAGGGTTGTTTAGGGCCCTATTACTAAGCCTATATCGTCCCTAAACACACTTTATTGTGTAGTTGTACGGAATCCTCGAAACGTAAATTCATCTCCCTCTTGTTTATGATGCTTTTGAATAGGTTTTCTACATGTCATAATTCTTAAAATGATTAATATAACACTAGCAAAACCTGCGGCTTCGATCGCACTAAAACTACAACAAAAATACTTTAAAAAGGTAGGTTTCATACAAATTTTCATCCCTTATTTTATCTCCTTTTGGGATGAATTTCAAAAAACGCTAAAACACGCATTTATTTAATTGTATTGAAGAGCATTAATACCAAGTTTCAAGAAATTCTGATTATAAATATTTTAGTGTCGTGTTATAACGTGTACTCCCGTGGGAATAATAAAATATGTTGATCCGGATATCCAACTATCATCATACCAAATTTCATCAAAATCCCTCCAGTGATTTATCTGTGATGCGGTAACAGACAGACAGAAAGAAAGACAAAAATTCTAAAAACTATAGACTCGGTCTCTGTATCGATAATAAAGTCTATTTCAGTAAGATTTTCCAAAAAATATTTAAGGTACAGATTCGACTCAATTAGAATTTTATTATATGTATAGATAAATGCATGACATGTGATTTTTTGTAATGACATTTTAACGGTTTATTTGTTGAAAGGTATGATGACATCAACCGTAGTTTAGTTAATGTCACTGACTTATAAATAATTGTCGTGTTTGTGAAAAATAACGGGATGTTATGAGACATTTATGCATTAAATTGTGTAAATATGATTTATTTAGCATCATTATTGGAAGTTCACGTTGAAACGGGTAATAAAGACAATTTGTCACTTATATATATATATATATATATATATATATATATATATATATATATATATAAAAATCCCTATTTCCATTGGTCACGTCATCACGCGTTGACGGCTGGACCGATTTCAATAACAGAGATCTAGCTGTTCGTTGAGAAATGAGAAGTGTTTTCACACTCTAAATCCGTAATTTACTGCGGTATCTAATTTAGAAGTGCAATATCGTTATCGATCGTAGTAATTAGCCTTCTTATTTCCTTTAAAGATTCAATCATAATTAACTTTACGTAAGTATAAACAATTACAAAAACTTGCGAATTTCAACACGATTTTTACAGTAATCCGAAATTAAACGTTATGCGTGTCTGGTACATATTTTCCGGCATTTTATTTTGTAACTCTGGCCTCAGCTGATCTAATTACATATAAGCAAATAACTATGCGGTTACGAAAGGTTTTGTTCTAGTACATGATTTAACGAAAACATAAATAATTGCAGCTAAAAAATTAGGCACGATTTTCCCATACCAATTATGATCTAGCATGATTCCATCAATAGTTCTTGTAGTGATATTAAGATGTTAGGTGTAGGTATTTTCTATATAGATTAATAAAATTGAAGTGTCTGTTTGTAATGTCAAAATAAAGGCTTCATACTTTACAGTTTTACTATTAAAATACCCACACCTAAGAAACTGGTCCCTCAAGCCTTTTATCTTAATATCACTACAGTTCTTGGAGTGAACAATGAAACTAAACGTTTAACCATTTTTTTTATTACAAAACGTTAACATATATTTAGTATCAAATATATCCCACTTTTATTAGAAATGCGAGAGAGGTGCACTAAGCATAAACAATGTTTGTTACTCGTTCACACTGAAGCGGCTTGACACATGTGGATGAAATTTAGTATACATATAGATTACGACCTGGAATAACACATTGGCTCTTAGTAATAAAATTCTCCAAAAAAAATGGCGATACCTGTATATATATTACATGAGTAAATACAAAAACCACCTAAGGACGAACTCGAGCGAGTCGAATAGTCGATATTTTCCTGTGATAATGTGGTCATCGGCAATTGCATATGTCTTTGAAGGTTAACTTATTGTACACTTACTTCAATATTCCTCGGCTTAACTAACATTAATCAATATTTCTTCATCTTAACTATAGTATTGCTATTTAAATACTTTAGTAGGATAAGTTACATTTATACTATTAGACACCTTTTAATACCTACTATTTTTTTATACAATCTTTAATTTTCACAGGTAAAATCATGAATTATTGTAATAAAATAGTATATTCTCAGTAAATAATAAGGGCAAGGACTTGATTAAGGTAGATGGGTATACTAGATATGTATGGGTTTGAAATTCCAGAAATTTTTAATTGAATTTGTATTTTTTATGTATGCTTTTTTATATAACCATTTCTTCATACAAGATCCAACGGAGTTTCAAATTGGTTTAGCCGTTAGAATTCAGACAACAAACAAATTTACTGACTGACAAACTTTCGCAATAATATTAGTCCATTTTCCCCCTAAATTACCACCTTCACAAACTGTAAAATAAAAATGTATACTGTAATTTACAAAAAAACACCTTTGAGCCATAAACTTTTCTTTCGTACTTTAAAAATTCATTATGAAAATCAGCTCACTCTACTCACGAAGTCGACCAATAAAAGTAAAACCGAATATAAAATACACACAAACAATACGCATTGTTGTAAAACACGTCATAAATTCGAGGGCCTATACTCATTTTACGGCTCAGATTATTAAATTGAAAACATTATGAGAAGGTTACCCATCAAAAATTCTTGTACCTAAGAAGTAATGTCACATCAGAATTTTGCTACAAAGACATTATCATAATCATGTTTATGTATACAGTAATAAAGTAGGCTGTGTATTACCATAAAGGACAATGATGTATGTACTATGTATCTAATATATGCGGAACAACTTATCTGAATACAAAGCAAATTAATAGATCAAATAAATCTGTCTATTATATTGATATATTTTTTACTTGTAAATGAGATTTATCTATACAGAAAAATAAAATTGAAGTGTCTGTTTGCAATGTCAAAATAACAGCTTTTTACTAAATGCATATGTAATTACATACGGTACTTACAAGAAAAACACATTTTTTTTAAATTTTATTGTATTTTAAATGAGCTGATTTTGACGAGACTTTTACTGATAGATACATAGACGTTAGTAGGAGTAACTTAAGCTACTTTTATTTTAGAAAAAGAATTAGGAAATTGGCTTAAAAATTTAAACGTACCTAAGGACGCACACGAGCGAAGCGAGGGTAAGTCGCTAGTATGTAATATAATTGTGTAGTAACTAGAACAAGTTTGTTAACCTTAAAAATATTTTGTTTCTTAAGTAAAATGTAGTTAGATATTTACTAAGAAGTTACGCCTACTTTTAAAGTGCTTTAAATTTAATTTTTCTATTTATAAGGGCGTAAGTTTTCATCATATTTTAGATGAGACCAACCTTAAAGTAGGTACCTATTTATTTAACTGATCTTTATAGTTACTATGTAAATGAATATATAGACGTGTGCGAATCCGCAGGCAAGAGCTATAAATAAATAATTATAATCCCCCCAACGGCCCCACTGGGATATCCGCGAGGGTATTTTAAGTATACATATATAAAACATATTATATAGTATTAATATAATTAAATTTACCTCGACTTCAATCGAAATTTCCATCTATAACGGTAATATCCTGACTGTCCTCGCTATTCAGACTACTATGTTTACCTATGTGTATAAGTTGAAGGGATTTGGATTTGCCCTCTATTCACGCAACAACACATTAATAAGTTGATGTCATATTTTTCATAGAATATATAAACTAGAAAGTACGAAAGTGTTTATCCCGGCAGTTGTCTCCGTGGAATGTTGTAATGTTTCAAAAAAACACTAGATACGTGTCACTGGTTATTTATACATAACTTATTGTAATTTAATACAACTAGTATTATATAGATAGAATATAATATTATAAACTTTTCTCAACTACAGTTAATGAAAGGGCTATTAAAAATTACATCGCAGAAATCGATTATCTCAATGCAGGAAATCACCTTGCAGTGACCTTACTGTCGGGTGATTGCTTCACGTTACAACACCAAAAATGTAATCGCACAATCTTAATGTAGCTTCATTTATCTAGTGTATATCATAAAACCTATGTGTAAATAATTTAAATTAGGCAGTGGTAATCCAGTGGTAACACATTCGCTTTGGAAACCAAGTGAAGCTAGTCAAATCCCAGGTCTCGCACTCTTGCTATTTTCAAGTGGGAATCATTAACGAAATGATTACCACTTATCTTTCTATGAAGAAACATATCTTGAGGAAATCCGCATGTCTGAGAGAACCTAGGAAGATTTCGAAAGACAACTGAAGTCCGTCAACCCGCACTTGGCAAGCATGGCCTGATCCTCTCGTAAGGAGACCCATGCCCAGCAATGGGACGTTAAAAAGGGCTGAATACAAATCATTGCACCTGTTCATTTTTTGACTGACTTGAAAAAAGCAGTATCCACTTAATTCTGGTTTTTACTTTTTTATTTTCTCGTATGATACCTATGCGATTACTTTGTCTTCGTATTTAAATATTTAATGCATAAAAGATATATAAATCAAGAAAATATGCATCTGTGTAACAAAATATATTACTAGGAAGTATTTAAACTCATATGAACTTCTATAGTTGGAGAGTCATAAGTCATAACATTTATTACTTTTTATATGGTGTAGTGTTAGCTAATAAATAAACAAATATAAGTATTAGTATATTATAGTCTACAAGGCCTTCAGCTTTGTAGACTTAAAAGAACCTTCTATTTCTAAGATCATATATTTCTAGGCAAATGATTAAAAATATCAACTATAACGAAATCAAAACAGCTTGTAAGAATGTGCCTTAGATTGATGCTAATTAGTATTAAATATTAATAATATTCATTAACTTCTTAAATATGTGAAACCTACCTGCAAGGAATGGTTATAATAAAGATAAGAGGTTTGATTATTATACATTGTGATACAAAATATATATATATGTAAAATTTGTGATGAGTTGACTAAATTTTAAATTCTTTAGGAATAGACTGTATTAATTAATTAAAGTATTTGTGGAAACTTAACTGGTAAATAATGTGGTGTGTATTTTTTGTATTGTATATTGTATGTTCTATAATACTGTTTGTTTCCTTATAATAAATAAAAATAAAATAAAGCATCGGCAGTTAATTTTTAATTAAGCGGAAATTAATATTTCTTATAAAAATACCAAATTAGTGTGAAAAATTAAATTTCAAAAACGTGTATTTGATTTGCTAAACAACTTCCTTATTACATTTTTGCACCAACATTAAAGTTACACGCTAGAACGAAGTAAATATTGTCGTGTATTCAATAAGTGGTTGTAAAAACATACGATTGGTTCACACGAAAATTAGCACTTAGTTAATTCACAAACGTAGATGTTAAAGTAGTAATAAAATCTTGTATATATATATATAAAGGATAAATGAGAGACTTTATAGTTTATACATTAGCGTGTCGGTCTGACTGACCTTTGCCTATTTTTAAAATTTTGAAGTCTGATATTTGTATGTAAATTTAGATAACCTAATGCTGAACATAAACTTTGTAATAATACTAGCGACTCACCCTCAGTCCGCTCGGATTCGTCCCTAGTTACGTTTTAAGGTTTAATACAGATTTCTCTGAGATGAGTCATTTTCCCGCAGTAAAAAGTATCCTAAATGGTGACCTGGATAACCAGCTAGTAATTTCATCAAAATTTCTCCAGTAGTTTTCTCTTGATGCGGTCACAGACAGACAGAAAAAAATTCTAAAAACTAGATTTGGTCTCTGTATCGATAATCTTATCTTATGTATTAAACGAGCGATTCTTGTATATTTAAATCTTTATTTCTTTATTTATTTATACCAGCGATCTCGGAAACGGCTTTAACGATTTCGCAGAAATTTAGGATATGGGGGCTTTCGGAGGCAAGAAATTGATCTAGATTAGTCTCGTGTCTGGGAAAACGCGTGTTTTCGAGTTTTCATGCGATTTTATTTTGCATTATTCTACGCAGAATATGGTCGATAATTTCTTACACTCGGATGTAAGCATCGTGGTCAAGCGGTCAAGGCGCAAGTTACATAACACATATGCCCGGGATCGAGTCCCGGTCGGAATACAAAGTTTTTACTTTTGTTTTTTTTTTTTGTACTTATTCAAATTTTTAGTTTTTTTTTTTTATCTAAAAAATACGATATAACAAAAAAGAACTCCGAGCGAAGCGCGGTCGCCCAGGTACTAATGTTTATTTCAATAAGATTTTCCAAAAAAAAATTATTGTACAGATTCGATTCATTTAGAATTTTACTATAGATACATATGTAGGAGAAAGTGGGGAAAACACGAACACTTAAGGGAAAACATAAATAAAATAGCGAAATTAAGACACAAAGTTTTTTTTATTGCTTTGTAATAAAGTTTAACTATTCATGTATAGAATTAACTAATCAACAGTTATAATTTTTTAATAAAATGTAACATTAAGAAAAAAAAACAAAACCCGAACACCATGTGGGATAATTACGAACTAGCATTTGTTATATATAAATCAGTCTTAATATTAAAAAGTGACTCCTACTCATCTGTAAATAATGGTTTTCTATCAGTTCTTGGTTGCCAATCCCCAATTTTTAGGTTTTAACATCCTCTACAGCTTTTTGGAGATCTTCTACTTTATACTTTGTTTCTGCCTATCTAAAGTAATAACGAGGCATCTAAAACGTTATATACAAAAATAAATTAGAACGAGGAACTAATGAAAGAGGGGTAATGCCGAACTTTCCAGATTACCCGACATGGCCTGTTCGTCATTACCCCGCATTACAAAACAAAATAACAAAATATATTTTAATTTATATTGTATTTGCCATTAAGAGCAGTGTCATTTAACTGATAAATATGTGAGTATTCCAGTTTATAAAAGTTAAATTATTATTGTTTGTAAAAATAAAGCTACATTAAATTACATTTACGAAAATAGTACATCCAAAATACACAAAACATTGAAAAGTCCATACCTTGACCGATGCATGCATCCGTATCTCCCGTGGTGTTGACTGGCACTAAACGCGCCATGACCTTCAAGACGACAGTGAATAAAATACGCCAATGTCTTTCTAAGATATTAGAACCGTTGCATTCGGGATTACCCCGCGTTCCTGTTTCCCCCACTTTCCCCTATAGATTAATTTATTATCCGAAAAATGTTTACAGGTATTTTATAAAATAATTTGAGCCAAAAACATGTAACTGTATATCAGCCAGCAGCTCCAAATCCTTCCAGTGAAAACATTGAATACTTTTATTCAAATCCTTAAATCCTTATAGCGTGTAGCGAAATAAATTATACAATACGAGTAATTTACTAGTTTGGAACAATTTGACGCTATCTATGTAAGCCGTAATTAAAGGCAGATCAGCTTATTATCAAGATTTAGGTCGCCTTATCAGTGTCCGAATATGTAGTTAGGGATTAAAGCTAATGTACATGATTAATTTACACCGTAATGAAATATTGCAGAAGTAGCTATTAAAAATGAACCGAGTGTTGTTGGCCTTGTATCTGAGGTTCGATTCGGTTTAGTGTTAAATTCCATACAACAACATATTCTATGTCTATTCTGTTAATAAAATACAGGTAATATGGAATAGAAATTACTACTTTAGGTTAAAAACGTTTTTGTATATCAGTATTAAAAACCCTGTATGTAAAATAAATAAAATTAATTTAAAAAAAAACCTAATTTCAAAATACACAAATCATGGCAAAAATAACAAATCACTACAAAGAAAAAATAATATTAAGTATGTGTTTTATTTACTTGTAATATTTTGAAGTTGCTCCACGAAATATAAAATTCACTTAGAAACACTTACTAATATAGTAAATTCCGGTGGGTCTACTCGGCACTACGGGGGGAAGAGAAGATGCAAGACCGTCAGCTTGATATGCGGGTATAGAAATATAGAATATTCAACCCGAGGCTGCTACAGGGTATTTTTAGAACGAAAATACCAGTAACTATTTTGGCCCGACTCGGAACTTGAACCTAGGACCTCACGTTCTGCAGCCGTATATGTTACCCACTAGCCAGAAAAATAGAAGCAGTCAATCAATAACATATTACGGATTACAATAGGTATTTAGTGTCAACTCTTCAAATTTTGATCTATTCAAAACGCCTCTTACTTGAACTATTGCCTATAACAATTTGAACGTTTAATGTCAAGGATAAACGTGATAGGATGAAGTGGCATTTGGCTTTAACTATCATGAGACACAAACCTTTAATATTTTGAGGTCCGTGACAATTGTATGCATGTGAATTTCGATGGTGAGAACTAAGAATTCAGTGAAATTATAGTCTTGTTTAGCTTCCAACATATCTATATCTATTTAAATAAAAATGAAAATATTTGTTTGATCAAATTCGTTTATTTGTTGTTAGTTTCCACTTTATTTTAAATCAAAATGAAGTATACAACGCCTTGTTGGGTACGACCAGTAGATAGTATACTAAAGTTCTATGTATTTAATATATTTGATACATTTTGAGATAGAAATAAAATCAGCAATTTTAAAAAATACTAAATGCTTAATTTGTTTATAGTATGGCTTTTAAGTAAATGGCATAAAAATCCAAACATATTTAATCAAATATACACCATAAACTTAAAAGCACTTTAAAACGTTCATTTATAACGTTAATTTAAATATGAGTAATGTAGGTAAAAGGTAATATTATAAATTATTATAATTTTTACGTGTGTGTTTATTTGTTTGTTGATCCATCGTTGAAACAGCAACAGGGTAACGTGTTTAAATGACGTTTTGACCTAACTATTAACATAATATTATCATACCCATTTTTATTATACATTACTAAGCAAATACCTAATGCAATCAATATTTAGTAAATAGTACGAAAGATATATACATGTTATTTGAATATCATAAGTCTCTTAAATAAATATCATATGAGGATATGAAATAATAGCATTTGAACATAATAAAAGAGCATTACATTTTGCTATTACAGATTGAATAATTATCATTTGATATTTACCTCTATTTATAACCAAGTTATATCCGTACTAATATTATAATGTGAAAGTAGCACTGTGTGTTCATAATTTACGTACAGAATTCGATAAAATTTGGCAAGGGCATAAAGCATCCTGGGATCGGACATAAGCTATGGCTATAAGGATATGCCCTTGAACCATTCACCACCAAAAACTAGTATGATATGTATAACTTATAAATTGTGTATTGGGCTATGTTTTGATCTATTTCTTAAGAACACCTTTTATTGTCTACTTGCGGCTCACCTCGCTTCGCTCGGGTTCGCCTCTAGAAAAACAAAAACAAATCTATCCCACGGGAACGGTGAATTTTACTGAGATAAGAAGTACCCTATATATTATTCTGATGTATGGGCTATATATTGTAAAGTTTCATTAAAGTCCATTCAGTACTTTTTGCGTGAAAGAGAGCAAACATCTATACATCTATATATCTATACATCCAGACATCCATACTTCTTCACAAAAAAATTATGAAATTACCTGTAATAATACATGTAACGAATTACGCCTTAAAATCAATTTTATGACCTAATATTCGGTCAACAAAGAAAAAACGCCAGTAAGCTACAAAAAAGAATTGAATATAAAAAGATTAGTGCCGGTCAAGGATATTTACCTACTAATAATATGAATAATATATCGAATAAATGTTCAAACAAAATTTTAATAATAATCAATCAATAACGCGTTGTATAGCATCTATAGGTATTATTAGTCTAATCGGAATCCGGTTTGGGAACAAACAAATAAAAACCTGAAGTTTTATGGATTTAAAACGTATATAAGGAACAGAAATTCGTAAAATACCCCCGATGCCCAGCTACCTCCGAGAAATGGGGGGGGGACGCAAAGCGTTGAAAAATAGTTTTTTCGATTTCCGGCTTACTGTGACGTTCTATCGAAAAATATTTTCTACAGAAGTTGTAGGTCTAGTAAAAATCTACAACTTTTATAGATGACACTTTTACAATAACCTCAAAGTTTTCGAGATATTTGCGAAAAATTCGGTTTTTATTTTTTTCTTGTTTTTACTTTTTATTTCTACTATAATCTTTTAATTTTCATTAAACTAAGGGAGTGTAATTTTCGAAATACATATAATATTAAAAAAAAAATTGAAACTGAAATATTTAGCTATTTCCGAGAAATTTATGTTTTATGGTCTCGAGAGGCTGAAAATAACCTCCAACTATAAGTGGATGTTTACATTTAAAATAAATATCGTTTAATTTTTAGATAGGGCTCATTTTTTTTTCGTCTTGAACTCTACTTTTTAAAGAAATTAAAACATTGCATGGTAGTCCTGTAAAAACACCCTTAAAAATTTAAAAAATTGGGGAAATCGATAATTTTTAATTTGTAAACTTCATTTTTTTTAATTATCATTGAAAAAGAGTAGAGTGTTATATAGTTTCAATTATAAAGACATGGAAAGAAGCGATTTTCATAGATTATGTATATCACTTAGTTTATTAGTACTCAATATATTGACAAAAAAATCTTTAAGTACGCACTACACACACTGCACAATAACTGTAGACCTACGATCTATTGAATCCTTAGTTAAATTTTTTTAACTCTTTCAGGACCATAAGGTTATAAGTACAAAAAGTACCAATTGACTTATATAATATGGTTCAATTGGGATTAAATTAACATATTTAGAACTTAAAAATATTTTATCTTCTTATTTTTTCGAGAATTTCGTGGGACACATGTGTCCCTGTAGTCAAGAGAACCTAGGAAAATATGGCAGCTTTATGTAATACCTAAAAGATTGAAAATGAAAAATAAGACGTCATGTCCTACGAACCGCGCGTAAAAGATTGGAAACGTGTTTTCTTTGGTTCAAATAAAAACGTTTAGTACTACAAATTATATATTTATCAAGTAATAATTTTCTGAGATTTAGCATTCTATAGAATACACTACCGAGTGGGATTGATTTCGACAAAAAAACAATATTTAACATTTTATTGTTTCAACCGAAATGCGATAAACGTATCTGGGTCGTTCTTATTTTCTTGCAACAATGAATTGGTGTTACTCAGTTTTTCGAGTTTTTCAAGTAACATTATTTTTGTTTCAGAGTATATCAAAATAATATCTAATTTTGCAAATGCATTTAGGTAGGACATCATTATGAATTACTACTCTGTCACGGTATTTGATGAAAAATAAACATATGCAAAAAAATTATTGGCTACAGAAAGTTAAAGATTATTTAGTATTTAAAGGTATAAAGCGATGAGGATGTAAATTCAAACAATGAATATATAAAAATCACAAATATAATATGACACAAAATGAGATGAGGGACACATAATTGTCGCAAGAAAAGAAGAACGACCCATATACGCAATTGAATTGAAGCACTACCTCCAATCGATCTCGTGATAGACGTAATACTATAATGATAATTGGTATCGTTTAAAATAGCCTAATTTTAAGGATTGTGAAAGTAAAAATTACCAAAAATCAAAGGATAAAACGGGACCCTCTTACTGAGACTTCACTGTCCGTCCGTCTGTCTGTCCGTCTGTCACAAGGCTGTATCTCATGAACTGTGATACTTAAACAGTTGAAATCTTCACAGATGATGTATTTCCGTTGCCGCTATAACAACAAATACTAAAATACAGAATAAAATAAATATTTAAGGGGGCTCGCATATAACAGACATGATTTTTGTGCTGTTTTTATAGATAATGGTACGGAACCCTTCGTGCGTATGTCCGACTCGCACTTAGCAGGATTTTTGTCTATTTAATGTGTTGTCTAGATTAAAGGCTCATTTCATATTGTGACATTTTAATAAACTAAAGCATAACACTACAATCTCATTCTATAATTTAATTCTAGATACTATATTAAATTTATAAAAGTTTTTTTTTCGATTATTCGCTCTCTCTCATAACGTAAGACCATTTCACTGAAACATTCTGTAAGTACAGGTAACACGAAGCAGATTTTACGCGGAAAATGTTTTACTATATGTGGAAAAGACGTTAACATCAATATGAGCTTTGACAGACTAAAATGTATGCAAATATTATGCAAATAGTACTCTCAAACATACGATAGAATATTTTTATGGATATACATATATAAGCGCATGATGTAGGTATATATAATTATTGAGCTAAGCTATTGAGTGTCAAAATCTGCTATTTTAAATAAACGTAACGATGTTTGTTGTTAAGCACTCGAAACATCAGCAATAAAGAAAAAAAAATTGAATAAATTTTTTGTCATACTAGTAAAGGTAAAAGTCTACTAATATTTAACTTTTTGTAAGGAAGTTGTAGCCCAGTGGTCGCTCGGAGAATCAAGTAAAGCGGGTTCACACCCGCACCTCCTGATATTTTCATCATGATTACTCGCCTTACAGCGCAGAAAAACATGAGTCAACCTGTAAGTCTGAAAGAATCTAACAATTTATCGACAGAGATGTAAAGTTCATCAACCCACACCCAGTGTGGTTAAATGTGGCCTGATTAGGCGAAGCTTGTGCCTATTAAAAAATATGTGAATAAAAAAGAACATTTATTTTTCTGTTTCAATTCTTTATTATCGTTAAAGGCCCTATACTGCGCAGACGAAACAGCGAGATCGAAGCGAAAATTATTACGTTCTTTGTTTACCACGTCGAGGCAATTAATGCAGAGTAGGTTCCAACGTCACGCTTTGTTAGAATATAACAAAATAGAAGGAACTTATAGGCATTGAATTAACTGCACGTTACCATATTTAAAACCATCTAGAAAAACAAAGACAATTCTATCCTCCGGGAACCGTAATTTTTTCTGGGATAAAAAGTAGCCTATTTGATATTCTGATGTATGAACTACATTATTGTAAAGTGTTTTTTTTATTTATATTAACTCTTTAATTTTCCAAGATGAAAAGTATCTAAAATATTGACCGGGGATATAAGGTACCACCATGCAAAATTTGATTTAAATCGGTCCAACAGTTTCGGAGATTAGCCCGTACAAACAGACAAATAGACAAAGAGACAGAGAAACAAAAAAATTGAAAAAAATCTGGATTTGTTCAATTTCTCTCCTTACGCCCCCCCTGATTTGGTTTAATTTCAAATTTCATTTCATTTCATTTCATCGTTGAAACAGCAACAGGGTAACGTGGTTAAATGACGTTTTGACCTAATCATAAACATAATATTATCATACCCATTTTAGTTTGTTAGCTATGTTTAGGTATATACATAAATAGTAGCTTGCTACTCCTAAAATATTCATTTAATTTAAATTATATAGCGATTTCGGGTATGTACGCCGTACGCGGACTTTGTTCACAATTTCATGGGTTTTAATATTTTTTTGCGGATTCCTGATTCTTTTTCTAAAATAAAAGTAGCCTAAGTTACTCCCTATAACATCAGCTATCTGCCAGTGAAAGTCCCGTGAAAATCGGTCCAGTCGTTTCGGAGATTAGCCGGAACAAACAGACAGACAGACAGATAGACAAAAATGGTTAAATATGTTGTTTTGGTATATGTACCGTTTAGACATCCATATGCATTTAGTAAAAAGCAGTTATTTTTATATTACAAACCGACACTCCAATTTTATTTATCTGTATAGATGTATAGATGTTATCTTAGAGTGTTTCTCTTATGGCTCAGTTTGACTAAAAGAAAAGTAATTCACCAAAGTTAAGCAACTGCTCCTGTGACTCAAGCTAGTTAAGTGGCTGCTAAGTATAATAATTGAATTTCAATGTCTTGGATTCCATTCGAGAATTGATTTAATTGTTAACAATGATGGTATAAAGTTAGAAATTTTTAGAAAAGCTAATATATTTCAATACTAAAAGAGATGGGTATTAACAAAGAAAAAAAGTATATTTCTCAATACGATTTTTTTGTGTTTCAGGTTCAGGATGTCTCCGGCAGCGTCGTTTGGGGAACGATGGGCTCGTGACAACCTGACCAGACCCGTTTCAGATGAAGAAATAGCAATATTAAACATATTTCCTATCACTAGTGAAGGTAGTGAAGTAGATGCATCTAAGAGAGCCAGGAAGTACTATTCTGCGAGAGGCCCCGGTGGTTTGTCGGATTTATGGCACAGAAGACACCCTGATGATGAAGACATCCTGTCTAGTTGTCAAGATGCGTGAGTCTTCTTATCGTAGTAATGTATTCCAAAGTAATTAGTAATTTTTATAACTAAAGTTGTCGATCAAAAAAATACTAGATACACAATCAGCGACAAAAAATGTCCTCACCGAATAAGCGCTCATTTAAACATTGAGCGCGTTTGTAATTTGATATTGTGAAAACAACTTTAAAGCTCAATTTAAATTGTTGTATCTTTATTTCAACTAGAATAATTACCTAAACACGATTGGTGACAATTTTAAATGATTTTTTGTGTATCTAGTACTTTTTTGATTGATGACTAAAGTACCTACTAATTTATTACTCGACTACGTACAGAGTAAACATTCACGCTTAGTATTCCCGTGATAACATAATATATTAGCTTTTACCTTTGCTATTAATTTTATTCATTCTTAATAAATATTAATGATATTAAACATACATGTACAAAATTATCTTTTATACATTACAAATGTGAAAACGTCTATGTTTACTTGACACAGCGTTTACTCTTATACCTATCTATCTGGCATTACATTTGTGCTAAGAAAAAAAAATATTTTAATTAGTACTTAGATCTTAAATAGCTTATAAATTACTACGAGCCTAAATGAAAAAGAAAAGAAAGTATAAAAATAAAAAACATATATATAAATACGAAATAATTCATGTGGTTCGCACGAATCTAGAAACATAACTAAAAAACGTAACTAGAGTTATCACTGTATTGATTGATTTGATTAAAAAATCCCTTTGGCAAACTGTCATTTCCTTTTAAAGTCCATTAAAAGACAAATTGCCAAAATTACTTTTAATTTAGTCTCATTTCTCTTTCTTACTCATCTTTGTCTCATTTTTCATTCTTCTAAAAGTTATTTTTTAATCAGTCTTTGAATCTAATATATTTAAACGATCAATTCTTGTATAATTATTTATTTATTTATACCGGTGATCTCGGAAATGGCTCTAACGATTTCGCTGAAATTTCGTACGCGGGGGTTTTCGGGGGCGAAAAATCGATCTAGATTAGTCTTATGTCTGAGAAAACGTGTTTTCGAGTTTTTGTGCAATTTTCACGCAGAATATGGTAGAAAATTTCATACTCTCGGGCATAAGTATCGTGGCTAAGCAACCAAGGTGCAAGATCAACATTCACAGATGTCTGAGTTCGAATCTTGATCGGATATAAATAAATACTTTTTTTTTATATTTATTCAAGTGTTTAGTTCTTTTTTTCTACAAAATACGATATAACAAAAAAGAACTCCGAACGAAGCTCGGTCGCCCAGCTACATATATACATATGATATATGAATGGCTATTAACAATAAAATTATGCCATTTTATTACAGATATATAGTACCTCTTCGTGCACGCAGTGTAGGTGGGAAGCGTATGACAATAGTGCGTTTACCTGCACCCACGGCTCAGGAGCGGCCGCTCTCAGCAAAGGCCTTGCTGGCAAGGTGGCTCATGATCTTGGATATAAGGTCAGCTTGTATTTTAATATGGTTATTAATAAGTATTTATGTACACGTTGTATGCTCAAGTTATGATTCTAATTGAATGCTATTTTTTTATTACTCGAGGTTTATATTGCAATGTATCCCGCTTTCAATTTACCTAATAAATAAGAACATATTTGTAGTGTCTAGAAATTAATGGAAAATGACCGAAAATACTGAAGTCAATTTAATTTTAAATAAGTTATTTTGTTTAATGTAGCCTGAAAAAGTAATTTTTCATAAAAATCTTGTGACACAGACCCATGACACTACACATATTGATGATCTCAAAATTTTACGTTATTTTTTTTTTTTTTTTTTTTTTTATGACATTCAGTGACAAACGAGCAGACAGACCACCTGATGGAAAGCAGTACCTGTCGCCCATAACACCTACGATTTATGCACTTAGGTTTTAAGTAACAAAAATGCAGAACCACAGGTGCGTTGTCATTGTGAGGACTAAGATGATATGCCTCTTGCCTGTAATTGCGCTGGCTACCTTATCCTTCAAACCTGAACACAACAATGCAATCATTGTTGCTTGGCGGCAGAAATAGATAAGGGGGTGGTACCCATCCAGTCGGACTCCTCAGGCTTGACAGAGTCCTACCACCGGTAAAATAGGTTTTTGGAATTTTGTCTTATTTTTTTCAACATGAAATACGATGTCATGTATCATTATGACGTATCTCAAATACTTATTTACTGGATTAAATAAACATTTGTGCAAACAAAATACATACATATAACACTAGCGAATCACCCTCGCTTCGCTTCGGGTTCGTGTCTAGACAAAAGCAAATCTATCCCACGAGAACCGTACATATTTCCGGAACGATATATAGTCTATAGCATAAAGAATTTTTCAAATCAGATTAGGAGTTCCTGAGATTAGCGCGTTCAACGAAACAAACAAACAAACTCTTCAGCTTTATAATGTAAAAAAATTGTAGGTATAAAGATATAGGATATAATTTCATACATTTTGTATGATATACAAAATCAATATTTATCTTGATTTTCATTCTGAATTAGAAACTTTATAAAACAAAAGGAAATTTATTTTCTTACTTGAGTAAAATAATTTTCAATTTCAGGCTGCGGGAAGACCCAACACCGGGTGAAGAGGTCGTATTTATAGACGTCAGTGATTTACAACCGTCCCATCTCAAAAACCATTTCCGAGGGTCCTATTGGAAGGATTTTGTATGGTGTATGAAGGTAACTTTATAATGAAACAGTTTAAATTACGTTCTTGTGTTTTTGTCACGAGCAGTTAAGTCAAACTTTGTTATTGCTAAAAGTTTATTTGCAGGCGAGTTAAATTTAATCTTCAACAAATTAGTACCTAGCTAGAGTACCTACTGTGAAGACTGAAGTATCTACGCCCTACATTTATAAATAATTCACCTCTAAATAAAGTTTTGTGAAAGCAAATAATCGTAGAAATAATTTGAATATTTTGCCAGAGACAGACGTTAATGATTTAACTTGTCATATTTTGTTAGAAGTTCTCCTAATAATTTAAATATACTCCCTAGTTTGCCCTACTTACGTAAGTTTTACTATGTAAAATTGACTTATTAACTACTACTTGCGACTCACTCTCGGTTCGCTCGGGTTCGTCTCTACTTGCCGATACTTTTACTATAACGATACTTTTATACGATTAGTATAGAATAGATATACTATGTATCATATTACTGCTCCGCTCCCTTGGATGGTAGCATGATGATAATATATAGCCTATAAACTTCCTAAATAAATGGGCTATCTTATGCAAAAAGGACGGACGGACGAACTTGCAGACGGACGGAATGAACAAACTAAAGAACTATGCCTCTTTATAATATTAGTATAGATAACTAGCGGCTCACCCTCGCTTCGCTCGGGTTTGCCTCTAGGACAACAAAAACAAACCTATCCCACGGAAATCGTATATTCTTCCGGGATAAAAAGAAGCCTATGTGTTTTTCCAGACTATAATCTATCTCTCTGCCAAATATCATCCAGATCTGTTCAGCCGTTCTGACGTGAAAGAGTAATAAACATCCATACATTTATACTTACAAACTTTCACATTTAGAATATAGATAATTTTACTTATAAACTGTGTAAATAATTGCATGAGCCAACAAAAGCTTAGATAATATTTGTTTAACCTTTGGATCTTTAGAATAAATTGAAGACATTGTTAAGATACCTATATAATAAACATATCTGTTTATTTAGTTTTAAAGAATATTTTTTTAAATCTATTTTCAGTCGGTCTACCCCATCAAATTTTCCGAAGTACATATCATCAACACACACCGCTTGAAAACAATGTCTTTAGTACTATTACACCTCGGTCTGTATCCATGGCGACGCAAGATTATCCAATTACATTCAGATGCTGAACAGATTAACACCGTGAGTGGTGACTACTTTTCACCTGAAGGTCTACCGTATGAGTACGGCGGGAAGGCTGGCGCTATGAAAGATCTTAATGGTAATTTGCCACAATCTATACAGATAAATAAAATTAGAGTGTCTGTTTGTAATATTAAAATAACCGCTTTTTACTAAATGCATATGGATGTATACACGGCACATATACCAAAAAAACATTTTTTTCCAATTTTTGTCTGTCTGTCTGCCTGTCTGTCTGTTTGTTCCGGCTAATCTCCGAAACGGCTGGACCGATTTTGGCGGGACTTTCACTGACAGATAGCTGCTATTATAAGGAGTAACTTTCACTACTTTTATTTTAGAAAAATAATCAGGGTTCCGCGAAAAAAAACCCCATGAAATTGTAAACAAAATCCGCGTATGGCGTACGCACCCGAGCGAAGCGATGGTAAATCGCTATATAATTTAAATGAATATCTTAGAAGTAGCAAGCTACTATTTATGTATAAACATAGCTAACCGTGAAAACGTACCGAAAACGGGACGAACGCGAGCGAAGCGAGCGTGAGTCACTAGTAAATTAAATAAAACTATCTTTTCGAATTATTTCGCGGATTTATTTTGATTTTTGGTTTCCGACATTTCATTGCTTTACAGCAATCATGTTTACGGGAGAGTCTCTCCCGCAAAATTATAGTTTTATTTAAAATACAATTATTATTATTATTATAAGCCTGTAGTGTCCCACTGTAGGGCAAAGGCCTCTCTACTCTTCCTAACCTGCTCCCTATCTTTCGCCATAGTATGCCACTCTCTTTGGAAAGAGTCTAATTCAACTCGCTATCTACGTCTGGGCCTACCACGCTATCGTCTGCTGTGTTGGGGGATCCAAAATGTTGTTTGTTTGGCCCAAAGGTCATCTGGCATCCGGATGATGTGACCAAATAAAATACAATAAATTATTTAAATGATTTATTTCTTATAATATATTTCATTGTAAACATAACTGTAATATTTTAAATTAAACTATTTTTTCGGATTTTTTCGCGGATTTATTTATATTTCTGGTTCCCATTGTTTCGAACGCTTTACAGCCACATGACGTATCAATTTACAGTCTCTCTTGTGACCATGAAAATCCGAAAAGATAGTTTTGTTTACAATGTGAAATCTATACATATAATAAAATTCTGAGTCGAATCTGTACAATAAATATTTGTTTGTGAAAATCGTATTGAAATAGTCATTATTAACGATACATAGTCAGAATCTAAATTTTTTAGAATTTTTCTCTGTCTGTCTGGGAACGCACCACTGGACAGATTATGATGAAATTTGATATGATGATAGCTGGTTATCCGAATCAACATATAGGATACTTTTTACTGTGGGAAAATATCTCATCTCTAAGAAATTTATACTGAACCTTAAATTGTAACTAGGGACGAACCCGAGCGGAACAAGGGTGAGTCGCTAGTATAATCTAAGAATGCATTATACTCATAATATTATAAATTTAATGATTAAAATTTTATGTGAATAAAGTTTTTTTGAAACGGTTCATCAGACTTAACTGAAATTTCGATTGATATATAATATCTTATAGATATATTATGTAGCTTTTTTTTTTAAAGCAAATACTGTTATTATATATATATATATATATATATATATATATATATATATATATATATATATATATATAAGAGGCAGTGGTAGCCCAGTGGTAACGCGTTCGCTTGGATAACCGAGTGAAGCGGGTTCAAATCCCGGGTCTCGCACCTCTGATATTTTCATGTGCGAATCATTTTCTAACATGATTACCACTTGCCTTACGGTGAAGGAAAACATCGTGAGGAAACCTGCATGTCTGAGAGAACCTAGCAAGTTTTCGAAAGACATGTGAAGTCCGCCAATCCGCACTTGGCCAGCGTGGTGGACTATGGCCTGATTCCCCTCGTATAGAAGGGAGGCCCGTGCCCAGCAGTGGGACGTTAAAAAGGGCTGAATACTGTTATTTATTATACCTACAACTGGAGCGGAGCGGAGATTAAGAATTAGTAGCAACCATATTATCCATTTTAACCATATAACATTTTAATTGTATTTTTTGGTCTTTCCGCTTGATAATAACCATATAAAGAAAATAGCAATATAGGTTTGTATAAGAATTACTATGTTTAGATTCATTCGATTTTCAGATGAATGGACAAAGAAACTATTGCTCAATTCGAAATGGCTGCAGTTAGAAGAACGTAAATTCTACGAAACAGAACTAAAACCAGAAATAAAAAGAACACGTCACAAAAGCGCTGTACGTCTAACTAGGAACTCTTCGTATGACATGCTCACTCGTACCCATTCCTGTCGATCTCTTCATAGGCAAGATGATTTGGATGAAGGAACACAAGGCGCTTATAGGGCTTTAAAAGTAACAGATAAACATTTTTATGTATGACTTCTAAGTTCATATCGACACCTCTGAGAAACAATATTATAGTTCAGTTTTTTAGCGATTTAAAATAAAATTAGGGTATTTGCACGATTGTTATGTTTTGTAAAAATATTATGTTCTGTGTATAACTCTGTAAATGATAAAAATATAATAAATTGGGGAGAAATAAGATGTGACCATGATAGACGGACAGACACACACATGAGCGACCCTGTACAGTTCTGTTTTGTTATCAAATGTACTGAAACCTAAAAATAATTACCGATTTATAGAATATTTTTTGGAGATGATTTAAAGTCCTAAGTCAGAAATATCCAGTTATATTAATATCCTGAATCACAATTATACTCAGTGTCTCAAGTTGTTGAAACCTCACGTGTCGATAGTAGAAGTAAAAAGTATTCATCGTATTCTAAATATGATAGGCAATGAATGACAAGGAATATGTAGAGTTGACTAGCTGGTATTAAAAGTTGATTAAAAAGCAATAGAATAAGAATTTCAGAATACCATTAACTTACTGTAAATAATGATCAAAAAAAGAACGATATATGTTAATTATAATGTACTGGCAACATAATGTATAGTTTTACATTTGTAACATTAAAGAGTTACAAAATCGAATAATATGATAAAAGAACAAATAAATATTTGTAAAATAACAGGAGTTACAAAAATTGACACTTAACTAAAAAAGAATACAGAAATAATTTGAACAATTAAGTAGTTCATGTATCTAAAATAATATATAGTAATAAAGTACAAAATAGTTTTAAAATATTTAATCTGAAAATTTGGATTTTGATAATTCTGTAGTTTCCGCCACTAGCGAGACTGTTCGGATTCGTACCCATAGAAGGCTATTTGATAATGTTTATGTATGTATTCAGCCCTTTTCTACGTCCCACAAGGTCAAGTGCGAGTTGATAATAATGTTTAAAATTACTTTTTAACTAAAAAGGTTCATCGATTTCATAATTAAGTGCAAATATTCCATTCTCTAGAGTTCTACTTTTAAAATACCTATTCACTATAAAATAAAACATGAAAATCGGTTATCAATTGGCGAAGATATGGTGTAATGTACACAAAAAAACTCCTTAATGAAGTCAGTCAAAATCCATAAAAATATGATCTCTTGACAAATCATGAGTTTTATAATTAGTTCCTGTAACTTTTTGTTCACTTTAATAAAAACGTGAAGACATGAATTGTTTTATTTTAAACATCTATATACATATGCCTATGTACCTAATAGATTTCCCAGTGTCCGCTCTTTTCACTATCAATTAAATAATAACTGTAATAACGTATTTCTTAAGAGTAGCTAACCATACAGACCCAGCTAGCTGCACAGGAAATCCGTAACATAGTGCTGCACCTACGTAGACAGACATACATTGTTTATTATACACTATATAGTATATAACTCTTTATAGTACAGTTATATTACAAGGGAGCAAAATTCGATACGACGAGTGAAAGATAAGGCATAAAAACGTCAGCTAAACTGCGACTCCTAGTTTAGTAAATACTGGATATACAAAAAAATTATAAGTTGGTTTTTAACTATCACAAACTTTAAATTTACTTATATATGAAATTACCTTTTAAACATAACTTATTTAATAGCCAACATAAAAAACGGGGTACTATTATTAAAAATATATTATCACATGCACAATAGGATAAATTTTCTGTTTTACACCATAAACATATATATACAACAACATTTGATAAGAAAAACTGTTTCGTACTAATTAAATGCAAAATTTCGATAAAAAAAGTCAAAACTGTATAGTCTCGCCCTTAGATTGTTATATGATATTGTGGTACGAGTCCTTACAATTATTAGATTTAAGTATTTATAGCCCCTTTGCCGGGAGTACAATTTGCTTTTAACAATTGCAATCTACTTGTATATTCCCTTACGACAGATAATATAGTCTCTGGAGTTATTAGATATTCTACTATGATGCCATATCCTGAAGTAAATTAAGTCGTGCATACAAATAATTATTTATCAATTATCCATTAGTATTTTCCGTATTTGCGAACCAGACCATAAACCTAACAGGAATGGATAGGGAGCATGTAATGATTTTTTAGGGTTGTGTAACAGTTTTTAGGTCTCATTTTGTTAATAACATACTTTGGGGAGTGCTCGCAGGAACTTCACAACCTTGTACCTCCTTCACCATTTTACGGCAGAACTGCAAGATGACGTGAGCGCTGGCATCCTTACGTGGTAGAAATCGAACCAACTCGCACGAAACGCTTTAGCTCTACGTTTCTGAAACGAACAGCTAAGTTGTGGAACACCCTTCCAGCATCCGTGTTTCCTACCACATATAACATAAGTACCTTCAAGGCAAGAGTGAATAGGCATCTTCTAGGCAAGCGCGCTCCAACCTAGACCTCATCAGTGCTTTAGCGTTGATTGTCGCAAGCCTATCTAAGAAAAAGAAAAAAAAACATCTCTCATCTCTCAGTAATGTGATAAATACAAAAGTTTGTAGTGACTGTGGGTTTATTACTTTTTAACGTTGTAACGGCTTTAATTGGAGTAAAATTCGAAGTTGCTTACATATTCTGAATTAACACACACGTAATATATTGATTTGTTTTGCCGTCTCATCGAAAATAATACTATAAAAAATGTATTAAAGGAAAAAATATTGAATATGCATATGACAAGACGTAAATTTAAGAACTCTTCGATATGAAGCCACGCCTAAACTTAAACAATTGACTGTGGCTATGAAAGTGGTGAAAAAAATTTACTGGCATTAGATAATTTTATATACCTAAACCACGACGCCTGACGATACGACTGCCGAAGCAGACCACAATAACCACAACCATGGGGTTGCTCTACGGTCCACTCCTCTATCAGAGAAGTTCCTGAAGCAACCTACATAGCACACCGCCAACCGATATGGGCCACCTCCCAGTGCGTTTCTTGGCTTGGCCTTCTCGGCCTCCCATCACGACAAGGTGAACATACGTTGCGATGTCCTGCGCTAACCCCGAGTGAATGAGAAATGGGTAGGGAGATGATGATGTGGATGGAGTTAAACTGGCACACGCCCTTGTGCACTAAAATATTAGTGGCCAATCACACTATGACCGAACATTCTATATCCAAAAACAAATGACAATTATATCCTATGCCATTATTATAATGAACGACTCACCCTCGCTTCGCTTCGGGTTCGTCCCTAGGCAAAAACAAGTCTGTCCCACGGAAACTTTACATTTTTCCAGGATGAGACATAGCTTATAGCCTTCCTCAGTTAAAGGGCTATCTAATGCAAAAATAATTTTTCAAATCGGATTAGTAATTCCTGAGATTAGCGCGTTCAACCAACCAAACAAACAAACTCTTCAGCTATATAATATTAGTATAGATAATAGAGTAGGTTCCATATTTAACCGTTCCCACTAGAATTTAGAGTCCTAAAATCATGCCATGGTAAATATTTAAATATTAAATACTAAAATAATTTTTTGCCCCAAACGGGTTCGAACTCATTGTTAAAAACAGCGATATAAAATCGATCTAAGCTAGACAGTTATACAATTTTATTCTAAAAAGAAGTCACGTAGATTATACAGAACGGTATTCAGACGCCGGGCGTTATATATTTCTTATTTGCATTGAAACAATAGAACTCTCGGGATACGGACCCATTCAATGCAAGGTTACTTAATATCTTTAATAAGTACGCTATTCAATGGGCCTGATTTTCATTTTTAATCTCCCTGCCTCTGGGCATTTGCTTAAAGTATTGTCACAAGTATGTATTTACTACTTTTACGTGGCTTAAACTTTTTTATTTTGTTAGTGCCCCGTTTTTTTTTTGGGAGATTTTGTTCACAATTTTACGGGTTTTAATTATTTTGCGCGGAAACTTAATTCTTTTTCTAAAGTTAAAAGACTTCTTATAAAATCAGCAATCTGCCAGTGAAAGTCCCGTCAAAATTGGCCCAGCCGTTGCGGAGACTAGTCGGAACAAACAAACAGACAGAAAAAATATATATAAAAATTGCTTTTGTTATTATAAGTACCGTTAACTATACCTTAGTAAAAACATACCTAAGATAACTAGTTATTCGGGTTAACATATAGGATACTTTTTACTGCGAGAAAATGTCTCATCTCTGAGAAATCTATACTAAACGTTAAAACGTAAGTAGTAAAAAAGAACGAACCCGAGCGGAGCGAGAGTGAGTCGCTAGTATATTCTATGATCAATATTAATATTTTTATTTCCTACTTGGTAACAGTCTAAATATTTTTTTATCATTGGGACCCGCTATGCACCCATCTACAAAACAGTAGCACATTATCATCATAATAATAATCTAGGTACGTGGAATTAAATTCTCTCTAAGAATGAAAATGGACATAGCAATTTGTCTAAATGCATTTTCATGCTTCGTTTAAGTTTCTTTCCGCTCGAGTGTATCTATCGCATTGTATGAGAGTCATTTGCAATCAAATTTCCGTTTGATCGTTACAATCAATGATACAAGACGTTGAACCAAGGTGGAATGGAAAAAATGACCTGGATTCCATTACGTTTTTATCGTTTAACATTGAATAAAATTTTTGACAAATCATCTTTAGAAATCTTTTATTGCAAAAACATGATCTACATTAAAAATTAGCTTAAAATGTATAAATGCATTTTTTGGCAGTCATGCTTAAACTTTCTCTTAGAAGTTAAGAATTATGTAAAGTAATTATTTCACATACCTCCAACTTACATATTATTAACATACCAAATGTTGATAATACTTAGTATAAATAAAGATTAAATTGAAAATCATGTGATTAAATCAAAATAAATGCAGTTCTTTTAAAATATTATGGTATCAAAAAAATTTTTCGACTTATTTTAATATTATTACAATTGTTTTTTCATAAAGGACGATTTTTTGTTATTTTTCAAATGGGACTATTATAAATATTAATAATAATTATTATTGTATCTAAAAATAAGAAAAAAATAACAGTAAAAATTTGTCTTTTAAAATTCATACAAAAATAATGTACATACATTACCATAATAATATTTTCAAATGTAAAGTAAACGAGGCTTACCCAGGTGAAAGGAGGTATTTCGAGCATTTGGCTTCACACTTCACGACTTAGCCGATCTAAATTATAGAGAGGTGTTCGTAATTATTCTTTAAATTAAGCAAAGCTTTTCTCTATTATTATTTGGGAAGAACTATTTTTGTTTTTGTATTATTGAAATTATAATTTAGCTAAGTAAGTAGGTACATGTTTCTTGTTGTTGGATATAACTGTACTTTTAAATCTAAACATATAATAATATTGTAACTAAACCGAATCTTTACATTAATTTTTTTTTTGATATACAAATTATTGTCGATACAGAGGCCGAATCTATAGTTTTAAAATTTTTGTCTGTCTGTCCGTCTGTCTGTTACCGCATCACGGAAAAATCACTGGAGGGATTTTGATGTGGTATGATGATAGTTGGTTATCCGGACCAACATATAGGATACTTTTTAGTGTGGGAAAATATCTCATCTCTGAGAAATGTATACTAAACGTTAAAACGTATGTAGGGACGAACCTGAGCGAAGCGAGGGTGAGTCGCTAGTTTCATATAAGACATTTATTTTCTACTAGAAATGTAATTGCAGCTGAATTTGAGTTTTGGCGTGAATTAACACAAAAGCTTAATTTTGTTAACTGAGTAGTTTCTAAAAACGAGTTTATGTTAAAATTAAATATTAAGTTATTGAATAACATATTACGTTACTTAGAAAGTGGTAGCCCAGTGGTAAGGCGCTTGTTTGGAAAAAAAATTTACTGAGTTCAAACGCTGGGTTTCGTACTTCTGATATTACAACGTAATTACCACTAGCCTTATGTTGAAAGAAAATACCATGAGATAAACGGGACGTCTGAGATAAAATAACTAGTTTTCAGAAGCCATGAAAAGTCTGCTAACCTGCTCTTAGCCAGTATAGTGTGCTTGCAATGAAGGAAGGTCCGTCCTCAGCAGTGGGACATTAAAAAAAGGGATTTTTACTATATTGTTATTGTAGTGGCTCATGTGCTCGGTATGCTTTGAGGTTCGAATCCCAGGTCAGGCCAAATATTCTGACGATTTTGTTAAGAATACCAATAGTATCCGAAGTTGGGAAGTTACGTATGCTTGCTCGTCGGTGTGCTTTGATTTGTATTGGCTGGCAACGACTTCGAAAATATCTGATTAAGTATCTATTCTAAATGAAAACCTTGAAAGTCGGTTTGTATTTTATTTTTTTAAGTTTTTATTTTTCCATTTTTAGTGCAGACGTAATAAGCAGGTAATTTTTTAAAAGAAAGATTTTTAAAAACATTTTTAAGCCATTTATTCAGACACATTTATTCAGACATGATTAAGCCATTTATTCAGACCCCTAATGACAGTCACAACCAAGGTGTAAAGTTCTCATCAATACAAATTAATCAAGCCCAAACACCAGGTAATTTCTGTAAATCGTTGAGGAGTTCCACGATAGTCTGTCGGGTCCATCATCAGATTGACTCCAGACCTTCATTAAATAATAGTGCTTTAAAATACCTCATGAAAAAGTTAACAAACGCACTAGTCGCAGCTACAATTTTCGAAAGTTTCCCTCGATTTCTCTGGGATCCCATCAGATCCTGGTTTCTTATCATGGTACCACGCTTGGGATATCTCCTTTCCCACAATAAAAGAATTATCAAAATCGGTTCATAAATGACAAAGAAATCCGCGAACACACATAAAAAAATATTATATACATATGTAAACAAGACTTAAAATTTACATTTGCTTAATTAAATAAAATATGTTTGATTTGCTTTCTAAGATCTAATCTATAATAAAATTATGAAGGAAATACGTATAATCCAATTATTAAGCCTGTACTGTAAAATGAATCTTGTAAGATAATAAGTGAAATGCCGAGTTACTTCGTAAACCGCGAAGTACTTTCTAATCTTCTATCTGATTCAGCGGCCACCGTCCAATCCAGGCATTGTTTCTGAGCTGAGCTTAACTTTGACCACTAGAAAGTTAGTAAAAATATATTTTGAGTTTTATTTGTTAAATTATGTAATTCAACAATTAATTAATTCATTAATTTTTAACCGATTTCCGAAAAAGAGGAGGTTCTCAATTAGTCGGAATCTTTTTTTTATGTTTGTTCACCGATTACTCGAAAACGCCTGAAGTGATTCGAAAAATTCTTTTTTTGTTTCAAAGGATATACTTTCCGGGCGATTTCATTAAAATTTTATGAAATCGATCGAGCGGTTTTTAAAAAATCAACACTAAATTATCTATCTATCTTCTATACTATATACTATAACTGCCTCGGTGGTGTAGTGGCTAGCATGTACAGCTGCACATCCTGAGGTCCTGGGTTCGAGTCCCGGGTCGGGCCAAGTTTAGTTATTGAGTCTTTCTGTGTAGTAAGCCTCAGTAACAGCCCGGAGTTGGGAAGTTGGCGGTGTTTCACCCCCGTGCCTCGGAGAGCACGTAAAGCCGTCGGTCCTGCGCCTTAACTCTCACCGGTCGTGTCGAGTAGTCGTCCCACTGGAGTATGAGAGTGACAGGAATAGAGAGTGCACTTGTGTCTGCGCGTACACTTGTGCACTATAATATCTCCTGCGCAGTTGGCTAGTCTCAATGAGATTGGCCGCCGTGGCCGGAATCGGTCAGGAGAACATCATACTATATACTATAATAAAATTGTAGAGGTCTGTACATAGAAAAAAATGCTAAAAACCGAGTCAGGGGGATGTAAGAAGAGCAATAGAACAAATCCAGATTTTTTTCAAATTTTTTGTTTCTCTGTCTGTTTGTACGGGCTTCTTTCCGAAGCTGCTGGACCGATTTAAATGAAATTTTGCATGGTGTTACCTTTTATTAATTTTTCAGGATAAAAAGTATCTAAGATGTTGATGATTGTTGAAAATTAAAGAGTTCCCGTGGGGTAGTTAAAAAAATGTAGTAACTTATACAGCTTAGGTCACACAAACTACTAGTTGGATTTTAATGAAACTTTACAGTAATATAGTTCATACATCAGAATAAACAATAGGTTACTTTTTATCCCGGAAAAATGTACGGTTTCCGTGAGATAGATTTGTTTATGTTTGCCTAGAGGCGAACCCGAGCGAAGCGAGGGTGAGCCGCTAGTTTTTAAATAAATGGCTTAAACGAATATATTATTAAAAAACTTTCTTCTTACAAATTACCTGCTTATTACGTCTAAACTAAAAATGGAAAAATTAAAACTTAAAATAAACTACTTTCAGGCACTAAAAAGTAATTAATAACAAAATGGAGGTTTTCATTCAGAATATATACCTAATCAGATATTTTCGAAGTCTGAAAATGTTTTTAATAAAAAAAAAGATTAGACAGTGGTAAGATGTTTTTGAACCACTTCAAAAAAAGGAACCGAAACGTTAAATTTCGTATATTTTAATAAGTAACATCTATACTTAATATTATAAAGCTGAAGAGTTTGTTTGTTTGTTTGTTGAACGCGCTAATCTTAGCAACTAATTATCCGATTTGAAAAATTCTTTTTGCATTAGATAGCCCGTTAACTGAGGAAGGCTATATATCATCCCGGAAAAATGTACATTTCCAGTGAGATAGATTTGTTTTTGTCTAGGGACGAACCCGAAGCGAAGCGAGGGTGAGTCGCTAGTTTCCAATAAATTTAAAGTCAGCGAACTTGTTAGTTAAAAAGTAATTAATATAGTATTAAATACGAATACATACAAAAATCGCTTCAGCTTCTTATACCTTATGTAATGTGATCCCTTATGAAGAAGTACCTACTATAAACTTACCCTCGCTTGGATCGCGTACATCCCTAGGTGCCTAACAAAACCGTGTTACTACTTACTCCAGGTTATAGTCTATCTGTATACCTATTCCTTTCACTTTCTATCTATTTTTGAAACTTTTAAATAGATCAATGGGTATGTCTTGACGTAAATAATGTGAAATTATATTGAGAGTGATGGTAAATTAATAGTAAAAAAATATATTTTTAAAAATAATACTTTCTTAGATTTACGCGAATATTTGACATTTCAAAATAAAACTATCTTTTCGGATTATTTCGCGGATTTATTTTGATTTTTGGTTCCCGACGTTTCGAATGCTTTACAGCAATCATGGTCACGGGAGAGACTAAGGTTTTAGACGTCTCAAACTGTAAAATAGTGGGTAAGCACTGTCTGTAACAAGTATATAAAGCCTATGTGCTGTTCCAAACTATAATCTATCTCTGTGCCACGTCTCATCCAGATCCATTCAGCCGTTCTAGCGTTATTGTGTGACAAACAAATAAACATCCAGCCATCCAAACTTTCGCATTTATATAGTAGTAAGATAGCCCATTCTCTATTGATGTAAAAACAACCAAATTATACTACAATTTATGAATACCTAGCTTAACTAACATATTTGATACTTCCTCTATACATATAATAAAAATCTAAGTCGAATCTGTACTTTAAATATTTTTTGGAAAATATAATTGAAATAGACATTGTTATCGATGCAGAGGCCGAATCTATAGTTTATAGATTTTTTGTCTGTCTGTCTGTCTGTATGTCTGTCTGTCTGTTACCGCATCACAGAAAAACCACTGGAGGGATTTTGATGAAATTTGGTATGATGATAGCTGGATATCCGGGTCAACATACTTACTACTTTTTACCGCGGGAGATTATCTCATTCCTACGAATCTACACGTTATAACACAATCCAAAAAATATTTATGATCAGACTTTCTTGAAACTTGGTATTAATGCTCTTCAATACAATTAAATAAATACGTGTTTTAGCGTTTTTGAAATTCATCCCATAAGGAGATAAAATAAGGGATGAAAATTTCTATGAAACCTACCTTTCTAAAAAACTTTTGCTGTAGTTATAGCGCGAGCGTAGCCGCGGGTTTTGCTAGTTTAGATATAAAACTAAAATAAAACCAAAACTAGTGCAGTCAAAACAAATTTCATAAGAATATTACATGTTTTACAAGCTTGAAACGGAAGCATCCATCCTTACGATTAGTGCAACAACTTTAACAAATAAAAACCTACACGAACAATAATTCTTATTTAAAGTGAATAGAGTTTGTTAAATGCAGACGTACATGATGACTTAAAATAAACAATGGGAACAGCGAGTGGTAACAGTCCATATGAGCACGCAATCCGATTTGCACTAATAAGCAGATTGTGGCCATAATGTTCTCTAGTTTAAGAATAAATATATATTTAGTATATTATTTTAATAGGCAATGATAGTCTAGTAACGTGCTCGTTGGGAAACCGAGTGAAGTTGGTTCAGTTTGGTTCAGGTTCGGTCACGCACCTCTGATATTTTCATGTACGAATTATTTCCAGCATGATTACTTACCACTTGTTTTACTGTGAAGGAAATAGGGAGGAAACCTGTATTTCTGAAAGAACCTAGCAAGTTTTCTAAAGACATGCTCAGTCCGCCATCGCCTCGCTGGCCAGCGTGGTGGCCCGATTCCCCTCGTATTGAAGGGGGCCTCGATTCATCGTGTCCAGCAGTGTAACGTTCAACAAGGGCTGAATACAACATACATATTATTTTTAAGTTATTTTTCTTAATAATAAAATTATTTGACTAAACTAAAATTTATATATCTTATTCTTTCTATAAAATTATCTAAAAATGAATTAAGTATTTCATTCCAATTTTCTGTTGTCATTATAATTTTATATAAATTCGATAAATCAAATCCAAATCAAATACATAACTTGTATTATTCTTATTTATATATAATGATGATGATAGTGTATCTAATTTTTTTAAAAGGTAACATTTGTTTGTTTGTATTAATGTATTCTAAATAGAAAAATCTACTTGTTAGCTATTTTGCAGATGTATCTTGCGTGCAATGCTGTGAGATACGCCTAGTTATTTATATAACATTACAAGACAGAATAAATATTCCTTTAATTAACCATAACTTGTACATATTTCCAAAATATTAAATATATATTTTAGTGAGGTTGCTGCATGGTCACCTTCTTTTAATTTCAAATAATTTATTTCTACAGACTAGGAAGCGAATTTATAACAATATAAATCGAACAATGTATATTACGAGCTTCAAAATGTAATTGAATTTAGTGTTAGTTTAATATACGTAACAATTAGATAATAATCAACATTTATTACATGAAATTATAGAAAAACAAATCGCATATAGCGTGGTGTGGGTGGGAAACGAAAATAAAGCATTCATATAACATACGTACAAACACTTAATCTATGCATATAATAAAATTCTAACTTAGCCGAATCTGTACATTAAATATTTTTTGGAAAATCTTATTCAAATAGATATTATTATCGATACAGAGGCCGAATCTATAGTTTTTGGAATTTTTGTCTGTCTGTCTGTCTGTTACAGCATCACGGAAAATCCATTGGAGGGATGTTGATGAAATTTGGTATGATCCTAGCTGGTTATCCGGGTCAACATAAAGGATACTTTTTGCTGCGGGAAAATATCTCACCTCTGAGAAATCTATACTAAACATTAAAATGTAAGTAGGGACGAACCCGGGTGGAGCGACGGTGAGTTGCTAGTCAATTATATTAGGGTTAGTCTTCCTCCTAATACACCATAGGATATTATTTTGTATAGCCTATGTCACTCTTTGGCCTATACAGGGTGGAACAAATGGACGGGACATGGATGAAAAATACTTTAAATGTATATACATACATATTGTAAATATAAACACCCATGACTGGAGTACAAATATTTGTGCTCATCATACAAATGAACACCCCCAGCGGAACTCGAAACCGCTACCGCTGGCACAGCAAGTAGTGTCACTACAAACTGACGTGTCGTCAAATTATACAAACTTAAAAAAAAAAAAAAACGACTTCCAGGTACTAAAAAGTAAAAAATAACTAAACGGGGGTTTTCATTTAAAATAAATACTTAATCAGATATTTTCGAAGTCGGTGTGCTTTGATTTGTATCGACTGGCACCGACTTCGAAAAAATCTGATTAAGTACTTATTTTAAATGAAAACCCCCGCTTAGTTATTTTTTACTTTTCAGTGCCTGGAAGACGTTTTTTATTTATTTTTTTAAAGTTTCTATTTTTCCATTTTTAGTGTAGACGTATCATCAATACAAATTAATCAAGCCCAAACACCAGGTAATTGCTGTAAATCGTTGAGGAGTTTCCTCGGCTGTCTTTCGGGTCCATCATCAGATCGACTCCAGACCTTCATTAAATAGTAGTGTTTTAAAATACCTAATGAAAATGTTAACAAACGCACTAGTCGCCGCTACAATTTTCGAAAGTTCCCCTGGATTTCTCTGGGATCCCATCATTAGATACTGGTTTCCTTATCATGGTAACACTCTTGGGATATCTCCTTTCCAACAAAAAAAGAATTATCAAAATCGGTTCATAAACGACCATATGAGCTCCTCCCTTTTTTGGAAGTCGGTTGAAAATGTTTTACTTTGTATAATATCTTTGTGGATAAAAAGTCTTGAGAATGTAGTGCTCCTTTGTTGCCTAAAAGATAAAATAAAAATAATAAATGGTAAAATTAATTAGCATTTCAGTACTCTGACCCCATCCTTCAAGAGATTGTCTTCGAGATTATACGGCAGTTTTGAGTGTTTTTATTTTCATAAATAAAAGAACAATACAATCCGCCTGTTTTCTTTACGCTAAATATCTACGCAAATATTTAAATAAATACACTTAATATGTCATATTATAATTGGCATTTTTTTAATGTCATTTGAAAAAGACTAGGTCTGAATGAAAAAAATGATTATTAAACAACGTACTATACAAATAAGTACATTAAATTTAATGTAATTATTTTATCTATCACAAGTTGTTATATAAATTATTGTATCTTATATCTTATATATTTATCTTATATATTTAAACGAGCAATATAATATTTGAATGAGCAATTCTTGTATATTTATATTTTTATATCTTTATTTATTTATATCAGCGATCTCGGAAACGGCTCTAACGATTTCGCTGAAATTTGGTATATGGGGGCTTTCGGAGGCAAAAAATTGATCTAGATTAGTCTCATGTCTGGGAAAACGCGTATTTTCGAGTTTTCATGCGGTTTTCTTTTGTATTATTCTACGCAGAATATGGTCGATAATTTCTTACACTCGGATGTAAGCATCGTGGTCAAGCGGTCAAGGCGCAAGTTAGACAACACATATGCCCGGGATCGAGTCTCGGTCGGAAAATAAAGTTTTTACTTTTGTTTTTTTTTTTTGTATTTATTCATGTTTTTAGTTTTTTTATCTAAAAAATACGATATAACAAAAAAGAACTCCGAGCGAAGCTTGGTCGCCCAGGTACTTTTATTTTTATACCAGCAACTTGCCCTCTACTTGCTTCACTCGGGTGCGTCTTACAAAGATAGAAAAAACGTGTACCTACTTTAAACTTACGTTTTAAAAATACAGAAATATTTATTGCGGAGATACATACAAGATATCTAGACTAGACAATTCTGTTGGCCTTTTTGAGACCTACATTTTTCTAGTTTTACCATCATACCTTTCCCGTTTATTGCTCATTGTATTAGTGTCTCATTATAAAAGCAAACAGACAAACATACAATAAATATTTTAGCATTTATTGGTGCGGGGCTAATATTCTGTAGGTATATAATACCTAACAGTCATTGTTCTTTTTAAATATTTCATGTATAGATTTCGCTTTCTTATTATTTTATTATGTGTAGATTATTACATAGGTATTACTTATATAGATACTTTCTTATTTATTATACAAGGTGAATTTTTCAAGTGGGCGTGCATGGCTAAATCCGAAACTATGACGAATAGCGAAAAGTACGTAAAGGATTTTCGGGCCCGATTTTCATGGAAACTAAAACTGCATCATTGGATTTTTGAAAAATCAATTTTCCTAGCCAGGAATCGAACCTGTTAATTTTGAAAAAAAAAACGCATACTGTATAATTACACCATTCGACAGTATTGCTAATAAGAAACGCATTCTGGGAAGTCATGACATACGGCAAACTTAAGGAAAGAGCTCATTTTTAACAAAATGTTTTTTATTGTTCTTTGTTATTTACTTAGTAAACCTTAACAGATCAATTGTTCAAAATGATAGCCGTTGTTTTCAATACATAGCTGGATTGAGCGTTTTAAGGATTTAGAATATTTTCCAAGACCGTTTCAAGTCATCAATTACATTATACGTGTATTTATAGATTTCATTTTTTACATACCGCCAAAGAAAATAATCTAAGGGTGTAAGATCTGGTGACCTCGCTGGCCATGGCACAGGACCATGCGTTGCAATAAAATTTTTGCCAAACTGCTGAATCAACATCTCTTCTACTGTACGGTATTGCTTTAATAAATTATTCAACAAAATACAAAACAGTACGCAAACGGTTAGCAGTAATCAACGAAACGTCGAAAAAACTTAAAATTATTGGCGCCAGTTCACTTTACGTTCTAATTTCAAATGTTAACTTTTTTTCTTTTACTGTGGCCTTTGACCTACCTTTTTAAAGTTTTTTTGTTGTAGTTTCAGCGCGAGCGAAGCCGCGGGTTTTGCTAGTAATAAATATTGAGCATCATTTCGAACAAGGTACAGATAATATTAATTATTAAAGAAATTACTATAAAATGAAGCAGTTTATTAAAATCCAAAATTTTCCAATAAGTTTGCCGTATGTCATGACTTCCCAGAATGTGTTCCTTATTAGCAACACTATCAAATGATGTAATTATACAGTATGTGTTTTTTTTTTTAAATCAACAGGTTCAATTCCTGGCTAGGAAAACTGATTTTTCAAAAATCCAATGATGCAGTTTTAGTTTACATGAAAATCGGGCCCGAGACTTCTTTGAGTACCTACTTTTCGCTTTTCCTCATAGTTTTGGATTTAGCCATAAACGCCCACTTAAAAAATTCACCCTGTATATTGGTATATTCTCTATTTATGAATATACAGTTTTTACAGTTATGTAACTAACTAATCAAGTGCTGTTTTAATATTTATTTATTCTGTGAATATAAAATATTAAAAATAAATTTAAAAAATATTATGTAAGCAAATTGTTAAGGTTTGTATGAAACTTTTTTATGATATAAAATACGGCTATGAAATTCAGTACAAAGCTTATTAAAAATAATTAGGCACGTGTCTCACACATTTATGATACTGCCTCATTGGTGTAGCGTCTAGTTTATTCAGCTATAGATTTTGAGGTCTAGGGTTTAAGGGTCAAATATTGCTGAGTCTTCTGTCAATAGTTCTCAATAGCATCTCGAGATTCGGAAGCTGGGGCTTGAGAATTGGCCGTGACCTGCGTCTGATCTCTAGTCGGTCGAATAAATCCCCTTAGGTTTTGAAAGTGAAATGGCAAGAGAGTACCTGCACGCGTGATTGCACACACAGTTGTGCGCTATGTCATCTAACACGTAGATGGCTAATCTCAGTGAGATCAAAATTGGCTAATAGTACTTATATCTTAAATGCAAAAGTGTATTTATAATAGTAACCTATGGTTACTCTAGGTTATATTATACTGTATCTGTGTAGGTACTTTTCCAAAAAAAAAGATCAACGCGCATTCATTCATTCATTCACGCAAGTATGGCAAAAGATTAATTATAATTTTTTCCGTACATATATTACAGATTGGAGAGTGGTGCCTTGAGGAATTATATATCATTTTAACTTTTCTAATTATATTTATTACTGACTAGCAGCTCACCCTTGCTTCGCACGGGTTAACCTTTAGACAAACAAAAATAAATCTATACCACAGGTTACGTACATTTTTTTAAAAGTATCCTATTTGTTATTTTGATATAAAAACTATATTATTGTAAAGTTTCATCAAAATCCAATCAGTAGTTTTTGCTTAAAAGAGTAACAAACCTATCCCACGGGAACCGTACATTTTTCGGGATAAAAAGTAGCCTAATGTATTATTCCAGACTGTAATCTATTTCTGTGTCAAATTTCATCCAGATCCGTTCAGCCGTTCTAGTGTGACAGTGTAACAAACCTATCCCACGGGAACCGTACATTTTTCGGGATAAAAAGTAGCCTATGTGTTATTTCAGACTATAGTCTATCTTTGTGTAAAATTTCGTCTAGATCCGTTCAGCCGTTCTGGCGTGAAAGAGTAACAGACCTATCCCACGGGAACCGTAAATTTTTCAGGGATAAAAAGTAGCTTATGTGTTATTCCAGACTATAATCTATCTCTGTACCAAATTTCTTTCAGATCCGTTCAGCCGTTCTGGTGTGAAAGTGTAACAAACCTATCCCACGGGAACCGTAAATTTTCCGGGATAAAATGTAGCCTATGTGTTATTCCAGACTATAATCTATCTCTGTGTAAAATTTCGTCCAGATCCGTTCAGCCGTTCTGGCGTGAAAGAGTAACAAACCTATCCCACGTGAAACGTACAGTTTTCCGGGATAAAAAGTAGCCTATGTCCTTTCTCAGGTTCTATCTGTGTACCAAATTTCATTTAAATCGGTTTATTAGTTTTGGCGTGAAAGCGCGACAGACAGACAGACAGACAGAGTTACTTTCGCAATTATAATATTAGTAAGATTTGAATTAAAATATCAAGTAATTTCTATGTTATATTCGTGTTGCCAAATTCCGCCGTAAAAGAGATATTAGAGCATAGCCAAGATATTTTCTAGTATATTATACTTTATACAATCCCTACAGTCTACATTCAAAGAACGAAAATATTTTAATAAAATATTCGCTTAATAATACAAACACTTGCAAAATTTCAAAATGACAATTAGAAGTAGGTTAAATTTTTATTTGCTATTTTTCCACCCTTAGTGGTGGTATTTTTTTTTTCAAATTTCAATGGGACCAATCTAAAAGCATACACTTTTAAACAAAAATTGTCCAAATCGGTGAATAAAAACGGAGTTCTGAGGTAACATACATATATGTAAAAACTATACAACCGAGTTGAGAACCTCCTCCTTTGTTTGAAGTTGATTGATCAGAAAATAGACTTAGTTCTAGTAATTCATATAGAAGAAGCAACTATGTACCTACTCTTAATTAATTCGCAATTTCAATCGTAATAAAGGCTTAATTTACGAATATTGTTTCAACATAGCTCACTACTAGGTAAATTGTAACTTGTACATCAAGACACGCAACGTTTACGAAATTGCAAGTATCGCACTATTTTCAACAGAAAACGTTAAGTACCTTTAGAGTGTATGATCTATGTTTAAAGTACCAGAGACGGTTTGTAAATTTAAAATTTCCTGAAGGCCAATGTACAATCACTATTTCTTTGTGTAAGTCTACTTTAATAACATAAAGAACCCCAATTTTGCTTCCAGATTTCGTTATATGTAAATAACAAAGTAAAGTTTGCCCAGTGTTCCAAATTCGACAATACTCGTTACTGAAAATTTGAATATATATATAAAAAATGTTTCCAAAATTTTTGATTGTTAGCACAGTACTTAAGCTCGTCAACAGCTTATACACGAAAAAAACGAAAAAGAAAATTTGTTGACAAATAAAAGAGAATAGGGTATTGTATACCGGTGGTAGGACTCTGTCAAGCCTGAGGAGTCCGACTGGATGGGTACCACCCCCTTATCTATTTCTGCCGCCAAGCAACAATGATTGCATTGTTGTGTTCCGGTTTGAAGGATAAGGTAGCCAGCGCAATTACAGGCGAGAGGCATATCATCTTAGTCCTCACAGTGACAACGCACCTGTAGTTCTGCATTTTTGTTACTTAAAACCTAAGTGCATGAACCGTAGGTGTTATGGGCGACAGATACTGCTTTCCATCAGGTGGTCTGTCTGCTCGTTTGTCACTGAATCTCATAAAAAAAAAAAAAAAAAAAAAATTGAACTCTTTTGCCTTTGCCTGTTTATATATAAACGATCAGTAACATTCATAAGAATCTTAAGTTAAAATTGAAAAATTACTTCTACGAAGGTCTAACATTATATCTCATATTATTATTTTTTATCGCCGTAAGGGCTTTCACTTTCAATTTTAAATAGAGATACCGTTGAAGTCTAAATTATTTAACGAAAAGATGGTTGAGGTCGACGAAGGTATGACGTAAGTCTATAGGAGCTATAGATTGTCCCAGTGTATACATGTTTAAGGGTAAAACAAAATTAAAATAACAAAACATTGTATCTATACATATAATAAAGTTCTGAGTCGATTCTGTGCATTAAATATTTGTTTGGAAAATCTTATTGAAATAGTCATTATTATCGATTTGAGGGCCGAATCTATAGTTTTTAGAATTTTTGTCCGCCTGTCTGTCTGTCTGGAATCGCATTATCAGAAAACGCACAGGACAAATTTTGATGAAATTTGGTATAATGATAGCTGGTTACCCGAGTAAACATATAGGATACTTTTTACTGCGGGAAAATATCTCATCTCTGAGAAATCTATCCTAAACGTTAAAACGTAACTAGGGCAAACCCGAGCGGAGCGAGGGTGAGTCGCTAGTTATAATATATTATTGTATTTATAATTATTATAATATATTATATTTTTTGTGAAAATGAAGCGTCCTACAATGGAAACAGGTAATAATTGTCGGTGGTGTGATCGGATGACTCATAATCATTAGGAATTTCTAACTTAAGTGTTATGGTCCCATTTAAGCCAATATCATTGCACAGTTACATCGCACGTTGAGACTGTATGCAAAAATAGCTCATATATTAAATTACAATAAAGACTTTTTAGACTATTCTTTTAAAATGAAGATTACTAAGACTTAGTGCATATGAAAATGTTCCTTAATTTGTTTGAAATAAAATATAAAATAGCGAAAAACACGTAGGGGTAGTAACGTAAACTGAGAAGCGATTTGAAAGTTACGCAGATACGGTCAAACTGTGGTTTGTAACCACAGTGTTAAGATTTTCACATCTTAAAAAATCATTTATGATCTTTAGAAATACTTCTTATAATGTACTAACTTTGTTGTTCAAAAAATCGTATTTAAATGATTTTATCATTTTACTAGCGATTCACCTTCGTTTCGCTCGGGTCCGTCTCTAGGTATGTTTTAACGGTTAGTGTGACATAAAAATCTTTTAATTTCTCGGCTTTTCTGTACTATATATAATATGCATGTAACAGGCAGTGGTAGCCCAGTGGTAACACGCTCGCTTGGGAAACCGAGTGAAGCGGGTTCAAATCCCGGGTCTCGCACCTCTGATATTTTCATATGCGAATCATTTATAACATGATTACCACTTGTCTTACGGCGAAGAAAAACATCGCGACGAAACCTGCATGTCTGAGAGATCCTAGCAAGTTTTCGAAAGACGTGTGAAGTCCGTCAACCCGCACTTGGCCACCGTGGTGGACTCCATAGTCCGATCTGCTGATCCCCCTCGTATTGAAGGGAGGCCCGTGCCCAGCAGTGGGATGTTAAAAAGGGCTAAATACATACATAATATAAACCTTCCTTTTGAATCACTCTATCTAATGCAAATAGAATTTTTCAAATCAGATTAGTAGTTCCTGAGATTAGCGCGTTCAACCAAACAAACAAACAAACTCTTCAGCTTTATAATATTAGTATAGATATAGGGACAGACAGCGGGAAGGGACTTTGTTTTATACTATGTATTGATGAGATTAGAAATACTGAATTTTTAACCGATTTCCAGGCATTAATATAAAAACCAGCTTCTAGACACTAAAAAGTAAAAAATAACTAGACGGTAGTTTTCATTTACAAATTTTTCAAAAAAAAAAATGATCACGCAAAAACTGCTGAATAGATTTTAATGAAACTTTACAGTAATATAGCTTAGGAATTCATATAGATATCAATGTAACTTATAGGCTATAATTTAAGAAGAAGAAGGATAAGCTAGTAGAATTATAAAATTTTACCGTAGTTTATTAACTGAAATCGGTTAAGTTTATGGAGGCAAGTTTACAGTTATCGTATGAGCCGTTATTCCCAACCGGTTTTAAGGTTACCAATCGGACAGCGAAAGCGATTACATATTCTCATGAAATAAAATATATTTTTCCAATTTTTATAGCCTTTGTCATGTTATTCAATAATTGTTATCTATATATCGTATAAAACCAAGTCGCTCCCGCTGTTTATATGATCTTTTAAAATACGTAACAGATTTTAATGCAGTTTTCAGCAATAGATAGAGTGATTCAAGAGGAGGGTTTATATCTATACTTCTATACTAATATTATAAAGCTGAAGAGTTTGTTTGTTTGTTTGGTTGAACGCGCTAATTTCAGGAACTACTAATCCGATTTGAAAAATTCTTTTTGCATTAGATAGCCCGTTAACTGAGGAAGGCTATAGGCTAATATACGGTTCCCGTGGGATTGATGTGTTTTTGTCTAGAGACGAACCCGAAGCAAAACGAGGGTGAGTCGCTAGTGTATAATACATGCATATTATATTCATACTAACTATTGAAACGTACCTAGGATAAAACTGAGCGAAGTAAGGGTGAGTCGCTAGTTATTATTAAATAACACGTTTATCAATTTTTATCTTTTAATAAATAAATTTAACTAAAATTAAAAATATATTACTAAGAGAAATATATAATTGTATTCAAAGTTTTCTTTAATAGCGTGATATGCATATGAAAATGTGTGTAAATCCATATTTACATTGTCAGTCAGTCAAGATCCAAACATTGACTCATATTGACTCATATAACTTGACATTTAAAAGAGCAACTGTTGAGTCCCACTGCCGAGCAGTGAACACGGACCACCTTTCAATACGAAATCATATCATAATTCACTAGGCTGACCAAGTGCGAGTTGGCAGATTGCGCATATGTTTCGCAAAAAACCTCACAAAATTTTCCTTCACCCTAAGACAAATGTTAATCATGTTGTAAATGATTCGCTCATGAAAATATCAAAGGTGTTATACTCGGGATTTGAAACCGCTTCACTCGATTTCCACAGCGAGCGCGTTATCACTGGGCTACCACTGCCTAGCCTAGTATAATAAATAATAATATATGTATGTATAATATTCAAAATAAAGGTATTTTTTGTTGTTTATTGTTCGTGGAAATTGAAACAATGACTATCCTGCCACATAACGCACGAAACGCACATTCATCATGTGCCACAGATGTGGACAGGATACCCTGTGATATATGTAAATCCATAGAATGCTCATATTACTATGGAACAGTAAATTTCATGTATCTACTAAAATTTCCCTTTATTTATTAGGTACTACTATTAGGTAGATTGTAGATTGACACAATGACAGCTTAAGCCACCACTGGCTTTTAACGTAAAATTTTATACAAGAATTCTTTATACGTTTAATGTTCATTATACAAAAGTGTACTATTTGGATAGAATTTTTAAAAATTTGCCTCTTTAATGAGTTAAAAAGAGGACGAACATTTGTATGAATCGTTTTTGAAATTAGAAATATCGAAATTAATCTATACTAAAAGAACTACTAATATTACTAAAACTAAATACTATAAAGCTGAGGAGTTTGTTTGTTTGTTTGGTTCAACGCGCTAATCTCAGAAATTACTGATCCGATTTGAAAAATTCTTTTTGCATTTGATAGCCCGTTAACTGAAAAAGGCTATAGGCTATATATTATCCCGGAAAAATGTACGAGTTCTGGGGGATAGATTTGTTTTTGTCTAGGGACGAACCCTAAGCGAAGCGAGGGTGAGTCGCTAGTGTTTATTAAAACTTCAATTTACAAAGCTAAGACCTTGTTCTCCTTTAAAATATTAAATATTTGCGAAATGAAAATTTGTGTGTATATTATTCTACATATTGACAATTGGGACGAAATTTTAACATTTTTTTAAAGATTAGGATATGTCTCAAGGGTAGTCATATACAAAATATCAAGAAAGAAACTCTCTTAAGGATGCAAACATACATGCGACACTGCTGTATTATTAATAATAATTAATAAATAATAAAATAAATAATAATTGCTCTACTATATAAAACCTCTGGAATTTGAGATTATTGAACACTAAATTATTCCCAAATATTCCCAAATAGTTAAGTCTGAATCTAACCTTTTTTAAGATTTTAAATAAAACTATCTTTTCGGATTTTTTCGCGGTTTTTTTTTCGATTGATAGTACCCGACGTTTCGAATGGTTTACAGCAATCATTTTGTTAAAACTTAATATCACGACTAAATCGATTTTCTTGTAGATGGTATGCCAGCTAGACACAATATTTCCTTCTCTGGTTTCACGTAGATAGAAAAATATATAAATTATTCAGTGAAATATCATTCAAAAATAATAACAATAAATTGAGTTATATTCAAGGAGATAAAAGTGACATTTCTTTATCCTCTCTCCCTTTCCTCAGTCCTCGTCATTTTCCGCTAGTCTTCTACCGCAAACGAGCATCGAACTCATGACAAATTATAGACAAACCTTTTTTTTTTTACATGGGAGTTTGAGTATAGACAAACCTTATAATATAAAGTGAGCAAATCTTGTATACGAGGTGTGGTGATTAAGTTCCGGGAATTTAGTCATAACTCGGGAACTCTCAACAGTGCGTCATATGTCAACGTCTGTCTAAAAAAAGAACCCTTCCTTCAGTTTCAGTCCAAGGCTAAAGTCGATAGCACAATTAGTTTTTTTTTATACGTATTTTATCTAGAAAACATCACTAACGGTTTAGATATTTTTTTTTTAATTTAGATAAGGTGTTTTTAAGATAATATAGGTATGTTTTTTTTTAATTTTTTGATATTTTTTCTTAAGACGCAAAGCGAAGCTCAGTCGCCTAGGTTATGCCACTACATAATCGTATACAACTGTAAAGCATAAGCTAAGTATATTTATTCTCTCCTTATCATAAGACCAATTAGGTTACATTAATTTACTAGAAAGTATAAAATTTCGTGTAATTATAACAAAATCTCATAACGAACCAAATTTTAATTAACGGCCGTCTAAAATCTAATTTGTGTTGCCAAATTGAAATTAATTACATTGTGGGCGATACTTAGTTATGTGTTTGTAAGTCTCTTACATGATATGTTTTTAGGGTTCCGTACCCAAAGGGTAAAACGGGACCCTATTACTTAGACTTCGCTGTCCGTCCGTCTGTCACCAGGCGGTATCTCATGAACCGTGATAGTTAGACAGTTGAAATTTTCACAGATGATGTATTTCTGTTGCCGCTATAAGAACAAATACTAAATAACAAAATAAAATATCGTTTTTACTCGGTATTGATAACGGCAAAAGGCAGACGCTGGAAATATTCACAGAATATTTATTTATCACATTAGATTATATTAAAATAAAACACACATACATATGTACACGAATGACTCGCACTTGACCGTTTCTTTTTAAATAAGGCATTTTCAAAGTAGTTAAATAACAAATAGATAAGTTTTTTTAACTTTTAAGAGATAGCTAATTTACATATCCTTCATACGAAAACGGCTAGACAGATTTGCATGTAATTTAGTACACGATACACTATATACTTCACATGTTTTTCCACAAAACTTGCTTGGTTCTCTCAGACATCTAGGTTTCCTCACGATATTTTCTTCACCTTAAACAAGCGGTAATCATGTTGAAAATAAATGTACTTAATTAATGTTATTTTAATTCGAGGCAAATTGATTAAATACATTTTAAATGCGTGGCTTGTAAATTTGGTTTTGTAAATAATTTAGTTTATTTACCTCAAGGCCTAGAGTAGCACATAGCTACTGTTAGAAATAAAATTTGTCAACTATGTCACTACCTGTATATAATATTACAAAAACCAAAAGCACAGAAGCATCCGAACGAAGCGAGGGTAATTCGTTTGTATTTTATAATGTTTTAGACTGTTTTCCATGATTAATTTTTCATTAATTTCTTTAATAAAAAACGACAAAACAACTGAAAATGAACTGCAAAATTAGAATAATAAAAATTTCCATAAAAAGTAATAAAACTAATATTACACCACATACATCTTATTCTTAAAATATACTAGCGACTCACTCTCGCTCCGCTCGGGTTCGTCCCTAATTACATTTTAACGGTTAGCTCAGAGATGAGAAATTTTTCCTGCACTAAAAAGTGTCCTATATGTTGACCCGGATAACCAGCTATCATCATACCAAATTTCATCAAAATCTGTCGAGTGGTTTATTCGTGATGCTTTCACAGACAGACAGACAAAATTAAAAAAAAAAACTATAGATTCGGCTTCTGTATCGATAATAATGTCTATGTAAATATGATTTTCCAAAAAATATTTAATGTACAGATTTTAGTTATAATTTTATTATATGTATAGATAAGTTAAAATATAAAGTCTTAAAACCTATTTGTGGTACATGAATTTAAAATATATTCCGTTATTTTTTCGTTACTCCATGAAATGATAGCTAATTAGATTTAGAAGAGAGAATTTTGATCGTTTCCCCATCAAAATCTATGGTTTTTGGTTTTAAAAATGAACATCTGATATTTGCATACATATTCGAATTATTTACTCTATTACGATGAAACTTTAATGACTTAGCGAAACCCATAACGTTTATGAAATATCACCACGTACATAGTCCATACATAGAATAGGACACAGGTGGTGCGGGTGAGAAATTCTATCTTATTATATATGGTACAAGCGACACACCCGCGCTTCGCTCGGGTTCGTCACTTTTACGTTTACGTTTTAATGCTTAGTATAGATTTCTCACAGATGACATATTTTCCCGCAGTATCCTATATGTTGACCCGGATAATCAGCTATCATCATACCAAATTTCATCAAAATCCCTCCAGTGGTTTATCCGTGATGCGGTAACAGACAGACAGACAGACAGACAAAAATTCTAAAAACTATAAATTTGGCCTCTATATCGATAATAATGACTTTTTCAATAAGATTTTCCAAAAAAATATTTAATTTACAGATTCAGCTTAGTTACGATTTTATTATATGTATAGATTTCGGCTTAGGTCTGTCTCTAACCAAAAATAATGTCAACCATAGGTAAATTGATGCGTTGAAAAATAAACATTTTATTTACATATATATGTACAATTAAAGAATTATACCAAAAACTTAAGATTTCAACCCTACCTAGCATCGTATTCACAGCGCGTAACGAAATGATATAAACTGCTACCATGCGATGCACAACGCATTTGAGAAGGTGCAGTCATCGCACATCGCACTTCTGTTCATAAATATAATTTTAAATAATATCACTTTTAACCAAAAAGCCTTAATAAACAACAAACACGTTGCGTTCAAGTGAGAAAGTGACCATCGTAGAGAGTTTGGCGAGTGACTTAATTTTCCATTATAAAGGTGATTATTTTCATTTATTTTACGTGTAGTGTTGTGCTTGCGGATATTTGGTAAGAATAAAGAAATATACTTAAATGGATATTTCTTAAAGTTGTTATCAGAATAAATAAATATTCTGTATATTAGGTATATTTGTGAAAATGATTTTATACCGCTTTTGAAAAAACTCATTTTATTACACGTTTCAATTAAACTATTGAAATGTATTATATTGGGGAAATTTTTAGATTTTTAGATTGTAATAGGTGAAATTTACTTGTATGTATGTATGACTAGCGGCTCATCCTCGCTTCGCTCGGGTTCGTCTTTAGAATAACAAAAACAAATCTATCCCACGGGAACCGTACATTTTTCCGGGATAAGAAGTAGCTTATGTACTATTCCGAGTTATAATCTATCTCTGAGTCAAATTTCATCCAGATCCGTTCTGTCGTTTTGGCGTGATTGAGTAACAAATATCCATCCAAACAATCCAAACATCAAAACTTCAAAAACTAATGAGCCAGTTCTAATGATTTAGTTACTAATAGAAAGCTGTATTATCCAAGACGTACCGATGATTTTTTAATAAAAATATATTTATTAAAATATATAAATAATAAATATTAATAATCATATAAAACAAAACGAATAAATTATTAATTATACACGAATATTATAAAAAAGGGAAAAACTACGTGTAATGAATGCAGATCATAAATTTTTTATTGGCTTCAATACGTGACAGTATTCTGAGCATCACTTTCCGGCCATTGGCCTGCCAGAGAAACTGCATAAGACCAGTTAGCTGGATAATTATACGGTGCACTAGCCTTACTATAGAGGCGTTAATTTTTTTATAAACCTATCGTGTTAACTAGGAAAGAGTGAATAAATGATCGATTTACATTAGTTTTTATATTTTATTTCCAAAGGCGTCTAAAAAGTTTGTCTTCATTATTCGGTCATCAACTCCAAAAGCAATTTATTTTATTTATTTTTATTATACTTTGAAAAAGAAAGTATGAATTGATACTGTGAAGTTTCGTCTTTCAATTTATATCAAGTGGATTTTTTTAAATCGGTCAAGTGTTGCTAGCTGGAGCGCTGAAGGACTTTTCCTTGTACGACAAAAATGTTATTGGATAAATACTTACAAATAAAATAAAGCTTTTTTTAGTTAAGTTAAGAATCCAATAGGGCTTAGTATTAGAAGGAAGAAAGACAGATGGTATGCAAAAACATTTGCCAGCGATAAAAAGGGCTTAGTCATAGGGTGTCACCTCGACCTTTCGGCTTCGTATTACCTATTTTCACGAATACGATTTAATAAAACATTTTCATATATTGTGCAAATAATTGTACATAATAATAAATAATAATAAATAAATAAATATGTTGGGACATTAACACACAGAGCACCATCTAGTTCCATGGTAAGCTACGAAGCCTGTGTTATGGATACCAGATAGCTGATACACTACACATATATATAACTTTAAATACATACATATTATAAATATAAACACCCATGACTGGAGTACAAACATTTGTGCTCATCACACAAATGAATGCCCCCAGCGGGACTCGAACCCGCGACCACTGGCGCAGAAAGTAGGGTCACTACAAACTGAGCCAAACGTGCCGTCATTATAATAATTTAGTATGTCATTAGAATAATTTAGAGATAAAGTCATTGTAGTACCTCTATGTATAGATCTCTGTATACTTTGTAGACCATTTTTCGCACCCACTTTTCCCTCTCAAGGAGTATGATATTTGAATATATAGATAGGTAGGTACTTTATTTTAATACTAAATTATTGTAGTTATTTTACTTTGGAAAATGAAAAAATATCAAAGATATTTATTGTTTAATCAATTAACATTAGTGAGTCAGTAAAAATATGACAGTAAATATATTTGTCTGACTAATAAAATATTAATTAACACTAAAAATATAGATTATTAAACAATAATACAATAATAAGTTTTCTAAAAAATTGAAATAATTATAATGATAATAGCTAAAATTATATAAATAATATTCCATATTTCAAGTATAAAATAAAAATTATAAAAATGTTTAAAATTAAAATTAACAAATATTGTAAGGTACTTTGATGCCAATTTTCAAAATTTTGAATTCATTTTTGTTAATTGTGGGTAGGCTGTCTGTAACAACTATATAATGCTTTTGTGACATCTAATACCTTAGTCTCTCCCGTGACCATGATTGCTGTAAAGCAATCGAAACGTCGGGAAACAAAAATCTAAATAAATCCGCGAAAAAATCCGAAAAGATAGTTTTATTTAAATTATTAAAAAATCAATTACAAACATATAAAAAAAACTATTCACAAAAATATCAAAACGCAACAAATTTTCTCACGTAAAGAATTTATTTAAGTACCTACATTATCAAATCGTATGCTACATATAGTGTGTTCCTACATATATTATTAAAGTGCTTTAAAACTTGATTCTGGTTTGGATCCTAAGTAAGTTATCGTTAAAATATTTTCTAATAACAACGGAATTTTCTCAGAAACCTTACTATATTTTTGCTTCAATACGATATAAAAATATCTTATACGCTACGGATTTACATATATTATGATTATAATGTTAGGGACACCTAAAAAAAAAAATATCTTTTAATGAAATGAAAAGCAGCATCTCTATTTATTACAGTACTAGCGACTCATCCTCTCTTCGCTTCGATTTCGTAAAAATAAGTTTTTCCCACGGGAATCATACATTTTTCCGGGATGTTATATAGCCTATAGCCTTCCTCAATAAACGGACTATCTAATGCAAAAATAATTTTTCAAATTGAATTAGTAGTTCTTGAAATTGGCGCATGCAAGCAAACAAACAAACTCTGCCTCTTTATATTATATTTATAGTTATAATATTAGTATAGATTAGATTTTATAGTGACTTAGTCCACCTATTATTTTCATTACATTAAGTTTTTAATGTTTTCATATCCACACCCTTTCTATAGGATTTTACTTAAATTATTATAAAGCAGATGACATTTATGGCTGTTTGTTTTTACTTTTATATTGTTTTTATTCAAATGTAAAAGAAATTCTATCTTGAACTTCGTTTCTCCTCTGTTATTACAATGAAAACGTAATAAGCACGTACGCTTTTGTATAAAAACACTTTATTCTAATATGATCTCATAGCCTATAGTGATAAGTACTAAATTTGTATGAAATGTTTAAGATGATGATGATAACTGTATTTAACGGTATCAAAAACACTCTGCATGAAAATCTAGGCAAAATTACAAATCATTGATAGAAATCGTGACACTATAAAATGAGGCCGTTTTGAATTTGATTACTAGGCAGCTATATAATTGGTAAAATTTGAACTTACGTATATTTCGTATACACAAAGGTAGTCCTCCAATTTTATTTGCACTAAGTTATACATATTTATATATTTTTGGTTTTTTCATTTTAATAACATATTCTTTTAATTTGAAAATTGATACTTTTTTTAAAAAAGTGGCTTTTAATGGACTTCAGGTTCATATAGCTTTTTAAGCTTCATAATAGAACGTCATATCAAATATATTTTTAACTATTTATAATGACCGTGAAGTAATTGCAAGTAAAACTTTGAATTTCAAAAGAAAAGCTCTTTATTTTCTTACCCACGAAACTTGATAAATCACATTATTTCAATTATTAAAATTATATATTTCTATTCTATAAGAAATATATATGTATACATATATATTATTTTTTATGATGAAGTTTTTTTTTTTGTAATTTACAAACACGTACAATGTATGTTTTTAGTGTGGCATAGTAATAGCAAATATATTTTTTATAAAGTTATAGCAATATAACAGAGTCCTTCAAATTGTATCGTTAAATAATAAATTTAACACAATACAAGCTAAAAATTCAAAATTAGTTCAAAACTTTACAAGTCACAGAGTATAATCATCCTTTATATTTTTCACTAAGAAATTTTTATAATGTCAATTTTTTAATAATGCAATAATCGATTTAATTGATAGCTTAGTATTATACTCTTAAAATCAAAATTTTTTTTAATTTTTCAGTGATATAAAAACATATCAGTTCAATATTCTAAAAATGATAATATGTAAACTAATATATATCTCTTAAAATTCAAAATAGTTTTAACTCCATCTTCATTCTATATTTATTTACACATACACAACGTTCTTATTTCTTCAAGCTTATGGTGTTAAAGTTCGTAATAACTATACTAGATGGCGCTATAACGAAATTTTCTTAATTTTTGGCATAATGATGTACCTAATAAAAAACATCAATCAAATCAATTCGATAAGTTAATAATAATTCAAATCAAAATAATCGAATATTGTTGATTTCGTTGGTCGTACCAATTTTGTGTATTATAGAATATTTTTCTGAATATCTAAAGCATCAGCCTTTATAACTGATTTACTCGTTGACACTTGTACTCGTCTTTTTTAAATACTAACCACGACATATATCAATTCTAATAAACTATAATTAAAAGAAATAAAAGGTACAGTCTGTTTGTTTGCTTGTTTGTTTGTTTGTTTTAACCCGCTAATCTCAGGAACTACTAATCCGATTTGAAAAATTCTTTTTGCATTACATAGCCCGTTAACTCAAGAAGGCTATATACCATCCCAGAAAAATGTACGGTTCCCGTGGGATAGATTTGTTTTTATCTAGGGACGAACCCGAAGCGAAGTGTGTCGCTAGTAAAGTATAAAATGCAAAATAGGATATGATTGACATAAAAGGTACGATACGAACATACATACATATTATGTCAAATTAAAATAGGTAAGAAACTAATTAAAGTGGAACCATGAATGAAACTACGTATATGCATATCTTTGAGTAAATCTCATAAAGAATGTAGTATATACAGTTATAATATCATAATAATTTTTCGCCAAATATGGCAGGGTTATCAGAGCAATTCTCGTGACCAAAGTAATTTCCTTACCAGTGAAAGCTGAAAGTTTATGCGTTCCGCTGCTTAGCCGCGAATTTCGTTTTTTAGAAAAGTTAAATTGAGGCGAATGGCGTGAGGTAGACTGCGTTTTGATTTTGAATATGTATTAAATAAAAACGTTGTGTTATTATTTTAATAATTAGTATAACTAGCGTTCGCCCAGTGGTCAAAATTAAGCGTAATCATTGTAGAAAATTTGATGCAAACATAGCTATATGAATAGAATTTACCTATCTATATATAAAATATACCTATTGATAACACTAAAGCTCATATAGCTAATAAAAAAAAAATTGGTTGACAAACAGAGCTGAACTGTTTCGTCTTTATCTCTATCTTTCTATATGTATATTTATAGTTACGTTAAAGATAGTGAACTGTTTTGTCTTTGCCTATTTATATATAGACTTGCCTATATCATATCTTATATCTATCTTCTATCTATATATATAAAAGGCAAAAGTGATTGACTGATGTATCAATGCACAGGCCAAACACTAAAGGCTAAAAAATTGAAATTTCGCCGACGTATTCCTCATATAACGAGGGCATGCATTAAGGAAGGATTTCCCAAAATTCAACCCCCAAGGGGATAAAAGTTTGTATGAAACTTTTTATTCTTTTGACATATTTGCATGAAATTTCGTATTTTTCGTAGTTTGATCGCAAGCGAAGCCGCGGGTTCTGTTAGTCAAAAATAATTACTGTAAAGCAAATTCATGACTACAATTTTTTAAGGATAAATTGCTTCATATTACATTACTCACATTATATTGTCAACATGCACATAATATCAAGGTCTACAAAGGGGATTGTGAAATAAATTTATGGTAGCGCAATTGCGTGCGAGTTTCTTAACACTGCCATAGCTGACAAAGTTAACTTACCGTTTTTGTAATGTTTCATTAGCCTTTTTTTATAGGTGTCGCACACTTTGTGAATACGTAACTGACCATATGATATCTGTACTACAGTTCTGCATAATCAAATTTATAAAAAAATTTGATTCCCCATGCAAAATTTCATCCCCGTTTTCACCCCTTTAAGCGATGATCTCCGACATAAAAAGTATCCTATGTCCTTCCCATGGGCTCAAACTATCTGCTTGCCAAATTTCATCTAATTCGGTTCAGTAGATCCAGAGATTGCCCCCAACAACCTCACAAAATCAGAAACTCACAAACTTTACCTCTTTATAATATAAGTATAGATAAGCAAAGACAAAACAGTTTAGTAGGTACTAAAAAATGTCTCCTTTGTCAATCGATTTTCTTTTTATTTTACTTTAGTAGCTTTTGACGAACTTTAGTGTTATCAATCAAAAAATTACATTAGAAACAGTTATCAATTATTAATATGCATTTATAGTTAAATTTAAGTTAATTATGCTGTGTATATCCTTTTATGGATTTGTATTCAGCCCTTTTTTTAACGTCCCACTGCTGGGCACGGGCCTCCCTTCAAGACGAGGGGAATCAGGCCATAGTCCACCACACTGGCCAAGTGCGGATTGGCGGACTTCACATGTCTTTTGAAAACTTGCTAGGTTCTCTCAGACATGCAGGTTTCCTCACGATGTTTTCCTTCACCGTAAGGCAAGTGGTAATCAAGTTAGAAAATGATTCGCACATGAAAATATCAGAGGTGCGAGACCCGGGATTTGAACCCGCTTCACTCGGTTTCCCAAGCGAGCGCGTTACCACTGGGCTACCACTGCCTATGCCTTTATATGCATTTATTTTCATTAAATTTTAGAATTGAATTCTAAATTTATTGAAATTCTAAATTATATAGAGCTCAAAATCATTGGTATTCATTACTCATACTATTCGTATTTTAATTGTAGAGATAATATCAGCAAAAACTTTTCTCAAACAAAAGTAAATTTAAATTTATAATAACAAAATAAAAACAAAGCAACAAAATATTTTACTTGTAATGTATGTACTCTCACTCACAAGCGAGTTTTTGTCCGCGACTTCGTCTACATGAAAATTTTACGCTTTTGACATTGTTATGCAGCAATAAAATAAATACTTATGTGTTTATTTAGAACAAGGTCTGTTATGTGCCAAGTTTTATCTAAATTTGTTTAACAGTTTGTGAAATTTATTTATGTATTTGTATGGATCTCCAACAGTTGTACATATTAACTTACATCTAACACATGCCTTAAATCTACTGAAATTACTAAGTACTACCAATTATAGGAGAACAAATCTTTCCATAACAATAACAGTGCAATTAACCTTATAAATCTTCATATTAATAATTATGTATGGTATAGGTATGAGACGATAAAATAATACTATTTTCTATTTAATAGAAAAATTGATAGATTGATTTAATAGAAATGAGAACGTCTGAAGAAACTCTTAAAAATGCATTGCGTAAATATAAATTTAAAAAAGTATACTATAAAATTTCGGTATTTGATTAATAAAGCGAACCCTATTTATTTAAGAACCAGAATCCAGAATGACGCTAGAACAGCCAGCAGGAGAGATGTGGAAGAAAATCCGCGAGGAGTTAAATGAGAACCCTGAAACCAGGGAACAGGATCTCGCCCATATCAAAGAGTGGTTGAAAAAGGAGCCCCATCTACCTGATGAGTTTGGTAAATTAAAAGATATATTTTGTCTTTTTAATATAAAATAAACTAATTTTATAAATTATATGTATTACAATATAAAGAAAGGCCCTTTTTGAAGCTATTATGTATATCATCTGCCCTTCTCCATTCAATTTAGTTTATCTATTGGATGAAATCACAATATCAAGTTATAGTTATTGGAACAAATGATGCACCACGTCTACATTATTTATTCATGTTTATTAACAAATACACCTTTATGTTAAATAAACCTCAAAACATTAACAATAATAATATTTGCTTACAGATGATCAACGAATCATGACCTTTCTCCGTGGCTGCAAGTTCTCCCTCGAGAAGTGCAAGCGTAAACTTGACATGTACTTCACTATGCGATCCGCTGTACCAGAGTTCTTCACTGACAGAGACGTCAACCGCCCCGAGCTACAGGAAATCATTAAAATTATGTGAGTTTAAAAACCCACTATAGACCATATTGCATTTATAGTCCACTCAAAAGGGATCGATGGGGTTTGGTAACAAATTACTATATATATATAAAGTATTATAAATATATATATAAAAAGTAGTGGAAATTTAAACTACAGATATGTGTGAGTTCAAATTAAAAATTTTATTAAAAAAAATATTTCAGTCAAATGCCACCAATGCCAGGACTCACCCCTGACGGTCGCCGAGTCATCCTTATGAGAGGTATATTTTTAATTAATTATATAAACAATATAATAAATAATTAACTTAAAAGTAGATAATATAAAATTATTGTATAGTTCTAAAACTTTAATGTTACTGCAAAAAAGTATTGTTATATCTAATGTAAAATAAAAAAATATTTTTTTCGATAGGTATCGATAAAGATGTTCAAACACCTAATGTGGCGAATGCCTTTAAGTTAGCACTTATGCTTGGTGATGTAAGATTGATGGAAGAGAAAGAAGGTGTTGCTGGAGACATTTACATATTGGATGCATCTGTGGCCACTCCAAACCACTTCGCCAAATTCACACCAACATTGGTGAAGAAGTTCTTAGTCTGTGTACAGGTAATTTAATCTTTCCTAACATTATTATATTTCTATTGACGTACTCTGCAAAATGAAGTCGTTACTTCGATCCCGTTCGATGCAAATATTTGTGTTTCTGAATATACAAGTACATATTGTATTTTTTTAGAAATCTATAGAAAATCGTTAGATATCTCTGTCACACAATGATTTAAAAAAAATCTAGTCAGGATGGATATGTTATTGAAAACTTTTATTTCAATTTAAAAATGATATTCCAATCAGCTCATTTTGTTCAGTTTATAACAGTTTGGTTGCAGGTTCGATGCCTGAATTTTTGTACTGATAGGTATTTATTGCCTATTATATGTATCGTCAATGAACAAAAAAATAACGTTATGATGATCATTATCACGTTTTCAACTTTCGTCTACAAACGTTTAAATGTAATGATTTATATTACAAATTTTGTCATGTTATGTCAATAACAGGAGGCGTATCCAGTGAAGTTGAAACAAGTGCATGTCATAAACATCTCGCCCCTGGTCGACAAGATCGTAAACTTTGTTAAGCCGTTCCTGAAGGAGAAGATAAGAGAAAGAGTATGACATTTTTGTTAATAATCTTAATTTTAGATTGTAAATAAGCGTTGCTAAGTAATATTTATCCCAGTACGTGACATAAAACAAAATTATAATAATACTAGCGAACAAAAACAAATCTATTCCATGGGAACCGTACATTTTTTTGAAATAAAAAGTAGCCCATGTACTATTCCAGACTATAATCTATCTTTGTGTCAAATTTCATCCAGATCCGTTCAGCCGTTCAGGCGTGATTGAATTGTTGCTCATTCAAATTGGGTATTTGGGTACATCTAAACTTTCACATTTATAATATTCGTAAGATATCGCGTGAATACAGCAACAATATTATTATTATATATTTGTAGGAAATTTGTGTGTTTGTTTGTTATTCGTCAACGCAAAGACGGAAAAATGAATCCATGATAACTTTTCGTAGACATAGTTTATATAGCTAAAATTGATGTAGCCCTAACTTTTTGCAATAGCTTGTTTTCTGCAAAAGGATCTAAGTGGGCTAGTAAATTATAATTTAAATCAGCAATATCCGATAACAGTCATTTTTTTTCAGATCTTCATCCACAGTGACGTAAACGACTTATACAAGTACGTACCTCAGGAGCTTCTCCCCGAGGAATATGGTGGAAAAGCTGGACCCATGAACGATATCCATGGTACGTATGAAAATTTGCACAAACTTTTAATTTCATTTCCATTTAAAGCAATTTTTTATATTATTATAATAAAATTAAACCCCTTAATCTAAAATTATAAATGTTATAAGATTACTTGCACTGTGTGGTTCTATTGTAATAACTAAAACTAAAAGGTGCAATACATTATTATGAAATTTATAAAACGAGAGCTACAATTCATTTCTGCTTATCCTATAAGGGATATAACGTAGCAAAATTTTCTTCCACAGTTATATTTTAACTAGCGGCTCACCCTCGCTTTGTTCGGGTTCGCTTGAAAAACAAAAACAAATCATATATAAAAAACAAACATACATTGTTCCGGGATAAAAAGTAGCCTATGTATAATTCTCATATATGATGTATTTGTATGTATTATATTATTGTAAATTTTCATTAAATCCATTCCGTACTTTTTGCGTGAAAGAGTAACAAACATCCATACATCTTACATCCACACATCCAGAAATCCATACATCCTCACCAACTTTCACATTTATAATATTAGTAGGATCTGCTACTTCTTCACAATAACGCCTCACCGTATAGTGTTTAAAAATCTTGTTAATGATACTTTTATCAAGGCACTTAGGCTTACCAGGGTTCAAATCCGCCCCTCAGATATTTCCATGTGCGAATCATTTCCAACATTATTACCACTTATCGTACGGTTAAGGAAAACGTCTTGAAGAAACCTGCATATCTGAGAGAACCTAGCAAGTTTTCGAAAGACATGTGAAGTCCACCAATCCGCACTTGGCAAGCGTGATGAATTATGGCCAGGTCCTCTTTGTAGAAAAGGGAGGTCCGTACCAAGCTGTGTGACGTTAAAAAGAGCTTTTAAACCATCAAGATATTATATAAAAACGTATATAGTACTATTTATATTTACAATGTCAATATTTACAGATGCATGGGTCAAGAAGCTCGATGAATACAAGGACTGGTTCGCAGAACAAGAAAACCTCAAAGCGGATGAGTCCCTAAGACCAGGGAAACCTACCAACTATGATGAGCTTTTTGGAATTGATGGCTCTTTCCGTCAATTAGTCATAGATTAATATGAATAAAAAATATTAGAAGAAAGTTGTTGATTGAGTTGATTTTGTTTCTAGCGAATGCTTAAACTAGCTTAACATTGAATCTGTGTAAAGAAATATAACTAATATTCAGATATACTATTTATATACTTTAGTTAATGAAATCTCTATAAGAATATCATACCTCATATAAACTTAAATCTTTTTGTTTAAGATTGGATATTTTAGCAGCTCTCACTATAGTGTCGCCTTCGCTCTTTGCATTTAACAAAGTTCTATTATAGCAACCAAAGTTGCTCATTATTCTTTAATGTTATTTGTAATTGGTTTTTTAAAAATAAATTTATGGTTATAATATGTTTTTATTTGTATACATCTTTCATCCTCTATTTCTATACTAACGTCGTATATCTTATATATACAGGGTGGTCCATTTATAATGGTCCAAGGATTTTTTGGAGGTAGAGGACACCATAACAACCCATTTAAAACAAACATTAGTTCCGCGAAATTATTTTTTTTATCTGAAATTATATTTCAGTATTCATTACATTTGAACTACTAAGTACTTAGATAATTCTGTCGCCCCGCTCAGGTTGGCGTAACCCGTCAAACAGATTAAAAATAACAAAGCAGTGCTTGCGCTCTCTTTCACATCACAATAAAAGCACAAGACAGGTCTTCATACAACGATGTTTTAACCAAATACATTTTAAGTTCAATTTCTTTTTCAATGGTACGGAGCCCTTAGTGCGCGAGTCCTACTCGCACTCGACTGGTTTTAAGAGGAACTCAGGTTGTTATTAAGTTATCTCCTAAATAAAACATTTTAAATTTTGTGTTTAAAAAAAACAACCTAGTTTATTTTAATGCGAATTTCTGAAGATGTTAGTGGTTACATCACCACTATTTTTTGCCTAGACTATCACTACATCCTAAGGTAGTTTTAAAAGTCGTAAGCAAATTTCTAGTTGTTACAATTTTACGACAGTGATTTTTTAAAGGGATTTTGTTTTTGCCACAAAAATAAATAAATCAACAACAATTTTAAAACAATAGAAAATTCTAAGAAAAAAGCATACAAATCTTACATTGTATGCTTTTTAAATGACTTCTCTACACACATGCCAAATTTCATGCGATTTAGTAGAATGGTATTTAAATAAAATTGATTTGTATGATTGGAGTAGACAATTCTCCAAAAAAAGAAAAGAAATCATAACTTCTAAACTATTGATTTTCGCGGAACTAATGTTTGTTTTAAATGGGTTGGTAGGGTGTCCTCTACCTCCAAAAAATCCTTGGACCATTATAAATGGACCACCCTGTATAATAAAAATTTAACCTAATCCCGTCTGTACATGGAAGAAGAAAAACTGCTGTTGGAGGTCTTTATTAACACAATAGAATAAACTAATCACTGAGCACTAATCTCAGTAACGACTTAACAACTTTTGGGTGCGGTTTTCGCTAATGTATTTTGATAAGCTTAACTTAACATTTAGTGTTTGTTTTATTTTCAATCAATTCGTAAATAAAAAAAAAAGTCAATTTAAAAAAATCACCTAGGGACGAGCACGAGCGAAGCAAAAGTGAGTAACTAGTAATAAAATATATAGGTATATTAGTACTTGATTTTAATACAGTCTTTTAATAACTTAGGTTTCACCAAGATAAACTTGAATAAGCTTAAATGAAAAAAGTATGATTAAATATATTTCTACTGCATCAGGTGCTTTTTAGTATAGCTTTATATGTTTTTTTTGCCAATCTGTTAATAATAATCACCTAATGTCCCCTATATTTTGGGGTTTGATTTGTAAACAATTTTGTATAGGTATCCTGTTTATATACATAAACTGTAGTGGTTAGTTCGATAAAATAGTGACGTTGTATTTTCCTGTATTTTTAGTTGGTTCGATTACCTTTTCAGGTAAATTTAAAAAAAATATATTAAATGCCGTTATTATTATTTTTTTAAATAAAAGAGTGTTTCCTTTAAGTAAAAGTTTTCTTCCATGATCATCCATTTGTTCCACCCTTTATATTAAACTAACAACCAAAACGTTTAACTAAAAAATATACATTGTCACTATATGAAGTAATCTCTACATAATATAACAATATATATTTTGTAATATACGTATCAAGGGGTGTGCCATTGATTTTTAATACACAAACGAATCTAATCCCACAAGAGCACAAAACAAAGTGCATTTCGCATTGCACGGCATTTGCAGGCTGCATAGCCTACATGAGTAAAAGGGATAGTGCAATTCAAACCTTCTATAGGTTTATGAAAGCCTAGTAGCTCATGTTTTGGTTTAAACGTGATTCTGGTAGGATTGCTTCATTCACTAATTTAGTTTGAGGTTTGCTCGGTATAAAGTTTATGGGGTAAAATTGCTTTTATTTGCTTTACTCGGTTAAAAATATTATTTAGCAAAGCTTATTACGTTCAAGAGTTTCGTGTTGTTTGGAAATGTGTGGAATTAAGATATATTGACTCATACGCGGCTATCTGTAAATATTATGTTTAGTAATGTCCTTCGATATTTAATAGAGCAACTGTTGAGTTTCTTGCCGGCTTTTCTTAACAGAACTGCTTTTCGAACCGGTGGTAGTTTCCTCACGGACAGACTACACTGATGCTCTTTAAAGAGTCTGCCCACTACACCGTCTCATACCATGACCGGTCTAGAACCGTGTCAGGCAAAATAAAATAATTCTTTGTATTGAAAAGTATGAGACGCTGCCCACTAGACCGTTCTGGCACCGACCGGCACGGTCGCGTGCCGTGCACGTGCCGGAGCAGAAACAACGGTGCCGGTACGCTCCGTGCCTGGCACGCGACGTTGCGAGCCCGGTGCGCGCAGGCAGCGCAATGGTGAGCATACGCAGCACAAAAACCGTTATGTACCTTTATGTTCTAGTGGGCATAGTAGTCCGTGTCATGCTTCTTTCCGTGCCTGATACGTTCATAGCACGGTCATGGTATTAGTCGGTGTAGGGGGCAGACACCTTTAAATTAAATTGAAGATTCAAAAGTGCCTATAATAAGTTTATTTGAATAAAGTTTCATTTCATTATAATAGTTCTGAATACAAATCGGGTCGGGTGGGAAATCTACTGCTGAACCCAAATAGTTTTTTCTATCTTAGGGTTTTTTTGTGAAAGTTCTATTCTCAAATTATTATTAATAGAATCAAATAATTATAATCAATACTCAACAATAATATAAGGATCAAAATTTATTCTGACCAATATTGCAATAGCTACTTATTAATCGCTATTACCTTGATTATAATAATTTATACACAAATTATAATGTTTATATAATGAAATATTATTTGTAAATTGTTATTGTTGCTATATTTTTATAATTTATTTATCCTAATGTTTAATCTAGAATATTAATTATTGTTTTTGAAATCTTCATAATTGTGACAACGGGCCCAAGTATGTGCAAGTTGTGTTAGCAAACGGTTATGCAGTTGTGTTTTACGTAATGTTATTTAGCAACAAACCTTATTAAATAAATAAATATACGCATATATTATACCTACACTAAATTTGGAATTGCGGTATACGAACTTTACGCTTTAGTTATAACTTATAATGTCTTAACCGGATCGAATGTAATGGTACATGGGATGGTATACTTTGTTTATATGGTACTAGCGACTCTCTCTCGCTTCACTTCGGCGTCATCCCTAGACAAAAACAAATCTATCCCACGGAAACCGTACATTTTTTCAGGATGATATATAGCCTAAAGCCTTCCTCAGTTAACGGGCTATCTAATACAAAAAGAATTTTTCAAATCAGATTAATAGTTCCTGAGATTAGCGTGTTCAACCAAACAAACAAACAATGAATCAAACAAACATAGAAAATGTAAATACAAGTTAAGTCTCGTTTGTTTGTATGCAAAGGATTGGACTGATTTTGATTTATGCTGTGAAAACACCTTTAAACGGTACATGATTAGTAAAATATTTTTTAGCTCAGCCTTCTCTTAGTTTTTATAAGGAAAAATTGTATCAGTAATACAAAGGAATACATAAATAAGTCTTGTAATTTGTATGCCATATAAGCCTTTAAGGATTTTAGTATAAAAATTGTTTTATGTAGAGAACATTTCAATATGAAATCAGTACCTCTGTACTCTTAATTAAATTAATATTTAAAAAAAAACATTTTTAAAAACAAACTTTTATATCATATAAATTGTGTGATGTAATAAATGGGTTTGATTTAACTTAAAGTTTATTTTTATTTCTACCCAACTGCCTAAGAAGGGTATTGTTTAGGTATTTATTCATATTTTTCTCAGCAAACTCTTTCATTTGATATCCATATCATGTATTCAGCCCTTTTTAACGTCCCACTGTTGGGCCCGGGCCTCCCTTCAAGACGAGGGGAATCAGGCCATAGTCCACCACGCTGGCCAAGTGCGGATTGGCGGACTTCACATGTCTTTCGAAAACTTGCTAGGTTCTCTCAGACATGCAGGTTTCCTCATGATGTTTTCCTTCACCGTAAGGCAAGTGGTAATCAAGTTAGAAAATGACTCGGTTTCCCAAGCGAGCGCGTTACCACTGGGCTACCACTGCCTTAATGGCAATATTATGGGGGTGCATAAAAAAAACATAGTCCGCCATCGTTTGGAGGTCGCCATATTGGATTTAAAATGACGTAACTTAGCTAACCATGTATTGTCATATAAATTTAACGTGTATGCAAAATTTCAGTTCAATCGGTTGAAGATAACTGCTTTAAAATTCAATTGCAAGATTTGACCCGAACAAACATTCATACATATATTGCAAGTAAAATAAAAACTTGTAAAATAAATACGGCGGAACCGATGCAGGTTGCTAGTACTTGAGCTATCATATATGTACACTTTGACGAGCATAAAATGTCGCAATAGATGTACGAATTAGAGCGATGAATTGGAACAGCGTGGAAAATAGTATTGCAAATCTTTCATTTTATCGACTCAGTGACACGAACGTTTATAACGATAATAATAATATTAATTATACCCTGTAATTTGGCTCAAGCTTGAATACAACTATACAGGTGGATTTTTGAGAAGGGACAGTAAGGGCAGGTACCTTTAACTGTTATAGTTAGAGGAAAACGTTCCTAGGTGACCATCCATAACTTTTAAAGATATTCTGAACTGCATTCGCAGATTTTGGAAAGTATGTACAATCAGCGAAATAAATGTTAAAAAAAATTAAAAATAAATCTATTTTTTTTTGATTCTTTATTTAAAAAAAGTTTGATCAACCTTGATTTGTGGGAAGAAATGTGACATTTAACGTTTCTACATTAAAATAATCCATACTAATAATATCCATACTTAATACTGTAAATGCAAAAGTATCTCTGTCTGTCAGTCTTGTCTGTCTGTAGGTCATTTACCTTTTCACGCTTAATCTGCTGAAGCGATTTAGATGGAATTTAGTATGGAGATAGTTTGAGACCCTGACAAGGTCATAGGATAGTTTTTATCCCGGAAAGCATCACTTAAAGGGGTTAAAAGGGGGATGGAAGTTTGGATGGGGAACCAATCATTTCTGGGTAAAATAATAAAGTAAAATAATAATAATAATCTGGGTAAAAAGTATGTAAAAAAATTTTTTTTAAGTACTTATGTACTTTTCTATACATATGTATATATGTATGTATGTATATATGTATATATGTATACATGTATAGTATATTTTGTACTACGCACGTAATAAATATACGTATAACCTACCTACCTACCGTACCTGGGGACGAACCATGCGAGGAGAGAATATAATAAATGTGAAAGTAACTCTAGCTGTTACCTTTTCACACTTAAACAGGTGAACAGATTTTGATAAAATTTGGCAAGGAGATATCCCCGATCCGCTAATCACACGAGCGAAGCCGCAGACAAAAGTTTGTTAGGAAAAAAAATTAAATTTGTTTCATACTAGATACGTTTCAATTTCTTTGAGCGGAAGCCTATTTCTTTTTCTAAAATAAAAGTAGCCTAAGTTACTCCTTATAACATCAGCTATTTATCGGTGAAAGTCCCGTCAAAACCAGTCCAGCCGTTTTGGGAGTAGCCGGAACAAACAGACAGACAAAAAAAATTAAAAGTGTATTTTTTCTTATTAGTACCGTATATAATTTAAAATGCATTTAGTAAATCCTGTTATTTTGACATTACAAACAGACACTTCAATTTTATTTATCTGTATAGAATACATACTCGGCTGACGCTAGGGCAACATAGATGTATTTTTACGGAAATTAAATTACTTGTAACAATATTATAGCCACCTTGGCTTAGATATATGTAGGTATAGTAACGAACTAACTAACCGGTGGTAGGACTCTGTCAAGCCTGAGGAGTCCGACTGGATGGGTATTGTATTCAGCCCTTTTTAACGTCCCACTGCTGGGCACGGGCCTCCCTTCTATACGAGGGGAATCAGGCCATAGTCCACCACGCTGGCCAAGTGCGGATTGGCGGACTTCACATGTCTTTCGAGAACTTGCTAGGTTCTCTCAGACATGCAGGTTTCCTCACGATGTTTTCCTTCACCGTAAGGCAAGTGGTAATCATGTTAGAAAATGATTCGCACATGAAAATATCAGAGGTGCGAGACCCGGGATTTGAACCCGCTTCACTCGGTTATCCAAGCGAACGCGTTACCACTGGGCTACCACTGCCCCCCTTATCTATTTCTGCCGCCAAGCAACAATGATTGCATTGTTGTGTTCCGGTTTGAAGGATAAGGTAGCCAGCGCAATTACAGGCAAGAGGCATATCATCTTAGTCCTCACAGTGACAACGCACCTGTGGTTCTGCATTTTTGTTACTTAAAACCTAAGTGTATGAACCGTAGGTGTTATGGGCGACAGTTACTACTTTCCATCAGGTGGTCTGTCTGCTCGTTTGTCACTGAATCACATAAAAAAAAAAAAAAAAAAAAGAAAAGAACTGCCCCTATCTACTCTCACTCTCTTTAGTAGGTACTAAGTTCGATTCACTGAAAGTCTAGCGAAGAAAAAATATCTATTTTCAACTAATATATATATTACATATACATAAATAAACATATCTTTAAATATTTAGTTCCTAAAGGCATATTTAAAAATAAATATTATGTAAACGTCTAAACGCAGTAAGATGTAACTTTTGATCTCGAAATTAAGATTAAAACAATAAAACATGTCAATGAAAACGTCATTATTAGAGTTCCGTACCGGAAGGGTGCCAACGGAACTCTATTATTACAAGCCTCCGCTGTCCGTCCGTCCGTCTGTCAAAATGATGCATCTCATAAACCGTGATAGGTAGAGAGTTAAAATTTTCACAGAATATGGTATTTCTATTGCCGCTATAATAACAAATAATAAAAATAAAAGGTATAAAAATACAAGAACCATTTTTTTAACGTTTGTAATCGATCATCGAAGTTAATAATACTACATACATAAAAAGTAAAGTAATATTAATAAAAAGTACATGTACCTACATGATACATGATGGTATGGAACATTTTGTGTGGGAATGCGACTCGCACTTGACGGATTTTTTATTTTTCATATTCACTGTCGTAGTGGAGTTAAATTACGCGGAGGAAAAACCTATCTTATATTATTTTCCTAATATTACAGCGGTATATAAGAGCACTGGTATAGCCTATAAATTAAAAGCAGTTGTTTCATTTTAAACATAAACATATACATAGTTATAAAACTTTTATGTGTGATCTACTTGGCGCAGAGCTTGATTTGGATAAATTAAATGTATTATCAAACAATTTAATCGAAAACTTATTTCATTAATTATATAATTTGGGTTTTGAACCCTTTTCACTTGCCTTAAAGCAAATTACAATCCTATTTAAAATAAAGAAAAGTTTTTTTAATACTTATTTTTTTCTAAACACTAAAACTAAATTCTAAACTATAAAATTACTGACATCTAACTATCTATAACGTAATAAATACTAACACTAAAATTAATATTGTATGGAACGCAAGAAATACGAAGGTTTTTTATTTAATTTTTTTATTTATTTTATTTATAAGTTATTATTATGCCTATAAATTTAAAATAAATAAATAAATAACAACTTTTTATAATAAACAATAATTTTAGAAGACCTAGATATGATATCTAAGACCTTAAATTAGACATATTCCCATATATAAAATTAATAAGAAATGCTTTTACGAACACACACAAGAAATTACTTTTTATGACATGAACAATGGGATGTGAGATAGCTGATATTATTTAAAGACTAGATTCAGAACCAATGTCGCAACCTTTTCAAGGCTCAAAGAACACCAGCAATACCTGAGAGGTTCTATCAGTTGTCGTTTGCGGTTTGACCTAAGCGTGCGTATTATTGTGTGCATCGCGTGCATCGACTGTTAAATTAGTAAGTATCAATAGAATTATTTTTAACTATGTATTTCTTATAATACTTTCTTAGATTTACGCGAATGTTAGACATTGAAATAAAACTATCTTTTCGGATTATTTCGCGGATTTATTTTGATTTTTGGTTCCCGACGTTCAAAATAAATCCGCGAAAAAATCCGAAAAGATAGTTTTATTTAAATATGTATTTGTTACTTAAGTTTATTTTTTAAAATTTATGTTCTGTCAGATTTATTATAATCACTTTTGATACGTTTTGAGAATTTATATAAAAAATTTGATGCCAGATGATATAAAACATTGTGTTTTAAACCGCTACATACAATACGTGTGATAATTATATTTACATTTTACATATATTTTTGAAGTTATGCTTCTTTTGGTACGTTTGGAAAAAATTATAATAATAATAAATTTTTTACGATGCCAAAAAGCGACAAGATGAAGTTAGCTGATAACCGTTTGTTGTTGGTGACCGTTGTTATAGTCTGACAAATGATATATAATATTATATTCTTTTCTTAAATGATATTCTATAAATATATGATTGTGATATACCTCATGTTTAATTATTTTTATTAATTTATCATTCCCTTTACAAACAGAGTTGTGACATACGGGATGAAATCTTTAGCTATTCTTGTTCTGTTACGCCAGAGAAGTATAACTTCTTAAGTACACATACGTTTTTTTTTATTATTGAGTCTATGAACACCAGACCCACGAAACTTTTGTCGGTGCTTTTTATGAGCTTTTGTTTTATTTTGATTGTTTTTTTTTTGTATTAAAAAATAAGGATTAATATTTAAAGAATCAATGAGTTTATAGAATTCTGGTTAGATAAACTTTTATGGCTACCATTTGGAGCTTTAAGATGCGCTCTCAGGTCTTCTTTGTGTATCTTTATGGATACTGGCATTATTGGTGTAAATTTACATATATTTAACAATAGAAGTAAAATTATTATTATTTATAGAAAATATTACATTTTAGTTTAACATAATATATATGTATATATATTGTGTAAATTTTATAGAAAGTTTGAGAATATTGTTAAACAAATACATTGATTATGTAAGTAGATTACGTCCTAGTATCACTATCAATATTATTATATAGTATTTACATATGTATATGTACATAGGAATCTAATATTTTGCCATTATCATAATAAAAAGAGGGAGAGTTAGTCCAGTGGTAAAGCACTCGTTTGGAAAATCGAGTAAAACGGATTCAAATCCCAGGTCTCACATTTCTGATATTTTCATATGCGAATCATTTCTTACAATCAAGTGTCTTACGATAAAGAAAAACGTTGTAAGGAAACCTACATATACTTAGTAAGTTTTCATAAAATATATGCCAACCTGCACTTAGCTAGAGTGGCGGGCTATGACCTGATGCCTCTCGGTTTCAAAGGAGGCCCGTACCCAGCTATGGGACGTTAAAAAGGGCGGAATTCATACTAATAATAAAAATAACTGTTATACTCTACTTTTTACTGTAACAGTGATAAAAAACAAAAAAGTATAGACTTTACTCAAAGAAAATTTACTCTCAGTTTCAGAGAAAGGTCACATATTCAGACAGTACCTATTGACTGTCAATCACGGAAGCCTTTCATACTACATTGTAGTTATATGTATATATATTTTTTATGCAAATTTAAATGTATTACGTCTGCTACTATATAACAAACAATAGACGCCATAGTTGGTCTTGAACTCATAAGAATAAAACAATTAAAATTCATTGCATGTTCATTTTTAAACGAACTTTTAAGACCCATACATATTCTATTGTGAAGTACATTGTTTAGCCAGATAGAAATACTAATAAACTTATATTTTTTTATTAAAGCAAAATACAACATAATATACTTTAATATTTTTTAAATTTACTATCCTGCTAAGGATTGCTGACAATGAAAACGATATTTTCGTAACTCAAAATATGGTAGAAAAATTTACGTTACAATTTTGCTTAGAATGGCAGGTATATATTATGTCGCGTTTATAGATAGTACCTGGGCGACCGAGCTTCGCTCGGAGTTCTGTTTTGTTATATAGTTTTTCTTAGACAAAACAAAACTAAAAACTTGAATAAATACAAAAAAAAAACTAAACTAAAAACTTTGAATTCCGACCAGGACTCAATCCTGAGCATATGTGTTGTCTAACTTGCGCCTTGACCGCTTGACCACGATGCTTATAACAGAGCGTAAGAAATATTCGACCATATTCTGCGTAGAATAATGCAAAAGAAAACCGCATGAAAACTCGAAAACACGCATTTTCCCAGACATGAGACTAACCTAGATCGATTCTTCGCCCCCGAAAGCCCCAAATACCAAATTTCAGCGAAATCGTTAGAGCCGTTTCCGAGGTCGCTGGTATAAATAAATAAAGATATAAAAATACAAGAATTGCTCGTTAAAATATATATGATTAGCAAATAATTTTAAGTAAAAGTAGTAAGTACTAATTTATGATTATTATTAATAAATACTTCTAAGTCGCATGAAATGCAAATCTGTTTGAAAGCGACATCTCTTTTATCATTTTTTGAAGTCAATATAACTTTTTACTTTATTGTTTGTAATACAGTGAAAAGTTTAACTAGAGTGTACGATATTAACAAAAAAATATTTTTCTATATACATAAATAAAAACGAATGTTCCTATGTTTGTCCTGTATGTGTCCCTAAGCCACTGACCCAATTGTGATGAAACTCTGGCGGGTTATTCTGTATACGCCTGTGTAGGTTCATGACGCAAAAAAAAAGAATTTTTCTTTAGACGTTTGTCTTTTATGTGTTCCTAAGAAATTCAAGCTTAGGTACGCACCCGAGCGAAGCGCGATGTCGTTAGTATAATATAATAATACAATAGCAGACTACGTAACTTTCTAATATTTTTTTAAAATAAGATTCTTGTTACTGTAAACTAAAAAATAAACCATTTATAGAGCAACTCTACACTTTTTACTTAGCAATTTCTATTGATGCAAACTACTTTCTAATTCAAACAATAGAACATTCAAAAAGAAATCACCTCTTCCGCTTTTTATTTGGATGATGCTATTATATAAACTTATTAAAATATATACCGAGTAAGTAAGAGTTTTAAAAAGGTACGATTACTAAACTAAATAGAGGAATGTCGTCTCGTTCTACTGCTTTGAATTGCGAAAGATTGCGTTACTACGATTGCAATGTAAAGGTACATTACCTTCCGCTTAAGTAGTTTTACTTTATAATGAGTTCTAATAATAAAATGATTGCTAAGAGTTTGTTTTATTTTGGTAATTGGGCAGTAATCTGTAATAGCATTCGATTGCAATCACCGTTCAAATGATAAGAGCATTCGGTTTGATTTAGAAATTTTCAAAGAGCAATAATTTTAAAAGTTCCTTTCAATCCAATCTTATGCCTGGATTTTTTCAATATATATATATATGTTGGATTATAATATGTATTTGTTTCCATTGCAATGAGTCTTTTATTTGATAAGTCCTATAACACAATTACTAGAACTTAAATTCTTACAAACAGATAGACAGAGAAACAAGTATTATCTATCTATAAGTATTTTATATACATAAAATATAGAGAACCCTAAAAATCTAAGTTTGTAATAATATAATACACCATATACAATACAATTTCTTATTAATCAGTGATTAGATTAAAATAAAACACGTTTTACCAAATATCAGTATCTTTTATTGATAAGATAGCATAAAAGTTTTATGAAGATGCATTTACCGCTATTGAAAACAATAAAAAAAAAATATTGCATTATGTCTCTGTACAGAACTAATAAAATAACAAATCTAGATGTGTTTTTTTAGTAATAATAATACCTGCTACATAATACAATAATACTTATAACTTTTAATTATAACAGCTAGAAAATACTTCGAATAAATGGTACTAAGTAAAAAAATATCTAGGTAGTAATATGTTCAGCTTATTCAAAACACATATTTTAAAGATTTTCTCTCTTTTAGTCTAAGAAAATGGCGTCAGCAGCGACTCTAGTTCAGCCAACGGGGGAAATGTGGAAGAAGATTCGCGTAGAACTAAATGAAGATGTAAACACCAGAGATCAGGATCTCGCTGCAATTAAGGAATGGCTTAAAAAACAACCACATCTACCTAATGAATGGGGTACTTAGTTTTTGTTATATTAATATACCACTCTTATAGATTTACGCAAATATTTGACTTTTAAATAGAAGTATGCTTTTGGATTTTTTCGCGGATTTATTTTGATTTTTGTTTGCCGACGTTTCGAATGCTACACAGCAGTCATGGTCACGGGTGGGGCTGAAAGTCTGACTGAGGGTCTCAAAATCAAAATGAATCCGCGAAAAAATATAAAAGATAGTCTTATTTAAAATCTTAATATAGTAATTTATTATTAAGCATATCTTAAATAATGCGCTGTTTATAATCCTTGACGTTCTAAGAGCACTTAGGTGGTTAATTATAGTAATTAAGAATAACTATGATAGTGTAGTCAACAAGTGCCTTTTAGATCAACTTTTTTCAGCAGTCTCGGAAAAATATGAACAAGGTGTTATTCGATTCGGAATGCCATGTAGATGATTTTTGAAAAAAAAATCAAGTTCCGCTTGCAAAATTCCAAAAGTTAGAAACAATTATTAACTATAAATAAAAAAGGGGGTTTAATTTTTTGCAAATATCTCAAAAGCTCAAATCTTAAAAAATATTCAAAAAGAAGAGGAAATTTCCTAAAAAAAAGTTTCGACTTCCGGAACTGTAGGACCAATATTTATAATATTCTCAGAGTTCTCTCTGACTTGCGCAAGACTCGCGCTCTTTTTTCATTTCTCAAAACCATGATGTTATACTATGCATAATATCAATGGCATCGCTATAAACTGTGAAACGATTTCATAAGTGAAAGAAATACTAATTTACATAATAATAATTTTAATTAACATATTACAAAGATTATTAAATTACTTTAAAAATTATTCTACACAGGAAATGTTTTTTATCAAATTTTTAAACATTTAACAAAGAAGCAGTATCCTTTAAAAATAAAATTGGATTATCCCCTCAAGGGGGTAATAAAACTGATTACTTATAGGACGAATATATCACTTTGCATACACATAAAAATCATATCAAATAAGTTAACTATGCTAATATTATAAAGAGACAGACTTTGTTTATTTGTTTGAACGCTCTAATCTCAGGAACTACTAATCCGATTTGAAAAAATATTTTTGTATTAGATAGCCCGTTTATTGAGGTAGGCTATAGGCTATATATCATCATGCTACTGCCCAAAGGAGCGGAGCAGTAATCATAAATGTCAAATCGGACATACTTCCATACATTATTGTAAAAGTGATGTTTATATTGGAAGTTTGAACTATCTAAATACATTGTATATCGGAAGTTTATGATAAAACTTTGCAAAAAATCTAGAAAACATAACTTGTATTCAAACACTATATTATTTTAATATTGCTTTGGATTTTACTAGATGAAGGTCGCATTATGACTTTTCTTCGAGGCTGCAGTTTTTCTTTGGAAAAATGCAAAAGGAAATTGGATATGTATTTCACAATGAGATCAGCTTGTCCTGAGTTTTTCACCAATAGAGACGTTAGTAGACCGGAACTAGCAGAACTTATTTCTAAAGCGTAAGTAAATAGATTTATTTGAACTTTAAATACTAACCTTGTTGTATATTTGCTTGAAATTTCGCAGTATGTTGACAAAGATTTCATGTAAATTAGGACATCCTTTTAACTAGTGGAATTACATGTTTGTCATAGATGTCCCTGAACTCAAGTAAATTATGTTTTATTCTATCTAAGTTATATTAGCGAAGTAATTTCTACTTTAAGTTTTAAACACATTAACCAATTAATTTAAATAAGTGGATTAAATAAATTTTCTACATTTGTTGCTTTAATTTAACTGTACTTTTATATTTATAATTTTACTGACTCCTTAGGAAACCACGTTGTACAAATTAGCTAACAGACGAATAGATTAAAATTCTAAAAGCTATATAAAAGTTCCATCCCTAGTGAAAATCTCGATTCTCGAGTCTTCAGCTTTTCGAAAAATTGCTCTTATTATTAATAATTTTTTTTTATTATATTATATTAATATCTTGTTTTTAGACAAGGCGCTCCTTTGCCAGGATTAACAGCAAACGGTCGCCGAGTGACAATCTGTCGAGGTAAAAATATTTTAAGATAGAATGTAAACAATGATTTAATAAATGATCTAGCAACGTTATATGTAACTAGGGACTAACCCTCGCTCTGCTCGGGTTCGTCCCTAGTTACTGTTTTAATTCTTAGTGTATATTTCTCAGAGAAGAGATATTTTCCCGTAGTAAAAAGTACCCTGTATTCTATATGACCTAGATAAACAGCTATCATATAATAAAACACGCCTCACACATCGCCTCGTCAATCAAAAATTACTAAAATATGCGATGCAAATGCATATAATCCTATGTCTAATCATATCATATGAACATTATTCGAATTATTTAAAAAAGATTTACGAGATATAAAAAAAAACATTTTATACGTGAATTTTTTATATAAAAATTATATAAAAATTGTTATATAATTATAACAGACATACTAAATGTCTCTTATATTTGCATAACAATTTTTCTCCTGCGTCAGTATTTAATTTCCATTAGTTCCAAATCATTCGAAATAATGGCATTTACTTTAAGTACGTAAGTGGTACTTACGCAGATTGTAGTAATTGGTGGTACAATATTTTAAAAGTAACATAATTCTTTTTTAGGGTTTCGTACCCTAAGGGGGCCAATGGAACCTTAATACTATGCCTCCGCCTGTCTGTACGGGCGGATGGACGGCAGAGGGCTGTATCTCATGAACCGTAATAGGTTGCAATTTTCACAAAATATGTACTTTTATTGCCGCTATAAAAACAAATAATATATAAAAAAGAAAATACAAGAAACATTTTTTTAACGTTCGTAATCGAACATCGAAGTTAATATACTACATACATAGAATAAAAGTCATATTAATAAAAAGTACATGTACGGAACCCTTCGTGTATGAATCCGACTCGCACTTGACCGATTTATTTCTTTTTCATTTTTCTTTACTCTCAAATACCGTAGTATAGTAAGTTTAAAGTAGGCACTTACGTACCTACAGTATAGGAACACCACTTCTCACTTTTAACTCTCTCATGTGTTGCTAGATTGAAGAAAATGTGTTGTATTTAATTAAAAATCATATATCGTTTTCGAAAGAATCCTTAAATCACCAGTAAAATTGTCATTACTGTTATAATAATCTATCTATCTAATATATTTAAACGAGCAATTCTTGTATATTTATTTATTTATACCGGCGATCTCGTTTCCGAAAGTTTTCTAACGATTTCGCTGAAATTTGGTATTTAGGGGTTTTCGGGGCCGCAAAATCGATCTTATACCTGGGATAACGCGTGTTTGCGGTTTACTTTTGCATTATTCCACGCAAAATATGGTCGAAAATTTCTTACACTCTAATATAAGCGTAGTAGTCAAGCGGCCAAAGCGCAAGATAGACACATGTCCGGGTTCGATCCTGGTCGGGATACAGAGTTTTTACTTTTTTTTTTTTATATTTATCTAAAAAATACGATATAACAAAAAAGAAATCCGAGCGAAGTTCGGTCGCCTAGGTATAATATATACTATATATAAGGTATATATATAATAATAATATTACGAACTTAAGCAGAAATATGTAAATACAAAAAACTAACAAAAAATTGTGGTTGTTTGGACTTTAAGTACATAATTGTCGTGAGGCACTTCATTTTCTTATGCAAGTAAAGATTGTGAGAAAAAGTAACAATGGGACATGTTTTAATGTAATTTCAGGCCTGGACAAGAACATTGACCCGGAGCAACTAAATAATATCTTCAAAATTGCATTAATGATTGGGGATGTTCGTCTTAAAGAGGAATTAGAGGGAGTGGGTGGTGATATATACATTCTTGACGCATCTGTAGTTACTCCGAGTCATCTGGCTAAAATATCCCCTTCTGCTATCAAGAAATTCTTAATTTGTGTGCAGGCAAGTACAATATTTTCGATACAAAATACATAATTAGACCTATAAAATAAATACATAATTAGGTTTTTTATTAAAAGTAATAAAAATAAATCTTTTCCGATTTTCTTTCTGTTTTCTTTTCTTTATTAGTAGCTATTGACGAGCTTTAGTTGTATTCGGCCATTTTTAACTTCCCACTACTGGGCACGGGCCTCCCGTCAACGCAGGCCATAATCCACCACGCTGGCCAATTGCGGGTTGGCGGACATTACATTACGGACGGATGTTTTTCAAAAACCTGCTAGGTTCTCTCAGACATTCAAGTTTCCTCACGATGTTTTTTTTCACCGTAAGGCAAGTATTTATCATGTTGGAAACGATTCGAGTTCGAGACCCGGGATTTGAACCCGCTTTAGGTACCTAATCGTTTTCCCAAGCGAGCACGTTATCGCTGCCTAATTGGAAACAGGTTTAGGTACATAGATAGGTAAAAACAAAGCAAACATAATAATTATTAAAAATGTATTCATACATTTTTAATAATTATTATGTTTACTTGCTTGCAACCACTTTGCAAACACTATAAATGTAAAACGATGCCAACTTTGAGTAGTATGAAAATTGATAAGAAGATTAACTAAAGTACCTTGAATTATTTAATCGGATTTAAAAAACAAAATATAATTTGGAAAGAAAAAATGAGCTTTTTGCTGCTAAATACATTATTTGGCATTATAATATTTTCAAATTCAAAAATTCATTTGACTTAAAATTGCATACAGATAACTGTGTGAAAAGATTCTTATCTTTTTTATATTCAAAAATATTATATTATTTCAGTTTTTGTTTATATCTTATGTATTTATTTTAGGAAGCGTACCCAGTGAAGTTAAAGGAAGTGCACATTGTTAATACATCTCCAGTGATAGAAAGTATTATAAACTTCGTGAAACCGTTTCTGAAGGATAAAATTAAAAATAGAGTGAGTATTTATTTAATAAATTATGTATTAAAGAATATGTTTTAATAAATTAAAAAAACTGTCAAGTTTGAACTTCGAGTTGACCTCACATACCTAGGGTTTGTATTTTCCCAAAATATTATATCTATTTAAGTTAAGACTTCAAGACTTTATCATAAAATTACTTACAAACAAATACAAAAGGAACATAAAACTAATTTATTAATTTTAAAAAAAAAAGTGGAGAATTCTGATAAAACAAATAAGTAGTTGGTTGGTATTTACTTCTTTTTATGATAATAATTTATGTAATTAAATGCAATTAGTATTATGTTGCTTTTGACAAATGATGGCATTAAGATTAAGTTTTGCGCAAAGATGTTAGGAGGTATCAGAAGTTCAAGGGCGTTAAGATGATGTTTACGTAAAAAAAAACAATTGATCAGCGGTTTAAATACTTATTTATTTAATTTATATTTATTTGAAGAAAAAAAAATTACTTACCTAACTTAACACGATTTTCTTCACAACTGTCGTTTTACATGACGTAAGACAAAAATACAACACTGATGTAATCTATTCTTACATGTATAATTATGATATAAATATAATTTTATACTCATTCGGTGATCACTAACATCTAAACTAGACCGAGCCTTTACCATAGATGTTAGTTTCTACCAGTGAAACAGAATTATATAAATTAAATATATGTATATATAAAACAAAGTCGTGTCAGTTACACCATTTATAACTCAAGAACAGCTGGGCCAATTTTTATGATATTTGATTTTTTGGATTTCTCTTAGTCCGGAATAAGGTAATAAGTACTAAAACATCAGAAAATTCAAAAAAAAAAAACAAATTTGTATGGCTAACGCTGGCAAATTTTATATTTTAAATATCTATTTAAAACGTACGCACCTTGCTACGAACCCGAGCGAAGCGAGCCGCTAGTACAGAATAAAATCATTATAAAACAAGACAAACGCTTTATCTTCTAATTTTACGGGTAGTAATACAAACTAACCGTTAATCGTACGAGTACATAAACCAAGGGCCTCGACATTTTTAAATATTTATTAATTTTATTTTATAATTTTATTAAATGACATTTGAGTAATTTTGTTACCTATGATTTTTTTATAGATATTTTTTTATTATTTAATTTAAGGTTTCCTCTCAAATTAAAGTTAGAGAGAGTTAGAGAAAGGTTAAAGAAATCTGGTACAGTACTATACAAAAAGAACTTCGTCATCTACCTTGGTTTATAGATTGTAGAATGCGTAGGACAGTAATTGTAATGGCGCATAGGCTTCGGTCTGGGCATATACCCCTGAATAAGTTAAAGTTTCTAATGAAAAAGACATTAGGTATCAGCTAATTGTAGTACTCGTGATATCGTAGAAGATGTATAACATATTTTAGTTTAGTGTACCTGAAGCGAAACTTTGCGAAATAATTTGATTAAAAATTTTAATTTTAATGTAAAAGATGTTAGTAGATTTCATAGCATACTACGCTACTACTCCTGTAATAGAACAAGCTAAATTAGTTATTAATGAAATGATAAAAATATTTAAGAAGGCAACAATTATGTAGATGAATATATTGTTTTTGAGATACGATAGGTCTGGCATAATCCCAAGAGATTCAAAGACCTTTAATTATTAAAGAATTTAAGGTTTCCATTTATGTTTTACAAAAAAACTATCAAGTTGAAAATTAAAATTAATTATTCTATTAATCAGGATTAGTATAAATACTTATATATTGAATTATTTATTATTTTAATTCTATTTTTAATCTTGATTTTATTTTATAGTTCTAAGTAAGTTTTCTATTTCTTCATAATTTTGAGATTTAACTAAAAAATTACAGTATTTTTATATTTATTATAATTGAGGTTGTATATATGTAGTTTTTTATTTAATTAATTGTAAATCATGGGATTAAGATAACACGAATTAAATATCCGTATTATCTTGGTCCCATGTCCCATTAACATAATATGAATTATATTTAGAAGTAGCTCAAACATTATACGATAGTCTTTTAGACGTATTTTGCGAATCAAAAGAACTTTTTTTTATATTAGGCCATAATGATATCTCTGATAAACAGTTGTCTGCTTGTTAAAACGTTGCAATCGCAAAAAAGGGCTCTAAAGGCTAACTGAATGGATATAGGATAACTGAATGGCTCAAATCTTATTACTTTAAAAAGAATTGGGCTCGCTCTAGTTTAATTAAATAGGACTTTCGCGCACCGCTCCATGATATTATAAAGTAGGTTAAAATTAACTGGGCTAAAGAAATACACTGCTTTTAATATAGTAAAATCAGAAATGTACTGAAGTTTTTTTTAAATATAAATCAAACGCATCGTTCTATCTGATAATTGATTAATATGTGCAAACCAAGTTAACTTGTAACAGTACCTACACCCAAGTATTTTATAACATGGTTTTTTTCCAGGCAGGGACAGGAACACGTACTAGAATTAACTTAGAAGTTTTATTTCAAAAATGTTCTCTTTAGGTAATGACACCTTAGTATTTATAAAAAGTATGAATTTCATTTTATTTATATTAAGTGTTAATAAATTTGAATTTAACCAGGCCATAGTGATTTCAAGTCCTTTTTCGGTTTATGATTTTGCCTCAATCCAAGTCTTTGAACAAAAAAATATTGCTGTGTCATCAGCAAAAGTAAAAAGTTTACAGTTTTGTAATTTTAGATTACATAGATTATTAGTATATATTAAGAAAAGTGTTGGGCCAAAGACACTACCTTGGGGTACACCATAAGTGATTGGGGCTTCATTACTAATATGACCGCATATTGCCAATCTCTGCGTTCTATTAGCTAAATAATCAGTAACCTTAGAGGTTTTCCTCTAATGCCAACGCTTTCCGTTTTCTTAAGTAAGGATAGAAAAGATACTGTGTCAAATGCCTTGGCCAGATCTAAGAAAATTCCAATCCAATACATTTATTTTTAGAATCAACCTGTGTAGCAACAAGTCAGTGAAGTCAGATACAGTCTGCACCGTTGATTTCTCATTCCTAAACACATATTGATTTTGTTCCAAAATATTTTCTTTATCTTAAGTATGATACTAATCGCTTGTTTTTAACCTTTTCTAAAACTTTAGACAGTACAGTAGTTTTGCAATTAGGATATAATTTTTGTCACAAACTCTGCTTTCCGCTTTAAAAATGGGATAAATGATGGTGATTTTGAATACTCGAGGAAAAACTGCATTCACTATACAGAGATTTGCAATATGAGTATATATAGTATGAGACTTATGCTACTTGACTTTATTTTTTTTAAGGTAATTTAAGGTTATTTAGCCTTAGCGTAGCTTTTTAAGCCAAGAAAACGATTTCGAAAAATACTTTGATGAGTAAGTAGGTAGTAATTCCTACCTGAAAAACCCATGTCTTCTTATCAGTACCTCCTACTTTTTAAAGTCGGTCATACTTTGAAAAGAAGGAGGTACTAAATTAGGGTGATAAAGAGATTTAAGTTTTTTTTGTGTGTATGCAGGTAGTTTTGCGATTTTTATGAACCGATGTTTGAGGTATGTTTGATGAATAGGTTATATTTTTCCCCCACTCTTAAACAATTCATTAAATTAAAATACATACAAAGATACTTTTCTGTTGTTTAATTATTAAAAAATCATTCCATGTGTCCATTTTCTTCAATCATATTTAAATTTTATTTGTGTCTGATTAGAGAGAGATTTTTGTTTGTTTTTTTTATTTTATTTTTGAAGTGAAATCTTCTATAGGCAGGTTTGGATGGGGAGTAAATTCATGTATGTAAGTCGTCATTGACATGGTCACGTGACGTGTTAACGCTAACATTCAGAGTGCCGATAGATGTCAAAATAGATAATTTTAATTTAAGATCAAACAATTAATTTGAATATCTAGAAATAACAACAGTATTAATAGTTTTAAGTTTTCACTTCTGTCGGAACCCCCATGTCATGATTGCTTTTTTTTAAATCTGTTTCATGCTTACAACGCTAAACCATAACATTGGATACTAGGATATCATGAATACGTAAGAGATCGATTGAATTGTATTCACTCCCACATAGTATAAGAAACGGCTGTATAAAAGTGTATGTAATTTGGAATGTATATTTAAGTTATTTCACTAATAAAATGAATCCATGGATAAGTAAATGAAGTCATTTATAATGAAATAAATAAAATTTAAAAACAAAACAATAAGGGGAAAAACCAGCTATTATCTTGTTTCTATCATCTTATTTGTGTTTATTTGATTGGTCTTGTATGGGGCAATCTTGGCTGGCAATACTGAGCGAGTCTAAAAAATCACGTCATTAAACACGCGGGCATTAATCGATGAAATTTAAAATTATCCATATTTAGGTTTAAAACTTTACCGTGCGTATTATTGTATTATGTTTGACGAAATATAATAAGCTAGTTCTTTGACTATAGTATATTTTGTGTCCTTTTCGATAGATCCGCCTACTGTAGGCGGAGTCAGCGGGATGTTTTCATCCACTAGATCAGATAGAGAGCATCTACACTCTACTTGAAAATGTTTAAAATTTTAATACTCTACAATATTATACCCAAAAATGCATGAAAATAATTATGGAATCGAAATTGTTCTAAAGTGTAAGGTAAAATGTAATTGTGTGTAATGAAATGAATCCAAACCAAAAAATTATGAAAAAAGAATTAAATAGAGTGGAAAAATTTAGAATGACTAGAATGAAAAAAAATAGTACCTCAATTTAATAAGCTTTTTTAAAAATATAACATACATGTTACTTTCATAATAAAACAATAATAATTTATATATGTGTGTGTATGCAATTCACTCACAGTAGAAGTTAAACTTATTTGGAAAATATCGCAATTAAATTAAAACAAATCAATAAATAAATAAGGTATATTAGGCATATTACAATCATATATTTATAGAATATCATATACGGAAAGAATATAATGTTATATATTTGTCAGACAATAACAATGGTTACCATAGCAGCATGGCAATGTATTCTATCTCACTCTTTCGCCAGCTTAATCCTATATATTTACGTATTTATCTCTTCTTAGCATTTTCGTTTCATCGAGTTTCAAATCACAACGATGCTAAAAAAGTTTCACTTCAATAACATAAATGAAAATAATAATTTAAACCAATAAATAATCCTCTTATATTTTATAAGCGATGATATTTCAAAACGCGATTCCCGCATAGAATTTGTATGGCAATTGCAGCAATCTGCAACATCGATTATTTGCCAGTTTATTTAAACAGTTAATTGAAAATAAATCGGGTTTTCACTTTTCGGGCCTCATTCGAAGTGTTTTTTATAGATAATTTATATATTGGAATTATTGGTTAATGATGTCAATTATCAAATTCAATTATTTACTTTTCATACCATTCAGGTTATAGTTTTATCGTTGAATAACTGTTTTGATGTTAAAAAATTGGCTTTAATGCGTATAGTATAAACACTGCTTTATGATCGTAACCAAAACATGCGATACCAGGATAGCATAAGCCTATGAGAAATTGTAACTGTATTCTCTCCCTCTGACAATATTTATTTACTGTTGTTTTTTCTAGACACTTCTCCACAGACTTGTTACTTTTTTATTTTATTGAAATCCGTTGAATCTAGCAAGCTGAAATGTTTACAGCATTTTCGTATAATGGCGTTGACAGGCTAAAAAAGTTTTTTTTTAATGATATCGGCAAAATAACTAGACTACCTATTGGGGTTACAAGGATTTTGTTCTTAGTTTCTTTTCTAAAATATAAGTAACCTCAGGTATTCTCAGCTATCTGCCAGTTAGAGTCCCGTCAAAATCGGTCCTACCATTTCAGAGATAAGCCGGAACAAACAAAGTTTTTTTTATAATTGTTTTTTTCCTATTAGTGCCGCGGCTGTATATAATATATATACTTTCATATGTATTTAGTAAAAAGTTGTTATTTTGACATTACAAACAGACACTTCAATTTAAAATATCCATATAGATATGTAAATAAATTAGTTTATCAATCTCCTTCTCCTCTTTACTCCCGTAACATAAACATCAGATACCAGGCATTCATGGTCGTATAAGAGATTTAAATTTCACACATACATAAAAAATATCAATGTTATATAAACAACTGACACACAAGCATAAGCAATAAATGACAGCGCAGGTTGCAAATCAAAACAAATAGTACCAGGCGAGCATAAATTGCATGGAGTTCGTTCTACGTTGTACCATTTCCATGTTTCACCCCACCTCTTAATAAAATTGGGGGTGGGGTGGGGGTCAATGAAAATACGATGTTATACGTTATACATTCTCCTGCAGTTATAGTAAACATACTTGTTTTGACTAGGACAAAATAAAATTGTGTTATTTGATCAAATCATATCGAACTTCAAGAAACGCACATGTAGATAATAGTGAAGTATCTATGAACGGATCTTGATTTATTTTTTACTAGCGACTCACCCTCGCTCTACTTGAGTTCGTCCCTATGTATGTTTTAACGGTTAGTATGGAATAGATAGACTATATATTATATTATGATACTAGTTATAGTATTGTATGATCTGCGATAATAAATGCAAAAAGAATTTTTCTAATCGGATTACTAGTTCACGAGATTAGCGCGTTCAAACAAACTCTACCTCTTTATAATATTAGTATAGATTAATATTTGAATCAAAATTTATGTCTTATAAAATATAATGAACGTGAAAGTCTGTGTTTATCTTTTTTAAACGCAGGAACGGAACGCGACGACACATTTAATAAAGGTGTCTTGCCATTTCTCTTACTTTCTAAATTATTGAAGTATTGTTGTGAGTAGACACCGTTTATAATATGTGTAACTAAAGAGTATCTCCTACTTAGTATTTTTTTTAAATCTTTGAAACGTCGGAAAATAAGAATCTATAGTATATTTTTTTTTTCTTTCGTAACTATTGATGATCTTTATTAGTGTTATTGATAAAAAAATACATTTCTTTAAATACATAGGTAAATTCTAATAATAATATATGTTTTCTTCAAACTTTTAATAATGATATTAGCCGTATTTCGACTACTAGGCTAACACTAGTCCAAATAAAAGCACGTAAAGCCGAAAAAATATGTTGCTACGAGTATATACTATGTTTATAAATGTGGCTCTCTATTAAGGACCATACGGTCCAGTAATAGTTCTTTTAGTAGAATTAATAAATACATTTTAAAGGACACTGATTAAGGTTTAAAAGTAAATAGGTGTATTAATATATTTCTATATGTTTCCTTTCAGATCTTCATACACTCAGATATGAACACATTACACGATCACGTACCCAAAGATATGCTTCCACAAGAGTATGGTGGCCATGGATGTTCCCTGGATGAAGTGAATGGTGAGTGAAATATTATAAAAACATTTTAAAATACAATAAAAAGATTTATTTTAGTACTAGCGGCTCACCCTCATTTCGCTCGGGTTCGACTCTAAAAAATGAAAACAAATCTATCCCACGGGAAGCGTACATTTTTCCGACATAAAAAGTAGCCCATGGAAGTTGCTTATTTGTTATTCTGAAGTATAAGCTATATAATTGTAAAGTTTTATTAAAATCCATTCAGTACTTTTTTGTGTGAAAGAGTAACAAACATCCATACATCCATACACACAAACTTTCACATTTATAATACTAGTAAAGATTAATAATTTTTACTGTATAATATTTTTACTCAAAAGTAGTGAATTACATATAGAATCCTACTAATATTAAAAATGCAAAAGTTTATGAGGATGGACGATGTGTGGATGTTCGTGACTCTTTCACACAAAAACTACTGCATAGATTTTAATTTAACTTTACAATAATATAGCTCATATATCAGAATAACAAATAGGCAACTTTTTATCCCGAAAAAATGTACGGTTCCCGTGAGAAAGATTTGTTTTTGTTTTAGTAATTATCAAATTATATGATAATATTATTTATTTTTGAACAAAAACAAGTGAAGTGACTTCTTAAAAAGAAAAATAGTGAAAAAAATAATTTTAAAAAAACATATTTTTACACAATCATTACTTACTTTTTATTCTGGTAAACTTAGGTTTTTTCCCTAGAATATGTTAATTAATATAGAATATGTTTACTTTTATTCCTAAAGTCGTGTCACCAGTAACTTAAGTTTTCAATTATTTTAAAGGTAGGCATTGTTTTATAATATTAATTTCTTTTTAATTCTTATTTCTGTTATTATTATATGCAATTTTTTTTACTTTACAGAAGGATGGATGAAAAAGCTAGCAGATTATACAGATTGGTTTAAAGAACAAGAAGACATTAAAGCAAATGAATCCCTAAGACCGGGAAAACCAACCAATTATGATGAATTATTCGGTATCGATGGCTCATTTAGACAGCTATCTATTGATTAAAATTTGTCTCTCATTAAAAGTATAATTATATATATATATATATATATATATATATATATATATATATATATATATAATATATATATATAATAAAATATATGTATCTATATATTTTCATAATTTAGAATTAATAGCGCCTACTTTTATTTAAAAGCAAATGTATTTCTAATATAATATACGATATCGTTGCTCATTCATTCTACTATATTTTTTATACATAATATTCTAAATATTTAGATTTAATTCTAAATAATAAGTTACTTTAAGGGGTAGGTTACGTTTTATACAAAAATTTGTACGCACAAAGTGATTCAGCTTCGAAATACACTATTACTCATATAGATTAAGATTGTTTTAAAAATAAACTTTATAAACTAAATTACATTGTTTTTTTTTATGTTGCCCAAACCTTGAAATTTTATATATTTCTTGGTTTATGACTTGTATGGTTGGTTTTTACGGTCAAGATATTTTTTTCCTGAAAGAAAATCGAGCTTTTAACATATGACTAAATTATATAATAATAAGCTAGCAATTATTTTATTAATACAAGCAAAAAGAAAAAAGTGGACGAGTGAAAGAAGTGGTGGTTTTTGGTCTTTAGAATTATGCAAATATTAAATAATCGAATAAATTCTGTATTAAAATTAAGTCGAATTACTTACATATTTCAAAAGATGAACTCTGAATTTAACATCGGTGTCAATTTTCACTCATTATAACTTAACGATGCCTTTTGCAATTAGCTGAAAATTTACATTCAAAATCACCTTAAAATTAAAATCAATAATCTTAAAGTGAGTTTATTATATAAATATTTCTCATGTCAATTCCTAAATTTTTTTTAATAAGTTAAACGCAGAAAAAATATTAAAGAGTGCGTGTAAGAATGTGTACACGTGCAAGAAATAAAACTTCTTTAGGTTTTCGGTACTCTTTATGAAATTCAATTTATGTTTTATACACGGAATAGGTAAAAAAGGCTGGAATGGTAATGTGGGCGTGACAGCGTCGCCGCAACTATGGTAAAACAACCTTACTTAAACCGATTCATGCGTGCACCGCTTGTAGTTCGTGTTTAGAGTGTGTCGGGTACGAAGCTGCGATAAATAGTGTTATAATGCCGTCTTGTGCTATTATTACTTGCAAGACAAAAAGTCAAACTTCGAGTATCGATCGAGGAGGTATATCTTTTCATCGGTAAGTCAAAAATAATAATGAATATCTCTTTAATTTCAAAAATGTAGCAACGATTACAAAATTCAAAACAAACGATACTATTGTAATAAGCTAAAACAAACAATATACATTGCTCGCTATGCATGCGCATAATCAAAGCAACGCGCGATCGTTGTCTGCAATGGATAGCGTTCTCTGCGAAACCCACACTTTTCATTGCTTGCTTTGCGATGATTCACTTTTGTATATTATAATAGTGATGGCTTTTGTTGTAAGACAAAATAATCGATAAGGCAATGATTTTTGTATAATAATGTGATTGAATGCTTTCTATGGCAAATTTAAAGTTTATATACAGGTTTATTTTAGAAATAAGAAAAAATCAATTTTATATATTACCTAAAAATATTTCATGCATGATTTGGTAATATCAAAAAATACTCTATAATAAAATTCTAACTGAGTCGAATATGTGTATTAAATATTTTTTGGAAAATCTTATTTAAATAGTCATTATTATTTTTATATGATTGTTCATTGTGTTTTCTCATTTTCGCGCCAACATATTGTAAAATATTTTGTCATGTAAAATGAGTGTGATAAAGAGAACTAACTTAAGAATTCACTTACCACGTATGTAACATTAAAAATACATTTATTATAAGTTAAACATTGTTTTATTTTATTTTTAAATTGAACTAATCTAATTCGTTTATAAAATGTGTTTTTAATAACTGTAAAATAACAAATACAGTGCAACCTTAATATAACGTACCTCAATATAACGATTTCCTCGATTTAACAAATTCTTCGTAATCCCCTTGAATTGTCCATAAGAGTCAATATAAAATATACCTTTACATTGCGAACATTCTTTGCGTACAACCTCTTTATAACGAATTTTCAACTATCAAGAAAAAGTATTCATACCTCTAATTAACGAATTTTGCCAACCCAAAACCTTTATATAAAGTTTCCACCAATAATATAACTCTTAATCTTATAATGTGATTCATGTCTCGACATGTTTCGACACGCTTTTGTTTGTACAGTAATCGTTGTTTTTTTGATGGAAAGTAATGTAAACACCTCTGCTCGTCACTATTGTTAAAGATTTAAGTTAAAATGGCTCAAAAACGTAAAAGGTGTTCCTTATCGGTCGCAGAAAAGTCTTTTACCTCTTTATAACGAATTTTAGACCAATCTAACCTCAACATAACAAACCTCAGTTCAACGAATTACTTGATATTACGAATATTTTCTTGTTCCCCTCCGATTTGTTATATCGAGGTTGCACTGTATTATATAAAATTTATTTTAATACACTGACATAAATTATCGACAAAAATATCGTTAGCATTTTTTATTTTCAACCACTAGTCATTTTATTTATTTTACACAACACAGACGCAACACTAATTATCTATGTGTTGACCAATTACAGGGCTGCGTTGAGGTTGCGTATGTGTGCGAATGCTTGTGTTTATTTGAGTTGCGCGTGTAGTAAAAATATCAAGAAGGGATGAGTGGCGACAGTGGTTCCCATACAAATTACGCGTGTTTACCATTCTACTACCTTTCATCAATTCTGTGGTTTTATATAATTAGGATAGGTGAGATACTAAATATAACGCATATTAGGGCATATTACAATTATATATTTATAGTATATCATTTAGGGAAAGAATAAATATTATATATCATTTGTCATACAATAACAACGGTTACCATGGCAACAAGCGTAAGTACATATTTTCGTAACGCATTCACCAGCTTACCCCTCAATTCAAACACTCAAGCGTGTGCGCGGCGTAAAGAAGTTTTACTTCAATAATAACTTTTTAAAAAAAAATAAAAACCGACTTCCAGGCCCTGAAAAGTAAAAAATAACTAAACGGGGGTTTTCATTTAGAATAGATACTTAATCAGATATTTACTTATTCAGATAAGTCGGTGTGCTTTGATTTGTATTGGCTGGCACCGACTTCGAAAAAATCTGATTAAGTATCTATTCTAAATGAAAACCCCCGTTTAGTTATTTTTTACTTTTCAGTGCCTGGAAGTCGGTTTTTATATTTTTTTTTTAAAGTTATTATTTTTCCATTTTTAGTGTAGACGTATCATCAATACAAATTAATCAAGCCCAAACACCAGGTAATTGCTGTAAATCGTTGAGGAGTTCCCTCGACTATCTTTCGGGTCCATCATCAGATCGACTCCAGACCTTCATTAAATAGTAGTGCTTTAAAATACCTACTGAAAATGTTATCAAACGCACTAGTCGCCGCTACAATTTTCGAAAGTTCCCCTCGATTTCTCTGGGATCCCATCATCAGATCCTGGTTTCCTTATCATAGTACCACTCTTGGGATATCTCCTTTCCAACAAAAAAAGAATTATCAAAATCGGTTCATAAACGACGAAAAAATGCCCGAACAAACATAAAAAAAAAACATATATACGGTCGAATTGAGAACCTCCTCCTTTTTTTGGAAGTCGGTTAAAAATACACATTATTAGCCTTTTTGGGGCTCGTTTTAAATTACTAGACATTTACGCTTCGCTACGTAACGTACATACAACATGCATTTGTGAGCTAATATTGCAATTAATATAAAATCTAAATAAAAGCTTCTATATTATATATTATTTGACGGCACGTTTGGCTCAGTTTGTAGTGACCCTACTTTCTGCGCCAGTGGTCGCGGGTTCGAGTCCTGCTGGGGGCATACATTTGTGTGATGAGCACGAATGCTTGTACTCCAGTCATGGGTGTTTATATTTATAATGTGTATGTATTTAAAGTTATATATGTGTAGTGTATCAACTATCTGGTATCCAAAACACAGGCTTCGTAGCTTACCATGGAACTAGATGGTGCTGTGTGTCCTAACATATTTATTATTTATTTATTTATTAGCCTTACATTTTAAAATATTATTTTTTCATAGTAATACACGATAAACGATGTAATAATTTGCATGTTAATTTAAACTAAACAATTATAAAAAATATATGTAACAACTAATTACACATTTTCTTGTTCTTTTACTTAGCCTGCATATTTTCTCACGATTAAATTACGAATACAAAGAAATAGAAATATAATATGTATAAATATAAGTTTTCGATCGACTTCAAAAAGGAGGAGGTTCTCAATTCGACTGTATTTTTTTTTAATGTTTTTTTGAAGTAACTTCAGAACTCCGTCATTTATTAACCGATTTGGACAATTTTTTGTTGTTTGAAAGTGTATACTTCCAGATTGGTCCTATTTAAATTTCAAAAAAAAAAAATTCCAACCCTAAGGGTGGAAAAAATAGCTAATGATGAATGTAACCTACTTCTAATTGTCATATTGACTTGAAACTTTGCAAGTATTTCTATTACCGATGATAGCGCAGTGATTCGATATCGTCGACCTGATCTGATGGTACGGCCAGAAGGTGGATAGGTGGAACTCTTCAACAGCTAATAGTAGATACTTTGAATTTGTGCTTTTTTTGCTTGATTTGACAAACCCAATACATTAGAATCGGATTTATTGTCAGATTTTTTAGTGTTACTAATAAAAGCGAATTTTAGTCAGCTTTTATATAAAAATTGGCATCAAACTAACTTAAACGGCTTAAGCGAATATTTTATTAAAATATTTTTTCTTACTTTACTACTACTATGTCTACACTAAAAAGGAAACAGAAAAACTTTTTGAGAACAAAAAAACCGACTTCAAAAAAAAATACACTAAAAAGTAAATAATAACTGATTGATAGTTTTCATTTACTATAGATACCTGATCAAATATTTTCGAAGTCGGTGCTAGTCGGTACAAATTAAAGCACACTTATCTATAGTAAATGAAAACTACCAATCAGTTATTTTTTACTTTTTAGTGTCTTTTTTTTAGTCGGTTTCTTTTTCTTAAAAGTTTTTATTGTATTCCTTTTTAATAGGTTTTGTAGCATTTTTGAAATATATTTCTAGAACTTATTGTCCTATTAGACGTTCATGTATCTACACTAATATTATAAAGAGGTAAAGTCTGTAAGTTGGTAAGTTTATTTCTAATGGATAAACTAAAAATCTGCTGAACCGATTTAGAAATTTGGTATGAATATAGTTTGAGACCCTAGAAAAGACTTAGGGTATTTTTATCACGGAAATCATCGCTTCAGAGGGTGAAAAGGGTAATGAAAGCTTATATGGGGAATCAATCATTTCTCAAGTAAGGGATATAAAACTTATCATACCTATATACGTATATACAAATAGGTATATAGTCAATTTATTAAATACTAACAGTTAATATTTATAATAAAAAAGTGTCATATACAGGGTTCAGAAGAGCACATTCAATTCGCACTTGGAAGACTTTTTATTTATGCGTAGTGTATACTTCAAGAAAACTTTTTCAACTCTTCAATAGACAATCACCTATAAGATTCTACTTTGACCTTGAACACTTTATATTGCAATTGGGTAATTGCTTGCCGCGGCCAAACAAATGTACAGAGTACTTAATGAATAAAGAGATTAATTTACATTTTTTTTAATATTATAAAAACTGATAATTCTTAAAACGTTTTTTGAAGTAAAATTTTTTTATGCACCCTTGACTTGGGGGGTAAGCTGCTTAATGCGTTAGGTACGAAAAAATGTACACGTACGTTTGTTGCCATGGTAACCGTTGTTATTGTCTGACTAAATGATATATAATATTATATTCTTTCCTTAAATGATATTCTATAAATATATGATTGTAATATGCTTAATATGTACTCAGTACTCTGTAAATTTTCTAGCAACCAACAAATTGTTACAAAAATCAAAAGAGCTCAACTACGTGTACATATGTGGCAATTTTTACATAAGCTAGACTGCTCGCAAGATTTGCAAAGAAACTATCATTATCTAAGGACTATATACTTATTATTCGACTTATTTATTTAAATATTTTCAGACTATTTTGTAATTAACACGAGGATTCTTACATTGGGTTTTTCCAAAAGCGATTCGTTTGCTAACGTCATGATGCTGGTTAAAAAATTAAGGATAAAAAATAAAACAAAATAACTCATAGAATAACATCCTAGTTTTTACACAATTATCTTGTTTTTTTCACCACAGAAAAAAAAACATACGGTCTTCCGTGCTTTTCAATCCCTTTGCGACCGATTCAATACGAGCGTGACAATCGGTAAAAAAATTCTAATTCAAAATGTATTTATTTTTGTGAACGCAATCGGCCACAATAGTGTTGATATATACACTTTATTCAAAAATTAAAAGGACATGTTGCAACGTGTCCAGTGGTCGAAGAACCGTCGGCAAAGGTGGCAGCGTATTTTGGACATGGTCGCGATCACATAAGTACAATTTTTTTCTATATTTTTCATTGCTTGACATCTTTTTTTTTTGTTATTAAAGTTTAATTTAGATAATAATTAATACAAAGCCGTAATTTGTATTTTGATAGCATAGTTTTTCTTTTGTTTGTGATCTCTCAAACTTACATCGTCACTATCGTGACTGTTCAATCCAATATTGTCCTTGGGATTACTCCCTCTGGGTTTAGAATAAAACTCCAGTGATTGGATTGTGGTTAAAAATTTAATTTCTTCAACATTACTTATATAAATCATTTTAACCAAACGATAGCGCGTTTTACAAAACCCCTAATGCCATCTATTACAAATATATGTACAATTATAATATATTTAAATTTTGAACCTAGAACACTGTACACTTTTTGAACATAGAATGTAAACTTATTATATAGAAACTTATACATACCGGCCACCATAAGGACATTTTGTCTTTATAAGCATCATCGTCGCTCACCAAGAATGCCTTGAGAAAAAAAAAGTTACATTTATTTTGTAATTGGAAGTATTTTAGATATTGGTCGTTTTAACATAGCATTTTTGTTTGTTTTAATTGTGACTACTCTAACAATTCCATCCAAACCCGGATGAGTATTAATAATGAGTGGGCCACTTATATCTTTGAAGGAATTTAGTCAGGTATTCCTAAAACCATTTTCGCCAAAACTCCTGCAGCATTCGTTGGGTGTACTGCCACCTCCGAAGAGAATTTACGTGTTGGTGTTCGTAGTTGTAATCAGGTGGAGTAACCAACGATTCTCCTACCAAAAAATGAGCCGGTGTTAGGACTTCAAGCTCAGGATCATTAGAAATCACCGATAATGGCCTCGAGTTTAAGTAGGCTTCTATTTGAGCTAAAACCGTTGACATTTCCTCAAAGGTAAGTGTTGACTGTCCAATTACTCTCCTTAAATGGAATTTGACTGATTTCATTCCGGCTTCCCATAAACCACCGAAATTAGGCGAATGAGGTCGAATGAAGTGCCAATTCGTTCCATTTATGGCCAATGAATAATAATTTTGTTCAAAAAAATTAAAACGTACCTAGGGACGCGACCGAGTGAAGCGAGGGTAAGTCGCTAATACATATAATAAAATTGTTGTAATAAAAAATACATACATAATAATAAAAAATAAAAGGAAATCTGAATATGAAATATTTTTTAAAAACAATATTGTAACGTATTATGTAGATAATATAGACCACGAAAGTATAGTTATAGTTATTAAAATTGTAGTCTGTCTGTATATCTGTGTTCCTTTCACGCAAAAAGTACAGATTCGATTTCAACTGAATCTTGTGTAGTGAAAATTTTTTGCTCGGGTCAACATTTAGAATACATTCTACAATAGGGAAATCTTTCGTTCTCACAGGAAAACACAATAACTGGTTCTGTCGACTCGTCCTTAGAAATTTACATGGCTAACGCTGCCTAAATCTTAAGAGATACATTAAAGCAATATATTAAAAATTGTAAGTCTTAGACAGGGCTACTGAAAATTTCAGGATAGCTAGAGTGTATCTCCTAAGGTACACCCTAATATATATTTTCATCTATTTAAAACGTACCTAGGAACGCACTCGAGTGAAGTGAGGTTAAGACACTCGTTTCGTAAAAGAGAGTTTACTACTTTCGATTTATTTTTCCCGTCCCATAATTTTTTTTTTGTTTTCCCGCAATAAAGAGGGGTTCATATTATCCTTACAAGCATCCTTTACTCGTCATTGAAATTTTCACTAAAATCAGCTCAATCGTATGGATACAATCATACAAATTTTTTTCTTCATTTGCGCTTATAGATAAAGATATGATAAAATAGAAAAAAACTACATATTAAAATTTTATTTATTTAAATATTTAAAAGCAGCTATAAGAAATAATAGCTTAATATTATACTAAGCGAATAAAAATGTTATTTTTATTAACCTACTAGATGAAAATCATTAATATTATTTTGCCACTATTCCACGCGTACATTACTTGTACAGTAATAATTTTAATTAAGTGTACATTTGTTTTATATATTATATAATTAAGTATATTTCTAAATGCCTTTATATATGTATATATGATAAAATTCTAAATGAATCGAATGTCATGTCATCTGTACATTAAATATTTTTTTGAAAAATCGAATTTTTGTCTGTCTGTCTATCTAGGAACGCATCACGAGAAAACCACTGAACACTGAACAGATTTTGATAAAATTTGGTATATTGCTATGAGCATATAGTCTATATATATAACGTATAGGATACTTTTTAATGCAGGAAAATATCTCATCTCTAAAAATCTATACTAAACGTTACAACATAACTAGGGACGAAAACGAGCGAAGCGAGGGTGAGTCGCTAGTTGTAAAACTTTTGAATCAGTAAAGCATAATACGTTAACAACATTTATGAAACAGGACAGAAGAGGACTTCATTTAAATGAAACCAGGATTTCCCATCTTATTGAAGTCGGTTAACATTAAGTAATACTTTTGGTGCTTTAGTAAACAATGAAAGTGTTCTTATATGTATTACTTAATTGACAAATACTCGAGTAAATGCTTGATAAGAAGTTAAAAAAATGTCAACCAATTTTTAGACACTAAGAATGAGTAGCTGAATGGGGTTTTATGAACTAGATTTTTCTCTATATATAATATACAACAACATACATATTACATATATCGTATATACATAGAACTCAACTTATTTTACTTCCTTCTATTTTCGAAGTCGGTCAAAAATCAATTGATTTTGCTAACCTATAATGACATATTTTTTTTCAAATTTTAACCAATACACATAATTATTTCGTCGTCATAAAAATAGCATTAAATGACGACATAAATAAATAATTGTACTTGAACTATTGAATAAACTATTGAATAATCTTTGCTTATAATATACTTTTTGCAGCAACGGAAAACGATGTGATTGTGTTTATAATGTAAATTATTGCATGAAGATAGTTTATGGTAATAGTAATAGTATTTATACTAGCGAATCACCCTCGCTTCGCTCGGTTCGCCTCTAGACAAACAAAAACAAATCTATCCCACGGGAACCGTACATTTCTCCGGGATAAAAAGTGGCCTATTTGTTATTTTGATGTATGAAATATATTAATGTAAAGTTTTATTTAAATTCGATTATTAGTTTTTGTGTACTAAGCTGTATAAATTACTATATTTTTTAACTATTCCATGGGAACTCTTTAACTTTCCGGGATGAAAAGGATCCAAAATATTGACCGGTAATAAAAGGTATCACCATATAAAATTTCATTTAAATCGGTCCAACAGTTTCGTAAATTATCCCGTACAAATAGACAGAGAAACAAAAAAATAAAAAAAAAACAGGATTTGTTCTATTTCTCTTCTTAAATCCCCTGACTCGGTTTTTAGCAAATTTTTTAAGTACAGACATCCGACCTCTACAGTTTTATAATTTATTATATTATGTATAGATAGGTTAGGCGACTTTCTATTCCGGTACATTGAGTTATTATTAAGCATTAGTTTCTGAGCTTACAACCTGTTTAATTACAATTCGATACTACCGATCAATAATTTAAAAATTCAGCTCAAATAATCCTATGGAGAACTGCCTTAGATGCAAAAATTAAGCATTATAAACGCATTACATTCGACTTCTTAATTGGTAATAAATTCCAGAGGTCAATATCAAATGGTTTCACTATATATTTATGTCAAAATAAAAACGTCACTATTGTGTCACAGCGCCTGTTAAGTATAACGGACGTTTAAACGAAGCATATATCGTGAGTAAAGAAGTCTAGTGAGTGTGAACACAGCATAAGGTTAAGTCGGCTGCATTTCTCAAGAGAGAGAGGCGTACGAGGTCAGTAATAGCTTACTGCTCACACCGAGTACGTGTCTGATATATAACATTTATTCATAACAGTGGATACAATGTAAGTACTTTATTAATATATTATTTTTATATATACTTATGCAGATATATATTTTTTTTAATTTGAACTACTTAAATATTGTTAACTATTAAATTAATAAGCGGTTCGGGAAATAATCTAAATTATTTGAGAATTACTGTTATGAAGGTACTTTTAAAAAAAGTATGAAAATTAATCATTAACTGCAAAAAAAATAAAAAGTTTCAAAATTTGACAAAATATTATTTTTCAAAGAGTTTTCAGCTCTTATTTAATATAAATTCTTTCATGAATTAAAGGCTTTACAATTTCTTCAAGTTAGTTGAAATTGTCAAAGATTAAGACAAAAAATCACACAAATTTACACAATTTTATATTTGCCTGAAAAAATCGCTATAATATACATATAATTAAAAAAAGTAAGTCCCGCTAAAAAATTAAACATACCAGGGACGCACCCTAGCGAAGCATATTCATTTTTCAAATTTCAAATTGTAGGTCCATAATCTTTAATTCCTGTATGATGTTTATAAATTTATAATTTTGTGTAATTATTGTTATAGTAACATTATTACATATAATATATGAACATACAATTATTTTATATAAAACATATATATATATATATATATATATATATATATATATATATATATATATATATATATATATAATATATATAGTTATTTTTATAGCAAACGTTTTCTAAATTCTTTAGGGGGCTAATAACTTTTGCCGCGTCATCCTTTACGATTTTATTACTCAAAACAAAAGAAGAATACTTTAAAAAGACACAAAACTCGTCAAATACATTAACAATGGATAATTTACTAACACATATACTTAGAAAATCATATTGTATCCTTAAAATAATTTTATGATTTGAAAAATCATTAATCCAACTTAGATACTTCTTAAACTAAAAATAAAAATAACTTATAATCTTTGTTACAAGCACCTTCTAAATTTAAAGTACAATTATAATAGTTTTATTACCTATGTTTATTTAATTACTTCAATTCAATTTTTTTGTTAATGGCTTCAAAGCGTGCCAGTTGAAGACACGAAGGAGATTAGTTTAATCATAATTATGGGTGAGAAAAAAAATTTTTTTTACCCACAAACGTGAGTCTGACGGTATGAAAAAAAAAACAAATTTTTATTCTTCTAATTTAAGTAGTGTAAGACATGGGTGGTATTTATTGTTTTGTTAAAAATAAAATGTAAAACTAAAATATATTACAATAAGTTATAATAATTAGTTTATTACAAACTAAAGATGCTCGCGGCTTGTATCTTAACAATACATTATACATACAGATAAATAAAAATTAAGTGTCTGTTTGTAATGTAAAAATAACAGCTTTAACACTAAATACATATGGAATTATATACGGTATTTATAAGAAAAACACTACTTTTAAAATTTTTGTCTGTTTGTTACGGCTAATCTCCGAAACGGCTGGACCAAATTTAACAGAACTTTCACTGGCAAATAGCTGATATTATAAGGAGTAACTTAGGATATTTTTATTTTAGAAAAAGAATTAGGGTTTCGCTCAAAATAATTAAAACCTACCTAGGGAAGCACCCGAGCGAAGCGAGGGTAAGTCGTTTGCATGTATATATGTACATCACTCCACTCCTCACATACGGGTTACATTGACCTTTCTTCAGGCTATAATATCCAAGAAGAATTTTTCAACATAAGGACTGGTAGTTTCAGGAAAAAGCGAGTTCATATAACGAAAAGAAACAGCTTTTGTATATCCATACTAATATTAAATGCGAAAGTAATGTTGTCACGCTTAATCCGCTGAATCGATTTATATGAAATTCTGTATGGAGATAGTTTGAGACCCTGGGAAGGATATAGGATAAATTTTATCCCGAAAATCGTCCCTTAAGGAGGTGAAAAGGGTGGTTATATATTTTATCCTATACGAACTATTAAATACGTAAAATTTGGAAGGCCATTCATATTAACTTTAGCATACCAACGTCGACATATTTTGCAAACATTTTTATGAATGTGACTTTTGAAAAGCACCAGACTGTGTCATTTTTTACGCTAAGTCGTCTTGAAGTAATTTCGTAGATAACAATTAGGTAAATTGTTCCAAATAAGTAATACACTACAATTAGGTAAGTTTTAAACTACAGCCAATGATAAACGTCTTAGCTCAAAAATATCATTTGAAAGTTTCTTTAATTACTTAACCTCCTTAATTTGCTATGATTTTCAAAACTATGGTCCTCTCATGTCGCAACAAAATCATTATAACATTCTTATTGTTCTAAAGCTTCATCTCATACAATGGAAAGAAATCTTTGTTACAAATTTTAATGCATATGCAATTGCATTGAAATTTTATTGCTTACATGTTATACTAACTAGTGATTTCTCGTGTCTCGAAGTCCCGGGACTTTTTGTAAATTATCTTGAGTCCCGAGACTTTCGGGTCGTGATTCGAGACACTTTTTAGTAGGAATTTTAGTAAAACTGCCCTAATTGCGATTGTGGAAGAAATGTATTGCAGACTTTTTGAAAATATCCCTCGTGTCCAATCGTCAGAATCGGAAATAACGGATGGACCCATAACGAACCTAGTATTTCGACTAGTAGCTCGACTACTGTACTGTACCGACGAGTCAATTCTAAGTCAAATGGAGCAGACAATAAAAAAAAACGCAAAATATGTACCTGAAATTCTAGAACAAAAAAAAACAACATTAAAAAACGGGTTGCAGTTTTTTAAAGCATTTTTAAGTTTGCTCATTTATATAATATATGCTTATGACATATACAAATTGACAAATTGACAAATTGTTTAAACTACTCGTATAAATAAAGATGCTAGAATTTGCAACATAAAATATGTTCAATAAATGTTGATTTTTACTAAAATTTGTTTATTTAATGGTACATCTCGCCAAAAATTAATCTTTTTTTATTCTGAGAAGTCTTTGAAGGCTCGGGAGCGTGGTCGTGGCTGATCTCGTGTCCCGGGACTTTGAGAATGTCAAGACTTCCCAAACCTTAATTTAAGATCGGATTATTATCAAAGTGTATTAGTATCTATATTAATACGTATTGTTTATTAGAAATGCAATATTTTTATATGTTTATGCATTATTTCTTTATAAGAAAAAATAGAGAACCTATTGGAAGTATATCATACTACTCTCAGCTCCCTATATTTTAATTTATGTATTATATGTTAGTGGCAGTCACCTGTTGGCTGTAAAGTAGGTACTCTGTCTTTAATTGGGGAGCTATTTGTCTTGAACAGATATAACAAACATACACTCGCCCATACGAAAATCGAACCTACGACCTCACATTAATAACAGTGACTACTGAGTAATCCAACTTAGAATAACACGTGTTTTTATATTATATTACTAGCGGCACACCTTCGCTTCGCTCGGGTTCGCATCTAGACAAACAAAAACAAATCTATCCCACGGGAACCGTTTTTTATTATTCCTGGATAAAAAGTAGCTTATTTGTTATTCTGATGTATATATTATTGTATTTATATAGTACTATATTATTGTATTGTAATTACAATCCAATTAGTAGTTTTTGTGTACTAACCTCCAGAAGTAACTATAGTTTTTTAACTATCCCACGGGAATCCTTTAATTTTCAAATTAATTTTAAATTGGTCCAACAGTTTCGAAGATCAGCGCGTACAAACAGACAAACAAACAGAGAAAAAGATTGAAAAAATCTGGATTTGTTCTATTTCTCTTCTTACATCCCCGTGACTCGGTTTTCAGCATTTTTTTTCTATGTATAGACACTCGACTTCTACAGTTTTATTACATGTGTAGATTATTTGTCTTTTCTAGGGTCAAATATTTATATTGGCCGTATAAATATGTCTGTACCTATAATTATGTAATATATAATACCTATAATTTTAAAGTACATATAATATGCACTCTGTTTCCATACAATCATTTTAGCACCAAGGTTTTTTCTGTTCTCCTACAAATAAATCTTCAGTTTTAGTAAAAGAACTAGCGACTCACACTCGCTTCGCTCGGGTTCGTCTCTGCGTATATGTATTTATTTATTCATGTAGTTTTACAATAATGTGTGGGAGTCTACCCGATTTGTTGACATTTAAGATTACTACTCCACTCTCTTGGATAGTAGCATATTATATAGCTTATAGCCTTCCTCGATAAATGGGATATCAGATTAGTAGTTGCTGAGATTAGCGCGTTCAAACAAACTAATTCTGCCTCTTTATAATATTTTTCCTCTCTATATATCTCCTCTGAACTAATAAAAAAATCTGTGACTAACAATACTTATAGTGAATTTTCTCTTTAATTTAAATATATGGCTATAAAATATGAATACTTTTATTGAAAACCAGTATTTCTGGTTAAATAAAAAAGTATGAGACACTAATTCGCCATAATATTATTTTTTGTGAATATATTAAATCGGCTCTTGTACATTACCAACCAATAAGCAAATGACCAGTTTTAGAATAATTACTAAAAATCATTATTACAGCCTAACTTGTCAAATTTTTGTTTTAATTTATACAAGATTATCCTGTAACACCTTTTTTAATGTTGGGAAATACATTTACCACCTGTATACGTACAGTGTTTTGTGAGACTCTAGAAAAGCCAGTATTCTTACCCACTAAAATCCAACAGACCCTTCTCCGTCTTAAGGTCTTAGGCGTCACGTCGCAGGGTCGCTTACGCACTCAACCACGATGCCCCTGTTACTCCTAAATAAGTATTGGCTACCTCTTCCTATTTTGAAGTCAGTTAAAATAAATGATATCTAAAATCTTAAAGTCTTACTATCAACATTTTATATGTTTTCCTTAATGTAGTGTTTCAAATTAGCAAAGAAAATTTAGCATCTAGATGCTTAAAAGACCTAGTTATTTTATAATAAATGGCTTCCTAGTCTCTATAATAAATGAAAACAAATGAGGTATTTCTCATTAAAACCTCATTTCTTAAGCGATTCTTAATTAATCCTCTCGTGTTATGAGATGATTTTATAATAATATCTCTAGGTACTTACTTCTTAGTCTATAGGTATGTTTTAGCAGTTAGTATGATATAGATAGACTATATGATTAATATATAGCCTGTAGCCTTCTTCAATAAACGGACTATCTAATGCCAAAAAGAATTTTTCAAATTGGATTAGTTCCCAAGATTAGCGCGTGCAAACAAACTCTGCCTCTTTGTTATATTAGTAGAGATGACGGATATTTATACATATATTACTTATGTCGTATGTATTCTGACACGTGCATAGTAAATCTTCGATTGTTTATTGTACTTAGTACTTACTTACTCGAAGACTGTAATTTACTTTAACTACACCATATTTAAATATATTTAATCTATTATTATATAACTGGCTTTTGGTTTAATTTTTACTACTATTTATAAAGAGTGTAAAATATATATCCTAAATGAATTAAAATAAAACCTAGTAATATCTTTTCTTCACAAAAAATTAAAAAATTAAAAAGTATTGTAATCTATTTGCAAGATAATACCAGACACAATATGAATGGAAAAATGTAGATGATCGTTTTTATAAAACCTATGCGGAAAGTACAGTATGAATAAAATACCTGTAATTAAACAATACATATACTATCAATACATATAATAAAAGTGTAACGGATCGCTGTCTGTACATGGAAGATATATGAGAAAAAATATTATTGGGAACTTTATCAACGCAATTAGCACCCGAAACAATGATTGTTAGAATGTTTGTCTGTTTATCTGTTTGTGTGTTTGTGCACGCTAATCTCAGAAACAGCTTATCCGATTTAGATGTGGTTTTCACTAATATATTTCAGTAAGCTTCACTTAACATTTAGCATTTGTTTTATGACAATCGGTTTACCAATGAAAAAGTTATGCCAATTTAAAGAATCACGTTATTTGTGAACATTTGTTATATTATAAATGTGAAAGTTTGTGAGTATGGATGTTTGTTACTCTTTCACGTCAGAACGGCTAAACGGATCTGGATGAAATTTGGCACTGAGATAGATTATAGTCTGGAATAACACAAAGGCTACTTTTTATCCAGGAAAAATGTACAATTTCCGTGGGATAGTTTTTTTTTGTTTTCCTAGAGGCGAATCCGAGCGAAACGAGGGTGAGCGGCTAGTTATTATTATAATTATATATAACTTCTTATTTAGAAAAAATAACGTCCCTTGTAAATGGTTATTTTTTAACGTTAAAATCTTACGAAACCCTGTAACATGCCGGGGTAAAAAGCTCTCTAAGGAATTATCCGACCCACTTTACTAACTAACTAACTGACTGACTAATTTTTATTATCGGTATGTAATAAAGTAAAAAAAACGGTTTTTTAGCAGAAACTACTAATACGGTAATTATTGATATGGTTTTAAAATGAAGGCATTTTAATTTTTAATACAGTAAAGATAATTAAGATTCCTTTTAATTTATATTTCTTAAGTATTTAGATACAAATGTAAATGATTACTTTTATTGAGTAGAAAGTTAGAATATATTATGTACTAGCGACTTACCCTCGCTTTGCTCGGGTTCATCTCTATTTGATTCATTTTAGATAACTTTTTATTTATGAATCGACTAGCGACTCACGCTCGCTTCGCTCGCGTTCGTCCCTAGGTACGTTTTCACGGTTAGCTATGTTTAGGTATACATATATAGTAGCTTGCTACTCCTAAGATATTCATTTAAATTATATAGCTATTTACCCTCGCTTCGTTCGGATGCGTACGCCGTAAGCGGATTTTGTTCACAATTTCATGGGTTTTAATTTTTTTTCGCGGAACCCTGATTCTTTTTCTAATATAAAAGTAAGTAACTCTCTATAACATCAGCTATCTGCCAGTGAAAGTTCCGTCAAAATCGGTCCAGCCGTTTCGGAGATTAGCCGGAACAAACAGAGAGACAGAAGGACAGACAGACAAAAATTAATAAAAAATGTCGTTTTGGTATATGTACCGTGTATACATCCATATGCATTTAGTAAAAAGCGATTATTTTAATATTACAAACAGACACTCTAATTTTATTTATCTGTATAGATTGAAATAAAAAAATACTAAATTATAAGTGAAGCTTACCACAATACATTAGTGAAAATCGCACCCAAATCGATTAAGCCGTTTCATATTCTATTAAATATTACATTATATCTCGCCACCACCATGTTTAGACAAGACAAGCCAAAGCTTAACTAGCCATTAACAGCGTGTTTATAATTTATAGATGAATAATTACAAATAATCGTCCAATTATTTCACCTTTATTATTACGAAGCTATAAATGATGTATTAAAAAATATTTTTCATACTATAGTTATATCCGATTATTCAGGAAAAAAGATGTTTCTATTTAATTACACCAATAATTATAATTATCAGAAAACACATTTTCAAGCTTACGCCTTTATATGCTTTAAACTGCTACCGTATATTTTTTTTAGTGTCACCGCCTAGTACAGTAGATTTCGCAGGTTAGAGTCCTTTTGAGGCTAAATTTTTATAGTCGATATACTCAAACAACTTGTATAAATATCATTCTAAAAGTTCAGTAAATAACCAATTATTTTTATCCCACAGGATGTGAATAGATTTATTCTTTTTTATAACAAACTAGGTGATTCTTTAAATTCACATGACTTTTTTTATTAACCGATTGAAATAAAGCAAACACTTAAAAGTTTAGTGAAGCTTACCACAAAACATTAGTGAAAACCACACTCAAAGCAGACCGTTGCTACGATTAGCGAGCTCAAGCGCACAAACAAACAGAGGAACCGACTCACAGGCAAACAGACAAAAATTCTAAAAATCATTGTTTTGAGTTCTATTGTGTCAATAAACACCCCCAATAATAGTTTTTCTCAAATATCTTCCATGTACATACACCAATCAGTTATACTTTTATTACCTATATGCATAGATTACGCTTCAAGATAAATCAAAATATATATCATTAGTTATTACTGTTAAGTGACTATAGATCATTTATTTAAGGCCAAGGCCCACAAGCTGCAACCTTTCAATATTTGGCAACTAATGTTTATTAGTTTTACGTGACGTTTTCGCTTTATTATAGACTTAAGTTGATGATTGTGAAATTTTCTACGATAATCCGATGTAAAATATTTATAATATTGTATGTATTTTAACAAATATGATGACTATTGAAGAGATATAAGATAAAGTAATGTTATTTTATTACCCAAAAGCAGTCAAAATAATCAATTATGTGTTAAAAATAAGTGAAACGTGAGATGATGAAAATGCTAAAATCAATGAGTTTTTAGTTTTTTTTTTGCAATTTATTTAATCGCCGGTTACTGGATATTGCCTATTAGTTTTCCATAGTGTTTTAATATTGAACAAGTGATACAATGAATGAAAACAGTACAGTCATATGTAATTGGTCCAGACCCAAATATCTATAGCTAGATCATCATGTATTTTGATTTTCAAAACCTGAGGTAGATACCTATCTGTGGACTAAATAGGAGCATACGCGAGCAAAACATAAACACAGTTGTAAGAGTATAAATAAGTAAATAACAATATTTTAAATAAAACTATCTTTTCGGATTATTTCGCGGATTTCTTTTGATTAGGCACTGTCTGTAACGAGTATAATATAACGCCTTTGAGACATCTAAAATCTTAGTCTCTCCCGTGACCATGATTGCTTTAAGCCATCGAAACGTCGGGAACCAAAAATCAAAATAAATCCGCGAAATAATCCGAAAAGATAGTTTTATTTAGAATGTCAAATATTCGCGTAAATCTAAGAAAATATTAAAGAACAATATTCACATATTAAAATAATCATATTTTTTTCAGACAATTATGAAGTTGAAAACTGAACTTCTAGTGCAGCCGTCAGGCGAGCTGTCGCAGAAAATTCGTATCGAACTTAAGGAAGATCTCAATACAAGAGACAGAGATCTCGCTGCGATCAAGGATTGGCTTAGAAAAGAACCACATTTACCTGATGAATGGGGTACCTTTTTTTCTACTTCTTATTACTTGCTACTTGCACAAAAGTTCTTAATTTAATTGATTTGTCTAAAACATATTTAGCAAATATCAAATTGTGTACACTGTTTGGAAATTAAGTCATATCAATATATTATTAATTAAAACTTATAAAGATTTGTATATAATTATTAACTTTGGGTTTTTCCGTGCACAATGAATAATGCGAAAATATTCGGTGTACATAAATAACTATGTACGATTTTAATGATCATCGTTTGAACGGTATAGAAGTAGATACGCTGGAACTTCATTTAATAACGAGTTATAGCAAAATAGATAGCATAGAAATCTTATTGATGGAAAAGTTTATATGACGGACAAACCAATTAACTAAGACCTTTCGGTGATTTGCGATTTAGCACAAATGAATATTTTTTGTTACCTGTTTTTTATAATTTACTGTATATGTTAAGTGTTGCGTGAACGCAAAGGAAAATTTTGAAACTAATTGGGATGTATTTTTCAGAGGATAGACCACTAATGACTTTTTTAAGGGGCAGCAGTTTTTCACTCGAAAAATGCAAACGAAAACTGGATATGTACTTTACAATGAGAGCGGTGTGTACTGAATTCTTTACAAATAGAGATGCCACATCTCCTGCACTTAGAGAAATCTTAAATTCAAAGCTGTAAGTTATTGTTCACCATGATATTTGAATATTTGATAATGAATATTTGATATTTTAAATAAAACTGTCTTTTTTCACGGTTTTTCCTAAATGTAGCAATCATAGACACGGGGGAGAATGAGTTTTTAAGTCTTTTACCTTAGTCTATTACGTGACCGTGATTGCTGTAAAGCACTTGAAACGTCAGATACTAAAAATCTAAATCAGCAAAAAATTCCAAAAAGATAGTTTTACTTAAAATCACCACGTTTTTTTATTTTAAAACAAATCTATCGCACGGGAATCGTACATTTTTTCGGGATAAAAAGTAGCCTATTTGTTATTCTGAGTTTCATTAAAATTTAATTAGTAGTTTTTATGTACTAAGCTGTATAAGTTACTATAGTTTTTTAACTATTCCATTTTTCTGGGATGAAAAGTATCTAAGATATTGACCGGGGATGCGTGTTTATTGACGGGGGACACGTATGTATGTAATATTATTGAAACTGCAAAATATTCACATATGATGATTTATTACGGCTTCCAAACAAATATACAAAATTTTATAGGTGTATGTAAGTTAATTTGTAGGTATGTTTGTCTACGCATTTCTCTAAAACTAGTGATTAGATCGTCATGTTTCTTTTTGTATTTGCTTATATTTATTTTAACTTAGGGAATAGTAAATATTTTTTCAAAATCGGTTCAGTGCTTTTTTATGATATGGACTAATTGCCAATTAGAAATTAACTTTTTTATTATATCTGATACAATACTTTCCTAATTTTTGAATACGTTGCATGTTCTGAAATAAACACAAATGTTAGAATTACAATAACTTAATGATACGTGAATTGACATTCATATTTCACAATTGACACTTTAACGAACTAATGCCAGACTGGCTGGTTTCTTAACACTACGGTTAACCTGTTTGTACGAGAGACTGCTACGTAAAAGGTGAATCACTCTCACTGTAGGGCAATACATTATATAAGTACTGAATCATTTAAAATAACGTTTTTAGCTTGGGTATTCAATACGAAAATCTGGCTATGGCTATTGTGAAATAAATACTTGACATTCTACGATGTTATGTCCTACTAATATTATAAATGCGAAAGTTTGTGAGGATGTATGGATGTTTGTATGTATATATAGATGTATGGATGTTTATTACTCTTTCACGCAAAAACTACTGAACGGAGTTTAACGAAACTTTATAATAATATAGCTCATACATCAGAATAATACATAAGCTACTTTTTATCCCGGAATGAACGATTCTTGTGGGTTAGATTTGTTTTTGTTTTACTAGAGGCGAACCCGAGCGAAGCAAGGGTGAGCCGCTAGTTATTCATAAATATAATATCAGGATATTTTTTCAACATGATCATTATCTGTCTATTTTTACATTTTTAGTTTCAACATAACTTAACTAACCGAACATCCTCTTTCACTATTTGCCAACATACACGTAAAATACTTAAAATATTTCAACCTTCTTTTTGGCATATAAAGCTTTAATTGTATAGCCAAAAGCTAAATTGATATTTATTCTCTAAAAAATAAAGTTGATTGTTAAATAATGATTGGGTAAATACAGGCCTTGGACGATTCAAGGGCGTGCGTCTGCGCATTGCGTAATCTTCTCAGCAATATGGATTACGTAAATTGTTTAAGCCAACAACACTTCGCAATATTCATATTTCTGCGGAGTGTATCGTCTAAATATATATTTTTTATTTAGATTAATTTTAAACATAGCCTGAAATTATTTATGAAACAAATAATTTAATGAACGGTGTATTTTTCGAATGCCTTTCGAAATTGATAACCTACTTAGTTCAGGCAAGACTAATTCGGTAAACTATGGCAATTTAATTTACTAATAAGTTTTAGCTATTAATTTCTCTTTGTTGGATGAGAATATATTATGTCTTAAACGATTATTATTTAATACTAACGAGTAGTTTTAAGGTTTAGTATAGATTTCTTGGAGATGAGATATTTTCCCGCGGTAAAAGTATCCTATATGTTGACCCGGATAACCAGCTATCATCATACCAAATTTCATCAGACTGTCTCTCAGACAGTCTGATGAAATCAGACTGTGACTCAGACTGTCTTTCTGTCTGTCTGGCTAGACAGACAGAAAGACAGACAAAAAATTTAAAAACTATAGATTCGGCTTCTGTATCGATAATACTATTTCAATGAGATTTTTCAAAAAATATTTAATCTACAGATTCGATTCGGTAAAAATTTTATTATATGTATAAGATAATATAATATTGTTCTACGATTATTTTTTAGCACCCTACTGAGAAAAATCCTATTATAATAACTATCATTTATTTATATATATTTATTGTTTTTTTATATTGTTTTTAAATGATTTTGCTTGCTGGTAGCGAAGGTCAAATAGTCGTGGCTCGTAACTATAATTGCTTTGAAAATAAATATTTTTTACGTAAATATAAACGAATTTGTTTATATTTACGTAAAAAACATTTATTGTTTTTATTTAAAATATATCAAATTTTATTATTAAAAATTATTTTTTAGCCAAGGACCTCCACTTCCTGGTGTCACACCAAACGGCAGAAGAGTCACAATATGTCGAGGTAAGATTTCTTAAGTCTTTACCCTTGAGTTACTTTCACAAATTAAACTTTCAATTTTCAATATGATACTGCTTTGCATGAATTGAACTTTTTATAATTAGTATTCATTCTTAAAATTATAAAGCTTAGAAAACAATCGTCATAATTTTTGTATGTAGATAGGTAGGTATTTTATGACATAGACTGAAGAAGACAAATAGATGATTTTCATACCAGTATATCAAATGGTTCCTATAGGATATATTTAGTCTGTTGGAAGAACAGAATTTGGACGCGCGCTTTACCGAAGGGTGACAATAGTTTACATCAGTGCACCAAGTATGGAAATCGAGGTCAATCAACTTCTAAACTCTCATTAGATAGAAGCAACTTTATAAATTTGCAAACCAATATATCGTTACGTATAATATCTAGTTTTAGTAGCGTTCACAAAAAATTAACATACAAACAGGTTTTCTTTATACAGCTTCGTCAGGTTTAAACAACAAGTTTAACAATCATTCACCGAAATATTTAATTACATTTCATGGTATTCGAACATGCTGTCTTCGCCATATAGTGCTAGTTAAAAATATTTTTTAAGTGAAATTTCTTTACAATCGTTGTGGTTTGAAACTCGATGAAACGAAAATGCGACACTAAAAAGAGATAAACACAAAAATATGTAGGAATAACCGGGGAGAAAATGAAATATTGTCATGTTGCCATGATAACCCTTGTTATTTGAGATAGAATACATTACACAGGACGTGAAAAATAATAACATTAATTACTGAATGTGTATATGTGTGTGAATGTAATGTATATTTATGTCAAATAAAATGTTAAATAACTTTTAAACACGGTAAAATTATTATAAAAAAAAAACCTTATCCTACTTCTGATACTCATTCTCTTGTAGGTTACTTTTCTAAAGTTTCATTTCTACCATGTGTGAATTGCAGATACATGCACTTTTTTTTATGAAACATAATATGTACTCGGCCGAATCAATTAGTGTATTTTTCCTTGGGAATGAATGATTTTCCTGTAGTAAAAGGTATCCTATATGTTGACCCGAGTTAATTATCACTACACAAATTTAGTTAAAATTCGATTTGTACTTTTTGCATGAAATGCGTCCAGATATACAAACAAACAGACAAAAAATCTACAACTATTATTTTGGGGGATATATTCTGTACACAACACGTAACAGTCATTGTTTTAAAAAAATATTTCATATACAGATTCCACTTTGATGCTATTTTTAACCGACTTCCAAAAAAAACTTTTTAAAAAAAAATAAAAACCAGCCAATACAAATCAAAGCACACCGACTTCGAAAAAATCTGATTAAGTATCTATTCTAAATGAAAACCCCCGTTTTGTTATTTTTTACTTTTCAGTGCCTGGAAGTCGGTTTTTATTTATTTTTTTAAAGTTTTTATATTATACGTATATATATACGCAATAAAAAATAAACACAATAATACCTATCTCAAGTAGACATCGCCATAGTTTATTTTATCAATAAGGATGTTAGCTGTCATCTCACGTAAATCGAATGTGTAGAATAAACATGAAGTAAACACTTAGCCACGACGTAAAATAAACTCAACATTTATAATATAACATAATGGGTTGTACCAGGTACGAATAATTTATTATAGCTGTATGACAAGTATCATCAACTCAGTTTTCATTGTAAGAAAACTGAGTCTTTGTCTACACCGCAAAAGATGTAACGTAAAGATAAAAAATACGATTATATTCTTACTAGCGACTGACCCTCGTTTCGCCCGAGTTCGTCCCTAGGGACGTTTTCAAGGTTGACATGGAGTAGGTAGACTATATATTATATGATAATATATAACCTATAGCTTTCCTCAATAAACGGGTTATCTAATGCAAAAAGAATTTTTAAATCGTAGTTCATGAGATTAGCGCGTTCAAACAAACAAACTCTGCCTCTTTACAATATTAGTATAGACAATAGGATTAGTATAGATGTTAGTTTGCGGTTTTCATGACTTATTAAAATTTAATACGCAATAACTGGAAATTAATAGATTATAAGGTTACCTTATAAGTTGTTTTTATTATTTATTTATTAATATTTGATATATAGACTTTTTGGCCAAATTAATCAATACACTTCATACTATTTTTTAATTTTTAATAGATAAGATCTTGAGGTTGGTACCACAAGAATTAAATACACATCTATATATATAAAAATTAATTGCCGTTCGTTAGTCTCGCTAAAATTCAAAAACGGCTGGTCGGATTTAAACACAGAATTGATGAAAGGTAGTAGAATGGTAAACACGCGTAATTTGTATGGGAACCACTGTCGCCACTCATCCCTTCTTGATATTTTTACTACACGCGCAACTCAAATAAACACAAGCATTCGCATACATACGCAACCTTTAACGCAGCCCTGTAATTGGTCAACACATAGATAATTAGTGTTGCGTCTGTGTTGTGTAAAATAAATAAAATGACTAGTGGTTGAAAATAAAAAATGCTAACGATATTTTTGTCGATAATTTATGTCAGTGTATTAAAATAAATTTTATATAATATTTGTTATTTTACAGTTATTAAAAACACATTTTATAAAGGAATTAGATTAGTTCAATTTAAAAATAAAATAAAACAATGTTTAACTTATAATAAATGTATTTTTAATGTTACATACGTGGTAAGTGAATTCTTAAGTTAGTTCTCTTTATCACACTCATTTTACATGACAAAATATTTTACAATATGTTGGCGCGAAAATGAGAAAACACAATGAACAATCATATAAAAATAATAATGACTATTTAAATAAGATTTTCCAAAAAATATTTAATATACATATTCGACTCAGTTAGAATTTTATTATAGAGTATTTTTTGATATTACCAAATCATGCATGAGATATTTTTAGGTAATATATAAAATTGATTTTTTCTTATTTCTAAAATAAACCTGTATATAAACTTTAAATTTGCCATAGAAAGCATTCAATCACATTATTATACAAAAATCATTGCCTTATCGATTATTTTGTCTTACAACAAAAGCCATCACTATTATAATATACAAAAGTGAATCATCGCAAAGCAAGCAATGAAAAGTGTGGGTTTCGCAGAGAACGCTATCCATTGCAGACAACGATCGCGCGTTGCTTTGATTATGCGCATGCATAGCGAGCAATGTATATTGTTTGTTTTAGCTTATTACAATAGTATCGTTTGTTTTGAATTTTGTAATCGTTGCTACATTTTTGAAATTAAAGAGATATTCATTATTATTTTTGACTTACCGATGAAAAGATATACCTCCTCGATCGATACTCGAAGTTTGACTTTTTGTCTTGCAAGTAATAATAGCACAAGACGGCATTATAACACTATTTATCGCAGCTTCGTACCCGACACACTCTAAACACGAACTACAAGCGGTGCACGCATGAATCGGTTTAAGTAAGGTTGTTTAACCATAGTTGCGGCGACGCTGTCACGCCCACATTACCATTCCAGCCTTTTTTACCTATTCCGTGGATTTAAATAATTCTTTTTTTGTTTTATTAGGAGTGTGTCAGAGGTGGTTTAAATAAAATAAAACAGGAAAAATTTAAAAAAAACGTCTGGAAAATCGAAAAGTTCAGAACTGTTTATTTTGTATCTATGTATATATAATTTATAGTCTATCTATTCCATAGTAATCATTAAAACATATCTAGCGGTGAACCCGAGCAAAGCGAGGGTAAGTCACTAGAAATAGCTACTGTTTTGTAGGATATTTAACTTATTGGTTAAAATATTTATATTTAATTCCAGGGTTAGACCCCGCTCTGGATTCTCAGCAGATAACAGAAATTCTAAAGGCTGCACTCATGATTGGTGATATAAGACTGGGTGAAGAAGTAGAGGGTGTTGCTGGGGATATATACGTATTGGATGGGGCTGTATTGGCACCAAGTCTATTAACTAAGCTGTCTCCTACTACTATAAAGAAATTTATGATTTGCGTGCAGGTACATTTATACAATTATTTATTAACTGTCTCATTGGTCTAGTATTGCATTTACAAATCCAGATCTGGACATCTAGGATTCAAATCCCAGAACTAGCAGTATGGGTTTTCCAAGAAATTCTCAGCGGGTTTTCCGAAAACATTGCAGATACAACTCAGAATTGAGAAGTTAGCGCCAGTACGTACTTGTGCCATGCAGAGTACCTATAACCATCGTTCCTATGCTTGATCTCTAACCAGTTAAATCGAATTGTCATCCCAGCCGAATTTGGGTTGAAAGAACAAGAAAGGCACTTGTATTTAGACCCTATATCTCCTGTGCAGTGGCGTAGTTAAGATCGTTTAAAATATCTTGAATAAACAATAAATTATGTTAAAGTATATTAATTAATAATAATTCTATTTCAGGAAGCGTATCCAGTAAAACTGAAAGAAGTCCACATTATAAATACTACGCCAATAGTCGAAAGACTTGTAAATTTTGTAAAGCCATTCTTAAAGGATAAAATTAGAAAACGGGTAAGACCAAAGTTAATATTTAAACTATTGATAAAGAAAATAATATTAACACCTAATAATTACCGAAATAAAAATATATTTAAACTAGCGACTCACCCTTGCTCCGCTCGGGTTCGTCCCTAGTTACATTTTAAAGTTTAGTATAGATTTCTCAGAGATGAGGTATTTTTCCACAGTAAAAAGTATCCTATATTTTTTTTTTTTTTTTTTTTTTTTTTAACGTCAGGAAAACCCCTGTTACGGGTACCCGCTCGCCAATGGGGAAGCGAGTCGGGTTATGTGGGACTCCTGCCGCGATGTGCGGCATCCTACCCACTAAAAACCTGACCAATGTTCTCCTCGTCGCCATAAGGCCGGGGCCGCGGGTACCAAAAAGACTCTTCCGCGACCCCGACGGCGAGCGCCTGCTAAGGCCCGTCTCCATGTCAGGGGCTGAGATGTTCGACCACCCCTGACGGCCTCCTCCCGCCAGAACAGTGGACGGCCGGCCTCCCCTAGCCGACCGCCCTCTGGCACCTTCCAATGGTTTGGCGGACACCAAACCAATGAGGCTGTTCCAAAGTCCACTCTGCTAAACAGAGAAGTACCCGGAGCAGCCCCACCAAACCTCACCGCCCACCGAAGTGGGCAACACTACCTCGGCTGCAGAGGACAGGGAGAGCGGCAACGAAACACCGACACGCCTCTTCCCCTGCAGCCCCACCGCGTCCGCCCCCCTCCCGTCCGATCGCAGGATCGGCCAAGCAACCCCGCAACCAGTGGCCGCAACGCCGTCAGATGCAGCCACGACGGGAGAGAGGCCCCAAATCCACCACAAAATGTGGCACCCATACCACCCACCGAAGTGGGTCCACACCCCCAATCGCCGCAAGCGGCCCCATCCTCATGGCACCCCAACCGCGTTCGACGGCCCACGGTCAGGGCACCCACCACCACCCCCCCGTCAGTGGCCGCAACGCCGTCAGATGCAGCCACTAACGAGAGGCCCCATCTGGTCCATCGTAGTGGACACCCGTCTGCCCACCTAAGTGGGCTCCCCCCAAACTGGTGGCCGCAACTCCGGAAGCCGAAGCCTCAACGGAGAGCGGCCCCGTGCGGGGTGCCTCAACCGCGTTCGACGGCCCACGGCCAGAGGCACCCCTCCCCCTGCTGTTGGTCCGCGCCGGATTTCTCCAGTACCACCCGCTGGGTCCAAGCGGGTGGCGTTCCCCTATCCGCCACCTGGGGACGCGCCCGGTAGGAGTCAGCTCTCCCCCGGGAAAAAGTATCCTATATGTTGACCCGGATAATCAGCTATCATCATACCAAATTTCATTAAAATCCCTCCAGTGGTTTTTCCATGATGCGGTCATAGACAGACAGACAAACAAAATTTCTAAAAACTATAGATTCGGCCTGGGTATCGATAATAATGTCTATTTTAATAAGTTTTACAAAAAAATATTTAATGTATATAGATTCGGCTTAGTTACAATTTTATTATATATATTATTTTACTAATATAATCTTAACGTAATGGATTATGTAAAAGATAAGCTATAAATATTTGTACAGAATATCGTTTGTACAAACGAACGTTAATTCTTAAACATTTTTACTTAATTACGGGGGTTACTTTACTGCATCTCTTGTAGGGACTATTTTTTATTCTACTATCTTTTGCACTGACACTTTTTAAGTAAAATCACTTCATCTATATCTTTTTTGTATAAACAAGATTATTAAGCATAACTTAAAATTTTCAGATCTTCATTCACAAAGACGTAAAGGATATTTATAAATATATACCGCGAGAGATGATGCCAAAGGAATACGGTGGCGATTGCGGTACTATGGCTGAACTTCAAGGTATGTTATAAAGTCATTTAAAGGTTCCTATTTGTACCTTTCTTAATTTAATATTAATTCCTTAAATCTATACTAATATTATAGAGGAAATATTAGATTTTTTGTTTCTTTTTACTGAATAGGCTCCGTAACTACTGAACCGATTTAGGTGAAATTTGGTAAGAAGATAGTTTGAGACCCTGGGAAGGATTCAGGATAGGTTTTATCTCAAAAATCATGCCTTAAGGGTGTGAAAATGGGGATGAAAAAATAAAAAAAATCATACTGATACTGACTAAAACCTACGCAATACTGTTTGCGTAATTGGATTGTTTTTAAGTTGCTCAAAAATTTTAATATGATAAAACCTTCAGCTATTGGACTCATTTATAATATGGATAGTTTGGATCAAATTCGAAAATGTAATACTAGATACTGAATTAGTTATATTTACAAAATAACATATTTAGCATATTTTTACTGCTTCTTTTATAAGTATTTTTCTGATGCATCGTTATTATTATTACGATGTTAGACGGAAGTAATGAAAACTTACGTTGTAAGCGGTAAAATTTGTATCACACACATAAATAAATTGTCTTATTTTGAAAATTATATCAAAATCTGTTTAATAGCTTACGCATTATCAAGTTATTAATATTAAAACAAAATTTTCATATTTAAAATCATAAGATTAATAGGCCGCGATACATAGAAATACTGAAACTGCTTTTCATAAAATTTTGATATTACAAATGGACACTTCAATTTTATTTATCTGTATAGATGAGTAAGTGTTTATATACCCTATATTTTTGGACCGTAGTACCTATCATAAACAACATTACTGCATATTGTCTTACGGTAAAGGAAAACATCGTGAAGAAACCTACATGTCTGAGATAATATAATAAATTTTCGAAAGACATGTGAAGTCCGCCAACCCCCACTTGGCCAGGGTGGTGGACTATTGCCTGGTCCCCCTTGTAATGAAGGGAGGCCCGTGCCCAGCAGTGGGACGTCAAAAAACGCTGAATACATATATTACTCCAGGTCATAATCTATCTAATCATCATATATCTAAATATTATCCAAATACGTCCAGCCAATTTAGCGTGAAGGAGTAACAAACATACATGCACATACCTATATAAAGTTTTGCGTTTATAATAGCCGTTGACAAGCACAATAAAAATAATTTTCTATTACTTATTACAGAGAAATGGACACAAAAGCTTATTGAATACAGAGACTGGTTTAAAGCGCAGGAAGCTCTAATCGCCAACGAAAGTCTTCGACCTGGTAAGCCTACAAACTACGACGAGCTTTTTGGTATTGATGGCTCTTTTAGACAGCTTGCTATAGATTAATTTTTATATGTGATTTACAATAATTATTGAATATGTATGTCTTAGAATAGTATAATTTTACACATTATTATATAAAAACATAGATCCACATTTCCTAACAAATATCTCTTCAAAAAGTGGTGTCGACATATTAGTCAAACCAAAGAATGAAATTCAAAAATCAAAAGTTCCAATTATCGGAACACAAATTCGACCTTGCGCACACCACATAAAATACTTTTTTTAACGAAACAACATGCGTTTTGATTTTGTTATCGAAAGAGCAATGAACGAAAGGGACTTGAAAGAAAACGCAATTCAATTTCTAATTGTGCACTTCATTTGGGAACACTTTTAAGACGCTTATCTTGAGTTTTTGTTTTTGACATTTTGATTGTGCTATTATTATGAAATATGTATAAATAATATAATATTTTCGTCAGTTTTATAATTTAGAAAAATTATTGCATAATTGATATATTTTAAATAAAACTTCAAATAATATTAAGAAAGTTCCTTGTATGAAATATAATCAGTTTAATTACTATACTTTTATCATTATCATATTGCATTGTTTTTTTATAAGTTAGCAATCACTAAGTGTGTAATGGACATAGTGATAATAACAGGTGAAAGATAGCTTTTCAAGATATTTGAGGATAGGTATTTAATTGTGATATAACATTAGATAAAAATCGCATTGTTTTCATAAATACTTTTAAAATATACTGCAAACAAACAATTCACTATTACAAAAGCGTAAACATTATTTATCCAGTAACTCATGAATTTTATTAGTAAATAAAAACATATTATTATGATGTGAAACTAAAGAACAAAATATTTTTGAAAGATAAATGAAGTGCGATTTTTAACTATTATAGGGGTTTAGACAAGTTATCTATTCTACAAGCATTGTAGAATAGAAACATAAAAAAGTGTGTAATTTCAATACAATTCTTAAAGCTATTCTTTGACAATTTTAAAATGACCTCTTGCCTAAACCCTTTAATGAGTTTCTCTTAAACCGAAAAATAACGTGCTTGTCATTAAAGTAAGCTTTTTTAAAACTGTGATGTAAAACTACTTCCGCAAAATATCTAGATGTATTGTAACAATAGATATAGAACGAAATATCTATTTTTATAATACAAAAGACATAAATTAATAGGTATAATAATTTTAGGATATAATTGTAATTATAAATGGGTGTTTTGAAACATTATGTCTTGTAGTAATTATTGTATGGAAATAAAAGATAATATCATTATAACATGTTTTTTTTTATTATGACATTGACCATAAGCCAAATGATAATCATGTTGGAAATTCGCACATGAAAATATCCGTGATTTGAACCCGCTTCACTCGGATTCCTAATCGAGCGCGTTACCACTGGGCTACCATGCTAAAAAACATAAAAATAATAATCCCATCAAAAACAACCTAACCTAAACCTAAACCTAAGTGCATGAACCGTAGGTGTTATGGGCGACATGTACTACTTTCCATCAGGTGGTCTGTCTGCTCGTTTGTCACTGAATCTCATTAAAAAAACATAAATGTGAAAATGAGAGCCAAGTTCAATATTAAGAATATGCATGGTTGTCGACTTCACCGAAAAAAGAATTGAGATCTAAATAGGTGCCAAGTTCTATAAATAATTTTGAAATTTTCATTTCATAAGAACATACAACATTCTGAAATAAATTTAAAACACACTTTCTTGTTTTTTTTTTCTGCTACAACAATGTTTGCTATTTAAAATAGAACTTCGTAATTTTAAACAGTCGAATTATTTATATAGAGTAGATAACTTAAGATAAATTTAAGTTCAAGATTTGACTTGGCTAGTTTTTTCCAGTAATCAAATTTTTTGAAAAGACATTTTGACCTTACAATATAAAACAGTAATTTTCGTATAACATGAAAAAGATATAAGTGATTAGCCAAATATAAGATAACTTGTATGTAAAAACTGTACTATTTATCTACTAATTACAACCTAACCTAAAATAAACTAGCACACAATTTACAAAGGATATTAAATGGGGTTAGCAATAAAACTGTTTGGTATTCCAATAAATATGAATTTACGAGCACGATTTTTTATAATAATTGTTTATTATTTATCAACTATTTCAGTTGTAACTTAAATCTATTTAATCCTATGACAAACCACGCAACTTTATAGGTAAGGTTTCGAGAGAACTGGCTCGTGCTTATTTCCCTTTTGTATAACTTAACTTTATTCCACCTGCATATACCTATTGTAGATATTTTTTTTTATTATATACGTTTTTAAAAGCAAAGCGTGTAACACCTATAATTAGGATAATAATTAAGACTCTTTGTGAACATTCTGTATTTTTGGTAATGTATAATATCTTGTTGGGGTTGATAACAAATAAATAAATAATACAATTATTGTTTGCAATGATGTCAGATCGCTGAGCTGGCGCTGCCAGTTGCACTTTGTGTTATTATGAGTTGTCTACATAAATTTCATAAATAATCCAGTAAGTATACAAAACGATAAAAGTGACCTTTCATCATGGAGCCTTTTCTTTTGCGAAAGAAAAAGGTTTTCCCATTACTATGATTGCTATTACAATTATATTTCGAAAGGTGTTACGTGTTAAGCTATTGCTATTACGTTTTTGGTAGGCGCAAGGTGTTAATAAAAATAAATTGAAAAATATTTCAAATCGTAAAAATTTACTTTATTCAGATTTTTTTCTTTGTGTACACCCATTTGGACACCGAGTTTTAACTTTCTAGGTCATCTGGAAGTAGGTTAGGTTTCACTACTATATGTCAGTCAGTCAGTGATAAAAATGCCGATTTTTAGACGTTAATATCTCAATAACCGTTTGTCTTGTATTTATAAAAAAGAGGATCCTAGTTTATCTAAGTGAATTTAATAAATGAACCAAATTTCATGTGTTTATGTGAAATAGATTTTGAGTTATAAAGAGGTCAAAAGTGGCTTCAAATGTTTTAAATAAAACTATCTTTTTAGATTTTTTCTCGGATTTATTTTGATTTTTGGTTCCCGACGTTTCGAATGCTTTAAAAATGAAACATATTTATTTTACATTAATATTTTTCATTTGTAAAGGTAATTCTTAATTAATTTTAACTTTATAAATTACACATAGAACAATAATATGGCTTAAATAATCAATTTTTTTTCATGGTTATAAATATAATAATGGCAACACTATATAAAGATTACTAATCAATAAAGTTTTCTTAAAAAATGTAATAATTATAATAATAACAGCTAAAATTATATAAATAATATTCCATATTCAAGTAAAATAATAATTAAAATTAAATAAAATGTTTAAAATTAAAATTAACAATTATTGTAAGTTACTTTGGTGGCAATTTTCAAGTTTTTGCTGTAACCATGATTGCTGTAAGGCATTCGAAACATCGGGAACCAAAAATCAAAATAAATCTGCGAAAAAAAAAACTAAAAGATAGTTTTATTTAAAATGTCAAATATTATGGCTCCAAATGTTTCGTGTAAAATAACTCACGGTGCTGCGTCGCCAGTTCCTTTAGCTTGAACTTGGCTGGACACGCTACCGCGTGATTATATCCATCGAAAAAAATGCGAGCAATGTGGTATCTCAAAATTATCTATCTCATCACAAAATGGATTATATATAATGTAAAAATATAAGAATACCTACAATTAATGATATCTTTATAATAAAGTAAATTACTGTCATTAAACTAATAAAATCAATCGATAATAACGATCAATTATTATCTATTAATTGATTAAACAACAAGTGTTGTTGCATAGAATGACAGAACGCTGAAGGGTTATTACAAGCTTATGACTTATCTATGAATACTTTGAATCAGAGTATCCAAATGCACAATACTTTTGTTAGTAATTTCGTAAAATATACGCTAAGACTTAGAGGAACAGGAGTCGGTAAACACTTCGCAGTAAGCTCATTTAATTTTATTTTTTCGTTATAGCTTATTAATTTTTACATTCATTTTTGTCACAGTATCATCGTATGTTATAATTTAATATAAATTATGTAAATAAATATTTTATTCAAATAATTTATTGAAGAAATACTATCACTAGAAAAAATCTTCCAGTTTCATGCCATAGTAGTACGAAACCAAAGCTTCTGCAATTTCAACACTGAAGTCATATACTTTCATATTTAGATTGAATTCATTGAGTAAATATATGTCTTCTTTAGAAAGAGAAAAGTCAAAAACGTCGATGTTTTCTTGTATGTGATTTTTGTTAGAAGATTTCGGTATTGGCACAGTTCCGCGTTCCAACTGAAAAGAAAAACTCATAATAAAAATATATATGTATATTATGTATTGTGTAAAATCCTGTATACTATTACTAGCTTTTGCTTTCGGCTCCTTTTACATTGTTTTGTAGCTTATTTATATGAGTATATAATATGTATAAATTATATATATTACAGTCAAAACTACTTTAGACTAAAAACGTTGGTCAAAAGTAATTTTGACTGCACGCTTTGGTCAATAGCAGTTTTGACTGGCATATCAGTCAACTCTTAAAAAGTTAAGGAGGTAAGTAGGTTACTCGGAAGAACTCTTTCTTTCTTTCTAGGTTAGGTTAGGTTAGAACACTGACCACAGCGCACGAGCCGAGCGAGCGAAGCGCGCGTGCCGCTAATATATATATATATTTCCAGTTTTACTAAATTTATTACTAAAGATATTAATATTATAGAAGTCGTTTAAGCTCATCACTTAACAAACAAAAAACTTGTTCTGAGTCCTAAATGTAAGAACTAATAAAATTAAATAATACTTTATTACTTAAATATAAAATACATATCTTACCAAGTAACGTATAAGTATTTGCCTAACAGTTTTTTCGTATTTTGTTGTCAAACTCGTTAAAATTGGGTCATCAATCGGTGGTGGTGGTGCATAGTCTCTGAATGGTCGTGGAACTAAAAAGCCCATCGGAGCATAAGATGTTACCACTATACCTTCTTTTTGACAGTAGGCCACTAAATCTAAACTTGCATGTGTAGGATTCACCTAAAACGACCAATAAATATGTTACATTTATTCGGAAATAAAGAAGTTACTCATACTTATTTTGTAGAGACATTGAATGCGTGATGATAGGTATTTTTATAATCTGCCAAAACAAGGGCTTCTGAACTTCGAATTTATGCTGATTGGTCTTGTAAAAAATACAAATTTATTATTAACAGTCTTATATGAAAGAGCCATTTAAGATTTATAAAAATGAGATATGTTTTGTTTTTAATCATACTGTTTTGTACATATATTGTTCACTTCAATTATAGAGGTATTATAAATATAAAATAGGTTCTACATAATGGCTGGTACCAATTAATCTTGATGGTCTATAATTAGAAAAGCATTTAATCAATGTACTAATAGCATATTTTGATTTGTCGTGTAATTTTGGGTCTCACAAAAAATATCTTTTTTTTTATGACTTCGTCGTGGAGACTAACTTACTAAAATCCATATTGGAATACTATCATTGCCGGTGATACTACATATGTAAGTATATCCACTTGCAAATACACTAGAATGCCACGTCCATATTAGATTCCGAGTTCGCAGAACATCGTAACCCTAACAGTCTCATCTTACCTCAACTTGATTAACTGCTGGTCGTATATTATTGCGTGTTAGAAGCCTATTGATTTGAGAACTATTAAAATTAGACACGCCAATAGATTTGGCCAAGCCCATTCTTTTGACTTCCTCCATTCCTTTCCAAGTATCCACAAGATCGTATTCTTCTAAAGTTATCTGTCAAGAAAAATCATTGACTAAACATTTTGACTATTATTATTATTTGAAAATATAAATAGGCTCACGCAAACTGAAGTTAAAACGAATTATTATTATTATTTTTATATACCTTTTTCTTTAACTATGTTGCTTAAATCATTAACGCGGGCTTTAGGCCAAACGTTAAATAATGTAGTGTAGACATTATCATGTGGTAATGGATAAAAATTTGCGAACTGTTCTACAGGTGTTGAGTATGGCAGCTTTCTGCATGAGGTTGTACGTGAGTGGGTGAATTTGTAAAGTTTTAAGGCTAATGTGTAAAGATTTAGGTATGACTCCTGTAGCTGATAGCAAGCACTATTGGGACTGTTTTAACCATGTTGACACGCCACTGCGCTTTAATCTCCCCTTCCAATTCTTTCTTTATATTTGGTTATTTTTTCGATGTAGGTTGTTTGCAGGTTATGAGTATTTGGCACGGCTATATCAATAAGATAAACAGTTTTAGCATGTTTATCATAATATAATGTTATGTCAGGTCTATTGCAATAAACGGTCTTGTCTGTTATTATGGTTCGGTCCCAATAAATTTTATACTTGTCTGAATCTAAAATAATTTGAGGGGTATATTTATAATATGCAACTTTTTCTTTGATAAAACCATATTTATGAGAAAGGCACTGATGAACTGTAGCGGCAATCTGGTCATAACGGTGTTTATAATCTGTTTGTGCTATATTTTTACATGCTCCCGTGATGTGTTGTATTGTTTTAGAGGCGTGGTGGCAGTGCCTACAAAGATCTGAGGTGTTATTGTGCAGTATATATTTTCTGTAATTTCTAGTATCTATAGTCTGATCCTCAAAAAGCAAAAAAGTTTTGGCAAATCGAATTCATAATTCCAGGGATCGTTCATGACAAATAGATAATTCATTTTGTAAAAATTCTTACCCAATTATATGGTATATGAATGAGATATAAATCCACATAATCCAGTTGTAATTTATTTAACGATGTATTAAGCGCCGAGAGAACCATTGATCCGTTCAATCCGAAGCTGAGCTGTAATATTTATAATCTAATTAATTATTTATATTATACATAAATGCGAAAGTTTGTATAAGTGTGTATTACACCTTCACTTTAAAAAGGCTGAACAGATTTGCATGAAATAACTGCGCAGATAAACTATGACCTGGAGATGCTCCCAACTGAAGCGAGTGTAAGTTCCTAGAAATATTATAATTCAAGCCTTGCCAGTCCATCAATCTGGCTAAGCACGGATTTCTGGATACAATAGATGATGAATTTTAAATCCACTCGACTAATAGAAACAATTGAAAATCAAACAGAAAATAAAATTAATAACTTTTGATATGGTTACTGTTAAAACCTAAATATTCTTAAAATGATTTTTTTAAACAAAACTACCGAAACCAAACCACTGACAACCACCAAACCAACCATCAAATCCAAACGATTCTTTTTAATTAAATTGAGTCTAGAAATCTAGTATTAAACTGAACTTCATTTGATGTGACTTCGCCGACTTTTAGCTTTTAGCCTATGTATGTGATGAGACAAAAGTGACAGTGGCTTAGTTCCTAGTACCTGGGCGACTGAGCTTTGCTCGGAGTTCTTTTTTGTTATATCGTATTTTTTAAATGAAAAAACTAAAAACTTGAATAAATACAAAAAAAACAAAAGTAAAAACTTTGTATTCCGACCGGGACTCGATCCCGAGCATATGTGTTGTCTAACTTGCGCCTTGACCGCTTGTCCACGATTCTTACATACAAATGTAAGAAATTATGGACCATATTCTACGTAGAATAATGCAAAAAAAACTGCATGAAAATTCGAAAACATGCGTTTTCCCAGACATGAGACTAATCTAGATCAATTTTTCGCCCCCGAAAGCCCCCAAATACCCCACATATTTCAGTGAAATCTTTAGAGCCGTTTCTGAGATCGCTGGTATAAATACATAAAGATTTATAAAATAAAATATACAAGAATTGCTCGTTTAAATATATAAGATAATATTCTTCTTTATTACTTTTAGGACATTTGAATAATTCGCCATCGCCATTACCTTGGTTGATACAAACAAATCTTCTCTCTTCACAATTCCTCGAGCGGTAACATTTTTTATACCTTTGCCTACTTCCTCCTCATTTAAATACACAGCAGCGGTGTCGATATGCCTGTATCCAGCTTCTATCGCCCATATCACTGACTGACTAACTTCAGTTGTAATATCATCTATCTAAAATAAATCATTAATTAAAAAATTAAGATTGAAAATGCTATGCAAAGTGTAATTAATTATTATATTATTAACACAATACATTTAAAAGTAGCAAAATCGGCCAAACCGTTTCCGAGAAATCGGTGAACTTAGGTACATAAAAAAAATTCTGAATACAGACGAACATAGAACCTCTTTCTTTTTGAAAGTCGGTTAAAAATAACTCTGATTTTTTTACAATTGCATGAATAAGACATTTCTTACTTTTTTTTATGATCAATTTTAACCGGCAAAATATGAGAATGTTTTATGTTTAGCCTGGTTTTTTAGTATGATCCACTAGGTACTTCTTTATAACGTACTATACTTAAATATCGCACCAAAACTAAGGCAGATTAACTTACCCTACCAAATGTACCGAACGCGATAGTGGGCATTTTGTTACCATCATTTAGCAATATCTTTGGTTGATCCTTTGCGGAGATTTCAACCTATAAATATAAAAAAAAAATAAGTTAAACATAAAATTAAATTGAATTTCAAAGAGCTTACACGCAATATTGAAGAATGTTGCCTTCTAAGGAATTAGGAGTGGTTAAATATAAGACGAAAACGTATGATCATAAAGAGATTTAGATATAATACAATACTATAATACATTTCTTCACCTAAAAGGAGTATAAAAGATTTCTTTACTATACGTAATCTACTATATAAAGATCTCGTGTCACGGTGTTTGTGGTCGCATTCCTCCGAAACGGCTCGACCGATTTTAATGTTTTTTTTTTTGTATATTTGGTAGGTATGAGAATAGGTCGTAAAGTATACTTCATCCTCCTACCTCCCCTCCATTTTTCATCGCGCTTTAGTATTTTTGTATGAACAATATTATATACTCGTAAATACATATACCTACTTAACATAAAGTTTTAATCAAAGAGTTTATTTTTCGTAGATTGAACGCGGGCGTAGCCGCGGATTCTGCTAGTAATTAATATAATCAATTAGAAAATTCAGTTTATTAAGAGAAATATTTAAAAATGTAATAGCATAATTCTTACCAGTAAAAACACAAAAAAACTTAATAATGGTAACATTTTTAATCCTACGAGTGCGAATATAAATTAATAAATGATAATAATCATATACATTTACTTGACAATATATACATGTAAAAGTTATCTTAAAAGATTGTTATCACTGACATCACAAATAGTGCAATACATATATTTAGATTAATAATCCCATTATGATTACATTTAATGTACTTATTCTTATTATTTTTAGTGCCTGTGCGATCAAGCTTCGCTCGGAGTTCTTTTTTGTTATATCGTATTGTTTCGATAAAATATAACTAAAAACTTGAATAAATACAAAAGAAAACAAAAATAAAAACTTTCTCTCCGACCGGGATTCGAACTTGGACACCTGTAATTGTCGATCTTACATCTTAACCGCTTGACCACGATGCTTATTTCCAAGTGTAACAAATTATCGACCATATTTATCGTGGAATAAAGCGAAAAAAAACCCGCATTATAACTCGAAAACATGTATTTTCCTAAACATAAGACTAACCTAGATTGATCTTTTGCCCCCGTAAACCCCCATATACCAAATTTCAGCGAAATCGTTAGAGCCGTTTCCGAGATCGTCGGTATAAATAAATAAATTTACAAAAATTGGCTCGTTTAAATATATTAGATAGATATATCACCAATCTGAATACATATTTGACGTGTTATCCATGTATTACGAACATCATCTTTAGTGGTTACTAATCTTGTGGGCGTTATCAGGGCTCAAATAATAAAGTATTCAATGCTCAATACACAATTTACTCATGATAATCACAATTTTATAAGCTTAAAACGGTAATTCTAATTATTTAGAGCTAGCGGGTTCTGGGACGTCGATCATCGATTTCCAACTAAAATACCAAAACATTACTGTATGATCCACCATGATCAACCAACGTTCCTAAGCCACGTATATCCAATGAATGTCATGATGGCGTCTCGACCCCGCTCGAGACGTAATCTCTGCTCTAAAATTAAAATCACTTTTAAAGCAATAAAAACTAAACTAAATACATAGTGTCTTTAAATAATAATAAGGTTTTATGGTAGAAAAAGGTAACTAAGTCCTCCTTCGTCATATTTATTTGTAAGGTGTAACAACGTCTTAACAGCTAATATAAGGTGACGTTTTAATTTTGGGAATCCAGATTCTTCTATCATGAAATGCTCAGTAGCAGCCCGGAATTTGGAAGTTAACAGTAATAAATAAATAAATAAATAAACAAATATCTTAGGACATTAACACACAGCATCATCTAGTTCCTTGGTAAGCTACAAGGCCTGTGTTATGGATACCAGATAGTTGATACATTATACATATATAACTTTAAATATATACATATTATAAATATAAACACATATGACTGCAGTACAAACATTCGTGCTCATCACACAAATGAGCGGGACTCGAACCCGCAACCACTGGCACAGCAAGTAGGATCACTACAAACTGAGCCAAACGTGTAGTCAAAACAGTGTATCTGTCGTGGCCAGATCGTAGAATTCATTTCATTATGTGGCTGACCCTTTTATGAAATGGTTGCATTTCATAAAATAGTCAATATCTTACTAGTGTACTTATAATAAAGCAAACTTTTTCGCATTTCTGTTTGGTATTATTAGAATGCTATTTTCTGATGATAAATCATCTTCCCTAGACGCGATTAACCTCTAACATACTCATCACTGTGATCACCAGTTTAAATTTTCGTATGTAGATGCACAAGATATTATTAAAGTATTCAAAACCATTACCTTAAGAAACCTTAAGAACCTTAAGAAAACTGGTGATTTGTGGGGCATGTCTGTTGAATTACTCAACTCAATAAAAACTGATATTGCACCACATTTATCCCTTATTTTCAATAAATGTGTAGATTATGGAATTTTCCCTGATCTTATGAAACTAAGTAAGATACCTCTTTAGAATACCTCTTTTTAAAAGCGGAGATAAAAATGATCCTGACAATTATTGACTGATTTCTATATTGCCATCTATGAGTGAAATTTTTGATAAAACTTATTCTAAACCAATTGTTAATTCATTTCAATATTAATAGCATCTTCCATAGTGAACAGTATGGTTTTACCAAAGGTAGGTCTACAGCCGATGCGGGAGTTGCTCTTCTTAAACACATTTATAACGCTTGGGAAAAATCACAAAATACAATTGGTGTTTTTTGTGATTTATCTAAAGTCTTTGATTGCGTAGAACATGAAACCCTCCTGCTTAAACTAAGTCATTTTGGTATTCGTGGCATTGCTCTCGATCTCATTGCTTCATATCTTAGTGATAAGATTCAGAAAGTCGCTGTAAATAACGTTAATTCTTCCGGATCCCCTCTGAGACTGGGTGTTCCGCTGGGATCTATTTTGGGTCCATTTTTGTTTCTAGTTTATATAAATGATCTTCCTTTCTATGCTAATGAATTGTGTGATATTGTACTGTTTGCGGATGATACCTCTTTAATTTTTAAAGTGGATAGAAATATAACTAATTATGACAAAGTAAACAGTGCATTATCTCACATACTTAAGTGGTTTAATATTAACAACTTAGCATAGACAGAATTTTAGTTTGTTTTTAAATAATGAGATTCTTGATACTGTAGATTCCACGGTATTCTTGGGTATAACATTGGACTCGGGTCTTCAGTGGAGCCCCCATCTTTCATCTCTCGCGAGTAGACTAAGCTCCGCTGTGTTCGCGGTTAGGAAAGTCAGGCAGCTAACAGATTTTAATACTGCTAGACTTGTTTATTTCAGCTACTTTCACAGCATCTTGACTTACGGAATTTTGTTGTGGGGTAATACAGTCGGTATAAAATCTATATTTATTCTCCAAAAAAGGGCCATTCGGGCAATTTATAACATCGGAACTCGGGATACCCTACGAGATTTGTTTGAGGAAATTGGTATACTTACAGTTGCATCGCAATATATATCAATACTAATATTATAAAGCTGAAGAGTTCGTTTGTTTGTTTGGTTGAACGCGCTAATCTCGGGAACTACTAATCCGATTTGAAAAATTCTTTTTGCATTAGATAGCCCGTTAACTGAGGAAGGCTATAGGCTATAGATCATCCCGAAAAAATGTACGGTTCCCGCGGGATAGATTTGTTTTTGTCTAGGGACGAACCCGAAGCGAAGCGAGGGTGATTCGCTAGTATTGTAATATTATGTTTGTCCGACAAAACATTCATTGTTATTTAAAACGCAGTGATATACACGAAATAAACACTAGAAATAAGGAAAAACTGGTATCGCCTAGCTTTCGCCTTCAAAAAGTAAATAGATCGTTTATGGGGCAAGGTGTACGCATGTATAATAGAGTTCCACAATTGATTTTGAGCTTGCCGTTTAAACAATTTAAATCTAAAATTAAAAATGTATTAGTGAATAAAGCTTATTATACAATCACGGAATACTTCGGAGATATCAATGTGTGGAACTAATATCTGGTTGGATCTCACGTAGGATAAATATATAATAATTATTGTATACAATATTGTACACAGTTTTTATTTTAAAAGAGCAACTGTTGAGTTTCTCGCCGGCTCTTCTCAGCAGAACTGCCTTCCGAGCCGGTGGTAGCTTCCTCACGACTGACTACACTGACATTTAATTTAAATTTAAAATGTAAAATTGACGATTCAAAAGTGCTTGTAAAAGTCTATTTGAATAAAGTATATTTTGATTTGATTTGATAATATACATATTACATACGTACTATGTACATATTATGTACATATGTATAAACATTTATTTTTTTTATATTGTTTATTCTAATGTAGAATCTTTCTCTCTCACTTTTATGTAAAAATATGAAATTTAGTAAAATTTAGTATAGACCTATATATTTTAGTATAAAACAAAGTGTTTTTTTCCCAGGACACTTGAGACGCTGACTGTATCTTGGGTTTTTGTATATCAATGAAGTTGTTATATAATATTACAAAAATAAGGTAAATGACTTTCACTAAACTATGAAAATCAATCGATAATAATTTCAATCATCTATTAAGAGGATTGTGAAGCTAAATAAAAAAAGTAAATTTCCATACAAAAAGCGATAACGTTTTCCCCCCCATTAACATAGTCTAATTTTCATAATTTTTGGAAATGTTGTAGATATAATGAAAAACTAGGTCCGTACGTTTTTATTTTAAAGAAATATTGCGTATGATAGAAGTTATTAGCATCTAAATATCTGTATTTTTGACGTAAAAACTTCCTCGAGCGTTTTTATTTTTTTATAATTAAACTAAACTGAATTACTAAAAAAGGAAAACGTACAGACCTAGATTAAGGTGTACTGAATCTAATGAAACCAAAATTGTCTCATTTCGTAAATGTTTAGGGGGGTAAAAACGTTATCGCCCAAAACAATATTTCAAACAGGAATGTAGGTAATTGCCTCTAAGATTTGCAACTCTCTCTATCGCACCATAAGGGTTGGCAAAGCGAGCGATATGAAACAGATAGCATTTTCTTAAAAACCTACTCGCGCCGTGTATCGGCACTTCACAATCCTCTTAATTAATTAAACAACAAGTTTATTGCCAGCTTATGATTTATTATTTTATGTATGAATACAATAAATATAAGTACAAATTTACAATAATTTTGAGTTTTTTTCGTAAAATATACGCAAAAATAGTTAATAAAAAATCTATACATATGATAAAACTGTAGAGGTCAATTAATGTCTGTACATAGAAAAAATTGCTAAAAATCGAGTCAGGGAGATGTAAGAAGAGAAATAGAACAAATCTAGATTTTGTCAAATTTTTTGTTTCTCTGTCTGTCTGTTTATCTGTTTGTACGGGCTAATCTCCGATAAATTGTTAAACCGATTTAAATGAAATTTTGTATGGTGGTACCTTTTTATCCCCGATCAACATCTTAGATACTTTTCATCCCGGAAAGTTAAAGGGTTCCCGTGGGATAGTTAAAAAACTATATTAACTTATACAGCTTAGTATACAAAAACTACTCTTATTTTTATACTATATACTACACTTATTTTTGTCACAGTATCATCGTATGTTATAATTTAATGTAATTTATATAAATAAATATTATACGTAAATAATTTATTGAAGTTGTTCCAGAAAGCCATAAATAAATATTATTTCATAATACACTAATATAATATTATTTTGATGGGAAAAAATCTTCAACTCCCTTGCCATAAAAGTACCTAAAAAAAGCATCTATAATTTCAAAACTGAAGTCATATACTTTCATATTTAGATTGAATTCATTGAGTAAATATATGTCTTCTTTAGAAAGATAAAAGTCGAAGACGTCGATATTTTCTTGTATGTGATTTTTGTTAGAAGATTTCGGTATTGGCACAGTTCCGCGATCCAACTGAAAAGAAAAACTCATCATAAAATTCTATATATTATGTATTATGTAATAATCCTGTTTACTATTACTGGATTTTGCTTTCGGTTTCTTTTCACGTTGTTTGTCTATACATATAAATTATATATAAATAGACTATAAAATGCAAAAAATATTTTTTTTTAGATTTAAAAAAGAATTTTCGAATTTTTTGGCTTACTTATTAAGAATATTTGAAATGAAAATGAAATCAGACAGACTATGATTATAGTCCTAGAGATTAATGCGATAAAATAAACAAAAAACAAAACAATCTTTCCAGTATTATAATATTACTAAAGGTATAAATATTACAGAAATCGTTTAAGTTAATGACAAAACACTCAAAAAAAACTTCTTCTGAATGTTAAAGCTAATAAAATGTAAACTTCTATACTTCTATACTAATAATATAAATGTAAAAGTCTGTGAGTATGGATGTAATGATGTTTGTTACTCTTTCACGCCAGAACGTCTGAACGGATGTAGATGAAATTTGGTGGAATAATACATAGGCTACTTTTTATCCTGGAAAAATGTACGGTTCCCGTAGGGTAAGTTTGTTCTTACTTCTTGTTTTCCTAGAAGCGAACCAGAGCGAAGCGAGGGTGACGCGCTAGTTAAATATTATTTTATTATTCAATGTTTTTTTTGTAATAAATTAATAGTAAAAAAAAACATTTAAAAAAAAGGGTTTTATTTTAATTACTTAAAAAGAAGAAAATAGAAATAAACTTTAAATGAAATCAAACCCCTTCAATTTATTACATTACACAATTTATATGATATAAAAGCTTGTAGCAACAAGGATATAATATTTAAAATATAATATATAATATTTAAAATATAATATATATTATTTAAAATCTTATTTAGAATGACTAGTCAAAAACTCGCAAGATTTGATTACAGACAGACGCAGGGACAGATGCAACTAAAAAAAATGTTGTAATAATAAATCGCCATTTCGGGACGTCCATTTCATTTTTAATATATTTGACAAATTTCAGCTCAAATTTAACTTGCAAGATTCGATTAAACAACCCCTGACAGATAAAACTAAATAAAAGCTTGTAAAAAATATTGCGTTTTTTGGAAAAGAACCCTGTGTATAGATAAACTTAAAAAGCAAAACACCAAAAATGTTACAACCGTTACCGAGTTACGTTTCACGAAATAAATTTATATAGATACATATGTAAGAATTGTATTATAAGAATATATGTATATACTTATCTTACCAAGTAACGTAGAAATATTTGCCGAACAGTTTTTCTGTATTTTGTTGACAAACTCGTTAAAATTGGGTCATCAATCGGTGGTGGTGGTGCATAGTCTCTGAATGGTCGCGGAACTAAAAAGCCCATCGGAGCATAAGATGTTACCACTATACCTTCTTTTTGACAGTAGGCCACTAAATCTAAACTTGCATGTGTAGGATTTACCTAAAACATATAATATACAATTATTTAATAAATATTTATTTTTATCATTACCTATATAATATATCACATTTTGTCCGGATAAGATTGAAATTAGAAAGTTACTCGAATTTCTTATTTCGTAGACACATTGAATGGGAGATGATATTTCCATCCTGCCAAACTTTTATTTATACCAAATCAAAGATTGATGAACATCGGACATATATATGTACATAATATAGTAACTGGCATAAAACTAAAATATAAATTTATTATTAAATATATCAAAGATAATTGGTACTATTTTGCAAATTCTTGACTTCAATAATTATATTATAGTATATTATATTATAGTAGAATAGATAATAATAATAATAATAGTAATAGAGTACCTGATGGATGTGGTACCAAGTGATCCAATATAAACTCAAATATTAAAGTGATATTGAACTCCCATGTTCTTTTTAGATTAAAATAAATTTAAAGCAATTAATTTTTGGTCTCACAAAAAACTCTAGATTCTCATCTTTTTTATGACTTCGCCGTAGAGACTATAACTCACTAAAATCCACATCGGAATATTGTCATCGCCGGTTATACTATGTATACACTAGCTACGTCTATCTAATATAGACGTCTAACCCGGGGTAGCAAAACGTCCTATGGTCTCATCTTTTTTTCTTAATGTTGGAAATTGCATTTACGCATACCACCTGCAGAAATACAGGTGGTTATGTGGGACTCACCGGCTAGAAAAGCCGCTACTACCCACTAAAACCAAACGAAACCTCCCCCGTCTTAATGGGACTTCACAGGATCGCTTACGCACTCAACTACGACGCCCCGACGGCAGATCTGCCGAAGCAGACCACAACAACCATGGGGTTGCTTTACAGTGCACTCTGCTATAAGATTAGTACCAGGAGCAACCCGCATGGCATACCGCCCACCGAAATGGACCGCCTTCCACCGCCCGCCGAAGTGGGCCAGCTCCCTGGGTTTCTTAGCTTCGCGCCCGGCTGAACTGCCGGATACTAATGAGCTCCCCTACTACGACAAGGTAAACGCATGTTGGGGGGGAATGGTCTCATCTTACCTCAACTTGATTAACTGCTGGTCGTATATTATTGCGTGTTAGAAGCCTATTGATTTGAGAACTATTAAAATTAGACACGCCAATAGATTTGGCCAAGCCCATTCTTTTGACTTCCTCCATTCCTTTCCAAGTATCCACAAGATCGTATTCTTCTAAAGTTACCTGTCAGAGAAATTCAATGATTAAAAATGTTAAAAAAATATAAACGATTAAAATATTATAGACGCATTTTTTAGGGTTCCATAACTAAATGCAAAAACAAAGATTATTGGTACAATAAAGGACAATGAAACCTTTTGTATGGACCAGCGGGATCATTTTTTTTCTGTAGCCAGAAATGAAACTTAAATCGTAATTAGAAGACTATATTATGAAGTCTATTGAAGAAGAAACCATCTCGATAAACTATAACAAAGCAGAGGTATTGTGGTTGCTATTACTTTTTACCAGGCGTTATTTTTAATAAATACTACTTTATTCTACTCAACCAGTTTAAACAGAGTGACTTGTCTCTTTTTTAAATCATATACAAATGTTATTGCTATATTTGGTTAGGAGGTCTGTGTAATAACTGAATCCATTTTTACTTACTTATACGTGGACATTCCTTAAAATTGAAAAATACATTTTGTTATTAAAGAGTTTCTGAGATATGGAATATTTTCATTTGCACTATAATTAGTGCTTTCTTGAGACATTATATAGACAATCTTTTGTAATCTATAGTGGTTTGTAAAAAAGTGACTTTGTATCTTTTAAACTGGATATCTAGTTTAAACATTTTATATATATATATATATATATATATATATATATATATATATATATATATATATATATATATATATATATATATATATATATATAATAGACAATTAGCAAAATCAACATAATTTCAGGGAACGATCATTCATGAGAAATCGTATATAATATACATGTATAAAAAAAACTTACAAAATTATTTGGTATGTGAATGAGATATAAATCCACATAATCCAGTTGTAATTTATTTAATGATGTATTTAGCGCCGAGAGAACCATTGATCCGTTATATCCGTAGTTGAGCTGTAATATTATAATCTATTTATATTATAAAATTTAAAAAAAATGTATGAGTGTTTATGACACCGTCACACTAAAAAGGCTGAACAGATTTGCATGAGATTTAGTACACAGGACTATGACCTGCAGCAATATATAGACTACATACTACAACATATAGGCACCTAGAGATGCTCCCAAGTATAGAGAGTGTAAGTCCTTAAAAATATTATGATTAAAGCCATTCTATAGTCCACCAAGCTGGCCAAGAACAGGTTTGTGGACTTAAAAAATCGAAAATAGTTAATTTTTCTCAGAAATACAAATATACAATATTTTCATTCGACGTATTAGCAAGTAGTAATAGTATTGAAAATGATTAACACTTAAAAATAGACGTGCTAGACTAAGGTCAGACTTTGAACCAGCTGCACTTATATAATAAAATATTTTACTTAGTACTAGACTATGTCTTCTAAATTTAATTTTGCTCCAATCACATAAAAGTTAAAATGCATACTTACTCGTAGCTCAAGCTTAATTTAAAATTGCTCGACTAATAAAAGCAATAGATAATGATCAAACAGAAAAAAATTTGGAACTATTGATATGGTTACAATTAAAACCTAACTATTTCTCTAACGTATTTTTTTTAACAATATTACATATAGTATCTACTAGTTCGATTTCTGATTCAGACTATTCATTTTAATTAATTTGAGTCTCGTAATCCAGGATCAAATCGAACTTCATTTGACGTAACACCGGCGATCTGCAGCCTCTGTGATGAGACAGATGTGATAGCAGCTTAGTTCATATATTTTTCTTTATAACTTTTGTTACATGACTTGAATAATCCTTTATCATCATTACCTTGGTCGTCATAAATAAATCTTCCCTTTTCACAATTCCTCGTGCGGTAACATTTTTTATAGCTTTACCGATTTCTTCCTCATTTGAATACGCGGCAGCGGTATCGATATGCCTGTATCCAGCTTCTATCGCCCATATCACTGACTGCCTAATATCATTTATAACATCATCCACCTAAAATAAATCACTAATTAAAAAAACAGTCATGACGACTGCCGACAGAAGTGAAAACTTAAAACTATAAACAAACAGTTGTTATTTTTGGATATTCGAATTAATTGTTTGATATTAAATTAAAATTTGTAAACTAAAACTTTTTACATTTATCTGGTTTTGACATCTATCGGCACTCTGAGTGTTAGCGTTAACACGTCACATGACTATGTCGATGACGACTTACATGAATTTACTCCCCATCCAAACCTGCCTATAGATGTTTTCACTTCATTTAAGGTTAAAAATGCCATACAAAGTATAATTATTGATATATAAACCATTTTCTTACAATTTGTTCAAAAGTCATTGATTTACAAAAACTCAAGATACACAATCTCATAGCGTCTCAAAAGTGTCCTTAAAAAGACGTGCACAATTCGAAATTATGAACTTTTTTCAAATCACTTTTGTTAATTGCTTTTTGAATGATAAAATAAACTTAACGTCACATGTCATCGGCACCTTTCAATGGCTAAAACCCTATTTATTTATTATCGATTTTTACTGACTTCAATAAAGGAGAACGTTTTATGTTCGGCTATTTTTTTTTTAATATTAGCTACTACTAAATACTTTTACTCCTATATAATATAATGTATGTATGTATTCAGTCCTTTTTAACATCCCACTGCTGGGCACGGACCTCCCTTCAATACGAGGGAGATAAGGCCATAGGCCACCACGCTGGCCAAGTGTGGGTTGGCGGACTTTACATGTCTTTCGAAAACTTGCTAGGTTTTCTCAGACATGCAGGTTTCCTCACGATGTTTTCCTTACCGTAAGGCAAGTGTTAATCATGTTAGAAATGATTCGCACTTAAACATTACACTAGGGCAGATTAACTTACCCTACCAAATGTACCGAACGCGATGGTGGGCATTTCGTTACCATCATTTAGCAATATCTTTGATTGGTCCTTCGCTGAGACCCCAACCTATAAATACAAAAAATAATAAATGGTAAATAAATTGAATTGAATTTCAATAAGGTTGCACGGAATATTGAAGAATATTGCATTCTAATGAATTAGGATTGATTAAATATAAGACAAAAACGCATGTTCACAAAAATATTTAGATATACATAATACACTATAATATATTCCTTCACATAAAATTAGTATAAATAATTCCTTTGCTATACGCAATCTTACTTCTAACTAATATTATAAATGTGAAAGTTTAGATGCTTGGATGTTTGGATGGATGTTTGTTAACCAATCACGCCAGAGCAGCTGAACAGATCTAGATGAAATTTAGAACAAATATAGATTATAGTCTGGATTAGCACATAGGCTACTTTTTATCCCGAAAAATGTATGGTTCCCATAGGATACGTTTGTCAGAGACGAACCCGAGCGAACCGAGAGTGAGCCGCTAGTTACTAATATGTATAATTAATTAGAAACTTAAGTTTATTAAGAGGAAAAATGAACAAAATTCTTACCAGTAAAAATACAAAAAAACTGAATAATGCTAACATTTTTAATTCTACGAGCACCAATATAAATTAATAAATGATAAATAATCATATAAATTTACTTGACAATATATACATCTAAAAGTTATCTTAAAAGATTGTTATCACTGACATCACAAAAAGTGCAATATACTTTGACAAGCGACTCACCTTCACTTCGCTCGAGTTCGTCCCTGGGTACATTTTAACAGTCAGTATGGAATAGATAGACTATGACATAATATTGTCTATTATCCTCAATAAACGGGCTATATAATGCAAAAATAATGTTTCAAATCGGATTTGTACTCCCTGAGGTTACCGCGTTGAAACAAACAAACTCTGCCTCTTTATAATATTAGTATAGATTAATAATTCCATTATGATTAAATTTATTAATGTGCTTATTCTTATCATTTTTATATATCACCAATCCGAATATATATTTATTTCTAAAATGTAATTCTTCTTTAATTTTGTCATCAAAAATACATATTAACAACTAGCAAAACCCGCGGCTTCGATCGCGCTAAAACTACAACAAAAAAAAACTTTAAAAAGGTAGGTTTCAAACAAATTTTCATCCTTATTTTATCTCCTTATGGGATGAATTTAAAAAAAACGTTAAACACATATTTATTTAATTGTATTGAAGAGCATTCAAAGTTTCAAGAAATTCTGATCATAAATATTTTTTGGGTTGTGTTATAACGTGTACCTACTCCCGTGGGAATGAGATGATCTCCCGCGGTAAAAAGTATCCTATATATTGACCCCGATATCCAGCTATCATCATACCAAATTTTATCAAAATCCCTCCAGTGGTTATTCTGTGATGCGTGATAATAAAGTCTATTTCAATAAGATTTTCAAAAAAATATTTAAGTTACAGATTCGACTCAGAATTTTATTATAAGTATAGATAGATGTCCAACGGTTTATAAGGTAAGATTTTCACTTTGAGAATCCAGATTTTTCCATCACCAAACACTGAATAACTCAATAGCAGGATGGACATGGAAAGTTAACAGTATACACCCCCGTGCCTCGGAGAGCACAAAGAGTTGTCTTCCCACTGAAATGTGAGAGTTAAAAATTACAGCTTTTTTGCTAACAAATCATGCTATTTTACTATAAAACTAATAAAACCTGGCCACGCTTCGCTTTGGCTTTGTCTGATATTCATTCTTAGGGTATTAAATAATAATAGTTTGGTAATTATAGATTTACTGAGGAAACATTTAAGCTAGAGTCATTATTTGCGTTAATGTGACTATTCTGTAAAATATAAGGAAAAAAATGTATTTCATTAAAAAAAATGCCAAATAAAGTCATCTGAAAACATGTAATGTATCCATACTTTCATACTAATATTACAAGTATGAAAGCGTGTTTGTTTTTTGTTTCTTTGTTTGTTTGTCCTTTTTTCACGTCGAAATAGTCTGATATTTGCTTGGAGATAGTTGGAGAGCTGGAGAATGACATAAGCTACTTTTTACCACGGGAGATTGTCACACTGTCCCATGGGAAAACACGTGATAATACAACCCACAACAACTCAAACAGTTCAAATAGCTTTACATTTCCGTTCGCACAGCACATTCTTTGAGGTTCTCCTTTAAATATCGCTTTACATAAACGAACTTTATCAATTTGTCCGATTTGAACTTTATATGTATTGTATTGAATATCTGGTCTCTATCTCTTCTTCTTCTAGCTTCTACACATAGAAGTCCTTTTTCCCGATGTTGCCATTTTTTCTATTCGCCTCTGAAAATTTCTGACTCTAACACATTCATTATCGTCTAAACATTCTTGATCAGTGCGGTTTGATTTTCTTTGATTGTTCTATGGTTGCGCATCGAGTACGGCAACCATGTTTAACCTTAAGCGAGGCATCACACGAACGGAGATGAACTTTGATAAAACTTACGAAATATTTTATAAATTAACTAGAACAATAAAAACAAATGCAATTCATATATCAATTTAAAAAAATTAAAAAAATAATTGAATGCAGAATTATGCTTTACGTTTTATTTAATCACCTTTAATTTTTCAAAAACAGATAATATAATCAATTTTATGATATGCTAAATCAAATGAAATTCTTACGTTTTATTAAATAACTAGCGGCACACACTTGCTTCGCTCGGGTTCGCCATACGACAAACAAAACATATCTATCACACGGGAACCGTACATTTTTCCAGGATAAAAAGTAGCTTTTTTATTATTCTGATGTATGAACTATTTTATTGTAAGGTTTCATTAAAATCTAATCATTAGTTTTTGTGTACTAATCTGTATAAGTTACTATAGTTTTTTAACTATCCCACGGGAAACCTTTAATTTCACCAGATGAAAAGCATCTAAAATGTTGACCGGGGATATAAGGTACCACAATGTAAAATTTCATTTAAATCGGTCCAACAGTTTCGAAGATCAGTGCGTACAAACAGACAGACAAACAGAGAAAAAGATTGAAAAAAATCTGGATTTGTTCTATTTCTCTTCTTACATCCCCCTGGCTCGGTTTTTAGTTTTTTTTTCTAATTACAGACATTCGATCTCTACAGTTTTATTATATGTATAGATATTTTAATACACATAAATTAACTTATTATAGTGACACTTTTTATCAGTAATCCGTACTTTTATACTAATATTATAAATGTAAAAGTGTATTTGTTTATTTGTTTGTTAGTTTGTTTGTTCGTCTGTTTGTTTATTCGTCCTTCTTTCACGTTAAAATAGAGTGACGGGTTGCCTTAATTTTTTTGTGTGGTGATAGTTGGAGAGCTGGAGAGTGACATCGGCTACTTTTTATCACGGGAGATTATCTAATTCCCAAGGTAAAAAATGTTACAATACAACCCACAACACCTCATCATACCTTTGTATATAATATATATAGTCTATCTATTCCATACTAACAGTTAAAACGTACCTAGGGATGAACCCGAGCGATCAAAAATAATCAACACAAAATTAAAGAGAGTTTATCAAAGTCGATACATTACCGACAACATTAACACCCCAAAAATAAACAAATATCTCAAATTAAAAACAAATGTCACATAATTTGTTTTCGAGAACTTATTTATAGGTAAATGTAAAAATTCTGAAAAGTACGGTTTTTCCTGTAGATCTGAAAGCTCGAACTAAATTTAATCGATTCACGGGTCAGCTACGGAAAAGCTTCCCGTAGACTCGTAGATCGGGCGAATAGTCGCGTCCTATTATTACCTAATTCTCAAATTATTTGATGAATTAAATTTCTCATTTTAGCTCATGGATCCTATAGGATTCTTTTTGTAAAAAATATTATGTAAACTAAAAACTTTAAATGATGAGAACACCCGTTCAGATCTTTTTTACTTTTTAGTGCCTGGAAGTTGGTTTTTATGTTTTAAAGTCTTTATTTTTCAATTTTTAGTGTCAATGCAGTAGCAGCAAATTTGTATGAACTAAGAAGATTGACCTTTAATACAATATTCGTTTAGGCTATTTAAGTTAGTTAATTTAAGCTAGCAAGTAAGACTAACAAACTAAAGAACTCGCGTTTACAAGAAACATTAAAAATCATTGTCTAAAATTCTATTCGAACATATCGGGCTTAAAAAACCAAACCAAATATACTCAAAGCACTAGAAAATAGAAGCTATTGAAGTGTTCCACTATCCATTTTCGGGCTCACCATCAGATCAGCTCAATGTCAACAAATAACTATATTATCATCTATACAGATAAATAAAATTGGAGTGTCTGTTTGTAATATTAAAATAACCGCTTTTTACTAAATGCATATGGATGTATACACGGTACATATACCAAAACAACATTTTTTACAATTTTTGTCTGTCTGTCTGTCTGTTTGTTTCGGCTAATCTCCGAAACGGCTGGACCGATTTTGACGAGATTTTTATTGGCAGATAGTTGTTGTTATAAGGAATAACTTAGGCTACTTTTATTTAAAAAAAAAATCAAGGTTCCGCGAAAAAAAAATTAAAACCCATGAAATTGTGAAGAAAATCCGCGTACGACGTGCGCACCCGAGCAGAGCGAGGGTAAATCGCTTTATAATTTAAATGAATATCTTAGGAGTAGCAAGCTACTATTTATGTATATCTAAATATAGCTAACCGCAAAAACGTACCGAGGGACGAACGCAAGCGTAGCGAGCGTGAGTCGCTAGTCAGTAACAAAAACACTTGCAAAGTTTTAAATCAATTAGATGTAGGTACAAAAGTCTTGTTAGATCTATTTACATACTTCACATTTCATGGCATTTCCTGTTTTTTTTTCGAAAACAGCAAACACTATATCAAAGATTTTTTTATTGGACCATATCAGGACCTACCTTAATAGAAAACAGTTTAAAGTAGCAAACTTGGTTATGTATTTTCTTCGATTTCTCGGTGAACATACATAAAAAAACATTCAGACGAACAAACAACAAACAACAAACAGACATTATAAACTTGATTCAATTTACTTAGAAACTATAAATCAAGATTATCTATATTATTATAATAAATCAAGATTATCAGAAATATAATTATCCTATAATAAAATATGACACATTATGAAACCGTATTCAAAAATAAAATATTAAATTATAAAACTTCTGAAGATAAAATATTTGACCACTTTTAAGATTTTTCCCGTAATAATTAATAGTTCAAACTCTTTCTTTAGCATCACTCGAGTCAAGAGACTCGTATCTAAACACCAGAATTTGAAATAATGGACGCCGAACTCAGTATCAGAAGCTCGAATATCGTACAACGAACCTGGCGAGTCATTTCAAAGTCAAATAGAACAGCCAATAAAAAAAATCGCAAAAAATATACCTAAGATTCTAATAATAAGTCAAGGGCAACATGAACAATCGAGTTACAGTTGTTTTTTTTTAAGTTTGCTTTATAATTATAAGAAGATTTTATTTCTAAAATCTAAAATTGTAATTATAAGAATAAAATATATAAATTGTTTAGACTATAAATAATGATTTTAGAATTTAAAACATAAAATGTGTTCAATAAATATTGATTTTTACTAAAATTGCTTAATTTATTTGTATTTCTCGCCAAAAATTAATCTATTTTTGGTTATGAGAAGTCTTGAAGTCCTGGGACGTCCCGGAACCTTGGTCGTGGGTGGTCTCGTGTCCCGGGACGTTAAGAATGTCGAGGCTTCCCAAACTCTTAATAAAGTTCAAACTCTTAACTCCACCACCACCACAGTTTAATAATACCATCCTATTTAAAATAGCTGAAAAATATTCTCAAACCACGAATCAAGTAATCCTATGCTATTTGGTAAAATTCGTTGTTTTATCTCTAACTGATGTATAGACTTTACGTAACTCATTCATATAAATATTAGAAGATTTCGAATGTCATGTGAAGTCCGCGAGAGTAGAGAGTATTGTTAGATGGATATATTACAGTAAAATTGTAAGTATCGCTAGATTGTAATCTATCTCGTGAGATTGTAAATTATCGAATCTACAGTTTACAATCTCGCTAGATAGATTGTAATCTAGCGGTGCTAACAATTTTACGATGACACATATAAAATAGTACAATCGAAATATTGCATAAAACTATCTACGTCGATGTTGAGATAATCAATCCTAATAATTAATTAATTGTACCTAACTAATATTCCATTATCTATTAATATTATAAAAGAGGTAAAGTTTGTGAGTTTGTAAGTTTGCGACGTTGCAGGGGGTAATCTCTGGATCTACTAAACTGATTAAGATGAAATTTGGCATGAAGATAGTCTGAGACCCCGGGTAGGACATAGGATACTTTGTATCCCGGAAATCATCCCTTAAGGAGGTGAAAATGGGGATGAAAGTTTGTATGGAGAATCAAGCTAGGGACGAACCCGAGAGAAGCGAGGGTGAGACGCTATCAATGAAATAACTTCAAATCAAATAACTGCAAAAACAGAGAAAGAATAATATAAACTAAAGAAGTTTCTTATGCGATACAAGCTTTTTAAGCTTTTCCCTTGCATAAAATTATTATTTTCTTTTTAGTACCTGAAACCGAACTGATTTTGATGAAATTTTATTACAAAGTTCCCATGGCCACCTTCCAGCCCACCTTCCACCCTGGACATCATCCACCACTAAAGTCTTTGTCAAGATGAATCAAACGAACCCAAACTCGATGGGTTTATCTTGTTTAGTTTAAGAATTTCTTTGGCCACCTTCCGACTCCAGACCAACTCTATGGCACTACAGTAAAATTATTGTATTGCCACGAAGATACGCAATATACCAAATTTGAACACAATCTAACACCAGGAAGTGGTTCTAATTTAGCTTCCAAGATTTGACTCAAATTAACATATTAACACGATAAGTTAATAAATATAAAAAAAGTTTATAATAAAAAAAAACCGACTACGTAAAAACCGCAATAAAAAGGTGAGAATAAGTTGACGAAGAAACATAGTATTATGCTGTTGTAGGCATATGTATGTACATGTGTGTGTGTATAAAACATAACCCTCTTTCTGATACATAAAAGTAATTTGTAAAGATAATTTTGGAAGTTCTCAGCCTTGTTTTTGTCTGAATTTTTAATGTCATGGCTGGACAATAATATTATATAAGAGATACATTTTTATAACATCTTCAGTTAGACAATCGCATCTGAAACTAACAATTAAAACAAAATGTTTCATCTTTTCATCTGGGCTCTTGCAGCGTCAGCATCCGCTAGCGCTTACTCCATTTCAGAATGTTCGGAAGAAACGCCTGTGAGCAATTTCAACTTAACTGCTGTGAGTTTAACGAATTATTAACGAATTATTTCCACAGAGCAGATAACTTAGAATAAATTGAACCTCAAGATTTAACTTTGCTAATTTTTACATACACGTTATCTTATATTTGGCTAATCAACTTATATCTTCTATATGCTATACGAAAGTTACTGGTTTTTAAACGGTTTTATTTAGCTTGCCTTGTTTGTTTGGGTAAAATTTAGAAATTGGAGTTTTACCTCTTTCCTGTTGACATATTGATTTGATATTAGGTACATACCTTTAGTTCTGATGACAATACAATTGAATATATTGAGTATTATTATAAATCGAAGATGGCCGCCGCCACAAAATGGCGGATTGCATATTTTTTACAACCTCTTCAATATGGGTATCAAATGAAAGGGCATTACAAGTAAAATACAGTGCGATCAAAGAGTTTCGATAGTTTAAAATTTAAAAAAAAAACTAAAAACTTGAAAATAAAATAAGTAAAAAAAAATTGTAAGACTTAAACGGTGTTGTTGAAAAGAAAGTGTATACTCATTAGAATTCAATTAAATTTTATGTTCCACTAATTATTATTTTTATTTACAGATTGGAGTCTCCGCAAAGGATCAACCAAAGATAATGTTAAATGATGGTAATAAAATGCCCATCATGGCATTGGGTACTTTTGGTAGGGTAAGTTAATCTGTCTTTGGTTGTAATGTTTAAGTATATTACCTTATATAGAAGTATTTAGTAGTAAATCATTTTAAAAAACCCGGCTGAACATAAAACACTAACCTTTTTTGAAAACGGTTAAAATTGATCATAAAGAAAAAGAAAGAAATGTCTTATTCTTGCAAATGTTTTGGAAAAACTCAAGTTATTTTGAGCAGGTGGTAAAATTATGTTAAGATTTTTGAAAAAAATGTTAAAAACAGTTTATATCTATAATTATACTTTGCATGGCTTTTTAATCTTTATTTTTTAATTATTCGTTTATTTTAGAAAAATGATATTGTAAATAAAGTTAGGCAGTCAGTGATATGGGCGATAGAAGCTGGATACAGGCATATCGATACCGCTGCCACGTATTTAAATGAGGAAGAAATCGGTAAAGCTATAAAAAATGTTACCTCTCGAGGAATTGTGAAGAGGGAAGATTTGTTCATAACAACAAAGGTAATGGCGTAAAATTAATAAACTAAAACTAAGATAGAAAAATAAGAATATATGAACTAAGCTGTTGTCATATCTAAGGGCTTAGACAAGTGGCATAAACGTTAGTACAATACAGTAATCAATGTATGGGATTGATATATGTTTACGACTTTAAATTTGACTCAATGAATCGCATTTGTAATTGGCAGCCAAATGTTGATCTAATCTATTCGATGAAGTGAAACGTCAGGTTAGTATATTAATCTCCTTAAAAATTGAAGAGAAGTGGCACTTTTGACAAACGAATTCGGCTGCTAGCGTACGACACCTATCGAACACTAACATCTTGGAGATAACGCTACAAAATGGCGAATCACTGAATAATATTTTAAGTATTATGTGTTAAATAAAATGTAAAATAACTTTTAGACTTGGTAAAAAAAAAACTAAACTTATTACTTATAAAAAATATTATAAATTACTGAGGGATGAATGTGCATAAATTAAATAAAAGCTATTATGACTAATTGTTGCCATGGTAACCGTTGTTATTGTCTGACTAATATGTATTATTGTAAAGTCCTCGCGCCTTAAGCTCAGCTTTGCATTTGTGTGAGTGCATACGCATAGTGTACGGAGAGGTGCTGCTTGTGGCGTTGCGCGTCCCGCGCATGGTTTAAACCGGTTTATACTGGTTTTTAAAGCGCGGCCTGAGACGCGGCGCGTCCCTTACGTGTCATCTCCCTGCCCTGCACTTTCCACATTTCACCTCTTGTACCGCTTGCAGCTTAACGGCTTAACTTAATATTATTTTGTTGTTGTGTTTGAATTATTATATTATTATTATACTATAATTATTATATTATTATTATTATCATTAGTGAAATGGCTTCTACTGTAACTAAATTGACTAAACGAAAACCATTAGGCAGCAAGAAAAAATTTTTGTGCAAATTGAACGAATATTTTAAATACGTAAACGAAAAAGATATGTCAATGATATTAAAATGTCAGCACTTCCTTTTGATAAAATATTGATTTTATTTTTATGTGATTTTTTGACTAACCTTACTTTTGGCTATCACTCACACAAATGCAAAGTTGAGCTTACGTCTCGAGAACTATATTTATTGTTATTGTAGCAAATATTGCTAGGCGAAATAATCCTTATAATTAGTGAACTTTTAATAAAGAAATCCTAAAAATTCTATGTGACGTTAGCGTTTATCGAAAGAGAATCAATATGGAGCGTTTGCCACTTGTCAAAGCCTTCTGTCTCAACACAAAGGTCAAAGGTCGTTGGTGTCAGATCAGAGAAGTTCGATTTGATTCTGGGTTTCGAGACTCAATTTAATTAAAATGAATCTTTTGGAAACTTCAACCAGAAATCGAACTATAGACACTATCTAATCTCAAACGCAGTTTTAAACAATACTATCTATTAGATAGCATAGTTTAAAACAATGCGTTTGAAAGATTTTAGGGTGTAATCAAATCAAATCAAATCAAAATACTTATACTTTATTCAAATAGACTTTTACAAGCACTTTTGAATCGTCAAACTTATATTTTAAATTTAAATTAAATGTCAGTGTAGTCAGTCCGTGAGGAATCTACCACCGGCTCAAAGGTAGTTCTGCTGAGAAGAGTCGGCGAGAAACTCAACAGCTGCTCTTAATCTTAACTCTAACCATATCAATACTTCTTAATTTTTTTCTGTTTCATTAATTATTATCTATTGCTTTTATTAGCCAAGTAGTTTTAAATTAAGCTTGAGCAGTTGGAGCAAAATTTAATTTCCTTTTGGTCACGCCGTAGGCATTGTATAGTAAGAATAAAATATTTTATAATACAAATCCAAGCCCGTTTCGGGTTCAAACTCTGATCATGGTCTAGCACATGTTCTTAAATGCTAAATACAAATACTATTACCACTTGCTAATAAGGCGAATAAAAATATCGTGATGATTGTGATATGTATGTCTGAGAAAAGTTAACTATTTTTTGATTAATTATGCCGTTCTTGGCCATTTTGGCATGGCATGCTTTGAATTATATTATTAGCGACTTATATTCGCTTCATGAGGGCGCATCCCTAGGCGCCTAACAGTAGTAGTCTATATGTTGCTCCAGGTCGTAGTTTATCTGTGTAATAAATTTCATGCAAATCTATTCAGCCTTTTTAGCATGAAGGAGTAATACACACATACACATATACAAACTTGTAAATTTATAATATAAATAGATTACAAATATTACAGCTCGACTTCGGATTGAACGGATCAATGGTTCTCCCGGCGCTAAATACATCGTTAAATAAATTACAACTGGATTATGTGGATTTATATCTCATTCACATACCAACTAATTTTGTAAGGATTTTTAAATATTATATATTAGCAACTCACCCTTCCTTCGCTCGGGTTCGTCCTTAGGTACGTTTTAACGGTATGAATTACAAATCTTAGAATTTCTCGGCTTTTCTGTACTATAATTTGTATGTATTATACATATAAACCTTCCTCTTGAATCGTTCTATCTAATGCTGAGAATTGCATTAAAATCCGTTGAGTAGTTCAAAAGATCTAAGCGAACAAACATCGGAGGCGACTTTTTACACTATGTTAAGATATACTAGTATAATAAAATGAATTATCGATTTCTCATGAATGATCGATTCCTGTTAAAAGTACAAAGATATTCTTTATAGTTTACAAAAGTTTATGTATATATTATCTATATATATGCTAATTATACCTAATAATTAAAAATATTCCTCATGTCAAAAACTCTTCAATAACAAAAGGTATTTTTCGATCTTAAAGAATTTCGTACAGTCATAGAAGACATAAAAATAGTTTCACTTTTTACCTTCCTGCCTACCTACCTACTACCAGACCTTCTAACTAAATATAGCAATAACATTTGTATATGATTTAAGAAAAGCCGAGGCACTCTAGGTAAGCTGGTAAGATAAGTATTTATTAAAAACTAACGCCTGATAAAAAGTAATAGCAAATACAATATCTCTGCTTTGTTATGGTTTAGCGAATTGGTTTCTTCTTTAATAGACTTCTTACATAGTCTTCTAATTATGTTCTAATTTTCACTACTGGCGAAAGAAATAAAATGTCACCACTGGTCCACAAAAGGTTGCATTGACCGGAGCCTACATTTTTGCAGTTTGCATAACCTTATATTTTAAAAATACTAGCGACTCACCCTCGCTCCGCTCGGGTTCGTCCCTACTTACGTTTGAAAGTTTAGTATAGATTTCTTAGAGATGAGATATTTTCCTCCAGTAAAAAGTATCCTATATGTTGACCCGATATTGGTTTGTAGTACATGCTATGTATCAGAGGTGGCGCTGTATGTGAAAAAAGATATTCCCGCTTTTCTGTTGAAATTTTTCCTGAATTTTCTTTGCTATAAACCTCACGGAGCCCGAGACCTTTCCAATGAATGCAAAACCGTGGAAATCGGTTCGTGCGTTCTGGAGTTATAGCGTCAGGAAGGAAAACCCGACTTATTTTTATATAGTAGATATGTGTCTATAATATTTTAATCGCTTATATTTTTTTAACATTTTTAATCATTGAATTTCTCTGACAGGTAACTTTAGAAGAATACGATCTTGTGGATACTTGGAAAGGAATGGAGGAAGTCAAAAGAATGGGTTTAGCCAAATCTATTGGCGTGTCTAATTTTAATAGTTCTCAAATCAATAGGCTTCTAACACACAATAATATACGACCAGCAGTTAATCAAATTGAGGTAAGATGATACTATTGGTGATAGGATGTTTTACGAACTCGGATTCTAATATAGACGTGGCATTGTAGTGTATTCGCAAGTGGATATATTACATTATATGAGTATTACCGGCGGTGATAGTATTCCGAAATGGGTTTTAGTGAGTTAGAGTCTCCACGGCGAAGTCATAAAAAATGAGACCTTAGAGTTTTTTTTTGTGAGACCCTAAATTAATTTAAATTGATTTTTAACTAAAAAGAACATGGAGTACAATATCGCTTTAATTTTTGAGTTCATATTGAATTACTTGGTACCACACCCATTAAGTAGTATCTATTCCATATCTAAAATACTTACAATACATATAATTATTGAAGTCAACAATATGCAAAATAATACGAATTATCTTTCATATAAGATCTTTAATATTAAATTTACATTTTAGTTTTATGCCAGTTACCATATTATGTACATATGTCCGATGTTCACCAATCTTTGATTTGGTATAAATAAAAGTTTTGCAGGATATATAGAAATATCATCTCCCATCCAATGTCTCCACGAAATAAGATGTACAAGATTTTTTTTTTATTTCAGACTTATCTGGACAAAATGTGATATATTGTATAGGTAATGATAAAAATAAGTGTGTATTAAATAAGTGTATATTATGTTTTAGGTGAATCCTATATATTCAAATTTAGATTTAGTGGCCTACTGTCAAAAAGAAGACATAGTGGTAACATCTTACGCTTTAATGGGCTTTTTAGTTCCACGACCATTCAGAGACTATGCACGACCACCACAGATTGATGACCCAATTTTAACGAGCTTATCAACAAAATACGGAAAAACTATTCCGCAAATACTTGTACGTTACTTGGTAAGATGTATATTCTTATAATACAATACTTATATAGGTAAATGTACGTATATCAAATTTCGTGTATCGAAAATCAGAACCGGCTTTAATATTTTTGGTGTGTTTGCTTCTCGTGTTTTTAAGTTTATGTAATATGTATATAGGTGTCTTTTCCAAAAAACTTCCATTTTTACAAAAAAAAAACATTTAATAGTAAAATATTATATACTTTTATTAGCTTTAACATCTCAAAAAAGTTTTTTTGGTGTGTTGTGTTATTAGCTTAAACGACTTATTTAACATGATATATATCATTAATAATATTATCACACTGGAAAGGGGCTATCAAAGTACCCGTAAATAAATTTTCGTTTTAGGTATTTAGCAAGCTCCACTGAGAGCAATAATAAAATCTCACACAATGTTAACGTCATTAGAATAATGTAGCTCGGCTAATATGGGCTTTTTAACTAACATACTAACAGACTAACATTTATGTTATTTTTATCTTTTTAAATTACATAATATATATAAAGTGGCATTCTTATTTTGCTATAGCTTTTTGCCCGCGGCTACGCTCGCGTGGAATATAAAATTAGCTCTATTTTAATTTCTATTGAATTTATATGTTGTCATATAGAATTTTTAATATTATGTATTCATTTATATAATCACTCTAGATTCACTTAACTTAGTCTACTCTAATAAACCAACCACAAATATACCACATTGGTGGATGTTTTGTTTATTTGTGGGTTCTGTTAAAATGTCCCTGTGAGCAGCAATCCTCTCTTAAGTCTATGCCTGCTACTCTTAACGACTGGCCCTGAGATATATTAATGGTCATTGTAAAGCAAACTTTAATTACAATATATTAAATTCAAACGCGTAGTCAGAAGTTATCAGTTTCATTCAAGATATGAATACCGATTCCCCTTAAGCAGATCCAGCAACTACGTACGTACTACTTATTAACTACGTACGTACTTATTTAATTGTATTGAAGAACATGAATGCCAAATTTCAAGTAATTCTGATCATAAATATTTTTTGCCCCTATAAGCTTTTTTACCACCTTTTACCCATTTAATGAATGAATTTCTAAAAGATCAAATAAATATATTTCTTATTTTTTTATCTTAAAGCTAAATACCACTTCGTATGTATTTCACATTGTGAGTGACAGAGTTTCATACGAACTTTAATCCCCTATTTTACCCACTTAGGGGTCTTCGAAAACTTCAAAAAATCCTTTCTTAATGGATGCCTACATCATATAAAGAATGCGTCCTCCAAATTTCACGTTTCTACGACCAGCGGTTTAGGATGTGCGTTGATCGATCAGTCAGTAAGTTAGGACAAGGTATTTTATGTATATATAGATATATTATTTTGCGTACGATGTTTGTACATCGTTCCAACTACAAAAAGATCGTATGAATACTATTTAAATCGTACGTATGGTTGGAATTACTGATGTTCAGGAATTCCCCAAAAAAAAAATGAGGCGTAATATTTACATAAGCATAGGAGGGGGGAGTAAAAGCTTTGCTTACGTTTTGCCGACAAAGGGGAGGGAGGGATAAATAATTATTAAAATTCTGCTTTCGTAATACTTCAATGGCCTCAAAGTGTCTTGTTTTTTGTTTATTTTATCGCAGTTATTTCTAGCATTATAATCATCGTCTGATTTCATTTTCATTTCAAATATTCTCAATAAGTAAGCTCAAAAATTCAAAAATTCTTTCTTAAATAAAAAAAATATTTTTTTTTTTGCATTTTGTAGCCTATTTATATAAAATTTACACGTATAGACAAACAACGAAAAAGAAACCGAAAACAAAACCTAGTAATAGTATACAGGATTATCACACAACACATAATATATAGAATTTTACGATGAGTTTTTTTTTTCAGTTGGATCGCGGAACGGTGCCAATAACGAAATCTTCTAACAAAAATCACATACAAGAAAACATCGACGTCTTCGACTTTTCTCTTTCTAAAAAAGAGATGTATTTACTTAATGAATTCAATCTAAATATGAAAGTGTATGAATTCAATATTGATAATCTAGGTGTTTTTTTTAGGTATTACTACGACCAGGGAATCGAAGATTTTTTCACATCAAAATAATATATTAGTGTATGATATATTTATTTATGGCTTTCTGCAACCCCTTCAATAAATTATTTTTATAAATATTAATAATATTTATTTACAAAAATAAGTGTAAGAAATAATAAGCTCTAACGAAAGAATAAAATTAAATGAGCTCACTGCGAAGTGTTTCACTGATTCCTCTTCCTAACCTACAGAAGTTTTACTTCTTGCCACGTGCAAGAAGTAAAACTTCTGTTTTAAACTAAACTGTTCTAAACGCATTCATACACGCACTCTTTAATTATTTTTTTTATATTTTTTTTTATTTTTTTTAAAATGTTTACTAAAATATTTTTTTTAAATCTCATGATATGAAAAGTGAGTGAGTCAAATAGTTTTGATCTCGAAAATTAGTCCTTAAGGGGGTGAGAATGGGGATAAAAGTTAGTAAGGGGAAGCAAGCTCGGGACAAATCCGAGCGAAGCGAGGGTGAGTCGCTAGTTCATAGATAAAAATAATAAATATAAGTATTATATTCTTTATTGCATAATATATAAGAAATATATAAAAAGTTATAAGAACATAAAATGTCCAGTTTGTGAGAAAATGCAGACAAGAGAAAAAATATAAATTATATATATATATATATATATATATATATATATATATATATATATATATATATATATGTGTGTATATATATGTGTGTCTGTGTGTGTTTGCGTGTGCGTGTATATATATAATCTATATCTATACATATAATAAAATTCTAACTGAGTCGAATGTACCTTAAATAGTTACCGCATCACAGAAAAACTACTGGAGGGATTTTGATGAAATTCGGTATGATGATAGCTGGATATCCGGGTCAACATATAGGATACTTTTTACCGCGGGAGATCATCTCATTCCCACGGGAATACACGTTAAAACACAACCCAAAAAATAACTATGATCAGAATTTCTTGAAACTTGGTATTAATACTCTTCAATGCAATTAAATAAATACGTGTTTTAGCGGTTTTTGAAATTCATCCCACAAGGAGGTAAAATAAGGAATGGAAATTTGTATGAAACCTACCTTTTTAAAGTTTTTTGTTGTAGTTTTAGCGCGAGCGAAGCCGCGGGTTTTGCTAGTAAATAATAAATAGTTAAAAGCCCATATTAGCCAAGTTACCGCATGTTTCTTAAGTCAAACATTGTATGCGAATTGTGTTATTTTACTCTCTTCCTCTAACTTTATAAAGATGAAGTAGACATTTAGAAAATGTGCTTAAAATAGATTTGCAGAATATGCCTTAAATATTTTTTCTGCCTTTTCAGATACTGGATACTTTCAGTTACGATCACTAAAATTAGCCTTATTTTTTGCAAATAATAAAGTATGTGTTGCGAAAACGTAAAAAATATATATTTAAATGTGTAAACTCGTACGTTAGTAAAAACATCACAATATCCTATCCTAATAAAGTATGGATTTGAAAATCATTACAGTTATCAAATTATTACTTACAACATCAAGCCAGAGTTTTTTTTACTTTAGTTTTAACGCGAGCGAAGTTGCGGGTTCTGCTAGTAATTCATATAATTAATTGCAAATTCAGTTTATTAAAAACACAAAAAAAAAATCGGGTGGAGCTGCGTTGCGCAAACTCCCGTTGGTTTAACGTGGAACGTCTCTACAACACGAGCTGAGGCCGACATATTGAATTTTTATATTTTTTTTCACTTACTGATCATTATTACGAATTTTCTATAAATGTTGTCCATCTAACACGTATTTTTATTTAAATCGATCGATCGTAATAAATTCTATAAAAACATTATAAAATCACGGCGCTATCACGTAAAAGTAGTGAATTACAAAAATTGAAAAAAACGAGAACGGCGGTTATAGTTACAAATCACCTGTCCATATAGGTAGAATAGGTATGATGAGTTGTAGTAATGTGAATGAGATAATCTTCCGCGATAAAAGTATCTATGTCACTCTCCAGCCCTCCAACTAACTCTACAGAAAAAATTACGTCAATTCATCACTCTCTTTCGACGTATAATTAACTCTTACTACAAATAAAATAATAATTGTTGTTAAACTCACTGCAGTTGGGTTGAAATTGCTCACAGGCTTTACTCCTGGAGATTCTGTGTAAACGCTGGCGGATGCTGACGCTGCAAGAGCCCAGAGGAAAAAATGAAACATTTTGTTTTAAGTGTTAGTTTCAGATGCGATTGACTAACTAAAGGTCTGATGAAAATATATCTCTTATATATTGTCCGGCCAAGCCATTAAAACACGAGATAAAAACAAGAACGAGAACTTTACAAAATAATCTACATTTTGTGTATCAGCTAGCAACACAGCCAGAACATCCAAAAAAACTTGAACTTACTGCAATTAAAATGTCCAATGCTACTTGATAATGATAAATAAATAGTCAGATAAGATGAATCAGAATTAATTCTAAAACAATAATTTTAGTATTAAACTATCGGGTTACATTATACTCGTAATTCCGCTCCTCGTGTCGCAAGTGTACTATTAGGTCAGCGCTCCACCTACAGCGATGCGCTATAACTAGCTCGATTTTTAGCTTTTTTTGTTTTGTTACTTATGTAGTAACATACACTTTTTATCTAATTTAGGGTTTAAATAAAAATGTGTAGATTTAATTTATATTTGAAAGAGGAAAATAATTTGGCTGTAGGTACTAGCTGATTGTTTATCTAAAATGCTCGATCCCGCTCAGTGAAAGATATTGTAGCAGGATAAACAAGATTTAAATTATGAAGGAAGTGAGACGATTATGCGACAAATTATGAAAAATACAATAGGTTATCGATTTTAAAAATGTTATCTAAAAAGATTAATCCTAATTGAAATTTTTCATATTTAAGCATGGATTTGTGCCGTATAAAAGCTAATGATTTAGTAGGAGCTGACAAAAAACTGTGAATTTCACAGATGAAACGTAGATTAATGCTCATTATACCGTTAAAAAGTGTTTGCAGTTTGCTACGAAAATTGGAGTGAGAAAGAATAATAGGCCTGGTCGACGCTGGTTATAGTTCCTGCTGGAAGTTAAACCGGATTTATGGATTTTGATGCTGAAATATTTAAAGCAGATTCAAAAACTGGAGATTATCATGACCAGATGAACTCTAAAAATTTTACCTAATGCTTAACGGAAAAACTTTTACCAAACATACCACCAAACAGTTTGTTATGGATACCTCTTACTATAGCAAAGAAAAGAAAAGAAGATAGACCTCCGAGTATAGGTTCAAAAAAACAAGTGATGGCTGGGAGAATTTTAATAATAGTTTCACTAATAGGTAGCCACTAATTTAAAAAACTATACTTTTAGTTGTTACTTATTTATATAGTATACCAGCAGAAACAATTAAAAAGTGGCAATGCCTTATGCCACAGAGGTTCTCTTATAATCTCATAATATAGATGTATTACAATTTTCGGATTAAAAACAATAGTTTTATATGTCTATCTTTTTTATTTATTTCTATATCTATATATCCATAAAAGCTTTGTCCTGACTTACTGACTGATCGATCAACGCACAGCCTAAACCGCTGGTCGTAGAAACGTGAAATTTGGAGAACATATTCCTTATACAATGTAGGCATCCGCTAAGAAAGGATTTTTCGAAATTCATCCCCTAAAGGGGTAAAATAGGGGATAAAAGATTGTATGAAACTCTGTTATTCTTAACGCGAAATGCACAGAAAGTGGTATTTAGCTTTATGATGAATAATAAGAAAAATGTGTATTAGTTTTTTTTCGAAATTCATCAATTTATTATCCATATAAAATGTTGTAGAAGCCCCAATTAGTCGAAGCTCGCGCGCAAATACCTATATATGAAGGTCAAGCTCATTAAATTCAAAGACGTACAACTATTTACTAATATAAAGTATTTTAAAAGGAAAATATTAATAAAACTAATACAAAGTATCAAAAATTAGTAATAAATTGTAATCCTAAATTAATTTTATTACTAATACTAAGTTTATAAGGTTATTGATTATCATTCCAAAAAAAATTTTTTTTGCCGACGGTAAATTTTAGTTTCGGCTAGCTTCACGCGCAAATTAATAAGATATGTTTCCAGAGAAATAGCATATTTTCCGCAAATTTATACTCATAATTACATACATACATATATATATATATATATATATATATATATATATATATATATATATATATATATATATATATATATATATATATATATATATATATATATATATATGTGCTTGTACGCCTGTCTAGTAAAAAAAGTACATGTAAAAAGTTTCCTAATTTAAAAGACCAACGTGCCGTTAAATTTTATTTTTACAAGCTTTTATTTCATTTTATGTTATTTATAGTTTAGTTTCATTTTATATTATTTATTTTATTAACTTGCCTTGGTAGTATGTTGATTTGGGTCAAATCTTGGAAGCAACATTTTTGATATAATTATACTAGCGTATCTTCTGGGGCGATTTGGTACCATAGAACTGGTCTGATGATGGAGTTGACCTAGCATGTCAACGCCGTTGATAGTTGTATAAATAAATTATTATTTATATTTTTTATAACTTCATTTTTATGTATGTTGTTATTTATATTTTTTATTACTTTGTACTTTATTTTTTTAAGTGCTTACGTACTCAAAAATTTAAAGGTTAAAGTTAAAGGTAGCATTTTTGATTCGTGTTTTCTTTAGGTAGGTAGATACTTATTTTAAAATTGATTATTGCAAATAGGTTTTTGTAATTGCATAACATACTTTTGTTTCAGTGAATTTTATCGGAAGTATTATTTTTTTTAAATATTGGGACATTAACACACAGCACCATCAAGTTCCATGGTAAGAACAGAGCTTGTGTTATGGATAGTAGATACATAGTTGATACACTACATATATATAACTTTAAATACATACATATTATAAATATAAACGCCCATGACTGAAGTACAAACATTTGTGCTCATCACGCAATTGAATCACCCAGCGGGACTCAAACCCGCGACCCCTGGCATAGCAAGTAGGGTCACTACACACTGAGCCAAATGTGTCGTCATTTTTAAAAGTTATTTATTTTGTTTTATACAATTGTATAACGGAATTATCCGCACCTAAGTGAAGCAAGGGTAAGTCACTAGTCTATTCATATAATAAAATTGTAACTAATCCGAATCTGTACATTAAAGGTTTTTTGGAAAATCTTATTGAAATAGACTTTATTATCGATACAGATCGGTTTATAGAATTTTTGTCTGTCTGTCTGTCTGTCTGTTACCGCATCACGTGAAAACCACTGGGCAGATTTTGATAAAAATTTGGTATGATAATAGCTGGTTATCCGGGTCAACATATAGGATATTTTTTACTGCGGGAAAATATCTCATCTCTGAGCTAAACGTTAAAACGTAACTAGGGACGAACCCGAGCGGAGCGAGGGTGAGTTAGCAACTCAAATCATATATTAAATAACTTCAAAAGATTGTAACGCGAACAGAGAAAGACAAATTTTAACTAAATAAATTAATATAAATTGTTAATTAATATAAAAAATCATTACAAAATTGTCTTTTTGTACAATTTTATTTTATTACTAGCGACTGACCCTCGCTCCGCTCGGGTTCGTCCCTGTTTACGTTTTAACGTTTAGTTATACATTTCTCAGAGATGAGATATTTACCCGCAGTAAAAAGTATCCCATTTTTCTGTGATGCGGTAACAGACAGACAGACAAAAATTCTAAAAACTATACATTCTATGTCTATTTCAATAAGATTTAAAAAGTATTTAATGTACAGATTCGGCTTAGTTTTAATTTTACTATATGTATAGATAATCAAGTAGGTAAGTACGACGGGCTCAAATTTGATTATTTACTAGCAATGCCCGCGGCTCCGCCCGCGTTCAGATGATAATAATACATATATCAATTTCATTGCGCACCGCATGATTGGAAAAAAAATGGCGGTGATTGACATTGCCACAAAGACTCCTCCGTTAATCTCATATTTCGTTTATTTCATCTTATTAATATTGCACTTTTTGTTTTAACAATAATATTTATAGTATGTCTATACTTTTGTTTTGTTTATTCGTTTGTTTAGTTTTGGGGATAAACTCTCAAACTACTGAATTAATTTTTATCATTTATTTACTAATAGAGTTTTTTTTCATTTTTTTTTTTCATTTACTAATAGAGTTAGAATTTTAGAGTAAGTTTCAAAAATATATAATTGAGATAAATAAGTAAATTCTAAGCAAATGATTTTTATTATTTCATATGTTTCTACAACCAGCGGTTTAGGATGTGCGTTGATCGATCAGTCAGTAAGTTAGGACAAGGCATTTTATGTATATATGGATAAATTATTTTGCGTACGATGATTGTACATCGTTCCAATTACAAAAAGATCGTATGAATACGATTTAAATAATAATAAAAACTTTATTTGACAATCGTACGTATGGTTGGCATTACTGATGTTCAGGAATTCCCCAAAAAAAATGAGGCATAATGTTTACATAAGCATAGGAGGGGGGAGTTAAAGCTTTGCTTACGTTTTGCCGACAAAGGGGAGGGAGGGATAAATAATTACTAAAATTCTGCTTTCGTAATACTTCAATGGCCTCAAAGTGTCTTGTTTTTTGTTTATTTTATCGCAGTAATCTCTAGCATTATAATCATCGTCCGATTTTATTTTTATTTCAATATTCTCAATAAGTAAGCTCAAAAATTCAAAAATTCTTTCTTAAATAAAAAAAATATTTTTTTTTTGCATTTTGTAGCCTACTTATATAACGAACAACGAAAAAGAAACCGAAAACAAAACCTAGTAATAGTATACAGGATTATTACACAACACATAATATATAGAATTTTATGATGAGTTTTTTTTCTTTTCAGTTGGATCGCGGAACTGTGCCAATACCGAAATCTTCTAACAAAAATCACATACAAGAAAACATCGACGTCTTCGACTTTTCTCTTTCTAAAAAAGAGATACCTATATTTACTTAATGAATTCAATCTAAATATGAAAGTGTATGAATTCAATATTGATGATCTAGGTGTTTTTTAGGTTACGGCCAGGGAATCGAAGATTTCTTCACATCAAAATAATATATTAGTGTATGATATATTTTTTATGGCTTTCTGGAACCCCTTCAATAAATAATTTACATGTAATATTTATTTACATAAATTATAACTTAAGATAATACTGTAACAAAAATAAGCGTAAAAAATAATAAGCTCTAACGAAAGAATAAAATTAAATGAGCTCACTACGAAGTGTTTCACTGATCCCTGTTCCTCTTAACTGTTTTACAGTATATTTTTAAAAATTACTGATAAAAGTATTGTGTATATTCATAATATCTATCCATATAAATAAAAATGAATCACCAAAATGTATGTACGCGCATAACTTCCGATCGACTGCACCCAATTGGATAATTCTTTTGAAGTTTCTTTTGAAGCGCGCTTGACTTGAGGAGTAAGCTGGTGAATGCGTTACGAAAAGTGTAAATCGGGCGAGGCGAACGATTGTTGCCATGGTAACCGTTGTTATTGTCTGACAAATGATATATAATATTATATTCTTTCATTTTATAAATATATGATTGTAATATGTCTAATATACGTTTTTTTAGTCTCTCACCTATCCTAATTTATTAAAACATAAATTGAATTTCATAAAGAGTACCGATAACCTACAGAAGTTTTACTTCTTGCACGTTTACACATTCATACACGCACACTTGATTTTTTTTATGTTCGTTATTGTCAGGACATATTTTGTATAGAAGAACATTAAAAGAATTTTTTTTACTAAAATAAGTTTTTTTTTAAATCTCATGATATGAAAAGTGAGTGAGTGAAATAGTTTTTATCTCGAAAATTAGCCCTTAAGGGGGTAAGAATGGGGATAAAAGTTAGTAAGGGGAAGCAAGCTCGGGACAAATCCGAGCGAAGCGAGGGTGAGTCGCTAGTTCATAGATAAAAATAATAAATCATAAGCTGGCAATAATCATATTATATTCTTCACTAGCGGCTCATCCTCGCTTCGCTCTGGTTCGCCGCTAGACAAACAATAATAGATTTATTCTACGCACCTTACCCGCCCAACGCAAATTACCCGCCCTATGCACTTTACCCGCCCTACTTGCTGTGACCGCCCTACGCACATTACCCAAGCTACGCGCTTTTCCACACAATTCCTGGTGACCATAATTTTAAGTTTTTTCGACGTTTCGTTGATTACTACTAACCGTTTGCGTACTGTTTTGTATTTTGTTGAATAATTTATTAAAGCAATACCGTATAGTAGAAGAGATGTTGATTAAGCAGTTTGGCGAAAATTTTATTGCAACGCATGGTCCTGTGCCATAGGGGTGTTGTAGTGTATGCACAAGCGATCCTGCAACGCCCCACTGCACTGCGGCGACGGATTCCGTTGTGGGTTTTAGTGAGTAAGAGTCTCACAGTAAAGCTAAATGCAGTACAATCCTTGAAACGTCCAATCCAGCTATGTATTGAAAACAACGGCTATCATTTTGAACAATTGATCTGTTAAGGTTTACTAAGTAAATAACAAAGAACAATAAAAAACATTTTGTTAAAAATGAGCTCTTTCCTTAAGTTTGCCGTATGTCATGACTTCCAAGAATGCGTTCCTTATTAGCAACACTATCGAACGGTGTAATTATAGTGTTTTTTTTTTTCAAAATCAACAGGTTCGATTCCTGGCTAGGGAAATTGATTTTTCAAAAATCCAATGATGCAAGTTTTCATGAAAATCGGGCCCGAGACTCCTTTGAGTATGTATTCAGCCCTTTTTTAACGTCCCACTGCTGGGCACGGGCCTCCCTTCAAGATGAGGGAAATCAGGCCATAGTCCACCACGCTGGCCAAGTGCGGATTGGCGGACTTCACATGTCTTTCGAAAACCTGCTAGGTTCTCTCAGACATGCAGGTTTCCTCACGATGTTTTCCTTCACCGTAAGGCGACTCCTTTGAGTACTTTTCGCTATTTCTCATAGTTTCGGATTTAGCCATGCACGCCCACTTGAAAAATTAATCCTGTATATATATATAATATATATATATATATATATATATATATATATATATATATATATATATATATAAAACATATATATAAAATAACAAAAATGAATTCAAAATTTTGAAAATCCGCACCCTACACATATATGTATATAATAAGATGAGTAATTAATAAAAAAAAAATGTAATATTTATTATAATAGCTAAAATTAAGTAAATAATATTGCTATATTTAATTATAATACTTATTAAAAACATTAAAAAAAATTAAAATGTTTAGAATTAAAATCAACTAATATTGTATTTATTTATTATTTTATTATTAGGTACTTTGATGCCATTTTTGAATTTTTAAAATCATTTTTGTTAAATAGTAGGTAGGCTGTCTGTAACAACTGTATAATGCCATTGAGACATCTAACACCTTAGTCTCTCCCGTGACCATGATTGCTGTAAAGCAATCGAAACGTCGGGAACCAAAAATCATAATAAATTCGCGAAATAATCCGAAAAGAGTTTTATTTTGACTAATTTTCTTTGCCGGCTTGAATTAAGCCAATCTTGTCAGTGACTCCTCTCATGTAAGGTAGGACTACAGGGACGCAATGGACTGTGGCTGGTTTTTTTGACTCACAATTGTGAGTCAAATAGATACACCGACTTATAAATTGGCCCAACTAGTAGCGAAAGTACTCTTAACACTCAGAGGAAAAACATTAGCGTTCACAAGGGACTTTTACCATTTTGTTAATGAGATAAAACACCTACAACTCATGGACAGTGAAACAATGGTTAGTTTTGATGTACAGTCTCTATTTACCAGCATACCAGTAGAGAGTAGAGTGAAAATCAATCTATATGTATATAATAAAATTGTAACTAAGCTTAAATATTTTTTGGAAAATCTTATTGAAATAGACTTTATTATCGATATAGAAGCCAAGTCTGTTAAGTACCGCATCACGGGAAAACCACTGGACAAATTTTGATAAAATTTGGTAAAATGATAGCTGGTTATCCGGGTCAACATATAGGATACTTTTTACTGCGGAAAAATATCTCATCTCTGAGCTACACGTCAAAACGTATCTAGGGACGAACCCGAGCGGAGCGAGGGTGAGTTGCTAGTCGATAAGAACTTCAATTATCTATTAATTAACTAAACAACAAGTGTTGTTGAATATAACGATTATTCTTTTTATCTATGAATACTATAAATAAACAAATGTTCAATACTTTTGTTGGTAATTTCATAAAACATGCGACTTAAAAAATGCGTAAAACAACAACTGTCTTACAGTTAAGAGGAAGAGGAATCAGTAAAACACTTCGCAGTAAGATCATTACATTTTATTTTTTCGTTATAGCTAATTGTTTTTTACACTTACTTTTGTCACAGTATCATCGTATGTTATAATTTGATATAATTTATGTAAATAATATATTGAAGAGGTTCCAGAAAGCCATAACTAAATATACCCTAATACACGAATATATTATTTTGATGGAAAGAAATCTTTAACTCCCTGGCTATAGTTGTACATAAATAAAGCATCTAGAATTTCAATACTGAGATCAAATACTTTCCTATTTAGATTGAATTTATTGATTAAATATATCTCTTCTTTAGAAAGAGAAAAATCGAAGACGTCGATGTTTTCTTGTATGTGATTTTTGTTAGAAGATTTCGGTATTGGCACAGTTCCGCGATCCAACTGAAAAGAAAAACTCATCATAAAATTCTATACATTATGTAATAATCCTGTATACTAGCTTTTGCTATCGGTTTCTTTATTTTTTTTTTTTGCTTGTTAATTTCAAAGTTAGGTGAAGATTGCGAAGAAGTACGGAAAAAATTAAAAGTGAAGAAAAGTGGAGTGAAGTTATTGTGAAAGTGTATCTAGTGGTGAAAATTAGGGTTCAGTTACTGAGTTTAACCAGAACTGTGTATATACTGCGCGTGTTAGTGAATCTCCATAAGTCACTCTTGTAACCCAAGAGTAAAAAACATCAATAGTGCAAAAGACGTGCTTTAATTTGTGATCCCCGAATTCATAGAACGTAACAATATTTTAAATAAAAAATAATAATAATACATATCTTACCAAGTAACGTATAAGTATTTGCCTAACAGTTTTTCCGTATTTTGTTGACAAGCTCGTTAGAATTGGGTCATCAATCTGTGGTGGTAGTGCATAATCTCTGAATGGTCGTGGAACTAAAAAGCCCATTGGAGCATAAGATGTTACCACTATACCTTCTTTTTGACAATAGGCCACTAAATCTAAATTTGCATATGTAGGATTCACCTAAAACATATTATACAATTGTTTAATACACACTTATTTTTATCACCGTATACTATACCTATCACATTTTGTCCAGATAAGGCTGAAATTAGTAAGTTACTTGTACTTCTTATTTCGTAGAGACATTGGATGGGAGATGATATTTCTATATATCCTGCCAAACTTTTATTTATACCAAATCATAGATTTGTGAACATCATTTATTATTAAGGATCTTATATGAAAGATATTTCGTACTATTTTGCATATTATTAACTTCAATAATTATATTATAGGTATTTTAGATATGGAATAGATTCTACCTAACGGGTGGTAGCAATTAATCCAATATGAACTCAAACATTAAAGTTATATTGAACTTCATATTCTTTTAAGTGAAAAATCACTTTAAAGTTTTAATTAATTTTGAGTCTTACAAAAAAACTCTAGGGTCTCATCTTTTTTATAACTTCGCCGTGGAGTCTCTAAGTCACAAAAACCCACTTCGGAATACTATCACCGTCGGTGATACTATGTATATCCACTTGTAAATACACTAAATGCCACGTCTCTATTACACTCCGGGTTCGCAGAACCTCGTATGCCCAAAGGTCTCATCTTACCTCGACTTGATTAACTGCTGGTCGTATATTATTATGTGTTAGGAGCCTATTGATATAAGAACTATTAAAATTAGACACGCCAATAGATTTAGTCAAGCCCATTCTTTTGACTTCCTCCATTCCTTTCCAAATATCCACAAGATCGTATTCTGCTAAAGTTACCTGTCAATGAAATGTTATTGCTACAATTGAGTAAGAGATCTGGGTAACAACTGAACCTATTTTTATTACTTTGTACGGGGATATTCTTTAAAATCGAAAAGTACCTGTTGTTATTGAAGAGTTTATGAGATATGGAATATTTTCAATTGCACTATAATTAGCGCTTTTTTAAGACATTATATAGATAATCTCTTGTAATCTATAGAGGCTTGCAAGAAAGTAAGTTTGTATCTTTTAAACGGGATATCTAGTTTAAAACTATAGCTAAACATATACATATAAATTATATATATTAGATAAGTTGGTGCACTTCTCAGAAAAGTAGCATACCTTTGAGAGCTTGTATTGTATTATATTCAGCCCTTTTTAACGTCCCACTGCTGGGCACGCGCCTCCCTTCAATACGAGGGGGATCAGGCCATAGTCCACCACGCTGGCCAAGTGCGGATTGGCGGACTTCATATGTCTTTCGAAAACTTTCTAGGTTCTCTTAGACATGCAGGTTTCCTCACGATGTTTTCCTTCACCGTAAGACAAGTGGTAATCATGTTAGAAATGATTCGCACATGAAAATATCAGAGGTGCGGGACCCGGGATTTGAACCCGCTTCACTCGGTTTTCCAAGCGAGCGCGTTACCACTGGGCTACCACTGCCTATATGAGAGCTTATAAAATACATAACTACAAGAAAAATCTACGTAATTCTGAGATCAATAAAAAAACTTACAAAATTATATGGTATATGAATGAGATATAAATCCACATAATCCAGTCGTAATTTCTTTAAAGATGTTCTAAGCGCCGAGAAAACCATTGATCCGTTAAATCCGAAGTCGAGCTGTAATATTTATAATCTAGTTAATTATTTATACTACTAGCGACTCACCTTCGCTGAATGTTTTTGCTATGCGCCTACATGAAGCGAGTATAAGTCGCTAGTAATATCATAATTCAAAGCATGCCATGCCAAGCTGGCCAAGAACGTGATTGTGGGCATAATTAATTAAATATACTTATTTTTTCTCGGACAAATATCATAATATTCATTATATTTTCATTCGCCTTATAAGCAAGAAGTAATAGTATTGAAATTTATTTAGTACATATATTTAAACAAAAAATATTTAAAACTACACAATGCTTGCGGCGTGTCCAACGTATATATTTCTAGTTAGTCCAAAAGTAAACTAAATTTTGTCCAATTGCATAAAACGCAAACTTAACTCAAAATTAATTTAAAACTACTCAACTAATAAAAGCAATTGCAGAAAAGAAATTAGGAACTATTGATATGGTTACATTAAAACCTAAATTTCTCAAACGCATTTTTTCAACAATACTCTATAGTGCTTTCTTAGATTTACTCGAATATTTGACATTTTAAATAAAACTACATATCTTTTCGGATTATTTCGCGGATATATTATAAGGCTGTCTGTAACAAGTATATAACGCCTTTGAGATGTCTAACACCTTAGTCTCTCTCGTGACCATGATTGCTGTAAAGCATTCGAAACGTTGGGAACCAAAAACAAAAAAAAATCCGCGAAATAATCCGAAAAGATAGTTTTATTTAAAATACTCTATAGTATCTACTAATTTCACTTCCGGTCGAAGTTTCCAAACAATTCGTTTAAATTAAATTGAGTCACGAAATCCAGAATCAAATCAAACTTCATATTTAGGTCTTAGTCCAGTCAAATAAGGTATGAAATCAAAATGTTGACACTCAACTTTGCATTTTTATATAATGTAGTTTTAATGATACAAAATCAATGTGTAAAGGTTTTCGTGTCTGCAACCCCCAGCAAGGGTTCAAATAAAAATGTCAAAAGTTTTTTTTCGCAATTACTCGAAAACGGTAAAAATTAGACAAATAAGTTTTAGTAAAAATGTGTATAGCTTAAAATTTTGCATAAAAAAGTTCCATGACTTTTCTTCCTCCAGTCAAAATTAACCGAGTTAGGGAGGTTTTTAGACCGATCGGAATTCGTTTATTTTTAAGAGAAAAAAAAATGAAAACCTAAAGTTTTATAGTTTTAAAACGTTAGCAGGTATATAAGGAATAGAAATTCGAAAAATGCCCCAGCTACCCCCGAGAAATGGGGGGACGCAAGGCGTTGAAAAATAGTATTTTTTTTTTAATTTCCTTCTTATTGTGACGTTCTATCGAAAAATGTTTTCAATCAATTCAATCAAAAATGCAAAGTTGAGTATCAACATTTTGACTTCAGACCTTATTTGACTGGACTAGTCTAACACCTACGATCTTTGGTATCTGTGATGAGACAGATATGACAGCAACTTAGTTCATATATTCTTCTTTATCTATCTTAGTCTATTAATTTTACGAGACTAAGTAAATCCGTCGTCGCCACTACCTTGGTTGTTACAAACAAATCTTCTCTCTTCACAATTCCTCGAGCGGTAACATTTTTTATAGCTTTACCGATTTCTTCCTCATTGTAAAATACGGCAGCGGTATCGATATGCCTGTATCCAGCTTCTATCGCCCATATCACTGACTGACTAACTTTATTTCCAATATCAGCTACCTACAATAAATGAATAATTAAAAAATAAAGATTAAAAATGCTATGGAAAGTATATAATTATTATTGATGTAAACCATTTTCTATGAATTTGGACAAAAGTCTTTAACTAGAATTTTTCCTAAACATTTGCATAAATAATACATTTCTTTTTTTATTCTTTATGACTGATTTATGATTAATTTTAACCGGGTTAAAAAAAGGAGAATGTTTTATGCTTAGCCGGGTATTTTACTATGATCTACTAAGTATTTCTATATAACATAATATACTTAAACATTACACTAGGGCAGATTAACTTACCCTACCAAAGGTACCGAATGCGATGATGGGCATCTCGTTACCATCATTTAGCAATATCTTTGATTGGTTCTTTGTGGAGATTGCAACCTATAAATATAAAAAATAAATAAATGAAAACGTGAAATTTGGAAGACGTATATATGATGTAGGCATCCGATAAGAAAGTATTTTTCCAAATTCATCCCCTAAGGAAGGAAAAATAGGGGACGTCATTCTTAATGTGAAATGCATGGAACGTGATGTTTAGCTTTAATATAAAAATATATATTTGTTCAATTTTTTCAAAATACATCTCTTAAAAACACGGGTAAAACGTGATATTAAAGTTTATGTATATTATGGCCAACAAAATAATTATATTCAGAATTACTTGAAACTTTGTATTAATGCTCTCATCTTTGATGATTTAGATCTTCAATACAATTAAATAAATAAGTGGTTTAGCATTTTCCGAGATTTCATCCAATAAGGGGCTAAAATAGGGAACGAAAATTTAAGGGAAAGAAATTGTAGGGACGAAAGGGCGCTATAATTCTTAAATGATTTTGTTTAATCAGAATTACTCGAAATTTGGTAAATGATTGAATTGACTGATTGATTAAATCAAATAAACACGTGTTTTAACATTTCTTGTAAGGCCTAAGCGGTTAAAAATCAGTGCTAAAGTTGTTAATAAAATCCGCCATTTTTATAGTTAAAATTAAGTATTATCAATCAGATAATTCTAAATTCCTCTCCTTATAGGGTAAAAATATTATCAGGGTCGAGTTAACTTAAAAATCGGCATTAACTCTATGGACGCTTAATCAACGAAACATTCACATCCTAAAATATGTTTTTTTTTCAAAATAAAAATTACTTTTGACCAAATTAAGAAGTAATCGGTGGATCACATTAGCTGTGGGCCAGAAGTTAAAAGTAGCAGGCATAGACTTAAGAGAGGATTACTTCTTACATAGATATTTAAGCAGAACCCAGAACCAGACAGCATATCCACCAATGTGGTATACGAAGAAGTTCTTAATTAGATTCGTACTTTCTGTCCGCGATTTTTTAGGGTAGACTAACCTAAGTGAATCTAGAGTGATAAGATAAATGTACACATAATATTAAATATTAAGAAACGCGAACTTATTTTTTCAAATAATAATAAAGCATGTATTGCGAAAACGTAAAAAAAATATTTGTGGGAACGGAACCCTTGATGCGCGAATCATAATCCTACTTATTAACAATTATACACATTTAAAAATCATTACAGTTATTAAATTATTACTAATAGCAAAGGCTTTTTTTTGTAATTTTAGTGCGAGCGAAGCCACGGGGTCTGCTAGTAATATTATAAATTCGATGGAAATATAACTGGTCAAATTTGTATCATTGTACTCTCATCATTTGACTTTAGAAGTTTAGAAGTAGTAAAGCTTGTGGAAGTATTTATACTTCAAATGAAAATTAAATTGCAGAGTATGCCTTAAACATTTTTTCTGTCTTTTCAGATACTGGATACTTTCGGTTACGATCACTAAAATTACCCTATTTTTTGCAAATAATAAAGTATGTGTTGCGAAAACGTAAAAAAAATATTTAAATATTAGTAAAAACAACACAATGTTCGGCGGTATGGATATAATTCATTAGAAATTCAGTTTATTAAAAGAAAAATTTCAACATAATAGGCATTATTATGTTCAACCAGTAAAAACCCAAAAAAAATCGAATGGTACTGTGCTGGGCAAACCACCTTTGGTTTAACGTGAAACGTCTCTACAGCACGAGCTGAGGCCGACATATTGAATTTTTATATATATTTTTTTCACTTCCTGATTATTATTTCGGATTTCCTATAAATGTTGTCCAAATTACATGTAATTTTATTTGAATCGATCGATCGAAATAAATACTATAAAAACATTATAAAATCACGGTGCTATCACGTGAAAAGAACGAGAACTTATAGTTATAAATCACCTGTCCATATAGGTAGAATAGGTATGATGAGTTGTTGCAATGTGAATGAGATAATCTTCCGCGATAAAAAGTAGTCTATGTCACTCTACTGCCCCACAGAAAAAATCACACCAATCCGTCACTCTCTTTCGACGTAAAATTAACTCTAACTACAAATAAAATGATTATTGTTAAACTCACTGCAGTTGGGTTGAAATTGCTCACAGGCTTTACTTCCGGATATTCTGGGTAAACGCTGGCCGATGCTGACGCTGCAAGAGCCCAGAGGAAAAAATGAAACATTTTGTTTTAAGTGTTAGTTTCAGATGCGATTGACTAACTAAGGATCTGATAAAAATGTATCTCTTATATATTGTCCGGCCAAGCTATTAAAACACGAGATAAAAACAAAAATGAGAATCCAAAAAAAACTTGAATTTACTACAATATATTTACAAATAAAACTTGAATTTACTACAATAAAATGTCCAATGCTACTCGATAATGATAAATAAATAATCAGGTAAGATGAATCAGAATTAATTCAAAAAAATAATAATTTCAGTATTAAACTATAGGGTTACATTTTACTCGTAATTCCACCCCTCGTGTCGCAAACGTACTATTTATTAGGTTCGCGCTCCACCTACAGCGATGCGCTATAACTAACTCGATTTTTAGCCTTTTTCGTTTTGTTATTTATGTAGTAACATACATTTTTCATCTAATTTAGAGTTTGAATAAAAATGTGTCGATTTAATTTATATTTCAAAGGGGGAAATAATTTTACTGTAGGTACCTATTAGCAGATTTTTTATCTAAAATGCTCGACCTCACTCAGTGAAAAGTATTGTAGTAGAATAAACAAGATTTAAATTATGAAGGAAGTGAGACGATTCTGTGACAAATTATAAAAAATACACTAGGTTATCGATTTTAAAAATGTTATCAAAAAAGATTAATCCTAATTGAAATTCTTTATATTTAAGCTTGGAGGGTTTTGTGCCGTATAAAAGCTAATGATTTAGTAGGAGCTGACAAATAACTGTAAATTTCACAGATGAAACGTATATTAATGCTCATTATACCGTTAAAAAGTGTTTGCAGTCTGCTACGAGAATTGAAGTGAGAAAAAATGATAGGCCTGGTCGACGCTGGTTATAGTTCCTGCTGGAAGTTAAACTTGATTTATGGATTTTGATTGTGAAATATTTAAAGCAGATTCAAAAACTGGAGATTATCATGACCAGATGAACTCTATAAATTTTACCTAATGCTTAAAGGAAAAACTTTTACCAAACATACCACCAAACAGTTTGTTATGGATACCTCTTACCATAGCAAAGATAAGAAAAGAAAAGAAGATAGACCTCCGAGTATAGGTTCAAAAAAACAAGTGATGGCTGAGAGAATTTTAATAATAGTTTTACTAATAGGTAGCCACTAATTTAAAAAAACTATACTTTTAGTTGTTACTTATTTATATAGTATACCAGCAGAAACAATTAAAAAGTGGCAATGCCTTATGCCACAGAGGTTCTTTTTTAATCTCATAATATAGATGTATTACAATTTTCGGATTAAAAACAATATTTTTATATGTCTATCTTTTTTATTTATTTCTATATCTATATATACATAAAAGCTTTGTCCTGACTTACTGACTGATCGATCAGCGCACAGCCTAAACCGCTGGTCGTAGAAACGATAATACATATTCCTTATACAATCTAGGCATCCGCTAAGAAAGGATTTTTCGAAATTCATCCCCTAAAGGGGTAAAATAGGCGATAAAAGATTTTATGAAACTGTGAAATTCGTAACGCGAAATGCACAGAAAGTGGTATTTAGCTTTAAGATGAAAAATAAGAAAAATGTGTATTAGATTTTTTTCGAAATTCATCCATTTATTATCCATGTAAAATGCTGTAGAAGCCCCGATTAGTCGAAGCTCGCGCGCAAAATATAGGTATGAAGGTCAAGCTCATTAAATACAAAGACGTACAAATATTTACTAATATAAAGTATTAGCGACTCACCCTCGCTTCGCTTCGGGTTCGTCCCTAGACAAAAACAAATCTATCCCACGGGAACCGTACATTTTTCCGGGATGATATATTGCCTAAATCCTTCCTCGATAAATGGACTATTCAACACAAAAAGAATTTTTCAATTCCAACCAGTAGTTCCTGAGATTAGCGCGTTCAACCAAACAAACAAACTCTTCAGCTTTATAATATTAGTATAGATTTTAAAGGGAAAATACTAATAAAACTAAAACAAAGTGTCAAAAATAAGTAATAAATTGTAATCCTAAAATAATTTTGTTACTAATACTAAGTTTATAAGGTTATTTAGTTATACGGCTGGTTTCACGCGCATATTAATAAGATATGTTTTCAGCGAAATAGCAATTTTCCTCGAATTTATACTCATAATTCCGTACATATGTATGTGTAAGCACGCCTGTCTAGACATGTAAAAAGTTTTCTAATTTAAAAAACCAACGTGCCATTAAATTTTATTCTTACAAGCTTTTATTTTATTTATTTATTAACTTGACTTAATTTGGGTTAAATCTTGGAGGCTCAATTAAATCCACTTCCTGACGATCGATTGGGCTCAAGTTTGATATAATTATACTAGCGTATCCTCTGGGGCAATACAATAATATGATACCATAGAGCTGGTCTGATGATGGAGTTGACCTAGAATGTCAACGCCGTTAATCGTTGTATAAATAAATTATTATTTATATTTTTTATAACTTTATTTTTATGTATGTTGTTATTTATATTTTTTATTACTTTATACTTTATTTTTTTAAGTGCTTACCTACTCAAAAATTTAAAGGTTAAAGTTAAAGGTAGCATTTTTGTTTCGTGTTTTCTCTAGGTAGGTAGATACTTATTTTAAAATTGATTATTGTAAATAGGTTTTTGTAATTACATAACACACTTTTGTTTGAGTGAATTTTATCGGAAGTATTTTTTTTAATATGTTGGGACATTAACACACAGCACCATCTAGTTCTACGGTAAGAACGAAGCTTGTGTTATGGATACTAGATACACAGTTGATACACTACATATATATAACTTTAAATACGCCCATGACTGAAGTACAAACATTTGTGCTCATCGCAAATGAATGCCCCCAGCGGGACTCAAACCCGCGACCCCTGGCACAGCAAGTGCCACTCAAGGGTCACTACACACTGAACCAAACGTGTCGTCACTTTTATTCGTTTTTTTTTTATACAAATGTATTGCGGAATTATCCGCACCTAAGTTAAGCAAGAGTAAGTAACTAGTCTATACATATAATAAATCTATACATTAAATATTTTTTGGAAAATCTTATTTAAATAGACTTTATTATCAATACAGAAGCCAAATCTACAGTTTTTACAATTTTTGTCTGTCTGTCTGTCTGTCTGTCTGTTTGTCTGTCTGTTACCGCATCACATAAAATCACTGGGCAGATTTTTTTTTTTTTATGTCATTCAGTGACAAACGAGCAGACAGACCACCTGATGGAAAGCAGCACCTGTCGCCCATAACACCTACGGTTCATGCACTTAGGTTTTAAGTAACAAAAATGCAGAACCACAGGTGCGTTGTCACTGTGAGGACTAAGATGATATGCCTCTTGCCTGTAATTGCACTGGCTACCTTATCCTTCGTACCGGAACACAACAATGCAATCATTGTTGCTTGGCGGCAGAAATAGATAAGGGGGTGGTACCCATCCAGTCGGACTCCTCAGGCTTGACAGAGTCCTACCACCGGTGATTTTGATAAAATTTGGTATGTGATAGCTGGTTATCCGGGTCAACATATAGGATACTTTTTACTGCAGACAGACAGACAAAAATTCTAAAAACTATAGATTTGGCCTCTGTATCGATAATAATGACTATTTCAATAAGATTTTCCAAAAAATATTTAATGTACAGATTTGACTCAGATAGAATTTTATTATATGTATAGATTATCTATACTAATACTAATATAGTATATCCGTAAAATATGTAATACATTATTTTTAAGCTTTTAGTACATATTTATATTAGTACATATTTTTATTATCCGAAATACTACATGGTTTGTTTTATTGAATGTCATGGTGCCCTTTAGGGTTGTGCGGTACATTTTCTCAACATGATGCAAGTTTTTGAAATGCCTAGGTAATTTTTATTACTCATTAGGGTTAGGCTCATTAGTCAATATTAAAAAAAAAACGGAGACCATATAATTTCGTCGTCATAATAGTATATCCGTATGTCACAGTAATTTTACTCAAAGACTAAATTAGAGCTATATTAGTAACCAAATTTTTTTAAAGTAAAAAAAAGGGGTGGCTCTCTCTGCTGATATATGTAACTAAGGGATAAAAAATTAAATTCACATAAGCGTGGGGTGTTTGTGTCTTTAAAATTTAGATACATACAGTTTCTAAGTGTATGTTGGCGCGTAGCCTAAAATTCTCTCAGATTCCTGAAATAGATCTGATCAAACAACTTTCAATTCAATCTTTAGTTTCGTGGCTTGTAGGAGTGCCTTTGGACATAATTTACTTTGCCAATGTCGCGTAGAAGACCAAACAATTATTAAAAAATCAAAAAGAGAATGAGATTACATAAAACTTATTTAACGACTCCCATATCTATAAATAGCAAGATCATTTTACCACGTCTTAAGAAAATTTATTGTTTTATTGTTATAGTACAAGTAAATTATCATATTTATTTTTACAACTGAATTTAATGTGGATGTTTTTATTTGATCTAAAATTTGGTGTTTCAGTCGTTTGTTCAGGGCTACACACGGAAGTCGGAACTCATCACTACATATTATACAACAAAGTCCTCCGCCGCGTCTATCTGTCTATCTGCCTGTCTGTTCGCGATGAACTCAAAAACTATTGCAACGATTTTCATGTTGTTTTCACCAATGGATAGAGTGGTTCTCGAGAAAGGTTTTAGTATATACTTTGTTAAGTATTTGTATACACTGGCAAAAATATAACGATATTTGTTGGAGATGTCGGAAAAAAATAAGCCGTCTGGGATCTTTCAACTAAAAATTTCTATCTCTTAAGGATAACATACTATATCTATTTTAATACTTTAAAAAATTAGAAATTATAATGCGGTAATGTAAAAGCTATATTTATCCAGGAAATCGTCCCTTAAAGAGGTGAAAATGGGGATGAAAGTTTGTGTGGGGAAGCAAACTAGGGACGAACCAGAGCAAAGCGAGGGTGAGTCGCTAGTTATAGATAAATGATAAACTGATTGAAAAATCAATGCCTTCTATAAACATTTGAGTGTAAAATATATGATTTTTTTTTTATATATAAATATCTTGGTACTATGTAATGGCTCCAAATACTTTGTGTCGTGTGATGCGGCCGCATCTTTGCATCATAGCACCGCACAACCCTGGCCCTAATACATTTTTGAATATCTTTTAAATCAAAATTATGACCTGAATCGTTAAAAACGATGTAAAAAACAAAACGGCACACTCCACTGTGGACACGATGCGACATTAAAATAATTACGAAATACTAATAAAACATTGTATATTTATATATTTCAAACTAAATTATTCATATTTGTTCATTAAAATAATAAACAACTGAACAAACCGACACAAATATTGTCGCTTGGTGTGTAAATAAAACTAAGGATGAAATTAAAATTTTATTTAAAACTTCAGAGCTTATCGTGAAGGAAAACATCTTTTTTTACTCTCTTTTTTACCTATTTCTAATTTTCAAATCGACTTGAAACTCTCTAAGTGTTTGTATTTCTAATGATAATTTACAGTTATTTGGTATCATCGAGCTGATCTGATGGTGAGGCCAGAAGATAGATTGTGGAACTCTTCAATGGCTACTAGTAAATACTTGGATTTTAGAGCCTGATTTTTGATTAAGTGTTGCTAATAAAAGTGAGATTTTTAGTATGTTAGTCTATAATGACATTTGTCAGCATACAAACATGAATTATTTATCTATACTATATTATTATAAAGCTAAAGAGTTTGTTTGGTTGAACGCGCTATTCTCAGGAACTACTGATCCGATTTGAAAAATTCTTTTTGCATTTGATAGCCCGTTAACTGAGAAAGGCTATAGGCTATATATCATCCCGGAAAAGTGTACGGGTCCCGTGGGATAGATTTGTTTTTGTCTAGGGACGAACCCGAAGCGAAGCGAGGGTGAGTCGCTAGTTGAATATATTTTAAAAAATTATATTCTTACAAATTATCTGTTTATTACGTCTATACTAAAAATGATAAAATAAAAACTTAAAAAACTGACTTCCAGGTACTAAATAGTAAAAAATAACTTATTGTTATCTATACTTAATATTATAAATATAATATTATAAAGCTGAAGAGTTTGTTTGTTTGGTTGTTTGGTTGAACGTGCTAATCTCAAGAACTACTAATCCGATTCGAAAAATTCTTTTTGTATTTGATAGCCCTTTAACTGAGGAAGGCTATAGGCTATATATCATCCCGGAAAAGTGTACGGGTCCCGTGGGATAGATTTGTTTTTGTCTAGGGACGAACCCGAAGCGAAGCGAGGGTGAGTCGCTAGTTGAATATATTTTAAAAAACTATATTCTTACAAATTATCTGCTTATTACGTCTACACTAAAAATGATAAAATAAAAACTTAAAAAACTGACTTCCAGGTACTAATAACTAAAAACTAACTGATTGTTATCTATACTTAATATTGTAAAGCTGAAGAGTTTGTTTGTTTGTTTGGTTGAACACGCTAATCTCAAGAACTACTAATCCGATTTGAAAAATTATTTTTGCATTAGATAGCCCGTTAGCTGAGGAAGGCAGGAAAAATGTACAGTTCCCATAGGATAGATTGGTTTTTGCCTAGGGACGAACCCGAAGCGAAGCGAGGATGAGTCGCTAGTAATGTATAATTAGCGTTAATTATTACCTTGTTATCATAATTTTTAAAACAAAATTATATTTTGCAATTTTTACTATCTCTTATTAGGACAGCTATAACTTCTATGGACTAAAAATATTGAGTTTTAAAAGAACTGTTCAGTTGCAATCAAAAGTGCTTATAAAATTTTATACAAGCATTCAATTTACTATTCACAGTCTTGACTATTTTGTTATAAAGATTACACATTTTTTATGTTTTGATATTATTTAAATATTAAAACTTAATGAATAAATATGATTTATAAAGCAGATTTTTTTGTATGTTCGTACTGATCTCTAGAATTAGCTAGTTCCATAATTTAAATCATATCATATACGGATATTTGTTTAGGAGACCTCCAAAATCTGCCTTTCGCTATCGATATCTCACATCGTAATTGCCTATAATTGCAGGTGCGTACACTTGTTTCAATGACAGGGCTTGGTAGTTTCGATGACAATTTGCAAGCTCTACTTAGCTACTTACAACTATTTTTTAGTCTTGTGTTTACAATAACTAATACTAGCGTAATTTTCCATTGAGTTTTTGTTCACTCGAATAGATATTGTTGATCCGTCGGAAGAAAAAACATTTCATGAAATAATTGGCTATTTGACAATTCTAACGATAAAATATTTAATCTGTTGGAGACAGTAGCTTATGGGTCCACAATAATTATACAATATGTTTTTTGCATTAAAATAAATTGTTAATATCTCATTTTTTTTAAATAAATTTGAGTTTTTTTTATCTGTGGATTACAAATACTGAAACGCTGGCGGCCATGTTTGTGCAGTGTGTGACGTCACATTTCACATAACAAAACATCGTGTGTTTTATCGTTTGCAGTTTGCTGAGAAGATCACTCTAAAATATTTTAATTAGTGCTTGTGAGAAGTTTAACGAAATGGAGCCGGGTTACACAAAAGCTGATAGTGCAAATTTACCAAAAATAGATTCATTTATGGTTGCAAATTTTTTTGCATGTAATCCTGACTTTTGCTCAGCCGAGTTTCGGAATGTAAAAACTTCCGTGTAAGTACCGAAATGAACAAAGTAATTATGTATAATTTATTGGTAAAAGTTAATGTGTATAGTTCTTAAGTCAAGTATTCAGCCCTTTTCATGTCCCACTGCTGGGCACGGGCCTCCCTTCAATACGAGGGGAATCAGGCCATAGTCCACCACGCTGGCCAAGTGCGGATTGGCGGACTTCACATGTCTTTCGAAAACTTGCTAGGTTTTCTCAGACATGCAGGTTTCCTCACGATGTTTTTCCTTCACCGTAAGGCAAGTGGTAATCATGATAGGAATGATTCGCACATGAAAATATCAGAGGTGCGAGACCCGGGATTTGAACCCACTTCACTCGGTTTCCCAAGCGAGCGCGTTGCCACTGGGCTACCACTGCTTAAGTCAAGTAGTAAAATTTTTATAAAATAATTTTAAATTACTTAAAGGTTATGTTCATAATTTTAGATCTTCGCTACAGTCGTATGGTGATGACGCTATAGGGTATGGTGATATAGGGCTGTGGTGGTGCGGTACGTTTGATTCTGTCTGATTGACATTGAAATTTTGATGGTAAATAGTCTGGCTTCATTTTTATTTTGCCGACAGAACCCATCACACTGTATTGGATGTAATTTTCCATATCATTAGGCAGCTGTTGAGTGACATAAATATATATGTATATATTACTTTTAAAAATAATAAAAATAATACTTTTAAAATTAATAAAAATAATGTCATAAAAAGAATTGTTTTTATGACATGTTTTATGTACAAAATACTGGATTAAGTTTAATTTATTTTCAGTAAATCAGAGGCTAAATTGATTGCTTTTAAATACTTACATCGAAGTGATCTTCACAAAAAAAAATTGCAGATTTATCAGATGTAAAATTCAACTCTCGGCGTGCTAATTGTAACCACTGCTTTCGACGTTTAGGACATTTAGGGACGTGTATAAACAATTTGTCAGCATATTTAATTGTAGAACTTTTACACATAGGTACGGCACACATCTTGTAGCTTGTCATTTTCATAAAAAATATTTATATATATATATATATATATATATATATATATATATATATATATATATATATATATATATATATATATATATATATATATATATATATATATATATATATATAAACTTATATGAGCTTGTTATTCCCAATGAAAAAGCTGCAAACTTTTAGCTTAAAATATGTTTAAGAGTTGGAGCATCGTAGCATGGAAAATATATAACATGTTATATTCTCCATGCATCGTAGTTAGCTTTAGTTAGTTTATTGAAATATGACGTCACAGCCAGGAATGTCACGTGATGTGCTGTTTTCGCGCGACTTTCAAATTACTGAAAGATTAATATATTTTTTTCCGAATAAATAACGCTTTTTTCAGAAAAAAATAATTGTAAGAGGTATAAAATGAACCTACGTATGTTTTAAAATATCTTTCCGAAAACTGTCAAATAGCCAATTACATGTAATTTTGGAGTTTAAGAGCAAGATTGTATTGATATTTACCAAACCTTTTTTTATCAATAAATAGTATAATTTATTATCAATGAATAATTAATTATGAGACTTATATTAATTAATCATACCTAGATTTTGTTTTGTAATATATATATAGGTAAAAAACTGCTTCAATCTCGATTGATCATGAGAGTTTATAGACATATTATTATATCACCATATCGGTCAGTAGGTATATTGTAAAATCTATTCAGGATCTTTATATAACGAGAAAATTGGACAAGGAATAAAAATGCTTTTGTTATTATAGTTTTTGTATAAGTATACCTTACAAGACGTTAAAGAGGTATATAGTCCGGGAGAGACGCCTATAAGGGAGAGACGCCTAATAAATTTACAAATTAAATTTAATTTCGGAACGCGTCCATAATACGTCAGTCGACAGTCAATGTCAGTGTGGGAGTTTTTACACAAAGACATATTACTTATAATTTATATTTTGGTGTTAATTTGTAAAATAAGGTAAGTAAAGTTAACTTATACGTTAGAATATAATCTTTGAGATAGTTTGCAGTATTTTTTTTTCTCTAAATTCTTTAGTTAAATAGTATTAAATAGTTTTATAATGTAACATTGTGATCTTGTTTTGTTAACTATCCACCATTTTGTATTGTAAATGCTTAAGGGTGATTTCACAGTCTATAGGCATCTCTCGCTAATGATCGGGAGAGATGCCCAATAATATTTCGGGGTTAGATGCCCAGTATTAATTGGTATTAATTGATTCCTCCCCAACGCGCGTTCACCTTGTCGTGGTGGGGGAGCTCATTAGCGTTCGGCAGTTTATCCGGACGCTAATTAAGGCAGTGGTAGCCCAGTGGTAAAGTGCTCGCTTGGGAAAGCGAGTGAGGTGAGATCCCGGGTCTCGTACTTCTGATAGTTTCATATGCGAATCATTTCTAACATGATTACCACTTATCTTACGGTGAAGGAAAACATCGTGAGGAAACCTGCATATCTGAAAGAACCTAGTAGAGTGGACCGTGGGATCAACCTCACGGTTGTTGTAGTCTGCTTCGGCAGACCTGCCGTTGGGGTGCCCCATTAAGACGGGGGAGATTTTGTTGGGTTTTAGTGGGTAGTACTGGCTTTTCTAGCGAGTGGGTCCCACATAACCACCTGTACGTCTAAAGGTAGTATGTAGAAATAAATGCATAAAAAAAAGGATATTTGCATCACTATGCAAAGTACAAATATAAACTTTCCTCATATTTGTGGAGAGTATCATAATGTCATTAAGAAGAAAAGCGACTGATTATAGTGTGTTTATTGTGGTTTCATGAAAGCTATAGTGAAGATTTAGCGGAATGCCTAAAGTGTAACGTCTGATTATGCACTAATTACTCGTAGGCATCTATCCCTGACATCTATAGGCAACTAACCCACATGTCTGGGTGAGATGGCTATTTTCTATTATTTTTAAAAAACATTTTTTAATCTAGAATATATTGCACAATAGTTTCAAATTTAATCTGAATGGCATAAGTAAATATTGAATTAAAATATACTATGCTTATTTTATGTAGTATCTTACACATAAAATTAATAATGATTGTTTTTAAAACTATAGGCAACTCTCCCGGACTTACCATACATGATTGCTATAAATCTAGGGACTTCAGCATGGGGCTTCTTCTAACTGTTATAAAGGCTTGGCTACTTTTGTAACATCAAAATCAGTCCAGGCGTTTTGGAAATTAGCTGGGAAATAATTTTGACATTACAAACAAACACTTCAATTTTGTTTATTTGTATAGATGAATAACTAAATTTTTAACCTCCTTACAGCACAAATAAAGGAAAAATTCCAAAAAATAAAAAAGTTGAAAATTAAAGGTTCCTTCAAATTTGTACGGAACAGATCTGTTTACAGATTTCCTACAAATTTGTACGGAACCCTCGGTGGGCGAGTCCGACTCGCACTTATCCATATTTTTATTAACTTGTCATTTTTTGTAATTTGTCATTTTAATTAAATTTTAAACAAAATGAAAAAAATTGTCCATCCACGCTATAGATCTTTACAATATACCTACTGAAGGCCATAGTGATCGCGATATCTGGCAGGAGGAAAAGGTAAAATTCTTCCCCATTTTTAGTATAATTTGAATGACATACGAGAACTTGATACAAGTTGTAGTGTGTCATGTACGCGCCATTGTGGGACTGAAAGCTGTATAACTGCGGTTGTTAAATCAGTGTAATCACAAGTTCCAGAAAAAATATTATATGATAACATCATATCAGCCACAGTTTTTCAATTTTCTAAAGTGGAGATTTTATGATTCAACGTTCCTAAATACTCAAATTACTTCCTTTTTTTTTTTAATTTTATTTTTACGTAAATTAAAGTAATGTAATACGGGGTTGTAGTTAGTGGAGACCCTCGATGGGAATAAGAACTCCGAAGTCCGAACTCCTCGTAAATACTTTATTCGGGGTACGCAAGCACGTTACAAGGGTAAACTGGTGTGGTGCGCTTCTAACAACGACACCAGCTGCTGGCGGCCAGCAGACTATCCCACCAGGTGGAAGTAGCAGACAGCAATCGTCGATAGGAACGTATCAAGTACTTAGGAAGGTTTCAAATAATGTCCCAGCAGGTGTGGAAGTACTATTTTACGCCTCTAAGGTCCCTAATTAAAATTAATTGATACAAAAATAGTTGCATTACTGCCTTATATGCAAACCAAAAGAACGTAACGCTAGCGCGTTTTAATATGCTGCTAACGCCATCTAGTAGCAAGTTAATGTACCAATGTACTAGGAACGTTGTATGATAACAGATGGCAGTGTTACAGTAACTTTATATATATATATATATATATATATATATATATATATATATATATATATATATATATATATATATATATATATATAGCTCAGCTCAGCTCTTTTTATAACATCCCACTAGGCACGCACCTCCCTTCAATATAAGGGCGAGTGGGAACTGGCGGACTTCACATGTCTTTCGAAAACGTCTTTTTTATTTTTTACGATAAGAATCCAATGTACCTACTCCATGACCTAAATTGAGTAATTCATCAGGTAATTTGAGGATAAATAATAATTAGATATGTACTATGCTATAAACATTATTGCAAAAAATACACAGTTCATCCACGATTACATTTTATAGAATTAAATTATGTTCGCGGATTCATTCTGTCGAGTTAAATAAAAGGTTTTATGGAATAGGTCCCAGGGGCCAACAACAATAGGATCCAAGACTCACATACAGATATTATAATGGATAGAATTTCATTCGAATTAAATACAAGAAAATAAAGTCCAGATTTTAGCGGGCATTGGCTTGGATATTGTATAAGACAATTGGATGACGCTTATTTAAGTATATGTACTTATTATACCTATGCAACAGACACGCGTAAAAGTTATATTTTTTTAAAAGACTTATATTTAATATGGCAAATGAACTTAACAAAATTTTCACTAAATTATTACATCACGCTTAAATAAGAATGTAAAAAATTATATCTACTAATTGGTAATAAAGGATACGGCTATCACCGAGTTGGAAGGTATTTAAGCATTTAAATGACTTAATTAAAAAATATTTACAAAAATTAAAAAAGGCCGACTGCGTAAAAAACGAACTAAATAGAAGAAAACAAGTTGACGAAGGAACATAGTATTATAGAGTTGGAGACATACACATATTTTTAAACATGTATATGTACGTACAAGTCAAACCTTCCTTTTTGTTACACCGCAGTGGGGTAAAAATTAACCTTAAGCAATATTTATCTGTACACTATTTTCAAGCCCCTAGGTATTCAAGTATAAAAGCTCTATTCAAACTTAAAACTTCTAAATTCTACAGTTTAACAGGAAATTTTTCATTCCCACGGGAAAACAATAACTGGTTCTATCAAGTCGTTCTTAGAAATTTACATGTCTAACGCTGACTAAACCCTAAGAGATAAATCAAAAGATTTATCTCTTAAAGATTTATCTATCGATTAACTATTTATATCTAATCAAAACGCACGTAGGGACACACCCGAGCGAAGCGAGGGTAAGTTAAAAGTTAAGTGGTAAATAATTAAAAACATTAAATTTCTTGTTCTTTATTTTACTAAGTCTATGGTGAGCCATACTGGTGCTGTGCATCAAAAAAGACGTTTAAAACATACACATAATCTGTTGTATACAGTCGTCAATATACCTTCATACGTAAGTAGTTACATAAAATTTGATTAACATTTTGTAAAAGATAACGAAACTTGATATAAATGCTCTTTGTCACTTTTGAGCAACAATGTGTGTTTTTTTTTCAACATTTTGGCATTTTATAACTCATTGAAAATGAAAATTTGGTAAATAAATTGAGTTTAATTCACTCATCCATTGAAATATCGTCTCTTAAAATATGAGATATTTATGTAATCGTTACCTAGTACAGATGGCCCATCCCATACAAAAACAATAGGCAGTATTAATGCGGGCTATTTTTCAGACCGTCTCCGAATAGATGTCGTTAATTCGCAAACTTTCGAACTTTGAGTATTGCAAAATCCATCCTGCATCTAGGTTAACTATTTCACTGACATTAGCAGTTTATATGAGGATAAACAACTTATTAAAGTAAAAGCATCATCTGGGATATTCGCTACAAATCCATTACCTACTTGCTGATTTTTAATAATCAGTAAAATTACGCTTTCATTTACAAGAGTATTATTTCATTTTTCTTCACTTAGAATATTTTTAAAAAACATAATATACCGTTTTTGAGATCTATTTATTATCTTTTGTTACTGTTTGTTACTCAAAGTTTGATAACAAATTGATATATGTATGTATGCCATCTACTAAAATTAACTTGAACTATTTTTCTTTGTTCCTGATGAGATGATTTTGACGACAAAAACTTAATTTTTTTAAAGACCCATAAGTTAGCCCCTGAAATTCGCCATTTTAATTTTTCATTGTCTTTCTACGTCTACGATACTCGCGTTATCAAGACCAATCTAACGACGTATAAATCATCAAAATCGGCCACCGCGTTTGGTCTCTAGAACGCCACGTATGAACAAAGATACATACATAGAGTATTAAATACATTACCCTCCTTCTTCTTCAAATTCTAAAACTATAGATTCAGCCTCTGTATCAATAATAATGACTATTTCAACAATATTTTCCAAAAATATTTAATGAACAGTTTCGACTCAGAATTTCATAATGTGTAAGCGATAGGAACTGTAGAACTTACATACATAAAGAATTTATATTCTTTTTACAATTAAATTGAAAATACATAGAAAATGACATAGACAATAGTGGACTTATCTCTCTATAAGAAATCTCTTCCAGTCCACCCATGCATGTTGGAAATAGTGTTAAGTATTGGGACAGAAAGAAAAAGTGCGAAGAAACGATAAGAAAATATATAAGATTAAAAATGAATACGAAATATTATACTCATATAAATATATATTATACACACTGTCATTCCATATATAATATACTAGTGACTCAACCTCGCTTCGCTCGGATTCGTCCCTAGCTTGATTCCTCATACAAACTTTCATCCCCATTTTCACCACCTTAAGGGATAATTTCCGGGATAAAAAGTATTCTATGTCCTTCCCAGGGTCTCAAACTATCTTCTTACTAAATTTCATCTAAATCAGTTTAGTAGTTCCAGAGATTACCCCCTACAACGCCACAAACTCACAAACTTACCTCTTTATAATATTAGCATAGATAAGCATAAATACATAAATACAAATATATATTACAAACTCTACACTAACACATAAGAGAATTATTAAACACTAGAACTATTATATTATCTTATATATTTAAACGAGCAATTCTTGTATATTTATATATTTATTTATTTATTTATACCGGCGATCTCGGAAACGGCTCTAACGATTTTGCTGAAATTTGGTATATGGGGGCTTTCGGGGACGAAAAATTGATCTAGATTAGTCACATGTCTGGGAAAACGCGTGTTTTCGAGTTTTCATGCGTTTTTCTTATGCATTATTCTACGCAAAATTTAATCGCGACATCTATACAACTGTCTCAGTAACACTTAGTCACTTAATGTAAAATTATTTTTAAGCCAAATTAAAAAGAAAATTGTTCTAATCGCGACATCTATACAACTTTCTCAGTAACACTTAGTCACTTAATGTAAAATATACAATCTGTCAAGAACTCCGAGCGAAGCTCGGTCGCCCAGGTACTATACATAAACATACTTATATTATTACAAAATAGAAACATATATTTTTCAATTATGAGATTTAAGTTGCCGCAAATTAGCAGGTCATTAAATTTTTATTTGATTCACTAATACAGAGATAAAAATGCTAGAATTATTTCTAAAAAGTACCACTAAAGTAAACTATAGAATTCAGCTGCCCGGAAATGAATGCTGAATCAAAAAATGTGTTAACCACTTTTTTTTTTTTTTATAGTTGGGGAATGCATTTACGCATACCACCTGTCCCCCAGGTGGTTATGTGGGGCTCACCGGCTAGAAGAGCCGGTACTACCCACTAAACCCCAACTTTCCCCTCCCCTCCGCCTTAGTGGGACGCCGCGGGATCCCTTACGCATAACTACCGCGACGCCCCGGCGGCAGGCCTGACGGCCACCAAACCAATGGGGCTGCTCCACAGTCCACTCTGCTGAATCAGAGAAGTACCCGGAGCAGCCCCATTAAACCACGCCGCCCACCGAAGTGGGCACCCTTCAATCGGCTGCAGAGGACAGGGAGAGCGGCAACGACACACCGACACTCCTCTTCCCCTGCAGCCCCACCGCGTCTGCCATCTAAGACGGTGGCAGCCCCGTCAAGGCCGCGGGGGGCAGGGAGAACGGCGCACCGAAATACCGGCACTCCTCTCCCACCGCGGCCTTCCCCTCTACCGGTTACGAGCCTGCCCTCACAGTCCCGCAACAGGTCCCCGCCCCCCGGTCACGAGACCGCCGAAGCGGCCCCGCTCCCGGTGGCCGCAACTCCGGAAGCCGAAGCCTAAATGGAGAGTGGCCCCGTCCTGCTTTAGTCCGCGCCGGATTTCTCCGGTACCACCCGCTGGGTCCAAGCGGGTGGCGTTCCCCGATCCGCCACCTGGGGACGCGCCCGGTAGGAGTTGGCTCTCCCCCGGGTGCACAATAATACCTACATAATGTATTGTTATGTGAGTATGTCAGTGAACTTAGGTTTAATTACATATAGCACGAGAAGCTAGTATCATACATAAGTATTTTTATTATTACTACTAGCAACTCACCCTCACTCCGCTCGGGTTCGTCCCTAGTGATTAAGCCGTTTCTGAGATTAGCGCGCAAAAATTCAAAAAAAGATTGTTTTGGGTTTTATTGTGTTAATAAAGACCCTAAACAATAGTTTATCTCAAATATCTTTCATGTACAGACAGCGATCAGTTACACTTTTATTATAGATATAACGTAAATGTTAGGGTGGAGCGAAAAAAAATTGTTTTTTTTTTTTCTTAGCTTAAAAAAAAGAACAATTTTTTTTTCGCTCCACCCTAATGTACATACATGTATATACTTATGAACAAACATAAATAATCATTAATTTTGTAGCCGTAGGATCGTGGAGCTCAAGCTTAAAGTATCGCAGGTATATCACTATGAAAAAAGTTGTTAAAAGATTACGTTAATGGATGGAATCCATCTCTTGGCTTAATTTTTTAATCTACTCCGTTTACTTTTATTGTAAGTAATAATACTTATAACTTATAGAATTAAATTAAAATAAAGGCACAGTTATTGTCAGAAATATTTTATTAATCTTTCCAGCAATATTGTAATATATGTTATTATTTTAACAATAATATACGATATTTTAATACGATAGTAAATTATTTAGGCTATTGTCAATACTTGACACCTTGTTGATCATAGAATTCTTTTAATCCCATTCCATAGAAGTACATAGATAAAGCCTCACTTAAGATATAAACTTTAATATTTTTATTGAATTCATTAATTTCATACACTTCATCCTTAGTTAACTCGAAATCAAATAAATCAAAGTTTTCTCTTATGTGGGTTGCGTTGGTAGACTTAACTAATGGTATTAATTGGTGGTCGATCTGAAACAATTTATTTGTGAAGTCTTAATCTCTTCATATAATAGTACCTGGGCGACTGAGCTTCGCTCGGAGTTTTAAAAAAAAAAACTAAAATCTTGAATAAATACAAATTGTGCTCGACCACGATGCTTATGCCCGAGCGTGCGAAATTAGCGACCATATTTTGCATGGAATAATGCGAAAGAAAACCACATGAAATCTTGAAATCATGCGTTTTCCCAGACATAAGACCAAGATCGATTTTTCGCCCCCAAAAACTCCCACATACCAAATTTCAGCGAAATCGTTAGAGCCGTTTCCGAGATCGCCGGTAAATATAGTAAATAAATAAATATACAAGAATTGCTCGCTTAAAAGTATTAGATATGGCACGAGCAATCTAATAAAATATAATCATTTCCAGTTCCACAATCACTTATGGCATGAGTACTGTTCCCACGTAAAATACCAAACGTTACAAACCTCCTCTGAATGCGAAGGTTCACAATCACGCTGGCCAGGGCGGGTTAGCGAACTTTTAATTTTTATTTACAGTTTAATTTTTATTAAAATAATTTTTATTTAAAGTTCGAAATCTTTTAATATTTATATTTATACATAAAGTCTATACACTAGCCAGAGACAATAAAACGAAATCTCACCAAATTGCGTAGAATTACTTGATTCGAAGTTTTAGAATATTTTTCACCTATTTCAACAAGGCGAGTATTATTAAACTGTGGTGATGGTGAAGGTGAGACGCTTCGGAACGGTCTTGAAACAGTAAAACCATGTGACCCATAAGCTATAACACTTATGTTTTCTTGTTGACAGTATGCCACTAATTCCAAATTGGCAAATGTTGGATTTACCTGTTGAAAATTATAAACAAGAAATTATTATTACATGCGCAACGTATTTGGGTAGTTCTACCATTTCGTGCAAATGACATGTCCAACAATTTTTTTTTTTTCATATTTTAGATATTCTACATAAGTATATTTTTATCACCTAAAATTAACTCTATATTCATTATAGTGATTTAAAAAAAATATTGCCTAAATTTCATTACCAACACGGTCACAAAATTTTGCTATTGGAAAGCAACTAATGACAAATAATGACACGTTCTGTAACATTTTTTTCTTTTGGTAGATTTAAAATATATATATTAAGGAACTAGCAGAACCCTCGGCTTCGCTCGGGCTAAAGCTACAAGTCTTTGGCTATTAGTACCTAATAATTTGACGGCTGTGATGATTTTCAAATGTGTATAATTGTGAACGAGTATGATTTTGACTCGTGCATCGAGCAGTATGTATGTATGTATGTTTGTATGTCCCACCCTATGTTCATAGACCTTATGTTTCATATTATCCATGCGTAGATAAAAATTTCGAAGGCCGACCTCCGCCAATTTCTTGAATAATTATTTATTTTTAAATGATTAATTTTATATTTTATTTTTCATGTAACTTTCATTAAATACAATATTAAAAAAAATATTTTTTCTCGCATTTTTTCTTTTGAATTTGCACAAAATGGTAGAACTAACCATTCATGAACATATATTTATAGTGTTTTATCAATAGTTTTATTGGTGTTTAGTCTTTATAAGTTTAACAAATTGATAAGCAATTGATTCAAAGGAAAATGATAATGTGTTGATCATTAAGTGTCTATGATACTAAAAGATCTTTCTTTTCTTTTTTTAGAAAAAAAAGTAAAAATAATTAAATATTTCAATTTAAAAAAGGTATACCTCTATTTGATTAACAGCTGGCCGTATATTACCATACGTTAAAATTTTGTTAATATGTGAACTGTTAAAATTTGAAACGCCTATTGATTTTACCAAACCCATATTTTGAGCTTTTTCCATTTCACACCAAATTCCTAATATATCCAAATCTTCACCTGTAATCTAATAAGAAGAAATTAATTTGTTTCTTTAAACATACTCTATAATGAGGTCTTTCTAAATTACTCGTATTTGCCAAGTTTTTTGGAAGTTCTACAATAAGAGGTAGTAAAAGAGAATCTAGTAGATATAGGTTCAATATGTTTTAATTAATGCAAAAGCTCTCAGAGTCACAGTTACTATAGTAACTATATACTATATACATATACTATATAGCAATCTATGATATATATACGACGTAATTAAGCAACCATTTACCACATTATTTGTTACATGTATAAGATATAAATCCAAATAATCTAATTGCAGGCGCTTCAATGACTTCCGTAGTGCTGGTATTACTTCTGAGCGATGAAAGTTATCGAACTGCAAGCATTATAATTTAAACACATATAAAAACAATGAAAAATGCTGTGTTAAAGCCCTGTCACAACACAGGAGACAAGGCTCTTAATAACATTGCAAAATATAACTTAAAAAAAAAACTTTTATTCGTTATTTTGTAACTCGCCAATTGCAAAACAAGCTGATATCACACAGATTACACACAAGATGAATCAATTATTTTAATATAGAGAATGAACCAGTAATGTAAACAAATTTAGCAAAAATAACAACTAGTGAAATTTAATCTGGGCGAATTCAGATGTTCCGGGACTATAGACCGTGCTATTAAGCTCTGGTAATAGATCTCTCGAGATACTAACAATATTACAAATATTTCTCATTTAAACAATGGCAATCATGAAATAAAAATATATCGTTAATTTTTTTGTCCAGTATTTTAAAGACATACCTTAGAAACTATGAACAAATTTTTTCTTGTCACAATATCGCAACTAATTGCATTTTTGATAGCCTCTCCAACGTACTCCTCGACTAAATAAAGTTCAGATGTATCGATATATCTATAACCAACTTCGATAGCCGTTAATAATACATCCTTCACTATGGCAAATTCTTTTCTCTAAAAATACAGTCATGAATTATTTACATACACCAATAGAAATAGAACTGGACACTTAAAGGAAAATAACAGATTTTGAAGCTTCAGCTCTCCCCACAAGAAAATTGCTTCACTAATAGAACCGCTAAGTATAAGATACAATTTTTTATCACTTTTTAAACTTGCCTAACGTATTGTAAAATGTAAAATAATAAATATTTGTCTAACTTAACCGTATTCTGTATACTAAATAGGATGACATATGGCAGTATTTTGGTTATGGTTGAGTAGAATAAAGTAGTATTTATTAAAAAATAACAGCTAATAAAAAGGAATACCTAACACAATATCTCGGCTGTGTTATGGTATAGCGAGTTGGTTTCTATTTAAATAGACTTCTTGCATTGTGTTCTAGTCATAATATAAGTTTCATTACAGGCGAAAGTAAAAAAGAATGATGGCAAGAAATTGCATAGCCCATCAATTATATTGTTACGTTCTGTTGTTTAGTTCTGGGATCACAAATTATAGTACGTCTTTTGCACTATACATGTTTAATTCACAACTTTTACTTATTACGGTTCACAAGTGCACGTTGTGCATACATGGTTTTGACTTAGCTCATACTCTGATCACTATTTCCACCACAAGTTACACTGACACTATAACTTTTTCTCAATTTTTCTTATTTTTGTATTTCTATAATCTTCTTTTTGCTCCAAAACTCAATTGAAATCTCGACACACTGCCACCCTTATTATAATTCGCATAAATAAACAACATTCTAGTATTCAAAATTTCAAATATTTTCTAGTAACTTCAATTCCTTTGTGGAAAATGTTTTCTTAATCTCTTACTTGCAACAATTTACGATGAACTGATCTTAATACTGGTCTTAATAGTTATATTTCAACAACTGTCTTAGAATGTCCGATGTATAAATCATGCTTTTAAACGTGCCATTTTAAATTATTATTTTTTAATATAAAGACATTACACATTCCTCACTACGCGACATTGCTCCCTCTTAAGACATGTTTGCCTCGAGCATCCTTATTGCCATGCTACTTAGCTAATCGGTTCACATGTACAATCTATGCCAGGCTTCGTGACGTACATTGTATCCGGAAAATGATATAATTGATTTAACCTCTGGGCTATTATTTTGAAGATTTACCCATTCGTTTCTCTGCAGAGCTATGCAACAGTACTAATGATCCTTCCTTAAAACTCGCTTCTGTCGCCTTTCGGTCGTAACGCGTTTTCAGGCGTTCACTTACTTCGAGACCTCACTTTCGTATCTTCTCATGAATGTCAATCATCTTCAATTGTACGTCACTGATGCAAGTGGAAGTATTCTGTGGGCAACCACTTAACAGATCAGTCGGTAAAAGCAATAAATTGGCAAAAGCAGGTATATTTGTAATGTCCGATAAGATAGCAGAAACAATGATAAATGATCGTCTCTTTGGTAAGTATCCACAACCTTAGCTAGGTTTCGCTCTAAGGTCTCATTATTTTGGATAGGTATCCAGTATCCACCATTCCATCTAACTGCGGGTGACATTGCGTAGTTTGAATTTTGTGCACCTTCATGATTTTATAAACTTCTTGAAACACCTGTGATTCGATTTTTCTTCCTTGATTACTGTGCATCTTTAATAGGACCCCAATTTTTCTCATGATTTTAATAGATTCTTAGTTCTCCTATGACAATACTTTCAGTCTGGTAGCAGAGGTTAAAAAGAGGGTCTTCTAGATAGATTATAAGTTATCTCTAGTGTCGGTGTCGACAGTAAGCTCCTCATTTGTGTCTGGATATCCAAAGATTGGTGTTTGACAAAGAAAAGCTATTTCTTCAGTTCTTTGAGGGAAAACGAAAAGTTTCTTCTCTTCTGTAAATCAATGCACTTTTGCTTCGCAGAGATCCATTTTACGAACCGTCAATAGTAAGAGCACAAACCTAAAAATGCTTTCACTTGCATCTTATCTTTAGAAGTAGGATCGATTTCTATTCCCTTTTCAGAAATCACATGCCCAAAGTAGTTTGCTTGTTTTCTTAAAACTAAGCATTTCTTTACACTGAACTTTAAATTGGCTCCCCTTAACTTATCGATTACTGCTTCGAGCTTCTAAGATGGTCTACAAAATCATAATAATGATATCCATATAAACAAGATAGGATTCTCCTAAAAATCTAACCCTAAGGTACATGCCCCATTAATCTCTCGAAAGTGACTGGTGCATTGCACTCCACTCTCCACCCACTCTCTCTCTCTCTCACACACACACTCCGTGTTTGCTATGTTTATTTGAGTGTAAAAATGGGTTGAGCCTTTCTAAGTAAACGGTCCTTTACATAACAGTCCTGTGACCTTAAATACTGTTTCAAATTATAATAGTAACAGAACAAAAAACGATCTTTATCAAACTTACTCGAAAAAGTGTACCAAATCCAGTAAGTGGCATTTCATACCCATCATTTAATGTTATCGTTGGTGAAGGCATTGCTGATGTTCCCACCTGTTAAAAAAATTAAAAATGTATGTGAAAATTTGTTTCCCTAAGTGTTACCTTAACTGGAACTTGTTAAATTGCTTTTATCCATTTTTTTTTTTTTTTGAACTTGTCCAATTTTGTAGGCAAATCTTATAATTCAATTAAGACTATAAATAATTATTTTCTGCTTGAACATGAACATTGCAAGTGTTTATTTATTTTTATACCACGATGGTGGCAATCAAGCATATGGCCCGCCTGATGGTAAGTGGTTACCGTAGCTTATGGACGCCTGCAACACCAAGGGCATCACACGCGCGTTGCCGATCCTTTAAAAACCAATTTACTCCCTTTTTGAAGGACCCCATACTGTAGCCAAAATAAAATAACAAAGTGAAAAATACCAATTTTCTTTCTTGAAATTTTTCCAACGGGGATCTTTTCTGAAGCCTTTTAAGAATAGTTCCAAAAAAAAGGAAGAATATCCCAGATTTGTTATTTAACTAGTATCGTACTTTCAATATTCATGTTCAAGTAAGAAGAAATTTGTAGTTAACTAATGGATAATTAATAAAAAAATCGCGATAAAATTTTTTTGACCGCGGATTATTTCGGATTAGTTCATTCATCTATCCAGTAGATGTCTGAAATTTTTCAATTCTTAATTTTCATATTTAATAAGTTTAAATAATATTTATTGATAAAGTGTCCGAAGTAGACGTGGCTTGCGCAAGCCAGAACAACCGTTTTAGGCCGTAATTTCATCCCTCTGACAAAATTATAAATATTGGTCCTATAGTTCCGGGAGTATTTTTGTATGACTTTTTCTTCTCTTTTTGAATCTTTTTTTAGATTTGAAAAATCTCAATTCGTTTTTAAGATATTTGCAAAAAAGCTAAGCCCCCTTTTTACTTTTAATTGTTTATAACTTTTGCATTTTTTGCAAGCGGGACTTAATTTTTTCATAAATCATCTACATACCATTCGGAATCAAATGACACCTCGATCATATTTTTCTGAGACTGCTGAAAAAAATTGGCCTAAAAGGCACTTGTTGACTAGAATAAGTTAGCTCTTACGTGAAGAATTACACAGTAGTTAAAAACTGAATCCGCGATCACATTTTATACAACATACCTACATAAAGTATGTGCGCAGATTCAACTGTCCAGTTAAATAAAATTTCTTACAGAATAGACCTCTAGGACCCAAACTAGGTAGACGCAGAGAAGCGTCCTTATTTTGAAATGAAAAGTGAAAAGGTCTATTTACTGTACATAAAGGTGTAATGAAAAGAATTTCATTCAATTTGCGAACACAATAAAGTTCAGACTAGCGGTAATTGGCTTGGATATAAAACAACTGAATTATTTAAACTTTTGCATTTTTTGCAAGCGGGACTTAATTTTTTCATAAATCATCTACATACCATTCGGAATCAAATGACACCTCGATCATATTTTTCTGAGACTGCTGAAAAAAATTGGCCTAAAAGGCACTTGTTGACTAGAATAAGTTAGCTCTTACGTGAAGAATTACACAGTAGTTAAAAACTGAATCCGCGATCACATTTTATACAACATACCTACATAAAGTATGTGCGCAGATTCAACTGTCCAGTTAAATAAAATTTCTTACAGAATAGACCTCTAGGACCCAAACTAGGTAGACGCAGAGAAGCGTCCTTATTTTGAAATGAAAAGTAAAAAGGCCTATATTTTGCTGTACATACAGGTGTAATGAAAAGAATTTCATTCAATTTGGATACACAATAAAGTTCAGACTAGCGGCAATTGGCTTGGATATAAAACAATTGAATTATTTAAAGATTTATAGATGTGAAACTTAATAAAAACTTATATAAAGATAAGTTTTTATTATAAGCAACACACGCGTGAAATAGTGAAAGTTTTTTTTTTTTAAACTTACACTTATTATGGCCAGTGAACTTAAAATAAGAATCAACATTTTCACTAAACTTCTTGTTCACGCTTGAATAAGAATGCTACAATAAATTTCAACTCATGTACGCTATTATATAACGCTTATAAAGCATACGCTATCACCGAGTTGAACCTTCGGTTTAATTTAATTAACTAGAATAATATGTATCATCAAACATTTGCACTTAGCGATAATAAAAAAAAAACAAATCTATACAGATATGTTAGAAATGAAATACTACTCGTTGATGACACTCGTATATTTTAACTCAATTTAAACTCTAATGACACATCTTTCAATTGCCTTATATATAACAACCAGAAACTTTAGACAGCGCGATTCAGAAATCAACACACATAATTACAGTGCCATCTCTTGCAAAAATATTAAATTAAAAGTACTATACATTTTACACATTCCGCCCACCAAGGACTTGTCCTTTAATGAATAAGCATTTTGTAAAGAAAAAATGATAAAGAACAAACACAAAATTAAATGAATGTACTACCTATTTACCGCCCACCATAACATATGGATGTAAATAACAAAAGTAAAATAACTCTTATATTATCACAGTAAAACTAATCACAAATGAAGAAATACATAAAGTAGCCGCTCACCCTGATAATGCTACTTGAATCACTTTGACTTAGTCAAAATACAAACTTTATTTATCGGGCGTTTAAGAAAGCCATTTTTAAATTTTAGAGTTACAACTCGTGTTACATTATCGGGGCCAATATGCTTTTTAATTATTTTTCCTAAAATCCATTTAGTTGGCGGAAGATTGTCGTCTCTAACTACAACTACATCTCCAATATCTACTTCTGGTCTCTTTATACACCATTTATTTCTTTGATTTAAATTGCTTAAATATTCTTTAGACCATCTTTTCCAAAATAAATTAAACATTTTTTGGATTAACTTCCACCTATCTAAACCAATAACATTTTGATCTATATAATTTACATCGTTTATACCTACCAAAGGCTCTCCTATTAAAAAATGTCCAGGTGTCAATGGGAGAGGGTCGTCTGGGTTATCACTAACAAATGACAAAGGTCGCGAATTTAAACAAGCCTCGATTTGCGTTAAAAGTGTAGAAAGCTCTTCGTATGTTAAAGCACTATCCCCGATTACTCTTTTTAAATGTGATTTAGCACAACGAACACCCGCCTCCCAAATTCCTCCAAAATTAGGTGCACTTGGAGGTATAAAATGCCATTTAGTAGATTCTAATGTTAAAAGTTCTGCTATTTCATGTGGTAACTCAGATTTACCACTATTAAACATATTCTTTAACATAACATCTGCACCAACAAAGTTAGTGCCATTGTCACTAAAAAGATCTTGACAATGTCCTCTTCTAGCAACAAATCTTCGAAAAGCGGCAATGAAGCCTTTTGCTGTAAGATCAGTCACAGCTTCTAAATGGATTGCGCGAGTGACCATGCATACGAATAAGCAAATGTATCCTTTATAAGACTTTGCTCCTCTACCCGATGAAACTCTAATATTAATGGGACCTGCATAATCCACTCCTGAAGCCTTGAAGGGTCTACTTGGTTTTACTCTGGCCTCTGGTAATTGCCCCATAAGTTGAGTTGTTGCTGCTTTAGAGTATCTTAAACAAGTTATACATTTCCTATAATATTGTTTGACCATATCACGTGCTCTTACTATCCAAAATTTAGATCTCAAAAAATTCATCATTAATTGAGGCCCTCCATGAAGCGTCTTCTTATGAGCATCTGCGACGATCAGCTGACTTAAATGATTTTTATTTGGCATGATAATTGGATGTTTTTGATCAAAGCTCACTTCTGCTTGGCTAATGCGTCCACCGACTCTTAGTATCCTATTGTTATCTAGAAATGGATAAAGCGTAAATAACTTGCTCTGTTTTGAGACACAACCCTTATTTTTTAGTGAAGTAATTTCGTCGTTAAACTCGTACTCCTGAACTTGTCTAATACAAAGTTCCATAGTTTTATTCATCTCATCAGTTGTGACGTATTTAGGATACGCATTTCTATCTTTTGACGGTAACTTTACTTTAAGAAACCTTCGACATAAGGATATTACTTTTAACATTTTATATAAATCTGAGAATTTCATCCACTCAAAGCTGCATTCTGTAACCTTCGTAGTAAATGATTTCACCTTTTCTTCCTCGTGAGTATCAAGTATAATTGGTTTTTCTATATTAATGATCGATTTTGCTAGCCACTCAGGACCGTTCCACCAGAGTGAATAACTGCTTAGTTCTGTCGGCTTGAGACCTCTCGATGCACAATCAGCAGGATTCGTCTGAGTGGATACGTGTCGCCATTGCTCAAAATCTAAGATTGTGTGAATGTGTGATACTCTGTTACTTACATAAGTAGCCCACCGGCTTACCGGTCCTCGTAACCATGCCAATACTACCGTAGAATCAGTCCAGGCATATAAATCTTGTTTTCTTATGCCCATTACTTGTGACACCTCATGTATTAATTTAGCAGCTAATACTGCTCCACAAAGTTCTAACCTGGGAATAGACACTTCCTTTTCAATAGGCGCAACTTTAGTTTTTGCAGTCACAAGTTTAACATAAATTTTATCGTTCTCGTCAATGACTTTGAGATACACAGCAGCTGCGTAAGCAGCACTTGACGCATCTGAAAATACATGTAACTCTAACTTAGATCTCTTGGTTGAGCAAAGCCATCGGGGTATCAAAATATGTTTAATATTAGTCAACTCTTGTCTATATTTAAGCCACTCTGGCAAAAGATCACTCGGTAACTCATTATCCCAATCAAGACGTGATTTCCATAATTTTTGTATAAAAATTTTAGCAGTAATTACTACAGGTGCAATCCATCCAATAGGGTCGTATAATCGAGCAATATCTGATAGAACATTACGTTTTGTAACCGGTTGTGTAGGTTCAGGTAAATTAACTATATACTCAAAATTGTCTGTAAGTCTGTTCCAACAAATACCCAATACTTTGACCATATTATCTACTTTGATATGTATCGCATTTTCTGTGTTTAACTTCTCCGCTTTAATGTGATTCAATAACGATTGATTATTACTACTCCACTTCTGTACTTGAAAACCCCCCGAACTCATTAATTTAGTCATTTCCTCATATATTTGTATCGCTTCGCACTCTTCTTCACACCCAGTCATTAAATCGTCTACATAATAATCTCGTTTTGTAATCTGTGCTGCTAATGGGTAATTCTCGCTTTCTAATTCGGCTAAGGTTTGTAAAGTCTTTACTGCTAGATAAGGTGCGCAGGCGGTTCCAAAGGTTAATGTCAATAATTTGTGATGTTGAATTGGTAAATCAGGTCTAGCTCTCCATACGATTCGTTGAAAATTAGTATCCATATCATGCACATACACTTGCCTGTACATCTTTACTAAATCTGCAACAATACATATAGGGTGCTGCCGCCATCTGAGTAAAAGATGTCGTAAGTCTTGTTGAAGTTTTGGTCCTATAAGTAGATCATCATTCAGCGACACGTTATTGGTTCCTTTACTTGAGGCATTGAAGACAACGCGCACTTTTGTCGTCTCCCTATCGTCTCTGATAACTGCATGGTGGGGAAGATATACAGCTGAAGGATTATCCACATCGTCACTTTCAACTAGCCTCATATGATTTAAAACAGTATACTCTTCTAGAATTATTATACTCATTTGAAAGTTTAGGGTTTTTACATAATCTTCTCTCTAATGAAATTAATTTTCTCGTAGCTATCTCACATGATCGTCCATATTGACTCTGGGGATTATCTGTTCTGAACGGTAATCTTACTACAAACCTCCCATCTTTACGTCTCGATGTTGTTTCAGTATAGAATTCCTCACAGCGTTGTTCCTCTTTAGTTAATTTTTTCTCGATACTATTAGGCTCGTTCTCTATCTCCCAAAACTTCTTTAGTAACTCATCTTCTTTAACTTGAATATGTAAAGTAACAACATTATCATTACCTGATTCTCGTGACACCTTACCTGACAAAATCCATCCAAACATAGTATTTTGAGCTATTAGGTTTCCGTATGGGCTTCTCTTCATTCCATTTAACAATAATTCTCCATACACTTCTGCACCGAGTAAAACATCAACCTTCCCTGGAGATGCAAATCCTGGATCAGCAAGAGGTAAGTTTTTTAGCTCTAGCCAATCGGGGATATGTACTTCACGTGACGGTAATATAGAGGTAATTGACTTTAATACATAAGCATTAACGCGAATATTTTTTCCAGGTTCGTGACGGGATTCTAGTTCAATATTAACCGCGTGTTTTATAACCATACTATGACCATCTCCCAAGCTTGACACCCTACCATTTATATTCGTACGCTTAAGACCCAACAACTGTACGGTGTCCTCAGTTACAAAGGAGGCCTGAGAGCCCTGGTCTAGCAATGCTCTTAAAATATAAGAAGAACCGTTTCTAGAACTATTAGATTTTACAATAGCTGTTGCTAATAATACACTATAAGTTTTTACATCTCCTCTCGAAAAGTTTGCTAACACAGTTGTCTCGTTAGATGATGAATTTGTTCCACCACTAGATTTATGCTCTGTATCTCTTGTTGACTCAGTTTGTCTCGAATTTTGATATGTTTGTTTATCTTCTTTTTCAAAATGAAGCAAAGTATGGTGCTTTTTGCCACATTTTCGACACGTCGAATTTTGATGACATTTAAATACAGAATGTGTGGGCGCGAGACAGTTAAAACAAAGCCGCTTATTTTGCACTATATTTTGTCTCTCAAGTACAGGTTCCTTCTTAAACTGTGTACAGTAATATATAAAATGTGGACCGTTACACATTGCGCAAGTTGCTTCAATCGAATTTTGTTTAACGTTTACAGCTGAATGGAATGTTTTTGGTTTTAATGTTTGATTCGCATATTTTGGTTGGTTATTATGTAATTTAAAACTTGTAGATTGTTTGTTTGTGTCTATCATCTCTAAGGTTCTAAATCTCGTCTCTAGAAATTGTTCTAAATGTGACCATTTGGGTAGTTCATCTGGTACAGTACTCAAATAGTTTTCCCAATGTCGATGTGATTCTTGATCCAATTTTAAGACTACTAAATGAATAATAACTGCATCCCATTCTTGAGTTTTAATGTTAAGGTTATTTAATGCTTTTAAACAAGAATTAGTTGTATCTAGTAAGTTTCTAATAGAAATTGCAGACTCATGTGTTATATTTCTTTGTCCAAACAACATTTTCATAATAGAGTTACAGTTGTACCTTTTATTGTTATAACGTTTAGTTAGCTGATCCCATGCTTCTTTATAATTAGTTGCTGTAGTGGGAAAATTTCTCAAAAGCATTTCAGGCTCTCCAGTCAAACTTGACTTTAAATAATGTAATTTTTGTACCGGCGTAAGTACAGAATTCTCGTGTATAAGTGACACAAACATATCGTAAAAGGATTGCCACTCTGTGTATTTTCCACTAAAAACAGGAAGTTGAATTCTAGGTAGCTGTACCTCAGAATTAATCTCTTTCGTGACAGACAATCCAGTTCCACTAGTACCTACCTTTGCAGAGCCTAAATTGGCTGATGCAATGTATTCTTTAAGAAGAGCTTTATAATTAATAAAAGATTCTTGAAAACTATCTTGTAAATCATCTTTAAAATAAGATAACTGTGTCTTTTGCTCGTGTGTTACTTTAGAAGCTATTTCCAAATGATTTTGATTAAAAGCTTCCTCTAGTTTGTCCAATGCTTCTATTCGTGCAGTTAAATAACTAAGTTTAGCACGGGTCTCAATGTTTGCCTTTTTAAAATTCCGTTCTGCTTTTCTCAGTTGCTCGAATAACTCTAATTGCCCTTTTACTAAATTTTCCATTTTTTATTTTATGTAAAGACAATATAATATGTTATTTAAATTTGTTAAAAATTTGATCAATAAAATAAAACATATTTGACAACTCCAAACATCAACTTTTTGTCAAGTCCATAGAGTAAAATCGCAAATATTTTACAAGTCCATAGAATAAAATCTCGAATATTTTACAAGTCTCACACCTCAAGATTTTTTTAAGTCTCCAAAAGAACGAAAATAGTTTAAGATAAAATCACTATTAATTATTTTAAGTTCATATGTATACTTTACACGGAATTTTCCAAGTCTTTTAACTGATTCACTAATCGCTGAATTCACTGTCTTATTTCTATCTACTCACAGTTTTAGGTCCTTTAAGCTCGTCTTACCACTCGTGACTCTACACTCACTACACTTTTTCCTTCCTTTTCTCTCCTCCCGGGTTTCGGCACCAATGTTAGAAATGAAATACTACTCGTTGATGACACTCGTATATTTTAACTCAATTTAAACTCTAATGACACATCTTTCAATTGCCTTATATATAACAACCAGAAACTTTAGACAGCGCGATTCAGAAATCAACACACATAATTACAGTGCCATCTCTTGCAAAAATATTAAATTAAAAGTACTATACATTTTACACAGATAAATAAAATTGGAGTGTCTGTTTGTAATATTAAAATAACCGCTTTTTACTAAATGCATATGGATGTATACACAGTACATATAAAAAAACAAATTTTTTTTCAATTTTTGTCTGTCTGTCTGTCTATCTATCTGTCTATCTATAAACATACCATGTTTACCGGTGGTAGGACTCTGTCAAGCCTGAGGAGTCCGACTGGATGGGTACCACCCCCTTATCTATTTCTGCCGCCAAGCAACAATGATTGCATTGTTGTGTTCCGGTTTGAAGGATAAGGTAGCCAGCGCAATTACAGGCAAGAGGCATATCATCTTAGTCCTCACAGTGATAACGTACCGGCGGTTCTGCAGTTTTGTTACGTAAAACTTAAGTGCATGAACCGTAGGTGTTATGGGCGACAGGTATCGCTTTCCATCAGGTGGGCTGTCTGCTCGTTTATCACTGAATACCATAAAAAAAAAAAAAAAAAAAGATGTAGCAATAACATATTCAATAAAATATAGATTAAGCCTCTGTATCAATAATAGTGACTATTTCAATAAGATTTTCTAAAAATGTTCAAAAATTCGACTCATAATTTTATAATATGTATAGATATAGATTTATTTAAGGTAAAAATACCAAACGTGTTTTTTTAAAAGCGTTAGGAACTGTAGAACTTATATGCATAGAGAATTCATAATCTTTATTGCACTAAACGATTAAACAGAAAATACATAGAAATATGTAAATAAGGAAGGAAATAGGATTGTGAATGGCCGATACGCGGCGCGAGTAGGTTTAAAAAAAATGCTATCAGTTTCATACCGCTCGCTTTGCCAACCCGTATGGTGCGATAGAGAGATCAAGTCTTATATTTACCTACATTTCTTTTTTGAAATAATGTTTTAAGCGATATCGTTTTCACCCCCCTAAACATTTACGAAATGAGACAATTTTGGTCTCATTAATTCAGTACACCTTAATCTAGGTCTATATGTTTTTTTTTATTAATTCAGTTTAGTTTAGTTAAAAATAAATATAAACGCTCGAGGAAGATTTTAAGTAAAAAATATAGATATTTAGACTACTACGCAACAAATTTTTCATTATATCTACATTTCCAAAATTTATGAAAGTTAGCTCTCAATCCGCTTTCGCAGGAATACTCACATACTTCATCTCCTCAGTCCTCTACTGCGTGCTGTTTAATCCCTCTACCCCGTCCTATCTCAAAGAGCGTTTCGAGCTTCTAAGGGATTCTCATGCTCGTTCCCTGCGATCTAGTGACACGCTCATCCCTAAAATTCCTTCTCACTCCTCTTGTTTTCTTACTAACTCCTTTTCTGTGAAAGCTGCACGTCTATGGAACTCTTTACCAGTACACATCAGACGGGTTCATAATTTGGACAAGTTTAAGATTATGTTAAAAGCACATTATTTATCTCCTTAGTATGTCTTAGTATAATATATGTATGTATGTATTTATTTGAAATATGTAGCTTAAATTTACTGATTATATTTTTGCATTTTACTGTTTGTATGTATGTATGAATTTATGCAAGTACACCGCCTACCATTTTATATACTGATTCCTCTACCCTAAGGTTGCCTGGAAGAGATCGCTTCTAGCGATAAGGCCGCCTGCTGTGCATCTTTTTTTTTTGGTATATACCTATTTCACTTCTTGATTTATTTCTTGTGTGGTGTGCAATAAAATTGGACTATGTTTGGAGAAAAAACGTTATCTCTTTTTGTAAGAAAATTCACAGCTTCACAATCCTCTTCACTACCTACGTGTTGATATGTTGGACAATAATATGCTAAGTTCACTGACATACTTTGTAATTACATATAGCAGGAGAAGCAAGTATCACACATTACGTATTTTTATTATTCGTACTAGCGACTCACCCTCGCTCTACTCGGGTTCATCCCTAGATGATTAAGCCGTTCCTGAGATTAGCGCGCACAGACAAACAGACAAAAATTCTAAAAATCATTGTTTCGAATTCTATCGCGTTAATAAAGACCCTCAACAATAGTTCTTTTTTCAAATATTTTTCATGTACAGACAGTGATCAGTTACACTTTTATTATAGGTATAAACTATAAATGTATGTAATACGTATAAACTATAAATATATATATGAACATACATAAATAATAAAGGATGAATGGTAGAGTTCAAGCTTAAAGTATCGCGGGTATATCACTATAAAAAAAGTTGTTAAAAAGATTACGTCCATTGATGTAATGGAGTCAATCAATTGATATAACCTTTTTAATCTACTCCGTTGACTTCTCTTGTAAGTAATAATACTTATAACTTATAGAATTAAATTGAAATAAAGACACAGTTATGTTCCGAAATATTTTATTAATCTTGCCAACAATGATGTAATATATGTAATTATTTTAACAATAATAATATTTTAATACGATAGTAAATATTTATTTAGTCTATTGTCAATACTTGACACCTTGTTGATCATAGAATTCTTTTAAATCCATATCATACAAGTACTTGGGTAAACCTTCAGCCTCGCTAAAGGTATAATCATAAACTTTAATATTTTCATTGAAATTATTAATTTCATACACTTCATCCTTAGTTAACTTGAAATCAAATAAATCAAAGTTCTCTCTTATGTGGGTTATGTTGGTAGACTTAACTAATGGTATTACTTTGCGGTCGATCTGAAACAATTTATTTGTCTCTTCATATAATAGTACCTGGGCGACCGAGCTTTCGCTCGGAGTTTAAAAAAACCAAAAAACTTGAATTGTTGAACAACAAATTGTACTTGACCACGATGCTTATAGCCGAGCGTGCGAAATTAGCGACCACATTTCGCGTGGAATAATGCGAAGAAAACCGCATGAAAACTCGAAATCACGCGTTTTCTCAGATATAAGACTAATCTAGATCGATTTTTCGCTACTAAAAACTCCTACATATCAAGTTTCTGCGAAATCGTTGGAGTCATTTCCGAGATCGCCAGTATAATTAAATAAATAAATAAATTTACTAAAATTGCTCGCTTAAAGGTATTAGATATGACACTAGCAATCTAATAAAATATCATTTCAGTTCCACATTCTGACTTATGATGTGGTGGAAAGCTGCTATTGATAGCTCAATTATGGCATAGTGTTGTTCCCACATAAAATACCAAACGTTACAAACTATAGCGCACTTGAAGTTATTATTCATTGCCAATTATACTAACATGAATTAAATAAAAATTTAATTAAGCCTTTTTAATGACCTACTACTGGGTACAGTCCTCCTCTGAATACGAAGGGCCACAGTCACGCTGGCTAAGGGCGGGTTAGTGAACTTCACGTGACGTTCGAAATCTTTTAATATTTATATTTATACATGAAGTCTATACACCAGCTAGAGGCAAAAAAACTAAAGCTTACCAAATAGCGTAGAATTACTTGATTCGTAGTTTTAGAATATTTTTTAGCTATTTCAACTAGGAGGGTATTATTAAACTGTGGTGGTAGTGAAGGTGAGACGCTTCGGAAAGGTCTTGGAACAGTAAAGCCATGTGCCCCACAAGCTACAACAGTAATGTTTTCCTGTTGACAGTATGCCACTAATTCCAAATTGGCAAATGTTGGATTTACCTGTTGAAAATTATAAATAAGAAATTATTATTACATGCGCAACGTATTTGGGTAGTTCTACCATTTCATGCAAATCACATATGCTACGAAAAATAAACGAAACCACATACTCCAAAGAAACCCTTTTTTCATATTTTAAGCTATTAGTCCCCTTGCATATATGCCATACTAAACGTCAAAACGTAAGCAGGGACGAACCCGAGCGTAGCGAGAGTAAGTCCCTAGTTTTTAATATATCTAATATCTATTTATCAATTAATTTGTTTACCTTAATTTTGATTATAGTTGAACTGCAATGTGAGAGTATACTAATATGTAAAACCTAAGAATTTGGTTTTTGGTCATCTGAACGCGGGCGGAGCCGCGGGCAATGCTAGTATTTTTTTTGTCGCTCGACAAGATGACTCCATGTCGCCTGATGGTAAGCAACAGTGGAGTCCAAGAATGAGATCCATCGGTTCCGGGACATGATCTCGATACCGATCAGCCTCACCTCGTCGGCCCGCAAAAGTGCTTTTTTTACGCTCCGTTTAAAAGACCCAGGATTGTAGAAAGAGGGAAACACGTGAGACGGTAATGAATTCCATTTCCCAATAGTGCGGCACAGGTAGGTATGCTAGTAGTAATATATAATTGTAAACGCTAGACTTAAATAAATTGCATTGTTTATATTTTTTGTTGTTTTTGTTAACCCAACTCAGCAGTTAAAAGTGTAGCACTTTTACTTAAAAGTAACAGTAGTCTTTACATATAATAAAATTCTAACTGAGTCGAATCTGTACCTTAAATATTTTTTGGAAAATCTTATTGCAATAGACTTTATTATCGATACAGAGACCGAATCTATAGTTTTTAGAATTTTTGTCTGTCTGTCTGTTACCGCATCGCAGAAAAACCACTCGAGGGACTTCTGTCTGTTACCGCATCGCAGAAAAACCACTCGAGGGACTTTGATGAAATTTGGTATGATGATAGCTGAATATCCAATCGAGTCAACATATAGAATATTTTTTACCGCGGAAGATCATCTCATTCCTACGGGAGTACACGTTATAACACAAGCCAAAAAAATATTTATACATATAATAAAACAGTAACTCAGCGAAATCGATGTGCGCGTTTCACGCAAAGAGTGCTGAACCGATTATAACAAAATTTTGTGTAGTGATAACTTATTACTCGGGTCAACATTTAGGATACCTTTTACTACGGGAAAGTCTTTCAATCCCACGGGAAAACACAATAACTGATTTTATTAAGTCGTTCTTAAAAATTTACATATCTAACGCTGGCTTAATCTTAAGAGATACATCATATCAAAACAATGTACTACAAAACTGTACACAAAAAAAAATCAATATAAAGCATAAGGCTTTCTCCTAAAGTACACTCGCAATAATTATTCATATCTATTTATAGCGTCTATTAAAAGTCACTAGTAATATATAAAAACTAAGATTAAAATATTCATAGAAATAGAGACAAAATAATATTTTTCAATGTTTAATTAACAATATAATACTTTAGAAATGGTTGCAGTGTCACATCCATAAGCGTAATTGAACAAAAAATCAGCACTAGAAAGATCGTCATTGGAGTAAACTTTGACATTTTTATTAAATTCGTTAATAAGATAAACTTCCTCTCTTGTGAGTCGAAAATCAAAAATATCAATATTTTCTTCAATTTCATCCTTATAAACTGACTGAGGAATTGGTATTGTACCGCGATCGATCTAAAAGAAATAAAATATTAATCTCTTATATTTAATAATATAGTAGGTATAAGTTAACTATAGAGAAAATTGTACCCAATTGCACAAATATTAAAACTATAAATAATATATACATATATATATATATATATATATATATATACATATATATATATATATATATATATATATATATACATATATATTATATATACAAAAATGTAATTATGCAGTAAAAGTAGTTCACTCGTTACTTTTTGATTTGGGTCTTTACTAACTTTTTTTGACATTCATTGTTGTTATAATAATGATAGTACCTGGGCGACCGAGCTTCACTCGGAGTTTTTGGTCAGCTAACAAAACAAAAATAATATCTTTATATCCGACCGGGATTCGAACCCTATGATTGTCAATCTTGCGCCTTGATCGCTTGACCACGATGTTTATGCCCGAGCGTGTGAAATTAGCGACCATATTTTGCGTGGAATAATGAGAAAGAAAACCGCATGAAAATTCGAAAATTATAATTAGATCAATTTTTCGCCCCGAAAACCTCCACATGCCAAATTTCAGCGAAATCGTTAGAGCCGTTTCCGAGATCGCTGGTATAAATAAATATAGAAATAAATATATAAATATACAAGAATTGCTCGTTTAAATATAATACATAATTTCTCATTTAAAGGTATTAGATATTTTTTGTGACGATGTAAATGTTATATAATAATAATAATTATTATTTTTTATACAGAAATTAAACATAGAACATAGTAATTTTACAGAAAGGCTTATACAATTCAATTTCAAACAGTTGAGTGAAGTACTAACTCCTTGCTAGATTACATGTCTTCACTCCTGTTCTACTTTTACAATTAATACGCAAATAAAAGAGCTCTTTTCTTTTGGCAGTCTCTTCTTCAGGGTAATAATGATAAGTAGGTTAACATAAGCGTTAAGAACTTATAAAAAGTTGCCATAGGTTTTGAAATTTTGAATAGTTTTTTATATATATAATTGTTAAATCATACCAAATATCGCAGAACCACTTGCTTAGTCGTTTTTCCATATTTATTAGCTATGATTCTCAAAGTTTGATCATCAAACGTCGGTGGAGGAGCTGTAATATTTCTGAAAGGCCTCGGCACCATGAAGCCGTAAGGTGCGTAAGACATTACAGCAATACCTTCTCTTAAACAGTAAGCAGTTAGCTCCAGTTCAGTATATGTTGGATTTACCTAAAATCAAAAATCTATATAGAATGTATAAAGAAAAACAATTGGATAACATAATTCATATATGTACAGCTTTATAAAATATTAAATAATAAATAAATAATAAATATGTTGGGACATCACACAGCAACATCTAGTTCCATGGTAAGCTACGAGGCCTGTGTTATGAATACCAGATAGTTGATACACTACACATATATAACTTTAAATACATGCATATTATAAATATAAACACCCATGACTGGAGTACAAACATTCGTGCTCACAAATGAATGCCCCCAGCGGGACTCGAACCCGCGACCTCTGGCACAGCAAGTAGGGTCACTACAAACTGAGCCAAACGTGTCGTCAATAATAAAAAATGTAGCCAAATCAATTTTTAGGGAAATTTTTTAAATACTTTTTCTTTTTTTTAGCATATCTTACAGTCCAAGATATCCCGAGAGCCATACATATGTAAATCTTATAGGTAGATAAACGTATATTATTATAGAACCTCAATTTGGTTAACAGCTGGTCGGATAGTGCCATAAGTTAAAATTTTATTGATATGTGAGCTGTTAAAATTCGACACGCCAATTGACACTGTTAATCCAATTTTTTGGGCTTCCTCCATACCTCTCCATAAAGCCAAAATATCATACTCTTGACCCGTTCCCTTAAAAATTAAAAATCAACACATTAACATTTTACAATTAATGTTATGGATATTTTCCTTAAAATTTTCGAGAACTTTTAAAATTAAGCAATAATTTGAAAATATATTTACCAAGGCTTCAGAAAAATGAATGAGAAATAAATCCACGTAATACAACTGCAGTCTTTCCAAGGAGCTCAGTAGTGATGGAATTACTCCAGCGGTGTCGTTTACTCTGAGATCTAACTACAATATTAAATTAAAAATTTACATTAATTAATAAGTTTGTTTTTTTCTAATTAGGAAAACAACTTTTAAATAAAACTATCTTTCCGGATTTTTTACTGGATTTATTTTGATTTTTGTCCTTTCGAATGCTTTACAGCAGCGGTCGGCAACCCACGGCCAGCAAACCTGCCTCTATCAATAAAACTTCTATTACGAACTTATTGCGAACTTTACTTATTTATGCGAACAAACTTTTAGCATTTAAGAGCCATTTTACGAATTGTAAATACTAACATGAAAACTAAGATACGTACAACAAATATCCGCTCAAATACAGCCTCCATCGTCACACTGAAGTTTTAGTTATATATTTGTTGTATATGTTTATTTTTTGTTCATTTCTTTAAATAAAACATAAAATGTTTTTTCGTTTTTAACATCACAAAGGCAAAGATATTGCCACCTTGTGGCCCCTGCCTGCTAAAAGGTTGCCGACCGCTGCTTTACAGCAATCATGGTCACAGGAGAGACTCGGGAAAATCCGAAAAGACAGTTTTATTTAAAATCTATAATAATATTATAGATGTGAGTTTGTGAGTATGGATGTTTGATACTCTTTTACGCCAGAACGGCTGAACGGATCTGGATGAAATTTGGCACAGAAATAGATTATAGTCTGGAATAACACATAGGTTACTTTTTATCCCGGAAAAATTTACGGTTCCTGGAGGATAGCTTTTTTTGTTTTCCTAGAGGCGAACACAAGCGAAGCGTGGGTGAGCCGCTAGTGTTAAATATTTGTGTAAAAGAAATTATTATAATAAAACAACTCTTAAGTCAAATTAAGCTTTTAAAGTCTTATAAAAGACGAGTGCAAACAGCATTTCTGATCTGAGGATACCGTAACATCGTTCTAAAACAATATTCTATACACCCAACATTTAACTGCGAATTTTAATTTGTAATCGCATTTTTACTACATAAAACTAGAAATTAACGTTTTTAGATTCCCTCCTTTATTTGTACCAAGTAAATAATAAAAATTATTTAATAATTTTCATACTATACTTATTACAAATTCAAATTATTATTACTACTTTATTGGTTGAAAAGTTTTTCCTTACAAGTCGACAAGTTTGTAATAAATACTTTTCTGATCAATGTTTAATGTAATAATAGGCTTATTTATTTATTTATATGCTATAAAATATATGTTATACAAAATAAAGTAACAAAATGTCGACAAAGGATGACATATCTCTTTAAAAGATTTCTTCCAAAAACCTTTAGAAGTGAGAAAATAAGTTAATTTAGTGCGGTATAGGTACATGTACAGCATCAAACGGTATAAACTTAAAATCAAAATATATCAACTAAATATTATAATTATTCAAAAATATACTTACATATACCTACATACTTATATACTATAAATTATATCTGATTTGATAAATAGTGCTGCTTTATTCTGAATTTAAATGCCTACCTTAGTAGTGATAAATAATTCCTCTCTTGTCACAATACCACGGCTTGTTACGTTATTTATGGCATTACCGATCTCACCCTCGTCATAATAAAGGGGTGCTGTATCAATATGTCTGTATCCGGCTTCTATTGCAGTAATTACTGCTTGCTCTATTGCGCCTGAATATCTTACAGATTGGTACTAAAATTCACAAATATATGTATGTTTTATCAAAAGAATACTGATATGTTTTATTAAAGAAAAGTTGTTAATAAGTTAACATTAGCATAGTAAGAAAAACATATAAGAAAAATTATGTGTACTTACAGGTGTAAATGTTCCGAGGGCAACTGTTGGTATTATGTTGCCGTCATTCAATATTCTATAATCCGGATAACTTACGTACGAGTACGATTCCGAAATCACAGATATAAAATTCTGCTAAAAACAGGGTATAAGTTTAAAATATGAATTAATTAAGGTTGAAGAATTAACATAGAAAATACTTACTGCCCTTGTAACTGAAAATAAAATTAATAACAGAAATAACATTTTAAAATTACTATTAGTAACTACTGGAAAACCTAAATCGACATTCGATTTAACAAGAGGTACTCTTAAAATGACTTAAAATATATATTACAATAAAATCTTGGACATAAATCAGCCTCGGACAATCTAGGTGTTTTATGATTACTTCGTTAGCACGATTTCAAATTAAACTTAATGGAATCCAATAAATATTTAGACACGAATAGTCAGCTATTAATCAGTGAATTACTTTAAATAATGTTACTATATTTAATTATAATACTTTTTTTTATATTTAGAATCAACAAATATTGTAAGGTACTCTAGTGCCATTTTTGAATTTTTAAAATCATTTTTGTAAAATTGTGGGTAGGCACTGTCTGTAACAAGTATATAACGCCTTTGAGATGTCTAAAACCTTAGTCTCTCCTGTGATCATGATTGCTGTAAAGCATTCGAAACGTCGGGAACCAAAAATCAAAATAAATCCGCGAAATAATCCGAAAAAATAGTTTTATTTAAGTTTTGTTTAGTGGTTTCCAGGAGTGCCAGTTGGGCACAATTAAGTATTACTTTAAATACTACAATTAATTTCCTATGGCTTTAATCGAAAGAAACTTCATATTTTACTATCTGAAATTAAATGTAACCAATTTTAAAATCTGTTGTGAATTTGATTTTTTACTTAGGAATTCAGACTGAACAGAACATTACTTAAAATACTCTGGGCGTGAATTTGTGTGATATTCAAAAACACTAACAACCGCGGGTATTTTAGTACTTAATTCAATTCTTTTGTTTAGTGGCTTCCAGAAGTGCCGATTGGGCAATTTTAGTACTTATTGTTAGTAATTCTAATTAAATCATAGAAACGTCCTATCTGTATAATGTACGTTAAATTTTTTGGAATTAAAACTACGTATTTTGAAAGCACATGGCGACATCTATTGACGAATATCTAAATAACGCATAAATAACAGATCATATATAGAGATTAAAATAACACATAGGCACATAAGGCTATAAAATAAAATAAAAATTAAAAAAATAATTAATCGGTTGAAAACATGTACACGTAATTAAGAAATACTACGACAAAATAGATAAAACAATGAATAAAATAAATATCATTGCTCATAAATATTTGTTGTCGATAACACAATCGAACATTAATAAAAATAAAAAAAGGTTTTTTGGTAATGGTATGAGCGATTAGATGTCACCATTTAAATAAAATATTTATGAATCGCTTACATATGTATACGTATTACATCGGTAAGTCATATTGATAGGCAAGTTTCATTGAATTGCTAATTACGTAAATATAAATATTACATTATAATCATAGATGGAGTGCATACATTTTCGGACAGTCTTTTATATAATTTTTATTAAATAGTATATTATATTTGCTTCATTTGTAACTTCAAAGTCGATTTTGAACTACTTTTATAATTGTATCGATTTAAAACTATTCAATTATATGATATCCGGATCCGGAGCTAATCTATACAGATAAATAAAATTGGAGTGTCTGTTTGTAATATTAAAATAACCGCTTTTTACTAAATGCATATGGATGTATACACGGTACATATACCAAAACAACATTTTTTACAATTTTTGTCTGTCTGTCTGTGTGTCTGTCTGTTTGTTCCGGCTAATCTCTGAAACGGCTGGACCGATTTTGACGGGGCTTTCACTAGCAGATAGCTGCTGTTATAAGGAGTAACTTAGGCTTATATTTATTTTAGAAAAAGAATCAGGGTTCCGCAAAAAGAACCCATGAAATTGTTAACAAAATCCGCGTACGGCGTACGCAATAACGTACGTTCGTAACGTAAATCGCTATATATATTAATAAAGCTACTATTTATGCATAAACATAGCTAACCGTACGTGAAAACGTACCTAGAGACGAACGCGAGCGAAGCGAACGTGAGTCGCTAGTCTTAAATAGAGCAAGGAGGCGGATAGTGGAACTTTTCACTTGCTACTAGAAAACCTTCTAGTTTGGGCTCGTTGCATTATAGCTGGTCAAAAGCGTGTGTTTTTAATTTCTATTATTATACTTCTTATTATATTACACTTTTAAAATCTTCAACAATTTTGATCTTAAGTTGATGAACACGCTGAATGCATGGATAAATTTTAAGATTTTTTAAATGCAATGAATCTTCTATATCACCAAAATCCTTAAAATATTGTCGCATAATGGATAATGTGTAACTTCATTGCACCAAAATAATAATTAAAAAGACACGTCTGAAGCATGCTTTATAGAACATCCTAAGACAGTTGTCAAAACATTTCCAGAGACGCATCGAAATTACTAGAAGCTTCGAGATTTAGACAAGAACAGTTAATCGTAAATTGCCGTGTGTAAGAGTAAAAGAGCAAGAAACCCTTCGAGAAAACCATCGGAATTACTAGAAGTTTTGAATTCAGACAAGAACAATTAATTGTTAATTGCTGTGTGTAAGTGTGAGAGAGGAACAAAACATTCGAAATGACTAGAAAGGTTTCGATTTTCGAATACCAGAACGTTCTTTGTTTATGCATGTTAAAAAAATGTGTTGAGGGATCAGTTGAATTTCAAAGTTAAATGAAGATTGCGAAGAAGTACGGAAAAAATTAAAAGTGAAGAAGAATGGAGTGAAGTTATTGTGAAAGTGTATCTAGTGATGAAAATTAGGGTCAGTTACTGAGTTTAATCAGAACTGTGTATGTACTGCGCGTGTTAGTGAATCTCCATAAGTCACTCTTGTTAACCAAGAGTAATAAAACATCAATAGTGCTTTAATTTCTGATCCCCGAATTCATAGAACGTAACAATATTTAAAAAAATGATAAAATATTGTAAATAAAACCACATCATAAAAATATTAAACTTTATTAATAACCTACAAAAACCTATCTTATCAATAACTAGTTAATCATCATGCATCAGTATTCCCAGAAGGGATAGTTGGAATAATCTATTCAATTTCAATAACACGGATGTTTTTATTGAATTTGCTGATTTCGTTTACTTCATCATCAGTCAAGCTAAAGTCAAACAAGTCGATGTTTTGAGCTATTCTGTTCTTGTTGGTTGATTTTGGGATTGGAATTAAACCACGTTCGATCTAAAATGATAAGATGTTATTAATTTTATTATTCATATAGTCAAGAGAAAAACAATGATTCATATAAAGGTACTATGAGATCAAAAGTGCCACAGCTGGATCTGCAAATATACTTAAAGGATGATGTGTGAAGTATGCGGATTTAGCTGTCGAGCTAAATATTTTTTTATATAATACAACTATGATTGAGTCACAGATCATAATTTTTTTTCCTAGTTATCTTAAAACCGTGAAATACCGCATAGATTAAAGTATGTAAATCCAATGAATGACGTGATTGTGAACATGACGAACATTCTAACTCATATAAGACCTAGATTCTAGTCTAATTGATCTTCTCGTCGGTCTACAATGTGATGTATTTTATTTAACAAAGTCCAGTAGTCCATGTATGGTAGTCTGTGCTCATTCAGAGATTCCTACCGTTCGTTGCCCGTTATTTCGGTATAGCGCGCCAAGACCAAGAATAGCAGAGTTATCAGGTATTGGTCATCATTATGGAAACTTGCCATAATCATCACATCTTGTGCATGAGTAACAATTAGTCTTAGCTGCCTTTTACAACACCCTTTATCGAAAAAGTGTAATTCTATTCCACATATGATAGAGTCAAATTAATATTATCAATACAAAATTTGTGAGTGACTGAAAAAATAAGTGAATGGGTTATCTCTCAATTCTATAAGAACTTAACAAATTTATGTGATATTCAGGAAAGAAATAGCCTACGTCCTGCATTAGTACACAAATAACATAGAAAACTTAGTTAATAATGATTTATTTACTTACCAAATATCTCAAAACAATTTGACTAGTAGTCTTTCCATACTTGTTCGCCATTCCCACAAGTACAGGATCGTCCACACGAGGTGGGGGTGCGTTAGGAATTTTCCTGGACACCAAAAACCCGAATGGACTGTATGCCATTACAGCTATAGCTAACTCTTGACAATGACCGACCAGCTCTTCTTGGGTTAGAGTTGGATTGACCTAAAATTAGTTTTGAGATTTTAATGCTATATGTATTCAGCCCTTTTCAACGTCCCACCGCTGGGCACGGGCCTCCCTTGAATACGAGGGAATCAGGCCATAGTCCACCACGCTGGCCAAGTGCGGATTGGCGGACTTCATATGTCTTTCGAAAACTTGCTAGGTATTCTCAGACATGCAGATTTCCTCACGATGTTTTCCTTCACCGTATCGTACATGAAAATATCAGAGGTGCGAAACCCGGGATTCGAACCCGCTTCACTCGGTTTCCCAAGCGAGCGCGCTACCACTGGGCTACTACTGCCAGCTTACCACTTAATGCTATATATTATACCTACTATATTTATTTATTAAATACAAAATATATAGTGCTATCCGTTCACAAAGTAGCTTTATAAATATTTTGTAACAGTTCTTATAGTTTCCAAACAAAATATTTTTGCCTAGTTTTAGTACAATCTTAAAAGTTTTAAATATTTAGCTCGAAAGAAAAAAAAACTATTTTTTTTATTCTTATCTAACTTAATAGTAACTTTTTATATTATTTTTTTCTTTACTTAACGTATTAGCTATTTAAATTACAATTAAAAACGTTTCTGTATCATTTTTAAGCAAATAAGTAATAAACGTACCTAATTAAAAAGGAAAATATTGAACCTTGCTCAGAGCTTTCTGTTTGTATGCATACAATTTGAAATCTCGCAAAACATAAGTTATCTTTAATCCATGTTTTAATTTAATTTAATATATATTATGGCATGTAAATATATAAATTAATAAATTAACCTACGTAATACTCTATAAATAATAATATATTTATAATTACCTCAACTTCATTAACAGCGGGCCAAATTTTACAGTTCGAGACCAATCTATCGATTTGTGAGGCATTGAAGTTTGACACTCCGATAGACCGCGCCAAGCCCAGTTCCTTGGCCTCCTCCATTCCTTTCCAAGTCTCCAAGTAGTCAACATCATCTGGACTACCATCGGCCTAGAAATCCCATGAATATTATAAATGCGAAAGTTTGGATGGATGAGTGTTTGTTACCTAATCACGCCAGAATGGCGAAGGGATCTGGATGAAATTTAGCACAAAGATAGATTATAGCTTGAAATAGCACATAGGCTACTTTTTATGCTGGAAAATGCACGGCTCCTATGGGATATCCATACTATCCGTTAAAACGTACCTAGGGAAGAACCTGGGCGAAGCGGTGAGCCACTAGTAATAAATAAATCATTACGTATAATTAAATAGTAACAAAGCGAAATCTGTACAAAAAATATTTTTAAAAACAATGAGTCTTACCTATTGTGTATAAAATATGAACCCCAAAACAATATTCATTGAAAATGTCTGTCTGTGTGTTTGTATATCTGTGTGCATTTATTCAAAAAGTACAGAATCGATAATAAATAAATATAATATGATAACCTATTACTCGGGTTAACATTAACAATACCTCTTACTACAGGAAAATCTTTCATTTCAAGAGGAAAACACACTAACTGGTTTTGTCGAGTCATCCTTAGAAATTTACATAACTAACGAGTAACTTAAGGTTAAGCCAGAACCTTAAAAGATACATCAAAACAATAAACTAGAAAATAGTAGATTTTAAAAAATCTATCTCTTAAGTATTTTCATCTTATCACATTCGTAATAACTATTTTTATGAATTAAAAATGTACCTAACGCACAAAACCAAAGCGACATAATCGAACTATTATTCTTCTAGTAACTAGTATATGTATAGATATAATAAAATTCTAACTAAGTCGAATCTGTACCTTAAATATTTTTTGGAAAATCTTATTGAAATAGACATTATTATCACTACAGAGGCCAAAACTATTGTTTTTAGAATTTTTGTCTGTCTGTCTGTCTATTCTATACTTACCATTAAAACGTACCTAGGGACAAACCTGAGCGAAGCGAGTGTGAGTCGCTAATTAGATATAAGAAAGTTTTTATACACATAAAATATGTAGATCAACATACGTATTTGTAGGTAATATCTGAATAACTTCATAATTTATAAATAATATTTCAAATCATTTGTTTATACAAAATTGGAACTTACTTTTTCAGCTTTAGGGAAGTGAATGAGATAGAGATCGACATAGTCCAATCCGAGCTTTTCTAATGACTCTTGAAGGGCGGGAACAACTTGTTCTTTGCGATGCTTGTCGTTCCATAACTGAAAAAAATATGTATATACGGAGTTAAAAATACTTTATATTAAACATAACTATTGCCAAAATAAATTAAATTATATTTCCTTTACCTATAGTTAAATGAAAATATTATTTAAAGTAGATATAAATTATACAATATATGTATATATTTAATAAATAATGAATTAATTAAAAACTAAACTAAAAAAGTTCACCAACTTCAAGGCACTTCCACCACAAGTAACACTCAAATTAAATTCAAGAAAAAACGAAAATAAGAAGGTTTTTTACTACTTGTTACTCTTTCACGCCAGAACGGCTGAACGGATCTAGATGAAATTTGGCACAGAGTTAGATACAGTCTGAAATAACACATAGGCTACTTTTTATCCCGGAAAAATGTACGGTTCCGTGGGATAGGTTTGTTTTTGCTTTCCTAGAGGCGAACCCGAGCGAAGCGAGGGTGAGCCGCTAGTATTATATAAAAACTTACCTTAGTAGTAATAAATAACTCCTCCCTCGTAACCAAGTTGTTGGCGATCGCGTCAGCAATGCCTTGTCCGACCTGAGGCTCGTCGAAGTAAATAGCCGCAGTGTCGATATGTCTGTAACCAGCTTCTATAGCCCAGTACACTGCTTGACGAACTTCATCTATCGAAGCTGACTGTAATAATATTTGAAAAGATTATTTTGATTAAACATCCTACCATTATTATATAAAAAGGCAGAGTTTGTTTGTTTGTTTGTTTGATCGCGCTAATCTCAGGAACTACTAATCCGATATGAAAAATTCTTTTTGCTTTAGATATTTATTGAGAAAGTTCCCGTTTCTTGTGGAAGGCTATAGGCTAATATGAAGCAAAGATGAGTCGTTACTTTATATTACAGTACCTTTCTTAATTTGTTTAAGACTACACTTTACCCTACCTTTACTCCGCTTGGTGCGACTTAAATTTTATTTCGCATTCGACGGTAATGTAGCTTTCTTTGCATTAGTGAAAGAACTTTCGGCATCAGATCAGTAGTTTTAGAGATTACTCCCTACATCCCATCTTACAAACTTTATCTCTCTATATTGTACTATTGTATTCAGCCCTTTTTAACGTCCCTTATATATTACCTTAGCCCTAACTGTTTTTTATAATCGTCAAGAAAAAGCAGTTCGACCTAAAGTAGGTATTTAAAATTTAAAAGACTCTTTGTATAATCCAAATTGTACAAATTTCTGTGTCTTGAAAATTTTTCAGGCGATTATAACTATGGACGAGCTTTAGTGTTAGCGATAAAAAACATATTTGGAAACAGTTTTTTTTTATAATGATTATATTATTTATGGTCGAATTTCAACCAATATATGAACACTTGTACTGTTAAAATAATTAATATTAGTTTTAAATTGTCGCAGTGTACTCATTGTGGTCGTGAAGGTACAAAATACCTAAGTTTTGTAAGTTCATATGTTATCTTATTTCCATTCATGGCAGAAACATGTTTTTAGAACATAGCTGATATGTCAATACATTATGTAAATGTCTTGAACAAGTTATTGTATGTAACCCCATAGAGGTCAACGTCCAGATCGGAACCCGTTTGACGACTGTCAGTTTTAATTGTATACTATACATATGCGAATAGATATTATGCCTATGGATCGAACATCCAGTTGATTGAAAAAGGTAAATGAACTACGTATTATCTACACAATGTAAGTAGTGAAATAGTTAAAGGTTGAATTAGCCTTAAATTGAACTAGACTAAAGTTCTACGTTGTTTATATCTATCTATACATACAGATACATAAAATTGAAGTGTCCGTTTGTAATGTCAAAATAACAGCTTTTTACTAAATGCATGTGATTTATTTTATATACGGTACTTATAAAAAAAGATTTACATTATATACGTACTTATAAGAAAAACACATTTTTTTTAATTTTTGACTGTTTGTCTGTCTGTTTGTCCCGGCTAATCTCTGAAACAGCGTTACTTAATAAGCATAGTTTTACTGCTAGATAACTTTTTATTTTAGAAAAAGTTTTTTATTCCACACAAAAAATAAACAGGAAAATCTTTACATCGAAATACCATGATTAATAAGTCTTAACATCGAGATTCCAAGAAAATATTACTTGGTCACAGCAGACATTATTGTAAACGACTCAACCTCCCTTCGCTTCGGGTTCGTCCCTAGGCAAAAACAAATCTATCCTACGGGAACCGCACATTTTTCCGACTAAGTTTAAGACTAAGTTTAATCACATTTGTCATTTCTTTACAAACTCAAAGATATATCTTAGTACCTATAAAAATTAATTGAGATTCTTATAGATAAATAATACGTACATTTGTAAAAACATACAGGAAAACAGGGGTGCGATGGATTCTTATTTAGTTATGCCGGCGTTCTGCGTTTTTTAGTTGTTATTATAATATTATCTACAAGTATATAAATAACAAAGAGATGCTGTTTATCGGTAATCGCATCACTTAACTGATGGAAATGGAAAGTTGGATGGAAACTGGAAATATATAATCGATTTTGCTTATTTATTTATTGAATATTCTTAATAGCTCCAATAAAATTTTTCGGCCAAAAATATTAAAATATAATCCCGGAAAATTTGGGAAAACTGAGAGGGCTATTTTTCATTGAATTTTAACTGAAACTTATCTAAAACGTTACACTGAATTCAATACCACTGTAAAGAAATTATTCTATCATTTAAATAGAATTATTATAATCGAATCTCAATTGTCAAGGATATCACGCAACACACATACATACACGCAAAAATACATAAGATCGAATTAAGTATCTTCTACTTTTGAAAGTCGGTCATAATTGTGAAATGATAGCCATGATAAATAAGATTGAAATCAATTGATAAATTATTCAAGAATAATGGTTTAGATCATAACATTCATACATATAATATGGGTTACAAAGTTGCAACTTATAAGCAGTATCTAATGACGACACGTTTGGCTCAGTTTGTAATGATGCCGGTTCGTGTCCCGCAAGTAGCATTCATTTGTGTGATGAACACGAATGTTTGTACTCCGGTCATGGTTATTTAGGTTTATAATATGCATGTATTTAAAGTTATATATGTGTAGTGAATCAATTATCTTGTATCCATAACACAAGCCTACTGTGGAAATGGATGGTGCTGTATGTAAATGTCCCAACATATTTATTATTAATAATGATACAAACACCTGCTGCAGCTAGGTATATAAAATTTTATGATCTATACATAATCTACCCATTATAAATCTTAAATTGACCCTTCGATAAACATCACACACCGTAAAATCTAAATCACTAGGTGAATTTTGCACAAGAGTTCCTTATAATATAGCCAAGATGGGAATTTCTCAGAGGACTAAGTAGAAGATGAAAACTTGTATAGAAATTTGTCATTTTAAAAGTCAGTAATATAATAATTAATTTTTATACTTCTGGTTTGATCGCCGATTGAAATTACATAAAACTATAGGTTATATAATATAATATGTAACTGGGTCTTTAAGAATTATATTAATACTAGCAGAACCTATGCCTTCGCTCGCGCTAAAACTACAAAAAAAACTCTGAAAAGGTAGATTTCATACAAACTTTCATCCCCTATTTTACCCTCTTCGGGATTGAATTTTGGAAAATGCCGAAATACGTAACTCATTATTTTTATCGTACTCAATTCACACGAAAAATCATGCAAATACGTCCAAGGAATACAAAGTTTCATAGGTACAAACTTTTATCCCCTATTTCACCCCCTTGGTGATTGAATTTTGAAACAGCCTTCCTTAGTGGATGCCTACGTCATAAGAGGAATACGTGTGCGAAATTTCAATTTTCTGGCCTTAAGAGTTTGGCCTGTGCGTTGAGACATCAGTCAATCACTTTTGCTTTTTATTTACATAGATTAACGAATAGAAGCCAAATTACTCCCCCCCCCCCCCCCCCCTAAGATCTTAAAATCCAAAGAGTTTCATTCCTTAACGATATTTTTTTTTGAAACTATGACGCCTTCTCTCAGTATATACCTAACATATGACAAGAAAACCTAAATACCTAAAAAGTTACATATTATAATATGTTTTTAATATTTTATACATAAATATACGAAATGACATTAATTATAATTAATAATAATAATTATTATTAAAAGATATACATAATTTCATGGATTCTTACCTCACTGGCCGTGCCTCGTCCAGTTCCAAGAGCAACAACTGGCATTTTGTTGCCATCGTTGAGTTCGATGCAAGGCGCTTTACCCCCTAACTAAAACAAAAATATTAATCATCAATATCATCTTGAATAAAAATATGAATAATCTTTAATTTTTTAATAAAAAAAAATAATATATGCTGAAATACCTACGTCAATTACTAATTAAAATAATAAATCCTATTTAGTCATGACATTAAATTAAAAAAAAAACTCTATACCGATCTATTATATTTTTTTTAATTTGTTATTTTATGAGGATGCAAAACTAGTTTCACGTTTTTGTGGTACACTAAGATGGATCCTTGATTTTTTTTATAAGTACATGAATGTGGAACATATTAATCTATTTGAGTTTTGAACTAGTTTTTCCTTAAATAAGACTTATTTACCTATACATAAGTGTATTCGTGTAATTTTCTCATTATTTTATATTCATTAACATACTATAATCAAAATTAAGGTAAACAAATTAATTGATAAATAGATATTAGATATATTAAAAACTACTTACGTTTTGACGTTTAGTATAGATTTCTCAGAGATGAGATATTTTATCGCGGTAAAAAGTCCAGCCATGACCATACCAAATTTCATCAAAATCCTTCCAGTGGTTTTTCTGTGATGCGGTAGCAGACAGACAGACAAAAATTCTAAAAACTATAGATTCGGCCTCTGTATCGATAATAATGTCTATTTCAATAAGATTTTTCAAAAAATATTTAATGTACAGATTCGACTTAGTTACAATTTTATTATATGTATAGATTGAGTTAAATTTTAATAAGGTATTTCTTATTATTTGGTTCTAAATGGTAGCACAACAAAATATTATAATATATTTTAAGAAGATCTAACAAACAATCGAAAATAATAACAACATTCATTTTATTTTTTTTTGGCTACAAAAACTGCCCATTCTATATACCTGAACAATGAAGCTATATAGTAAATTATTCAAGCTATTTTACCGAATACAATTAACCAAGATTTGTGATAAATGATTTTCCTCTCCCTTTGAAACTTGAGTTTTTAAATTGTGTAATTTCTGATTGCTCTACTTCTATCTACACGATATTACTTATAAATTCATATATCCAAGTCCATATGAAAACCTGTTATAAATACTTAGTTCTCGCAATACTTAACTTTCTATATGGCAATATTAGTTACAAATATAAGCTCCCCGAATAAAGAGTCAGTGACCAACTTTTAATCAAGTTGGTACCAATACAAGCCACAGATATAATATAGTGTACCTATACCTATGTGCATTTTAAAAGGATGTCAGAAAATTAAAGCAAACAATTTTCATATAATAATAATACCTTAAAAGAAACAAATAGATAAAACAATATTTTTTGTTTTACTTTTAAGAGAAAAAGAAAAAATTAAAACTCCATTAGTAATTATTAACGAAACTGAAAATCCAATAAACAAAATAGGTAGGTACAAATCAAATAATGTTCTAGAGAATTTGATATTTCGATCGAGTCTCTATAATACCTTCACTATCGTATTGGGTAATACCCAACGAAGTAAAAGTCGACCTTTGCTCATCTACAGAAGAGGCTAAGATAAAATATTATACATTCTGCAATAGTGAAGAATAGAATTAAAAAAAATATAATAAAATTAATAAATGGAATCGTTATTTTATAGTATCATCATACATTATAATATATTATTTAGACTAGCGACTAAACCTTGCTTCGCTTGGGTGCGTTTCTAGTTAAGTTTTAATTTTTTTAGGCGGAATTCTAATTATTTTTCAAAAATAAAAGTATCTTAAGTTATTCCTTATAACATCAGCTATCTTCCAGTGAAATTTCCGTCAAAATCAGTCCAGCCGTTTCGGAGATTATCCGGAACCAACAGACAGACAAACAAAAATGTTAAAAATTGTGTGTTTCTTATAAGTACCGTATAAAATTTCGTATACTGTAGTAAAAAGCTATTATTTTGACATTACAAACAGATATTTCAATATAATACTTTCTTAGATTTACGCGAATATTTGACATTTCAAAATAAAACTATCTTTTCGAATTATTTCGCGGATTTATTTTGATTTTTATTTCCCGACGTTTCGAATGCTTTACAGCAATGATGGCCACGGGAGAGACTAAGATTTTAGACGTCTCAAAGGCGTTATATACTTGTTACAGACAGTAAGTTACTTTGGTGCCATTTTTGAATTTTTAAAATCATTTTTGTAAAATAGTGAGTAAGCACTGAACCGATTTTGATGAAATCTATACTATTCCCTAAGTTGAAATAAATATAAACAAATAAAAAAAATGATCACGATCCGATTACTAGTTTCGGAGAAATGCGTGAACAAACATAAATACATACACATATACATACATACACACATACATACATACATACATACACATCTATAAAATATTGTTTCTGTGTTTGGAAGCCTTAATAGATTATCATATGTGAATATTTTACAGCTCCAATTATATTACACACATACATGTCGAATTAATAACCTCTTCTTTTTAAATCGGTTAAAAATTAGAGGAAATGTCGTGGTCATAACATTTTACCATATATTTATTTTTTTCTATTTACGACATTAATAGAAGAAAGTCATATAATTGGCTATAATTTAAGTACATACAGAGATTACTCTCGATTATCGCAATATCTCAGTCAATTTATTATTTTATTTTTAAAAACTAACTAAATTAAGCTACGTATACATAAATATTACAAGGCCTTGCATAATTTAAATTGGACGTTTGATGTTCATCTATTTTTTATCACTACTGGTTACAAAATTATTTAAAATATTATTTTATTTAATAAATTTAACCGTTTATATGTATATAGGTAAGACATACTAGTACTCACTCAAGGTGCCCGTAGATTTTATAATTTTTGGAAAGCCCTAAGGGCGTTTTTTTTTCGACTAAATTCATAAAATCGTACTTTGTAAAATTTACGTGAATATTTGACATTTTTTAATAAAACTATCTTTTTGTTATTTTATTTTTTATTCTATTATTTCGCAGATTTATTTTTATTTTTGGTTACCCAAAAACCACCGAAAATCAAAATAAATCCGCGAAGTACTCCGAAAAGATAGTTTTATTTAAATTCATAACATCATCCTGCCGCTACTCTACGTAAAATATTCGTAAGATTGTTACTTATAACCTTCCTAGATATTTCAAAAATTCATGCAGTAGGTAGTTTCTGAGATTAATCCGAACAAAAACAAACTCAGCGGGCGAGGGGCTTTAATTTAGATATACGTAATATGTAGTTATACTCGTATCATATGAATTTGAAAACAAAAAATAATTAAATTTAATGTTAGAAATATTTTATAAGCTAATTATCTCCGCGAAATACTAACATTGTTACATGTACAAAAGTTTTTATAAAATTAAAATATATAGTACATACAGATATATAAAATTGAAGTGTCTGTTTGTAATGTCAAAATAACACTTTTTATTAATTGCATGTAAATTATATACGGTAGGTACTTATAATCGTATCGTATTCAGCCTTTTTTAAGGTCCCACTGGTGGGCACGGGCCTCCCTTCAGTACGAGAGGGATCAGACCATAGTCCACCACGCTGGCCATGTGCGGGTTGGCGGACTTCACATGTCTTTCGAAAGCTTGCTAGGTTCTCTCAGACATGCAGGTTTCCTCACGATGTTTTCCTTCACCGTAAGGCAAGTGGTAATCAAGTTAGAAATGATTCGCATAATGATTTCGCATGAGAAAATATCAGAGGTGCAAGACTCGGAATTTGAACCCGCTTCACTCGGTTTCCCTAGCGAGTGCGTTACCACTGGGCTACCACTGCCCAGTACTTATAAGAAAAACACAATTTTTAAAATATTTGTCTGTCTGTTTCTTCCGGCTAATCTCCGAAATGGCCGGGGAAAAAATAAATGTAAGTCGCTAGTTTTATATAAGCTTCAATTTTTATTCTACAACATGACATTGACCAAAGAATTGAATTTGCATATGTGTGATATGTTTAATTTATTTAAATATATGAATACATCTTGACTTATAAATTTATAAGTTCAATTTCATATTTTCAAAAATATTTATGAATTAAGAATTAATAATACAAATAATTTTAAAAAATGACTATAAAAAATATGGTACCCTGTATCGCTTCCGCAATTAAAACGAATGCAATATCACTTCACATTAAAATTTATCTAACCGAACGAGCATTACCCATCTTCTAAGGCAGTCGGTTATAAAATTTATAAAAAAAAACACTTTTGTTACACTGAATTAATATGCCATACATAACTCAAAAGCTCCTTTATAAAAAATATAGTATTAATTGCTTAGGATTATCAGAGCTTACAAACTTTTGAACATTAATTATTATCTAAACTTAATCGAGATAAATAAAGGAATACCGTAACAATTACCTAAAAAACGTGTTATATAATATCATAAAAAAAAAATCATAAAAACTTGACGTCAACAGTCCAAAGAAAAAAAAACATTAATTCAGTACTGTTCTACGAACAACGGAATATATGGTAATATATACTTAGGAGCTTATAAAATACTTACAGTGGACCCAAAGAACAAAACAGCAATATACAAAACCCGCATGTTGACCGATCTAACGCCTCGATCGCACTGACTAGTGCCATCTCAATTGATCATATATACGCTATGTAAGAAAACACGGCAAGGACTATATAAGTAATACATATATGTACATGAGAGCTGATGTGTTTCTTAGAAAAAGATTTTTTTTTGTATCGCAGAATTAAAATAAAGATTTTAAAACTTACTAACTAAATAAGTTTGTCATCGTTAATGAACAATAAGTGAACAATAACGGCCAAGTGCGAGTCGGCTCGCGCACGAAGGGTTGCGTACCATTATCTATAAAAACGGCAAAAAAATCATGTCTCTTGTATGGGAGCCCCCCTTAAAAATTTGTTTTATGTTAATTTAATTATTTGTTTTTATAGTGAATATATAAATAAATATTCTGTGAATATTTCAAGCGTCTACCTCTTGCCGTTATCAATGTCAAGCAAAAACGAGCAAAAAAAAAACACGTTTGTTGTATGGGAGCCCCCTTAAATATTTATTTTTTTCATGAGATACAGCTTGGTGACAGACGGACAGTCTATGTAATAGGGTCCCGTTTTACCCTTTGGGTACGGAACCCTAAAAAACGGCTTTAGGCTAATATTGACATAATAAAAATAAACATAACACAATCGTCTTTACATACTAATAAAATGTTCACATCAATAAGAGATTTTTTTCTCTAGTAAAATTAATTCCGCAGAAGCTTTTTATCTCTATGATATGTTTGTTTCTGTAAAGTACTTAATACAATTTTCGTAAAATTTTTGTCGTACCGAAATTCTTCTTTTTCCATATTATGAAATACTAGCAGCTCACCTTCGCTTTGCTCGGGTGTACCTAGTGAAAAACAAGTACAAGTCTATCCCACGGGAACCGCAAATTTTCCGAGATAAAAAATAGCCTATTCCAGACTAGAATCTATTTCTGTGCCAAATTTCATCCAGATCCTTTTAGCCGTTCTGGCGTTTTTCAAATTATATATATATGCATGTCTGAGAAAATCTAGCATATTTTCGAAAGACATGTGAAGACATCTGAAGTCCGCCAACCCGCACTTGGCCAGCGTGGTGGACTATGGCCTGATCCCCCTCTCGTATTGAAAGTAAGCCCGTGCCTAGCAGTGGGACATTAAAAAGGGCTGTAAAAAAACAGTTATTATGATTATTAGACATTTTATTTTGTTGTTAGAAACAACATTCTTAAATATATTTGCGTATAATAAGTCAATAAACATGTATGGTTACTGAAAATATTATTATGTAAAACGGGTTATTTACCATGTTTATCACTTACTTTTGGAGTATATGTGGCCGTTACTATGGCGTTTGTAAGCGCCGAAATATATGGAACTCTCCAAAGTAAGTGAACGACATGGAAAATATCCCGTTTCACATTATAACAACACAGTGGCTTATTCTTAAATGTTTACTTGTTATTGAACATATCAAAAGAAGGGCCAAAGGTGAAATTTTAATAGACGTTAGGTATTTACTATTTAGTTAATAAAACTATAATGTATTACAAAATAATACTTTAGAAAACATACTAATACTATTATCTACACCTCATATCAATAATTTTCAAACAATAATAAAAAAATACATTTATTACCTTTTGTAACATGAACAAATAGAATATTGGTTAAAAAATGAAACTGCGTGGAGCTCGTCAAATAAATAAATAGTCACCTCGTTTCTGATTTTGGTCACGGCGGCTAATTTTAACGAGACTAACCATCTACGGGGGAGAAATTATAGTGCACAAGTATGGAGTAAGCGCCCTCTCTATTCCTTTGACCTTTAACTTTCAAACTCCGATGGGACGACCATTCAAGGTGATCGGTAAGAGATCAGATATAAGACCAGCAGATTTATGTTCTCTCCGGGGCAGTATGTAAACACCGCCAACTTCCCAACTCCGAGTGAAAACATACGTTTCATTCCTGTTGCGATTCTTGCTAGATCTAATATCTCTCTGACTGCATAATAATATATTTGTACATCAACTTCATCCATCTTTTTAGTTCGCTTTTTGTTTTATTGTAGGCTTACGACTGCGGTTTGTTTAAATATATTTTTTTGCTTGCCAAAAGTCCTTATCCTCTAAAACTGAATGTTGCTATAATTTTGACAATATCCAAAAGATTGAGCATAACGAGGACTCTATGCATCGATCAAAAAAGTACTAAATATACAATCCCATGCAGAAGTTTTCTTAAAACTGTTACCAATTAAATTGATAAAATAATATTTAGAATCTAGATAGAGGCTAAACAACATTAATAAAAAAACATACTTACTGTGAGGATCTATATATCATCCTAAATAAGTATATAAAACATTTTTAAATCTGGCTGTCTGTTTGTACACTCTTGAGATCTGATAGTTTTCAATGAACTTTTCATTATTAAATATAGTACCTGGGTGATCAAGCTTCGCTCGAAGATTTTACAATTAGTAATAACGTTTAGTAAATACAATTTTCTTTAAAAAAAAACTAAAAACTTTAATAAATACGAAAAAAAAACACAAACAACAGCGAAATCATTAGAGCCATTTCCGAGATCACCGGTATAAATAAATAAAAAATATACAAAAATTGCTCATTTAAATATATTACATAAGTACCATATTTGTCCCATTATGTACACTAAATACATATGTATAGTGTAGTCTGTAAATATGCTATTTAGACTCAAATTGCATTGTTCGCGTGTGAACTTTACCTACTATACTAATAAGAGTAATATTATACTTCTATTAAGAACACTGAACAGTACTAGACAATTTCGCTATTAATGTTTATATTATTCAAACAAGTATTTTAATTTTAAATTACCTATAATTTTATATATTTTTAAAAAAAGGATTAACAGAACTAAATGTAATCTATACTAATATTATAAAGAAGCAGAGTTTGTTTGGTTTTTTGTTAGTTTGAACGCGCCAATCGTAAGAACTACTAATCCGATTTGAAAAATTCTTTTTGCATTTTCAGGTTATATCATGATGCTACTAACCAAATGCAATCGGGCAGACTTTCATACATTATTATAAAACTATACCTATATAATAGGGACGAACTCGAGCGAAGCGAGGGTAAGTCGCTAGTTTTATATAATAGGTCTGTCACAGACGACACAATACTATTCTAGTAGTTTTCCGGAGAACCTACGATACGTTTTAAAAAATAATTAATTAAAAACAAAAAGATTTTAGAGACGAAACATATAACATATACATTTGAAAAAATATTCAATGTACGACACTATCATTACCTTATTATATGTATAGATTCCAGTACGACTGTCTCATTGGCATAGTGGTTAACCTATATGACACCAGATCTGGAGACTGGAGGTTGTGAATCCTAGTCCCAGGTCAAGCTAAGTATAGTTAGATTTGTATGTAAATAAATACTCTATAGGAACCTTGTATGCGATATTACACCACCATACCTCAAGTGCTTATAATTATAAACTATAATATTTCCTGCGCAGTAAGCTAGCGTCAACGAGGCTACCTTTGACCCTTACCTCGCTTATCACAAGAACGAACCCATGGATAAACACTAGTATATTATACAGTATACACCGAAATAATTCTTAAGTAAAATTTTAATAAAAGTATAGTATCAGTTAGAACTAAAAACTTACCTTTGACATTGTACATAGAAGTACAAACGGGTGAATAAATTAACGTTAATAAAATTCTGAAGTGCAAGATTTCATTTTATACTTCCAGCCTTTCACATTTTCAGGTAGAAAAAAGACAAAAATATTTTAGCTGCTGTCATTCTATCACACTCTCCTTTCAAACAGGCTATTTCATAGATATTAGCCCTTAGATAAGATTTTTTCCTTTAAAACTCTCTATCGATTATTAACATCGCTAATAGTAAAGTAAATAATTGACATATTACTACTTTTCGATACAAAGCTTAAAGTCATTCCCGTACAATTTTTAATTCTTTCTATAGCGACTGTAGACTGTAGGTAATCTCATCTTAGTCTATTGAGCAGGTATAGGTACATATGTAAGTACTTAGTAGTGAGTACATATGTAGTATAATATGAGTATAGTATGTAACTGTATATGTTATTGTCTTAGATAAATTATTGTTTCTATACAACCAATTCTTGTAGGAACCAATCAATCAATTTTTATAGGTAAGGTTAAATCTATACTAATATTATAAATGTGAAAGTTTGTGATTATGGATGTTTGTTACTCTTTCACGCCAGAACGGCTGCACGGACCTAGATGAAATTTAGCACAGAGATAGATTATAGTCTGGAATAACACATAGATACTTTTTATTCCGGAAAAAAGTACGGTTCCCGTGGGATAGGTTTGTTTGTTTGTGTTTTCCTAAAATTTCCTTCGCTAGTAATATAATAAACATTTAATCAATAATATAGTTCGTAAATCAGAATAACAAATAGGCTACTTTTTATCCCGGAAAAATGTACGGTTCCCGTAGGATAGATTTGTTTTTGTTCGTCTAGACGCGAACCCGAGCGAAGCGACGGTGAGCCGCTAGTATAATATAATTATCTTGTCTCGTTTTATATACTTATCTACTAACCATTATAATACTTATATATAAATATTTTTATACTATAATATGTCCTTCATTCAAACTAAAGAAATGAGATAGATGGAGTTCACAAAACGTACGTCATTAAATCAAAAATGGTAGCTTGATTTATTAGAATTATTATAATAACATTCTCGATTTCTTTCCAAGGCGTAAGTTGTCAGAGATGTTTCCATAGAGGTCGTTTGTCTCTCCGGAAAATAAGAGAATCATATTACTAATAGAAATATGTTTTTTTTTTACTTTTAGCCTTTTTTCAGGGTACGGAAATGCATTTACGCACACCACCTGCATAAATACAGGTGGTATAGTGTTGGACACACTGGCTAGATGTATATGTATATGATCTTAATCGTGTAGGGGTTTTTATAATATTATAGATAATTTTATAAAAATATGTTAACAATTCATAAAAAAATAATGCAACAGTTGAAATAAAAATTAACTAACAACTTACCCTAGCTTCGCTCGGGGTAAGCCCTAGATACACGGATTTTGTTCATAATTTCATGTGTTTTAATGTTTTTGCTCGTTGGTTCTTTTTCTAAAATAAAAATAGACTAATTTACTCCTTTTAAAATCAGCTATCTGCCAGTGAAAGTCTTGTTAAAATCGATCCAGCCCTTTCGGAGAGTAACTGGGACAAACAGACAGACAAACAGACAAAAATTTTAAAAGCTGTGTTTTTCTTATAGGTAGCGTATAGGTAGGTATAATTTAATGTGCATAGAAACTAGTAAGTAAAATATATTGTCTTGAAAGTTACACTATAACCACCCAGAGCCTCGCTAAATTGGTAACTGAATCTAATCTTCTGATGTTATATCTATACAAATAATAAAATTCTGAGTCGAATCTGTACATTAAATATTTTTTAGAAAGTCTTATTGAAATAGGTAATCGTTATTATCGATACATAGGCCGAATCTATAGTTATTAGAAATTTTGCCTGTCTGTCTGTCTACCTGTCTGTCTGAGAAAGCAACATGAGAAAATCACTGGACAGATTTTGATGAAATTTAGTATGATGATAGCTGGTTAGCCGGGTCAATATTTAGAATACTTCTTACTGAGGAAAAATATCTCAACTCTGAGAATTCTATCTTTAAAACGCAGGGACGAACCCGAGCGGAGCGAGGGTGAGTCGCTTGTCTTTAATATAATGCTGTTGAATGTTTTAGCTCTGAATCTGATTTTTTAATCTCTGGTGAAATAAATTCACTTACTTGGCAAAGAACGATATTGCGTTTGATCTTGCCATCCATATTTTTTAATTTATTATTTTTAAAACTAAACAATTAATTCGTGACAACGCTACAGTATTCACGAAAACGTAATAATGTGGTTACTTTATAAAGAAACATAAGGAAAAAACATAAAGATTTCAACTTGTATATAATAATAATAATATCCTTTATTGTACACCCAGTAAAGAAGAGAGAAAATAAAAAAAAAGATTGGAAAATGTACAAGAGGCGACCTTATCGCTAAAAGAGCGATCTCTTCCAGGCGACCTTAAGGTGTAGGAAATACACTAAGATAGAAGGGGCGTGATTTAAATAAGGATATATATATATATATATATATATATATATATATATATATATATATATATATATTAATACGTATCATATAAACTAATATACTTATACACTTATATATTACGCATAAAATATAACACAATAAATATAACTACGTATAAGAATAGAATATATACATAAAAGGCAAGATTTAGAAATAATCATAGTAATGAATATAAGGATAAAGATATCCTTACCTTGATTTGTACGTACGTTTTTCGTCTAAATTACGTTACTACCTAAATTAATACAAGATTAATATTAATACAAAAGCTTAATTATGATCATCAAGGCTTTTAAAATACAAATTTTCTATAAACCGAGTATTTTTAAATGTAAACAAGTATTCGACCGAAATCGTTTTAAAATCATTTTTTTTTTAAATTTATGTAAATTATCAACTAATTTGTTCTTCTTTTAGGTCGAGGACAAAATCCAATGTTCTTTATGAAAATAATGTTCTTTATAAGCCATTCAGTTCACGAATTATAAAAAACTAAAAATTAAATAAAATTGGTATCTATGTATACAGATAAAAAAAATTGAAGCGTCTGTTTGTAATGTCAAAATAACAAAGTTTTTATTAAAAATGTTTATGAAAGTATATACGGTACTACATAATAAGAGAAAAATAATTTTTAAATTTTTTGTCTCTCTATCTGCCTGTCTGTCTGTCTGTTTATTCCGGCTAATTTCCGAAATGACTGAAGTGATTTTGACGAGACTTTCACTGGCAGATTGCTAAGGTTATATGGAGTAATTTAGGCTACTTTCAGTTTAGAAGAAGAATTAGGGTTCCGTGCAAAAAAAATTAAAACCCATGAAGAGAGAGAGAGTGAGAAGATGAGAGGGTAAGTGGCTAAATACATACCTGCCGAATACACTTTTACTCTACCTTATAATTTATTATACCTAATATTTTTATTAAATCTGGTGTAAAGACTGTATCATATTTGGAATTCTGAAATTGGAATAAGTTTCAATTTGCACGTAGTTTTAAGAATGTCAACAAACCAGGTTACGTGCCAGATTCATTACTTTCACCTGGCCTTAGGGCACTCTCACACGGAGTGACAACAATCAATGAATATATACTTTGATATTCCACTCCACTCTATTATTACTATTCACTCCTATTATTTATAACTAAATCTTAAACTTTGACGTTAAAATGCTTTTAATTTAAAGTATCAACCTTGGTGTTTAATTTATTTATTAGCGTTGTTATAAAAACGTTTTGCTAAGGAAATAAAAACATAAACCACATTTTAGGCATTACATTCATTATGATATAATTACCTCATACACGGCACAAATGATTCTTAATGTCCACTTTTTTTCGATTGAAATGATAAATCAAAACTTGTTTACAAAAATATAAATGTGCTTGTAATGTAACTGATTTATGTCCAACGTAATTGCGTTATTATTCAAAGAAGAGCCTAAATAACTATTAAATAAAAAAAAAAATGTTAAATAATTTAGCTCATTTCATAGTAATACTTGGAAACTGTTGAATTTGATTAAATGAAAACTTCTTTGACGAATAACTTAAATATTTAAAACTGGATAAATAAATGCTAAAACCGCGCAAGTATAAAATATCTCAGCATAAGTAGGTATACAAGATGTATGATGATGATGAATATGCGAAAGTGCAAGTCGACCCCATGCATACCTATGTCTATATATAATGTACCTTATAGTACTGAGGAATGTAATGTTAGTGTGTTTTAGTACCCTTACCTCTATATGTAGCACCATGCGTAATAAGCAGACCAAATATATCGATTAGAAATTTGTCGCACCAAAAACAGAAGCTTTTAGCTTTAATTTAAAATTTAAATGCACGTCGAACAAGACTCCCATGTGTTAATCATCCTCATTTATTGTCCTTGTAGCAGTAGTGGAATTGTTATATTTATTTCCTTAATAATAATGTAAATTAATTTTTCTTGTGTCTGTTATAATGTGTTCATAATATTATTTTGATATATTTATTTATTAATCAATTTTGTAAATTTATTAATAGATGGTTGTATTTTATACAAGTTTTACTACCAAATAATTGGAATACTAAATATTTTTTTCTACGTTTAAAGAATTCTATCGTCTTATAAATGGATTTTTACATGTAAAGTGTACCTATAACAACTAAATTTAGAAAACGAACTGCAAAAAATTCTAAGTTGTGTCAATAGGTTTTTCCGGCGACTGCGCAATTTAATTGCACGGATGCCTATAGCCTACAAGCAACCAATGTCAAGATTAACAGTCAAGGTCTACATTTTATTAAAGAAATTCAAAAATAACTTCACACTTAATCTAACAGTACGTGTTATGTAACAATATAATATAGGTCTTTACAGATATTTAAAAGTAATACATAGTTATATTTATATAATACGGGTTCACACCTAGTACAGGGGCTCTTGCAACTATTTGTAACGCATATTACTTATATAAGTTAATAAAATTTATATAGGTACTAGCGACGAACCCGAGCGAAGGTTCTTTAAATTGACATACTTATTTACTTTTGAACCGATTGAAATAAAACAAACTCTAAACGTTAAGTGAAGCTTACCACAATACATTAGTGAAAACTGCACTCAAATCGATTAAGCTGTTTCTGAGATCAGCGCTTACAAACACAGAAAAACAGACACACCGACAGAATTTCTAAAAATCATTGTTTTGGATTCTCTCTATGATTTTTCTCAAATATCTTCCATGTACAGACAGCGATCAGTTACACTTTTTATTTTATGTGTAAATTATACAAATATACTATGATTGTCTTAATTAAATAAATTCTCTGTTGTAATTTTCATTTTCGTTTCCATTTTGCGGTTTCGGTTATAAAAACTCATTACGCCTAGATGTACCACATTCTATATATGGTAGACTTTAACGTTTACGTTTTCACACTGTTACCTAAAGTAACAGTAAATATGCAATCACGTCTTAACAGTTATCCATATACTTATTGGAATACACAGTCGGTGACAGTCCTGCGTACGCTCTTCATTCGCTCGAGCGACAACAGTCCGTTAGCTTGCTACCTTGTGATATCCAGCTATGCAGTGTATATAAAAACAATAATCTAATTAAAATAAAAAAAAAAAAACTAACGTGTTTTGGCGGGAACTATAACAATGAAGCGCCATCTTGTATTTCTTTTTATGCTGTTCAGTGTTTTTGCGTTGTGTGAGATGAAGACAAAAAAAATGGACTATCCAACTGAAAAAGAACTTACGTTACAAAGAAAGGAAACAACTCCTGTAGATTTTACAAGACTTTTGGTGATGAGGCTCGTTTATGGTGTTGCGAAGGTAATGGGATTCGAAGAACCAGTGAGTGAGATTTTGAATGGGGCACTTGTCCCTCCAGGGGCTGATGATGATGACGACTTTGATGATGATGAAGACCTTTTTGATGACTATTGATTTTATAGGATAATTGTTGAGTACTTACCTATTTTAGTCGCATTTATTTTTTCTAATTTTTTTTACGAATACTTAATACGTGAAAAACTCGATACCAAATGAATGGCATTTAAGTATTTATTTGTAGCTGTTATGTTATAATAGTTAAGATTCATTTTAAACAGTAAAATATTATTTATTTCTCGAATTAATTTTGTAAATTAGGTAAATATGTTAATTAAAGTATCCACTAATGTATCTCATATTTTATATACCACATAGTTTTAGTATTCATTTATTTATTTGTGAAATTGAAAATTATTATGAAGATAATAAATCATGACATACTCAGTACCTGGTAGATGTATCAATTTATATATCATTAAGTACACAATGTAATCTATGTAAATATTAAATTGCCACTTTGATTTTGTCTATTTTATTTTTTTACCACAATATTTAAATAAAAACTATTTAAGTTTTATATAACTTTTTATATGCACTTGTATTCAGCCCTTTTTAACGTCCCACTGCTGGGCACGGGCCTCCCTTCAAGACGAGGGGAGTCAGGCCATAGTCCACCACGCTGGCCAAGTGCGGATTGGCGGACTTCACATGTCTTTCGAAAACTTGCTAGGTTCCCTCAGACATGCAGGTTTCCTCACGATGTTTTCCTTCACCGTAAGGCAAGTGGTAATCAAGTTAGAAAATGATTCGCACATGAAAATATCAGAGGTGCGAGACCCGGGATTTGAACCCGCTTCACTTGGTTTCCCAAGCGAGCGCGTTACCACTGGGCTACCACTGCCTTAATACATGCACTTAGTGCAAAAAAATATCATATATACTTTAATTTTATGTTATAACTAGCAAAACCTGCGGCTTCGCTCGCGCTAAAACTACTTACAACAAAAAAACTTTGAATAGGTAGGTTTCATACAAATTTTCATCCCTTATTTTATCTCCTTATGGGATGAATTTCAAAAAACGCTAATTATTTAATTGTATTGAAGAGCATTAATACCAAGTTTTAAGAAATTCTGATCATAAATATTTTTTGGGTTGTGTTTGTTGTGTGTGGGAATGAGATAATCTCCCGCGGTAAAAAGTATCCTATATGTTGACCCGGATATCCAGCTAATATCATACTAAATTTGATCAAAATCCCTCCAGTGGTTTTTCTGTGATGCGGCAACAGACAGACAGACAGACAAAAATCCTAAAAATTATAGATTCGGCCTCTGCATCGATAATAATGTCTATTTCAATAAGATTTTCCAAAAAATATTTAAGGTACAGATTCGGCTTAGTTAGAATTTTATTATATAGATACGTTACGGGCTTTTATAAAGTTAATCTGTACAGATAAATAAAATTGAAGTCTCTATTTTTAATGTCAAAATAATAGCGTTTTACTAAATGCATATGAAACTACATACGTTACTTATAAGAAAAACACAACTTTTAAAATTTTTGTCTGTCAGTCTGTTTGTTCCAGATTACCTTCAAAACGGCTGGACCGATGTTAAGAGGACTTTCACTGGCAGATAACTGATGTTATAAAAAGTAACTTTGGTTATTTTTATTTTAGAAAATGAATTAGGTTTCCGCTTAAAAAAAACGTACCTAGAAAAGCTGAGTCGCTAGTCATATATAAACTTCAATTTAATTTGAAAAATTTGTCCTTTAATTAACCTTATATGTACAAAATAATCTACTCTTTATACTATATTTTATTTACCCAATCTTTATTTACATTATCCATTTTTTTTTAATTTTATCTTTGATCTCCGCTAATTGAATATTTATCACACCAAGATGCCGATGCTGATGCTCCAGTGAAAGTATTGCTAATCATGCGCGACGTGACTTCATCTCGGCTACGCACTAAATGCTCAGCAGAAAAACTAATTTGTGTCACAAGTGTAAAATAAAAAACGCTTCGCGTACATTTCACGTGGCTTTAGAGATGTTCACAAAAAATGTGGTTTTTAATTAAAGAGTTATTCAGCTTTTACATAGTGTAGGAATGAAAAATGACTAATAAGTTTTAGGTAATTGCTGTAATTACAATTGGACGTAGTTACGCAAAATAGATCCAACCACAAAAACTTACTTTTAGAAAATAGGAGTTTTAGTACAATTGGTATATCAAAATGACAAGACCGTAGTTTTTCTTTGAAATTCCTCTTAAATATTGGGTATTTTATCTACTTTCTTTGTATAATATGATATCTAGGTGCCATTTATGACAGTAATTTAAAAAACTGGTTATCATGGGCAGGATTAAATTTTTTTGGAATAATTGTAAATTGTGCCAGTACTGAATGAATGAAGGTCTACGCGTAAAATAGTGTTAGGTTAAAATACATTTACTTATAAAAAGTTGAATTACCTCGGTGGTCTAGTAGCTAGCATATACTGCTGCAGTCCTGACTTTGAATCACGGGTCGGGCCAAATGTAGTTATTAGGTTTTTTTTAAAAAAATTCTCAGTAATAGCCCGGAATTGCGAAGTATAGGGCAGTGTTACACCCCCATAGTTCGGAGAGCCGTTGGTCCTACGCGTGATCGCTATAGATTCATCTGAACAGATTTATAAAATAATGTCCGCACTTATATTTAGTTGCACATTAGGTATTTGAAAACAGCTGAACAGATTCATATTACTTTTCTGATGGACTGTTAATAATCTAAAGTCGAACTAATAATATTTCAAATGCCAAAATTTGTAACAGTGTGTTTATTAGATACTTCTTCACGATATTAATGATTATAATTTATAGAGATATATGAGATAAAGCCGATGTATATAGCAAAATTGCAGGAATGTACTATCATTATTATTTTATAAGTAAAATATATCTATACAGCTATCTATATATATATATATATATATATATATATATATATATATATATATATATATATATATATATATATATATGTATATATATATATATATATATATAGATAGCTGTGTATGCTGCATGGTGTAATGGCTAAAAAGATTAAGGTTTAATAAACGAAATCAGCTCATATTATCCGGATTTCCACATAGACTACTTTTAATTTCTCTTATTAACAAATGGCTACTTTACAACGATGTGTGACACATAAACAAAGAAGAGAGCAAAACTAGTTATAAATATTCAATTTAAGTTTAATTTTAATCAATCAAGTACTCCAAAATTTCTTTCGTTTTCCGAACCTTTCTTCGCACAAACAAGCAGAAACTATTGATCACAAATCAAAAAAACAACAATTGATACTAAAATATTTAATAATAATAAAATATTCCGTCATAAATCCTCATTACAATCTAAAAACCATGAAGGTGTGTCCACAAATGTCTTGTGCTGCGTGCAAACCACATCGTCATCACTTTCATCATTACAATGTTCATCATTTTTCAATTCATCACTTTTGCCACTGTCATAGGGCATTGCATTGCACCCTTTCATTTTCCTTATAAGATCTCCCCATTTCAATTTAATGTTGCAAAAAGGGCAATGACCTTCAATAGGTATATATTCTCCAGCTGGCAGTAACTTGTCAGCTAAGCAACTTATATGAGCGACTAAATCGCACTTTGGGCTTATACAAGTAAGTTTTTCATTGTCTTTCAAATATCCCGGACATAACAGACACTCAATTGTTAGAATTGGTTCAGCAATATTTTTTAATTTAAGATTTCTACTTTTAACTGGGCCTTGGCAAATGATCATATGACTTGGTGGTTTTCTGTCAGCCTAAAAATAAATTAGGACTAATTAATTTTATTGAAAAAAATAATAATATCTAATCTTTAATTCAATTCTTTTGTTTGTGGTTTCAAAATATGTATTTAATATTAATTCTTGTAAAGAATTTTTTTTTACAAATTAATTAACATAATTATCTTGGCTCTGTGTTGCTACAGATTCCAGAATTAAGACAGTTTAAATTATGATGAAATGAAATGATAAAAGATTTTTTTTTAAAAACAAGGGTTTTTAGGTCCCCCTACAAGTAGAAAATAACTTACTAAAAATTCTTCAATAAAATCACTTTCTAGCCATCTTATGACTAATGGAAGACGACACCAGGGACCAACTTTGAGCATTTCCGTAAATACTCTTAATTTGAATTGAAAATCTGATTCTTTACGAGCAATTTTCTTTAGATCAAGATGTTGCAATCTTGTGGTTTTGTTTGGATTTTGCCATGCCCACTCAAACTATAGAAAAAAAGCACTAGCAATTAAACACTAATTTTATATAATTAATGTTACATTCAATTATAACAAATTATTTTTTTTATTACCAGTAATATTATAAGTAAATAAATAATATTACTATATTATGAAATAAAATGAAATAAACTTTATTCAATTAGACTTATTACAAGCATTTTTTTATAAACTACTATTCCAACATTTTATTAATGGAAGCGTTTCTAGAGCAATAAATATTTTATTTTACTTACTCGCAATGCTGATATATTGTTTGGAAAGCCGTGTGTTATCATCACCATTTTCCTAAAAGTTATATTTGTTGATACAAATACACATTTTAAAAAAAAAATAAATATATTGGGAGAATATACTTAGTGGTTACCAAGGTCCTCTGTTACTAGTACGATGAGCTCCTCCTGCCCAAGTGCCTCTATTGTGCTGCATAATTCGTCTATTTGGATCTCTAGTGTATCCAATATAGGTTCTACCCTTATATTTTGGATTAATTGAATAAAGTAGGTAGACGCCGTAAAAATCTTCTACTATTTCTGGTTCTGCCATTGGAGAAAGCTTACTGCTAAAATTGATGCCTGGATATATAATTATACTTTAATTTCATTTAATATTAAAGAAAACAATAAACATTATAACCTAAAATCTAAGTAGTGTTCATGGATGACAGTTGTGTTTAGTGTTTACTGTTTTGTAAACAAAATACTGTCATTATGACAGTGTCATATCAAACCTAACAATCTGCATATGTGTAGGTAATGTCGTAATGCGGTCCAAGCTATCTTATAAAAACGATTCAACATTTAAAAGAATATCAAGTAGTTATTATTATTTTCCCCTACGATTTATACCAATTAACTGTTATATTAACTATTAAACTATCATATTGTTTCAACATTTAAGGTATTAAAATATTTTAATAAATACATGAATTTCTGTTTTACTGTGTACATACTCGTTTGACATTGACTGTTGACATTGAACAAATTAAAAAATAAAAACATTGAAATTAACTTACATGAAATTATCAAATAGTAAATATTACTTTATAATTAAGAATATTTTTACTTTAAATAAGTTTTTTATTAATATTTTTACATAAACTTATCAAATTTATGTGCGCAGGAAATAATATTCAAAATGTCAAGTAAATCTTCGACTTCAAACCAAAATAGGTTATGCGGCTTGTAAGTAAATAAACATTAAAACTTATTTGTTTCATTCGAATTGCTATATTCTTTGGAAATTGGAAGTATCTCTTCGTCCGATAATCGGATGAATAAAAAATGAATTATTTATCCGACTATTGTTGGAGTGTGATATATGTATTGCGACTGCGATTATTTTGTATGTTTCTATAAAAAACAATACTAACTAATCAAGTTATATAAATTTTAAATTTTGAATAAGATCGAATGGACTTAAATTAAAAATATTTATCGCCCGATATACAATTATCTTGTTTTATTATGACGCAGTAATATTCTAATAAAAACCGTTTTTAGCTGCGTAGGTTAGGGCGCTTTTTTTTAAAAAAAAACTCTTGAACTTAAAAATCATTGGGAAAAGAATAAGTTTTCAGCTCGGTAGCTTAAGGATATTATTTTTTTTTTTTACATATAAAAACTAAACTAAAAATCACTTATTTTACATTAGAAAACAAAAAAGTTGTGGATATTCGTACAAACCGACAATAATCTACAAATAACATATTTTTTAATGCGTCCGATTTTCAGATGAATAGCAACAGCCATATTCTTTATTCCTAATTGAAACATATCTCATCAAAAATAATTGTTTCAGGTGTGAAGAAAAACCAAGCAAATATTGCTGTCCACAATGCGAGGTATTTTATTGTTCTTTGGATTGTTACAAATCAGATAAACATTTAGAATGTTCAGAGAAATTTTATAGAGATTGTGTGGATGCAGAACTTGCATCTCAACAAGTTGATGATGATGCAAAGACTAAAATGATTGATATTTTAAAAAGGATGCATGAAACTGATGATCAAACAGAGGATGTCATGGATGAAGAAGAGTTAGATTCTGATGATGGTTCAGAAATTGATTTACACACTAGAATCAAAGATTTAAACTTAGATGATCCTAATGTTCTATGGAATGCTTTGACAGAAGATGAAAAAAATGAATTTGAAGCAATGCTTAGTAAAGGTGATGTAGAAAACATAGTACCTCAATGGGTGCCATGGTGGATGTATTATAAAGAGAAAAAGCTTGTGGAGGATGTGAAAGTTTCAGATATTGAAATAGAAATTTTGAAAGCATGTCCAGAAATAAAATCTGTTCCTAACTTTACTTCACTTACAGTAAGAACAAATTATATTAATGAGATATTCAATACTATTAGAAATAAAATTTATTTACTGTTTTATAGAATTTGATTTATTCATTAATAAATAAACCCCAAAATATACAAAATTAATGTTTAACTTTCATTTTCAGAGTGTAAAGCCATCACCTGCTATAAGATTTAATATGGCAAATGTGATAGCTGCATATGCTTTTATTATGAGATATTTCAATGGTGAAGTTGAACCTGTTGAAACTGCTATTTATGTACTTGATATTTGTACTAATTTAGATTCTAACACCAACTTTGATGATCCCGAGTTAGCGGTGGAAGCAGTTGCTCAGAGATGTCTACAAGTAAATTATATATTTTATTACAATAAATCTATATGCTATACACCTCTATGTAAGAAATAATTGAACTTAATATCTGATTCTCGGATAACTTCAAGTTTGCCTAAAATTTGGGTAGATGTTATAATAAAATTTAATAATAATTACATTTAGCATATTTTAAATGAGTTTGAGTGAAGTTGTTTGATAAAAACTAAATGCATATGAAATTATATATGGTACATATAAGAAAAACACATTTTTTTTATTTTTTGTCTGTTTGTTTTGGCTAATCTCCCAAAGGGCTGCACTGATTTTTATGAGACTTTCACTAGCAGATAGCTAATGTTATAAAGAGTAAGCTAATTTTATTTTAGAAAAAGAATTAGGGTTTCGCTCAATAAAATTAAAACATTCCTAGGGACCCATCCAAGGGAAACAAGGATAAGTCGCTAGTATACAATATTATAAACCCTTTAATATACTGAATTATGTACAAAGTATTGCAGTTAACTTCACAGGTGTATTTAAACTTTGCATATGTTGTATGTTTACATTTACCTAAAAATAGTTCCTACTGATTTTAAAAACTTAAGCAATGATAGACTCAAGTAATACTATTACAAAATAAACTAATAACACTAAAAGATTATTACAATTTGTTACAGAGTGAATACATACAAACAGACGAAGCAAGTTTGAATGTAATGAAAAGTGACACATTCCTAATACTACAAGGTCCAAGTGAGGAAAATAAAATATACTACACTAAAGCAGCTATTTCACATCTCATACAATTATTTACAGACGCTAAGTCATTGTGCAAAATAAAGAACGAAGTTAAAAATGAGAAGAATAAAGGGGATTTTTTTAAGAAATTCCCCGAACACAACAAAAACCATTTACCAAATTTAGATGTAAGCAAAGTAAAGAAAGTTATTAAAAAATTAGAATTTTATTTGTCATTTTTAGAAAGTTGTGATTCAAATACAAATGAATAAAAATTATTGGTTTATTTATTTTATGAATCTCACATTTAAATTTGCATTTGTATGTAACAAAATTAACAACAGCTAGTAGTCTAGTAAATAGCTAACTAATAAGTAAACAATTATTATAGTAATATTGTGGGGTCTCAGCACAAACAAAGAAAAATTAGTTCAAATACCAATAGATGATGTTACATGTATTAATTGGTTATTAAAGTTGTGTTTAACTAACAAAAATAGATTCCAAACAGTTATATTATTGTTTTAAAAAATATTCTAAGTGAATGGATAAGAAATAATGCTCCCGTAAATCAAATTTGTTTAATTTTATAGATTATTGAAATATCAGTAATCAAATGATGGGTTTGTAGTACATATTCACAGATGGCGCTTTTGCTTATTATGAATTGTTTATCAATTATAAATTGTTAAAATCACTTTTATTTTATTCGAATACGTTAGTTTGCACATACTTATAAAATAAAACAATTTTCACTATTTGTCAATCAACGACATTTATTATCTATTCAAACAAACAAAAAATAGCCCGAAGCGAATTCGAATTAACACTGTGTAATTTCTTTGACAACACGTTTGGCTCGGTTTAAAGTGAGCTCACTTGCTGTACCAACGGTCGCGGGTTTCAGTCCCGCTGCGGGCATTCATTTGTGTGATGAGTACGAATGTTTGTACTTCATGGGTGTTTATATTTATAAGTACCTGGGCGACCGAGCTTCGCTCGGAATTCTTTTTGTTATATCGTATTTTTTAAATAAAAAAAAAAACAAAAGTAAAAACTTTGTATTCCGACCGGGACTCGATCCCGGGCATATGTGTTGTATAATTTGAGCCTTGACCGTTGACTACGATGTTTATATCTGTGTGTAAGAAATTATCGACCATATTCTGCGTAGAATAATGAAAAAGAAAACCGCATGAAAATTCGAAAACACGCGGTTTCCCAGACATGAGACTAATCTAGATCAATTTTTTGCCCCCAAAAGCCCCCATATACCAAATTTCAGCGAAATCGTTAGAGCCGTTTCCGAGATCGCTGGTATAAATAAATAGAGATATAAATATACAAGAATTGCTCGTTTAAATATATAAGATATGAATATATTCAAAGTTATATATGTGTAGTGTATCAACTATCTGGTATCCATAGCACAAGCCTCGAAGCTTACCATGGAACTAGATGGTGCTGTGTGATAATGTCTCAATATATTTATTTGTATGGGAGGCATCTGTACTAGTATAGTATTATATGATCTCTGGTGTTAGCTACATATAGTATATTAATACTATTTATATTTTTAAAGATTATTTATAAATTATTTGTAATCCAATTCATTGATTCATAGTATGGGTTTCATCGGGAACAAAGAAAAAAATAGTTCAAATAAATGTAAATGATGGTTATATATTTGAATTTGTTATTGATGTTTGTGTAATTTTTTTTAAATGTTAGACCCCAAAAAAAGACATTCTGGTTTTAAAAAATAGGGTAATTAAAGCATATTGAAATAATGCGTTCTTTAATCGTAATTTTACTGATTTAAAAAAAATCGGCCATTAATTAATAAGATTGTAATGCGTAGTCATAGATGGCGCTGTTTACATTTCATGTGTTGTAACTACGATTAAAAATGGTAAGTTACTGAAATTGTTTTATTCAATGCAAAATTATTTTTGCTATACTACTTTAAATATATTATATGTAAAAAAATAGTTTAAGTCTGTGGATCAACATCTATTGTATATTCAAACAAAGAAAAATAGTCTACATTAAATGTGCCCTATTTCTCGGACAGAACATTTATCTGTACTAGTATAGTATTGAATCTTTGTGTTCATGGCGAAATATAACTCAAAAATCATTTTTTTTTTAAATAAAGAGTGCATGTATGAATGTGTACACGCGCAAGAAGTAAAACTTCTGTAGGTTATCGGTAGGTACTCTTTATGAATTCAATTTATTTTTTAAGTAATTGGGATAGGTGAGATACTAAATATAACACATATTAGGCATATTACAATCGTATATTTATAGAATATCATTTAAGGAAAGAATATGATATTATATATCACTAGCAAAACCCGCGGCTTCGCTCGCGCTAAAACTACAACAAAACTTTAAAAAGGTAGGTTTCATACAAATTTTCATCCCTAATTTTATCTCCTTATGAGATGAATTTCAAAAAAACGCTAATACACGTGTTTATTTAATTGTATTGAAGAGCATTAATACTAAGTTTCAAGAAATTCTGATCATAAATAATTTTTGGGTTGTGTTATAACGTGTACTCCCGTGGGAATGAGATAATCTCCGCCGGAAAAAGTATCCTATATGTTGACCCGGATATCCAGCTATCATCATATCAAATTTCATCAAAATTCCACCAGTGGTTTTTCTGTGATGCGGTAACAGACAGACAGACAGACAAAAATTCTAAAACTATAGATTCGGTCTCTGTATCGATAATAAAGTCTATTTCAATAAGATTTTCCAAAAAATATTTAAGGTACAGATTCGACTCAGTTAGAATTTTATTATATGTATAGATTTGTCAGAAAATAACAACGGTTACCATGGCAACGAACGTACGTACATTTTTCCGTAACGCATTCACCAGCTTACCCCCCAAGTTTTACATCAAAACAAAATTTAAAAAAACTTAAAGGGATATAAATGAAAAAAGTATACCTTTACCACATACTTTAATTCCAGCAACAAAGTTACTATCGAAGGAATGTCCAAAACATGAGTTCACGTTACACCAATAAGTTACAAGAGTAAATAGTAATAACTAAGCAAGTGTAAGCCATGTTACATTTCAAACTTGTAATCATATTGTTGAGAGATTCCAAATATATCATAAACCAGTTAAATTTAATATCATACAAACCTTTATTCATTTAAATTTTAATCTCATAAACCCTGGAAATCTCGATATCATATTATTTATTATAAATCAAAATGTTTTATTAAAAAGATTTTCAAAAAAACTAATCATAATATGTAAAAAATTCCAAATGTTGTCATGTATAGAGGCAAGAGTTGTCAATTCAGATATATGATATATTTGAAAGCACAAACATCAATTATAATATTAAATTTAATAGAATATCGACATGATCAACAATTGAACGGACACAAAATAACAAATTTCACTACATATCAAAATAATCATATTAAATATTACAATAAATAACATACTTTACGTACATGAAAATATCATTTTTTCACATCAAAATATATTATGATTCTGCGTATTTATCTGTATATCTAAAGCCACGCATTGCTTACGCCTGCATATTTAAACTCGTGTAATGTTTTGGCATGATTTCAATTAATATCTCTTATTAAGTAGAATAGTGACAATTAAATATAGTATATTTTTGTTATTAAGTTTTTGCTAGCGGTTTGTCAATCAGCACTTTAAAGTTTATATAATGACCAGGAAAAACCGACGGAAGATCACCGGTTTGATTCCCATGTGAAACATTTAAACAGCATATAAATATATTAAAACTAATATTTTCTTCGTGTTTAAATTGAACCTGTAGCATCCAACAGTGCAACCTAAATGCTTCAAACCACAAACCGCTATCAAAATTACTATATACATATAAGAAATAAAAACTTCGCATTTCTTTATCTGAATATCTGATTATAGACACTATAATATGTATTAAGTATATGAATGTAGATCACATTCATACTATATACTTTAAAAGTCAATTTTATTACAGCATTATTTCTTTTCCTAAACATCAATATTTGCTCTGTATAGAACATATTACTACAATTTATATATGTATTTAACTGTATATTATTGGATTTACAATTTTAAATATGTGATATTTTCGTTTCGTTTTCGCTACCGCTATATCATTTCATATATTTAATCCATAAACAATTTGGCTATTATTATATTCTTAACTATAAGGAACCTAACACACCTGTAACAAAATAGCAAAATGTTCAAACCCCTTTCTGACAATATATGAATCAAAACCAATCAATTTTTTTTGCATACAAACATACCAAACCAATAATTTTTTCTAATAAAAATAATAAACCGTGCAAATAATTAAGTGTAAGTACTAAACGCCAGGAACCTACCGGAAGGAATATGAACCGATACCAAAATGATGATAAAAGTACCAAACACCGCTTTACATAAATATGTAACATACTTAATATAATATGAGGTCATCAGTGCAAAATGCCCCCCCTCTCACCCCCCCCCCCCCTTTATAAATTGTAAGAATAAAAAGGTTTCTATATAACTTTAATAACCATAAAATATAGAGTTTTACATTTGATATATAAAAACATAGATACACATTTCCTGACAAATATCTCTCCAAAAAGTGCCGTCGATATGTAACGTTAAGTCAAACCAAAGAATAAAATACAGTAACCGGCGGTAAATATTGTACATCGAGTAAAAGAGCGAGAAAATCCTGTAATTTCGGTTTTGTAGAGCGTTGTCTCAGTCACTCAGTACATTATGTCAAGTTCTCAGCAGATATCGGACTGTTATTGCTCCGTTAGACAGAGACGACGCTCTACGAAGCCGAAACTAGCCGAATGTCTCCCTCTTTAGTTCGATGTGCATTATTTACCGCCGGTTACTCTACGAAAATCGAAAGTTTCAATTACCTTAACACAAATTCGAACTTATGCACACCACATAAAGTACTTTTTAAACGAAACAACGTACGTTTCAATTTTGTGTATCTTGAGTTTTTATATATCAATGGTGTAATAAACGTAATATTTGGCTTCTCTTTGTCAATATATTATGTAGATTATACGTGTTGTAAGCATATTTTTGAACGTAATTTTTATTCTTTTATTTAATATTATTATTTGTTATTATTATAATAATATTCATATGAGACCATGAATATAGTATGGTTCACAGCATTTATAGTTTTATTCAATAATTCCATTTATCTTTTACAATATTCTACTATAATAAAGTTTAAACAATGTCCAAATATATACTATTAAAAGCATAGTACTATTAAGAACATAAATATTATTTGAATTATATTAATCTATTAAAAATTATAAATTTATCAATTATTAGGGACAAATGTTTTAATAGTATACTGCGCTATATCAATATGAAAACGATATTTTAAAAAGCAACACCTATACATTTATTGTTAAACTTTATGAAGAAAACTGTTTGTGTATATTAAAGGAAAACAATTTTTAATGTCAAAAATTAATAAGTGAAAAATATAGTATTATATTTACAACTGTATTAAATTAAGGTAAAGGAATGCATTTCATCCATTTACATATTACTTTGAAATCGACCCCAAATCTATCTTTATACATAACACTAGCGATTCATCCTCGTTTCGCTCGGTTTCGTCCCTAGGTTGCTTCCCCATATAAACTTTCACCCCCTTAAGGACGATTTCCGAGATAAAAACTATCCTATGTCCTTCCCAGGATCTTAAACTATCTTCTCACTAAATTTCACCTAAATCGGTTCAGTAGTTTCAGGGCCTATTCGATACAAACAAACAAACAAAAAAACAAATTTTTCTCTTTATAAGATTAGAATAGATTAATCCAATAAAATGCTATACAATAATAAATGATAATATAGTACTATATCCAATCTCGATATGTTAATTTTTCCCCAATAAGTAGTTTTTTTAGATCTTGATCATCACACAATTTTCTCAAAGAGACATTTAAATAAAATAAAAAAAACTAAATATATTCATACAGCCAAAATAAGATTTTCTTTTTTAAATTATTAATACAGTATATAGGTTAAAGGGATTTTGTAAAAAGCCGTGAAATTATAATTTCTTCTCCTTTTTTTACAATATCACGGGACAATTTTAGGTATATTATAATTTCACTAAATTTAATTCATTTTAACAATTTCACTAAATGATAAAAGCCGTTAAATTGTAAAACCGTCACTGATTTGTCAGATTTAGACAACTTTTTTGTTGGCCAGCATGAACCATAGTTAGTAAAAATGAAATTACAATTTCACGGCTTTTACAATATCGCCGCGACATACATAACAACTTTGTTTATATTCACACTATATACCAAGCAATCACAGACCATCAATACCTATGTAATTAGGTAGTTGACACCACTTATAAGTTGACATAACTTTTACGAGTTGTTGCAAACGGGATTCCCCCATACATTTTGTATAGCAATAACTATCTGTGACGTCACACATTTGTCAACTCATTTGACTAAATAATTAAAAATTAACTATGACTTCTTGGCTAAAATAAAATGATTTTATATAAGTTGCGTCTTAGAATTGTTAGTTAATGGCGTCTACTACCCAATGTCATACACCTAATCACATCCCGACTACGATCTTACCATCCCTAATACGGTATCTGGTTCTGATAATACTGAATCATGTCATATGTCCTGGTCCTGAAGTTGAGGAAGCTGTTCCGTATGACGGATAGCATGTAGGCGGCGGCTTCCTTCTCAGTGGAATTGGGGGCAAAGCGTGAGCGCAGTTGGCGGATGGTCTGGCCACGGAAGCATGGGAGACCAGTGTCTAACATTAGAGACACCATTGATATTATTGCTTCTTGGTATGGCCTGGAATGAATAAGACTAATTTACTCAAAAGTTTTAAAACTAGTAGCCAATAAAAATTTCACTGTCAAATTATTGTAATAACATATTGTCATTTAGATTTTTAATACAAATAAGTTTCAAATATTTCAAATTCGATTTGAAACACATTTCGATTCGTCTCAGTCCGGTGACGGTCCGGAAACGGTCCGGTTACGGTCCGGTTACGGTCCGGTGACGGTACGGTCCGGTTACGGTCCGGTGACGGTCCGGTCCGGTTACGGTCCGGTTACGGTCCGGTCCGGGTCCGGTCCGGTTACGGTCCGGTGACGTTCCGGTCACGGTACGGTGATGGTCCGGTTACGGTCCGGTGACGGTCCGGTTACGGTCCGGTCACGTTCCGGTTACGGTCCGGTCACGGTACGGTCCGGTTACGGTCCGGTTACGGTCCGGTCACGGTACGGTCCGGTTACGGTCCGGTCACGTTCCGGTCACGGTCCGGTTACGGTCCGGTCACGGTACGGTCCGGTTACGGTCCGATCCGGTTACGGTCCGGTTACGGTCCGGTCACGGTACGGTCCGGTTACGGTCCGGTCACGTTCCGGTCACGGTCCGGTTACGGTCCGGTCATGGTACGGTCCGGTTACGGTACGATCCGGTTACAGTCCGGTTACAGTCCGGTCATGGTTCGGTTACGGTACGGTCCGGTCACGTTCCGGTGACGGTACGATCCGATTACGGTCCGGTCACGGTCCGGTTACGGTCCAGTCCGGTTACGGTACGGTCCGGTTACGGTCCGGTCACGGTCCGGTTACGGTCCGGTGACGGTACGGTCTGGTCACGGTCCGGTTACGGTCCAGTCCGGTTACGGTCCGGTTACGGTACGGTCCGGTTACGGTCCGGTGACGGTACGGTCCGGTCACGGTACGGTCCGGTTACGGTCCGGTCACGTTCCGGTCACGGTCCGGTCACGGTTCGGTTACGGTCCAGTCCGGTTACGGTACGGTCCGGTTACGGTCCGGTCACGGTCCGGTTACGGTCCGGTGACGGTACGGTCTGGTCACGGTCCGGTTACGGTCCAGTCCGTTTACGGTCCGGTTACGGTACGGTCCGGTTACGGTCCGGTGACGGTACGGTCCGGTCACGGTCCTGTTACGGTCCGGTCCGGTGACGGTACGGTCCGGTTACGGTCCGGTCACGGTCCGGTTACGGTCCGGTCACGGTCCGGTTACGGTCCGATCACGGTCCGGTCCGGTGACGGTACGGTCCGGTCACGGTCCTGTTACGGTCCGGTCCGGTGACGGTCCGGTTACGGTCCGGTTACGGTACGGTCCGGTGACGGTCCGTTTACGGTACGGTCCGGTCACGGTCCGGTGACGGTATGGTCCGGTGACGGTCCGGTCCAGTGACGGTCACGGTCCGGTGACGGTCCGGTTACGGTCCGATGACGGTCCGGTTACGGTCCGGTCACGGTCCGGTCACGTTCCGGTCACGGTCCGGTTACGGTCCTGTCATGGTCCGGTCACGTTCCGGTCACGGTCCGGTTACGGTCCTGTCATGGTACGGTCCGGTGACGGTCCGGTTACGGTACGGTCCGGTCCGGTCACGGTCCGGTTACGGTCCGGTCACGATCCGGTTACGGTCCGGTCACGATCCGGTTACGGTACGGTGACGGTCCGGTTACGGTCCGGTGACGGTCCGGTCCGGTGATGGTACGGTCCGCTTACGGTCCGGTCACGGTCCGGTTACGGTCCGGTCCGGTTACGGTCCGATGACGGTCCGGTGACGGTACGGTCCGGTCACGGTCCGCTCCGGTTACGGTCCGGTCACTGTCCGGTCACGTTCCGGTCACGGTCCGGTTATGGTCCTGTCATGGTACGGTCCGGTGACGGTCCGGTTACGGTACCAAACCGGTACAAAACCGGTAGTCACCAATTGTGTGAAGTAATTAATATACATATTATATATATATATCACTCACTAACTTTTGTTTGCCCTGAACCCCGTGCCTCAATACATTATTTAATTTCTTTGCTACAACTTACAAGTCTAACACAAAAAGATACTAAACCACCTGATAACCAAGAAAGCATGTATACAGAGCTCGCCTAACTTTTATTAATTTTACAATTTCATACCTGAAGCCGAATAAAAATTAACTCTATTACTAACAAAATAAGGTATAATCTTATCTGATAACCAAGAAAGCCAGTACATATACTTCTCTCAAAACTTGTTATAGCTATAATTCTTTCATATTTTAATCTAGACAAATACCAACCCTATCAATAACACAAAAAGGTACAAATTTACCTAACAACCAGGAAACTAGATTTACTGTTTCATATTTGAAACTAAATAAAAACCTTACCCCCAACACAATAAGGCACAAACTCACCTGACAGCCAAGAAGGCCTGTACACAGAGCTCGCAGAACCATCGGAAGGGCGGCGCCTCCATCTTACCGCCCATCACCATCACCATCTCATCTGTCAACTTTATATCTGGCTCGAAGCCCAGGTTACCCCCGGGTGATGATTCGAACATAAAACCGAAATCTGGAAAGGAATTAAATTGCTTTATTTATATATTTTATTAAACGAAAAAATCTATATAAATAAAAATCTATGTGTGCCTTCATGTTCCCTGTGGATTTCCAAAACGGCTGGAGCTATTATGATGAAATTTTCAGGCAATCTTCAGATTTTTCAAACAGAAGTTTGGTAACGATCGGAAGATTGAACGCGGGCGAAGCCGCGGATACTACTAGTAATAAATAAATAAAAAATAAAATGAAATACATAAATAATTGCATTACCTATATGAATGATATGACCATCTGTGTCTAACATAATATTGCCATTATGCCGGTCCTTGATTTGTAGTAAGAAACCAATGACGCTGTAAGCCGCCATTGACGTCACAAAACATCTTCGAGCAGCCTAAGAAAAAAAAATTGAATAAAATAAAAATATTATCTATGCTATTAATACAAGTACAGTATATTTATTAGTAACATTAAATTTCGATGGTTGACAAAATACTTTCTCAGATTTACGAGAATATTTGACCTATTAAATAAAACGAACTCTTCTAATCATTTCGATTTTTTTGGCGGGTTTATTTAGATATTTTACTCCCGACGTTTCGACTGCTTTACATCAAACATGGTCACGGGAATCTAATCTAGTATACGGTTCGAATAAGGCCTTTCGATTAAGTAATCTAGAAAATTGGAAAAAACTTTAAAGTTATTTTTTCTATAGGATTTTTGAACAAAATCAATAAACACAATCTATACAGGGAGCTTTTAAGGTCGTCTAGTTTCAAAAATATGTTTACCTGGAATTCTCTTGTTGTTTCGTCCCCATATTTCTTAATGAAGTATTCGTACATGCCGATGTCGGTCTGTCTGCCCAGCTGGTCCCTGGACTTGGCGTTAGGCACGCACTCTATTACACCACACTAAAATGAAATAAAAAAGTTATAATATAGCAATTTCAAATCTAAAGACAGTTTTACCGATATATTATAATTCATTCTACTAACAGACTTTCTTACAACGGAGTTCATCGAAATGATTTTATTTGTAACAAATAGTATTTACATAATACATAAATAATTTTCGCTCATTGCAAACCGATATGATTCTTTCATCACTAAATCGGCTAAACAAGGTCACATCCATAGTTAAATATTTAGAACGACCACCTATCACCACAAAACGTGTAAAACCGTAGAACAAAGCAGTCTCACCCCGGGCGCAGTGGCGACAACCTTGTACGGGAACAGGTACAGGTCGAGGCCGACCTGCTGGAAGATGTTCTTGAAGAGGGAGATGACCTGCAGCGCGAGCATGTCCTGGCGCACGTCGTCGCCCACCTTGAAGATGGCCGCCTGCCACGTCTCCGCCGCTATCGATGTGTACCGGTCTTTGCCTTCCTCCTGCATGTTTTGTTGTAGCGTTATTCATTTTATTATATTCGTGTGATTCACCAATAATATTTTCTTAGATTTAAATAAATAAATATATTGGGACATTAACACACAGCACCATCTAGTTCCATGGTAAGCTACTAGGACTGTGCTATTGATACCAGATAGTTGATACACTATACATATATAACTTTAAATATATATGTCGGCGCGCCATTTATGATTGTGCACGGCACGTGCAACGGGCAAACCCCCACCACCAAAACACTATAAAACGGAGCACGCAATGCGGCTGGGGGGCATTCGTTGGAAGGCGGTTGCCCGGTGCACATGCTAAGTGAAGCTAATTATTGCGTATTGGTGATAATTAAAGTGTTGTTTTGTGTTACAGAAGTTTGCTGTCTCTTTTAAAGGAAGATGTCGGCCCCTGATCCTATAGAGATAAGTATTGTGAAATCTATTAAATCAGTTGACTAAATCAGAACAGTGACCAGTTTAGCGAGGCTCGGGGTGGCTATAAGGGGAGGTTGGAGGCCACTAGCGAGGGGCCAGTCCCTCGTACTTTAAAACTTCGATATCAGAAGTGGGACACGATGGGGCCCAAGCTGAAGGTACTGCTTGCTTACTGGACTTTCTGCTAGGTACTTAGTGTGTGACGTATATGGTGAATGGTTTTAAATTGTTGCTAAATGGTTGACCCTGGGCGAAGAGTGTCGTCCTAACTATTCTAGAGTGATTAGGTGGTGGGCACACGTCTGAGTCCCAGAGGGTAGACGAAATTTGTCGTCCGAGCCACACCCATGCAGTGGGTTGGCTTGTCACAGTGATGTACTTAGCATCATCCGACGAAAATTGTCGTCCGAGTCGGGTCCGTTCGGAGGGCTGACTTGTCCTGGATGATTGCTAGTTATAAGTGAGACGAAACGTGTCGTCCGGGTCATATCCGGTCAAGGATTGGCTTGTCCCGCTGTAATAGAGACGAAATGTGTCGTCCGAGTCATATCCGGCCAAGGATTGGCTTGTCGCGCTGTAATAGAGACGAAAAGTGTCGTCCGAGTCATATCCGGCCAAGGATTGGCTTGTCGCGCTGTAATAGAGACGAAATGTGTCGTCCGAGTCATATCCGGCCAAGGATTGGCTTGTCGCGCTGTAATAGAGACGAAAAGTGTCGTCCGAGTCATATCCGGCCAAGGATTGGCTTGTCGCGCTGTAATAGAGACGAAATGTGTCGTCCGGGTCACATTTCGACTAAGATTGGCTTGTCTGGCTGTATGCAATGACGAAAGGTGTCGTCCAGGCCACATCTTGGTTGGGATTGACTTGTCTAGATGGTTAAAAATGTGAAGTATAGTCATAGTCAAATTTTGGATAGAATATTATAATCTAAGTTCATATTTCTAGTTGACTGGTCTAGCTGAAGTGTAGTCCTAGTCATACCTCATCAGGTTGACTGAAGCGGTTCACTTAGCTGGTTAGTCCATGTCATCAAAATGATCTTAGTGTCAGGCTGATAATAATTATTAAGTCAGGATGAGCGAACGGACTACGCAGTTAACTCGACTTGTTTCAGATAAATCGCACGAGGACGTGCGCATGTCAGCATGGCCGTGTCGGCGCGCCATTTATGATTGTGCACGGCACGTGCAACGGGCAAACCCCCACCACCAAAACACTATAAAACGGAGCACGCAATGCGGCTGGGGGGCATTCGTTGGAAGGCGGTTGCCCGGTGCACATGCTAAGTGAAGCTAATTATTGCGTATTGGTGATAATTAAAGTGTTGTTTTGTGTTACAGAAGTTTGCTGTCTCTTTTAAAGGAAGATGTCGGCCCCTGATCCTATAGAGATAAGTATTGTGAAATCTATTAAATCAGTTGACTAAATCAGAACAGTGACCAGTTTAGCGAGGCTCGGGGTGGCTATAAGGGGAGGTTGGAGGCCACTAGCGAGGGGCCAGTCCCTCGTACTTTAAAACTTCGATATCAGAAGTGGGACACGATGGGGCCCAAGCTGAAGGTACTGCTTGCTTACTGGACTTTCTGCTAGGTACTTAGTGTGTGACGTATATGGTGAATGGTTTTAAATTGTTGCTAAATGGTTGACCCTGGGCGAAGAGTGTCGTCCTAACTATTCTAGAGTGATTAGGTGGTGGGCACACGTCTGAGTCCCAGAGGGTAGACGAAATTTGTCGTCCGAGCCACACCCATGCAGTGGGTTGGCTTGTCACAGTGATGTACTTAGCATCATCCGACGAAAATTGTCGTCCGAGTCGGGTCCGTTCGGAGGGCTGACTTGTCCTGGATGATTGCTAGTTATAAGTGAGACGAAACGTGTCGTCCGGGTCATATCCGGTCAAGGATTGGCTTGTCCCGCTGTAATAGAGACGAAATGTGTCGTCCGAGTCATATCCGGCCAAGGATTGGCTTGTCGCGCTGTAATAGAGACGAAAAGTGTCGTCCGAGTCATATCCGGCCAAGGATTGGCTTGTCGCGCTGTAATAGAGACGAAATGTGTCGTCCGAGTCATATCCGGCCAAGGATTGGCTTGTCGCGCTGTAATAGAGACGAAAAGTGTCGTCCGAGTCATATCCGGCCAAGGATTGGCTTGTCGCGCTGTAATAGAGACGAAATGTGTCGTCCGGGTCACATTTCGACTAAGATTGGCTTGTCTGGCTGTATGCAATGACGAAAGGTGTCGTCCAGGCCACATCTTGGTTGGGATTGACTTGTCTAGATGGTTAAAAATGTGAAGTATAGTCATAGTCAAATTTTGGATAGAATATTATAATCTAAGTTCATATTTCTAGTTGACTGGTCTAGCTGAAGTGTAGTCCTAGTCATACCTCATCAGGTTGACTGAAGCGGTTCACTTAGCTGGTTAGTCCATGTCATCAAAATGATCTTAGTGTCAGGCTGATAATAATTATTAAGTCAGGATGAGCGAACGGACTACGCAGTTAACTCGACTTGTTTCAGATAAATCGCACGAGGACGTGCGCATGTCAGCATGGCCGTGTCGGCGCGCCATTTATGATTGTGCACGGCACGTGCAACGGGCAAACCCCCACCACCAAAACACTATAAAACGGAGCACGCAATGCGGCTGGGGGGCATTCGTTGGAAGGCGGTTGCCCGGTGCACATGCTAAGTGAAGCTAATTATTGCGTATTGGTGATAATTAAAGTGTTGTTTTGTGTTACAGAAGTTTGCTGTCTCTTTTAAAGGAAGATGTCGGCCCCTGATCCTATAGAGATAAGTATTGTGAAATCTATTAAATCAGTTGACTAAATCAGAACAGTGACCAGTTTAGCGAGGCTCGGGGTGGCTATAAGGGGAGGTTGGAGGCCACTAGCGAGGGGCCAGTCCCTCGTACTTTAAAACTTCGATATATACATATTATAAATATAAACACTCATGACTGGAATACAAACATTCGTGCTGATCACACAAATGAATGCCCCCAGCGGGACTCGAACCCGCGTCCGATGGCACAGCATGTAGGGTCACTACAAACTGAACCAAACGTGTCGTCAGACAAGAGATTTACGACGAATATTTGACAATTTAAATAAAAAACAATATCAGGATTGAGCCCTACTGTTTTTTTAACATCAGCCAATAATATTTTAAATAAAAACTATCTTTTCGAATAATTTCGCGGATTTATTTTGATTTTTGGTTCCCGACGTTTTGGGTGACAACGATAATCACGGAAGAAACTAAGGTTTTAAACGTCTCAAATGTGATTGTTTTATTATGTAAATTTTTAGTTAAAACTTAATCGTGTCAATTTGGAACATTTTTGGTTATTAATGGTAAAAAGTAGTAAAGTTCAATATATACATACAAAATATCAATAAAATATCCATAATAGCTAGAATTAGCGTTTTCCACCTTTGATCTGTATAAATCTATACTAATATTATAAAGCTGAAGAGTTTGTTTGTTTGTTTAGTTGAACGCGATAATCTCAGGAACTACTAATCCGATTTAAAAAATTCTTTTTGCATTAGATAGCCCGTTAGCTGAGGAAGGCTATATATCATCCTGGAAAAATGTAAGGTTCCCGTGGGATAGATTTGTTTTTGTCTAGGGACAAACCCGAAGCGAAACGAGAGTGAGTCGCTAGTGAATAAATAAAGCACAACACACTAACAGTGGGTAACTCCTCCCCGGAGGCGATGGCCATCGCGACCGTTTCCATTTCCGAGATGCCGTACTTCCTCACTCTGAAACGCGCTAAATACGGCGCCTTTGCTGCACTCTGCATGGGCGTGCCTGGTAACAATAGAAATTATATTAAAATTTAATAGTAATGATATCCCGTGTAGCCTCAGCCTAGTATACCTCAGTGGTAGCCCAGTGGTAACGCGCTTGCTTGGGAAACCGAGTGAAGCGGGTTCAAATCCCGGGTCTCGCACCTCTGATATTTTCATGTGCGAATCATTTTCTAACATGATTACCACTTGCCTTACGGTGAAGGAAAACATCGCGAGGAAACCTACATGTCTGAGAGAATCTAGCAAGTTTTCGAAAGACATGTGAAGTCCGCCAATCCGCACTTGGCCAGCGTGGTGGACTATGGCCTGATCCCCCTCGTATTGAAGGGAGGCCCGTGCCCAGCAGTGGGACGTTAGAAAGGACTGAATACACAATATCCTTCCGACCAATTTCAGCCACTGAGACCAATCTATGATGATCTATCACTGAGACTAGCCAAATACGCAGGAAATATTATGGCGCACAAGTGTATCCACCAACACAACGTACACTCTCTATTCACACTCGCGATGTGAATTAAGGCGTAGGACCCGCTAGTCTTCTCCGAGGCAAGGGAATGACACGCCACCAACTTTCAAACTTCGAGTTTACTGGAACTTTCTAACAAAAATATTGTATAACTAAACTTAGCCCGACCCGGATTCGAACCCAGGACCTTCGGATATGCAGCCGTACATGCTAGCAACTACACCACCGAGGCAGTTATATTAAACTTTATAGAACTTATAAAAGGTTACAATTGATTACAATTAGTAGTGTTTGGCCATTTTAGATTAGGTAGGTTTATTATTCTCTGTAACTTGTTATAAAATATAAAAAAAAAAACCTTTGAAGTACAGTGTGTATAATATATAATATTTTCAGAATTTTAAAATATACAAAGTGGTTATAAACCGGTAGTAGTGGTTTTGAACTGTACTTATTCGCAGGATGAGATTTTTATGCGCACATAAATAAAAAATAATATCAGCTTACCACTCTTGTAGTCAATGTCAATAACCATTGAATCTGGATTTGATGGCAAATAACATCCCGGTTGCACCTGAAATAAAGTAGTTTAAATATTATTAAGTATTAATAAATTTTTAATTTTATCAAACGTAAGGGTGTTATATTTAAATATTTATTTATTTTTTATTATTTTGCGAATATTTCTTACTAATAATAGATATAGAAGTCTATCTAAAAATGCGAAAGTTTGTATGGATGGATGTTTGTTCCTCAATCACGTCACAACGGCGGCTCTGGAATCGCAAATAGGTTATTTTTTATCCCGGAAAAATGAACGGTTCCCGTGGAATAGATTTGTTTTTGTTTTTTACAGAGTTTTAATTAAATAATTTCTATCAATTTAATAAGTAAACAGAACATTCTATTACAACATATCATACAAGAATTTATATTTAAATAAAAGAATCTGTTATTTATGACCCTAAAAAAATTCAACTGTATAAAAAATATACTATGTTTTATCTATAAAAAAAAAGTATGTATATATATTTGTCCTCTGCGCTTTCCTAAGCCATTGGTCCGATTGTGACGAAACTCTGGTGGGTTATTCTGTATACAACTGTAGAGGTTCTTGGCGCAAAAAAAAAGAATATTAATTTTTTTGGACGTTTGTATTTTATGCTTTCTTAAATCATTCAACGCAACGCATTCAAGCAAAGTGGGGGCAAGTCGCTAGTTAAAATATAAAATACCTTAATATTTTTAAGTGCTTCTAGGCAAGCGCGTTTCCTTTCAGCTCCCTTGGGATACGGTCGTATAATACCACTGATGTTCGTTATTTGGCCGAAGAAATCAAACTCTCTTTCATAGAACGCCTTCGCCGGCCCCGACAGTGTATCCACGATGGACTTTGTCAGATTTTCCAATATATCGTACAATGCCGCTGAAAATAATAACAAAAAAAGCAGGATAAAAATGTTACGAGACATTTATAAATGGTATGAGTTGCAAACAAAAAATAAAAAACTAAAATTAAAAGAAATATAATAAAATGTTGTAACTCCAGTTGATACTTCGATTATGAGTTTTCATAATAAAAAAAATCGTGGCGTAATTTGAAAAGCGCAAAAAGCGTGGGACACTTTCTGTAATTATTATTCACTCATTAGAAATGAGAAAAGACAGTTGTAGCCCAGTGGTAACGCGCCCGCTCCGGAAACCGAGTGACGCGGGTTCAAATCCCGGGTCTCGCATCTTTAATATTATCATGTGCGAATCATTTCTAACACGATTACCACGTGTGTTACGGTAAAGGAAAACATCCTGAGGAAACCTGCACGTGTGAGAGAACCTGGCAAGTTTTCAAAAGACATGCTCAGTCCGCCCGCACTTGGCCAGTATGGTGGACTATGGCCTGATCTCCCTCGTATTGAAGGGAGGCCCACCCCCAGCGGTGGGACGTTAAAAAGGGCTGAATACACAATACAGAAATGGGAAAAGGAAAAACTAAAGACGATAACTATCTTTCTTCGTCTGTATCTATTATTTTGTTAGTTCTATGCAGAACAAGCTCTTTTCGGACTAGACTCATGAGTCATGACATTGAGTAAAAATTGAATGCTAATGATTTTTTTTTAATTTGAGTTATATAAATTTTTAATAATTTATAGTACTGTTAATTTTCAATTTTTAAATGCTCCGTGTAACTGTTTATGCATGTCGTGGTTACCTATAAGTATGATAACAGTTAGATTTAGACCTCCTTTATACAATTTTTATTTTTTTGTTAAGTTACTGTATATCATGTTGGTGATTCTAATAAACTAAAATAAAATTGAATATAACTTTTTAAATTATCGCGTTTCATATTTATATGAAAGTTTATACTACGGGACTTAACGCGTGGATAAGCGGCTATATACCTTGTTCCCGACGTTTCGACTGGATTACACCAGCCGTGGTCACGGGCAGACATTGTCTGCCCGTGACCACGGCTGGTGTAATCCAGTCGAAACGTCGGGAACAAGGTATATAGCCGCTTATCCACGCGTTAAGTCCCGTAGTATAAACTTTCATAAAATTGAATGTTGATTTTTTTAAGTACATCCCCTTGGTTTCCAACAAAGTCGGAGAGACTAATTTATCATATTAGACTGAAGTGTGTAAGTATTTTTGTTTATTTTCAACACAATATTTATTAGCAGTAAAATAAATAAAGTTCATAATATTTTTCCGTAATGTATTAGTTATTTACTTACTGTCTTTATTGTGCATCTCTTCATCCGTATACATATTGGTGTGCATGTTCCATATGAGCTGATGCGCCACTACTTGTGACTTCTTTGCTAGCGACTTGATCAATTCTGCTACGTAGCCCATCTGTTTGTATCAATGTTGAATTAAATATTATTATTTAAATAAATAAATAAATATGTGGGACATTAACACACAGCACCATCAAGTTCCATGGTAAGCTACGAGGCTTGTGTTATGGATACCAGGTAGTTGATACACTACATATATATACTAACTTTAAATACATACATATTATAAATATAAACACCCATGACTGGAGTACAAACATTCGTGCTCATCACACAAATTAATGCCCCCAGCGGGACTCGAACCCGCGACCGCTGGCGCAGAAAGTAGGGTCAATACAAACTGAGCCAAACATGCCGTCAGAGTTTAAAAGTCCAACTTTGAAATTTCGTAATTAAGAAATTCCATATTTCATAAACTTTAAATTTATAAATCTATATATAAATAGATAAAGACAAAATAGTTCAGTAGCTTTTTCTTCCTATATTTGTCAACCGATTTTCTTTTTTTTTTTTGTAATTAGCTACTGACGAGCTTCCATGTCAAATCAGTAAAAAAATTTGAACCAACACACATAAAAAACTAATGTTGATTATTATATGGGATGGAAGAAACCTTGGTATGTAACTCTAACCCTACACTAACCGTGTCGTATTGCAACGCCTGCACCAGTTGCGGTATGAAAGCGAGCACAGCGGAGGAGGAGTAGTAGATGATCTCAGCAACTCTACATAATAAACGAGGGTTGTTATTGTGTGGGGTCGAAGAGACCTCTGTCTGCAACATTAACCCTACACTAACCGTGTCATGCCGCAGCGCCTGCACCAGCTGCGGTATGTAGGTGAGTACGGCGGAGGAGGGGTAGGAAGTGAGCGCGGTGACGGCGGCCTGCGCGGACAGCGGGTGCGGCGGGTACTGCCGGCTGAAGTATGAGAGCGCCTCTACTGGGGTCACTCGGGCCCAGGTCACCATGTGCACGAGCTGTGGACGGGTTGAGAGACATTTAAATGTACAGTTTAATAATTAAGTGTAAGTACATTTGTTTTGTATATAATTAAGTTTAAATATAATTATATTAAAAAATAATTACCATTGTCAATCATGGTTTTAATATCCTAATAATATTATAAATTCGAAAGTTCGTGAGGATGCAAAAGTTTGGATATATGATTGTTACTTTTTCACGTAAAAACTACTGAACAGATTGTGATCCTACCAGATGAACCTTTTAATTGATCACACAAGATCAGTGATATTATTTTCAGAGTTACCTGACAGACTTATTTGACACTCATACGATTACTAGCTGTTCACTATCTATCGCTTAACTTGGGTTCGTCACTAGTGAAAACAAAAACAAATCTATCCCATGGAAACTGTACATTTTCTCGGGATAAAAGTAACCTATGTGCTATTTCAGACTATAATCTATATCTCTTCCAAATTTTATCCAGATCGGTTCAGCCGTTCTGGCGTGATTGAATAGCAAACATCCATCCATCCAAACTTTCGCATTTATAACATTAATAATAATAGGGTAATATCCGTATTTAATATTATTATTAATGTGAAAGTTTGTGAGTATATATGGGTGTTTGTTACTCTTTCACACCAGAACGGCTGAACAGATCTGGATGAAATTTGGCACAGGGATAGATTATAGTCTGGAATAACACATAGGCTACTTTTTATCCCGGAAAAATGTACGGTTTCCATAAGATAGGTTTATTTTTGTTTTCCTATAGGCGAACCCAAGCGAAGCAAGGGTGAGCTGCTAGAGTGAAATATATCGGTGAAAGATGTATATGAACAGTGACATATAACTAGATAATCTATCAATTTAAGAAGTCAGTAATAAATAATAATAAAAAGTATTCTAAACAAACCTCATGAGCATCGTTTAATAGTGTCTCGGTAGTGACCAGATATTTGAGAGCTTGCGGCACGTGGCACACGTCGGTCGGGTTTAGTTGTACTTTGCGCTTGATCTCAGCTATTATACCTTCGTTCTTCAGCCTAAAAAATATTTAAAAAAAAAGGTTTTATTGATTATTTCATAATTCTATACTCTATGGCAATACAAAAATTGACCATATCCATAGTATATTTTTATATGAAAAAGAAATTAAATTAACTAATAATGACTAAAAATTAACTAATAAAATAAAAAAATTAAATATATACAGGGTGTTCCATTAATAGTAGTCCAAACTAAAAGTGGCGAGAGAAGAGATCGTGCTCTATGAGAAAAGCCAAAAAGAAATTAGTAAAACTTGTATAGTTTTCAAGATTTTCTGATTTTCATATTTTTATTGATAATTTATTACCTTAATATGTAAAATTTATGCTATTTTATTGAAAAAGCGAAAACGTTTTTTTTTTTTTTGTAACTGGATGTCTATTGCAGTTTTTCAACAACATGAACAGTTTCTTTAGAAGAAAATATTAAATTTACGAAGAATGAGACAACATTTTTCATCCAAGTTTAAAGTACTGTGGTGTTAAAAAAAGTACTATACATCCTTGTTACTATACATGCTTAAAAATTGTGCAATGAATGAAGATATAAAAAAGTAAACAAAGAACAAAATTCAATAAAACAAAACAGTTGTTGCTATTTCATTGCCGAAAATCATAATTTTTCGATAATAGTTTTTGGGCTGATTTTTGCAGTGAGTCTCAAAATAATGTAAAACTTAAGAGATTGTGGCCCAATGGAATCAAAACTAACAACAGCATTATTAATTTCATGAGCAGCGGTTTGGATACACACATACAGCTACGCACTACGCAGATTACCCGTATTACGCACATTACCCGTATTACGCACATTACCCGTATTACGCACATTACCCGCACTACGTACATTACCCGCACTTCGCAAATTACTCACACTACGCACATTACTCGCACTAAGCACATTACCCGCACTACGCACATTATCCGCACTCCACACATTAACAACACAACACACATTACTCGGTAGGTCGTGTCTCGTGTCGTCCCACCGGAGTATGAGAGTGACATGAAAGAGAGTGCACTTGTGTCTGCGCGTACACTTGTGCGTACAACATAACAACTGCGTAGTTGCCTAGTCTCAATGAGATTGGCCGCCGTGGCCGGAATCGGCCTGGAGGACATTATTATTATTATTAAACAGTACCTCTCGGGCAGGAAGACGGCCAGTGTGGGGCTGATGTCCCAGGCGAGCTTGGCGTAGTCGCGCCAGGTGCGCTCGGTGTTGGGCTTGGAGCGCCACGTGGCGATGTTGTCCTCGCCCGGCACCGCCTGCTCGGGGCGCGCGTGCGGGTTGTGCCACGTCACCAGGAACTCTATCTCCACCGCCTGCAATATAAGTGGCTTATTTCGACAGTTTTGAATGATCCGATTCAAAAAATATGTAAGTAGCTTTTTATTATAAAATAAACATAGAATTAATTCAGATGAATACTACTATTCAGGTTTTTAAAGGTCCTGAATATTTATTGAACATCTTATAAAATATTAGCGTATTGAATATGTTTAAATGTTGCACTTATTAGTAATTACCAATCAATTCGAGGTACTCAATGAATAAATAAATATTAACGAATGAAAAGAAAAACAATTGCAATATATTTACTGTTTTTTTTTTTTTTATAAAACATTTTTAAGCCCCACCTAAGTTGCCAGTCTGCTCAGCTTTCTTTTGCTGCAAACTTTCAATTAAATATAATAGACTATTACAATTCTAAAACTAAATAAATCAAACCCACCATCAACTCCAATATGAGGTTCCTCTTCCTGACATAGTCCTTAACGAACGGGTCCAGGGACTTGGCGGGCGGTTTGACGCTGCGGTTGGAACGCTTGCCCGCCACGCTGCCCGCGCCGCTACTGAGCGTGGTGGTTGACATTGGTACCTGTGTGCAAGCCTATGTGTTATATTCTAAACGTTCACTAAGTATTGTATTTTTCAACGTCCTTTTTTAAAGTCTATTTAACATCCCACTGCAGAGCATGGCCTCCTTTCAATACGAGGGAGATTAGGAAACTCCAGTCCACCACGCTGGTCGAGTACGGGTTGGCAAACTTCACATGTCTTTCAAAACTAAAAGCATCCGAGCGAAGCAAAGGTGAGTCACAAATTAAAATATACATATAAAATAAATAATCATACAGTGTTAATCCATCCAGTGGTCTGCCTGCTGCCGATGTCGCTGCTGTTGACGGACGAGCGGTTGTCGGTGGGCGAGTTCGATGTGTAGATGCTTTGCGAACTGCTCGGGCCCATTACATCGCAGTCAACTGAAATTTAAGTTACATTTTTTTTATTTACGTAATAGTTAATAAATATTTAGTAAATTCTTATATTTTTTTTATTATTATTCGATGGTATCCAAGACAGACAACAGAATCCAAGCCCAATATTATACTACTATATATAATAATATAATTTTATAATAATTAGCCGAAAATTTTATTAGAAATTATAACTAAAAAGAGAAAAAAAGTGTTTAAAAACATATAATAATAAATTCCCTACATACTAGTATTAGATGATATTGGTTTAAGAGAAAACGTCGTCGATTGTTTTGCTCATTTTATTTATGGGAACGCCCACAGAAGTGGCTCTAGTTTACAAAAGATAGTGAAAATTCTAGAACATTCCATACATACTCACCACCAATATCACTACACTTCAAATACTTCTTATCCGAGTGCATGAGCTGCCAGAACTTTATCAAGGATATAATATCCTCTCTCAGAGCCCCCGAGGTTTTAGTTGGACATTGTAAACCTCTGCAGAAGTAGTCTAAGCATACACTGTACACACGCTCCCTGAGGATGTTCCGCGCTAGGGAGCGAGGGAGAATGTCGCCTTGTAGTAGGGAAAGACCGCAGGAAAGTAATCTGTAAAGGTAAAGTTATTAGTTTTACGACACGTTTGGTTCAGTTTGTGACCCTACTTGCTGTGCCAGCGGTCGCGGGTTCGAGTCCCGCTGGGGGCGTTCATTTGTGTGATGAGCACGAATGTTTGTACTCCAGTCATGGGTGTTTATATTTATAATATATATGCATTTAAAGTTATATATGTGTAGTGTATCAATTATTTAGTATCCATAACACAAGCCTTGTAGCTTACCATGGAACTAGATGGTGCTGTGTGTTAATGTCCCAACATATTTATTTATTAGTTGTATTCAGTCCTTTTTTTTAATGAGCCACTGCTGGGCACAGGCCATAGTCCACCATGCTGGACAAAATAAGTGTACTATAATCATTAAGAACTATTTTAAATAAGCGTTTTTTATAAGTTGAAAGTAGCTACTGAAGAACCTGATCAAGCTAACGTGAATTTTTAGCACGTAGTATGTCCACTATTTGTGTTTTCTTATTGTAATTTATTTATACTGAAAATTACTACACTACATTATAGGGAGGGCCACGCCCAGCAGTGAGACTTCAAAAAGTGCTGATTATATACTTACTTAAATCGAACCCCAGCCGCTTCTACATGTCTATTTATATGATCGCGAATGTCACCTACAGTTATTGGTAAAGACCTGAAATAATAATGTATACATAAAATCATTAACTTAGTATACCTATTTTTTTTTTCATTATTTAGACAATGAATATATAGGGAATTTATATTTATTCAGCGAAACTTCGTGTGTTTTGACATAAGACACCGGTATTTTACTTATTTTTTTTATAAAATTGTTTAAATATAAAAAATCTATTTAGGTAATAAAAGCAACATAATAATTTTAAACAAAAAAAAAAAGGTATTATATAAGACATATTTTTGCATCGAAATATTATTAATGACTAATACAACAAAACAATATCTCACCTATGAAGTAAACAAGCCAACATTTCAACTTTTTCTAGACTATTATATTTGGCTGTTTCGGCAATCTCACAGAAGTACCGAACCCATACCGCATGAGGAGCAACGAATGGTGGACGAGGCTCTAATTTAGCACCTGAAATACAAAACTTTGTATTACAAATAAAAATAGTGTTTTTTTTTATGTTAATGGACTTCTTCTTGCGTGTGAAGAATTTCCGATATATTATCAAAGTACTCTTTATGACAAGGACCACACTAAGGCTTGTTAAGTAAGCAGATTGTCGTCATCTTTGTAGTGCTTATGTGAAGTTATTTCACGGTAGGTATTCATTACTACACAGTATAAAAAAAAGTCACTTCCCGCTGTCTATGAGTCCCTATGTATGCTTATATCTTTAAAACCACGCAACGGATTTTAATGAAGTTTTTCTAATAGATAGTGATTCAAAAGGAAGGTTTCTATGTGTAATACATGCATATTATAGTACAGAAAAGCCGAGAAATTCAAGGATTTGTATTTCATACTAACCGTTTAAAGGTATCTAGAGACGAACCCGAGCGAAGCGAGGATGAGTCGCTAGTGTAATACTATAAGGAGACCCTCATAGTATCCAGTACTACGTTACAGTAGGAAAGTTTGAATTTTGAGGGCATTTACACTCGTTCATATTTTATTCAAAACATTATCAATAAAATAAACCAACAATATTTTAGTGCTCTATCATATATTTAATATCATCTTCAGTACCACATACCATAATTTTAAGACAAGTACTACTTGTTATAAAACAACAATCCTTTAATCAAAAAAAAAATGTTTAGCATACGTTTGTTGATATGACATTGTACGAGTACCCGCCACATAAATAAAACCGCGACAAAATAAAAGAAAACAGTTCTATTTAAAAGTCAAATATTAGCCAAAATCTATCAGTTTAAATATACCTTCATAAGCAGCTAAAGGGCTGATCTCCTCCGGCTGTTTCGCGAACAGACCCATCCGCCTGTCCACAGTGCACTGCCACGCCGCGAATATCTCCTGCAGCAGCCGCAGCTCCAGGTCCGGTCTGGACGTGTTGAGCCATTGCCAGCACTCCACTGCTGACGTCACCGCGTCCTCCGTGAATATGTCCACTTGGGACCATGCTGGGGATATAATGATGGGATGTGTTAACTGCCTCGGTGGTCTAGTATAACTAGCTATATATATATATTAGCTAGCATGTGCAGACGCATATCCGGAGGTCCTGGGTTCGAGTTCGGGGTCGGATCACGTTCAGTTATCGAGTGTAGGCACACACAAATATATACATACACATCCTTTTTATACTTATCTATTTTTTTATTAAGACCTTTTTATTAACCTTTTTTTTTATATAACACATTTGTGACATATTTGAAAAAAAAAAGAAAAAGAATTCACATTAAAAGTCGTACTATGATATGCATAATTTTTATTTCCCTATTCAAATAAAATAGAAGTGAACTTAAAAATATTGCTGCCACAGGCGTATCGAGTATTGTTTGCCAAGTTCACCGGTGGTAGGACTCTGTCAAGCCTGAGGAGTCCGACTGGATGGGTACCACCCCCTTATCTATTTCTGCCGCCAAGCAACAATGATTGCATTGTTGTGTTCCGGTTTGAAGGATAAGGTAGCCAGCGCAATTACAGGCAAGAGGCATATCATCTTAGTCCTCACAGTGACAACGCACCTGTGGTTCTGCATTTTTGTTGCTTAAAACCTAAGTGCATGAACTGTAGATGTTATGGGCGACAGGTACTACTTTCCATCAGGTGGTCTGTCTGCTCGTTTGTCACTGAATCCCATAAAAAAAAAATTAAAAAAAAAAAGTAATTCATCGTTGATCCTGCGCCTTAACTCTAACTTGCCGTATCAAGTAGTGGTCCCACCGAACGATAATGACAGGAGTAAAGAGTTCACTTGTGTTTGCGCGCATACTCGCGCCCTATAATATCTCCTGAGAAGTTTGATAGTTTCAATAAGATTAGCCGCCGTGGCCAAAATCGGTCGGGACGACATTATTATTTAGTGTGCACATTTGATTTGCAATGAGAATTTTATTTAAGTTTACTACATGTACGACCTGCTGCTCTATACTTATTTTTGTTTTGTTACATTTTTTTCTTATCTCGCTTTTTGCTTTTCGCTTTTTGCTCGCGCTAAAACTACAGCCAAAAACTTTAGTTTCAGTAGCTTTTCTGTGATGCGGTAACAGACAGACAGACAGACAGACAGACAAAAATTCTAAAAACTATAAATTCGGCCTCTGCATCGATAATAATGTCTATGTCAATAAGATTTTCCAAAAAAATATTAAATTAAGATTTTAAAAAAAATATTTAATGTACAGATTCGGCTTAGTTAAAATTTTATTATATTGCAGAATTATAGTAATTTATAATTTAATTTACAAAAAAAAATTATCTAATGCCACTGCGTTTCTTGCGTCAATTGTTTTCATCTGAGCCTTTTATTTTCCAAACCGGTGTCCTTATGATGTTCAATAATAATTTGTAATAATTTAATACTAAATCAGTAAATGAAATTATTAAGATGTTATGAATACTAATTAGTCTATGTAAACGTCAATGTCATTTGTCATACTCTCACTATTATGTAGTCTGTACAAATATATAGTTCATGCCTGTCTCTGTCTAATAATTGTCCATTGTCTTAGTAATATAATATATAATATAAAAGTCCTAATAAATATTAAACCTAAATAAAATATCTATTGATAATTATCACAATAATTATGAAGATAATTATCCGATAATTATCAAATAGATATGAACTTATCAATCCTCGTGTAGGTATTGATATTTGGCTACTTGCCTATCATCATTTATTATTATTATTTCATAATTTTGACATATACAAACTTGAAAACAAAAAAAGAATAAATTTAACCAACTACTAAGGCACTATTTAATTAAATTAATGAGTGGAATATCATCCTCATCGTCCTCAACTGCATTAACTCAGTTTGCTGATTGAGAGAGTTCAATTTGCTGATCGGCAACTTAAAGAGTTGTAAATTTAAATATGTTCAATTATATTTATCCATACTAATATTATAAAGCTGAAGAGTTTATTTGTTTGGTATAACGCGCTAATAGTTCCCGAGCTACTATTCCGATTTGAAAAATTCTTTTTGCATTAGATAGCCCATTAACTGAGGAAGGCTATCATCCCAGAAAACTGTACGGTTCCCGTGGGATAGATTTCTTTTTGTCTAGAGACGAACCCGAAGCGAAGCGAGGGTGAGTCGCTAGTGTATAAACAAAGAGCGAACGAGGTAACGATACTCAAGTTCTGACTAATAATCAATTACGTGTTTAATCTATACTAATATTATAAATGTGAAAGTTTGTGAGTATGGATGCTTGTCAAAGTTAATTATCAACCTATATTTATCATGATAATTATCAATGATAACTATCGTTTCGAACCCTGTACTGAATATAATATATTATATTTGAATATGAGATCTAACCGATGCTATGCAGCAGCGCGCGCGCCGTGGGCGACATGGCGGCGCCGCGCGCGTGCACGAGCAGCGCGGCGCAGCGCCACAGCGCGGCGCGGTGCGCGGTCTCGCTGCCGCCGGCGCAGGCGTCGCGCAGCGCCGCGTGCAGGCGCGCGCCCACGCGCCACACCGCCGCCTCGCCGCCGCCCTCCGCGTGCACCGCGCCCGCCACCTGGCGCACACAACGGACTTTTAACATAAATATATTGGGACATTATCACACAGCACCATCTAGTTCCATGGTAAGCTACGAGGGATGTGCTATGGATACCAGATAGTTGATACACTTCACATATATAACTTTAAATACATACATTTTATAAATATAAACACCCATAACTGGAGTACAATCATTCGTGTTCATCATACAAATGAATGCCCCCAGCGGGACTCGAACCCGCGACCGCTGGCAGAGAAAGTAGGGTCACTACAAACTGAGCCAATAATGCCGTCATTATCGAAATATATCATCAATCTTACTAATTTTAGAGCCTGAGAAAGGACATAGTTTACTTTTTATCCCGGAAAAATGTACGGTTCCAGTGGGATAGGTTTGTTACTCTTTCACGCCAGAACGGCTGGACGGATCTGGATGAAATTTGGCACAAAGATATATTATAGTCTGGAATAAAACATAGGCTACTTTTTATCCTGGAAAAATGTACAGTTCCAGGTTAGCGAAGCGAGTAAATGTTAAGTAAGGAGGAAAAAATTCTACCATCCGCGAGCTATTCTACAAAAAACGTTAGCGTTACACTATAATATAATGTACAATAGAAATATTTATCTTAAATACTCTTACAAAATAGCCCGCGACAGCATATAATCCGGTCAAAATAGACATTTCAAATAACAAAAACTCCGACAGAGCTGAATTTTGGTAGTAATCTTGGGTACACCAGTAGAAATAAAGTGCCAAAATTCTCCGATGATCCATGTGTGCAAAATAATTATTCAAGTTCAAAGGTCAAACGGGGTTCAGTTTTTTGGATTTTTCTCGAAAATGGTAAGTTTTATCAAAAACTAGCGACTCTCGCTCGCTTCGCTCAGTTTCTTCCCTAAGTCCGTTTTAATGGTTAGTTTGAATTACAAATCTTTGAATTTCTCGGCTTTTCTGTACTATAATATGCATGTATTATACATATAAACCTTCCTCTTGAATCACTCTATCTATTAAAAAAACCGCATCAAAATTCGTTGCACAGTTTTAAAGATCTAAAAATACATAGGGACAGACAGACAGCTGGAAGCGACTTCGTTTTATACTAGGTCGTGATATACTCCAGACAAAAATTGTAAATCATAAAATTATCTACAATATACTACACTAATATTATAATCCATACTAATATTATAAACGCAAAAGTTTGTATGTATGGATGTATGTTTGTTACTCTTTCACGCAAAAACTACTGATTGGATTTCAATGAAACTTTACAATAATACAGTTCATATATCAGAATAACAAATAGGCTACTTTTTTCCCGGAAAAATGTACGGTTCCCGTGGGATAGATTTGTTTTCAATTGTCTAGTAGTACTGCTAGTATCAAATAATATGCTCACCTCCCCCGCGTAGCGGCTCCTCTGCGAGACGACCGCGAGCAGGGCGGCGGAGTCCTGCGTGACGCAGGGCGGGCGCTTGTCCAGCGCGGAGCGCGGCAGCGGGGCCGACCAGCGGTTGAGGCCGGCCGCGCCCATCAGCGCGCCCGTCGCGAGCGCCAGCCCGCAGTGGTGCCAGAGCGTTGAGTTAGGGACCTGGATATATTTATTTTGTATTTTTGAAGTAAAACTTCTTTACGCACGCTTGACTTGGGAGGTAAGCGGGGGACTTGGTGAATTTGTTACGAAAATATGTACGTTTGTTTGTTGCCATGGTAACCGTTGTTATTGTCCGACAAATGATATTTAATATTTGATTCTTTCCTTAAATGATATTCTATAAATATATGATTGTAATATACCTAATGTGCTTTATGTTTAATATCTCACCTATCCTAATTATTTCAAACATAAATTGAATTTCATAAAGAGTACCGATAACCTACAGAAGTTTTACTTCTTGCGCGTGTACACATGCATACACGCACTCTTTTTTTATTTTTTTTATTATTATTTGTTGCTACTCTTGCTACTTTCTACTGCTACATCGGGAAGAAATAAACACACACTAGCACGCACGCACACACATACACAGGAAAAATAGCAAGAAAATAAAGCAAATTATTTCTGTTTTTCTTCTTTAAGCTAACAGATATGAGCATATTTATTTTTACTATTATATTTTGAAAATTAACTAGTGGCAATAACAAGCATTCTTAAACATTTTTTTTGTTGCTTTATTATTGTAAATAGAATAGAGAAGTATATCTCCATTATATTTTATCATGGAATACTACATAACAGCCATACTTAATAATGTTGCTATTAAGACCTGACAACCGCTTTCCTTACTTCTAAAAGAAGATCACTAGTAAAGTCTAATGTAAACTAACACCTTCAAAAAATAAATTTATAAAAAGGCATATAAATTAATTCCACCTTAAATATATCTTCTATCTTAAATATAGTACTTACAAAAAAAGTATTGTAAAACTTAATTTATTATTGGTTGTTTCGCTATAGGTACTGACTGATGTTTAATTAAAAATACCATTCAGTACTATTTTTTTATAATCAAAAATTTTCATACATCGTGGCAAGCTGTTTCAATGTACAATTTGTCTGTGGAATCTTAATCGGTTTTAGGATTATTTTTATATGTTATAAAATATAATTGTTTGTCGTCGATCGAAAAACAAATAAATATTAAATTAAATAAGAATTGTATGGTATATATTCAGATTCCCACATTATATCCGAGTAAATGCCTATGTTACCTGATTAAGGTATTCCTGTAAATGTGACCGTGTCGATTGCGGCGCCCATTTCATGGCTTCTTGAACTATACCGTGGCATCGGTCTGCAAAATCTTTGACTATTCCCTGTAATAAATAAAAAAAAATATTATATGGTACACATATACATATTTTACATCGTATTACAATAATTACAAAAACATATACAAAATTTATTGTTACAGATATTACACACAAACGACTTATTTAAGTTATGAAGGAGGGTAGAGGTATGGAGTTGAAAAAGTGTCCAGCTGTATGTTGAAAGTAAATGTCGCTGACGTACGAAAAACTACGATATGAATTTAGCTGTTGTAGACGGCGTGAAGTGTGCTGAGAAGAGAGCTCGCAAATTTAATTTTTTCACAACTAAAGTAGTTAATGAAATACCAATATACAAAAACTCAACTATTTACATCGTCTAAAATAATTTACTAAATATAACCATCCTTGTTTATTTTTCTATCTTACTCTAATGACTTTTGGCGCTTCCTTTAAAATTTAATCAGTGCTACCACAGCATGATCCTTAGTGGACGCATTTTGACAGACCCTTTTTTTATACAGTGACTCCTCCTTACTTCTACCCTCTATAATTCAGGTGTGTCCTGAGGTGACATTTGAATCTATACTAATATTATAAAGCTAAAGAGTTTGTATGTTTGTTTGTTTGGTTGAACGCGCTAATCTCAGGAACTACTAATCCGATTTAAAATTTTTTTTGTGCATTTGATAGCCCGTTAACTGAAGAAGGCTATATATCATCCCGGAAAAGTGTACGGGTCCCGTGGGATAGATTTGTTTTTGTCTAGGGACGAACCCGAAGCGAAGCGAGGGTAAGTCGCTATATTATATAGAGCTAGTGCCACCTTTTAGCAAGTTGTTTAAATAAGATTTTATGTATTTAATACTCCAGATTAAAGCGTATAAACATATGAACAAGTGCAAGTTTTATCAAGATCTGTCCAGCCGATTCAGCGTGAAGGTAAAAATTAAGGTAAAAATTACTTATGTTTAATAAATATTTACAAAAACAATCATGTAATTTATAATATGTAATATATACAACCTCTCGTCCTTCTAAAGTGTCTTGGAGTTGCAAAGTGAAATCAGTGCCGGGCACTTTCAATAGCGGGGTCTCTTGATTCGCATCTAATTCCAAACTAAAGCTGAGCACTTGGAGAATATCTAACATGGACCAAAGTACCTGAAACAAATAATATTTTAGATTACAAATGATTATAAGATACCTTTATAAATAAACAAGTAAAATTTATATTTAAAACATTTGAGACCAAATAATATACGGGCCTAAGTTCGAGTCCCGTGTCGGGTCAAGTTTACTTGTTGAGATTTTCTATTAAGAAATTCTCAACAGCAGCCCAGATGGCTACTATAATATCTCCTGGGCAGTTGCTTGTCTCAGTGAGATTGGCCAGGAGGACATCAGTACACGGCAAAGTTACATAGATGTTACACTAATCATATCAATCAATAAATTTTATTTTAATGTAGTATTAAACTTTTATAAGTTTAATACTACTTTTATAAGTTTAAATAATAATTCAGTAACAAAAGTTTATATCATTATTCAAAAAGAAAATGCATCAGTCCTGAAAAAAATACTGGCAAAAGAAACGAAGCGGGACTAATAATCTTCTATCAATTAAATAAAATTTTACATTATTATTATAAATTTAATTTGAATTAATTGATTGATTGATTGATATTAAACTTCATACCAAAATTATCAATCTTTTGCCTTTAAAAATTAATTTGTTTTTTTATATAACTCACTCGACAATTCCACAGTAAATGTGGGAATCTATCAACGAGGCCGGCGAGCCATTTGTCGGCAACTCTTCTGATTTGTTTGTGTATGTGATTGAAATTGACAAGTAGGAACTGCGCATGCCCTTCTAGTTCCCTCTCACGGGATTCATCTTTGGTTTTCTCTGACATTACGTCTAGAAACTTCTGGAACACTTTGTCTCCAACGCTAAAGAATAAAATGATTATATTATATGGGTACTATAATTTGTTACAATATTTAGATTTTAGATACTTCTTTAAGTAAAATTTATAATCGAAGTACATAATTTATTTTAAATTAAGTAGGTTAATTTAATATATATTATAGTAATTATACTTGAACTTAGTGAAGTTGTGAAATTATATTATATTAGGCTATGTCTAAATATTTTTGATAAGTATTATTGTTTGTCTGTTTACGTATTTATATATAATAACGTCGGCTATCTTATCCATTTGTTACTTACCTGGAAACACATTGCCACATACCACTCTTATCTTTTTGCAAAGCTGTGTCGCTTAGATATTCTATTATAGGCTGCAAACTTGGTTCCGGTGAATTACATACTCTAAAACGAAAAATATTTGTATTATAAAAATAAATATAAAATCCGCTGACACTAAATCTGAAGTCTGCTTTAATAAGCGTAAAAATTTAAAAAAATTAAAATTTAAAGTAAAAATATTTTAAAAAATTATTTATTTTAAAATAATTTTATATACAATGTAGCCATACATCCATTAAAATAACATAAGTACCACTAAGACCATCGGTACTAAAATTCTCAAACCCGTTAACATGGAAAATTAAAAAGAAAATATTATAATTTAATACTTTCCAAACATATTCAACCCAAATTGACAAAAATCCAAAAACTTTATTACATCATCATTAATTTATTCATTACGTGCATAGAACTGAAACTCACCTTAACGTCTCTAACCAATAAACACTTAACAGGTACATACAGGGCGCGAAAGTTAACTTGTTCACAATAACAGTGACATCTGGCTGGTGGTCCAAAAGGTTCAAAATCTGAGTCTTCAGCTCCTGCAACTCATTTATGGAGACCGAATCGTTCCTTACAGCGGACGTGTAGTGATACTCTCTCATTTCAGAACGTAAAGACGTCTGAGACACAAGATATGGCGATTTCACCGCTATTTCTTTGACCCCAGCATACCATTCCTGCGGCCAAAGCCCTGGAGAACATTTAGTTTATTATATTAGACATCTGACCCACAAAAATGATATATTCTCTTGCATTATAATTACTAAATACTTTACAAAGCAAACACTTTGTTATATACCTTTTCTTTGAAGGCGTATTTCAAAATCCAGCACACAAACACTGTACATTTTATTATATATATATCACAAAAAACACAAAACTATATCAGCATCAATATATTCTAGGACGTCACAAATGTATGTATGTTTAAAGCAAAATCATCGGATACCACTCCTACAAAACAAACTATTCGCTAACAACGCACTCTACAGGACAAAACTGAAAACATTGAAAAATGAACAAAGACTACGCTTTAAACACGTATTTATTTACATGAAATCATCGTATGAACAAATCTTAGCAAAACCTTTATATGATGACGTATACATATTACATATGTGATCTTAATGTAGAGCTTTTTAGTACTACATATTTTGTTTACAAACAAATAAAAAATCATTTATGTACGAGTTATTCTATATTGAAAAACAGGAGTTACGTATGGAAAATACTAAGTCAAATGAATGTTATTTCACACATTTTTTATCGATGAATAGTACAAAACAGAAAAATAAAACTTAAATATTATTAAAAAATATACAATTAAATTAATTATTCCTCATTTTACGATAATTTTACGATAATTATATTATATATACATTTTTAAAATATTTTCTAATTCTTTTTAATATACAATAATATAGTTTTTATATTTATATAGATTTACTATTTTATAAAAAAAATTATATACATCATCATATCAAAATAAAACTCTCATACAAAACCAAACGACATTACATCTAAGAACATTCTAGAAGCAACTTTACTCACGCTTTCGCATGGCTACGCGTCGCCATAGAAGAAGAGACAATAGAATGTTTAAATACAACTATTAATGGCAGAATTCATGTGAAATATCAAAGGAAGTGCTAAATTGAATACACAGACAATTAAAATATAGAGATAATACACGTATATATAAATAAAAGTAGTTTAGAATAAAAACTCTTTTATTTTTATTTTACCGTTATAGTCTGTTTAACTGTGCGAGAGGGAACCGAAAACAGGCTTTTTGTTTTTTTAGTTAGGTATATTCTATAAAAGTAATTAATTATTTGATGAAGAGCAATAGAAAATAACGTCAATATGTACAACGTGAATCGATTTATTTTAATCATTAAATATTTTTTTAATTTATTACAAAAAAATGCCTTTATAATCATCAAATAAAAAAGTTAGAAAATACCAGATTAATGTACTTATTAAAAAAAATGGGCGTTTATTTTTATTTTTTTTTAAACTATTCATTTCAACACCTTTTATTTTGAACACTCACATTTTAATTTTATCTTTTAATGCTATAGCGGTTGTTATGAGTCAATAAATTATCAATAACATAATAATGAAATAAACTTCCTTAGAATAGTACATGCATTTAAAAACACCATAAAGATCACAAAAGAAGCATAATTTTTTTTTATTAATATCTATTACGTATGTTATTTTACACGTACTTTATATATGTAAATTACATTAATGTATTAATAAATTATTCGTGTATTATCTCTATAAAATAAATAAATAACTTTTGGAGCGATTTAATTGTGGGTACATTTATATAAGAAGAATTTTATAAAAATAATATTTTTGTTAACATTTACCTGATTCAGCCGCAGTGAAACCCATCACAACGCAGTATAACCAAAAGTCTTTGAAAAGCTTGTGGAGTCTTGGTTTTGGATTTTTTATTGGAGGTAACCTTTTGACTAATACCTGTTAAAATAAATATGAAGTTTTTTACTATTGCTTCATTTGTGTTATCTTAAAAACATATTAATGAGAATATTAAGAAATTTGGAATTTACACTCGCTTCGCTCGGGTTCATCCCTAGATACTTTTTAACGGTTGGTATGAAATAGATAGACTATACATACATAGGTATGATGAATTTTATATGCCTTACTTGAGAAATAGTCGATTCATAGTACAAATTTCGATTCCCCTTTTCACATCTTAAGAAATGATTTTTACCCGACTGCCAAGGAAGGGTATTGTTTAAATATTAATTAATAATCTCACTTAGTGTTGTTATTATTATATTTAAAGAAAATTTAAATTTCATAAATGTAGGTATATAAAATATAATAATACTAAGAAAATATTAAGGGCCGCCCCACACTATAATGACCGATCACGGTCCGATATCAGTCTGGTAAAGTATACAAGAAAAATTGTTGAAGCGTGATTCGACCGGATCATGAGTCTTACTGATAGTGTGAATGCACACTATTTCTTTTATAACAATACCTTACCGGACCGGGAACGGACCGTAATCAGCACTATAGTGTGTAGGGGCCCTAAACGGCAAGGACTCACCGCAATGACCGGTATGAGCACGCCCAGGTTGCCCGCGCTGCCGGACGCCTTGAGCACGGGCGCGGGCGAGCGGTCGGTGGCGCGCTCGCCGCCCAGCCCCAGCTGCACGAACAGCTCCAGCAGCCGCGTGAGCAGCTCGTGGCGCGCCGGCGTGCCGCGCACGTTCGCCGCTATGTTCGCGAGCGCGTTCAGCACCGCACCCGACACGTGTCTGCAATATTGCACACGTGTGTATACTATTGATATCATTTTATTTAATAATAATAATATAAATTGAAATACTTTTATAAAATTATATAATACTAGCGTTGTTCCCCAGTTGATTCCCCATACAAACTTTCATCCCCATTTTCACTCCCTTAACGGATGATTTCCGGAATAAAAAGTATCCTATATCCTTTCCAAGGTCTCAAACTATCATCTTACCAAACTTCATCTAAATCGGTTCAGTAAACCCAGATATTACCAACATTTCCAAGCTTATTTATATTTTTCACTATATAATATAACAATGTAAACAAAAAAAATATATATTATATTAGGATGGAGTGAAAAATAATATTTTTTTAGCTTGGGGATAGAATTTGTAGCTTATAAAAAAAAAAACATTTTTTTTTTTTAAATAAAAAATAAATTTTTACTCAACTGAATTTTTTAAATAATTAATTAAATTTTTTGTTTGAATGAAAACATTTTTTTTCAACTGATCATCTTTGAAAACATTGAAGAATTGACGAATATAATCATTTTCTACCCAACTATCACTGTAATATTGCATTATTGCAATTTTTAAAAAGTTAAAAAAAGTAACTTTTTTTTGTATTACAGTGAAAGTTAAGTAGAAAAGAATATTCGTCAATTCTTGATTGTTTTCAAAGATGCATCATTCGAAAAAAAAAACATTTTTTATTCAAACCAAAAATTTAAATTATTTATTTTAAAAATCAGTGTTCCACCTCAAAATGTTGAGTAAAAATTTTTCTTTTCTTTCAAAGATTTTATTTTTTTATAACCTACAAATTCTACCGCCAAGCTAAAAAAAAAAATTTTTTTGCCCCACCCTAATGTAATATAAAAAACACAAGGCACATACCGATACTGCTTCCTATCATCAGTATGCTGGTAGGCCGCGCTGGCCGCCTCCACCGTGATGACGGTGAACATGCGCATGATCTCGTCGTGCGCGGGGCCCTCGGGGCTGGCCAGCGCCATACAGCCCAGCTGGTCCACTATTAGGGTGTCGAGCGAAGACGGCGCTCGGCACAGTCTGGGGCAGATGGGAGAGTGAAAAGTATATATGTGCGAAAGAGACAGATAGAGATACAGTAGAACGCCGATTAACCGAATCGCCAATTATCCGAATCGGTCCTAAGCGTAACATAAAAAATGAAAACCAAGTAATGTAAGTAAGTAATGTAATTTTTGTTTTGTTTTGTTGTAACAAGTTGGAACTCGCTGGAATCCAGGTATATTTCAACTGCTATGGTTGAAAGAGGCAAGACACTAACATGTTTTGCGTCGTGCAGCTTCCGTAAACGAAACGTTAGAACGTTTGTTTTACGAAACTTAATAAAGTATTATTCTATGTGTGACATTTCGTTTTTCTTTATTACCAGTCTATGTCCGATTATCCGAATTTTCGATAATCCGAATGGACCCCGGTCCCAATTAATTCGGCTAATCGGCGTTCTACTGTAGATAGCGGAGGCTATTTATCTCATATGCACTACACTTTATTGTTAGAGTACAAATACGAATTAATAAGCAAAAGTACGTTTTTTAATTAAAAACTTGTAATGAATAGGTAATATTAATACTTCGAGGATATTCCTTAAAATTTAAAAAATTAAACTCTAAAGGGTGAAATTATTACTTTGATGTGATTTTAAACTGTATGATGTACTTTTAAAAAATAAGACGCGATTCAAAAATGTTTACCTTTGTTGGAAAAACTGTAGTATGGTATCCGTAGTTTTTGGCGTGTCCTTCAGCGCGACTGCAACGTGCCCCAACATGATCACTATGTTCGTACTTATTAGTGAAGATTCGCTGCAACAAATCGAATAAAAACAATGTATTACATGTATTTGCATTGATCACGAATTTCTATTCATTTAATTCTCTAAATCTGACTCCACTAAATATTTTCGCTTTGCTTTTGTTAACTTCAATTGTATCTAATTATGTAATTAAAATAGATAGATAATAGTTTGAATTATATATTCAAATTATGGTAACACCCAATGGTAACACGCTCGCTTGGGTAACCGAGTGAAGCGGGTTCAAATCCCGGGTCTCGCATCTCTGATAATTTCATATGTGAATCATTTCTAACATGATTACCACTTGACTTACGATGAAGGAAAACATCGTGAGGAAACCTGCATGTCTGAGAGAACCTAACAAGTTTTCGAAAGACATGTGAAGTCCGCCAACCCGCACTTGGCCAGCGTGGTGGACTATGGCCTGATCCCCCTCGTATTGAAGGAAGGCCCGTGCCCAGCAGTGGGACGTTAAAAAAGGCTGAATACAACTATACATACATATATTCATATGTGAAATATGGATGATAGTACAAAAATTTGGCAGAGTTTAGATAATATAGCCAGGAGGTCAATACATCCCAGGAACGAAGCTCCAAAAGGGCTTCTTATAAAAGCGTCTAGTTTTTGGTTCATTTGATTCGGTTTGGCGAATCCCAACATTCAATTTATACATATAATAAAATAGTAACAATTCGAAATCTGTGCAAAAAATTAAACCGCAAAACGATAGTTACTAAAAAAAATTTTGTTTGCCTATATGTCTTATTTAAAAACCCTTTTATTAATAAATCATTTTTTTTTCATGTCTGTTTGTCTGTATATCTGTGTGCATTTCACGCAAAAAGTACTTAACTAATTATAACTAAATTTTGTGTAGTGCTAATTTATTACTCGGATCAATATTTAGGATACCTTTTACTTCAACAAAATCTTTTAATCCTATGGGAAAACACAATAGATATTTCTGTCAAGTCGTCCTTAGAAGTTTACACGGCTAACGTTGGTTAAACCTTAAGAGATACATCAAAACAATGTTCTAGAAAAGTATAGATTTTAAAAAGGCCTTCATAAAGTTGACAATAGCACTTGTGTAAAGTACACTTGCAATAACGACCTTTACGATGCATCCGAGCGAAGCGAGGGCAAGTCGCTAGTACTCTGTAAAGGCGTTTCGAAGGTTTTCAGAGACCACAGACTTTACAATATAATCTATACTATAGTTTGTTTGTTTGTTTGCTTGAACGCGCTAATCTTAGAAACTACCAATCCGATTTGAAAAAATCTATTTGCATTAGATAGCCCGTTTATTGAGGAAGGCATAGGCTATATATCATCCCGAAAAAATGTACGGTTCCCGTGGGATAATTAGTTTTTGTTTAGGGACGAACCCGAAGCGAAACGAGTGTGATTCGGTAGTTACATATATCCCTTACCTATCACTAGTCTCAGCAGTGAAGAGTCTATTGCTAACGGAGCCAACTAGCGCGGGCACGCAGAACGGGTCCACCGTCAGCGCGGCCTCTAACGCCACGCAAAGATTCTCAATGGCGGCGTCTCGAAGCTTCTCGAAGGGCGTAGATTTTATTGGTGCACCTGTCTCTGTTAGGTTCTGGTGTTCTTTTCCTTGTACTGTTTAGTTAAAATAGTAATTTAATCTATAATAATATTTATATATTAAAAGTGAAGGAATTGCTTTTGTTTATTTGGACGCACTAATTTCTGAACCTAACACACTAAATTAAAAAAAAACCTTTTGTAGTTTATAGCCTAATCATTGAGAAAAGTCAAAGCAAAATAATAAAAAAAACAATTAGACATCAATAAAGTGCGCGAGCGAGGTCAAACAGCCAAAGGTAATTTTAAATAATGACCCACTTTAATAGCGGAAGCAATTTTAGACTTCCAAAAAAGACTGTTTAAACCACTCACTCCCGATAAACGTTAAAAAGTTAAAATTAAACATAGATAGGAAATATTACTGGAAATTAAATTAGTAAAATACTATATAATTAAAATTTAAGATAAACTAACATTCGATTATTTTTGACGTACTATATATATAGCTATACTAGCTTTCGTTTATTTCAATACAAAAAAAAAATAATATTTTATATAATTTGTATTTTTTTTTAATTCAAAACTTCACATACCATTTCCTTTTATATGATCTTTCCCGCTTTTTTCCAGCTCTAGTTTGTGCAACTTGAACAGTATGGGCGAAGGCGTCACGAGAAAATCTCGCAGACAATATATCGATGTGTTCGCTATCGTTGGGAATTTCGTTGCTAATTTGCCTAGACCCTATAACAATAATTTTTCATTAAAAATATTCATAACTCAATCTATGAGTGTATTGTATAACTTAATTTACTAATCTATACATATAATAAAATTCTGAGTTGAATCTGTACATTATTTATTTTTTTGATGATTTTGATTTTATGATTATCGATACAGAGGCCGAATGTATAGTTTTTAAAATTTTTGACTGTATATATCTATCTGGGAACGCATCACGAGAAAACCACTGGACAGATTTTGATGAAATTTGGTATGGTAATAGCTGATTATCCGTGTCAACACATAGGATACTTTTTACTGCGGGAAAACATCTTATCTCTGATAAATTTACGGGGAAGGATGAACCTGAGTGGAGCGAGGATGTGTCGCTAGTTTTAATATTAATAAAATTATGAAAAAAAAATAATTTTATAATTTTTTAACAATTATTAGCTAAAATGTCTATTTTAGGACTAACGTGTTTAAATTTATACACCTACCTACTTACTGTAATGCTATAAAAATATTTAAAAAAAATCACGTAAAATTGAAAAGCTGCAATACTTACTTCTAGACACACCATGAGTAAAGGCATATGTGCCAATATCAACTTATGATTGTGATTCGAATTAATTTTTTCTGTCAACCTCCCGCAAAGAGAATCAGCTCCTAAAATTAGAACATTTAAAAATATTCCCTGTATTTTTTTTATTTTATACTTTCAATACATGCAAAAAATTTCAAAAATATCTAACAACAAATTTTATAGTCACCTGAAATTAAAACTTTATTATTTAGTTAGTAAAAAACCATCTACCTAAGCACGTTTTAATTTTAAAAATTCTACATCAAAATCATAGTAAAACTTAACTTAAAAAATAAGTATCTTATATAGTTTATATTTATATAAATATATAAGTAAAAATTATTGTATCTCCTAAATGGTTACAGGCGAGAGAATACTTTCATGTTAAACGGTTTCGGCCATGTTAGTCAAAGGGTAACTCTCACACCTTACATTTAAAAATACCTATTAATATTGTTAGAGCGTTTATAAGAGCTGGCAGGTCATAATCTTCATCCACTGGAAAATCATTACCAACTATACATTATACAAAAATAAATTACATAAATACGTCCAAAAATAGAAATAAATAAGATAAACATAAAACTGAACAAATTCTTTTTAAATATTATCATAACAGATATTTTATTAATTAATTTTAAAATTTAGCCAATTTTAAAGCATGATAAACTATCATGCTTAAATTGAAATTTCAACTCTATTAATATAAGCGTAACGTCCAATTTACCTGTCTCATCTCCAATAGCCCATACTAGTAAATCGACGCACGCAGAATTGGCCATAACGTTAACTTTGAACTTATTCACTGTAGCAAAATTACTTTCTCTATCCTCCTTCTCTGAGGCGTCGTGATGACGACTCTGCAGTTCTGTTTGACCGCTCAAAAACAGACATTTTACAAATTCCTGTCGATAGATTAATATAGTGTTAGTTTAACGGTAACATTTTCTAAACTACGCATCATTCAAACAATCATTTTTATTTTATAAAAAAACTAATCCCACAGCGCTAATATAGCATTAATTTATTGATGTTCTATAGAAAATCAATGGAATAACTATTTAGACGAACACGAATAGCGAACACTATACTATTTCAAAATTTAGTTAATGAATTACACGATTCAATAAGACAACTAAGAACTAAAAAAAATATACCAGAGGGTATGTCTTGAATTTTTTTTTGGTCTCAATTTAATAGATATCAAAGAAACTAGTAATAAATTAAAATATTCTTTCAGAAAATTAAGAATCACCCTCAAATGTACATACATACATACCTTACAATGAATCGTGAAACACTATAGATATATATATATATATATATATATATATATATATATATATATATATATATATATATATATATATAAAGGAGTTTTTAAGTACACATACTAAAACACTTATACATACATGGTACAGGTCCGCATTACCTGTACGAGATACATCTCCTCAAGTTGTTGGGACAATAAAATAAATAAACTAAATTAAATAAAATCGTTTTCATATAGATAAATTAAATTTAAAAAAAACATAAGTTATTTATAAAGGTAATAAATATAAAAATAAATAGAAACAGCTTGGTGCAGTGAGAACGTGCTGAAAGTCTTTATTTAGCAATCTTAAGTAAAATTGTTTGGTCTAATTAACATTAAAAGAATAGCTATTAATTACACTAAAATGAATTTAATATTATACACATATGTACATATATATCTATATATATATAAAATTCTCGTGTCACAGTTTTCGTTGCCATACTCCTCCGAAACGGCTTGACCGATTTTGATGAAATTTTTTGTGCTTATCCGGTATCTATGAGAATCGGCCAACATCTATTTTTCATCCCCCCAAATGTTAAGGGTGGACCACCCCTAAATTTTTTTTGGGAAGCAACCTAGGGACGAACCCGAGCGAAGCGAGGGTGAGTCGCTAGTGTATATATATATTTGATAGAACTAAAGTCACAAAAATACTATATATTGTATATTATTATATTACTATTTACATATTATTTTATTTGAATGTACATAATAGCAACTTACTTGCACATCTTTAGTGAAAGGTCCTGGCAAATCTTTTTGATGCTGTAAAATATCTCGTAAGAGCGTTACCATTACTAAATTTAGAGTCTCCGAGAAAGATTTATATGGGAACACCTGCAATTACAAATAAAAGGCATTATAATTCATTTTACTGGTACAATCAATTTACTGATACAGTATTAAGTTTGATTATTTTAAAGTAACAAGTACCTGTATTTGTCCAGATGCAAAGATATCTTCAGCCTCCTCATCTAGAAACGCTAATAACTCTTTGGTCAACAGCTTCTTCGCCAACGACAATATTGACTGTAGGTACGTCACATAAAACTGCACATTGACCCTTTTTTCCGGCGACTCCGAAAATCTCATATATGGAAACTGGTTGTAACTCGAGCCAAACTTGTTGAAGAAATAAGTCGTCGGATCGTATGGGACGGAGCTGTAACTTTGCAAGGAACCACGTTTTAGAGTTCCACCGACACTATCTACTGTATCACTACCATTTTCTACTATATGTTCTATATTAGGATTGAGGTTTCCTGATAAAGACCTTGGTATTATTGGCCGGAACTGGTTAAACTTTCTCTTCTTATCCAAAGTTGAATATTCAAAATTAGGCTCTGGTTCCTTCGATTTCACAGGACTGCTTGGCTGTGGAAAGAGGCGGCATAGCAAAGGTGGCTCGACGGTTGCATATCGGCCCATAGATCTAGCGAGTCCGATGAGAATTGGCACCGTACTTTTGCATAATTGGACTTTAGATAGACTGTTGTAATCTCTGTTTTCATGACAATTTATAATAATCTTTGTGAGATTAGACATTAGTTCTATTTGTGCTGTGACGATCTCCTCTCGCAATGATGATTGCTTTGAAGCAACATCGGAAAGCAGCGTGTTAAGACAGAAGCTGAATTTTTCCGACATTGGAATACCTGGAATTTAATACAGTCCAATTAATTCTTAGATTTAGATTCTTAGATTAATACTCTTACTACTATAGAAATGCGAAAGTTTGGATGGATGGATGTTTATTACTTAATCACGCCAGAACGGCTGAATCGATCTGGTTAAAATTTGGTACAGACATAGATTATAGTCTGGAATAGCACATAGGTCACTTTTTATTCCGGAAAAATGTACAGTTTCCGTGGGATAGATTTGTTTTTATTTTTTTAGTTATTTAATATGTTTACTACAAAAAGAAAAATATATAACGTATTTTCTTTTATTTTCACTTAACATCTGGACTATTTTTAAAAAAAGATGACACTGAAAATAGTGCGATAAAGTATAAAAACAATTTACACGATTGTCTATCCGGTTGTATGAAAATAAATTACATAATAATTATTGTCCTTGTGTTTTAACAAGACATTTTAGATTGGCCTATTTAAAAAAAATGATTTGCGTTTATAAAGTTCGCACGAGTATTTACGTAATATCGTTAAGTTAAATTTGTCTTAATTTTAATGAACCCATCTCGTTAGTCGAGGAATTATGACATAAGATGAGTCTTAATTCTTAAATACTATTTGATTGAAGTAATTAATTTCTGTATGGACTCATTATGAATTGCAGTCAAATAAATATTTTTAGTAGGTAGGTAAAAATGTTTTTGTAACGACTACGTCTTGGATCAGACACATTAATATTTCTAATTGACACTATGTTTGAAAAGCAGCAAGAATACCAAATTTCATCAAAATCTCTCCAGTGGTTTTTCCGGGATGCGGTAACAGACAGACAGACAGACAGACACAAAAATTCTTAAAACTATCGATTTGGCATCTGTATCGATAATAATGTCTATTTCAGTAAGATTTTCCAAAAAATATTTAATGTACAGATTCGGCTTAGTTACAATTTTATTATATGTATAGATAGATAAATATCGCGTCAATCTATATGAAAACTATTTCATTTTTTTCTTTAAGTAAAAATTAAACAATTTATTATATTATATACATTACACCTACAAAATGAATATAACTTTAAAAAATAAATATTCACAACGTAACATCTCTCACAAAACCTTTCGTGTTTAACCATCGTAAATATCTATAAATTTCATAATTATAAATACAATTGCTTTTTAACATGTTCAACTGCGCATATAATAATAGTTTTTATTATGATGTGTTAAAGTTAAGGTAAAAAAAACTTATGGAATGGACTAAAATGAAACGAAAATTGTTTATTTCCTCCCCCACTTAATGTTTCGAGTGTAAATGACTGTAATAATTAAATATTAAGTATATATACGTGACATGGAAGCTGGTAAGATTTATAGACGTTTCAGATTTGACTTGAAAAGCACTAGCAGAAACTATAACTACAATGTTTAAAATTATCTGTGTGACAATTGTGGCAATGATGTTGGTTGGCAACGTAAGTAAACGTAACGTTTTTTCACACATAGTTAGTCTTAATCTACTATGGTCTTGAATTTTTAATGATGTATTGTCCTATTAAAATGAAAATCTATTATTCTTTTTTAAATCATAATGAAGTATTGTTATACCAACAGAATAAAACAATTTAGAATTTATGAAATTAAAAAGTTTAAATAACCATCATGAACCAGGTATAAATTATTTTTAATATAAATTATTTTTTTTAATCTATTACAGACTCTCCAAACTCCAACCCCACAAGGAGGTAAGTTAAAACAATTCAAACATAAATAATTCATAATTAATTCTGACTATGTAAAAGCAATTTTAAAATAAACTCAAAAAAATCCTTAGATGAAAAATTAACTTGAATTATTTTTAATCCTTTAAAATTTTAAATCGAGTTTTTTTAATACAACATTTATTGTTTTTTTTTTTTTACAGGAGGTGGAGGTGCAGATGGTGGATTTGGTGGTATACTAATATAAAAATAAATAAATAAATTCAACTTCATGTCAAAATTATAAATGAATTACTATTATTCAAAGTTTTATATTACATATATTTATTCAAAATTGCACAAGTAAAATTTTCATTATGCATAATTTGTTATGTTAAAAGTAAAATAAAATATTTACTCTTCTAAAATATCAATTTTTTCAACTGCAAAAATAAACATCTCAATTTTAAGGATCTATCCAGACATGGCCACAAGCCTATGCTAACAAAAAAATTTTTTCACCCTTTGCAAACATTGTTACATGTTTTGAGCGCACCCCGTTGCTTTATTTACTGTAATTTGACTATCAAATTATATAGAGTTAATTATTTACATGAAACACCTACTTTATAAAATTCAGCAATGTAGCTCCAAAACTCAAGTAAAATATCTATAACATACAGACAGACAAACATTATGATATTAGGGTTCCATTTTGCTTTTTTTGGCTATGGAACCCTAAAATTGCTAATATTCATTGCAGGTGGATTCCAAGCTGGTGGTGGAGCCGGGGGTGGTGCTGGTGGTATGTAATAATTTAAATATTATTATGTTGTAATAACACAATATTTGTAAAAGATCCATTTATTGTGCCTAGTAGCAGCTACATTCAATAGATTTTTAGAACAAACTAAAGCTTTGTGTCTTTATTTGTTGCAGCAGGTGGTCCAAGTGGTAGTGTAGGTGCAAGTGGTAAACATCTTTTTTATATTAAATATAAACTAATAAGTTTTGTTAAAGAGTATCATTAAAATTATCTTTTACTATCGTTTTTCTATAATATATGACAGAAGTTTTTTGGCTAATATTTATAACTAGTGATTTAACTTAGCTTCTCTCAGGTGCATCCCTACACTTGAATAATTTAGGAATTCATAAAAGTCAAACATCCTTTTTTCCATCAAAAAATCTTTTTTTTTACACTAAGAACCTTAATAGACATATGCTGAGAATCTCACCAAAGTATCATCAAATCATTCATTTTTATTTCTATAGAACATACATACATTAATAATTAAAAAGTTAACTATAATTTATCTATATAATTTTGACATTATTTATTTTGATAATTCTAGGCGGGTTTGGAGCTGGTGCAAATGGAGGTGCAGGAGGTGGAAGATAAACTGGAAATATTTGTTTTTTTATCTTATGGAGCCCAATAGATATGAAAATGTAATTAAATTATTTTTATTTTTCTCTTACCCCTTTTTTAAATAGAAATTGTGTATTGTATATATATAGTTGAATTGCATTTAAAATCTATAATAATATAAATCTTTTTCAGGAAAGTACTAATATGAAATTTTTGCTGCTGAACCAAAATTGTAATAAAATAAATAATTCGTTTGAAATCACTGTAATATATTATTTAATCACACATCTTCATTGAACATCTCCATTGAATTGAAAAAATTATGGGTCAGATGTTTAAATAAAATTCCATACTGTACTCTGATTTTAAAGGAATAGTTAAATTAGTAATTTTATGAAGCTCTATATTCTATCTCTTTTATTTTAATCCTTTTCTTTAGTGTGTTGAGGGTCACGGGAACACCAGTAGTTCAGTTAACAATTAATTTCTTAGCAATTGTTTAACTGTATGTTTTTAATATACTAATGTACCCCCTAAAAATAATGTTATTACCACTTGGGCCTCCATATAATTACCAAATTTCAACAAATGTACCGAATTGCATCCAATAAATTGAGAGAAATTTGAGAATAACAAACAGACTGACAGGCACACAAGTGATTTTTTTACCATAGGTGTACAGAACCATAAATACTTTAAAATTTTGCATTTAAAACCAGTAAAATAACAAGTATTATAAATATTTTATACTTACGATCATTATTTTTGATCTTGTACATAGGCTCTTCAAATTGTGCATTTGTGAGGCATTTCAAAACTTTCAGGAAGTATGATAAAAGTTTATCTTGGTGTTGGAGACCACTTTGTAAAAAATACAGGCCTAATGCAATGCTTGCTTCTTGACTGCGAGGTGTCACCACAAATGAAGAGCTGGCTTGTGGACATAACATAAATAATGTGTTTACCTGAAAAATAGTAAAAAAATGATCAGAGATGTATTTGTAAAACGTATTTTGTAATAGCCTTTTTTATAACCATATTGTAATTAATTCGATGGGTTTTCATAATTTTTATTGACTTATGAGTTCAAAAAAAAAGTAGCAGGAAAAGTGACCCTGAAGTATAGGGTAACGATAGCGAGACAGACTTATGTCATTTGATGAGGTCATATTCAGATCCAAAAACTTAAAAATATTGGATCGTTTCGTTCATTGTTCCGTTGGATAGTTTTAAATCAAGAATAGAGTGTATGAATTAATGCAAATTTAGGAGGTTAGTGCTATTTCGTAATGCCAACAAATAATAAACAAGATTACAATCGATGTTTTGCAACTTACTTTTTCCCATGGTGTAGGATTTATACAGGACAGACATCGTGCTAAATGCTGAACTGTCTGCTTGAAAAACTCGTTATCATCCATTTTTTTGCTTATTTTCTTTGAAAATAAACCATTTTCTAATTATGAAATAAGCAAAACATTCGATCGACCGATCACTAATCACAATTTGACTTGTCACTTGTCAAGTTTTCAGTTTGTCAAGATAGCGTTTCGTTAATACAGCGAAAGTCGCCAATAGAGATGAATATTGCCTTTTTCTACCGCCAGATGTCACATCACTATAGCCCTCAGTATATTGTAAAGCTCTATAACGTAGATGATTTTTTTTTCATTATAATTAAAATTTAATTAAAATGACAAATCATGTAGTGCTTGTATGTAAAGAAAATGGATATCATTTGTTTCCAAAAGAGAAAAACTAGAGAAATAGCTTTATGTATACGTTTTAAAATTGATGTGAATCTTTATAAGGCATTCTATGGCATGAACAACCTTCTTTTCCTCCCTGACAATAACAATGCTTTCCCATGTTTACGCAACACTTATAGAAAAAACAAACTAACGAAAGAAACATTAATGAAGAAATCACAAAATTTGTATCCAAGTGCAAATGAGCACTAATATATACTTATCTAGAAATTGATTAAATGTAAATTAATATAAGAACGGCAAACCCGGGGATAAGTATAATAATAACAACGGTTAAAACAAAACTTGAAAATTTCAAAAATGACAAAATGTTGCACTGACGTCACAGTAGTGATGTATGTATGTTACGGCGATAGAAATATGTTGTTGTCCCACTCGTTGTCGCCAAATATAGAGATAGCATGTTAATAATCAAACAAATGAAAGGGATAGATAGATCCACCAAAGGCTAGTATGGAGCTAATTCATCTATTTTATTTGTCATCCATGTTAGTAATTTAAAAAAACACTAAAACAGCTCAACAAAACCCATTGAACACAGTTATTGTTTTTTGCAATATTGGCTCCGCGGGAAGGTATCCGCAAAGCAGGAGGTATCGTGAAATTTCAGTCCAGTGTTCAAATGTTGTGAACCAAATTATGGTCTTCTTCTGACTCTACTAAGCCAAGTATTAGCGGAAATTGATTAATTTGAAATTTTAAGTTTTTTTAAATGTTTAATTCAATAATTTTAAGCTGTTTAATGGAGAACTTATTACAATGAGTTTTTTTTCTAACATTAGTACTTTTTTTTTTCTTTTTTTTTTATGCGATTCAGTGACAAACGAGCAGACAGACCACCTGATGGAAAGCAGAACCTTTCGCCCATAACACCTACGGTTCATGCACTTAGGTTTTAAGTAACAGAAATGCAGAACCACAGGTGCGTTGTCACTGTGAGGACTAAGATGATATGCCTCTTGCCTGTAATTGCGCTGGCTACCTTGTCCTTCAAACCGGAACACAACAATGCAATCATTATGGTTTGGCGGCAGAAATATACTTTTTTTATTCTATATAAAACATGAATTAATTATTTAAAAAAGCTATTTTCGGGTATTCTGCTCACGGTTGGCGCCGGCGGGATAAACCGGGTTTTTTGAGGTTTACTGTCGGGTAAATCAACGACTGTTATCTGACGCGTAGACATATTAATTTTATAGACACCTGCAAAGCGTGTCGCAGAAAGAGACAAAAAAAACATCACCAAATTTATGGTTACCGTGTGACGAAAAATTTACCCCACAATTTGTGTGATTCGTTATGACCAAGTAAACAGTACATTGTCGCATATACTTAGTTGATTTGCTGGTTTTTATGTCTAGCCATCCAACCAACCAACGTTTAATAACCTAGTATTAAATGCAAAAAACAAAATGTGTCGAATTTACATTGCCTGATTAAGCCTGCCTGCGTGCTGACCGTGCCGTATCGTCGCTGTGTCGTCGCGGTGTCATCGGCGTGTTGTCAGGGTATCGTGGCGGTGTCATCAGGGTGTCGTCGGGGTGTCGTAGCAGTGTCGTTGCGGTGTCGTCGTGGTATCGTTGGGGTGTCGTCGCGGTTTCGTCGGGGTGTCGTCAGGGTGTCGTCAGCGTGACGTCGCAGTGTCGTCGGGGAGTCGTCGTGGTGCCAGCAGGGTGTTGTCGGGGTGTCGTCAAGGTTTCGTCGTGGTGTCGTCGGCGTGTCGTCGCGTTTTCGTCGGAGTGTCGTCGCCTATTTGCAAAAAACTAAATCCCCTTTTTTTAGTTAATTTTTTATAACTTTTGTAATTTTTGCAAACGGAACTTGATTTTTTTCAAAAATCATCTACATGCCACTCCGAATCAAATGAGACTTCGTTCATATTTTTCCGAGATTGCTGAATAAAGTTGACCAAAAAGGCACTTGTTGACTAATAAGCCGTTTAAGTTAGTTTGATGCCAACTTTTATATGAAGACTGACAAACTGCAATTAGCTTTTCTTAGTAACACTAAAAATTCTGGCTCTAAAATCCGATTCTAACGTCAATTGTCAAATCAAACATAATAAGTCCAAACTCAAACTATCTACTATTAGCCGTTGAAGAGTTCAACCTATTCATCTTCTGGCAACGGAAATAAAAGCACTTGCTGCAAATTTTCATTAGCTAGTTTTTCACCCTTAGGGGTAGTTTTTTTTTTCTAATTTAAATGAGACCAAATTGGAAGTATATACACTTTCAATCAAAACAAAAGTTGTCCAAATCGGTAAAAAAAATAAATAAATGACGGAGTTCTGAGATAACAAACAATAAATAAATACAGTCGAATTGAGAAGGTCATCCTTTTTGAAGTCGGTTTAAAAGTAATTCAGGATAAGAAATTGTTAAATGAAATTAAAATTGTCAAAGTGACCAAAACTAAAAAGATGCAAATCAAAATATATTTACAAAAATTAAAAATCCGACTACGTAAAAAGGAGTCTTATCAAGATAGACAGGATAATATGAAGACTTAAAAAATAAGGGTGCTTTGGTCATTTGTCAGAGGGGATGGAGAGAGGGACAATTGGACCCATCCTGACCTGGATCCGCGCCTGGTCCTGCGCCTGAACTCTCAGCGGTAGTGTCTCGTGTCGTCCCACCGGAGTATGAGAGTGGTATGAGAGTGACAGGAATAGAGTGCACTTGTGTCTGCACTATATTCTCCTGCGCAATTGGCTAGTCTCAATGAGACTGGCCGCCGTGGCCGAAGTCAGTTTGGAGGTCATTACAATAATGATAATTTATATAATATATAACTTGATAAATTTAAAATAAAACTCAAGATATACAAAAAATATTTTATTAAATATTTGAAATACAGGAAACATTAAACATTACACAATACTTAAATTCATTTCATGTACAAAACAATGACGTCATAACAATAATTATTAAAAATCATTGAACACAACTTTCACTAAACACAATAAAAAAATTACTTTTTTGTCAAATTTTTACAACTGTACTATAATTAGATAAATTGACAGCGCCTTGGAGGGTTTTCTTCTGGAGATTCTGGAAAATAATTAAAAATAGGCAATTAATTATCTTGATTCACAACTCCGCATTTGCAAGAATACGTCATCTTCAAATAAAAAAAAATAATGTAAATAATATAAATGTAAATTATAAGAAGTTCTTTAACAAAATGTCACATCATATTTTCTTAGATTTACGCGAATATTTGACATTATAAATATACTTTTATTTCGTTTTTTTTTCGCAGATTTATTTTGATTTTTGGTTCCCGACGTTTCGAATACTTTACAGTAATCACGGTTACGGGAGAGACTAAAGTTTTAGATGTCTCAAAGGCATTATATTTATTATAATAATAAGTATTATGTAACATTATAATTATATTATATTGGATTCTTATACTATAAACAGTACCTACTTAATTTACAGCTTAACTTACAGCAATTAGTATTGCCAGATACGATATCGCTTACCTTTTTAAATATATTTGCCATGAGCAAATTAGTTTTTTTAATATTCTCTTTCTTTATCTCCTCCTTTTTGCGCACAACTTCTGGCAGTGACTTGTAGATTTTCTCAGAATGTTTCTTCATTTCACGTTCACTTATAAATTTGGGAGCAACTAAAATCAAAATAACCGTAACAATTATGAAATTATTTAACTTGAATTTTTTTTGTTTAAAAAAGGACATAAATTATTTACGAAATTATTACGGGGATGTAAAAAACTTCACAAACAATATATCACATATTGTTTTTAGGGCAAAAAAGTCAGTTCATCCAGAAAGATTAGCAAATTTAGTTTAGTTTAGATACCTAAATAAATAAACTTAAAAAAATCTGTAAGAAATAGAAGAAATAATTCAGTTTAAAAAAAGAAGTAACAAAAAATATACTTAAATTTAAAGTACCTTTCTTCCTTCGAAGTTCATTGCCGAGTTTCCTAGCAAAGTGCATCAATTCCTCATGAGTGAGCGCGTTCAGCGCCTGCTGGCGGTCCAACTGCATCGACAGCAGTTGCCGCTTGGCTGCGCGTTCGTTTGCTCTGTAATACATTACGTTTTAGACAACTTTCAAAAAAGGAGTATGTTCTTAAACAATACGATATATTTGCCTATTGTTAACAATTTTAATCGATTCTTTTTTTTATTATTACTTTGAAGGTCATTTAAGTTTCTAGAATAAAATCCTCCTTGAATTAAATTTGGTAAAATAAATACCTTTAAGATTTGGTTGGTAATATTAGGCGGATGTAAATTATAGACTCAAATAATTATTTTTCGTAGTTTGGTAGACGCAAACAACTATGGTATGGTTGATGACATACTTTAATTGGAGCGACAGCAGATAATACTTCAGGCTGATTGAGACAAATTGGTTTTCAATTAACAAATAAATTATAACTTTTCTTCTCACGGGAATGTAAAGTATAGAATACAAGCTGTTCGCAAGTAAAATTTTGCCGCATTTATTCGGTTCGGTATTAGGGAATTTTGTAACAGAAACGTTTAAATTGAACCCCAATATTTCTGTCCATTTTTCAAACATATGATTGGCTAGGTCTAAAATTACAAATAGATTTATAATAATTGTCAATGATACGCACGTAGAATACAAAAATATACCATTGCGTAAGGTTATTCTATTCGTTGGATTTAAAATAATAGTCAACACTTTATTGTACTGAATATTATTCCAAATCCAAAGCTATTATATCCACCTATTATTTTAAATCAAGATCGCTGTTTTAGCGATGAGGCAGTCTCCTGTATATTATCTGTCTTTTCTGTATTTATTTATTTATATTTTCCTTGTTGTACAATAAAGAGTTTATTATTATTAAAATGTTACATATTAAACCGCAAAAAAAGTAGACTCACCAACTCTTGTTACTTCATTTTGAATGCAATGCATAATGGGATTAGGATCAATACACATACAATTATTAATCGGCATACCTAAAACATATCTTAGTCAGATAAAATGTCTACCTATTTAAAAAATACTTTGATCTAACCAGATTGAGACAATCATTTTATTGATTTTATTGATTTTATATTAATCATTTGTATTTCAAACGTTATTCAAAATGAAATCCCGTAAAAGGTTCTTTTTTCAAATATCTCGTAACTCGTAAGTATTTCTCTATATCGACATTAGTAATTATGAGTTTTATTATTTACCTCATTTTACATTAAAAAAAAACAGATTTCATTATTATTTATTGGAACTAACTTAAACACAATAGTTAGCTAAGTACTGTGTCAGTATTCGGTTACAGATTTATAAGAAAAGTTGCACGACAGTATGATTACTGTTGAACTCAAGTTATGATACCTTGGAAGCACATATTGTAAGGTTCCATGCAATTGTTAGGCATAGGATGGACCACTATCATGTTCAATCGAGGAGTGTCGCTCTCTCTTCTTCTAAAGTAAAAAGATTTAGTGAGTACTACTTAACCTCATTAAATTCTAATTAGCGGTAATTAATAAGATTTAATTTACTCATGCCATATGTATTTTACTTACTGATTAAAAATTAAAATATATTACCTAGTTTCGTTGATCACTTTCAAGCAATGTTGACGATTTGAGCTCTTTTCAACAAAATCTGGGCGATTTTTCTCTAAATATTCTCTTACAGTGCATGCTTGAGCTTTCTTTAAAATATCGTCAGTACTCGATATTTCACTTTCATTTGGTAAACTTTTCGAACGGTAATTGTTACAAACACGCGGACTACAGTGAGGCATATTGTTCTCAATCTTCGAGGATATTTCTTTAAAAGGCATATTTTGTACTTTACGTTTGGAAGGCACTTTAACGATTATATTCTTCAATTGAGGTCGATTGTTATCGTAATTAATCTCTTCACTAACCATGCTTTCTGAAGTTTGTATAATCAAATTGTAAGCGACACATTTTTTCTTTAATTTCTCAGCGCTTTTTTTGTGGCTCCTACATTTATGACTTTTGCATGAGCAATGATGGACATGTTTACATCTATGGCAGTTCGCCGAAGTGCTGCTAGAAGTTTCACATATATTCCCTTCAGTGCATTTGCAACGTTTTTGATGATATCGTTCACATTCTCTTCTAATTTTGTTTAAAATTTTACAAGTCCCTGTGTCCGTGGAGGTACTTGCTATGTCTGTTGAAATCGGAAGATCTGACGATTCTGTACACATTTTGCCTGATTTAGACTTTTTTATAGATAACTGTATGCCTTTATCTACTAAAATCTTAGCAGGAACAGATTGACTACTGTCTTTGTTTGCTAAATTCTTATCCGCCCGTGCATTTTCACTAACACTTGTGCTTGATTCTTTATTTCGATCATCTGCACTGTCATCTGTGTCTAACAGATAATTAAGAACTGTTATTATTTCTTTGAAGCACTTTTTTCTTTTGCTTTTTTCAACGTCTTTCTTTGAGTAACGTTTTGTAATATCTTGTATCATGTCTAGTATTGGATCCTTAGAAGATATTTTACTATTACCAGCTTCACTATTTGATGTTTTAATTAATGATTGTTCATCTGTGTCTGAACTTGATTTACTTTTTGTATTGTTTTCCACAGCTTTTAATGATTTTTCAGGGCATATTTGTGTCTTTTGTACGATTTTTTCTGTAGAAATAGCTTTCGATTGCATTCGAGACTTTAAAACATCATCTAACTGATATCCTACATCTTTAGTATCTTTTTTTGGAAATGTGGTATGATATGCTGTTTCAATTGTATCTGTGTCAGTGTTCGATCTGAGTAATGGTTTTTGTATGTGACTACGGTCATTTTTAGGATAAGTGTTATACTGGTGTTTTTCAGTGATGCAAGTATTTACGTAATAAGGTGCTTTATTATTTAATTTTTCCTGCGTTTCAGCCAAAAGATTATCTTGATCTGTATTTTTGTAGTTACATGTGGCTTGTGGTTTTTTATAAAACTCATCAAAAATATTTGCATTATCCGACTGCACTCCTTTTGAACATTCCTCTCTTAAAGAAGTATAATTTTCGGCAACATCCTTTTTAATTGTTTCTGTACCTTCGGATACTTGCGTAACAATACTTTCTAATTTTTTCCCGAAGGTTTCCGTAGCACCATCAACCCCGGATCCTAAACTGACCTTAAGTGTCATGTTTGTGCCTTGTATAGGTATAGTAAAATTATTACAACTTTGCTTATTGTTTTGAATTCGAATATTATCAACTTCATAAGGAATCATTTGAATTTCTTTGTCTTCTTTCTCAATTACTTTCACAGGTTTTTCAACACGATTATTACAACAAACATTAGTAGATTTTCTTTCTTCTATATTATTAGTTTCATCTGATCTACTTCTGCAACTTCTCAAATAAAGATTTTCATGACAGTCCTTGAACACTTTACTTTCTGAATTAGGTCTGGAAACTTTTTTATATTGTTCGCTGACTAGCTGAACACAATCTTTGCTAGTCACTATGTTGATATCAGAAAGCGATGGATCAGATATTTTTGGATCAATGCTTATTTCTGTTTGGATCCATCTTGTAGCCTCGTGTATTAAGAATTGTTTGTTATCAAATCTTTCGTCTGCAATATTGTCAAGTTTCTTGTTATGAGAGTTGGTTGAGCTTAATCCGTCGGATGAAGTAGATTTGATACTTTGCTCACTAGATTTACTTTGAAGTTTAATTGGTAAATTCAAATTAGTTTGTGATGTTTTTGATACTTGATTCATATTGTCTGTAATGGTCAAACATTTTTTCTCACAATCTTCACTTTTAAATGAAGACTTTTGACGAGGCGACGTGGAATTACTTGAAGTTTGTCCACTCGCTGAATTTGTAACTTTAGACATAGTGTCACATACTTTAAGACACTTATTATTTAATTTTGAGCATTTATAAATTAGGAAATTCTCAGGTACTATTTGGCTATCATCAGCACAAAGGCAGACGTATTTAATTTCACCCGTGGCAGGATCACTTACAATTTGTGCTTTATTTTGGTACAATTTACATTTCGCACAAGAGCCATTGAAGATTTCGTGTGTTTTTGTTTCACGTGACGTATTTGGAATTTGATCTGGAGAAATTCTATCTTTTGGCGTCATATTTACCTGAACTGAACTATCAACTACTCCAACTTTAGGATGTGTTTTATGAAAAGGACAGCAACAGTAATGCTTATCATCTTTTTTGTAACAGGATTTAGGATTAGACTTAATGTTAGAGCAAATGTTGTGTTTATCCGAATTTCCTGATGATAATGTAAAGACAGAATGACTTCTTTGTTTTCTTATAGAATTATATTTTTCCAAATTAATATTGGAATATGACCCTTCTAATTTGCTAGCATCACCGGACCCATCATCATAATTATTTCGAACTAAGTCATTCATTAGATCTTTTATTCTCTGTGCTTTCGTTTCAGCCTGTCTGGTGATATTAAAAGCTACATCAGAGCTAGCTAATTTTTGTTTCATAAATATTTCTTTGTCTTTTAAATGTTTTTTGTAAGCCTGTTCTCTTCTTAAAGCATCTAAATATTTTTTGTAAAGTTCTTCTGAGGAAGTTTTCCCAATACCTGTCGCAGATGTCTTTTTAGCTTTATCTAAATCAGAATCTATATTTGATAAATCAGATAACTTTTTATCATAACATGGAATTGGATTTTCAACATTGGTGATAGTCGGCAAATTGGGAACACTTTGTGATGTCGAAGCTATGACACTTGAATTGAATTTGTCCATTCGTAAAATCGATTTCTTTGGTTTAGCTTGTTTGGTATCGGCAGTGTTATTTGTATCAGAGGTACTTGAAGTACGATTTGAATTAAACAAATCTATTTTTTTACTATCAAAACTCAAGCCAGATAAAAATTCTGTTGAACTTTCATCATCTTTATATTTAGATTTGATCAATCTTTGAACAACTTCTTTCACAAGTTTCTTTTTCAATTTATCGTCTTCAAATTTATTATCTAATGCAATTTTTAGTATATCAATGCTTTTTTCTAGGTCTTTGGTAAAGGATTGCCTTTTTGATCTGCTAGAGTCTGTAGTTAATCCTGCACTTGATTCTTGGCTAGATTTATTATTATTAATATTTTCTTCGTTTGTTCTTTTCATTTGGTTTAAGTTATAAATATGACCTGGCATATATTCAAAACTTTCAGCCTCTGACACTTGATCTCCACTTTTTTCTAATGGTATATTTTCTTTATCAGCTAGCCTTTTTTTGGTATGTTTCCTTTGTATTTTTCTAACCTTCTTTCTCCTAGTTCTTTTTTTTAAAGTGTTTAAACTGATTAAAACAGGATACTGTTTTTTAGTTTTTTGCTCACTGGAACTACTGGATTTTTCTTTATCTTTATTTAATGTTGTTTGTATCTCTTTGTCTAATTTATCTTGAGGTATTGCTTCAGACTGTGTTGTCGCTTTATCAGGACTTACTGAGACACTTTTCGTAATGTTTTCTACAGTAACACCCCCATCTCTTTCAACATTGAATGAGATATGTTTAGTTAAATTAACATTAATAGGTTGAGGCATTTTCTCATTATTAGAAACATTCAACTCAACTAGATCAACTTCCTTTTTATATATTTTAGTTGCTTTCTTTGAAAAACCTTTTTTGTTTTTACTTTTACTTTCTTCCTCATCAAGTGGAGTAGATTGGGCAGTAGGAGGTCCTATATTTAAGTTTTGTTTTGTATCATTAATAGAGTATTGCTGATGCAAAGCTAATCTTTCTAAAGTAGAAAGGCTAGATGCAGAATTTTTCCTATCACTTTCATTAGCATAACCAACATCTGCTAAGGAATCCCATTCTAGTTTCCTTTGAGATGTTATACTACTAGTAGGTGAATGTGGCTTATTTGTAGAAGTATCTAATGTGTTATCAACAGCTGTAATAATAAAAAAAACATATATTACTATCAATATTAAGATGAATAACACTTATAGAACAATTTACTCATTTTTTTTTAATATTTTTACTAGTGTCAGACCTTCTTGAATGCAATCCTAAAAAATTTTACATTTATAATATTACATAAGTTCTTAGAAGGGATTCTTTTTTCCAACTTAATCAAACCAGTAGCTGTTGGTTCATAAAACATAGCCTACCTTCCTAGATAATTTTTCTTTCTATTGAAAATTATACAAAAATTAGACTTACAACAAATAGTATATTCGGCCATACGCCAAATACCAAATATTCGGTGGAGTTTCAGGCCGAATAGCCGAATATTAGGCAAAAGTATTCGGCCGCTGGCCGAAACTTGTGGCGGGAATATTTGCATCGACATACTTGTTTCTTGTTCTCACCCTCGCTCCGCTCGGGTACGTCCTTTGGTACGTTTTAACGGTTAGGTCATAATCTGTTCAGTGGTTTTCTTGCGATGCTTTCCCAGACAAACAAACAAAAAAATTAAAAAGTATAGATTTGGCCTCGATAAGTATCCTCGGTATCGATAATAGTATTTCAATAAGATTTTCTAAAATGAAAATATTATAGTTGGATCATTACAAACGTGCGAACTGAGTCATAAAACATTAAGTCAAAGGAATGTGACAATGCCGCGCGGCTCTTTATCAATAAACGGATGCCGATATAGGACGACGCGGTCGTTGATGACTATAGTCCATTCGTGTTAAGAAAATAGTGAGTCTTAATAGTGAATCTTGATTTGAGATGATAATGACTTTATTTTGATTTGGGATAATTAATCAACCTAATTATTAGAAATGAAAATAAAGTCATTATATAATGATTTGAGATAAATAATCAACTTAGTTACCTCAAATGATCAAGGAGTGTATATAATGTAGGAATTTGTAAAAATTGTGTTAGTTGTTATTATACTATCATAAGCAAACCATGGACACATTATTCTCTAACTTAACTTTGTTAAAATTAGAGGGCGATATTAACGCCCAAACGCATACGGTTATTCATAATGTAGTGACATTCTTTAACAAGTGAAAAGTGACCCGGCAAAAATATCTTTATATTAATATTCTACCTTATTTTCTTAACCTTTCCTTCATTACCTGCTAATGACTATCGAACATTTTTTTTATTGTTACACACAACACTATGCCTATAAGTGCGAGCGAGAGGCCCGATAAAAATGATTTATGACTCAGTTTGCACGTTTATAATAATCCAACTATAGTGCATAGAAATTTATTTGATCGTTTTTTTTATTATTTTATGTAATATAGAACTTCATTGTGTACAGTCCATGACTACCGTAATGATTATTAGAAAAATACATTATTATAAAATAAATCAATAATTTCATTTTACCAATTATCTGATTACATTACTTAAGCATTCGGTGTTCACGGAATAGTTTCTAGATATTCTGTATATGGCCGAAGAGGAAAAAATTAGCCGAATATTTGTTGCAAGTCTAATAAAAATCCATCAAGTAAGTAAGTAACTAAACAAAAACTCAGCACAGCAGAAGACTTTAATTTATAATATGTAGTGGTTTTATATTTTATGACATGATTTATTTAGCCAATTACACACACACATTATACAATAGCAAAGTACAAAAAATAAGGTAAAATAATTATATTAATAATAAAATTAAGTAATATGTACTTACATTTCTGAGAATGTATGTCATCTGATTTTGCAGATTCATTATCTGAATTCCTAGAATTACATTGTCCTTCTTCATTTATTATAGGAGGAGATTCAGAATCACTTTTTATTATATGATAGTCTCCCTAAAAACAGAAAAGTAAGTAAGTACCTATATAAATACCAATTATTTTGATATATGACCTACTTATGAAAATTCAAATATGATTCCCATAAAGTATTTTTTTATATTTTTATAAAACTAACACGAGATGTAGAAGCTTCAGGAATAGAGCATTGTATAGATATTCTGCAAAGTTCTGTTGAAGAATCACTTTTCTTTTCTCCAGAATCCGAGTCAGTTTGAGATTTCATTTTTTTCCAAAACAAACTTGATGGATCTCTTATATCACTTTGTGCTGTTGATAAAGAAAAATATTGTTCTAAATCTCTTTTTTTTCCAAATTTCTTGTAATAGTCCAATATTAAATTATTCACAGCTGCGTGAGATTCGACGGTGCTATCATTTAAAATATTTCTGATTTCTTTTCCATCAGCTTCCATAGTTTAAAAATATGTAATATAAAAATAATATATATTTTTTAATTTAAACATAGCGATTTGTTTTCTGTTTTTAAATTATATAGGTATTAATAAAAAAATAAATTTCTCGAAGGCCCTATTCAATTTTAGTTTGACATTAACATTAACGACATTTTGGTTTGGTAAACAAAACAGATTCGAATTATTTTCTTCATTTACAATATATGCCTTAAACTCCGGCTATCATAACATTACTTCAACTTGTATGATATTTTTTTAATTTATTGCATAATATTTTTTATTTTTAATTATTATATGTGATATAGGTAATTAAAATAAGTTTACGAGTAGAAAAATTGTAAAAAATGATAATGGTATTTTAATCCTTAAAAACTATGTGGCAATATTATTTAAAATGAAACCAAATTGATGGTGCTTAAAGAAGTGTTTTGAACGAGGGCAAAAGTGTACTAAACTCGATTATCCACTTCTTGAGATATATTATGTTTATTACTTTTTATAATTTGATATCAATCAATTATCAATGTCAATTGTCATTTGTCAATTGTCATCCATCATTCCAATTTCCATGTGTCAAACTTGCTAAGACAAGTGGGCAGTAGTATCGAAAATTTAAATAAAATTAAATAAAAGCTATAATAATTAATTGTAATTATGTCGCGTCAAACTTCTCGATTGGATGCTAAAAAAGTGGTAAGAAACTTGTAAAGTTATTTGTTGAATTTTGATAATAGGTACATAATATATTGTTTTACGATGCTAAAACAAAATGTATGATTTTGCAGAATTCGGAATTGTTAACCCTTACTTATGGAGCTTTAGTTTCTCAAATGCTTAAAGAAATAGAAAACCCAGATGATGTTAATAAGCAACTAGAAAGAATTGGATACAACATGGGAGTCAGGCTTATTGAAGATTTTCTGGCTCGAACTACTTCTAATCGGTGCTTGGAGATGAGAGAGACTGCTGACAAAATTCAGCAGGCATTTAGGTAAAAGCATACTATTAAGAATATTATTGAACAGATATTTTCTTAAGTTTTATTATTTTGGTATAAAATTGCTATAATTTGTTATTGGCAGGTTGTACCTAAATATGCAACCAACAGTAACTAGCTGGAGCAGTGCAGGAGATGAGTTCTCATTGGTCTGGGATCAATGTCCACTGAGTGAGTGGGTGGAAATGCCAAATAATGGTTTAAAATACTGTGCTTTAATACCTGGGGCTATAAGAGGAGCTTTACAAATGGTGCAGCTTGATGTGCAATGTTGGTTTGTGCAGGTAATTATTTATCCTATTAATATGACAAATGTGAAATTCCTACTAATAAAGAGGCAGTGGTAGCCCAGTGGTAACACACTCGCTTGGGAAACCGAGTGAAGCGGGTTCAAATCCCGGGTCTCGCACCTCTGATATTTTCATGTGCGAATCATTTTTCTAACTTGATTACCACTTGCCTTACGGTGATGGAAAACATCGTGAGGAAACCTGCATGTCTGAGAGAACCTAGCAAGTTTTCTAAAGACATGTGAAGTCCGCCAACCCGCACTTGGCCAGCGTGGTGGACTATGGCCTGATCCCCCTCGTTTTGAAAGGAGGCCCGTGCCCAGCAGTGGGATGTTAAAAAGGGCTGAATACATACATACATACAATATTTAGGTGTTCAGACATACATTAATAATTAAGTATAGTTTAGCAGACTACAGGCCAGAGAGTAACTTAGAATATTAACTATCCTTATAAATTTAGTAAATTATATGAAATTTTTGTCTGTTACTTAGTTACTTCAATTTTGGCCTCAAAAATTACAAAGTATATAAAAAAGAATTATAAAAAATAATGCGTTTATTTGTATATAGTTTTTTTTATTATTAGAAAGCTTCTCCTCAAATAAACTCTATTATAAAAAATGTAATATTTAAAACACTAACTAGCAACATATAATTTTCAGGATCAACTAAAAGGTGATACAGTAACTGAACTCAGAGTGAAGTATATCAAACGATTAGAGGATGCAGTACCAGCTGGTGAAGACTAATTATAATTATAAAATGATAAACAGATCTCGTAAAGTATTTTTTTTTTCCTTTATATACAGTAGGTATATTAGAATGTGTAATAAACTTTAAGATATTGAAAAGTATAATTTCTTCTCTCTAGAATTTAGAAGAAGAAGAAGTATAATTTTTAGTTAAAATGTCAGTATCACACATGTTTGCTTCCTCAATTCTCGAGTTCCAAATCTACTCACATGTCTTGGTAACCATTTTTATATATTCATCTATGGCAATCATAAACCAGAATTGACAATTTGAATAGAGATTGAAAACAGAATAAGGAATTTATAAATATTTTTCTTCAAAACATAATATTAATATTCTAAAAGGCCCTCTGCCACATCTGACTGTCCATCTCTGTTTGTCTGTCTGAACATGATAAACTCAAAAAACTATCAAAGGATTTTCATATGGTTTTCATCAATAGATCAATAGTAAGTAATTCATGAGGAAGGTTTAAGTGTACAATTCATTATGGTTTTATGTTAATTGGCTGAAATATGACAATGATTGTCGAAGATATCATGTAATTGAACAGAGAGCAAAATAATTACATAACACTTTCATATATATATATATATATATATATATATATATATATATATATATATATATATATATATATATATATATTATTAGGAGATCACTATCAGAAAGCGCATTTGTATCTTGTGTGCGTATGCACTGCCTGTCGCAGTGTCATTGACCGCTGCAGAAAAATTGGTTTAGAGGATTTTGTACCCTTCAAATTTCAATGTATAAAAAACTAGCATCATCCTGCAGCTTGGCTCGCTTATCTCATATATTTATAAATCGTGTTACTCTTTTATTGTAAAGTTTCATTAAAATCCCTTTTAGTAGTTTTTGCATGAAAGAGTAACAAATATAACAAAATTTCGCCTTTTTAATATTAGTAGGAAATCAATAGACACACTTGTATTTGTGCATGCTTTGCGGCTAACTTCACAGGCGCATTTTAGTTTTACATGCAATTATTCATATATGAGTACTTTTAAGAATTCAAAGTGTTATTGTATTATAGGTTGAAATGAAATTGTTACATAAGTTGCAAATGATTATCAATAAATCATTTTTACAATTTAAATTTTTAAATTAAATTGATTCTACAAATAAATCTATATTTCGCATAGCATTCATTCCGCTAATATTATTGTTTTACGGTCTTTGAACAATGTTTGCTCTCAGCTAGTCTTTAGACATTGTCAATAAAATATATTTTGACTGGTTAGAATGTAAAAATGTATATTTATCAAGAGAATAAAAAATGTTTACAATATTTTGTTTTATTTTAGATTATACAGTTGTTAATAGAATATAGAATGTAAATTTGGTAATTTAAAAATGCTATAGAGAAAGAATATAAAAAAAAAAAAACTTTTTAACACAAACATGTACAAAATTTCTATAATTTTTTTGTGTTTATCTGTTTAAAATTATAAAAGGTAATCCTGCCGGGCGTGAGGCCACTGAGAGGCAGACCACCACGTTGAGCTGTGTTGCGAGTTGCAACTGGTACTTCTCTGATATTTTGTTTTACTGTATGATTTATGCCTTGATCCGCAAACTTCAATCAACATTTTATGTTTAATAAGTAGGTACGTACTAAAACATTGTGTAAAATATAACCATGTGTAACATTTAACCGTGAAACAGAACTATTAAAATTTAATATGTATGATCTGCTCTTTTTAACGTCCCACTGCTGGGCACGGGCCTCCCTTCAATACGAGGGGATCAGGCCATAGTCCACCACCCTGGCCAAGTGCGGGTTGGCAGACTACACAATATGTCTTTCGAAAACTTACTAAGTTCTCTCAGACATGCAGGTTTCCTCACGATGTTTTCCTTCACCGTAAAGCAAATGGTAATCATGTTGGAAATGATTCGCACATGAAAATATCAGACGTGCAAGATCCGGGATTTGAACCCGCTGCACTCGGATTCCCAAGTAAGCACGTTACCACTGGGCTACCACTTGCCCCCAATCTATAAATACGCATTACAAACTCACTACCTAGAGGTTGATTTTTCAACAGTCACTAAAATTACCAAAATTGTATTTAAGAGTACATAATAATTTGCTTTTTAAAAACTAAATTTTTTTATAATTTTCTTCTTTTCTTTTCTTTTATTGATAAAAATATATCGATACCTATAACGCCATCAACTATTGACATTTAATTGCTCTATTTTTCTTGTTGGTTCACCACGTAATGTAGTATTTAACCAATGTTTTAAATTATTGTTTTATTTTGTTTGATTGAAACTGGTATAAAACTTCGAATCAAACGTCGTTGCTGATATAATTGATGACTTCATCCAATTTTATTCATCAAAAACACATAGGATAAAGAAATTTGACTAGTTTAATAGGTATATCTGGTACCAGCTTAACTAAAACATGTGCAATGTGCATAGTTGTCTATACAACATTCAACAAATGAATTCGTGTATAAAAACTGCAATTCGTATTACATTATCTATACATATACAAAATTTATCCATACTAATATTATACATGTGAAAGTGTCTTTGTTTGTTTCTTTGTCCTTCTTTCACGTCGAAACGGAGTGACGGATTGGGCTGTTTTTTGGTGTCGGGATAGTTGGAGGGTTGGAGAGTGACTTTTTACCGCGGAAGATAAGCTCATTCCCATGCGAAAACACGTTATCCAAAAAATATTTATGATCAGAATTACTTGAAATTTTGTATTAATGCTCTTTAATACAATTAAATAAATACGTGTATAAGCATTTTTCGAAATTCATCCCATAAGGGGATAAAATATGGGATGACAAACTTTCATCCCATATTTTATCCTACCTACCTTTTGAGAAACCTTTTCAGAGTATTTTTGGGTGTTTTAGCGCGAGTTTAAATATTTCATGAATAATATTATGTAAATAGTCTCATAGTATAATACATAATATTTTAAAAGATAATTAGACTATTAACATAACAAATGGCCTAACACTGATAAATAATTACATGATAACTATATAATTCAAATTACATTTCGTTACTTTTTAGATAGGTACGTACATAATGTAGCAAATTAAATACATATTTTAACAAATAAGTATTGAAATTAAGTTATCTTCAGAAATATAATTTGCTGTATACTAATAAGCGCGTAGACAATAGGGATGGGGCAACTAATAACGATGTTATTGAGTGTCCATAGTATAGATAGTCAATTAAAATTCAGTAGGGGCTTGAATAACGGCTCCAAACGAAACAATAGCAAAAATCTGAATCGGATTCATTCATTACCGATTAAGTGGATTTCAAATTACTTGCTTTGATTCCATGAATAGATATATTTTTAATGATAAATATTGAAAGTTATTGAGAAATTCGTAATAAGCTGAAAGTTATGTAAGTTATCTTTAATTTAATATCGTCTATTTGTTAAATTAAAAATACATATGTACCTACACATTATTTACGTCGTAAGTATGTCCATCGTAACTTAACAATATGTATTTAATAAAAAAAGAAAAACATGGCAAAACTTAATTTATTATTGGTAGTTTGGTTATACGTTGTACCTATCTATAATATTACTTTTAACTGCATAAGTACTTAATGTTGAATTATAAATGGTACCATTCAGTTATTTTATATTCTAAATTTTTATATACCATATTGTGATGGCAAGCTTTTTTTTTATTGGATATCTGCGGAAACTTGGTTGGTTTTAGGACTACTTTTATATGTTTTACTAGCGATTCACCCTCGCTTCGCTCGGGGTCGTCCCTAGCTTAATTCCCCATACAAACCTTTATACCCGTATTCACCCCCTTAAAGGATGATTAGAAGAAAAATTATCTTATGTTCATCCCAGGATCTCAAACTATCTTCTTACCAAATTTCATCTAAATCGGTTCAGTAGATCCAGAGATTACCCCATAAAACGTCACAAACTTTACTTCTTTATAATATTAGTATAGATAATGTAATTATTTATTGTACTGTTTCTTTCCCTTGAAAAGCTAATAAATAAATAAATTAATGTGTATTATATTTGCCATAATACTTACCCGACTTGTCGTATTTTTCGATCGAATTATCTAGGCCTCTATTATCACTTTACATTACGATTATGATATTAGTAATTGTTGTAAAATAAGTATAATATATAAAAAAATATTTTTTATTACTATGACAGTATATCCAATATACCATTTGTTATTTCATAATAATGAAATATGAATAGAAGGAGGGTAGCTGTAATTTTTATACATGAGGCAAAGAAATTTTTTTATAAGGTCCAAGGATATTATGTTAACAAAAAGATTTGCCATATTTGAAAAAAAAACGTGTATGTGTACGCACGTAAGAAGTTATACTGGTTTTGCTTAACGGAACAAAAATAGATAAAGATTTCATCCTGTATGTCACAACTCTCTGTTTGTAAAAGGAATGATAAATTAATAAAATAATTAAATAACGTATATAAGCATATTACAATCATATATTTATAGAATATCATATAAGGAAAGAATATAATATTATATATCTTTTGTCAGTTAATAACAACGGTTACCATGGCAACAAACAGTTATCAGCTAACTTCATCACGTCGCTTTCTGGCTGTCGGTGTGCGCGCGCATCGTAAAATATTTATTCATAATTTATTACTCATTAAATCTAAATATATTTACAATATAACTAAAATATACATACTAGAGAGATTTAACCCTCGCATCACTCGGGCGTGTCAAGTTGGACGGGAAAAGATAGGCAATGTCTGCCTGTTCCTATGATACAATTGATGTCTTTACTTAACATTAAAATCTGTTTAGCGGTTTAACCGCGACAAAGTAGGTACCTAATATTTCATATTTTGTTTAGGTATTCATGTTTATGTAGTACTTACTCAGTATTTGCAAAACATTACAAACAGATAAATTAATTTTAACCGAATTTCATTTTTTTTTTAAATAACATACCAAAACTCATGAAAAAAAAACATAGAATTCATGTTCTAAAACATTTGAAAACTTTATATAATATTCTGTTTATAACGTAGCCGTAAACGTCGAGTAGATACACAACAAACGAAGCTACCAGACAATGACTTCGTTAGCCGCGGAACTTTACCCGAGTGTCACTTGATGTAAACATCGCTTAAACCGTCCCTATTTCCTTTCTCGTGGGTGTAAGGTTCAAATCCGCATTTACATACTCATAGTTTCAAGATGAGGGCGTCTCTAGTAACGTTTGAGCTCTTGTTTCATATATGTAGCTCACTAATTAGTATAGAAACAAGTCTATTAATTTTCTACCTATAAAAAATTGTGATTGACATTGATTGCTGATTTTTAATTGTTACTAGTTGTGGTCCGCGGCTGCACTCGCGTGGTGTTTAAAAAGTGGTTTTGTATATGTAGGAAAAAACCTCCTACATATACAAAACCACTTTTTTTCACACCTCTTCATACGAAAGTTTGCTCAAGCCCACAACTGTTACAAGTTACAGAGTGAAGAGTAACAAACATCCTTACAAACTCTCGCGTTTCTAAATATTATTGTGATTATCAGATACCTTCATTAGACTCGTTTCTTGTCGGTCCTGTGTTTGTCTGTCGGTCGCTTTGTTGTATTTTCATGGTTAGACTGCTAAATTAATTTAGCTTAGCTTGGTTTGTAGGTACCTATACTTAAAATAAATAAAGACATAGGTACTTATTATTTACTCACTAGAAATGGAAGAATTTCCAGATTATTTATTGTTTCAATGAGATAACGTTTAGAGGTTACATTAATTTAGATTTGGTTAATTTTTAAAAATAATTAAAAAATTTAATATAAAGTTTCGTTCACCACAAATAGGAAAACTTCTATATTCTACGAATACTAAATTACGTATTGCAAATAAAGTAACATTTTGACCAAGTTATGTAGTTTCTGACCAGAGGGCCTACCATCTACTCTTATTGCGACTCAATTTATGATCTAAAATAAATCGCCATTTTCGCCGTTTCGTGTTATGAGTTTCATAAGAAGTTCTATTTAGGTAGCGGCCTAAATAAAATCTAAAATGAACCTTTAACGTTAATGTCATTCATTCATTTTGCATCAGTTCGATTCAATTACGATCTAATTTACAACACTGTTGACGAAAACTAGCGATTCAGTTTAAGAACCAAAACTGAACTGAACAAATGGCCATGTAAAAGGTATGGTAAATATTTAAATCTATCTGTCTATAGCTATTCTTATCGCTCGTATTCGAGGTTTTTGAAATACGTACTTAGACATTATAAATAACATATACGTAGATATCTAATAAGTATATAATATTACATGTTATATTAAAATTACATAACTTTTCTAATCGATTAACAACGCGTCGATATTATGTGTAACTAATTAATTTATAGATATGTATGATTGTGTGGTAGTATTATTTTTATTGATAAAATTTTAATTAGCTAAATGTTATTCGGGAACTCATACGTTTCCATAGTACCCTATTTCATAAGCAGGAAGTACTTTATTTAGAAACTGAGAGACTGTGTCTGATTGTTATCGATCGAATGAAAACAATGCTCATATTACTTCTTTATTCAAAATTCAGTTCTGGCATTCAACAATACACACAAAATTAAAAAAAAGAATCGATGAAACGTGGATTACATCTATTTTTTTTTATTGTATGCAACGACCTTTGGTAAGCTAATAAAAAAAAACGAATAGTTAATATCTGTTCACAATTGGCGAAAAATACAACTGAGTACTACCTTCCTAGTACTTTTTAAAGTCAGTCAAAAATAACACGATAAATTAGTTAAAATGTAAATTATATTATAATTCAAGTGTACATCATTCCATATTTAGCTTTCTACAGCACTTGTTAAAAAATATTGTTTGATTGAATTACAAATGATGCCATTGTTTTGATTTATAGAATAACCAGCGACCGCCCTCACTTATATTTGGCCCTCATAGCCTCGTGACAAAGACTCGTAAAACTTCTATTTAATCCCCTTTCCTTTCTTGGGATAAAATCTTTGTTAGACTGTATCACTTTCTACCAAATACTATACTAGAAAAAGTCGTTTTAATATTGCGTTGACAGTTTAATTTTATTGATAAAGTTAAATTTTTATATATCCCATTGATATATAAAAACATAGACACATATTTCCTTTCAAATATTTGGCGTCGACGCCACTTTTTGAAGAGATATTTGTCACAACGTTAAGTCAAACTAAAGTTTAAAAATCAGAAGTTCCTATTGTCTAAACAAAAATTCAAACTTACGCACACCACATTTGTCATTCGAAAAGCAATGAACAAAACTTTTAAAAAATAAAATAAAAACCGACTTCCAGGCACTGAAAAGTAAAAAATAACTAAACGGGGGTTTTCATTTAGAATAGATACTTAATCAGATATTTTTGAAGTCGGTGTGCTTTGATTTGTATTGGCTGGCACCGACTTCGAAAAAATCTGATTGAATATCTATTCTAAATGAAAACCTCCGTTTAGTTATGTTTTACTTTTCAGTGCCTGGAAGTCGGTTTTTTTTTAAGTTTTTATTTTTCCACTTTTAGTGTAGACGTATCATCATACAAATTAATCAAGCCTAAACACCACAGGTAATTGCTGTAAATCGTTGAGGAGTTCCCTCGACTATCTTTCGGGTCTCCAGACCTTCATTAAATAGTAGTGCTTTAAAATACCTAATGAAAATGTTATCAAACGCACTAGTCGCCGCTACAATTTTTGAAAGTTCCCCTCGATTTCCCTGGGATCCCATCATCAGATCCTGGTTTCCTTATCATGGGACCACTCTTGGGATATCTCCTTTCCAACAAAAAAGAATTATCAAAATCGGTTCATAAACGACGAAAAAATCCGCAAACAAACATTAAAAAAAAATATATATATACGGTCGAATTGAGTACCTCCTCCTTTTTTTGGAAGTCGGTTAAAAAGAGGTTTAAAAAGGGCACAATTTCGAATTGTGCACATTTTTTTGAGGATTTTTTTGAGGACACTTTTGAGATGCTAATTGTTTATCTTGAGTTTTTGTATATCAAAGGGATATGCATATTTAGGTATAGACTAACATTACGTTAAGGAGGTATAACAATAAAATTCTTCGATTTAATATATTTATAATTATGTATTTACTTATAATTTTAAATAATTTTAGGCAGTGGTAGCCCAGTGGTAACGCGCTCGCTTGGGAAAACGAGTGAAGCGGGTTCAAATCTCAGGTCTCGCACCTCTGATATTTTCATGTGCGAATCATTTCCAACATGTTTACCACTTGTCTTAACGGTGAAGGAAAACGTCGTGAGGAAACCTGCATGTCTGAGAGAACCTAGCAAGTTTTCAAAAGACATATGAAGTCCGCCAACCCGCACTTGGCCAGCGTGGTGGACTATGGCCTGATTCCCCTCGTACTGAAGGGAGGCCCGTGCCCAGTAATGGGACGTTAAAAAGGGCTGTATACAATTTAAATAACAACAGCCAGTCTCCAACGTGACACCTCCATTGAACGTGTCATTGTTAAAATTCTTTAGATTTCATATTAAGGATGATAGGCATATTTTGTTAAGGATTTTTTTAGCAAATTACTATTAGCACATTAAAAACAATCAACAGTACCATTGTTTATATTCTTACGTACCTACTATTATGCTAAAACTTTACTTTATCAACAACTAATGATTTACCCCCGCTTCGCTCGGGTGCGTCTCAAGGTACGTTTTAAATAGGTATGAGTTATTGCGAGTATATCTTAGAAGAAAGGCTTATGCTATGGCAGATTTTTCTGAAGGCTTTATTAAAACCTACAATTTTCTAGTACACTGTTTTGACGTATTTGTTAAGGTTTAGCCAGCGCTAGATGTAAATTAAGAAAGACTCGATAGAATCAATTATTATGTTTTCCGTGGGAATGAAAGATTTCCCTGTAGCAAAAGCTATTCTAAATGTTGACCTGATTAATAAGTTAACACTACACAAAATTTTGTTAAAATCGATTCAGTACTTTTTGCGTGAAATGCGCACATCAATTTAATGTTTTATTATATTTAAAGATAATAGCACGATCGTGTAATTTGTTGTTTAAATGACCTTTGCTTTGAACTTGGAGTTATCAGAAATGAGGTTATATATGAATAATGTTTATCTCTTAATAATATAAAACAAATTTGCTATTTGTTTGTTTATGTATACAATAAATGTTTGTTTGAATTAAATCAGTTATCACATAATTTCTTCTGGATAGTAATCTCTATATTTGAATTTATCAAACACTTGTAGGTAACATAAGTATTTAATTGTCGCGCAAAATTCGGATAGGGAATGCCTCCGTAAAATGAAGGTGGATCACTAATAGGGGTATAAAATCTATTTAATTACAGTACGTCAAAGTGCTGATGGGTTATTACCATATTATATATAGCTTATTAATTTTATTCGCCTCCTCAACAAGAATTTCTTCGCGCGGAGCTCATATTAATTTATTAACTGAGCAATCGACAACAATCGACATAAATTCAGATAATAATAGATTGAAAATAATGTGATTATTAAATAAAAAAATGTATTAGAGGTATAAAAATCTTTATATAAAAAACTATATTTTTCTAAAATACACTGTTATAAGTACTTCCTTTAGTATTTAGAACAATTAAAATTATCAATAAATTTAGTCCATTCTATGCTGAATTTGGTTAGGGCATTGGCTTTTGCGTTTTCGTCTAATGCACTGTATTTTAAAGAATTAATTGCTAATTGTTTTAACAGACTTAGATCTGATAGACGACTGGCAACGGCAACAAAAGCAACATAAAAATCGTCGGACAATGGATCTGCTTCCCAAATACCTGGATCATCGCTAGAAAGCACTACAGGTGCTCCCTGAGCTAAAAGAGTACTAAGTGGATGATTACGAACATCGCGAACTAAAGATAGTACTGAATTTGAAATTACGTTAACTTCTACAGCAATATCTTTCTCAATCAGTTCCTTTAAAAGAATGGGATGTTTTGGAAGAGCATATGCATGACCAATTCGTTTCGCACCTAATAATATGGCGTCTATTAGGTTTTCATCCGTTAATGTGCCGTACCAATTTGTTTCTCCTGCGTGGAAAAAGAAGTTTATATCCTTGGACGCTTCAGTTAATTGTGGTATAAATTCTACTAAAGGATTTCCAGGATCTTCCTGGCCGACTAGATCAAAGCCCGCAAAAAAGTCGGGCATATCAGCTTTTATCGCTCTTGCTAACCGTAAATACTCATCCAATGTGAAAGGTTCTATCTTTCTCGAAGGGGCATATATAAGTTTGGCTCCAATGAAATCAGGGTGGTCTTTTTTGAATTTTATAATAATTTTTTTATATGTCTTTGCTGTGATGATTGGATCATATTCTGTTCCATCTAACTCGTATAATTTCGGAAGAATGCTTCTTATTTCGAGGTACATTACATTGCTTCTTCTAAACTGTCGAAGAACTTCATAGAAATACTGTTCCCATACCGGTCTAAATGTAAGTATTTGGCTGGCTCTTCGAAAATAGTTCAAAAAAACTCCCCAAGATTCTTTAATGCTAGGATATGAAGTGTCAGGATTGTTAACACACATAGTAAAGTGAGATCGCAATTCTGCATCAAACTCCGTTCTGTTTGAGATTTTTCTAATTTCACTTACTAATTGCCAGCTACTTTCGCATGGAATATTGGGTTTTTTATTAGCAAATTTAAAACTTATATCTTTTTTGTCATAGCACATATAAAGATCATCCGAGTAGGTTAAGTCAACCATGTAGTCTGGTCCCAAAATGCCCATATCGTGAATATGTAGAGCCGCTCCTTTTGGCATATCATTTATAATCTGATACACTTTAGAAAATCGTAATTTGTCCTTGTACGAAAAAAAATGTCTGGAGAAATTATAAAATTGTGGATTATTAAAACCATAGTCCACTTCGTGAAACTTGTGCTGCATTAGACAGTTGTTGACGGTTGTTTCTTTGTCTGAGAGCCGTAAGTTTCCCCCCACAGATAAGAGTGCCTCATCTCGTAGGATCTTGGCTCGTTTCACTTTGTAATCGTCGATTGTTGCGTGGCAAGCGGTGAATAGAAACACATATGGAAGTATAGAACGCATTTCTGAGGGGCGCGCTTCGTCTTGCGCGCTCCGACACTGAGCTGACACTGAATACGGTTTATTGCTTAGGGCGAATGACCTGATATTAATAACATGTACAGTCAATATCGTTCTAATAGAACGGAAACCTTGTTATTATTCATTGTTACAATTTAACCGTGTTCTTTTTCCTACTTTGCAAATTCAATAAAACATGCAAAATATAAGTATATAGTTATCTAACTTTTAATTTTATTAATATTCCAAAGCAAAAGTATGCCAAAAAAATATTTTTATCTAAGGTTAGGACATAGTTTTGATAATAATGAATAAGATTAAAAGAAATAACAAATGACTGCAATTTGTTATTAAATAATGTATTATTGTATATTAAAAAAAACAATAGTGGCAAAGCCTTACATATTCCTGACTGTCACCACCTGACATGCCAAATGACGTCGCTCAAATGTACAACGTGTAGACAGCTAGTTTATTGATTAAGAAAGAATTTAAAGATGTTTGATGTGGGCTTCTTCAAGCTAAGCACGGCTTTTAGTTTAGAAAGGATTGTGCTTATTTGCATTATATTACAAATAAAGGGTTATAAAAATTAAATGAACATGTAAACAGTATATTTTTAATTTAGTATATTTTTTAAAGTTAGTGGCTATTATTAGTTAGGAGTTAACCTAGATCTTCTTAATTCCATTTAAGTTTGAATTATTTAGATCAATTAGCGTGTTTGTGAGTGAAAGTCATTTAAGTTGAGCAATTGTTTAATTTAAGGTTTTTATATATATATATATATAGTTTACTAGCAGACCCGGTCATGCGTTGCTGTGACAAGTAAGTTAATTATTTATGACAAATTATGTTCGAATGTGAAATAAATAAAATGTTAAATTTTATGTTGGTTTGAATTAATTAATTATCCCTCTCCGGATATGATAATAGTTAATTTTGTAATAAAAACATGGAAATAATCTGGGTAAAAACTATCCTGTCTTTTAAATTTGAGAAAAATCACACATTTAAAAAAATACGTTATGTTACGGAATTTTATATGTGTATTCAGCCCTTTTTTAACGTCCCACTGCTGGGCACGGGCCTCCCTTCCATACGAGGGGGAGATCAGGCCATAGTCCACCACGCTGGCCAAGTGCGGTTTGGCGGATTTCACATGTCTTTCGAAAACTTGCTAGGTTCTCTTAGACATGCAGGTTTTCTCACGATGTTTTTCTTCACCGTAAGGCAAGTGGTAATCATGTTAGAAATGATTTGCACATGAAAATGTCAGAGGTGCGAGACCTGCAACCAGAGATTTGAACCCGCTTTACTCGGTTTCCCAAGCGAGCGCGTTACCACTGCGCTACCACTGCCTGTTTATATATGTATTAAGATTGAAACGATGAGTTTTCCTGTAAAAAATATTAAAGTTCTTTGTTGAGGAAATAAAAAAAAACCTTTTAATATTAGGTAGTATATAATCTGTTACCTATAAATAATTTTAAATGTCTATACTTAATGATTTTGTGTAAAGTATAAGAAAATATATTATTTCTACTAATATTTTATCTTGTGCACGAAGATCATAGAACAAAACAATATAAAGCATTATTATGTTGTTCTTTTGTTTCAGAGGGTGGTGCATAAAATTAATATTAAGTAAGCAAAGTATTACAACTAAGTACAACGCCAATGCAAGGCAATTATTTTCATTTGTGCGACCATTTTACATCTGCAGTTCCGCAGTTAATTTATAAATAAATTGTACCGAGCACTTAATTTTGTAGCACTAGCTATTTTAAGTTAAACGGCAAAAATAGCAACCAACTTACTATCCACATAATTAAAGGTAAAAAAACTTGAAAAGCTCCGAAACGATCTCGCACAAGCCGCAATTTCTATAGACGTTTTAAACGATAAAATTTACTAAAACTCATTTCGTACTGGTGTAAATTACAGCCAGCGGCGTCTAAAAGGGTTCGTTTTCAAAGCAGCGCTCTAAAGAAACTAAAAAATAAATCTGAAAAGAAATAAAGGCCGTCTCATCCGCCATGCTGATTTTATGCAACGAAAGGGTTGGGGAAGGTTTTAAGTGGCACTTTAACAGGAACCGCCCCGCGGTACGCATTTGTTGGCAAAAAAGAAAAAATATGGCCGTCACTACAACATGCATGATATTGAGATGTTTCTTACACACTCGTCACCTCCTTTAATCTTCTAATTACTACCAGCGGAATTCTGGATGACACTTTCTGGGATCATTTCGAACAATGGTGCTCACAAATAGTGGGTATTGCGATTTAAGGAATATACATATGTTTGTACACATCATATATTTGTGCATTGTTGGTAATGAAAGAAAGGTTTAAAAAGTAGCGGAATAAAAAATATAAAAATCGTTTGATATTTTGGCTGTTAAGCTAAAAATTATGGCATCATTTCGCACTAGGAAAACAATGTACCGTACTTACTCGTATATGGTTTAAATATGGTCTTATCCCTTCGACTTAATGAATAATAGAGAATGTATAGCTGCTACTACGTCACTTCAACCTACTACTAAAGTTTATTTCATATCTCAGGTGACAACATGATCAACCAGTGTAAATACCCTGGATAAAACAGATAACAGCAATATCATAATATATTATATAGAAGATAATTTGTAGGTATTTAATTAAAATATAATTTAAAGTTATTTATTTCCCTAGATCTTAATCTGCATTATCTTATTTGACAGTTGAGTAAAATATGATATGATAAATACTATACAGGTAATTTTTATTGTGTTGTTATCACTTGTTTATATCCCATTGGCCTGTCGATTTATTAGCGATGTCGATAAAAAGGCACAACACGATAAGGTGCCCAAAATAGTGATTTCTAACTTACTTTCATCGACGTTTTACAAGAATGACCTAGTATTCACCTGCTCGTTGTGGTCACGCTTCTAAGTGCTCCGCGGGCAATTGTCCAGACAATAAATACACTTTGAAACGTGCGTCAATTTATTATTAGTTATACCCACATTTATACTTTTGTTATACGACCTTGCACTAAACATCAATTTAAGTAGCTCATTAGAACGTTTTCTGTCTAATTTAACAAAATGTGGGCAGAAATACTATGCTGTTTGATAGTTGCCGCCAGTATAGTGATTGGGGACGATGTTTTTGAAAAAAATCTTAAGGAAAGAAATTATTTACTGCAAAAGGAGCTTAAGTTAATGTTAGGGAGTGATATAGTGTTAAGTGATAACGAGGAGCAAGCAAATAAATTGTTTATGAAGCTTAAGAAAAATGAATTGGAATATGGTTTCAATTATCCCCAGCATTTTAATTTTTCTAAACACTTCTTCGAATATAAGGATGTAGTGAAAAAATCTGAGTTATTTAAGCTTATTCAAAAAATGCCTAAGGGGGCAGTTCTTCACGCACACGATACAGGTATTTTAGGCCCTGACTATGTTCTCTCAATCACATATTGGGATGATCTGTACGTATGTTTTGAAGAAGAGAACATTCTCTTTTTGTTTTCCCGCAATGTCCCCACATCGTCTTGTGAAACAGTTTGGCAGGTCATGAAAGAAGCTCGATATGCATCAGGTAATGTTGAAAAATTTGATGCCAAATTGAGAGAACGTTTTACCCTGGTTGTTGAAGATCCAAATGAGATATATACTGATATTAATTTAGTGTGGTCGAAGTTTCAAAAATATTTCATTACAACAACATCCCTGTTCACCTACAAACCAGTATGGGAACAATATTTTTATGACACATTAAAAGCATTAAGAGCAGATAATATTATGTATTTAGAACTTAGAAGTGTACTACCGACTCTATACGATTTAGATGGCAACGAGTATGATACGCTTGATACAGCTTTTTCATATAAACGAGTTTTAGACAAATTTAAAAATGATTATCCTGACTTCTACGGCGCTAAACTTATTTACGCTCCATTAAGATATGTTAGTGCTAAAACTATTGAAGAATATTTGAAAATTGCCAAAAAACTACAAAATAAATTGCCTGATTTTATAGCAGGATTTGATTTAGTCGGCCAGGAAGACTTGGGTGTGCCTATCAAAGAGTTTTTACATGTTTTATCCAAATCGCATAAAGATGTCAATTATTTTTTCCACGCTGGTGAAACAAATTGGTATGGAACAAGTTCTGATGAAAATATAGTAGATGCAATTGTTCTTGGTACTCGTCGGATTGGACATGCTTTTGCTCTCGCTAAGCATCCTGTTTTGATTAAAGAAGTGAAAAAAAGAGACATTGGTGTGGAAGTGAATGTGGTTTCAAATGCTGTGTTAAAGTTGGTTGAAGATATAAGGAATCATCCATTAGCTATCTTTTTAGCAAATAACCTACCTGTGGTGATTTCGAGTGACGACCCAGGAATGTGGGAAGCTGAACCTTTATCGCATGATTTTTATGTAACATTTGTTGGTATCGCTAGTCGGCATGCTGATTTGAAACTTTTGAAGAAATTAGCTCTTAATTCGTTGTATTACAGTACATATCCGAATAAAGATAAAATAATTTATGACTTTGAAATAAGATGGACGAAATTCATAGATTCCATTGTGCAAAATTGTGCATCGGAACATTAGAAAACTCTGTTGAAAATTATATCTTTATTTACTTTACTGTTTTTATTGTTGATTTCGAGTAATCTCACTTTTTTTGTTAAAAATAAAAAGAATATTTATGTGAAATGTATGTGTTTATTTAAATACATTTAAACAATTCTCATACATTTTTTTTACTTTAAACGCACTAATGATACCTATTTTAGGTAAGGATTTATACATGTATCCATGTTGAATAGTGAATCATATAAAACATGATTACCATATGAGATAATAGCAAAAGATTATCCAAGTTATGATATGTTTAGGTTGTAATAATACATATTCTCTTTATTTTTATTTCATAATACACTACTATATTCTTGTCTTATCTGAACTTGTTGTCGTATATAATCTTTAAAATAAGGTAGTATGATTTATGCCGTGTGTCTAAATAATGTGCTAGTATCAAATCACCTTTATCCTTATCAGACTTGAAAGAAATTTACATATCTGTATGTTCAATAAAAACATGAGAGATATTTGAACCAGCACCCTCTGGTATATTGAGTAACGCAAGATTATTAATATAATCAGCTTGCGTTTAGTTATATCACTCACCTGTTATATCGTTTCCAGTAAGTTTCATTAAAGCACAGTAATACCGCAATACTTCTTTACTAAGTCGGGGCAAACATCTACTGTAGTCCCAGATACATTGTATTTTTTTAAATTTAGGGTTTAGTGTACTGAAATGTTATACATTAAGTGTCTAAAAGCAGATCACATAATATTATACTAGTACTAATGCCTCATGTCATATAAAGAAATTGGACAGCGCTAATTCGGGCTATTCTTCGGACTATTTTTGTTTGCTTGAATAGATAATAGATGTCGTCGATTCGCAAACAGTTAAACTATTTTATCTTATAAATATGTGCAAACTAGCGCATGGTAAATATTGTAGAACTCATCCTGCATTCGAATAAAAATATTCAGTGATTTTAACAATTTTTAACCGTGAAAAACAATTCATAAAAAGTAAAAGCGCCATCTGTATAGATACACTACAAACCCATCATCTGATTGCTGATATATATTTCAATAATCAGTTTTAAGTATGCAAATTTTATTTACGGGTGCGTTATTACGTTTCTTTTCACTTAGAATATTTTTTAGAACAATAATACACCACCTTTTTGGGATCACATTTAAACTAATTTTTCATTGTTCGTGATGAGACCCCATGGTAATATTGTACTATTTTTTTATCAGTCTGTTAGTTGGGATAAATAATATTATTTTTATATAGGTTAACATCATTTTGTTACCCAGGCTTGATGTATTACTAGACAGTAGTAGGTATTATATATTTATACTACACAAACAAAAAACTTTAAGAAAAAAATAAAAACCGAATACAAAAAAAACACTAAAAAGTAAAAAATAACTGATTGGTAGTTTTCATTTACTATAGATAACTAATCAGATATTTTCGAAGTCGGTGTGCTTTGATTTGTATCGGCTGGCACCGACTTCGAAAATATCAGATATCTATAGTAAATGAAAACTACCAATCAGTTATTTTTTACTTTTTAGTGCTTTTTTTGAAGTCAGTTTTTATTTTATTTTTTTTTTAGTTTTTATTTTTCCCTTTTTAGTGTAGACATAATAGTAGTAGCAAAGAATGAAGACTGAAAAACTAAAATTCGCTTTTATTAGTAACCCTAAAAATTCAGGCTCTAAAATTCGATTCTAACGTATTGGGTTTATCAAATCGAACAAAATGAAAACTACTGGGCCAAACTATGTTAAATTTTTATGGGACCAAATGGCAACTATTCCGCATCAAACTAAAGAAGAATCCCGTAAATGGGATCATAAATCTCAGCGTAATCGGTGTACATACATAAAAAAATACCAATCGAATTGAGAACCTCCTCCTTTTTGAAGTCGGTTAATAATAATAATCGATTCCGCCACCTCCAAGGAAGTATTTACCTAGCGCCTAATCATCTAAATTACAACACTAAAATCAGGTTTATTTCAAACGTGTTAAATTACACGTGCGATGTACCGGCTAATTAGGGATTTTCACTGCTATCTACTAATTAGAGAATTGTAATCGCTTCGTTTAACTGTTTCGGTGTTGGTTGATGATGATCGTAGCAAATGATGCGTGAGAGCAAGGCGCCTGAAGAAATTATTGCTATAAATTAGTTAACTTCATCACGGTTAGAAAAAAATTTTTTTTACTGTTTTTTTGTCTTATGTAGTAGCGAAGTGTTAGTCAAATTAAATGAGTAAATATTGAGAGTGATCTTTATCCCTTAATCCTATAAATATTATAAATGTGAAAGTTTTGACGGATTTTGGTACGCAATCACGCTAGGACAGCTGAACAAATTTGGATGAAATTTGACACAGAGATGGATTACAGTCTGGAATAGCACATGGGTTACTTTTTATCCCAAAAAAAGTTATGGTTCCCGTGGAATAGATTTGTTTTTGTTTTTCAGTAAGGACGATCCTGAGCGAAGCGAGGGTGAGTAGTTTTATGGCTAATAGCTTGTAGAATTGTATTCTTACTTTTAAGAATATCACTTATGACTATGGAGATAAACTGCTATACATATTCTGAAAAGTATTCAAAATAAAAAAATTGTATTTTTACTTACAGAAAGTTTACTTATTAAATATGTAAACTTGAACGGTTATTTTAGTACAAATTTTTTTTCCAATATATCAACCAAGCCCAACAAAGATAAGAAATCGATAAGATCCATCAAATCAGAGCAAAATATATTTTATTCAAATAGACTTTTACAAGTACTTTTAAATCGTCATTTTTTACATTATTCAAATTTAAATTAAATTTCAGTAAGTCCGTGAGCAATCTACCACCGGCTCGGTAGGCAGTTCTGCTGAGAGGAGCCGGCGAGAAACTCAACAGTTGCTCTTTTTAAATTATATTTGTTTACAATATTATAATTTATAATACAATAAATTATCTACTTATCCTACGTGAGATCCAACCAGACATTAGCCCCACACATTGACTACAAAGTATTCCGTTATGGTATACCTAATAAGCTTAAAAATACAATATTTTTAAATTTAGACTTAAATACTTTTAATGGCGAGCTCAATATCGACTGGAATTCTATTATACATGCGTACGTACATATATACATTTTAGCCCATAAACAATCTATGCATTTTTTGAAGGCGAAATCCAGGTGTTATCAGTTTATCAATATCAATAATTAGGTACTTTATGATATTAAACTTATTATGTACAAACTACAAACCTACATCTTTGGAATTTTTTTTCAATATTTTTTCAAAACGGTGAATGTTTTAATATTTTTTGGTGTATGCGTTTTCGAGAGACTAATTAATTGAATTTCTATGGGACATTTTGTTAAAATCGAAATTAAAAATTACTTTGTTTTAATTTTTAATCTAATGTGACAATATACTTTTATATATAATACAATCTGTGGTGTCAGCTTGACCCCCACATTCTGCGTATTCCTATAAGTTGAGGTCATGTTTAAAATTTAATAGAAATGTAAAGGTGGGTGGGTGGATTCGCAGTCTCAGTGGAAGATAGCTAGTCTATACCATAGATCACATAATACTGCATATATCTATACTATACTAATAGTATAAATAAGCAGGAAAGATTTGTTTGTTTGTTTGTAATCGATAACCTCTGAAAACACTTAGCGAATTTTTGTAAGTATTTTTTCTACTATTGGAGAGCAACATTATTTAAAAGTGACATAGGCTATATTTTATTCCAGTAATAAAGTTTTTTAGCCTGGTATATAACCTAGGGACGATAGTATTTATAAACTTATAAATTCAAATAGTTCGAGTGTAAAGATCATGCTTAAAACGATAAAATTGAACATAACTAACGGACTAAGTGAAGTTGAAGTGTATCAACCCGCATTTGGCCAGTATTGTGTAAGATGGCTTGATCCCATTGACGGCATTGACGGTAGGTACGTCAGTCTAGCAATGGGACGTAAAAAGAACTGATGAATATATTTCTAAAATATTTTTTTAAACTCAATACTTAATAGTATACCTACCTATACTTTTTTAAGTTGTCATTTACATTGTGTTTCATCATCTATCTTTTTAAAGTGTATTTAGTGTTTTTGCTGATAAAATGAATATTGAGGAAACGTAAATATTTTTATTTTGCTTTTAACCTAACAAATTTCAAAACAATACAAATACAATGATAGTGGTACAGAGTCAGTGCGTGAGTCAGACTCAGTTATTATTATTTTTAGCCGACTTCAAAACGGAAGAGGCATTTTATTACATAATATTTTCAGTATTCAAGTATCTTTAAAGATTTTTACTAACGAAGAGTAAATTATAATATCATTTATTTACTAGCAACTCACCCTCGCTCCGCTCGGGTTCGTCCCTAGTTACGTTTTAACGTTTAACTCAAATATGAGATATTTTCTTGCAGTAAAAAGTATCCTATATGTTGATCCGGATGACCAGCTATCATCATATCAAATGTCATCAAAATATCTCCAGTGGTTTTCCCATGATGCCGTAACAGACAGACAGATAGATAAAAATTCTAAAAATTATAGATTCGGATTCTGTATCGATAATAAAGTCTATTTCAATAAAATTTTCCAAAAAATATTTAATGTACAGATTCGGCTTAGTAACAATTTTATTACATGTATAGATGAATAGACAAAACAGTTTAGTATCTTTTTCTTCTTTGTTTTTCAACAGATTTTCTTTTCTATTTAGTAGTTATTATCAATAAAATATTTTCGAAACATTTTTTAAAGATACCTAAATAGAAAAATTCTATTCATATACGATTTCATTTCAAATTATGAGTAATGTTAACGTATGGAATGGAGCTACAAAGGAAGGAAAAAGAAGGACGCAACTTCATCAAAGTTGACTTCGAGATATTTGAAGATTTGTCTTATTACTACGTCAAAATGACTACTAGTTTTGACGTAGTTAAGATGAAAAATCTCCGGATTCATAAGACTTAGAGCTTTATGAGTAAGACTATCAAGTAGTTATTTTTTGCTGATTTCGAATCTGCATTGATGTAATTTTTGACCAAACTGTTACTTAGGGCCTTCTTTATGATGACAGTATAGCAAGAGCCGATCTCTGCATCACTTTCTAAATAATAACAGGTATGATCGAATGTCGACTACTGGGCGAACACTAGTAGCTTTTAAAAATTATCATTTTAAAGTATCTACTTTGATATAGATTCAGTACATTTAAAGTTAAATAGAACATTATAGAATGTGCTATCATATTATGATAATAAGATTCACGTGATATGGATTTTCTATTATCTTTTCAGCAATATAGATCATAGCGGTGAGGTGTTAAGATGTAACAAATAAACCCATTTCTGCATTCATAACCTTAGTAAGGTTTAAATATAATGTTTAAAAGTGGCAAATTATAATCGATTGATTCAAGTATAACAATTCAATATTATGTGTAACATACCTACTATACATATTTTTGTATATTATTTCTATTTAAATATATGTTATATCATAATATATTTCGGTTATAGTTAGAGTGAGGTCGTGAGTTCGATTCTTACAGCTATATTAATTGGAATCTCTGTAAATACAAATTTTATCGCCATCTTATCCAGTTCACCTATTACATGTCGAGAGGGCATTCTCGCTGTGTACCTACTTTGTGCTTATCTAAAATATATTTTTTAGGTGTACTTATTTGTAAATAACTTTTTTATCTTCCGAAATATTTCTATAATGGATGGATGGATTGATGTTTTTTACTCTTTCACGCCAGAAACGACCGAACGGATTTGGATGTGGCACAGAGATAGATTATACTCTGGGACGGTACATAGGCTACTTTTTACCCGGAAAAATATAGGATTCCCATGTACAGTCACTAGGGACAAACTCGAAGCGAAGCGAGGGTGAGTGGTAGTCTATAATAATTTTATTTCTTTAATTTTTTTCTTTATTTTTTATATAATTTAAGAGTACCTATCATACTAACGCTACTACTTTGTGCATCGTTTGCCGTCAGTACTTATTAAGTTTCAACTATTTTCAAGTGGTGTTAGAGCTAATTGGTGTCAGATAAATTTATATTCTGCACCTGGTATTTATATAATGATGCTGTTCAAATTTATGACGTTTCTTAGTTTAAGAAATAATAATAAAAGGCCCTTTATAGTGATAAGTTTGGAGAGAGGCCAGCCATCCCTCATTCTTTTTCACTCTATCTGCACGTCTTTCATAGAATTTTAGTATAAATATACCAATCGGATCGTTTCAATCACAAGAATATTACGTATGTGAAATTGTAGACTGTGTTTGTTACTTTAAACTGTAATGATCTAACGAGTTTGAATAAAATATCCTAACTACATATTTTAGCTTGATTGGAAACGTGCTAAAAACAAGTAATAGTGCTAATGACATTCTAGTAATAGTAATTTTATATATCCCTACTCGTATCAGCTAAGTAAGTTTTTTGTGGGTATCTTACTCGATATCTTCACAAAATGAGAGTCAATTTTTTTTTTATACTTATACTTCAAGGGTGGTTGGTCCCATATAAATTTAAAAAATAATCCACCCTTAAGGCAATCATTTTTACAAATTTTGAATTAGAAAATTGGGAATATACTCTTATAGTCTTCATTCGGTAAGTACTAAGAAGCTTTATAAGCATGAATTTAGGAATGAATGAATTCATAAGAGAAAAACTTAGCTGACACTGCTAATTTCGCAAGAGGTCACAAATTCGATTTTCACTAAGTAATTAATGTATTTTTTGTGATCTATGAAGATATTTCAACAATAGATTAAAGTACAAATATTTAATTTTCCATGTTTTATAAATGTAAAATTTGTTCAGATTGCTATTTAGGTATATATAAGTTCACTTATACAGGCGGTGCCATAATATGCAAATATTAACTAGAATATATTATATACTTTCTTATCAGTTATACTAAGTGAATGTATATGAAACTACCCTAAACACTTACCCTAAGTGTCAATATTGTCTATACAATAGAGAGGTATCATGTTGGTAATAGGTATCATGTTTTGGAACCAAGAACTGAATGCCCAATTATGGTTGTAGCTATTGCCCAATAACTCTTTCATACAATAATCTAAAAAAAAAATAATTAAAAAATAATTACACAATTCATAGCCTGTAAGCAATAAAATCATAATATCATCGTAAAAAAGTTGATTTTTCGATTTTCTGATGTAACAGAAATATTATGTTGACTGAAATTAACATTTCTTGACCTTTTTAATCGCTTCATATACATAAAATTTATAAGTACTAACGACTCACCCTCGCTCCGCTTGGGTTCTTCTCTAGTTACGTTTTAACGTTTAGTGTAGATTTTTTCAGAGATGAGATATTTTTTTCCCAGTACCAGCTATTATCATACTAAATTTTATCAAAATCTGTCCAGTAGGTTTCTCGTGGTCTGTTTCCAGACAGACAGACAAAAATTCTAAAAAAACTATAGTTTCGGTCTCTTTATCGATAATCATGACTATTTCAATGAGATTTTCCAAAAAATATTTAATGTACAGATTCGGTTAGAATTTTATTATATGTATAGGCTATTTCTACAAAATAAATAGAAAATAGAACTTTGTAATTAAGTAGACCAGCTTTTTCATTAGTTTTCCTTGAATGTGTATTTGTTAAATATTTTAAACAAAAGCAATATTTTTTAAATGTCAATACGAAATATTTCAGTGTTCATATACAAAATAAGGTAATGAATTTACTATAAAATATTTTTCTTTATTAATTCAGTTATAATACTGTTACAGTAATTCCTTTGTAAATTTATTTTTGTAATTGACAGATATTAAAATAATATATTTACATAAAAATCTTAACTAATATGATTATTATTAAAATATAATAATCAAAATAATCTATCTATACGTTGTAACGACGTCAGTAATAAAGTGGTTCCATTGTTTGTGAAATTGTCTAAACATTTCTAATTTTCCCCCACTGTCCAGTGCGCTGTACTTAATCGAATTAATAACTAATTGTTTAAGCAAACGTAAATCTGCTCGTTTGCTTGCAATACCTACGAAAGTAATATAGAAGTCGTGGGACAAGGGGTCCGCGCCCCATGCCCCGGGATCATCACTGGACAGAATCACTGGTAGCCCGAAAGCTAAGTATGCAGCTAATGGATGATTCCTCACATCACTTACCAACGATAAAACAACATTTGATATTACATTCACTTCAATCGCGATATCTTTTGCCCGAACAGCTGCCATCAATGAGGGATGTTTTATCAAACCGTATGCATGACCTATCCTCTTCGATTCCAACATAATAGCATCTACCAAGTTTTCATCTGTGGGAGTACCGAACCAATTCGTCTCGCCGCCGTGAAAATAAAAATTCATATCATTTTTGGCTTCCTCTAAAATTGGGAGAAATTCCAGTAATGGTTTGCCCAAATCCTCCTGTCCGACTAAATCGAAACCAGCAAACATGTCCGGCAGTTCTTTTTGTATTTGACGACCTATTTCAATAACCTCGCGCACTTGTGACTCGTTCTTTGCACGGTTCCTAGTCACTATGAATTTAATTCCCATAAAATCAGGGTGTTCTTCTCTGAATCTTTTGGCTACACGATGGAAAAGACGTGGCATGTACATAAGATCGTGTACAGTACCATTTAATTCATAAAGATTTTGCAATCCACTCCTGACTTCTATATACATGACTTTGTCTTCATAAAATTCTTTCAAAGCCTCATAAAGATAAATTTCCCGCACCGGCCTATATCCAATTAATTGTTTTATGTTCTGACAGACCTTATTAAATTTATCCCATACAATATTAATTTCACGATGTAAATATTTCTCATCTTCAGAATATAAAGTGAAGTATCGTTTCAAACTGGCGTCAAAAGAGAGGATGTTATCGGTATTGTTCCTTAGATCGCTTATTAATTCCCATTTAGTCGCACAAGGCCGCTGGGGGACGGTGAGTGAGAAGTGTAAATATAAATCGTCGTTCACAAAACAAGCGTATAAATGATCTTCATACGTCAATGTCAATAAACGGTCAGCACTCAGCATTAAAGAGCTGTGGATGTGTAACGCACCACCCTTAGGCATCCGTTTTATAATCTGATACACTTTAGAACTATTAATATTATCCTTGTAAGTGAAATAATGCCTCGAGAAGTTAAAATATTGGGGATTATAAAAAGATTCGTTGAGCTGCTGGTGCTTATGTTTCATTAAGATGCTATTAGCGACTAGTTCATCTTCGTTAAGCGTAATTTTCCCTCCGACTTGCAAAGTGAACTCTTGCTCTAGTAATAGGTTTCTTTCAAGTTTATAATCGTTTATGGTCTTCGCGGAAATGTGATGAACACACAGTAGAAGTAGGACACTTTTATATATACTCATAATATCGTCTACTATCAGTCGGGTCACAAACTGTCATTCTACGGTCACTGTCTCGGACAACTGAGGCGTAAGGCGGACACGGTATGTTTATATAGCATTTGTGCACTGAACACTTGAATTTTTTTGATTAAACTAGAATTTTTTTCAAATCCGACAGCAGTTAAGACAACCGTTAAAACAAATTTAATAATTAAATTTCATTAGGCAAAAAATAGTTAAGTATTCTCATACGTATTTTCGTACATTTTTAGCAACCTATCAAGTTCATTATATATATTATTTAACTAGCAACTCGTCCTCGCTCTATTACATTAATACATTATTTTAATCTAGAATACGTTTTAACGTTTAGTAAGTACCTATAGATTTCTTAGAGATGAGATATTTTATAGTAGATAAAAAGTATCCTATGTGTTGACCCAGATAATCAGCTATCATTATACCAAATTTCATCAAAATCTGTCCAGTAGTTTTCTCGTGATGCGTTCCCAGACTGACAGACAACATTTTTAAAACTATAGATTCGGCCTCCGTATCGATAATAATGTCTATTTCAATAAGATTTTCTAAAAAATATTTAATGTTTCAACTCAGAACATATGTAAGTAATTGATTTGTTATCATATTTGTTTTAACCATATGCATGACGTATAAAAATGAAGCGTGTTTAAACTTAGAGTCATAGTCAAGTAAATCAAATAATATATAATAATCGATGTGTGTATGTAATCGCATGGACTCCGAAAGGGCTGGCTGGAGCGATTTAGATAAAATTTTCAGGCAATCTTCAGATTTGTCTAGCGGGTGATCCTGTAATGTTTGGTAACGATCGGAAGCTTGAAAGCTTTAGCGTTCAAACTTCCGATCATTAACTTTTTTCAATTTTGACCTTATAAATTCTAAAATACTCTACGTTTGCGAAAAAACGACGTATCTACAAGTGGAACTTATAATTATCGTAAACATATGAAATCCCTAATTTCAATTGTTCTAATTACACAAAATTACTTTGGAATTAGTATCTGTTGAAAGAATTGATTTTTAGTACCTACTTATTTTATTCAATTTTTTTAATTTTAAAAGATTTTTCTAATCATTGATTTCTTAAGAGTGGATACTTTATCTTAGAATCCATTTTCTATGAACAGCGTATTTTGAAAAAAAAATATATAGGATTTATATAGATGAATGATTTCCTGGAAAAGAAATGATATGAGTTCAATTATGGGCTAGATTTAATTAAGTAAAGCCAAATTAATTGTAATAAATAAAATATATTTTAAAATATTATATATTATATAAAGCAATCCTCATTCATATTTGGTATGTATAAAAATATCTATTTGTTTGTTTATCCATCTTTCACACAACAATAATTCATTGAATCGATGTGATTTTTTGCATCGAGATAGATTATTCCTGTAAGTGAAGAACAAGTTTATTTGAAAAAGAAGACATGTTTTTATATATTGAGTAATGTATAAACTTAAATAATACATTATTTTAATGACCATTTAATACTTACATTGGCTTTATATGGTTTTTTAGAAGAAATATTATTTTTTATGTATGTTATACGCGAAATTATCGTCAAATGTGAACTAATTTTATGATTAATAACCAAATGAATTGGTTATTTTGCTTCAAGTCATCTACTCACATATAAATTATAAGAAAAAAGGTGGAAAATCTACTTTTAATAACTTAAAAGTAAAACTTAAGTCCGTATACCTTTTGAGTTACAAAGTACCTAGTATAAAAATTCGATGTTAGTGCAATTATTTATTATCAATACTAGCGGCTCACCCTCGTTTCGCTCGGTTTCGCCTCTATGAAAACAAAAACAAACCTATCCCACGGGAACCGTACATTTTTCCGGGAAAAAAGTACCCTATGTGTTATTCCAGACTATAATCTATCTCTGTGTCAAATTTCATGTAGATCCGTTCAGCCGTTCTGGCGTGAAAGAGTAACAAACATACATCCATACATCCATACTCACAAACTTTCACATTTATAATATTAGTATAGATTATTAATTTTATTGTAAGTCCATATAATAATACTAATAAATAAACAAATAAAACATTTGTTTCGTTCAGATACGTTACCTATAAAGTAATATTTCTAAGTACGTTGACTACTTACAACACAGTTACGTAAAAATACGAAGCAATTTTCTTCTCCAATGACTTTAGAAATCATTTATTTACATTTTCTTGTTATCAAATATTAATTACCTATTCTAATAAAAAAAATCTTTGCAATATGTAATACAAATATTCCTTTTACTCTTGCAGGCAAAAATTATTGAATAGATTTTGGTAAAACTTTACGGTAATATAGATTATACATTAGAGTAACACATAACAAAATTATATTTGTTAAAATATTGAAATATTTATATACATATATTCAAGTCCAGTTGAGACTGCTAACTACAGTATACATCGATTACCCAGCCTAAACTTCTTTCAGACTAAAGAATAATACTTATAGACAGAGTGTCATAAAATTAAACATGAAGCCAAACAATAATGTTTTAAAACATGGCTGCATTGGCTTTATTTCATACTGTTTAAAATTGTTTTTTACCCGTATTTTTTAGTCATTTTATTTTCTTTTACATTAGCAGTGCATGTATGTAATTTGTTGGTCAGTGCTATGGACACCTGTAAGTGACTAACGTACTAGAACTTGTGATTAAGAATGAACTTAAAATGTATTTGTGTGTTATGTTGTTGGTGTTCTTAATAAATAAAAAAAAAACAGTAGATATACTTAGTAGTACAAATATCAATAGAAAATTCATTACTGTTTGGTGTGTTAAAGAAAAAATTAAATAAGCATAATATTATGCTATCTCTCTTTCAAGAAAAATAGAACGAATGCTACTTTCTCAGATTTACGTGAATATTTGACATTTTAAATAAAACTATCTTTTCGGATTTTTTCGCGGATTTATTTACATTTTTGGTTCCCGATGTTTCGAATGCTTTACAGCAATCATGGAGAGGCTAAGGTTTTTTAAATAAATAATATTTAATTATAATACTTATTAAAAAAAATTAAAACTTTAGAATTAAAGTCTAAAACCTAAATTTAGTCCTACGATTCGCCGATATAATATGTATGTATATGGATGTCCATGTCCTGTTTATAGACAAGAAATGTAAACATTAGATAACAGTTCTTTTTTTATTTTTGCAAAAAAAATTAATTGGAAAAAGCTTTCAATTTTATGTATTAAAAATCATTAGATATCTATTTTTATTTAAAATATTGATATTTTTAAGTAAATGGGAAAGCGACATCTAGTTGATATCATAAGAACTACGTTGTAAAGTTATTACCGGTGCATGCGCAGCGTTCTTTAAGATTTATTTAGAATTTTTAAGTTCGAGCGCAACGTGGCGCTAGTATTATTATTAACAGGCATTTGGATAACAGTAAAATTGTATTTTTGACGTTACTTTTTTTGGCACGTTTGGAAAAAAGTATGAAAGTAAAATTTTTATGATACGCGCACACACCGACAGCTAAAAAGCGACATTATGAAGTTAGGCGAAAGCGACATGATGAAGTTAGCTGCATTTCATTTCCAAACAGAGAGTTGTGACATACGGGATGAAATCTTTAGCTATTTTGGTTCTGTTACGCCAAAGAAGTATAAGTTCTTACGTGCGTACATAAGTACACACACACGTTTTTTTGTATAGTAAAATACATTAAGTATAAGGATCTATTACATAAGAAAAATAAAGTGTTTGTTTAGTAGGCTACGGATATTACATAACATTAATTAGTCGTCTAATTGAGAGGCTCTAACTATTGGCTTTAATTAATGTTTTAAAATATTTAACATTTTACACACACATTTAAGATAATTCTAGATCTTAACTACATTTCATCTAACATGAAAAACCTGCAGTCTTAAAATAATCAAAAAACTTTGTATAAAAAATCTAGAATTAGAGTGCAGCGCCACCTATCAGCAACCGTCCAGGGACAAACATACAAAAAAAATCATCAAAATAATAATAATCGGTCCAGATGTTTAGGAGTTCAGTGACATACACACGTACAAAAAATATTTGGACAGGCTACCGTTTGTAGGGTTTGCTACTAATAAAAATAAAAAAAAAAACAGAAACCGACCGCAGCACTACCTACCGGGTCCAGTTGGGAATCTAAACTACACAGGGACTCACTTAACACAAAACTTTATCAAAATCAGTCAAGTAGTAAAGGAGGAGTTCAGTGACAAACGCACGTACACAAGAAGTAAAAGCGATTTTGATTAAAAATACCAGTGGTTTTCAAGTTACAAACACAAATTAGAGGCAGAGATTATGGTATATTAATAAAGTTACTAATAAAATTAAAATATTCAGAATAAAAGTTTAGAAAAGCAAAAGAAGCTCAAATTCTTTTGTTTAATTTTCTTTAAAAAAAGGTACGTTTTCTAAAGTTTATAGGAAATGAAATAGTTTATTTAATATATATTTCATAATTTCTGCTGCTCGCACATAGATGTCGCTATAAACCAATAAAAATAAAACTATGCTAGCGCCATCTATTAGAGAGTAGAATTAATAAATTTCATTACAACCTTAAATTTTAATTTAATAAAACTATGATGCCGTTTTCCAGACTGTAGTAATTAATATTAATGAATTTATTTTTTTATAACAATATAAAAAATATATATCTACATACAAAAAGCAAAAATAAAATTTAATATATTGCATAATTGCATTATTAATTTAGAAAAAAATTATTTAAGGTACATGGGAAAAATAATAATTTATCTACATAAAAAAACATTTAAATACCTACCTTATAGAAACTTGTTTTATAATTATGGTATTCTATTTATCTTAAATAAAAATGCCTTATTTCAATGTGTGAACATTTTTAATCGTTTTTTTAAGTTTAAACATAAGTAAGAAGAGACAGTCTTTTTAAGTTTCTTGTAATATTAGTGGCTCACTCTCGCTTCACTTCGGGATCGTCTCTAGAAAAAAAAAAACTATCCCACGGGAACTGTACATTTTTCCGGGATAAAAAGTAACTCGTGTTCTATTCCTGACTATAATCTATCTTTGTGCTAAATTTTATCACGATCTGTTCAGCCGTTCTGGCGTGAAAGACTAATAAGTCTCCATTCATCCACCCATCTTTGCTCACAAACTTTCACATTTATAATATTAGTATGATTAAGTCTAATATTTTAGTTATGGTTCTAGATCCCTTCGTAATTATTTATTAAATATTGCATAAAAAACTCTGCAATGAAGTATATTTAAATTGCTATAATTATAATGACATTAACCAATAACTACATTTCTTACTTATTTCTTGCCATAATATTGAATTATAATGACTGCTGATAACTCCTTCGTAGAACTCTTTTCACGACCCGCTCTTTAACCTGGTTAGTTACATCAGTACCATGGTCTTGACTCTTGCTACCATAACTTAAATGGCAGTTTGGAATAAAACTATGTTTTTGGTTATTTTCTCCGATTTTTTTTATTTTTGATTCCCGACGTTTCATACAAACTTTCATCCCCTATTTTACTCCCTTATGGGATGAATTTCGAAAAATGCATAAACACGTTTATTTAATCGTATTGAAGAGCATTAATAATAAATTTCAAGTAATTCTGATCATAAATATTTTTTGGGTTGTATTATAACGTGTTTTCCCGTGGGAATGAGATAGTCTCTTGCGGTAAAAATTAGCTTATGTCACTCTCCAGCCCTCCAACTATTTCCACACAAAAAAGCATGACAGTCCGTCACTCCATTTCCACGTGAAAGAAGGGCAAACAAACAAACAAACAAATAAACACACTTTCACATTTATAATATTAGTATGGATTTAATGTGAAAAGTGATAGCCCTAACATTAATTGAGGCTAACATTAAAATTCTAATAGGTAAACGTTAACATTTGCAGTGTGCATAGATGAGTAACTAGCTTTTAATGCACAGATGTGTTCTCTACCCTATAAATAATTTCTACGGGATAATTGATATTTTTTTAACGTGATATATCATACTTTCCGTTTTTTGAGATATATAAAATATGTTACAGTGAACAGTTACAGTAATTTAAGATTTTGGTCAATGTGATGAATGTTTTTTGTTTAAAAAGTGCATTTAAAAGTCAACTCTCGTTTCGCTGTCACGATTTGTCTCGTACATTCACTATCTATACATATAATAAAACTGTAGAGGTCGAATGTCTGTATATAGAAAAAAAATCTTAAAACCGAGTCAGGGGGATGTAATGAGAGAAATATAACAGATCCAGATTTTTTTCAAATTTTTTGGTTCTCTGTCTGTTTGTTTGTTTGTTTGTACGGGCTAATCTCCGAAACTGTTGGACCGATTTAAATGAAATTTTGCATAATGGTACCTTATATCCTCGGTAAACATCTTAGATAGTTTTCATCCGGGAAAATTAAAGAGTTTCCGTGGGACAGTTAAAATACTATAGTAACTTATACAGCTTAGTACACAAAAACTACTGATTGGATTTTAATGAAACTTTACAATAATATAGTTCATACATCAGAATAACAATTGGTTACTTTTCATCCCGGAAAAATGTACGGTTCCCGTGGGATAGATTTGTTTTTGTTTGTCTAGAGGCGAACCCGAACGAAGGGAGGGTGAGTCGCTACTGCAAAACAAAGTATATTTTTAAGGTAAAATCATTGTTTTGAAAATATAAAAATTAAAATGGTATACCTTGTAAGAAGAAAGCGATTGTTGAAGATTCCTACTGTAGGTACCTATACTAATCTGACAGGGGATAGACATTTGTATACAATTTTTTTTTTTTGCGTCTCGCCGTCCACTGTTGGGCGAAAGCTTCTATCGCAATAAAGTGACAACCATATTGATCTTGAACAGCCCTTGGCTTGAGCTTAACAAAATATTATACAAGGCATTTAATTCAAACAAGAAAACCACTTAACAAGTGAAAATATTACTATAACATAAGCCCCGGGCAATAAAAAGTGACCCAAGGGTAAATCGTGATGATGACATATCATTACGCAAAGGTGCGTCTTTAAGCGTATAAAGTTATAGCAAAGTAAACTATACTACATAAAAAATAAGGCTTATATTAAATATGTCTTTATTTCATTTAAATTTGAAAGGTGTTATGAGATTTTATACTTTATTACGTAATTTTAAGGTTTATTATTCATTTTTTGTTGAGATGTGATCATCGTGATATGGCGATGAGTGAGACATGGTGATAGGAATTAGGAACGTGACTTCGTGTTTTATCTCGAGTAATTTAAGTTTATCTAGTTTTTGGTCTCGATATTGCCAAAAATTTCGTTGACTTTAAACTTAAATCAATTTATTTGAAATGTTCCAATTTCGCGGTCGTTACCTTGTGACATAAATAGGTGCTGTAATGACACTTTAATTTTGGAACGAATAAATCATTTTTTCGACATCTGCAAGGAGCAATATTGTTGGTAGGTTAAAAATCTCAGTTCAAAATTGGCTTACTAACATACCAATTTAGAAATTTTTTATTTAAGCAAACGAGAAATTGATTTCCCGTTTTAAATATTGAGTTACAATGTTGTTCTTTACAATTCAATTCGTAAGTCAATTTTAATTGTTTAAGTCAATCTACAGATATCGTTTCTCCATAAATATTTGAAAAAACCCCACGAGTAGGAGAAAATCTATGCAGACGGAGCCTTAGGTAGAAGTCATAGAAATAAATCCTTCAAACTCATACGACTCTATGAAATATAATTAAAATTCAGATTATGATCATTTTATTAAAAATCATAATACTTTCTTAGATTTACGCGAATATTTGACATTTTAAATAAAACTATCTTTTCGAATTTTTTCGTGGATTTATTTTGATTTTTGGTTCCCAAACCAAACCGCCAACAATCAAAATTTTGGGGAACCAAACATTAAAATAAACGCGCAAAAAATCCGAAAAAATAGTTTCATTTAAAAAAAAATACTTAAGAAAATTAGAAATATAACCGTAATAATAAAACGAGAAATTCATTGCATAAATATTGACAGATTTATCGAAACTAAATCACTGAACTAAAGTATAAATTCAGACTAGTAGTCAATAGCTCTACACTGAACAGTCACTCCCCTACACTCTCGGTCAATTTGACAATATGGGGCCCTGTTTTGAAAATATTTGGACCGGACCAGGCAATTCCATAAGTGGTCTCCCCCGAAAATAATTTCAATTGAATAATGCATCCTGTTTCGACCATTATCTTTAATGTCCACCATTGGGGTCATCTACGGTTTGAAATGGGATACCTATTTCTATAATTTTAATGTTGACCAACTTTGAACTTAACTCTCCTAAAGTACCTACGTACTTACTGCGTGAGAATCCTTTCTGTATTTATTTCTATTTTATCTACAATAACTAAGATCACATCATAATATATGTATAATATTTAATTGTGCGAAAATTTTTTTGTAAGTTCGTCTACTTTTTATTTGCTGTGCTTTTAATTCCATATTTCAACTGGTTGTAGATTCTGGAAGACCGCGGGTATAGAGTAACAATAATTGAAGTCCCTATTAATCCATATCTACCATAATTCCCTTTTTTTTGTAAAGCTAATACGAATCGATTAATATTTCTCATGTAAATATTGGTCTTAATCGATTTATTTTTGCTGTTTTTACCGTATTTTAATGAAAAAGGTATATTCAGAAACAAAAATAAATTTTCAATGTTTATATATTTTGACATTTTAGAACATTGTTAAGACATATGTACTAACATTATAAACTCATTTTATGTGTTTAGTTTTATCTTTTCTATTATTCTAGTGGATTTAAATTGTTTTTTATAAAATTGGACTTACACCCCTTTTCGTAAGAGTCAAAAACAAATTTAAGTTTAAATTTTTTGTTCTTGTTTTTTGTAAATCTAAGAATCAAAATTCAAAAACCTTCTATACACAATTCATTTTAACTTCGCAATCGGTGAACTTTGAAATCCTATCAAAAAATCACACAAAACCCTATCATATTTACGAAATACTTAATTACTTACATAAAGCAATGTTCAACAAATAAGCCATTCAGTCCGTTTTTGCTCTCATTAAGAGCGGATGTCGCTCGGGACAATGCTCCAGCCGGCATTAAATCTATCGTGGTGTCACGGCGACTTCAAAAGGTACCGCCATTGTATGTACCCCCCTATTTAAGGGGGATCTATATTTGCATATTAAAGAGCGGCTTCGAATTGTGTCGATTGAGATGTTATAGTCTTGTATTATTTTGTCTTCAAGTTTATGTGAGACGGTTTGTCAATACTTTTACTATTTATTGTTTATTTAAATAAAACTATCTTTTCGGATTTTTTCGCGGATTTATTTTGTTTTTTGTTTCCCGACGTTTCGATTGCTTTACAGCAATCATGGTCACGGGAGAGACTAAGGTGTTAGATGTCTCAATGGCATTATACAGTTGTTACAGACAGCCTACCTACTATTTTACAAAAATGATTTTAAAAATTCAAAAATGGCATCAAAGTACCTTACAATATTGGTTGATTTTAATTCTAAACATTTTAAAGTTTAAGTTTTTAATAAGTATTATAATTAAATATAGCAATATTATTTACTTAATTTTTGCTAGTATAATAAATATTACAATTTTCTTTATTAATTACTAATCTTATTTAGTGTTGCTATTATTATATTATCTGTAACCATAAAGATTATTAAACATTTTTTAAAATATCAATTATTTATTTAAGCAATATAATTGTTTTATATGTAGTTTAAAAAGAAGTTTAATATTAATTTAGATTGTTATTATTTAAAGTTAAAATATTAAGCAACACTATTGTTAACTTTATAGATAAAAAAATGTTAATTAGAATTACTACTATTATTGCGATCCACACAGTATGAACTAACTACATCTACTGGTCTGTTATATTTGTTTTTGTTGTTTGTTTTTATTATGTTTATTACAGGATCCCATGATGATGGTAGTACCCAGCCATCTTCCCTATTGAAGTTTGGATATTTTTTAATTTCAATAGCTTCGCGAATCATCCTGGGGCGATAACGGTTTTCTTTCGCTAGTATTTGTGGATTATCAAAGCGAATGTAGTGGCTTGGGCGATCCTGGCTATGTTTACAGACTGCAGATGTTGTATTGCGACGGTGCTTCACATCAGCTATGTGTTCTTTGACCCGAGTTCTAATGGATCTCTTTGTTTGTCCAATGTAAGAGAGCCCACAATCACAATCAAGTTTGTATACCCCTGCATCTTGGAGAGGGATGTTGCACTTGACTGGTGGTAAAAACTGACTAATTTTCTTTGGCGGCTTGAAGTAAGTTTTGATTGAAGCACGCTTTAAGATGTAGCCAATCTTGTCAGTGACTCCTCTCATGTATGGCAGGACAGCAGGGACTCGCTCAACTGTGGCTGGTTTCACTCGATCACTGTGACGCAGGCGCGGCACTTGCAGCTTGTTGTCTCGCAGGACTTGCTTAACATGCTGCAGTTCTCCGGCCAGATGTTGCTCGTCACAGATCCCTTGTGCTCTCTGAAACAAAGATTTTCCCACGGTAGCTAACTGTGAAGGATGGTGGTGAGATTCACCGTTCAGGTACCTATCAGTATGGGTCTTCTTTCTATACACAGTATGACTCAAGGTGTTATCTGGGTTGCGTTTTACTAAGACATCTAAGAAAGCTAAGGCATTGTCAGATTCTAATTCCATAGTAAATTGTATTTTAGGATTTATAGAATTAAGATGTTCTAAGAATACATTTATTTTATCAGATGGTAATATTGTGAAAGTGTCATCTACGTACCGCTTGTAGAAACGAGGGGTCACAGGTGATGTGTTCAGAGCAGTCTCCTCGAAGTCCTCCATGAAGATGTCGGCCACAACGGGAGAGACTGGCGAACCCATGGCCACTCCATCCACTTGCTTATAGAATTCATCATTCCACAATAGATAGCCGGATGTTAGGCAGTGTTTTAAAAGTTCAATGTATTCTATTGACATGTTGTGATCCAGTAGCTTCCTAGATATTACTTTAATACAGTCTTCCACTGGTAGGTTGGTAAATAAGGACTGTACATCAAAACTAACCATTGTTTCATTGTCCATGAGTTTTAGGTGTTTAACTTCATTGACAAAATGGTAAGAGTCTCTTGTGAACGCTCTTGTTAATCCCCTGAGTGGTGAGAGAACTTTTGCTACTAGTTTAGCCAACTTGTAAGTCGGTGAATCGATCTGACTCACAATTGGACGTAGCGGAGCGTTAGGCTTGTGTATTTTCGGAAGTCCATACAACTTAGGTGGTTTTGCACATGATGGAATAAGAGTTTTAACATCTAGATTTAATGTGTCGGAGTGTTGCTTAATTATCTTTTTAGTATTATTTAAAACGGTGGTAGTTGGATCCATTTTAACCTTTTTGTACGTGCTTTCGTCCGACAAAAGTTGTTTTATTTTATCATTATAATCTGATGTATCCATCACAACGGTTGCATTTCCTTTGTCTGCGCGCAGAACGATGATGTCTGACCTATTGCGTAAGTTCTTCAATGCTAAATACTCCTGTTTACTGAGATTAGGTTTGGGCCTCGTACTACGACGTAACAAAGACGAAACATCCTGACGTATGGCCTCCATATCCTCGGTTTTCATAATGTTTTGGGCCAGGGCATCTTCAACTGCGCAAATAATGTTTTCATAAGGAATGCGCGTAGGTGTTACAGCAAAATTCAAACCTTTATTTAGTACCTGAATGGTAGGGACGTCCAACGGTTGTTTTGACAGATTGACAACAGCTTGAGGTCCGCACGAGTGTGAATCTGTGGTAAACAATGCCTTAGCTTTCTTAGATGTCTTAGTAAAACGCAACCCAGATAACACCTTGAGTCATACTGTGTATAGAAAGAAGACCCATACTGATAGGTACCTGAACGGTGAATCTCACCACCATCCTTCACAGTTAGCTACCGTGGGAAAATCTTTGTTTCAGAGAGCACAAGGGATCTGTGACGAGCAACATCTGGCCGGAGAACTGCAGCATGTTAAGCAAGTCCTGCGAGACAACAAGCTGCAAGTGCCGCGCCTGCGTCACAGTGATCGAGTGAAACCAGCCACAGTTGAGCGAGTCCCTGCTGTCCTGCCATACATGAGAGGAGTCACTGACAAGATTGGCTACATCTTAAAGCGTGCTTCAATCAAAACTTACTTCAAGCCGCCAAAGAAAATTAGTCAGTTTTTACCACCAGTCAAGTGCAACATCCCTCTCCAAGATGCAGGGGTATACAAACTTGATTGTGATTGTGGGCTCTCTTACATTGGACAAACAAAGAGATCCATTAGAACTCGGGTCAAAGAACACATAGCTGATGTGAAGCACCGTCGCAATACAACATCTGCAGTCTGTAAACATAGCCAGGATCGCCCAAGCCACTACATTCGCTTTGATAATCCACAAATACTAGCGAAAGAAAACCGTTATCGCCCCAGGATGATTCGCGAAGCTATTGAAATTAAAAAATATCCAAACTTCAATAGGGAAGATGGCTGGGTACTACCATCATCATGGGATCCTGTAATAAACATAATAAAAACAAACAACAAAAACAAATATAACAGACCAGTAGATGTAGTTAGTTCATACTGTGTGGATCGCAATAATAGTAGTAATTCTAATTAACATTTTTTTATCTATAAAGTTAACAATAGTGTTGCTTAATATTTTAACTTTAAATAATAACAATCTAAATTAATATTAAACTTCTTTTTAAACTACATATAAAACAATTATATTGCTTAAATAAATAATTGATATTTTAAAAAATGTTTAATAATCTTTATGGTTACAGATAATATAATAATAGCAACACTAAATAAGATTAGTAATTAATAAAGAAAATTGTAATATTTATTATACTAGCAAAAATTAAGTAAATAATATTGCTATATTTAATTATAATACTTATTAAAAACTTAAACTTTAAAATGTTTAGAATTAAAATCAACCAATATTGTAAGGTACTTTGATGCCATTTTTGAATTTTTAAAATCATTTTTGTAAAATAGTAGGTAGGCTGTCTGTAACAACTGTATAATGCCATTGAGACATCTAACACCTTAGTCTCTCCCGTGACCATGATTGCTGTAAAGCAATCGAAACGTCGGGAAACAAAAAACAAAATAAATCCGCGAAAAAATCCGAAAAGATAGTTTTATTTAAATGTCAAATATTCGCGTAAATCTAAGAAAGTATTTATTGTTTATTTTTAAAAGTTTTAAGTTGGCGTCTAAAGATGTGAGTTTTGTATTGGAAGTAATTTGAGAGGATACATTGTCTAATTACAATTCAGCCTTTTTAACTTATAGGGCACTGGTTCCGTTAGTTCACAGGTCTTTCGACAACTAGTAAGGTTTTCTTAGATATGCAACCTGCATGTCTGTTTGTCCTTTACTATATTAGCAAATGGTACTCAAAAAGTGTTGCACATGAAAGATTTAGAGGTGTTAGATCCTGAGTTTAAACGTCCTTCTGTTACCAAAGTAAGAGTTTTAAATTTTTGGGTTTCGCATATTCGCGTAAGATTAAACTAGAATTAGCCTGTAATACAGCGTAATATAGAAATTTTAAGTTATACTTACTTAATAATAATATACAATACAGCAAATCTAGCTCCAGTTACTGCTCGTACGTTTCTGTACGTCAACATCAGTTATTATGTGAAAAAAATATACTCAATAGTTGTGCTTCTTCACAACAAATTATTTCTTTTATTTTCTAAATGTTTTACTCCAAGATTTATAATGTTATATTTGATATAAAGTATATTGTATGCAGTCCTGTGAAAATTTTGAGCAAAGTCCTATAGGACTCGACATTAAATTATTTATTTATTCTAATAAACCATCCCATAGAAAAACATGAAACCACTAAAATAATAAAAAGTAGTTTCTGTAATACTTTTGTGCATGTACATACATACATGCAAATATATGAGGTAAAATTGCAGCTTATTAAACTAATCATCTCTTAAAGTTTTTGTAAATGGCTATAAATTATATACTATGTCACAAAAAAGAAAATACTTAAAGAATTTCAACAGTATGTTAGGTATCAGAAGGCTTATACAAGGCTAGCTGTGTCCCGCGGTTTCACTCGCGTTACATTTGATTATACATATATGCCTGTTTCATATACCTACTTACACGATGAGTATTTGACCAAAGTTTCTGAGCTTAAAGCACTTAAACATATTATAAACATCAGTTTCATAATAATATATGGAAGTCTGCCCGATTTGTTGACATTTATGATAACTGCTTCGCTCCCTTGGGTAATAGCAGGATGATATTATATATGACCTATAGCCTTCCTCAATAAACGGGTAATCTAATGCAAAAAGATTTTTTTAAATCAGTTTAGTAGTTCCTAAGATTAGCGCGTTCAAACAAACAAACAAAGTCTGACTCTTTATAATATTAATGTACTCGTAGATGTCCCTCTACACTCGTTGAGAATAGATATCTTAAAACAATATAATATGTGTATGACATATTTTGATTCTATGACAATTAAAGTCATTGCACTACAATTTCTTAAATATCTACTCTTCAACAACGTAAAAGGATATCTTATGTAAGCTCTCAGGTGAAGGTTAACTAAAGGACAAAAAGACAAAAATAATTGACGGAGAATATTGATTGATAATAAAAATGACTGGATAAGGGATGGAGAAAGATGTTTAGGAATAAAATGTTTACATTTTCCACTTGTAACAAGTGTTTATAGCTTTATCGTTATTTAGCCGATGAATCTTCGTCATGCTACATTTTACACCGTTTCGTACTCAAAATATTCTTACACCGTTAGAGACCATCTGTTGAACCTAATTGAACCAAAACCACAACTCACATGCGCACACTCGACCGCATAGCAGTGTTTCACTAATTATTGCTCATTACACAAAAACACCTCACCCTTAGGTTTTTTTACACTAATTTCGGATCGCGTGCTATTTTTTTGTATTAATGGATTAGTTTCAATGCGGCTGTGCATCCTGACTGCTGTTATTTATATCATTTTCAATAAAAAAAAATTGTAGAACGTTCTATATTATATTGTACAGAAAGTTAGCTGTTTAATAAATATTTGTACGTACAATGTTTTTCTAGGATTTTCCGATTAGGATCCGAGTGAAATTGGCGGTATCCAATGGCGATAATACTGCCATTTAAAATACTTATCTCTAATCTCTAATTACGTTTTTTATACATATATTTTCAATTATGCTGTATTTGGTTGTGGATATAAAGTTTATGATGGATCTTTTTTATACATTATAATTTAATATAGTTCAATGATCTTATTTTACGGACCTATCTCCTTCATGTCTTCTCCATGTTACATTGGCAACGAGTAGAATCTGTGCTCTAACAAAGCGTGCTAATTTGACAGTTGAAGTGGCATTTAAAATTCCATTTAAGTGTGAAACCTTCAACATGTACCGGTGGTAGGACTCTGTCAAGCCTGAGGAGTCCGACTGGATGGGTACCACCCCCTTATCTATTTCTGCCGCCAAGCAACATTGATTGCATTGTTGTGTTCCGGTTTGAAGGATAAGGTAGCCAGCGCAATTACAGGCAAGAGGCATATCATCTTAGTCCTCACAGTGACAACGCACCTGTGGTTCTGCATTTTTGTTACTTAAAACCTAAGTGCATGAACCGTAGGTGTTATGGGCGACAGGTACTGCTTTCCATCAGGTGGTCTGTCTGCTCATTTGTCACTGAATCGCATAAAAAAAAAGGTTTATGTATATATACATGTAATTAAATATTTAATTCTATGAATTTCACTAAGTATTAAATATAATATTAATCCCATATGGGCTACTGTTGCAAGCCATGTGTACATCTGATGTGTATGACTTTCGTTCTAGGAAGGTTTGTGAAGATCTGAGAAGTGTAACATATTCAAGTGAAATGCGGTAGGTGAATGAATGACTGGAATATGTCACTTAAATTTCGTTTAGTTTAATTAGTCACTGTTAATGTTACGTATACGAGTCAGGAACTATAATATTATTATACTAGTGGCTCACCCTTGCTTCGCTCGGGTTCGCCTCTACGATAAAAAGTAGCCTATATGTTATTCCTGACTATAATCTATCTCTGTGCCAAATTTCATTCAGATCTGTTCAGTCGTTCTAGCGTGAAAGAGTAACAAACATCCATACATACTCACAAACTTTCACATTTATAATATTAGTATAGATTAGAAACCTTCTTATTAAACACGTTAAGGACCCAAATGACTTACTAATACTATCTTTTCAAACCTACCAAATTACGAGATATAGCTAAATACAAAATAATATTATTATTAAACTCCTGGTTTTATTACCAGACTGTCATCATCAAAAGTAATTAAAATTAAATCTAAACATATAAGTAGTAAAATTGTAACTAAGCCAAATCTGTACATTAAATATTTTTTGGGAAATATTATTGAAATAAACATTATTATCGATACAGAGGCCGAATTTATAGTTTTTAGAATTTTAGTCTGTCTGTCTGTTACTACTTTACGGAAAAACCACTGGAGGGATTTTGATGAAATTCGGTATGATGATAGCTGGTTATCCGGGTCAACATATAGGATACTTTTTACTGGGGGAAAATATCTCATCTCTGAGAAATCTATACTAAACGTTAAATCTTAAGTAGGGAGGAACCCGAACGGAGCCAGGGTGAGTCGCTAGTTTATAAATATAAACCAAACGAAACCAAATTCGAGAGAGATTAGAATCAGTAGCCAATAAAATGATGATTAAAAAAAACATATTGTATTGTCATCCGAACAATCCTACATTTACAATATTTCAAACCCATACATATTTACAAGTAGGCTAAAATCGTCTTCCTACATTTTGTAAGTATGTAATACACAAATTTACTTTGTCAATTATATTATATATCAATTATGGGATATTTTCCTGCAGTAAAAACTATCCTATATGTTGACCAGGATAACCAGCTATCATCATAAAAAATTTCATCAAAATCTCTCCAGTGGGTTTCTTGTGATGGGTTCTCGGACAGACAAACAAACAAAAAGATAAACATTCTAAAAACTATAGATTCGGCCTCTGTATCGATATGAATGACTATTTCAATAAGTTTTTCCAAAAAATATTTCATGTACAGATTCGAATCAGTTGGAATTTTATTATATATATATACCTATACCTTTACTTTTATCGAAGTGCAGAATGTGACGTACATCATTGTTAAACCATTTTATAAACTCTTAATTTTTGTTTCAAAGGTTTTCAGTAAACCGAAAGTAATTGTAATCGCATCATGTGAAACCCAATAACTGCTGTCTTTTATACAATAGTTACAGCTCTGACCTTTCTACATTGAAACCTAACATGATTAAATCTTCTAATTTTTTACTTTGAAAGCCTATATAAAGTGGAATGGTCTATATATAAATGCACAAATTAAAAACAACTCTGTACCTTTTGTTCCTCTGTTTGTCGACCGATTTCCTGTTTGTTACTTTTGTTTAGTAGCTATCGAGCTTTAGTGATCTCTTTTTAGCTAGAACTATATGTAACAGCTTTTTTATATATACATAGGTAAATTCTATATATATATGTCTGATGACACGGTCGCGGATTCGAGTCCCGCTGTGAGCATTCATTTGTATGGTGAGCACGAATGTTTGTACTCCAGTCATGAGTGCTTATATTTATAATATGTATGTATTTAAAGTTATATATTTGTAGTTTATCAACTATTTGGTAACCATAACACAAGCCTTGTAGCTTACCATGGAACTACATGGTGCTGTGTGTTAATGTCCTAACATATTATTATTATTAATATTTTTCCTCAAATTTGTAATAATGATTATTTATAGTTGAATTTCGACTTTCCGGCGGAGCACTCGTACATTAAATCATACACCAGAAAACATTTGATTTTCAAACAAAATAGACTTTTAACACCTTTTATAATACCTATTGTTTTATGCAGAAACTCTTTAGAAGTTTGTTTTGTAAATAATAATAAGTAAAATAAACGAGATTATTTATTCTCCGATACATTATTTTATTAGGAGAAATATGGAAAAAGTATACAATAAAGGGATATTTTAGAACAAGATTTTAATGAAATTGGAATTTATAGTAATATATATATATATATATATATATATATATATATATATATATATATATATATAATACTATTATAGTATTAATTTACATGACATAATTACTTCAATCGAGGTCAAATACGACCCCATGTTATAAATAAAAGGACAAAATTAAAAGAACTTCCTTCTCAAGACACAAAGGACATTAGCAATTATCCTCTCATTGTCGTTGACGACATGTGATCGTAGAACAGTTGCAAATACAATAATAATTATTGTCTTAAAAAAACTACCCCTAAATTAAAGGAATTATTAGGTCGATAGTGTATTATGGTCGATTTGTAACAAATGTCACTTTTATAATGTTTCGCATATTGTTATTTCTTAGTGTCTTTCTTTATATAGTTTTATACCTTTTCAAACTGTCTCGTATCTTCTTCATTCTACGTGAGCTTGTCGAAATAATATCTGTTCAATTAACTCGCTTAGAAATAACAAAGATTTAAGTTAAATATTATATGTTGGTATTATAACAGTGGTAACGCGCTCGCTTGGGAAACCGAGTGAAGCGGGTTCAAATCCCGGGTTTCGTATCTCTGATATTTTCATGTGCGAATCATTTCTAACATGATAACCACCTGCCTTACCGTGAAGGAAAACATTGTGAGAAAACCTGCATGTTTCAGAAAACCTAGCAAGTTTTCGAAAGACATGTGAAGTCCGCCAACCCGCACAAGGCCAGCGTGGTGGACTATGACCTGATTCCCCTCCTATTGAAGGGAGGCCCGTGCCCGGCACTGGGACGTTAAAAAGGACTGAATACATTATATATTGGTATAGGCTTAGGTCTCGTTATTGTCCGGCAATCCAGCCGGGCGTGAGACCAAGAAACGCACTGGAAGGTGGTCAACCTGGGTAGGCGGTGTATCATGTGGGTTTTCCTACTGTGGGTACTTCTTTGATAGCAGAGTGGTTCACAACAACCCTTTGGTTGTTGTGGTCTGCGTCGATAGGCCAGCCGTCGGGACGTCGTGGTTGAGTGCGTAAGTGATCCTGCCACGCCCAATTAAATCGTGGGTTTTAGTACTAACCTAGTATTGGTGTTTCAAGCTAGTGAGTCCTACATGACCACCTTCATCTTTGCAGCTGTATACCAGCTCGTATTTAAATGCAAATACAAATACAAAAAGGAAGTAAAAAGAACAGTTTAAATGTAATTATTTTTATAAACCTAAGATATTAGTTGGATAATATATGAAAATCGCTTACATAGGTATTAATGATTAAAAAGAATAAAAGTTTTCTTTTAATTTTTAAAGCTCGGTAAGTCTTGCGTGCGTTTATAATATATATAATATATATATATATGATACGAAACTACCTATGATAGGAAAAATCTTGAGCCCCCGTACTATTCGATCTCACGACAGCAAGGTCATATTTATCTATTTGCTATTGAACAAAAATATACACGCGAGCGAGGCCGCAGTGAAAAGCTATTTTTTTAATAAACATTGTATGCACGGTTTATTAAAAAATAATTGTAAAAATTAAAACAACACACACGCAAATGAGTTCATTCTTTCGCATCACGTTCCATATCGAACGGGGGCTGATTGCAATCAAGCGAACCGGCTCTGATTGGGTTTGAAGCCGACAGCACAGTTTGTTTGGTGAGCGAACTGTTTGCGTAAGCTATTATCTGACGTCGAGCTATAAAACTAGATGAGTTCAGATAGTAGGTAAAGAATTATCTGGTAGATATTAAAATTCCGTATTTTTTAAGGTCTTTGGTAAATATAGTTTTGAAGTAAAACTTTCTTCTTTTCTTTTTTTTCTTTCTTTAGGCGTGACTAAAGGGTAAGTCAATACATTGAAGTGTGTCGCGGAAGTGAGAGTCAAATTTATTATTAATAATTTTAGAAAAAAAATTATATTTTATATTTTTATAACAATTATTATGTATGTTTATTAATAATAATTTTATAATAGTTATTACTTACAAAAATGAATATTTATTACAGTGGATGAATGTGCATAAATTAAATAAAAGCTATTATGACTAATTCTTGCCATGGTAACCGTTGTTATTGTCTGATAAGTGATATAGGTATACCTAATATTATATTCTTTCCTTAAAAGATATTCAATAAATATATGATTGTAATCTATACATTTAATAAAATTCTAACTGAGTCGAATCTGTACATTAAATATTTTTTGGAAAATCTTATTGAAATAGACTTTATTATGGATACAGAGGCCGAATCTATAGTTTTTAGAATTTTTGTCTGTCTGTCTGTTACCGCATCACGGGAAAACTACTGGATAGATTTTGATGAAATTTGGTATGATGATAGCTGGTTATCTGGATCAACATATAGGATAGTTTTTACTGCAGGAAAATATCTCATCTCTGAGCTAAACGTTAAAACGTCGAGGGTGAGTCGCCTGAGTATATCTAATATGCCTTATTTAATTATTGTTTTTATTTAATTGTAATATTTGCAAAAGAAATAAAGGTTACACGTATCCATTTTTTTTAATTTTCATCACTTATAAATATTTTTCCACATGTGTACTTATAACACTTTTGTAGTTAACAAGAAATCCTGATCAATACTTCACATGGGATTGCTTAGAGAGGAACAGAGAGTAAGAGAAATTGTAAATGGAACGTAGTTAAAATTTATTATTAGTTGTGAAATAGAAAATTATTGAAATATTGCCAGCACACTAACAGCTCAAGCATGGCATATCTAGTAAAGCCTACATTACTAAAATAACCAAATATTGTTTATGACGTTTGTTTAATCATTTACTCAGATCGAAATTTATTATTAGTAAATATAAAAAATAGAAAAAAACAGTTCAATTATAGTTTTAATAATATAAATAAAAAAAATCATACATTGTTTCTAGTCCGAAGAAGAGTGCTTGACGCTAAAAATAGCTTCGGGCTATCATAGACTATGTTGAAGGAGCACTTTGAATTTCTAATGATTTTGACATATATATCTGAAAAACGAAAGAAAACCTAAATTTACAAATGTATACGTATACATGATCCTATGTATATTTTGAATGAATGTGTTTGGATGTTTATTACGAGAAATATGTTTAACGAATTTGGATGAAATTTCGGAAAGTGATAGACAATTTTTATCTCTGTACATCAAGTGGTTCCAACTCATCATCGATCGATTGAAAATATCATTTACAGTCAAAGGCTGGCACTGAGGAAATCCTCCCAGGGTTAGGTAGGTATTGATCCCATCCTAGTTATTTAGATTAGTATTGACATAGTAAAAACTTAAAAAAAAACCGACTTCCAGGCACTGAAAAGTAAAAAATAACAAAACGGGGGTTTTCATTTAAAATAAATTTGTATTGGCTGGCACCGATTTCGAAAAAATCTGATTAAGTATCTATTCTAAATGAAAACCCCCGTTTTGTTAGTTTTTACTTTTCAGTGCCTGGAAGTCAGTTTTTTTTTTAAGTTTTTATTTTTCCATTTTTAGTGTAAACGTATCACCAATACAAATTAATCAAGCCCAAACACCAGGTAATTGCTGTAAATCGTTGAGGAGTTCCCTCGACTGTCTTTCGGGTAAATCATCAGATCGACTCCAGACCTTCATTAAATAGTAGTGCTTTAAAATACCTAATGAAAATGTTAACAAACGCACTAGTCGCCGCTACAATTTTCGAAAGTTCCCCTCGATTTCTCTGGGATCCCATCATCAGATCCTGGTTTTCTTATCATGGTACTACTCTTGGGATATCTCCTTTCCAACAAAAAAAGAATTATCAAAATCGGTTCATAAACGACGAAAAAATCCACGAACAAACATAAAAAAATATATATATATATATACGGTCGAATTGAGAACCTCCTCCTTTTTTTGGAAGTCGGTTAAAAATTACAAACTTTTAATTTGGTGGAAATATTCTGATAACCAATGAGGATTAATTAATTAAATAAATTAGATAACCTGCATGTGTGCTTTACTACATCTATTTAAAATAACACCAATATTATAATAGAGTGCGTAAAGTGGGAGCTCCGGCTTATTACGAGTATATCTTTGTATCTATTTGAATAAAAAAAAGGTAAAAAATCACTCCACTAGTTTTCGAGTAATGTGCAAACTGACCATCATTCACAAAGTGGGGATAAAGTTCAGCAGTTATAATTTAAAATCATCTCGATGAACTTTTACAATTAGTCCGAATTATAATTATTAAGGTATAGATACCTAAAAATTCTAGCCAACGACGTACATTTATTATACAGTTTTATTAGGCGAGCAATCAAAAAATCCATTGATTTCCCTCCAATAAAGTGATTACTAACGAGTGTATCGGTTGATGTAATTCAGTTCGCGCAAATCAAATTACTTAATAAAGCCAAAATGAATTTTATCATTTCTACGAGAGACGAGATATTATACTGTGAATATAGAGAGTTGGTCTTTGTTTGGATTTGTATAAGTTTCTTTTTGCTATAAAAAATATTTTTAGGCACACTAGCTTTTGCACGCGGCCTCGCTTTTATAGTAGACATGCCAGTAAATAGTATGATTTAATCTAGGACTTAAAATACAAACTTTAGCATTTACAGAATAATTGTAATAATATTTTTTTCAAGAATGTTATTACCACTTTTAGTTGTATGTTATAAGTAAATATATATATATATATATATATATATATATATATATATATATATATATATATATATATATATATATATATATATATATATATATATTGGAATAACATATATAAAATAATTACTATACATTTTAATACAACATTGAGTATTGCTACTTTGAAACGCCTGTTTCTAAGTAATTTTAAAAATAGTTTATTTATTTATTGAAAGCATATATTATTTAACATTATTTATTATAAGTATTTTTGTATTTTACTTGCTAATTCTTCGATATTCGATTGTTTTGTGAAATAGCTCATTTTCATAAAAAAATAAAGCCTTATTAATTTGCTAAAACCGGACGGGCCGTTCACCCGCCAGTCAGTTTGTTTTCTATGTATATTGCACTGTATTACGTAGACGGTAATAAAATTGTAAATCCCTAATTAAAGAGGGTTAGTATTCACTATGTAAGGAAAATTTTTAAAGTTTTTTTTTCATATTTACTGTATCAAACCTGGTTTGACTATAGCTCATACCTTAACGTAAATCAATAATTAATTATAACTGGCATATTAATTATAAGTTAGGGGTTTGAGAACCTATTTCCTACGTATTTATTATTAAACAAAGCAAAGCAAGTTGAGGTGTGGGAGTAATTTCTAGTCAGGTCTCACGTAGGATAAGTAGAATAATAATTGCAATAAAATATTGAAACAAATTAAATTTTTAAAGTGCAACTGTCGAGTTTCTCGTCACCTATTTCACGGACATACTGACATTTCATTTAAATTTAAAAACGAAAAATTAACGATTCCAAAGTACCTCTAAAAGTGTATGGGAATAAAGTACACTATGATTTGAATTTACTAATGGTACCTAACAAAACAGATTTATGGAACCGTCGGTGCATGATTCCGACTCGAACTTGACTATTTTTTACTACCAGTAACGTGTACAAATAAGTGATCCCTCTCAAGTGACGAAACAATGATCACGAAAGGATACCACTTCCTTTCAAATCATAATTATACTAATAATACGCACAAATCGATATAATTTCAACCCATAATGATCGGTAATGGCGGAGAATTTATAACTTTTTAGGACAGAAAATTTACTTATTTAAAAATATAGGTACTTTCTACTTATTACTTTTGTTACATTCATACGTTTTTTAAAGAGAAACTTTCATAAATAATTAAAGGTTATTAAGATTTATTAGATAAAAAATATATTTTATACTTCATATATTGCTTTTAATAAAACTTATCTTTAAATATTTAAATTTAAAAAGGGTTTAAGAATATTAGTATTATACATAGATACAAAAAATATTTTTTTGTGTGTTAAGCGCCACATTTGTGCCAATTGCTCATGAACATCTTTCATCGTCGCATATTAAATTCATGAAAAAATTCCGCCTCTAATGATATAATTTTTAGTGATTTTTAAATTACATCCGTTTATTGTTTTATTTAAAAAGTAATTACAACTATAAGTAATTGAAGTCATATACGAATATGTATATTATATGTACCATTTACATACCCTAGTACATTATATAACATCTCCACTACCACTTGTCATCCTTCTGACAAATTTTACAATACAAAATTACAGTAAGTACGCGTCAATCTAAAAATCAACATGAACAAAACCTATATCTTTAAGATTTTTTATTCTAATTATATAGTCTGTAAATATATATGAGATGCGCTGCGTAAAAGCGAGGCAAACCACAAGTCGGTGAGCGACAGATTGCAAACGGGAGCTTCCACTGATAAAAACTGGTAACACCATAAAAATAGTAGAGATACACAATTTCTTGTGTATAATAATGATTTTTGTGTAATTTTTCGGTGAATAACAGAAAATATAAGTTGGTTGTTCTTGTTAAATGCGGCTACAAATCATCACATAAAGATTTAAGTGGTTTCGCTTTGTTAATGTTACAACGCGACGTAGATAACTAATAAATGGGGTAATGTAAGTTGTTTATTTAATTTTTTTTTGTTTTTAGATTTATTTACCCAGTTTGTATATTTAGTCTGATGGACTTTTACATCAAGAGTTTGTGTTAAAGTATGAGCGTTGTAGAGTCTCTCTTATTAACGCTTCTTTTGCTTTTATTAGCTTTACTTTTAATTAACAGAAATATCAATCAAATTGAAAGTCGATTCTAACATACTTCTAACTGTTGTATATGTTTCAATTTTTGTGAAATCCAGATGATAATTGCAATAATTTAATGATGCGACTTGAAAGATGGAATTACTAAATGAATTGTCGAAATCCAATTACTTTCCACCGTGAAGTCTTTGAGTTTGGGCTCGTTTAATTCGTTTTGAAGATACATTATAATTTATAGTTGAAAAAAACATATTTTCCTTTTAAATACTGTAATTATAGTATGTTTAAAAATGAAATAATATTAAATGGTCTTATTATTTTATGCAGATTAAGGATCCAGCGTTAAAATTTCAATTTTATTATCCTTTATAAGTAATGGAATAAAGATCAGGTCATTTAGTTAACCAATTTAAGTAAAGCTCGATAGTAATTTTAAGACTCCTTTTTCTCTTATTAAGTCTAATAGAAATAGATAAATCATTCACTTCGAGGCAGCTACTCGTATTTTCATTTGGAAATCATACAACGTTCATTTTAAACTTTGCTTGAAATATTCATTTTAAATACTAAATTTACTTACTATACAGTGGCGTAGCTAAGCGTGGGTGAAGTGGGCCCTCGCCCACGGCCTCGCACTTAAAGGGGCCTTGCGATTAAATGCGATGCTCCAAGACTTTACCACAGATAACTAATTAATTTGATCACTTTTACGCTCGTATAAGAAAGTTAAAAAACGAGTAGCGACCAAAATCGTCTTGTGGTCAAATTGACGGCGTTGACCGTTCTAGTGTTAAGGCCGAACCGCTTCATTAAAGCAAAAAGCCGAAGAACATTACTTTTGTACAAAAATAAATCACGCAAGTTACAAAATAAAACCTTTTTTCAAATCTATATGCTGTTTAATATTCACTATCATCAGTAGTTCTGTCGTGTCAAGTCGGTAGATCTTGGGGAACGAAAAAAAAGGGGGCCTCGCCTTTGCGACTTTGCCCACGTCCATATTAGTCCACGCTACGCCTCTACTACTACTACGTACTATACATACTATAGAATAGATATTTTTTTATAATCTTTAAATATAATATATGCATGTAGTGTGCATGTGTTCGTAATTCTTATAGGTTCTAAATGGCTGACCGATTTTGATATATTTTTTTGTAATATATGTGTGTTTTAGGTTTTGTGTGAAATCGGGATTTAAATTTTTTTATATTCGAATTTGATTAAAGTTTTAGAGAAGTCTATAACAGGACTTCATTTGTTTAGTTATTTAATACCAAAAATAATTATTGCAACGAAAGTTACATGAAAAGATTTATTTTTAAAAACTTACAACTCACAAATCTAAGTGATAGATATACATAATACATATATGCATTAAATGAAGGTAACTTTTATCCTTTATATAACCCTTCGAGGTTATGTATTTTCAAAAATCCTTCCTTAGTGCTTTCATTGCGTAAGTTAATCTTGTGCGAAAATTGATGCTTGTAGACCGTGAAATGGATGAACCCAACAATTTCATTATGTGTTAGTTACTTTAAGTTAGTTATGTTAAGTTTTAATCGGGTTAAAAATTTATTTTAAAAATTATGCAATAGGTAATATGAAGCGATCTTTTACTTATTTATTTTATCAGCTTATCGTTTACTAAGTAAATTACTAGTGCATTGTTTATAATTTCTAATATTTCTAAACTTTAGTTTTATTCTTAATTACTGATACTTTTATATTATTTATTACTGAGTTCATAAATATTCAATTTTAGTTTTTTTTTAATTTATTAAACTAACTTCTAAAAAAAAAAAATTTATTAAATTTCAAGAAATCATCAAAATTTAAAAACGTTTTGTGCCCGAAGGGTCAAAGCGGAGCCCTATTGCTGTCACTCACGCGTCCGTTTGTCCGTCGTTTGTCATACAGATTTTACAGCCGTACGATTAGAGCTACAGTCTTCAAATTTTCACAATATAAGCATCTTGTTGATTTTTTAAGGGGGGCTACCATAAGACTAAAGGGGGGTTCGAAAAAAAAATTACCTACCCCATCGAATGGGGTATCGTCATTTAGAACTAATTGAGTAGATAAATACCTAGTGTATTTTTTGCTTTTAAAAATATTGGAAAACAAAGGAATGAGAAACCACCAAAGTCAGCTTTTTTTACAAAATTTTATTTCGAAGAATTTCCCTACTTTTCCTATTAACATGAAATTATATGTATATTAACTTATAATGTTTAATATTACGTATGTTTTACTAACAAATATTATTATATTGATAAAAAACTAAATTGGCAAATTTCATGCAAATTAAAAAAATACGGAACCCTTCCTGTGCGAGTCCGACTCGCACTTTTTTGTCTATGCTTGTTTAGATAATAAGTACTTATTTATATTACTAAATAATTAAGTATTTTCTTACTTCGAATTGACCGAGTTATTATCAAAAGTTTAAAGGCTTAGAATTTCTAAGCGGTCAACCACACCAGTTAATTCAGTGCAGTAGAAGCTGTATATAATAAACTTAACTGGAGCGCTTTACGGCTAACAAATGGTATGAATATGCTTGGCAATACACTTATATTGCTTATGAAAATTATTATAAAGTTATGTTTGTATATCATGAAATATTTATACTTTCTTTGTGTAATCTGTTTAATATACATATGACTAGCGACACGTCATCCCTAGCTTGATTCCCCATACAAACTTTCATCCCCAATTGTTTGCTCTTTATCCGATGTCCTTCCCAAGATCTCAAACTATCTTCTTACCAAATTTCATCTAAATCAGTTCAGTAGATCCAGAGATTATTAGATTACCCTCTATAACCTCACAAACTCACAAACTTTACTTCTTTATAATATTAGTACAGATTATGTCTATGCATTTTAAAGAAATAGAAGAAGAAAAAAATCATGATTTTGGATACCTCCTTGTCTTGCTTAAATATATCCTAGCTAAATTCTGAAGGTCCTTCAGTAACTTTTATTAAAATATTTACTTTAGATAAAAAGTATCTAGCCTATATATCAGTCAGTTACTCTCCCATAAATACTTATGTAAACGTCGAATTGCTGAAACTCTGTGAATATGTCAATGAATGCAGGATTGCTTAAACTCATGTTTAATAACTATATAATGTAAGAATAGTATTATTTTTTATATATTAGGTACTAGTTTTTGCTTTCGGCTCCATCCGCATAATAAGGGAACAGAGAAATATGGCCTACATATTATCTTCTTTCACATTTGTAATACTAGCATGGATTTTATACGTATGTATAAGCGGAACTGTGTGTAATAAGTAGTATGGTACAAGTATATAATGTTCTTGCCACCATATGAAAAATGTTCACTCCATGCACGCGATCCTTAAGTTATTTGCGTTTGTTAAATAAATCACATTTTAGGTATAAATAAAATGCTTACTAATATTATTATAAATGTAAAATTGTTTCTTGATTTGTTATAAAAGGCTTTTGTGGGATATTAGGATAGTCTGTTTAAAACTACTTAAGGACGTACAAAAGAACATATAATTTTAATATTGAAATTTCAGATTTTTTAACGTCCCTTCGCTGAGTTATTGCCTTTTTTATACTAATTAGGTCCTTTTAGACATGTTAGTTTGTTCACAATAATTTTTTTCACCTTATTTGAAAGTGTTAATCATTTAGAAAATGATTTCCATATAAAATCTCAGAGGTGTAAGGTCTGTTAGGTTACTTGAATGAAAAACCAAGTGAAGCGAAAGTGAAAATTTTTATGAGCACGATTTTAAATTTAAGACTTAATAAAGTCTACACTATACATGTCTAGAGTTGGGCACTGTTACCCAACCTGACGAAATGTAGTGACGAAGTATTTGCTTTTTGCGGATTTCAAAAGAGACCTCCCACTCAGTTCGGTTGTAGGTATTTCCTTTTTATGTATGCTACGTATAGCTTCGCGAATTGTGAATCGAGTTTCATTATTTATTTTTAATGATAAAAATTTTAATTAAGTTATATGCCTATGGTTGGTCACTTATAAATAAAAAAAAAAAAACTACTACTAAAGGTGGCATATATACATTTAAATGATTTGAAGTCAGTGTATCCTTTCAGTTAATAAGTAATCTATATAACATAAAAGGCTTTGTCCTGACTTCGTTGATCGTAGAAACGTGGGAGGACGTATCACTATATAGTATAAAACAAAGTCGCTTCCCGTTGTCTGTCTGTCCCTATGTATGCTTAGATCTTCAAAACTACACAATGAAATTTGATGCGGTTTTTTAATAGATAGAGTGATTCAAGAGGAAGGTTTATGTAGCTTGTTCATGTTTATATGATGTAGGCATCCAATAAGAAAGGATTTATTGAAATCCATCACCTATGGGAGTAAAATAGAGGATAAAAGATTGTATAAAGCTATGTCATTCTTAATGTGTAATACACGGAAAGTGGTATTGAGCTTTAAGGTAAGTAAGAAATATATTTATTAGATTTTTTTCAAAATTCATCCCTTAAACGGGTAAAAGGCGATGATAAAGTTTATATGTGCAAAAAATGATTTATGAAACTTAGTATTAATGCTCTTCGCTTCTATACAATTAAATAAATACGTGTTTTAGCATTTTTCCAAATTCATCTCATAAGGGGGTAAAATAGGGGATGAAAGTTTGTATGAAACTCTGTAATTTTTTTATGTGAAATGCAGTAGTGGGATTTATGTTTAAAATAAAAATTAAACAATATGTATTTTTATTTTATTTTATTTTTAGTATATTTGGGAAACATACAGTGCAGTATTAGGTACTTAGAAATAATTAACTATATATAAAACACAAACCAGTGAAGTTTCCACTTAAAAATATTCATAAATTAGAGCAGTGACAATGAAAAAAAAAAACAAAACAGTTAACAATAGTGGAAAAATAAAATGAAGCTATTGATTAATTCAAGTGAAAACTAATAATAAAAATAACAATCACATTACAATAATGAAAATATTTATAAATATTAATAATGTTAATTCTAATAATAAGTTATAATGTTAATATAATAACGAATAATATAAGTTTATATTATTCATTGTTATTCAGACATTCCACTAATAATTTCTTAATACTTTCAATATTCTCGGTTTTGAAAAAATCAACATTACTAAATTGTTTATGTACCTATACTATCAGTTTTTTTGAAATTCATCCCTTAAAAGGGTAAAACAGGCTTGTAATGTTTATATGGTTTTTTTTTCATCAGAATTACTTTAAACTTGGTATTAATGATCTTCATGTCAATTAAATGAATACGTGTTTTAACATTTTCTGTAATTTATCTTGTAATGGGGTAAAAATGGGTGGTCAAGTTCTTTAGTCCATGCGAGCATAGCCCCGGGCAGAAAGCCATAATAAAATAAAAATGGCACTTTATATATGTAAGTTAAAAATGGAGTGGAAGGAGGAAACTGTAAGTTTCAGGTGTACATAATGTTGGGTTTTTAAAAATAACGTAGATATTAGTCTTTTAGTATGTTAGTTAAAAAAAACCCATATTAGCCGAGTTATATGGTTCGTAAGCCATAAAACATTGTATACGAGTTGCATCATTGTACTCTTTTTCTCTAACTTTAGAAAGATGACATAGAAAATATGCAAAAAATAGAGGTAATGGAACTCGCTAAATTCTTTAAACGAAAATTAATTTACAGAATATACATTATCTTTTCAGATAGGTACTGGAAATTTTGTGTTACGATCCCTAGAATTAAATTTGTTTTACATAATATCTCTAAGTAATACGAGTTATTTTTGATAATAATAAAGTATAATATAATATAAATAAAGTTTATAATATTTTAAGTAAAACTCGTTTTATTTGAAAAATTTTAGCGCCACTTTCTTTTAAAACAAACGACAACTGACAGACAGGCTTGAATTGGTTTTTATTTGTTGAGTATCTATTACCTACTTGAAATTACTTTTAATTATTTTAGTTAGACCTCGCTAACGAAGTCGAGAATGTACTAACAAGTGTTTAATTTAGTAAGGCGGTCGACTTCTCATAAATTATTTTTTGCACCAACAGACAGGCAAAATTCATTAAAGGCGCTTATCAAATTAACGATTTCCTTCAAATACCTATTAAATAATTGGTAAGAATTTGAAATCGTATTACGAACTTAATGTATTATTAATCAGTTTCAGAATTGACAAATTTATGTTATTATATATTATACTAGCGACTCACCCTCGCTCCCCTCGTTTAGTATAGATTTCTCAGAGATGAGATATTTTCCCGCAGTAAAAAGTAACCTATATGTTGACCCGGATAACCATATCAAAAAGCTATCATCATATCAAATTCCATCAAAATCTGTCCAGTGGTTTTCTGGTGATGCGGTAACAGACAGACAGACAAAAATTCTAAAAAATGTAGTTTCGGCTTCTGTACCTATTGATAATAATGTCTAGTTCAATACAATTTTCCAAAAAATATTTAATGTACAGATTCGATTCAGTTAGAATTTTATTATATGTACAGATGAAATCAAATTAAATATTTTGACTTGCCTTTAAAGTCCACATTTAAACTATTTTTCTTTGCAGATATCAAAATATTGAAGAAACAATCAGGATATTATGAAACGGCAATATTATATAAGTATGTATGTACAACAAGATTTAACATTTGTTCTCTACACAAGATGACGTGGCACACATAATTTCCAGTTTTCCGTAACTGAAGCCATAATTATTGGGAAATAAACTCCTCCCTTTTCGAAACTTGTTCTCAAAAGCAAAAAAAAAATGCTGTGACCATTCCAAGAACCTTTAGAAAGCTATGGGCGGGAGTTATTTGTAGTTGTGAAGTCTACCAATGACATAAACTTTATATGTGTTGTAATAAAAACTGTTTTAAACATAATATTTCTACTTTAATTAAATGGTGTTATGTGCTTTAAGTACGTGAGAAATTATAAAAAAAATATGCCATGCACTTGTTTCCATTCGGTTGAAATTGTAAATATACCTTTAAGGTGCATATATGTAAGTGCGTTAAATTCCTTCGCGACTCTACACTAACACATGAGCCCTACTATGGAAACACTAGATAATTTATTTGACCTATCGTTAAATTAATTATTTAAACTCATGTAAAATGTGCATATTTTTCATACCCATAATATGTTTTCCTTGTATGGTTAACGTGACATACTCACGTCTCTTTTAATTGTATGGTTTTCGTCACTATTAGAATATTTATACTGGTAAATCAGTCTGAATAAATATGTAATAATTTCATATGAAAACCAAACCCATGACTTCGAATGTGGTCAGCAATAATACTAAATATCAGTTTTTCATAACTAGTTAAACATGGCTACGCGTATGTGACAGATCATCATATTCAGCCTGCTTTCGTACACTGCTGGACATAGGCCTTTCCTATGGCACGCCACTGATCTTCACCTCTACGCATCCAACCGCTGCCAACCAATTTACGTATATCGACGCTCCACCTAGCTGGAGAGCGTCCTACACTACGTTTGCCGAGCCGTGGTCTCCACTCTAGAACCCGTCTACTCCATCGTTTATCGGTTCTGCGACAAATGTGACCAGCTCACTGCCACTTTAGTTTGCTAATTCTTTGGGCTATGTCGATAACTATGGTTCTCTGTCGGATCTCTTCATTTCGGATCCTATCTTTCAGAGAAACTCCGAGCATAGCCCTCAATGTCAATGTAATAGATACATCGATGAAAATTATATGCTAGATCCAGGATACGCAATGCGATCCTGTGTTAAATATATCCAGGTATTATACATAAGCTCATCAACCTACATTGCGAATTTCATTGAAATTATTGACCCATTGCAGCGTGAAGAAGTAGCAAACAAGAGCACAAAAGATCACTAAAAATATTATTAAGCAAGTACATTTTTATATATTTAATAAAATATACATTGTTTAACGGTTTCTTACTACATGTAGTTTCAAGAGAATATTTTATTTTATCAAACTAAAATTCCACAGGAGTCACTTCACGAACTAAGATACAAAGTAGGCTACATTACTCTTTAGCATCGTTGGTCTAGCTAATGGCTAGCATGTAGCAGCTACAGATTCGGAGATATTGGGTTCGAATTCTGGATCAGGTCAAGTGTATTTATAGGGATTTTCTATCAATAAGTTCTCAGTAACAGCCCAGTGCTGGGAAGTTGGCGGTGTTACTTCCACGTGCTTCGAAGAGCACGTAAAGCCGTCGATCCTGTTACTGATTTCTTAGCTGTCGTGCCAGATTGCCGTCTCAACAAATTTTAAGAGTGAAATGAAAAGTGAGTGCACTCGGGTTTCCCCGCTTATGTTATGTGACTTATGTTATGTGTATACGTGTGTATTATATAATATCTCCTGTGAACAAGTCTAGTGTCAGTAAGATATGCCACCGTAACCGAAATCGGTCAGAAGGACATTATTATTACTCTCTAACCATCTCTTGCCTCTATTTCTTCTTTCAATCTCTTGCCTCTTTAATTCCGAGACTTAAGTACTTAAATGAATAATATTATTTAAAAATAAACATTACAAAATGATAATTACTTTTGCAACAGCGTACAGCCGTTAAAGGTTAATAGTATGGGACAGATGGAAGCCCTACCACACGCATACGTAGTCCCATAAACATTCTTACAAACGCAATTAGTGGCATTACCTACCATTAACGTTCTACGTCGATGTATTAAGCAGATTCTTATACGGTCATAAAATATCATGTATTTGTAAAAATGCCCTCACAACACATACGCGAAGTTTTGAAACGTAAAAAACTTGTCGTACCAATTTCTTGTTAATATGTGTTAATTTAATTACCATTAATGTTGTTTTAATGTAAAGACATCCTTTATTACTGTAGTCCTGATTTTAGTATTGAATATGACTTGAATTTTGAAAAAACTTAACTGTTATGTACATATATATGTGTGTAGGTATATTTTATCTAGATGTTTATTTGAGTGTGCGGATTTTTATGAAGAGCGACTGCAACATGTAAAACGTATTTGTATGACATTAAAATATGTATGCATATATGTTACAATATATGTGATAATATTAGCCAGTTACAATGTTAAGTTCAGTTATATTGACTACTATTATTATGGATTATATTATATAGATATGTATTTGTGTATGTAGTAGTATGTACATATGTTATAGTATATAGTATGTATAATATTTTATTATATATTTATATTTTATTTATTTATTTAATTATTTATACTTGAGTAACTGCACTTAAGCCTGCTTTTTAATACTATCTCACTTAGGTTGACTGGAAGAGATCTCTTCTAGAGATAAGTCCACCTTTGCTAACTAATTTTATTGTTTGTTAATTTCTGTATTTTACATATAAGTGCAATAAAGAATAGTATATGTTATACTTATAGGTTTATTTCAGTTTTCAAAATACATATGTTCAGTTATAAATATACGTATATATGTGTATTATATAATCTTGATTTCACTCGAATATTTTTAGTAAATATCACCAACGCAGATTACATTAGAGATATTATAATAACAAAGTGTGCGTCACCCTTTCTAAACAATCAAGAAAATGATAAGGAAAAACGTTCAGTGAAAAATCTTCCGACTGAGTGGGATTTAAAGGGTAAAGGTTGTTGAAATGTATGTAGAGCGCTATTTCTTTTGCCAATATTAAATAGAATAGAGTACATATGAAGGAAGGAAGTCATTCCCACAAAAACAAAGCTCTGCCTAAACGACCGTGTTAAAATGCCGTCAATAAATAAGCAGTCGTATCTCGTACTATTGTAGCAAGCAATCTTCTCTCCCTCACATGAATTATCAAAACTCATTAACACTACAGTTCAAGACTAACTCGAAAGGTTGAATCGGGGGAACGTACGTCAATAAAATATGACTTGAGTTTAACTTAGACGTGGTTTCTTTATTTTGTAGTAAATGATCTTTTGCATCACACTGCAAGAATTTTGTAGGTTCTTGTAAAATGTACAAAAATTAAGCTAATAGTGTATTTTATATATGTATATGTATAATATATACATACATTGATATATATTTTTTTATTTAATTAATTTAATTACTTTCACCTAGAGACCAACAACCGCATAAAGCGTGGGTTCACTTTTTCAACTAGAGTTCTAATCATATTAGTCTGTCCACTTACTGCGAATGACAATAACCTATCTATCTATATTTTTGCCTTACTAGTAATAAATATTAGATATAAACTTCATGTAAATATTTTCTATAACAACTATATAACAACTTTTGAGACGTAGAAAATCTTAGTCTCTTCCGCGACCATGATTGCTGTAAAGTGTTCAAAACGTCGGGAATCAAAAATCTAAATAAATCAGTGAAAAAATCTAAAAAGATAGTTTTATTTAAAAAAAAAAAACAAATCTATTCTACACACATTTTACGGAACAAAAAGTAGCCTATTTGTTATACTGATGTATGAGGTATATTATTGTAAAGTTTTATTAAATCCGTGAATTGCGTGAAAAAGTAACAAAGATCCATACATCCAGAAATCCAGACATCCAGACATCCATATGTGTGGATGTCCTCACAAAATTCCATAAATTATGTACAATTCCCATCTCTATTAAGGAGAATTATTATTACTGGGATTCACCGTTAGTCAACTTGCTTTCATGTGCTAGAGAATTTTAATACAAATATTATGTCATAAAAATATAACAATTTGCTTAAAATAATATTACAGTTTTTTTTAATTTTTATATTTTCTCTTTTAAATTGTTTAAATTACTCAAATATGATTTTTTAATTTTACCTGAAATAAATTTAATAATTAATTTTATAATAAACTACATTTGTCTTAACGAAACAATAACAAACATTCTAGTATTAAATTTTATACCTTTACATATGTGATTGCAGGTCAACCGTAGGCCGTAGTTCGCACATCGCCTGAAAAAATATCTGAGTCCTGAGAATCGTACAAAATGGCGCCCTGTCAGTTTAGTTGGCGCCAAATTAAACCGCGTGTGTATCATATCGCGCTTTGATCTCGACCCGCAGGAGTATTTGCAGAGCCGCATCTCTCTGTTTTTCCGCGTTGAAAAGATTCCTCTGAATGGTGGCGAGTAGTCTGTTTCAATAGGAGATTTATATCGGCAGAGCCAACTATAGCGTGGCAATTTGTGGATAGTAGATACTGTGATAACCGCCTGTATACTGAAGCTGTAATACTACTGAGGTTCTGAATACTAGTGAGTGCTTATCCATACTTCCTCGTACAGTCGTTGGAATAATATTTACTTTACCTCTATGCATAGTAATACTATCTTTTTGTTATATGTTAGTCATGTCATGTCATTATTTGGTATATCAACATGTATGTATCTATACTTCTATACATATAATAAAATTCTAACTAAGTCGAATCTGTACCTTAAATATTTTTTGGAAAATCTTATTGAAATAGACATTATTATCGATACAAAGGCCAAATCTATGGTTTTTAGAATTTTTGTCTGTCTGTCTGTCTGACTGACTGTCTGTTACCGCATCACAGAAAAACCACTGGAGGGATTTTAATGAAATTTGGTATGATGATAGCTTGTTATTCGGGTCAACATATAGGTTAATTTTTACTGCGAGAAAATATCTCATCTTTGAGAACCCGAGTGGAGTGAGTGTGATTCGTCAGTTAATAACATAAATAATTTACGTCTTTTGAAAACTTGCTAGGTTCTCTCAGATACGCAGGTTTCCTCACGATGTTTTCCTTTACCATAAGACAAATGGTAAACATATTGGAAATTGGAACATGAAAATATCAGAGGTGCGAGACACGGGGTTTGACCTCGCTTCACTTGGGGTCCCAAGCGAGCACGTTACCCCTGACCTGCTTTATTCTTAATATTTATCAATAGTTACATATTTTAACTATTAAGTTAAACTATAAAATTATTAGAAATAAAGTATTAAATTATATAATTTTTAACTAAATAAAAAAAGGGACTTTAATCTAATACTTATGCCTGTAGATCAAAGGTTTTGGAATCAGTCCTATGTCGGGGATAGAATTATCATTTTTTTTTTGAAACCTTAATAGCAACGCATAGAAAAATATCACTTCTCCGGTCACATTGCTCTCCCGTCGCACTTTTAGGGCGAGGGAATAGTGCATCTATATTTGCTCATATACTTATGTGCTAATAAATTTTCCTCGTGAAATGTGGATATTTCATTTTGGTATGTTTGAAAAATCAGTTTTTCAAACATTACCAATATTGTACTAAAAACTAATCTTTTTAATAAGTTCTCATACGTTTTATGTATCTACTTAAATCATAAAATACAAGTAATTTGTGAGAAGTGCCTATCATGCACGTTTTATGACACTAACATTATCGATATTGAATTTCTATAACCCGCTCGGGATTACTGCTTAGACTGCATGTATGGACACGATATCATTCTTTACGAATACTAATACTACTTAAGGAGACATTGTAAAATGTTATAGTAGTTTACATGCTATTTTGGTGTAATATGTTTTAGTATGAATCGAATCCCACGATTAAACTGAAAGTTAGTGTGTGATGTGCGTTTTTGAAGTTAAACTTCTTTTGGCACGTTTGGAAAAAAATATGAGAGTAAAATTTTTACGATGCGCGCGCACACCGACAGCCAAAAAGTGACATGGTGAAGTTAGCTGATGACTGTTTGTTGCCATGGTAACACGTTGTTATTGTCTGACAAATGATGTATAATATTATATTCTTTCTTTAAATGATATTCTATAAATATATGATTGTAATATGCCTTATTTCTTATTTTATTAATTTATCTTTTCTTTTACAAACAGACATACGGGATGAAATCTTTAGCTATTTTTGTTCTGTTACGCCAAAGAAGTATAACTTCTTACTTTCGTACATAAGTACACACACACACACACGTTTTTTTTTCTATTTCACGATAAAACGGCTTAACCGATTTGAGTGAAATGCGGAATGAAGATTAAATCCTAGATTAACAATACAACATATGCTTCTTTTTATTGACGCTATACGTTATTGCAGGTGAATATTAGTAAATAATAAATTAAACCAAGCAATGATGAAATGTAAAATTCACTAAATAACATCTTAATTATAAATATATTAAACATGTAAAATTCCATATATCGATCGAAATGGAAATTTTGCTTATTTGAAAAACGAGAATTAAAAAAATTTCTGCACCTGCTTTGAAATACTTTTAATAGAGCTGTTTTCCATAAGTATAATTTGTGGTAAAAAAAGTTTGAGATACAAATTATTCCACAATATACAAATATTAATAGAGGTGAGGAGTAAATTAATTTACTCGTTTTTAGGCATCACTCAAAATTGACAAAAAATTATTTAAAAAAATCTTTAAATACGTTGATAAGCAAAGTTCTTCACTCTTCATATTTAGACACAGGTTTTATTAACATTTACAGAAACTTTATTTACTAGAAAAATCAGATGTATGTAGGGAAGTTAGTAGTAACATAACATTTAGTTTGTTAATCATAAGTATCCCTATCCATATCCATACTAATATTATAAATGTGAAAGTGTGTTTGTTTGTTTGTTTGTCCTTCTTTCATTTCAAAATAGAGTGACGGATTGGCATGATTTTTTCTGTGGACATAATTGAAGGGCTGAAGAGTTACATAGGCTACTTTTTCCTGAGGGAGATTATCTCATTCACATGAGAAAACACGTTATAATACATCTCAAAAAAATATGTGTGATCCAGAATTACTTGAAACTTGGTGTTAATGCTCTTCAATAAATACGTATTTTAGCAATTTGCCAAATTCACCCCAAAAGAGGGTTCAATAGGGGATGAAAGTTTGTATAAAACCTATCTTTTCAGAGATTTTTTCTGTAGTTTTATATTATTTATATTATGATATAAGAAAGAAAATCATATTAAATAACCACTTAATAAAGACTTTCACGTAGAATTACCCAGTAATATGATATACCAGCATATGAATTATTGCCCATAGATTGATGCACGTCAATCTTCATAATGATATACTAATGTTCTCTTCAAGTATGCTCAATCACGGATTATGTGATTAGAAATTGTATTAAGACTGGTAGAATATTTTACTAAATAAATATGACGAGCTTCCGGCATTGGCGGAAACTGATGTGTACTGGTTATTGTGACTATGGTCACGAGTTTGAATTCGGTTGAGACTTTTTTGTTTAATGAGTTATTATTATAGTAATCATAATTTTAGGTTTCAGTTATTTTTAATTTTTTAATGAAACTAGTGGATACATTATTTTTTTGTAAATATGATTGGCATAAAGCTTGTCTATATATTAATGTGTAAACATTAAAAGTTCAACTACATACTTGTTTTAGTATCTACCTATCATAAAATATAATAATATGACGGACTGAAAGAGCTTTTATCAGGTATAGAACTTTTATTGTTTTAAATGGTACATGGTTATGGTACATGGTACACAGTTCATAATTTTTTCTCATTTTAAACTAAACTGAGAAAAAATATTGTTAGCTCTCACCTCTGCAGAATCGAAATATTGAGCGTAATAGTATTGTTTTACTCCTTATAACATCAACTATCTGCTAGTGAAAATCCCGTGAAAATCGGTCCAGCGTTTTGGAGATTAGCCGGAATAAACAGACAGAGAGACAAAATTTTTAAAAACTGTTTTTTCTTATAGTCATAGTTTTTTTTTCTTATAGTTCTTATACTCAAGTAATATGCATTTACTAAAAAGATGATTCTGACATTACAAATAGGCACTTCAATTTTATTTATGTGTATAGATATGTCATATCTTAGAAGTGAATTAAATCCTTTAACTTTACTTTTTTTCTATTTATAAACTTATTTCATTGGAAGTAAAATTCAACTCGTAAACCATTACTTAACAAGTTTAATGCCTAAAATTGTCAAAGCACTTTGACACAACGTCGCTAATTCAAAATACAATAAATTTCAACGCCAAATGAAGCTTGCAATTTAGAAAATCCAGCATAATAATCTCTAAAGCGCCATAGTGACAACCGAAGCGGAAGTGACATTGCGTTGCGCGTGCGCTTCCTGCCGCGTGGCAAAATGGCGTCTGCGGACTTCCGGTGATGCTAAGGGTAATCTCTCTCGTATAAATTATTACTGGGGATGTTCTTTGTTTGCATTTGTATAGTCATCGTTAAGATTTCACACGAAGAGGTTATTTTTATCATTACTGTTATCCATGGATGCAATAAAATCCTGAATTTAATATAAGCTTCATATTACCTTGTTAACTCGTTTTATGTTGTTGAATTATAGAGTGCAGACATACATTTCATGGTTAAGGACCTTACGTCTCAGTTTATTATTTTGTGATCGTTACTAAAATAAATGATAGTTACATTTTATAGTATACCTTTGTGCATTATATAGAAATGTTGAATACTTTGAGAAAAAGAAACCTTAACATACCATAATTATTATTATTCTTCAAGTATGTTTATTTTATAATTTTCATTATCTAATTTTAAAGAATTAATTAAAATTACATTGGGGATCTTAAAGATATATGCTATTAATACTGTAGTTAACTTCACATATTACAAAATTAAATACGGATACAGTTATATTTAGGCGGAAGTTGTTCTAACAAGGGCGATAGGTTTGAAGCCCAAGTTCCTGATTGAATGAAGTTAATGTAATGGAAGCAACAGACACCGTCAGAAAAATACACATATAGAGAACCTACTGATAAATGGATTATATCAATTTCTTGAAAAAAAGAACTTCTAGTTTTGATCTAGAAGGTATGTATATTTGCTTTGAAATCACTTCAGAAATAAATATTATTCTATTCTTAAGATTTGTTAAACTTATTTGGCACTTTTATTGAGACATAAGCTATTCACAATTAATTTATAATGAAAATTGGCTTAAAATGGGAGAAGATATCACGCAATATACACAACTTGTTTGTGTACTTGTGTGTGCGTTGTAATTATGGTAATTAAGTAATTCCTCTTTTTGAACTCAGTTACCAAAACTGTAGATTTTTGTGTGGACTGGATGAAAGTGTTCGATATATTTTTCCGTTGGAGACTATTCAATGAATTGAAACTTATTCTTTCACTTACGTCTATCTTCGTCAGTAATATTTGAGTATTTTCTACTATCTAGAATTAATTTTTAGTTAAAATGTTTAAATTTGAGGAACAAAACGTTCTTGTTATTGTACACATTTATCATTTTTGACGTCGTATTAATTGTATTGACGTCTTTTAGTTTTTGTTTTATCAACTAATCTACATTATATTTTCTCTACACAATACACATATACAATATGACATAAGTAAAGTATTTTGTATTCTATAATTGAACCCATAACATTGGAAGACCTGCGTCATAAATATCATTAGGCTATGATGTACCAACTGCAACTCACTAAAATTCACTCAATAGGCTAAATTTTTTAATTCCACTTTAAATTTAATATGACTTTACACCAGCATACAAAAACATATGCTGAAAATGTCTATTAGACTATCTGTAAATAAAATATGCAAAGTGTACACTATCTCTAATGCAACCACAATTTATCCAAAGATACGACAGTTAAAACTTCATTTTTGCGACAAAAAGGCTTTGAAAGCATTCTAGTTTTATTCCCAACACACTTGTTTTTTGGCAAGCGACGCATTCAGAACACTGCATAATGCGCATGACAAACTTTTTGTGTGATTTGCTACGATTGCTGGCAAACTGCCGACGTATCGAATACAACTGGCATTTGAAGCTTACCTAATTCCTATTTATTTTTCTATACAAATATTATATAATATACTTTTAAGTAAATAAGTTAACTAAAAAACTTAGTATCGTTATTTTTATTTTTATATTTAAACGAGCAATTCTTGTATATTTATATCTTTATTTATTTATTTATACCGGCGATCTCGGAAACGGCTCTAACGATTTTGCTGAAATTTGGTATATGGGGGCTTTCGGGGGCGAAAAATTGATCTAGATTAGTCACATGTCTGGGAAAACGCGTGTTTTCGAGTTTTCATGCGTTTTTCTTATGCATTATTCTACGCAAAATTTAATCGCGACATCTATACAACTGTCTCAGTAACACTTAGTCACTCAATGTAAAATTATTTTTAAGCCAAATTAAAAAGAAAATTATTCTTATCGCGACATCTATACAACTGTCTCAGTAACACTTAGTCACTTAATGTAAAATTATTTTTAAGCCAAATTGAAAAGAAAATTGTTCTTATCGCGACATCTATACAACTTTCTCAGTAACACTTAGTCACTTAATGTAAAATATACAATCTTTCAAGAACTCCGAGCGAAGCTCGGTCGCCAAGGTACTTTTTATTTATATGTGAAAAATGAGGTTTTCAGTCATTCTTCTCTGTCAAGCGTAAACACACCATGTGATCAACATATTTTTGGTTTGAAAGCTATAGATATTATATCTTTAATAATTTAGAGCTCTTCAAGCGAACCATTAGAAATCATTGTGTTTTAGTTGCCGATAGCGTCATATAGTGTTAATAGTACATCTATACTAATATTATAAAGAGGAAAGATTTGTATTTTTGTGTGCATGTTTGTAATGAATAAACTCAAAGACTACTGTGCCGTTTTCAAAAAAATCTTTCACCATTGGAAAGCTACATTCATCCTGAGTGACATAGGCTATATTTATTGCTAGAAAAGATTAGGAATCCTTACTAAAACTTAAGTAACGTAACCCAAGGTGTAAAAAAAGTGCTCTAAAATGTCTTTCGTCGCATGCGCTGCGGAAACTATTGATGAAAGAACAAAAGTATGTTCCCGTGGGATAGATTTGTTTTTGTTTATCTAGAGAAATGAAATGCACGTTTTTAATTTTGTTTTTAAACTTGTACTCTATAAATTATAATGCATACACCTTTTAACTACAATAATTGTTTCGACTAATAAAGTATAAATTGTCATTCACCAGTACAGAAAATAAAATGTTTTTTTTTTATTTCTGTAATACTTGTACTTGTACTTACACACAGTTTTTTGACTAGAACTTAAGTAAAAAACCGAACACAACCTTCAAAGTACCTTGAGACGTACAGCAAGTGTTCATTAGAGCGTACCAAAAAAAACTCCACATAACTTATCCCCAACATCAACATTACAAGTCCATTTAACACGTTTCAAAGAAAAACAACCTAATATGGCGGTATATTCATTAAAATTATAAAATAAAAACTTACGGAATCTTACAAAAGCAATAACATATTCATGAAGCAATAACCGTCACCCGCTCTCCTTTATTATACAGAAATATCGTCCGAACAATTATTATCGGTCGTGGATTCGTGGTAATCTGTAACTCTAAGTTTGTTGTAATTATAAGTAATTATTTCGAGTAACTTTTTGTTAAGGAAAAAGAAAATGTTTAGGTGTTTTTATGACTTTCTCAGTAAATATTTGCATCTAGCAAATACCTTAGTGAACCATTTCATCGGACGATATTAAAAATAGCATACATATGTCACTCTCCAGCCTAAAAGTTTCAGTACGAAAAGAATCATGTTGATCAGTTGGTACGTTCCAGCTTTAAAGGAATTCAAAATATAATTTAGCATTTCTTATATTAGTAAGGACTATCGTCAGACTAATTCATAATTTTCAAAATACTATTGCTACAAATTAGCACTGTCTGGAACATGAATTTTGTCTTGACCATACAGAAGGCTTAAGCGAAGTATACGTAGAGAAAATTTGAGATTATTTTCTCTTAATTTGTAATATACATACATATATATATATATATATTCTATTAGAATACAAACAATAGTGTATGGCAACGGCACATTACTTTTCGGCACATAAAAGTGGCATCAAGCAGCCATGTAGAGTGTAAACAAATTAGTTCCATATGAAAGCACAGAATGCAAGTAGCTAATTTATCGCTAGAAAAACAAAAGCAAATTACCCTTAATTGCGCTATAATATCACTTAATGGATTTAGCTCGCGCTAACTCGTTGATAATTACATATTTCATCTAATTTAATCGGGCCTTTCTCGAACTTTGTAAAATTAAAAAATAATTTGTCGGTGTTATGTTATTAATTTTTATTTTTTATATTGCTTGTTACGTTACCACTGGGTTATTTTTCATAGCCCACTATTAACGCGCTCACTTGGGAAATCGAGTGAAGCGGATACAAATTCCAGGTCTCGCACCTCTGATATTTTCATGTGCGAATCATTTCTAACATGATTACCACTTGTCTTGCGGTAAAGAAAAAAATCGTGAGGAAACCTGCATGTCTGAAAGAAGCTAGCAAGTTTTCGAAAAGCATGTGCAGTCCGCCAACCCGCATTTGGCTAGCGTGGTGGACTATGGCTAGACCCTTTCGTATTAAAGGGAGGCCCATGTTCAGCATTGAGACGTTAAAAAGGGCTGAATACATACATATACTTTTACAGTATAAGTAGTCAGAAGTTTATTCAAGACTTTTGCTTTTCTTTTTAATTTAATGTTTCGTTTTACATAAAGTTATTGATATCCATAAATGATTTACCTCTAAAATGGTGAAAAATGATGGTTAGTAAACAAAAACCACATGGTAATCTAAAAACCTCAGTAATTGTTGGTTAATTTGTTACTTCATAGCTATCGTTTTATTGTTGTGACTAAATAGAAATAGGCACATTTTGATTTTTTTGCGGATATATTTTGATTTTTAATGCCCAACGTTTCAAGTTTTATTTAAAACTAGAACTCACCCTCGGGTTCGTCCCTATTTACATTTTAACGTTTAGTATAGATTTTTCAGAGATGAGATATTTTTCCGCAATAAAACGTATCCTATATGTTGACCCGGATAACCAGCTATCATCATAGCAAATTTCATCAAAATCCCTCCAGTGGTTTTTCCTTGATGTGGTAACAGACAGACAGACAAACATTCTAAAAACTGTAGATTCGGTCTCTAAATCGATAATAATGTTTATTTCAATAAGATTTTCCAAAAAATATTTAATGTACAGATTCGGCTTAGCTATAATTTTATTATAATAGCCCAAAATGTTCACTATGGTCTTTTGTTTGAAAGTGAAGGTGAACGTGTCAACCACTCAAATCTAAATCAAAACCTATGTATAGATGTCAAATGTTCACGTTATTTAAGAAAGTATTATAAATTGTTGTGAGTAGTTCTTATGCGCGTCTGCGTTAATAAATTTCGAGCATTAGTTCAGTAGTTTCGGAGGTTATCCCTTACACACAAATCATTTTTATCTGTAATTTTTTTCCCACATTAGTATAATGCATATTTATAACGGAGTCCTTAAAAATCTTTTTTCTAGTGATGTTATAATATTTTTTTCTAAGTATTTGACATACACAATAGTTAACGTACATGCGTAGATGAGAAAAAATTATGCATACAGAGTAAATTACACATTTTCTCTTAATTGTATTGCTACTTTAATACTATGTAAATTAAAAAATCGCGTGTTTATAGGCAATTACATAAAGATGTATTTCTTTGAATATATAAAGCACGTAGTTCATATTAGATATGTAGTTAGAGCTTAAAAAAAGAAAATATAACCATTATATTTCCAGTAAACTTACATGATCAAATTGTATTAAAAATATAAGGTTAAATTGTCTTTCGCTAGCCCAAAATGTTCAATATGGACTGTTGTTTGAAAGTGAAGGTGGACGTGTTAACCACTCACATCTAACTCAAAACCTAACTTAATGAGACGTTGAATCACAGTATTTCTTCTAAAATATAGCCAAACTAAATCAATATTTCTACACTATGAAGAACTATCCAATACGAATAACGTTAAGAATTTTTATTTCCAAGTAACATTAATCATATCAATCATATAAACTAACTAACAAAGCCCAGTCTTTAAACACTCGCACTTACAATAAAAACAAAACTTAGATTTCAATTGCCGCAACGTTCAGTGCACACAAATTAGACAACAAAGCACAGAGAGAAAAGGACATCCTGATTACCATAATTAAAATCCACTAAACTGATTTATGCCTCTCGAGGCCCCCATCACTTAAGCCTTTCTCTCCATTTAATTGGAAGGATCTTTTAAGTCCAATTTCCTTTTATTTTGTCCGATGAATTCCAACCGGATATACGTCGTTCTCTCAAAAGGCTGTTTTTAGGCTCGGTTGCACGGTGGCTCAAAGGGCTATATGATATGACATATTTTATTGCTCGTCCTAACGTATAGGCAAATTAGGCGGATATATCAATCTCTTAGGCGTTTTTTGCGTCATCGTGAGACTCTTTGGTGTACCGCTTCAATGAATAGTTAATAGGGGCTTGTTTTATTTTAAACATAATTTTGCAATCGGATGTGCGTGTCAGTTTTTTGGCAATCGTATTTGGGCTTTCGATTTGTTCGGTGTTTTATATTCATGTTAATATCATCATATGATGATACTATTCATATTTATATTCCAGGTAATACGAACAAAAAGACACTATTATATAATAAATTAAAAATCTTCAAGCCCTAACTAACTATAATATATATTGGTATATTTTTTATTATTAATATTTATTTAATTAAGACATCGATTAAAAACATCACATTTAAATTGTAACTGCTATTGGCTTCTTCATAAGATAAAATTTGGTAGTTAGTGATTGATGTAAATAAAAAAAAAAATTGAATATATAGAAGCCACGATCATTGTATTGATTAAAATATAGGTACTAATAACTGTGTTAATTTTTCTCACTCTTCGTTACAAATTGTCATAATATTACAAAATATTGGTATTTTCTTTTGGTGTAGTCAATCATAAACAATATACGAACAAAATACGCAGAAATAAAATCATTTAGCCCGCATTGACCGTTTAATAAACATCTTAAGTAACGCGCGCAAACAAGTTCGTCAGAGGCTAGGGTTGCCCCTTGTTTACACACGAAACATATCTGTTGGCTCAGTTGATTGCCGATCGAAACTTTACAACTGACCACTCGGAATCGGATTACTGGTTCGTTACGTACATTTTTGCTGTTTGTCTGACCGCTAACAATGCAAACATATCGCAGTTTGGGGTACCCGATATTTGTTCAACCCTGGCGTAGTTCTGTTTACACTGCAATTTGTAGCAAGTTTTAATTATGGATGGATAGATCTTTTAGTTTTATATGTTATATAAGTTGTTTGATGCGTAACGATATACTGAATAAATGCTGCATATGTGATTTTAATTATTGTTCTTTTTATTTATAAATTGGAATAAATATTTGTAAGATGGATGGTATCATTAGTGTCCGGCAATTCAGTCGGGAATCGAATAAAAGCGTAGAAACGCCCTAGGTAAGCGGCCAATAATGGTAGATCTCGGGAAGTGTACCATGTCGGTTGCCTGATACATCTCAGATAACATAGTAGATCATGGGACTCTCTCTTTGGTTTTTCTGTTTCACAATAGTAGGCCAGGCATTAGAGTTTAGGATTGACTACGTAAATTATCCTGCGACGCCTCATTAACATGATGAAGGTATGGTAGGTAGTACTATTGTACTTTTCTAGTAGACGGGTCTTCATAAACTACGATTCCTAATTACATGTATATTTTTAATTATATTTCTAATTATATAACACAATATAATGAGTAAAAATTAAGTGATTACGTATTTGAAGTATGATAGAGTACCTAATGATGTACTTTTAACTTTAATTTCGATGGATTGTATTTTTTTAAAGTTTAGCTAAAACAATCCTTAACAGCTTACTGCTGTTGTAATAAAAATCTATTGAAAATCGTCCGGATATTCCAAGTTATGCTTGGATTCTCAAAAGGGAAAAAAAATATTTACTATTTATAACATGTTTTAAAATTTAATCCGAAAAATCTTTACTACTATAAAGTAAGCCTGTAAAATGCACAAATAAAGGGATTCAAAGTTAAAAGTAATTTGTATTAGACGTACATACATACATATGTGCCAACCTAGATATTTCGTAGATAATAATTTAACCACGCATGTGGGTTACAAGAGATGCATTTCTACCGTTTTAAAGGATTTTCCATTGCCTGAGTTCGTCTACCTCATATAAAAGTGAGGTAATTGAGCCCCTTTCAGACCAAGCCTTTGCTAGGAGACAGTAATCGTAGCTTTCCAACTATTTTCCTTTTAAAATAAAAATCTTGTGATAAAATATAAATATGTAGTACTTCTATACTGTATGCACGAAGAAGCGCTTTACTAAAAAATAAAACAGCATATTTTAAAATATTTATTTGTTTCCTTTCTTTATCAGTTGAGTTTTTTTATGGTACTCAGGGATAAACGAGCAGACAGCCCACCTGATGGAAAGCGGTACCTGTCGCCCATAACACCTACGGTTCATGCGTTTAGGTTTTACGTAACAAAACTGCAGAACCGCCGGTAGATACGCACTGTGAGGACTAAGATATTATCCCTCTTGCCTGTAATTGCGCTGGCTACCTTACCCTTCAAACCGGAACACAACAATGCAATCATTGTTGCTTGGCGGCAGAATTAGATAAGGGGGTGGTACCCATCCAGTCGGACTCCTCAGGCTTGACAATGTCCTACCACCGGTTACTTTTGGTAAAAGCTGAAAGTAATTGGCAAACTATAACACTCAATGAAAGATGTTCGTTCATAATCTTTAAAATATCAAAATGTGAAGTAGAGTAAGTTCAAAGCGAATATACTATAATGCCAATATTTTTGGTTAATGAATTTTAAGATAAAAAATACCTAGTTATATTCTTATATAAATTAATGGGTGTCATATTGTCTGTACGTTTTGTAAAATAAAATTTAATTAAAATATACAATTTTAAAACCAAAAACAGTTTGTCCACAATTTTATGCCAAAAAGTCATACCGTAAAAAACAAATGTGTGTAATGTGACAATGTGAATGTACCAACAAGGGTTCCTTGTTATTCTATTTTTGGTACCTTTATTGACCAACCGTTTTAGTATTCACTAACTATTCAGCTAACCGAATATGCTAAACAAATTATTGATAATTGCGTGTCCGATCGTTTGAATTGCCATAAAACAACGACCGTGCCATTACCATGACATGATGTTAAATACCTATACACTTCAAATTGTGAATTCCTTTTGTGCATTTGGTATAAAGAGGTTTTATATGTTTCTTTTTATTAAAGTGTAATTATTTAATATGGTTTCGGAGACTATACAGGCACTTGGAATAGTATTTTGTGATGCATGCAAAAACTATTTGTCTATACTTAATATTATAAAGCTGAAGAGTTTGTTTGTTTGATTGTTTGTTTGGTTGAACGCGCTAATCTCAGGAATTACTGATCCGATTTGAAAAATCCTTTTTGCATTTGATAGCCTGTTAACTGAGGAAGGTTATAGGCTATACATTATCCCGGAAAAGTGTACGGGTCCCGTGGGATAGATTTGTTTTTCTCTAGGGACGAATCCGAAGCGAAGCGAGGGTGAGTCGCTAGTTATTAACAAGTAATGTCACTCTTTTTGTCATCAGATATATGCAGTCTTAGTGACTTACCCTCGCTTCGCTCGGATGCGTCCCTAAGCTTGAATGGTTTAGATACGCATAAAAGAGAAATGTCCAAAGAAAAATATTTTTTTTACACCAGAAATCTTCCCAGTCGTATACAGAATAACCCACCAGAGTTTCATCGTAATCTGATCATGTTTTAGGAACGCATAGAAGACAAACATATAATTATTGAGTTTTATTTATATAGAAGAAAATCGAAGACTATCTTTTAATATTTTTTTATAATTTTTTATCTTTCTTTAATAGCAACCATATAAACAGAAGAATTTTATAAAACTGCGTAAGAGCAAGTCATGCTCATCTAAAGTAGGGTTCCGTACATTATGGGGATTTGAAAATTGTGTTTTTTCATAATTTTTACTCTAATGTAAAGGTTATAAATCCTCTATATTTTTCTGAAAAGCTTAATACTAATTTACTTTTATATATAATTAATAATGATAAAAAATAGAATTACTTTATAAATTTTCTTCTTTGACACACTATAAATTAAAATTCATTTGCTAACAGTTCTACTTTTCAAATTTTTCATTTCATTGAAATGAAATTTTATTCAGTTAGACTTTTTATAAGAACTTCTGAATCGTTAATTTAGTTTATAGTAGCCATCATTTCATTAAAAATACTCTCTGAAAGTGATAGACAGACTATGTGTTATAACTAGACATCGAATTATATGCATTTGCATGTTTGCGTATGCAAATACATAAAGCCTAATTTTTTTTTGCGTTATTGCAATTTTAGTATTTTTTTATTGATAGTGCTTATTTGCTGGCTTTTAGTGGGCAGTGAGTACCATATAACCTGTTTTTATACAGGTGGTGTGTTTAATGCATTTCCCAACATAAAAAAAATAAAAAAAAACAAATAAAAATTATCAACGGCACGGGCGAGTGTGTCCAGTAACGTCAGTCGCTACATAGAGGCCATTTTCATCCTATAAATTAATATTAAGTGACAACGTCACAAAGCTCTAAAATCTAGAAAAATATGTAATTGTATATTGTCACAAGAATTTCAAGTATATATTACTTTAGAGAGAGAAAATAAATGTAAATTTTGATAACAATTAGTATTTTGATTGTGCATATCTTGTGCATATTCGCCCTTTTTTAGTGCACATTTGCATGCATATTTTGGCATTTTGATAGTGCATATAATCCGATGTCTAGTTATAACAGTTTTTATCTGTTTACGTACGGATCTCTAAAAATCAATGAAAATATTTAATTTTTCAAAGAACTTCTATTATTACATTTTGAAATTTTTCAATTTAAAATTTTATTATAAAAGAATGTTTTGAACTAGAAGCTGTATAATTAAAATAATCTTCTAAAGTAGTACTACAAATATCAATGACGTAAGTTTTTATAAATATTCAACTTTTTATACTGTCTTTAACTTTATATTGGCTATTAGGTATATTATATACTCACTTCACTTAGCAGAAGCTCATCAATTTATAGTGTAGCAATATAATCTCCAATAAAATCACTTATCGTAAATGTATACGTATTGTATATATATGTATCGTATATATACTATATATGGAGATAGCTACGGATGGATTAATTGAAACAGAACTATGTATGTATGTATAAAAAAATATTAATAATTATTAGTGTTATTTTTAGCAGAATAGACGGACAGCTTGTTATTCACTGGGTTTTTTGATTTTTACCAATATAAAAAAAAAGCTTTGGGTGTCAATTCGAAGAGAATCGTTTAATATTGATCTATTTCAAAGGGAGAATGCATACAAAAATACCATGTAACAATAATATATATAATAACATTAATGTAGTAAGTAGGTACCTAATGGGTAATAATACATCTAATATTCACTATCTACATGTGTATATATAAATAGACGAAGACATAGAAAGGAAGTTATAAATAAAAAAAATTAGAAACAGTTTTTTTATATGGACACTAGCGGACTCTAGACAAACAATAACAAATCTATCCTACGGGAACCGTACATTTTTTCGGGATAAAAAGTAGCCTATTTATTATTCTGATGTATGAACTCTAATATTGTAAATCAAATCAGTAGTTTTTGTGTACTAAGCTGTATAAGTTACTATAGTTTTTTAACTATGCCATGGGAACTCTTCAATTTTCTGGGATGAAAAGTATCTATATGTCTAAAGATGTCCTACTGTTTCGGAAATTAGCTCGTACAAACAGACAAACAGACGGAGAAACAAAAAAATTGAAAAAAATCTGGATTAGTTCTATTTCTCTTCTTACATCCACCTGACTCGGTTTTTAGCAATTCTTTTCTAAGTACAGACATTCGACCTCTACAGTTTTATTATATGTATAGATAGGTCCAAAACAGGTCAGTTTTATTATTTATATAATGTATATAGTGGAATTTACACTGGATTGAAATAATGATTATTGTGTGTGTAAAATTTAACAATAATTTAGTATAAGCAGTTATATATTTCATGCTACAGAAGTCAAGTCACATAACTAGTAGCGCCTTAATTGGTTAGGGATTGATGGACACGTAAGACGAACGAATCTTTCAATCGAAGCGGTAATGAGTCTGATTAAGCTTTATAACCGAGTCAACGAACTTAAGGTCAATTTAATGGTGCACATTACCATAAACTTTCAAGTAAGTGGACGCTATTGATCGATAGCATGTGGGTGGCGAAGCGCATTAAAACTTTTTACCTTTGAAAAACTTAATTTATAAACAACTTGTTTAAACATTGTAAAAATGTATTATTGGTTTCAAAAGTCTAAATCTATACTTATAATACAATTGTAACTAAGCTGAATCTGTACATTAAACATTTTTTGAAAAATCTTACCAATTAAAATAGACATTAATAACGATACAGAGGCCGAATCTATAGTTTTTAGAATTTTTGTCTGTCTGTCTGTTACTGCATCACGTGAAAACCACTGAACAGGTTTTGATGAAATTTGGTATAATAATAGCTGGTTATCCGGGTCAACATATAGGATACTTTTTACTGCAGAAGAATATCTTATCTCTAATAAATCTATACTAAAGGTTAAAACGTAACTAAGGACGAACCCGAGCGGAGACAGACAGACAGACGGACAAAAATTCTAAAAACTATAGATTCGGTCTCTGTAATTTTTTCAAGTTAGGTACTCAGTGATAAACGAGCAGACAGCTCACCTGATGGAAAGCGGTACCTGTCGCCCATAACACCTACGGTTCATGCACTTAGGTTTTACGTAACAAAACTGCAGAACCGCCGGTACGTTATCACTGTGAGGGCTAAGATGATATGCCTCTTGCCTGTAATTACGCTGGCTACCTTATCCTTCAAACCGGAACACAACAATGCAATCATTGTTGCTTGGCGGAAGAAATAGATATGGGGGTGGTACCCATCCAGTCGGACTCCTCAAGCTTGACAGAGTCCTACCACCGGTGAAAATCGATAGTAATGTCTATTTCAATAAGATTTTCCCAAAAATATTTAATGTACAGATTCGGCTTAGTTAGAATTTTATTATATGTGTAGATATATTATTTCAATATAAAGTTAAATTTTGAACGAAAAAAGAGATGCGATCAATCTTTATTATATAAGACAGTGCCAGCCAAATACATGTTTTAAATTATCCCATTCATATCAAAGCATTTATTACATTACAGCGGCATCAGTAGGAGGCTTCGGTCGTAAATAAGATGCACTCACCGACGGATAAATTCGCCTCATATATACATCATTACACGTAATCTTGTGCAAGGAAACCGCGATATTTCAATGATAAAATTGAATTTGTTTCTATGTCTATTTGTTTGGGAAATAGTCAGGCAATGCTTTGGTTTTTTGTTCTAATATAACTTCTGCTGGTGGCTTCAGTTGCGTGTTAGGTACGTAAATAAAAAATGTAATAATTAATATATAAGCTATATTCGTTCTATTTTGAACTTTACTTAACTCTCTCTTAACAAGTCAACGCTTGTTACCTACAGGATTAATATATTAAGTCTAGTCTAGATGATAATTTTGGTAAAAACATATAATATTAAAAAAGCTATCTATATTTGCTTATAATTTGTTGATCCACGCAAGTTGCGGCAGTAGTCGCAGGCTTAGCTAGTAGGTTTATTTCAAACGTGAATGTGTTGTTTTATATTGGTTGTTTTGTGCAGCAGGTACCGTACCTACTTATTATTGTATTGCAATAATTCTGAATGACGCGACAGGCGTAGTAAGGCCTAAGTGAAATTGAGGCAATTAGCTATAACTTTAGTATTTATTTCTACATTTTTCCTGGAAATGAATGAAAAAAGTATATCTGTTAAATTAGAAAGATCATATACAAACTGGCGTTTACCCGCGGCTACACCTGCGTAGTTTTCCTGTAACTATAACTGCTAGATGAATATACAGTCTCATACCTCAACAATTAGGCTATAAAATGCGTAAAGAATTTTCCATGTTGAGTGGCTTCGAACAAACAAAAAAAAAACAAACTCTTCAGTTTTATATATTAGTACAGATTACAAAGATTTTAGGCGAGCAGGGCATAAAAGTAAAAGCTTAGCCATACCGCAATAAGAGGGTGAGTGAGCAACGACTTGGTCCATTATGGCAGCGTGCGGAAGTGACGCCGGGCGTCGCGACGCGTGCGTTACAAATCACTACGTTACTATGACTTTACTACTTCCGATCTCAGCTGATCTAACAAAAGAGATGAGAACATGTGAAAAAAACAACTAAAATGCTCCCTTTAATAGTTTTCGGTCTCGCGCCACTGGCGATGTGATGATATTATGAAAAATAATAATTTGTCATCCCCTTTGGTTCTTCGGTTAGGGTGGTCCGCAATAAAAGATGTAATATTTGTTTGTACAACGTATTTGGATTCGAGGAAGTTTAATTTGCAAATTTAAATGTTGAGAGCTTAATTATTTGTATTTTAAGACACTTAAAATTATTGTTGAGTTTATTATTTTAAGACAATTTTTCGTGGAAATATGGCCTTACCAGCGACTTAGATTCGTCTCTAGACTTTGTCCCTAGGTATGTTTTAACGGTTGCTATGGAATAGATGGACTTGCTCTGTAAAAACAAAAGCCAATGTATTTCACAGGAACCGTGCACTTTTCCGGGATAAAAAGCAACCTTTTCCATAATCCAGACTCTAATCTATCTCTGTGCCAAATTTCATCTAGATTCATTCAGCCGTTCTGGCGTGATTCAGTAACAAGCATCCATCCATCCAAACTTCCGTATTTACAATTTATGGAACTATGGAATATGTATCTATGTATGTACGTTGTAATTTTTCACTATAACAAATGATAAAAATATTTTATTTAGAAGCGAATGGAATGTTAAATTATTGTTTTAAGCCATGTCATTATAGAGCCTCATAGCTCACTACCTTTTCTTTTTTATTTAATTCTATAAGTTATATAGCTAATATAGATAAAAAATAAAATCATATAAAATGACACGGGTCTGATCTAATGTCCTTGGCTTAAAATAATAAAAAAAGTATTTCTGATTGAAAATATCCTGTATTTTTCTGAACATTCAAATTGAAAATTACGTAAAATATATTAAAACAGTAATTTTGCTCCATTTATCATAGTAATAAAATTGTTGTAAAGCCATTGTACAAGTTTATAGTTTATTGTGCTAAAATAAAACTTAATAATACCAGCAACTTAAATAATTCTAATTTGACGACCATTAACCATATCATAAAGTTTATTGGGACACAGATAATAAAATACCACTCTATAATATACAAGATCAAATTTGACACAGAAATTAACTGGGGTAATAAATTTAAACGTATTAAATGATGTCCTTTGTTGCTATTGCGTGTCCACTATACTTTGATATTTCAAGCTCTTTTATTCGTCTTTCAAATGTAGGGTATAGTGAGGTCGTTATAAACTAGGCCTCTGTCACCCCTGTCACTCGCTTTGCACGTGTCATGACGCCCTTAAAAATCTTAGTAACGTGAAATACAATAAATATTTGGACGACACGATATAAATTTCATTTAAATAGAACTGTTTGTAGGGAAGTGCTACACGAATGGGTATTGGGAGAGCTTAAGCAATAATTAAATTAATTTACTAGTCTTTTTTTTTAATTTCATTTACTATCTTAATAATTTCTTATAAAAATGCTATGGTTATATGTTTCCAAACAAAAAACAGTTTTAAAGTATTTTTTAAAACATTATGTGTTACGTATATATGTACAATATGTAGCACATGAACATATGTTTACCTAAACCAAATAGCCAATACAAATGTTTTTTGCGAGCTGGACTTGAACTCATGACCTACGTAGACTTAAGGAATAAATATAAGTAGTGTAACGACACAGTAAAAACCTATTTTTTTATTGAATAAGTAGTAACTAAAAGTTTACCTTTATTTTATATAATACAAAAGAAAACGTAAACACGGTTCAAATATAAATCAAACACAGCTTCAAAGACCAAGACAAGACTATCTGTCTCGTCTTGGTCAGATTGTATCAAACAGATTGAATATTTTTAATCTGTTTGGTACAAACTAAAAATCACAAGAAATGCAACGTCCCCAACAATAATGCAAGAGCTGAACGTGCATCTAATACGATGTATGAAAAAATCCAATCACCTAAGTGGAGGTCCCCCGTCAAAGGGATGGAGACATCACGCGAGCTTCCACATATTTCATTTATACTATCCTTGGCTAAACTAATGTAAGTGAAAATAGGCGGTGATTGTTGTACAGACAGAAGGAAAGTAAGTAAAATTATATAAATATACTAGGAACTGCCATTACTTTATTTTTCTGCAAGAGTGGTACTCTCAGAAGCTAATACATACATATATATGTTTTTATATTCGATTTTTGGAATAATATAGTAATTTTTTACCGATACAAAAACGTACAGCTTAATTTTTGGACCACTTCGGCCATTAAATTTAGACAATGTAAGAAAGGAGTCGATCTTTTGAGTCGAAAATAGATTACCTACGTATTAAATACGGGGATGTACCAATAGATAGTGTTATACTATGTTTATAAAAAATGAAATAAAAATATTTCTGTATAACATATATATTAATTTAAATAAAATACCAAATGATCCAAGAAAAATGAAATAGTGAATTCCTTAATCAAACCTTAGTTATTAATCTTATACTGCTTGATCATAGATGGCGCTGTTTACATATTCAGAGCTATTTATCCCGTCAGCAATCGATGTTATGCGAAAATTTCAAATATCATAGTGCAAACTAAAGTAATTATTTCTATTTGACATTACTTACATTGAAAATTTAGATCCTATTTAGTTTAGAATGAAAATAATTTAATTCTTTGAAGGATTTGCGGAAATTATTGATAGTGTTTCAATATTATTATGTATTCTAATTAGTCTAAGGACAATTATACATTTTTCAAGGTGTTATTCTACGAGTTTGTTCTATTCATTTTTACAGTTATAGTTCATAATAAATCAAAGTCCATCATACTTTTATTTTAGAATAATCCAAAAGTACAATATTGTGTTATATTAATGTATACTAGCGACTCACGCTCGCTTCGCTCGCGTTCGTCCCTAGGTATGTTGTCACAGTTAGCTATGTTTATACATTAATAGTAGCTTGCTACTTCTAAGATATTCATTTTAATTATATAGCGATTTACCCCTGCTTCGGTCGGGTTCGTACGTCGTACGCGGATTTTGTTCACATTTTCATGGGCTTTAATTTTTTTCGCAGAACCCTGATTCTTTTTCTAAAATAAAAGTAGTCTAAGTTACTCCTTATAATAGCAGCTATCTGCCAGTGAATGTCCCGTCAAAATCGATCCAGTCGTTTCGGAGATTAGCCGGAACAAACAGACAGACAGACAAAAATTGTAAAAAATAATGTTTTGATATATGTACCGCGTATGCATATGCATTTAGTAAAAAACGGTTATTTTAATGTTACAAACAGACACTCCAATTTTATTTATCTGTATAGATTATATGAAAGAATAATTTCAATAATATTTTGCTTCATTTTTTTCTATCGGTACATATGATAGTAGCCGCCTAATGGTCCGGTCACGGTGCGTGAAAGCCAACAATATTCTTACCCCGACCTTGTAGTAAAGTGACAACAACGCTTTACGCTTACTTCTAACTGAAATTATCTACTTGTTTTTTATTCATTAAATCAGTCATTTTAATTACACCCTTACATTGAAGTTGTTTTGTTTAAGAATTTGTTAATTTAAGAATAATAACCAATTATTCTGAATTAATTATTATATTTATATATTTTGTTATTTTTTTATTATTGTTGTTACTATGAGTGTATAGTTTGGTTATCACTCATACAGTAACTAAGTAATGACTTGATTTGATCTTTAAGGCTCAACTATTTTTATCTCAATAAATCAGATTCCTCCCAACAAGGTTAGACACGAAAGGTACCGTTGGGTTTTAGTAGGTGGTACTGGGTTTTTCTAGCCAGTGAATCTATAGGTGGTACGCATATGTACATTTTTCAACATTAAATTAATTTTTGTAGCACATGTGCAAGTGATTCTAAAACGTCACATTTTAATGAGCAAGAGTTTCACACTATCCTGTTCTACGTCAAGATCCTTAAAAAGGATGTTCTTAATGAGTTATAAAGCTAGTTAGTTCAATGTAATAATTAACTAGCTAGCTCTAAGCGAAACGGGTTGCCATTATTTTAATTTATATAAACATCATTTTCTTTCTAATAAAAAAAAATAAATAAAATACACATTAGAATATAAAATTGAGTTTTATACCTACTATTCTTAATATAAGTTTATTTGTAATACCAGAAAGCTATCTAATAAAAATGTTTTGACCCTTAAACCTTTTTTCTTCTACCATCAAAACTCCCAAAATAAAATTCGAACCCACACCACAATTCATTACCTAACATAATATTCAAACCACAAGCAATTATCAAAATATTAGATGTCTTCTCATAATTTGAAAAACTGTTTAGCATATTAAAATATTCTTCACTACTCCTTACTTAGCTCTAATCAGGGTTCTCAAAGCCCAAACGAGTGATCAATCCCATTAAGCCGTGTGTCTGTCGCCACCCACGGCGCGCACGACGCATAATATCTATATTTACAGCTAATCACTAACGCTATGATTATACGTCAATTTGCCACAACTCGGATATTATTTATACTTTTTAACCGACAAAACTTGATAATGAGATGGAATTGGAGTCACGAACGTGAGTTTGTTTAGTGAACAGAGGTAGAGAAGATTCGTGTTTGATATTTTTTGGTTTCTGTAAAAACTTTATATTTTTATAATAATTATTATTTAATATTATATTTATTATATATATTTAATTTATTATATTTAATTATTTCTTTAAAAAAATTGATCCTTGCAATCTGACAGTTTTATAATATTAGTGAGGATAAAATAATCACAATAGACGATGTTATTCTACTTTTATTTCATTTTAATTTATAATTATTATATTACATATTATTCTACCATTAATATACGTACTAGGAATTATTAATTCACTATCATTGATATCAACAAATCTAGTAGGTACCTCTGTCCCAAAAGCGATACATTTTTATAACTACAATATATATACTTAGAAAAAGTATCACATGTTAAAACAATTTATATATACTAATTTATAAGCTACTCTACGCATCCGCTATGCAGCTGCATAGGTGATAATATCCGATCAGCCACCGCCGTAGGCAGTGCCTATCGACGCCGACCTGTCTATACGTGATTTATACGTTCAAATTACACGGCTATTAGTCATTATTCTGTATTATTGCTTCACTTTGCTATTCTAAGTGTCGATGCATGAAGTAATCAATAGTTCTATTAAATTATTATAAATCATTTATGTTTTTGTTAGTACTTACAGTATTGAAAGTTCTTATAGAACTGATGGATTGAAACTATTCATCCTCCATGGTCAAATACCATTTTCGAAATACATATGTATGTATATCTAGGTTGGTGGATTTCATATACATATCTTTGGAAAACCATTATTATGAACTAAGTTTTCTTAGACATACAGGCTTCCTTAAGATGTTATCCTGCATAAGTCAGTGAAAGTGGTACTCCTTTTGAAAGTGTCTCGCACAAGGAAATTCGTTTTTTTAGGCAAGCAGTACATGCTAGGGGCACACTGGGGTACTACTACACTTTATACTACACTTAATAGTTAATATCTTCATTTAATATTAAAAATCAGTAAAAAATAAAGTTCTGCGATATATAGAATTTTAAATTCGTAATTACGATTATCGTAACATGACACTTAAAAGAAGATGTTTTTTTTATTTATTCTTTAACCGAATTAATTCCCACGTAAGTGGAGTCACGGTTTTCCTCTAAACGTAATAAAGATTACATAACAAATCTATTACCATAGTAATTTACATATGTTCTTATTACAGTCTCATTGAACAAACATTTAAATAGAATCAGTGCAATTGAGATGATGAAACAAAATAACAGTAAACATCACATACCAAACTCCAGTCGACATAGCTTGCACAAGTTTGCCTACAAAGAGAGACATTATCTAGAAAGCGCGGTCACGAATTGGCAATTTGATAGTCATCGACAATGGTACCATGATTACGCGATAGTCGATCATGCCACCCACGAGCTAACCGCGTAATTATCACTCGGACTCGTAAATTATGGGATGTCTATTGACTAACTCTGGAGGTTAGGATGAATATGTCTTTTTAATGTGTTTTTGAAGTGAAACTTCTTTGGAATCGTTGTGATTTGAAACGTAATGAAACGGAAGTGCCTTAATTAAAGGATTAAGCCAGCGAGAGAATGATATAGAATACATTGCCATGTTGCCATGGCAACCGTTGTTATTTGAGATAAATACATTATACAGGAAGCGAATAATAGTAAAATTAATTAGTGAGTAATATGTAATGTATATTTATGTCAAATAAAATGCAAAATAACTTTTAAACTTGGTAAAAATATTATAAAAAAAATTTAAGAGTGCGTGTATGTGTATACGTGCAAGAAGTAAAACTTCTGTAGGTTATCGGTACTCTTTATAAAATTCCATTTATGTTTTTAATAATTAGGTTAGATGAGATACTAAAAATAACGCATATTAGGCATATTACAATCATATATTTATAGAATATCTTTTGAGGAAAGGATATAATATTACATATCATTTGTCAGACGGTAAAAACGGTTACCATGGCAACAAACGTTCGCCTTGCCCCTAACGTTACACTTTTCGTAACGCATTCACCAGCTTACCCCCCAAGTCAAGCGGGCGTAAAGAAGTTTTACTTCAAAAATAAACCTTATAATTATCCTACTTCTGACACTATTTATTTATCTCATTCTCTTGTAGGTTACTTTTCTGAAGTTTCACTTCACTTCAGATTTTATTATTATTATTTTATTATAAAAAAAATACGAAATAACTTTTTTTTATAATACTTTCTTAGATTTACGCGAATATTGGACATCTATACTGCACAAATAAATAAAATTGGTATGTCTGTTTGTAATATTTAAATAACCGCTTTTTTCTAAATGCATATGGATACAATTTTTGTCTGTCTGTCTGTCTGTTTGTTCCGGCTAATTTCCGAAACAGCTGGACCGATTTTGACGGGACTTTCACTGGCAGATAGCTGATGTAATAAGGAGTAACTTAGGCTACTTTTATTTTAGAAAAAAATAGGGTCTCACGAAACAAAATTAAAATCAAAAAAATAATAAAAAAAGTTTATTTTGGGAAGCAACCTAGTGACGAACCCGAGCGAAGCGTGGATGAGTCGCTAGTTTTAAGTAAAACTATCTTTTCGGATTATTTCGCGGATTATTTTGATTTTTGGTTCCCGACGTTTCGAATGCTTTACAGCAATCATGGTCACTGGAGAGACTAAGGTGTTAGACATCTCAAAGGTGTTTTATACTTGTTACAGACAGTGCCTACCCACATTTTACAAAAATGTTTTAAAAAAATTCAAAAATGGCACCAGAGTACCTTACAATATTTGTTGATTTTAATTCTAAACATATTAAATTTTTTAACTAGTATTATAATTAAATATTATTTATTTAATTTTAGCTGTTATTACTAATTGTTATAAATATTACATTTTTTTAACAAACTTTATTACTTAGTAAATAATAATATATTATTTATTAATATTAATAATTGTTGCTATTATGTCTAACTACAAAGAAAATCAAAAGGATTAATTATTAAAGCAATAATATTGTTTTATATGTAATTTAAAAAATTAAATTATTAATTTAGATTGCTATTATAATTTTAAGGTAAAATATTAAGCAACACTATTACTATCTTTACAGATAAAAAATATATATTAATTTGAATTACTGTTATTGCGATCCACACAGTATGAACTAACTACATCTACTGGTCTGTTATGTATGTTTTTCTTGTAAGATTTTATTATGTTTATTACAGGATCCCACGATTATGGTAGTACTCAGCCATCTTCACTATTGAAGTTTGGATGTTTTTTTAATTTCAATAGCTTCGCGAATCATCCTGGGGCGATAGGGGCTCTCTTTTGCAAGTATGTGTGGATTATCAAAGCGAATGTAGTGACTTGGGTGATCCTGGCTATGTTTACAGATCGCAGATGTTATATTCCGACGGTGTTTCACATCAGCTATGTGTTCTTTGATCCAAGTTCTAATGGATCTCTTTGTTTGTCCGATATAGGAGAGCCCACAATCACAGTCAAGTTTGTATACTCTTACATCTTGGAGAGGGATGTGGCACTTGACTGGTGGTAAGAACTGACTAATCTTCTTTGGCGGCTTGAAGTAAGTTTTAATTGAAGCACGCTTTAGGATGTAGCCAATCTTGTCAGTGACTCCTCTCATGTATGGCAGGACTGCAGGTACGCGCTCGACTGTGGCTGGTTTCACTAGGTCATTGTGAAACCAGCCACGCAGGCGTTGCACTTGCAGCTTGTCTCGCAGAACTTGCTTGACATGTTGCAGTTCTCCGGCCAGGTGTTGTAAGAGTCTCACAGTACCTTACCCATTGACGGCCGGTAAAGTCCCCATGATGGGTTTCCCCAGCGAAAACAAAAAAAAAAAAAAAAAGGTGTTGCTCGTCACAGATCCCTTGCGCTCTCTGAAACAAAGATTTTCCCACGGTAGCTAACTGTGAAGGATGGTGGTGAGATTCACCATTCAGGTACCTATCAGTATGGGTCTTCTTTATACTATGTATACAAATATATGACGAAGGCATCTACTAAGGAAGGATTTTTCAAAATTCAACCCCCAAGGGGGTGAAATAAGGGATAAAAGTTTGTATGAAACTTTTTATCCCTTGGACATATTTGCATGAAGTTTAGTATGAATTGAGTACGGCAAAAAATGAGTGACGTATTTCAGCGTTTTCCAAAATTTTATAGATTTTTTTGTAGTTTTAGCGCAACCGAAGCCTCGGTTTCTGCTAGTGTACAATAAAATTATACTTAAATATTTTATAAGAATTTGTGTTTGATGAAAGAATTCTGAAGCCAGTTTGTTTGTCTGGAATTTACCTTATCAAATATCAAACTAGAGCTGGACAGATTTCAATGTGATTTTACTTTATTATACAGTAAATAACCTGAATTAAAAAGTATAATAAACAAAGTCGGTTAAGTAGATGTTGAAGTTCGGCGATAGCTCTGTTTTATGAGTTTATTTATAAAGCAGAGATCATCTTATCTATTTTATGTGCCTATAAGTAAGGGTCATTTTCTGTGGTTTTAAAAAGATAAATATAAATAGGCGAAGAGGACAGTACTTAGCAATATGATAAAAAGCTACTTTTCTCAAAAGAAAGATAAAAATATATTTGGTATGGACTTTTAAATAAATATCTTTCTTTGAACTATATTTATTGCTATATTACAGCTGTATAAAAAACAGTAAAGAATGTTTATAAATCAAGAACAACCTTTAATATGTAGTGTAAACTTCATCCTTTTATGTCTCATTAGCTGTTTTAAATGAGCTTCAAACAGGCATATCTCTGAGGAAATCTCTGGCAGATAATTGTGCAGACATTGAGTTACTTTTATATAGTAAATGTTGTTTTTACTGTAGATCAACTAGTTTAACACGTTTTAAGTTAAGTATACATTGAGTAGCTATAACACGTTTTTCTCTAACTGGAAGATATCGACATAAACATTATTTTTTCTAGATATTTAGTTAGTTATATAGTATAAATAAAAACTGCACAGGTATTGCATATTGATGTATGCAATCGAAAGTGACGCTTTACTTTTTATCACTCAAAAACTCATACTTGACTAATTATATATATATAACTAGCGAGTCACTCTTGCTACGTTCGGGTTCGTCCCTAGCTACCTTTTAACGCTTAGTACAGATTTTTCAGATATGAGATATTTTCCCGCAGTAAAAAGTATCCTATATGATTTAAGTATCCTATATTGATCCGGATGACCAGCTATCATCATACCAAATTTCATCAAAATCTGTCCTGTGGTTTTCTGGTGATGCGTTCCCAGACAGACAGACAAACAAAAATTCTAAAAACTATTTAATGAACGAATGAAACGATGAAAATAAAGATAATATATCGATATTGATATCGTATTGACAAAAGCTTATTGGACTACTCCATAGAAATAAACATAAATATTTATACCATAACAAGGGAACTCGCCCTCGCTTCGCTCTCGTCTAGATACATTTCGTCGTGTATTCCCGTGGGCATGAGATAATCTCCCGCGACAAAAAGTAGCTTATGTCAATCTCCAACCGTCCAACTATTTTCACACAAAATTATGCCAATCTATCGCACTGTTTCGACGTGAAAGAAGGACAAATAACCAAACAAACACACTTTTACATTTATAATATGTATTAAAAAGTAAGTAAATATGGAAGTATGGGATAGCCCTTAAAGTTATTGTTATAAATTAAAAATAAATAAATATTTTTCCTTACATTGTACATAACACTTTAGATCATGATATTTATATATACAGTTTTGAAAAAAAGGGCGTCATCTAACTTCAAATAGAATTGAGCGAAAAACTCTGCGACTGGATAAGCATTGTATGGATACCATCAACTGTGCTTTTTATATAGGATTTTTAAACGATCTGAAAACGGTTTTGTTCGCCATTTCCTACAGCTATTTTCTAGTATTATAAGTTTTTTAGGATTGAAAGTGGTGAATTCAGTGAAATGTTATATTTAAAAAAAAACTAGTAATGTTTTAAGGTTAGTTCTAAAATATAGCGAGTTTTCTTAGTTTCAAAAATGTCAGATTTGGTTTGTTATTCATTTCAGTAGAAAAACGAAAATGTCTCAAAATAATTAAAAAAATTAATTAAAATACCTATAAGAAATAATATGATAGCAATGTTGTAATATCAAACATCTATTATAGTCTAAGATCCCGAACTATGTGTTGGACCCCTCAATCTTTTTCTAGGCGAAATATGTTTTTTAAACCATAAAATATATTAACAAATACGACCCAGGGGAATTGTCACTAAAATTTACTCCAGTTAATAGGTTTTATTGTTTAAAAAATATATTGCGCCTGGAAAAATAGTAAGGGGGCCACGACATAGGGCGGGATTTTCTACTATTACTAATGCATTGGGTTATTAAAATAGTATGATTTTATTAATAGAGTTTGCATAGACTACTTAACTTTTTGCTTCGTTTTATTCACTACGGTATGGTACTTGGAACATACACTTAGATTTTAACATTTAATTCGCTTAACCAATTAAATATGAAATGTATGTATGTTTGTAAGCTAGGTAACAATACTATTACCTCTATCCTAAGTTACTTTATGTTTATCTCATATATTCTTACAAGAAAAAAAATTTAAAATTCAAAATGCCTGTATGTTCTTTAATAAATTAATCATGAATTTAAAAAAAAAATATATTTTTTTTTTAATTATTTTTATTACCGTTTTTTTAATTGTATACATACCATTTCACCTGCAAATATAGTACATTGTTAATATAACGCTCAGCAATCTCTTTCGAGACGAGACCTAAAGATGCCTGAGTATGTGTATGCATTATGTACATGATATAATATTTTGTATCACTAAAAGGGGCTAATTTATTAAGCCTTATTTTAAATCAACACGATTCGTGCTGTTATTGACCGATAATTAGGACCTATCAAAGGATCATTCTTTAGTTTCGGGACAATCTGTGTAGTTTTGTGTAATTTATATATTCATATAATTTATAACGTATGCTCGCCTGTATAATTAGAGTTGGCCTGCACGTTGATTGCTTATTATATTGATGTTTCAATTTTATACTCATTTTTATGGTCATCGACCAACCGTGGGGGGTGGCCACCCAAGAGTTTTGCATCTCTTTTCCACTTAAAAATATTTGAATACATCTATTCTTTTCTTGTCATGCCTGAGCCGATACAGGTCCTTTTATCCTTTTCTCTCATTAACAAAAACATACGTCTGTCCTACTCATCTGGTTAACGTTTATCGAAAACGATGAAAGTTGCTCCTTTGAACTAGTCAGTATGATTTGATCGATTCGTACAGACAGATGTTTTGTATAAGATGATTTTGATGCGGTTTCTTGCTGAATCACCTGCAACATAATTATGGATATCGCAAGGAAATTGTTTGGATAGATCTCCCATTTTTCAATTTGCGTCTCTTTCAAACAGACATATTTATTATTTTTTTTAATAAAAATTGATCTTCATCATTTTTTTACAGATTAGTGACTATACGTATCTACTAAATGTATGCACTTGAAGATCCCAAAAACAATTTGCGAAACGTTAAATATCAGGTCCAAGAACATTGTAATAAAAACGGCGACCTTGTCGAAAAATTCCTCCTTCGTAGAATTAAATATGTTAAGAGGTATTCTTTAAGATTTGTAGATATTTTGTGACAAATTCGTATGGGATTCTAATGAATTTATCTCAGATTTAGTCGGTTTGTAGGAATCTTTGTTTTAACTTAAATAAAAATAAAATGCTCAAATTAATGCCGCCGTCTCCGGACTTTAATCTTGTTTAGGTCTGTATTTTTCAAAGTTTAGCATATTATTTGAAATGATTTCGGGGATCGACTTAGATTTATATAAATATGAAATTATTTCTTAGATTTACATTAAAAATGCAGAAAAATATTGCACAGAATATTTGCCTTTTTAAATAATACAATTTTAGATGTTACGGTTCTAATATCTCCCGTCAAAAGAGTAACAATGTTAGTTGAAAAATATTCGAAACGTTTGAAACAAAAAAAATCCAAACAAATAGCGAAATACAAAAATATTAGAACATGCAATAAGTAAAGGATCCATAATATTGATAATCATACACAATAGTTTTTGAATTCATGACGAAATAAATAATAATAATTAATTGATGTAAGATAATTAAATTCATATAAACTATATATAAAGGAGTATGTCCAAACATAAAACATATATAGAAAAATATTATTATACTTATTCAATTTTACAACGAGGGTAAACGAGGGTAAAGGTTGAGAAGCACAACACTTGGTGCAAGCGTCTCATTTATAAATCACAGGCGCCCTGCGCTGATTACCCGATTAAGAAATCAACTTTTAACATAAAGCCTTTTCCATTTTTTTATTTTTATTGTAACTACTACTAAATGTAATCCTATCCGTTTGAAGTTTTTATTATAGAGGATTGGGATTTACCGGTTTATTATTTACTAGTATTTTTTGATATTAAATTTTCTAATTTATTTACATTATTTTAATTAATACATATAATAAAATTCTAACTGAATCGAATCTGTACATTAAATATTTTTTGGGAAATATTGTTGAAATATCCATTATTTTCGATACAGAGGCCCAATCTATAGTTTTGAGCACTTTTGTCTGTCTGTCTGTCTGAGCATGCATCACGAGAAAACCACTGAACAGATTTTGATGAAATTTGCTATGAAGATGCTGGTTATCTGGGTCAACATAAAGGATATTTTTTACTGCGGGAAAATGTTTCATCTCTGAGAAATTCATACTTAACGTTAAAAGGTAACTAGGGGCGAACCCGAGCGGAGCGAGAGTGAGTCGTTAGTAATAGATATATATTGTAGATAAAAGGAAAAGTAAAAGGTATATGGCAAGATTAAAAAATTAAAAGATGACATTTTCACTAAATTAATTAAATCTCATCTACAGGACCTTGTTTACCATTTTTCAACTCCTTGTGAATTCGAACGAGTATACTATATATATATATACATATATATAAAACATCCTATATAATAAAACATAACAAATAGGATCAGATACACTATTCTAAGTAAAAAAACAATGTAACTTTAAATAAAGATAGTAATGTATAATACTCCAAGTTTGACGATTCTTTGTAAAGTCAACAGTTGTTTGAGTAGGGTTGTCAGATAAACTTATTATAATATAGGAAGTTCTAAGGGTATGATTGACATTTTCAATCTTGTTTTGGGAGGTAGTAGGAAATCTCAGTATGGACCCGCATCCGGTATTTATATAAATGGTGGAGAAACAAATAATGGTTAGAGCACCTGTATTTATTTTCAAATCAAAAGATCATTTTTCATTTATTGAATATCCATGTTTTCAATATTACCTATTAACTAGCAACATAACTTATCTAGCAGCTTTCTAACGCACCGCTCGGGTGTGTTTCTTAGGTGCATACCATTAGCTTATATGTTACTTTAGGTCATAGTGTATCCGTGTGCTAAATTTCATCCTGTTCAGCCATTTTAAACTGGATTAGCAAAAAACATACACATATACTAACTATCGCATTTATTTCTATTTAATATTAGCGTGTAACATTTTGTTTTACTCTGTTTTGTTTTGTAAATTGTGTATTTTGGTACTGTTTACTGAAAGAAAACCTCAGACCAGCTTCAGACACGAGTACATATAGCAATCCATTATTTAGGCTCTATATCGGTGTTAGTATTACTAATACCTATACAGTATACGAACACAATAATGATCGTACACTGTGGGTGGTCTGCTAAGTAGGAAACGAAGTCAATTGACCCGTTAGTACCATTTGACTGGTACAATTAACAGGTCAAATGGCTTTGTGTGAATTATATTCTAGACTATGGTATTTGGATATTAAAAAGACTGGTCATAATTGGAATATTTATGTGATCATTAATTCCAGATCTCTTTTTAATTACCTTGACAATAATAAATGAAAGAAATACTTCAACGGTTTCTACAGACACAGTGCTGGGTGTTCGCCCCTTTCAATGGGTGGGGGAGAGACCTATAGTTCACTACTCGAGCCAAATCAAGGTTGGAGGATTTCACATGTCTTTTGAGAAATGATTAATTTCCATTATACATGCAGATTTCCTCCTCCTTTCAATAATGATTGAAAAATAATTTGACACTTAATAATATTGGAGATTTAAGAAAAATTTAGAGGTTCAAGGATGTTGTTTTGCAAGTGAGTTTTTTCGAATGAATTGGCTAACACTGCTTTATCATTTTCATCAACCAAACTTAAAAAATTAAGCCAACTTCATTAAACAAGACGTAAAAGCGTGCCTTTAATAAACAGATCTAATCAGATATTTTTGGAGTAGATGTCAAACTGTCAGCTAAAGAACATATATAATTAATTGTGCTTGTTTACTTTCCTTTGAATTCAAATAGACACTACAATTCTTACGCTACAATAAATACGTCGTATTGTGTATCACTTACTCAGAGCCGGATTTACAGGAGAAATTTCTGGATGTAAATTTGGCTAACTATAAAAAAGGAAATTATAATTCTAATTCAAGCTCTGCACTTTCTATATAATGAAAAAAATAATATTAATTAATGTTAGAGTTAAGCCTTAGATGTAAAGTACCTAGTCAGCTCGGTATCGATGCTCCGTCCACTTGATAGGTAAGTTGATAAGAAGTACTCTATTTATGTCGATCGATAACACGAGCTTTCTAAGTAGGATTTCTAACAGCGTGAAGAAGCGACAAACACTCACTCAGTAATTCTCGCATTTTCAATATAAGTAGTGTATATTTCTTAAGCATATTTTGTGAAAATTTACCACTATTCATTTTTAGTTATTATGACTCGAATATTTTGATTATATGTGTGCTGAATTTATAAAAAACATTCAAAATTAGCAGTTAAGTTATAGTAGGCTAAAAAAATTGAAGTAATATCATTTATCTAAAGATATCTAATGTTTGTCTTTTACACCCGAATTTAAGTAATGTTACCATAGAAATAATCCATTCAAAATACGAGTTACAAAGGCAAGTCAAACCGTCAACTATACAATTCCAATAAATTCGTAGCTTCAGCATTGCGGACTGTCAAAAGCCGGTGCTCGGGTCACAGTTCACCCCTCAAGTGTCCGGAGCACTCTCCATTACCCACCCCGAGTTAAACCACCTACCACCTCCTACTGACCCTAGAAAAGTGTTACTATTGGAACTCACGTGAAGTTAAAGTGAGTAATCTATACTAATATTATAAAGAGGTAAAGTTTGTGAGTTTGTAAGGTTGTAGGGGGTAATCTTTGGATCTACTGAACCGATTTAGATGAAATTTGGTAAGGACATATTTGGACCCTCTGAAGGATATAGAATACTTTTTATCCCGGAAATCATCCCTTAAGGGGGTGAAAATGGGTATGAAAGTTTGTATTGGGAAGCAAACTAGGGACGAACCTGAGCGAAGCGAGGGTGAGTCGCTAGTAATATATTTTTTTTATTTTAGTAAGAAAACTGATACTTAAATGCATAGTTGCATGAGGTGTTCATTAAAAGTGGTAAAAATTTATTTTTTTAATATCTAATTATATCATTACAATTATTACCTTTATTAGTTTTTTAATAATACTGAATGCTGAAAATATATGACTACTTTAGAATATGTAAAGACATTTTAGTATTTTTTTAAATCAATTACTCAGGCAAAACTCACTGTATACAAAGATGCAGTTAAATATTATACAAAAAAAAAGATATTATAAAAATTATAAATATCATTTTGAAAACCACTAGTAGCTTTTTAAACTGGACATCTAAGGTGTTACGGCCTAAAGGGGGATGAAGGTAAACTAATGTAGAGGTCCACTGTACACGATTACCTTGAGTGCTGGGCTTGAGATACAAATTAGTACTCGAAACCTTCTTCAGACCTTGCATTCATGCTTATTTTTTTTTACAAAAAGTAAAAATTGGCTTTACTTATCCTTAAGTATATGGCTATATTTATATAAACATACTTGATGTTTGCGGCTTTGTCTGTCTTTTACGGTTTATTTTTATGTAATATCTCCTTCATACTATTTAAAGTTTAGTGTTTGGGCAGTGAGTTATTAAATTTATTTAAGATTTATCAATTGTACTTTTTTATTTGTTACTTATATTATTTTTTAGCTTAAAATTTGTAATCAAGGATGTTATTTAAAGATAATACATATTATGTCTTTATTTAATTTTTATAGATTATGCGCGTAAAAGCGTACTTATAAATAAATAGAGGACATTGACTTTTTGCTAGATTAGTCATACAAATATAGGTATCATAATATTTTTTTGTTTCCATTAAATATATTGTGTACATGTTAAATAAGTTAACTAAGTATAAAGAGACTTTAAGAAATCATTAAAATATGAACGCTTCTCTCGGATTCGTCCCTAGGTTTATTCTTCATACAAACTTTCATCCCCATTTTCACCCTCTTAAGAGATAATTTCCGGGATAAAAAGTATCCTATGTCCTTTCCAGTCTCAAGCTATCTTCTTACCAAATTTCATCTAAATCGGTTCAGTAGACCCAGAGAGTACCCCCAACCTCACAAACTCACAAACATTACCACTTTGTAATATTAGTATAGATGAAAGCTTTCAAAAACAACATAATAAGGTAGAACCTTTTTATGGAAAAAAGGTTCTACAAAAATAAACAAAACTTTAATACAAAATGTTTATTTTAATTAATGTATCAGTTTCGATGATATAAGAAAATTTTCAACTATAGTAATCAAGTTTCACCTCCATCATCCATTTCTGACGAAAAACGTACAATTAGACACATATATAAACCACTAATTATACCGACTCACTAAACTGTGAAAGAACACCAAACTTTCCTGGCTTCTTGAATAAACCACGCGATATCGATCCCCCATATTAAGTTTTAGTTCGAAGCCAATTAAACTGGTATAAGCCTCTTATGAGACACCCCACGACCCCCACTTCCCCACTAAACCAACATGGCGTCATGATTGTCACCTATGGTTAGGCAATTTTTTTCTAAATCAACGTATAAACAACCGCGACTTTATCACAAGGGGATAGAGTTTAAATTGGAGGCTATTCTCAAGCTGCACCTGAAGATTTATTCTTTAAAAGCGTGTGCAATATTACTCTGCTGTACTTTCGATTTTTGCTATTCAAATTTCAACTTTTTGATACGACATTAAAGTTTGTTTTCGCTTTACAGGTGTTAATGAATGTAAGCACTGTTGTTCTAAATAGGTAGCGAAGGCGTGACATTAACGCCCGTGGGGGCCGAGAATTATACATGAAGGGTTGTCGCGGTAGGGTTAAGTGTTAGATCATCGGGGTTTTCGTCATTATAGTAATAGTGAAAAAATGGCCGATAGAAACGTAAAATTTGAACAAATAATTACGCCTAGAAATCTCTAAGCTATAATACTAATTAAATTTTGTTAAAATTAATCAAAATGAGTTGAGAGACGAATTAAGGGTAATTGAATATTTGCATGAAAATTTCGCGTAGTTTAAAATTGTTCTTACAAAGCCTCCATGATCGTATACAAAATGTAACGAAAAATCTTATACTGAAAATATTATTTTTTGAAAGGTTGTTTCTCCTATAAAACGCATATTAATAAGTCTATCTTGTATTATATATTTATATTTACTTTAGTTTACTTTGGATTTAGCTATGATAAATAACATCAGATGCTGAATGAAACATGATATATTAAATTCCTTAAAAGTCTAAAAGTACGCACATGAGCTTTTATTTGCTCAAAACTTTTACATGATATATCCATTAATATTAAAATATACACAGCTATTTTAAATAGTCAATTATTCTAAATATTTCTACAGAAATTTAAATCTTATGGATGAATATAATACAATCATTATAATAAAATACTAAATTTTAAAAGTTATATACACTATAAAACGCTAGAAATATTTCATATTCGAATACCAAGATGCTGAGGTACGTTGCTGTAGTGTGGTCAGTATGCCCGCTCAGGAATCTAGAGCATTGACGCATTGATGGCATGCAATATTAGCTGTAGTATACCAAATATGTCTTTGTGAATCTATTGGTAAGGATCTGTGAAAGATGATAGGTGTTTTTAGATTTTCAAAACTGGTAATAGATTTAAGGCTAACTTTTATATCGGATAAATGGTAAGTCATAGTTACAATGATAAAATTAGACGAAATTTCGTTTAATTTAATGAATACGCCTTACTTATAAGGGTGGCCCAATATAAATTTTAAGAAAAAAAAATCACTCTTCAGGGAGAAATATTTATTGAGTACTTATTATCATTTATGAATATAAATAAAACTACAATTCTATATTCATATTTAACAATTACTTAGTATAAGAATTACTATTAATAAAGATTTGATAAAAGAATGTGTATAAAAATTTTATATAAAATTCAGGGTATATAAACAGTACAAGCCAATTTATTTATGTGCATGCAGTTAATTAGAATATCATCTACATTCTGCGTACTCATATGCAATATATGTTTGTATATTCCTGATTGCCACACTGTTCGCTCGATTTGTATTTATTGAAACAATGAACGAGTAGCGGTCCAATAACTTTCAACAGGCTTTCTGGGAGGCAATGTTACTCGCACTAAGAATTGTTTAATATGAACAAGCGATAGTATAAATTAAATCTATAGTCATAAATATGAAATTCCTTTGCATATGTTAGATGTTAGAGAAGTCGTTACTGATTGTAAGTGTCATAGATAATAATTACATATATTGTATACACAGTTTATATGATACTTGTTAGTAAATTTCAATATTTGAAGTAACAATTATGTTAACATGGGTAAGTAAGATATATTTTCCTACTAATTTGTCTCGGTTATAGCATGATAAATTAATTTTGAATATGTTTGTTAGTTAGTTTTGTTTAGTAGCGGTGGGCGAGCTCTTATGTTATCAATATTTTTTGGAAACAGTTACTTTTTTGTATAGATAGATAAATTATATTCATATACTAGCGACTCACCCTCGCTTCGCTCTGGTTAGTCCTTAGGTTGCTTCCCAAAACATTTTTTTTTTTTGGTTTTAATTTTTTTTCGTGGGACTCTATTTATTTTTTTCTAAAATAAAAGTAGTCTAAGTTACTCCTTATAACATCAGCTATCTGTCAGTAAAAGTCCCGTCAAAATCTGTTCAGCTGTTTCAGATTATCTAAAAAAACAGATAGACAGACAAAAATTGTAAAAAATGTTGTTTTGGTATATGCACCGTGTATACATCCATATTTTTTTAGCATTTACTAAAAAGCGGTTATTTTAATATCAGAAACTCCAATTTTATTTATTTGTATAGATTATGTTATCCTCAACTTTTCATTTATAGTTATGATAGAATTTGACCACTAAGCGAATACTAGTTTGTATAGTTAGTTACATTAAATATGTAACTAACTATACAACTAAACACCTCCTCTTATACCCTTGAAGTATATAGAATTAGAATAGTCTCAGTAATACATATAAACATACATATACAAAATGTGTTACATTTATACCTTTGAAATGGAGCGATGCGAGGAGCTCAACAAGAAAAGGGAAGAGCTTAAAGCCCGGCCACTAGTGGCCATTTCTTATAATTATATCGACGGTGTATTATCCTGTTCAAAATGGGCACGTACCTTTTTGCATCAAGCATTGAGCGCGTGAAAAGGCAGAACAACGAGACTCCCATTTCCTACATTGGAGCAATACCTATCTAGTCCTAATGATTACTGTGTTCAAAAACGGCCAAGACATCACCATCACATATACCTACACATGCTTTGAGGATATATATTTTTTCTTTCAAATCGGTCAAAGAATGTCCGTTGTAGTTTAAACCTGCGAGTGTTGTATCAACAAAATAAAGCAAGTCGAGCCTGTCTACACGACTCAACCAATAATAAGGCTATTGTTTTTATACAAATACAATATTGCGTTTATAAATCGAATAAGCCTAAAGACGATATCGATACCAGTGGAGTGGCTATTATTTTATATAAATTAGTATTAAAATTACACTAAATGAAAATTATACTAATATTTACAATTTTAACTTTAAAATACGGCAATTCTAATGTATCGATCGATACTTTAGTAATAAATTAATGATAAGTAGATAGTTTACCTATGTTTCAGTCTTGATAATAAGAGAAAAAAAATAGAAAAAAAAAACATACTCAATATCTTTTCTCTCTAATGAAATCATTCACTCGTATGGCGAAATCTGTATTGAAATTTTTAATGGTATTATATCAATAAATTACATGGAATAAAATACCTTGTATTGATTTAAGTATAGTCTTAATATGAGTTATGAATAAAAGTATACATATATAAACATCTAATTTCATTAGAATTTGATCAATTCTGTCTCTAAACATTTCCCTGTCCTTATGTCAGACAGTAAAAGCGCAAGCGGAGTGTGGCGCCAGTAGCCGCAACTTATACCGGCTATACAGCGTCTTTCTAAATCTTTAGGATCAACCGCGACTTTACTTATATTTTACTCATCATATATGTCAAAAAATGATTTTTATTTAACGAAATATCTCATATCTAAAGTAAAAACAGTACGATTTACATATTTTTCACAGTAGAAGGACTGATCTACTATATTAGAGATCATCGTGAATCGTGAATCAATTCAATTACTTCGCTAATGTCACGTAGAAAATATGAATCAAATATTTATTTCTTTTAATCTCATTAACAAGTAGGTAATATTCGTAAGTGTAGTGTAAAAGTGGCCAGTTAGGACGATTGCGATACTCTTTACATTATATAATTTTAAGATTCTTGGAAGTTCCTTTTTCCAACAAAATGATTATGCATCGTTAACTGAAGATTTCAGATAATAGCAATATGCGACTTAATTAATATTTGCGGAGCACACGTGCGTATCTTTCACCATCAGTGAGGGAATTCGTGTTATCTGTGCGATATGGGTAAAACTACTCTAATATTATAAATGACTAAGAAGTTTTGTTGTTTTTCTTTTATACAGCATCTAATCGACGTGATCTCGTAAAGGTAAAGCTGGGTCAAAAATAAACGGATTCGAGAAAGACATACTTAACGTTTTTTCCAGCTACATAACATGGTTTTCGTGGTCAAGTAAGTACAAGAAGTAAATACTTTATATCTAGAAAAATTACACCCTAGAGAGGAATTTATCTTTTAACTAGCAGCTCACTCTCGCTTCGCTCGGGTCCACCTTTAGAAAAACAAGATCAAACCTATCTCACGGGAACCGTACATTTTCTCGGGATAAAAAGTAGCCTATGTGTTATTCCACACTATAACATATGTATCTCTGTACCAAATTTCATCCAGATCCGTTCAGTCGTTCTGGCGTGAAAGAGTAACAAATATCCATACCTACTCACAAACTTTCCCATTTATAATACTTGTACAAATTACTATAGATTTTATATAAAATGATAAAAATACGTTTACTATTTACAAACATAACACACAAAAAACCATACACCCCAGATTGTTTTACCCAATTAAGTATCTCCTTCTTTTAGATATCGGTTAAAAATGTATTTAAGGGCACACGATGGACAGTTATAAAAAAACCATTCAATATATTTGCTTTTAGGTAATAAAGAAAAATATTATTCGCTCATAATCATTTTATTTGTCTACATAAAAATAAACTATTTTCAATTTTTTATTGATAACACTATAGCTACTAACCAAAAAAAAAAAAGAAAAAGATAGGAGAAAAAAGTACTGAGCTGTTTTGTCTTTGCCTATACATACAAAGGTATACAGATATTCTTATAGCTAACTAGCGACTCGCCCTCGCTCCGCTCAGGTTCGTCCTTACTTACGTTTTAACGTTTATTATAGATTTCTCAGATGAGATATTTTCCCGTAGTAAAAAGTATCCCATATGTTGACATGGATAACCAGCTATCATGATTTTCCGTGATGCGGTAACAGACTAATAGACAAAAAAACTAAAAACTATAGATTCGGCCTCTGTATCGATAATACTGTCTATTTCAATAAGATTTTCCAAAAAGTGGATGGATACGGGCTGCCCAGGACCGGGATGGTTGGCGCTCATTGGGGGAGGCCTTTGTTCAGCAGTGGACGGCGATAGGCTGATCGATTGATTGATTTTCAAAAAATATTTAATGTACAGGTTCGGCTTAGTTACAATTTTATTATATGTATAGATAGATGCTTTTACAATTGATCAATTGACATAACTAAACTAAGATAAGGAATGTTTTATTGTTCACTTATCTCTTTATACTAAAACCTCCTTAAGATAATATTCAATCATTATGCGCATGCGCATAAAATCATCAACTAGAAGTTCTTTAGAAGTATTTAAATTATATTGACTTCGTGGATTGCGTGCAAAGAAAAACAAAATCATTTTATATTTAACACAGCAATAACTTTTCAAATATAATATCATGTACTTCGTTACGATTTTATTACACGTGTCGATAGATAAATTAGGATGATGTAGTAAAATTGTTCCACTGTGGTCCATACGTCAAGATACATGAGTGGGGTAACCATACGACATGCTTTCAGCAAGGAAGGACTAGATACCTTAATACAAATAATTCAAATTAATATAATTGAATAAATATTTTTAAGAAACATATTTTATATTATACAATATTAATAATATTTATAACTAGCGACTCACCCTCGCTTCGCTTCGGGTTCGTCCCTGGACAAAAACACATCAATCCCACGGGAACTGTATATTTTTCCGGGATGATACATAGCCTTCCTCAGTTAACGGGCTATTCACTGCAAAAAGAATTTTTCAAATCGGATTAGTAGTTCCTGAGATTAGCGCGTTCAACCAAACAAAGAAACAAACAAACTCTTCAGCTTTATAACATTAGTATAGATATATGTAGGATATCTTATATTCGTATCGTATTTATCTATTATTATTTATATATTTTTAATATTAGAAATAATAATAAGAATATCGTTTAAGGAAAGAATATAATACAGTGTAAACTCTATATAACGACACTGAAGGGATTGTGCATTTTATGGCGTTATAGAGAGTTGTCGTTAAATGGAGAGAAGAAAAATCAGAATTAGAAAAATCACTTATCTTCTCTCCTGTTTCTATTGCGCATATCAGTAAAACTTTTTCGTTAATACACAGTGATTTTCTTTTACTAGCCATGTTTACAGTTTGAAAGTTTGTGAGCAACTAAGAATATGATAACGTTTAGACAATCCATGACCCCTACTTATTAATCATGGTCAAGCAAGATCAGTTTACACGTGCAAGCAATCCCAATTTGTAAACAAAAGAACGAATTTCTTAGAAAGTTCAGTATGCATGATGCCGACAGTCGAGTTTATTGCAGGCTAGGATAATAAAGCGACAAAAAAACGTACACAGCTGCGCTTTTTACTAATTTCAGCAACTTAAAAGGTACTTTTTATTACTCAATTGTTGTCGTTATTGAGAGTGGATGTAATGCTATGTAGAGTGTATCATTGTATGGAAGATAAGCTAAACCAACCAAAGCCAATTTATTTCGACGCTTTAGAGAGTTTGTCGTTAAATCGAGTGACGTTACATGGAGTTTACACTGTATTATATATCATTTGTCAGACAATAAGAACGGTTACCATGGCAATAAACAGTTGTCAGTTAACTTCATCATGTCACTCTTTTTGGCTGTCGTTGTGCGCGCGCATCGTAAAAATTTTACTCTCATATTTTTTCTAAACTTCTTGTTAATTTTGTGATGTGAATAATAATCAGTTTGTGTAAGACACAATTTTACGGATGCTGGGTCCATCGCATTGCATAGAAATTCAAAGCAAATCTGAAAAACAATAGAAAATCGTGATTCTTTCATCTTTTCTTGTACATGTAAACCTTTTTATGTTCAAAAAGACCTCAATTAACTCGATGAATTTTACTTAAAAACGTCTGTAGGTACTGACGTACCGTGCTGTCATTCGTCATTACTAATTCATGTCGTAATACTTAGGTGTGTGAAAGCTCATAAAATTCAGTAATGTTTTTAATAAAAAAAATGGTTTAAATAACACTTGTCAAAATCAAATCAAACAATTGAATCTAATATAAGGTTTTTTTATAAGGTAGATCTTATCCCGATAAAGGTAAAATGATAGTGTCACCAGCGCCCGTGCTCCCATGGCGCGGCGGCACTTTGTCGGCGCATCAAACGCGCTCTGTGCGCCACCACATACCACGAACTCTCCTCGCTTCGATACCAGAACGCGCCATTTGAGATTTACGACGAATTCTGGATTTTGGGGACTTTTAGACTGTTTTTTAGCTCTTATCTTGAATGTTGGTTGACGGTTTGTGAACACGTTAAAAATAAGTTGAAGGGTTAATTAGTTTTGTAGTTAAGTCATGATCTTATGTAAAGAAATGACCGGTAACCCGAACTTAGCCAGTGTGGTGGACTATGGTCTGATCCCCCTCGCATTGGACGTTAAAAAGTGCTGAATACATATTAATATATAATTTTTTACTGCCTCGGAGGTATAGTGGCTAGCAAGTTCGGCTGCACATTGAGAGGTCCTGGGTTTGAGTCCCGGGTCGGGCCAAGTTTAATTATTGAGTCTTTCTGTATAGTAAGTCTCAGTAACAGCCCGGAGTTGGGTAGTTGGCGGTGTTTCATCCCAGTGCCTCGGAGAGCACGTAAAGCCATCGATCCTGCGCCTTTACTCTCACCGGTCGTGTCGAGTAGTCGTCCCACCGGAGTATGAGAGTGACAGGAACAGGGAGTGCACTTGTATCTGCGCGCACACGCGCTGCACTATAATATCTCCTGCGCAGATGGCTAGTCTCAATGAGACTAGCCACCGTGGCCAAAGTCGATCATCATCATTCATCTTCCCTCCCATCAGGAAGGTTGTTATTATTATTATAATTTTTTGTTTTACTTTATTTCTAAATTTATTTTATTTTTACACTATTAGATATAGATAAAAACCATAGATCACATGCTGATGTCATAATGAGCGGGTGGTCTATGAAATATTGCGTCCCGCTGAGACGAAAACATACCAAACTATCTAGCCAATGTCCTAAGAAATACCTATTCCTAATACATTACTGATATAATAAACTAGTGTCGTATGTAGTCTAATATCAACCTATTGCGTCTCTCTTACGGCCTTTGTATCTATGTATATATATACATAGACTATATAATCCATACTAACAGTCATCTAGGGACGAATCCGAACGAAGCGAGGATGAGTCGCTAGTTTTTATATAAATAAAACATCTGGAACTACCATTATTGTTGTTCACCCAGTGTTCGAAATCCGAACATGATCGTTATTGAAAACTTGAGAAAAACTCATTTTTCATAACACTAAATCCCGAAAATTACTATTTAACAAAAAAACAACAGCAAAGAGAGAAGGAAAAGGTACCTGTTTTGACTATCTATCTATATATTCTAATGAAATGTTTAATGATACATAAATAATATTTACCAGATTACTTACATGTCTTAGAATGCAGGAAACTGTAAATTATAACTAAGTCTTATAGAAATACTCCGGAAGTATCTTATCAACATTATAATAAAATCGCAACTAAGCCGAATCTGTACATTAAATATTTTTTGGAAAATCTTCATTAAATAGACTTTATTATCGATACAGAGGCCGAATCTATAGTTTTTAGAGTGTTTGTCTGTCTGTCTGTCTGTCTGTAAGTCTGTCTGTCTGTTACCGTATCACGGGAAAACCACCGAAGTGATTATGATGAAATTTGGCATGATGATAGCTGGTTATCCGGGTCAACATATAGGATACATTTTACTGCGGGAAAATATCTCACCTTTGAGAAATCTATACTAAACGTTTAAACGTACGTAGGGACGAATCCGAGCGGAGTGAGGGTGAGTCGCTAGTACTAAATATAAGTAAATATTTACAGTTTCTCAGATACTCCCTCCATTCAACATTCTAAAATTTATGTGCTTCAATACAAAATTATTCTATTAATATTAATGTCTGTAGAAAACAGTTTAAAAACGTGTTTTGACTACAATCGCGGTCGCTATCATTGATCTGAAGCAAATTAAATCGTGGTCCTTTCATTTGAAAAAAGTAAAGGAATGTTGGCGCCAACGCGCCCGCTACGTCGTATTTGAATGTCTGGTAGCATTCTTAGACTTTGTCTTTTTAAATGTTTTAGATATGTTAAGAAATACCTGAAAAAAGTGGAACTAATCCTTAGACATTTTTAAATTTTTAATTCAACACGGTCTTTTAGGAAAACGTTTTTGTTTAAGTTGTTGTTTGGCTTTCGAGCACTGTTAGGTATGAGTTAATGATGATATTTATAAGTTTTGAGCTGCAAATCCTTTGATTAGATTTGTTTTTATTAGTTTATATACATTTTATGTAAAATTTATAAGTTATCTGTCCTGGTAGGCTTATGACTTGAATATACCCAATGTGCATTTACTAAATCAAAGTATTAACAGATTGTAAGTTCTGAGCTTACAATCCTGTGTTTATGTTTATGAGCCGGAAAGTTATATCCTCGTTCATCAAAACCCCAAGGAATAATATTATGGTACTCATAGTCCCTAGTGACTATTTATTAAAGTTAGGGATGGAGATTTATCTTGAAACTTATATGAGCCAGCCCTTGAGATAAAACAGATATATTTTAAAAATAATACAGGAATTTCAGCTCAAAATTGACGAAGGTGTCGAATATTACCAAATGAGTATTCCTTCCATTTTGAATCCTTCTATAAACAACAAAATTTTGTTTACTAGTTATTATATACGCTTCAACGTCTAAACTAATAGCATTAATTTTACTCGCTCATAGCTACCCCAATCCATTAAGTTCCTAAGTTAGAGCCTAGAAGAAGTCAGAATTTATCAATAGTAAATTATAAACATAGTAAGCAGTTTTGATACCTGTCAATATATTTTTTAAGCCAAATAATTATTATCAGTAACTTTCCAAGATTATTTATTCACTTGTAAATAAATTTGGTACAGAAACATCCATTCTTATGAAGCTATTATCCACATTTAACTGGCTGTATAATTGTAATCCAAGTGGTACTCTGCCGCATTTAAGAAAAAAAAAACTTTTGAAAATGCTAGAATGTAGATTTAATGAAACGTAATGTGAACGCAACCGTTGTCGTTCTCTCTGATATTAGATTTGTGTAATCCTAGCAAAAAATATGCGACATTTGGACGTCGGCAATCTGCACTAAATACCTCTTAAACGCTTCTTTGTTCGTCAAAGACAATTTTTTGTCAACATTTGTTATTTAAAAAATAAATCTTATTTCATCTTCAAATTAGGCTGTAGGTAATATCCCTTGCAATTCTTATAATAGATCCAACTTGCCGAGATAATTTATTTGGGATTGGATTGCTACAAGCTTTATATATTATAAAAATAAGCAAAAATATTGACAAAATTAAGAAAATATATAAAAGTAAAGGTTAAATGAATCTTATAATATATTACAATAATAAAAAAAACGTTGTAACAATTATTATGTCCAAATGACTACAAATTGTGTATAACTGCCGAAATACTTTGCTTGATAAATAAGTTATTTAAGGCAGTCGCACACTGTTAACAAAATATAAAACCAGACGAACAGTAAAATTAATAAAAAGGATATTTCTACAAAAAATTATGATTTTTATATTTTCTATTTATTTGTTCGTATAATATGAAGCGATTTTATTCAATCTTTACGTATAAAAAGCTGTGATTATTAATTTAAATATATATATACGATGGCAATGCTACAGATATAACAAAACTTTTTAAAAAAAAAAATAAAAACCGACTTCCAGGCACTGAAAAGTAAAAAAATAACTAAACGGGGGTTTTCATTTAGAATAGATACTTAATCAGATTTTTTCGAAGTCGGTGTGCTTTGATTTGTATTGGCTGGCACCAAAAAGGTTTTAAAAAAGTTTTTATTTTTCCATTTTTAGTGTAGACGTATCATCAATACAAATTAATCAAGCCCAAACACCAGGTAATTGCTGTAAATCGTTGAGGAGTTCCCTCGACTATCTTTCGGGTCCATCATCAGATCGACTCCAGACCTTCATTAAATAGTAGTGCTTTAAAATACCTAATGAAAATGTTAACAAACGCACTAGTCGCTGCTACAATTTTAGAAAGTTCCCCTCGATTTCTCTGGGATCCCATCATCAGATCCTGGTTTCCTTATCATGTACCACTCTTGGGATATCTCCATTCTAACAAAAAAAGAATTATCAAAATCGGTTCATAAACGACGAAAAAATGCCCGAACAAACATAAAAAAAACATATATATATACGGTCGAATTGAGAACCTCCTTCTTTTTTTGGAAGTCGGTTAAAAAGAATTGTTCGAAATTATTTTTCGAGTTTTTACTAAGTAGTGTATGTAGTAACAGCATAGTAATAGTTTGTAGGTACTTACCGTACGTAAGAACTTTTAAATAAATAGTAAATTATGATAAGTATTTTAAATATCAATATTATGAAAAGTAAAATATAATTTATTAAAACTCCAAACCTTTTTTGTTGTTTTTAAATTAAACACAACCGATATAGACATGTCTTTACAAAACTACCGAGACGTCACTTAAATTTGCTTCGGCTCGTTGCGTCCGAATTGATTCCAAAAAAACTAAACTTTCCACAGATTAATTTGTCATTTGAAATAAAACTAGTTTAAAACCGGACTCGGCTTTACATAAGTAAAATATCTCGGAAGTAACTTAATTGAACTGTACAGGTAGTTTGAAGTTCTTGTTCATTATCTCTGTAATTAAATAATCATATATATTTTTTTTATTTTGTCAAAGACCGGCAATTTAGTATAAGATAGCAATATCGAGTAAAACCGGTAAAAACTTTTAAATAAAGTGGCTCATTTTTCTGTGTTAAAAAATTTGCGTAGCAGTATATTATAGTGTTCCACTGAGGACGCAAATGCAAGTGCACTCTCTATTTCTTTCACCAACTCAAAGTTTAGTGGAAAGATAATTCGACACGACTGGTTACGTGCTCTCCGCCGAGGCATGGGGGTGAACAACGCTGGTTTCTCAACTACAAAAAAAAACCAATATTTATACTTATCTAGTCTAGACTAGTCTGATCTGGGACTCAAACTTAGGATATCAGGTTCTCCAGCCGGAAATGCTACTTCTTAGACCAATGAAGCAGTGAGAAAAATTATTTTATACATGAAGACAAAAATTCATTTCATTCTACTATTTAAATTTCAGTATAAAGATCGATATACTTTTTAGTAACAAATTTTAATAATATTAAAATTTATTATCTTAGTATATATTGGAAAATTTAATAACATTTAATAGATATATATAATACTATCATTACTTAATTCATTGATTTCTGTAAGAATTTCTAATAACATTCATACTTAAAGTAATATAATTACCTAAATATAGTCAAAAGCCTTTATCTTAGAGTACTACAAAAATATATAACATCTGTACTATACGAGACATTCGCTAAGTCTTTGTTTTGTCGCAAAAGTACCTACGTGTCGCTAAGAACGTCCCTGCTTATTTGGGTTCACTGATGCGAATAGAAGCAGCCTCCAGCCTTCCTTTTGTGTTCAGAGAGTAAATTGTAGAGGAAATATTAAATGATTTGTTTAATCATACAATGTAATGATACCTGATATATATATATATATATATATATATATATATATATATATATATATATATATATATATATATATATATATATGTGTGTGTGTGTGTGTGTGTTACATTGGCTTTGCCCAAGCATCTTAGATGTGATTTTAAATTCAGATAGTTTGTTCTAATAGCAGTGAAGTACGAGTATATGTATGTATAATTTTTATCCCATTGCTCATCCTGTAAACACCACAGAGAACGACAAAAAATATTTAACCTTTATTACTTACCGTATCTTTTGAAAAAGTGGAGTTATTGATATATTTTTGATTTTTATAAAACAGAATTGATTCCACATTTTTAGCATGTTTCTTTAAAACCTCTAAACATAATATATAAAAAACGCTTCCTCTAGTGTTACCACTCTGTGCTATAGTTAGTCATGACGTCACAATTCCGAAAGAGGCACATACGTTTAAGCCGTCTTTAACACGCACTCTTGACCCGTGAGAGAAAGAAATTGTTTGGAAAATAGTCGCTACGTGTGCCTTGCCCGGGAATGAGCTACTTTTAGCATGAATGCCGATGAGAAAGTCGAGACTAAAAATCGGTATAAAGAAAATAATTTGTAGCAAAAAAGTTATGGTACCTACTAGTGGTTTCAAATATGATGCTATCATATTCTCTTTGAACTTATAATACATCTACTATGTTGCTAGTTTTTTTAAAGGATTTTTATTAAGATGTATTTTTACATAATCATCGTTAAGTATGCAGATAAAGAAGAATTTTATTTTTGACATACTTCAAAAAGTAGGCGATTACTCTAATATTTTTTTTTGCGTATGATGCGAATTTATAGTATTAGTATGTTATTGTACTATATCGATTTTTCATGAATACTTTAATTTCAAGGTAAAAAATAATTTTATTAATTAGTATTCACTTTTAGATATCCATCTATATATTGTATTGATTGAATTTTATTTCATCTTGTTATATAGGTACTTTAAACGTAAGACAGTGTTTAGAACAAGAAAAGTTTAAATTTCGAGTCGTTTGTGTAGGTACAATAAAATTGTAACTGAGTCGAACCTGTACATTAATTTTTTTTTTCGAAAATCTTATTGAAATAGTCAATATTATCGATACAGAGGCCGAATCTATAGTTTTTAGAATTTTTCTATCTATAGTTTTTAGAATAATTTTTAGAATAATTAATCTATAGTTTTTAGAATTAGAAGAAAGCATCACGAGATATTACTGGACAATTTTTTATGAAATTTGATATGATGATAGCTCATTAATTATTATCCAGGTCAACGTATACTTTTTACTTCGGCAAAATATCTCATCTCTGAGAAATCTATACTAAACGTTAAAACGTAACTAGGAACGAACTCTAGCGGAGTGAGGGTGAGTCGCTAGAAATTTATAAATCTATTATTTTTAAAATATTTTGACTGAATATGTAATATCTCAAAGGTGACCCCCTAACAAAAAAATTCTTACGATGGAAAATTTACTTTTTTTTTATTTTGAAATTTATCCATTTCTTTTTCGTCCAAAGAATTAGCATTGGATTCAGCGGCGAAATGCGACTATAAAAAAAGAAGTTTATTAATATATATTTTTCTTTATTTTGTGCAGTACCTAATATAATGTATATTAGACGTAGGTATATGTGTATATTATTTCTAATTAGAGTTTAACGTAACAAATAAAATGTTTGCTTGTGCGTGTAGAGTGAAACCGAAACGATTTATCTTCAAGGGGGTGAAGGCGATGGGTGGAGTGAAGGTGAAGAGATAAAGCAATTTCTCTTAACTGACTGTAGTTAAGTAAGGCGAGAAAACAGCTAAATTTGTATAGAGGTCGACATTTTTCTTAAATAAATTTAAATAAAATTACTTATTATTTTTAAACACTAATAAAAACAGAATATGTACTTAAAATTATTCTAACTTACATTATTAGTCTTAAAATTTTGTAACTAACCCGACATTAATTTGTGTTTTTGTTATTCGTTACTTATAAATATTAAGGCATATAATACATATATTTTTGAACATCTAAGATTTTGCAATCATATAATTTTTAATAAGTAGTGTTACTTCACATGTTATGTATTTCATACACATATGTAAACTTTTTATATCATTATTATTAATTTCACATAATATAAGTAAATTTTTTACATTAAAGGGGGGGGAAAAAATACCTCTTCCGAAAGAATCAACATAGTTGAACCACAGCAATATAAAAATTTAATTCAAAGGCTGTCAAATATTTCTAATTATCTAATCTATACTTAATATTATAAAGCTGAAAAGTTTGTTTGTTTGTTTGTTTGGTTGAACGCGCTAATTTCAGAAACTACTAACCCAATTTGAAAAATTCTTTTTGCATTAGATAGCCCGTTAACTTAGGAAAGCTATATATTATCTCGGAAAAAGTACGGTTCCCGTGGGATAAATTTGTTTTTGTCTAGGGACGAACTTGAAGCGAAGCGAGGGTGAGTCGCTAGTCTAATATTTAAACGAACAATTCTTATATATATATATTTATTTATTTATTTATAGCAGCGAACTCGGTAACGGCTCTAACGATTTCGTTGAAATTTGGTATGTGTGGGTTTTCGGGGGCGAAAAATCGATCTAGATTAGTCTTATGTCTGGGAAAACGCGTGTTTTCGAGTTTTCATGTGGTTTTCTTTCGCATTATTCCACGCAAAATATTCTCGCTAATTTCTTACACTCGTGCATATCTAAGCATCGTGGTCAAGCGGCCAAGGCTCAAGATTGACAATCACAGGTGTCCGGGTTTGAATCTCGGTCGGATACAAAGTTATTGCGTTGATATTTTTTTTGTATTTATTCAAGTTTTTAATTTCTCTATCTATCTAAAAATTACGATATAACAAAAAAAAAACTCCGAGCGAAGCTTAGTCGTCCAGGTACTTCTAAAAATAATAACAGAAACTCTTTCCAATGTAACGTACCAATATAATCAAAGTTTACTGCACAAGGAAAAGAAGGTTGATAGCTTTTGTTCCTCACCACTTTCAGTTTACATAAAATATCTTTATAGTATTATTATGAGTATATAGTGAAATTGCATGAAAAATGTTAACCAAAATAAAAAAGAAAACATGAAATTCTAGAGGCTTTATCATAAACAATGAATTTTCAAATATTTTAAACCTTCCATAAAAAATGGATTTCGGTGAGAAAAATGCAAAAAATAATATTATAACAATGAGTTATTTAAATATTGTCATATAAATAATATACCTAATTAAGTTCGCCCGAATTTCTTCCGAGCCGGCGCGGTTGTAGCTTTTCTCATCCTAGCAATTATGATTGAAAGTGGGCAAAAGCTCTTTTTCACCGACTTTAAGAAGGAAGAGGTACTTACTTCGGCTTTTTTCGCAAAATATTCGCCAATTGACTTTTATTATGCAATTTTTAATAAATAGGTCATTTTTTAATGGTGTTCACGAATTTCAAAAATATTCCACGCCTATGGATGAAATAATTACTGCTAAATTATTTTGAAGTCAATGTACCCTTTTTTAGTAAGACGTAATTAAATAATACATTCAAAGTGTTTAAAAATAGAGCGTAGTCTAAACCTTTGAAATTATCTCCTTTTCAATGTCATTACCATCTTACTCTCCCCCTTCAACGCTCGGCCGAGAAAGTTTTTAAGTGCCGCTGCTACTTTGGTTCGTTTACCGTTCGCCGAGAAGTTATTTTTTGTTCACACATGAGCAATATATTAAGACGATCTCTTTATCTCTATATATTTTTTTATTATATTATATAGATAGAAACAGTTTATTAGTTAATATTTTATATTTCATATGGTCATATTTTTTATAAATCTATACATATAATAAAATTGTAACTGATCGCTGTCTGTACATGGAAGATATTTGAGAAAAACTATTATTGGGGATTTTTATTAACACAGTAGAAACCAAAACAATAATTTTAGTGTTTTTTGTCTGTTTGTCGGTTTGTCTATTTGTCTGTGCGTTTGTGCGCGCTAATCTTAGAAACGACTTAACCGATTAGGGTGCAGTTTTCACTAATGTAGTGTGGTAAGCTTCACTTAATATTTAGTATTTGTTTTATTTCAAGCGGTTCCTAAATTAAAAGTTATGTCAATTTAAAGAATCATCTAGGGGCGAACCCGAGCGAAGCGAGGTTGAACCGGTAGTAATGCAAATATACAGACGAAATCATAAATGGGCCGGCTGGCCGAATCTGGCTAGATTCGCTCTTTGATTCGTTTTTTTAATTTAATTATTCAGTTATTTCACGCAAAATTATTTACCATATCACTTAAAAAATTAAATTAAAATAGATTAAAAATCCATACTGTTATTAATTATTTAAGAAAGAAGGTTGAGTGAAAAAAATTAAATTTAAGTTTGAGTTTAAAAGCGTTGAGTAGGGAATAGACCTACACATTTATTTGCTACAGTTAAGCTGTTATCCACCCCTCTTAATTACCCGCCTCCTTAAGGAGTTAATGTTTTGGTTAGTGAGTTTGCTAACTTCTGTGTTGGACTGTTGAAAGTTTTGTTATAGATCTCGAAAATTGCTAAGCATTGCAAGATTTATGTAGTGAAGCTTAGTTGTGTTAGTAAATAAATTGATTTATATAAAATTTATTGATTCTTCAAGAAAAAAGGATTTTTTACTCTTGCCGTAGAAATTCTTTTCGGTGAATTGAATGATATGGTTTTTTCTCACTCAATGTCCGGTGAATCATAATTTGATACGACCAGTGAGAGAACAGGTAAAAGAACAACTGTCTTTCTTACTCTGCAAGGCACGGGTGTGTAACACAAACATTTTTTGAACTCCGGACTGCTACTAAGAAATTTTCGACAGAAAAAAATCAATGGCCCTTAAGTTTCCTAGTCAAACTAGGCAGAACAAAATTTCAGATCATCTAGTGGCTTACTCAATAGAATGCCCTACCTGTATAGAATATTTGACTATTTGAGGTAGTCACTAATCCCTCCCTCTGGATGTTTGTGGTCTATATAATCATTTAGATATGTGTAGACCGACTTCGTTACCTCCACCTAGATACATCTACGATTCTTGTTTCGCTGTACTAATTTAATAAAATTATATAAATAAGTATACTTTTTTTATTCAAAAATGCCATGTGAGTAAAGTATTATTGAATTTGGAGCGCACGTCTCCTCGTCTCTACGTTGACCACCCTCAGTACCATCACGATGCTCACGACACGTTTATATGTCAAAGAATAAAATCTAGAAGTGGTATCTCCAATATTATATTTTATACTTACCTGTAATGTTCTATACCTTACTCTCGCTTTGCTTGGGTGCGTCCCTAGGGACCAAAAAGTAACCTAAATATTACTCTAGGTCATCTAGGCCTGTCTGTGTACTAAACTATTCAGCAAAATCTGTCCAAGCATTTTAGCGTGATGAACATACAGACACGATAAGCAGTTTAATTTGTATATAAAGTACTAAAAAGGGCTCTAATAATATATGTAAATTAATTCAGCCAAAAAAATTACATGTACCTTTGTATTTAAAAAAATACTTACCAATAAATACGGCCGATTCCTCCAACATATTTTTGAAGTAAAATTTCTTTACGCACGCATGACTTGGGGGGTAAGCTGGTGAATGCGTTACGAAAAAATGTACGTACGTTTGTTGCCATGGTAACCGTTGTTATTGTCTGACAAATGATATATAATAAGTGTACGAGGCGAACGTTTGTTGCCATGGTAACCGATGTTAATTTCTGACAAATGATATCTAATATTATATTCTTTCCTTAAATGATATTCTATAAATGTATCTTTAATTTTTTTTAAAGAAATGCATAATGTATCATATTATAAGCTAAAAACGTTAATAACCAGTAAAATAATGAAAACAAAACATATCTCTCAAAATCTCATCAAAATAGACACATTAAAATACAACACACCATTTTCAATTCATACAATTCTAAGCACAGTTTAGCGTGCAGTCCCGCAGATACGTGACGTAAAGAGCTCGCGCGTGCACACAGACGCGTCGGGAGGGCTTGCTGACCCATGGCGCCTTTGGATTGTTACGGGCAGCTATGTGCAGGGTCAGGAAAAACTATTGAGTAGCCATATTTATGTATAGTAAATAGATTTTTTTCACTTTATATGTTTGTTCAGATGTTGTGTACATTTTGATATGTATTTACAATTTTACGTTAACTGATATTTAATTTCAATACGTTTATGTTTTTTTAATGTTTCTATAATACTTACATATTTACAAAAAAATCTTGTAATTATATCAGGTAATAAGAATTAAAAAAAATAAGAATATAGTAAAATAATATGTTATAATTTAAATATAACAACGGCGTCTCTAAGTATTTGTTGTCGAAGTACAGACACATCGAAAAGGATCGCGAGTTTCTTACCGCGCCACTTTCATTTCATATTTCATTTTATATTTTTATTTATCTGTATTTTTATGCTCCGGCTAGACTCGGGTTTTATGAAGGTCCGGATCGCATCAGCGTTTTCTGATGTTATGGGTCTTCATGTGGACACATTTTCTTAGTATATATGTAATATTACTTTTTCGAATTCATTAGATATGGTATATTTCGGTTACGAGTATATTTAGCTATTTATATGAAAATGAATAAATTATGAACGCCTAGATTGGTTTTTGTTTGTTCAACTATAACAAAAGAGAATGTGTTCAAAATATTTAAAAGAGTTATGACATTAAAAATTGATTTATTAAAAAAATATTTACTTATTTAAATTATTATTTTATTAAACAACCAACGCAGCCTTAACTTCTAGAAGCAAGAAGTTTTGCACTAGAGTTTCTTTTGGAACGAATGTGAGTCAGTAACCTACTCGGAAAGGATTTTCTAAAATTCATTTTCTAAGAGATTTATGGTTTAATAAGGGTTTGTGAGTTTCCATGAAAAATCATCGTTTTTGATAGAAGTTGCAATTGATATTTTACCATCTGTTTATTTAATTGTATAATCGTTTTTTGGAACATAATTCTTTGAGTAAATTAAATACGAGATGAAAGTTTGTATGATTTGGCAAACAGTGAGTCTTATTGTAAAGCACCTGGGCGACCGAGCTTCGCTCGGCGTTTTTGGCCATAAGTACAATTTTCTTTTTAATTTGGCTAAAAAAACAAAAAAAAAACTACAAACTTCAATAATTACAAAAAAAAAACAAAAGTGAAAACTTTATATTCGTCCGGGATTCGAACCCGGATGGATACCTGTGATTATCAATCTTGCGCCTTGGCCGCTTGACCACGATGCTTATGCCCAAGCGTGCGAAATTAGCCATTATATTTTGCGGGGAATAAAGTGAAAGAAAACCGCATGAAACATTTTTTGAAACATAAGACTAAAGGTATTAGATAATTATAACTTGCTTATGCAATACGGAAAAAAATAATTGAAAAAGAAATTATACATATTCTACTGCCCATTATTAACTCTAGTCTGTTATACACAGAATTAAATATGTTTTTCCTTTTTAACCGACTTCCAAAAAAAGGAGGAGGTTCTCAATTCGACCGTATATATTTTTTTTTTTTTATGTTTGTTCGGGCATTTTTTCGTCGTTTATGAACCGATTTTGATAATTCTTTTTTCGTTGGAAAGGAGATATCCCAAGAGTGGTACCATGATAAGGAAACCAGGATCTAATGATGGGATCCCAGAGAAATCGAGGGGAACTTTCGAAAATTGTAGCGGCGACTAGTGCGTTTGTTAACATTTTCATTAAGTATTTTAAAGCACTACTATTTAATGAAGGTTTGGAGTCGATCTGATGATGGACCCGAAAGATAATCGAGGGAACTCCTCAACGATTTACAGCAATTACCTGGTGTATGGGCTTGATTAATTTGTATTGATGATACGTTTACACTAAAAATGGAAAAATAAAAACTTAAAAAAAAAAAAACCGACTTCCAGGTACTGAAAAGTAAAAAATAACTAAACGGGGGTTTTCATTTAGAATAGATACTTAATCAGATTTTTTCGAAGTCGGTGTGCTTTGATTTGTATTGGCTGGCAACGACTTCGAAAAAATCTGATTAAGTATCTATTCTAAATGAAAACCCCCGTTTAGTTATTTTTTACTTTTCAGTGCCTGGAAGTCGGTTTTTATTAGATTACATTTGGATGTGATACCATATTGGTACAAATATGTGTATGATCAATATCAATATATTGGTTACAAGCAGAACGTGGGGTCTGTCGATGAAGAAGATTATAAAGGTGTACTGGGAGCACAATTATAGATATCAAAAAAATCAAAATTATCATAAATCATCGAAACACTGAAATGAAATTACTTCCTTTCCTTCTAATAAGTATCTTTAACAGACATTTCTTGGAAGTGTAGTAATTTTTATCAAAATAATAAAAAGACTTACTCGAGGAAGGAACCTCTACGTTTTTCACTAACTTTTTCTCTTATTACGCGATTAGTTTTCAACAAAATGTAAATAGTGAAGTAATTCTAGTCAAATAACAATGTGATACTGTACAGAAAACGTAGGACAACTCACTTTTTACTTTGCCTAGCGCCACTTAAATGTGTTATTTTAGTTAACAATAGCAACGAAGACATTGGTAATTAAGTACATTCTTAGTTTTATATAGTGTACACGTACTGCTATCTAAATCGTATGGGGTGTTCTACACTTTGGTTGTGTGGTGTAAGCTGTATACACGTCGTAATGTGTTGTCACATTATTCAATGTCTCGCGCAGGGCGTAAGGGTACCCGCGCACTGAACTCATTATTTTTTCACTATTTTCATATTACATATAAGACTATTTTGCAGGCTTCATATGTATTGGATAGAATATGTCATAATACTAGTATTAAAAACGCAAAAGTTTATGAGGTTGTATGTTTGTCACGCAAAATCTACTGAACGCATATTGATAAAACTTCACAGTAATACATTATAGTACCAAAAGGCTATAATGTTTTGTACGCATGTATACGAGTATGAACAACGCAAGCCGAACTCCAGAAAAACGCTACTTCATTTTCAGAAATATCGATTAAAGGAAGTAAATAATAATATTGTGTATACAAGGGCTGTTATAAATGTGTAATATATTAGTATTTGTAGGTCATACAATGTTCAGATATTGGCGAAGAACGAAATAAAAACTTACAAAGTAAACTCTATCTATCCCGCAGTAAAAAGAGTGTGAAGAGAAAATTACTCAATAAAAATTTTAATTTATTTATTAACTCATTGACAGACAACACAGTCTAAAACCAAAGCCTAATATTGTAAATACAAGAGTTTCGTATAAAAGAAAACGCTTCCTCTAAAAGAGTTAACTAGGAATGAAAATTTGTACTGAAAGTAGTTTTTGAAACTATAATAATGTACACTGTACGTATAATGTATATAGGTACATATGTAGGTACATTTAAGCTCCCGTTTATGTTGCCGAGGAGACCTTCTAACGGGCTTGTATTATATTAATTCTTACTTAACTTTATTAATGATAATGTTTGTTAATTTGATCGATTACAGTTTTTACAAAGATATCATTTTTGAGCCGCAGAGATCTATGCAATTAGAATACTAAACTTAAATACAAATAGCTAATTTCTATTAAACGATTTTTTTATATTGCAATTCATCGTTACTGCAGGTTGTATAACCACGGCGGTCAGTCTCATTGAGACTAGCCATCTGCACAGGAGATATTATAGTGCACAAGTGTACGCGCTGACACAAGTGCAGTCTCTATTCCTGTCACTCTTATACTCCGGTGGGACGACTATTTGACATGACCGGTGCGTGTTAAGGCGCAGGACCGACGGCTTTACGTGCACTCCGAGGCACGGGGGTGACACACCGCCAACCTCCACCTCCGGACTGTCACTGAGACTTACTAAAGAGAAATACTGAATAACTACACTTAGCCTGACCCGGGACTCGAACCCAGGACCTCTCGATGTGCAGCCGTATTTGATAGTCACTACACCACCAAGGCAGATTGTATACAGGCACTTCTGTCCAATCTGTGCTGATCGAGATCATGTATGCTAGGATTAGGCTAACCTAACCTAACCCAACACTATCATACAGTACGGAAATCAAAATTAACTCTGTTCATATATCATTCAAGTTTATTTGGGTAAGCTTCAGCCAGACTTTTTTGTTGTAAAGGTAAAGGTATGAATTATAAAACTTTCTTATATTTAATTTAAGCGATTGAAATCCACAATTACAGCTTGCAGCAGGCTTGTTATTAGATTTCTTACATGAAACTGTGTTCAAATATAATGGTTGCCAGTACAATATAAATGGACATGTGGGTGAAGTCACAGGCAGTAAATAGTAAGCATCAAAGCTATTTTATGGTACAATACCCTATAATTGGTTTAAGAAAGAATGTTTTTCGCTGACACTTGGTTAATACTGACTTGATTCTATTCTAGACGAATGAATATTCATAAAGCATAAGACATATCATTGAAATATAATTAAGTCAAGCATGACTTTTAGAGAGGTTTAGAATATATTATTGTATACTTATTTATAATATATAACATGATAATATATTGTAAATAAGAATATAAATATCTTTTTATAAGAGTTTTTTTTTAATTCAATTCAATTCAATACAAAAAAATAACATTGCATTTATAACAGTTTAAGGCGATATAAAAGGTTTCTTTTAATAAATAAAGGAACAATTATAACATAAAGTTTGCTATTGTATTAATTTATATTACCGTTTATTGTTTAATAATGCATAATAAGAAATCATTTCATACTCATATTTTCACAATAACCCGTTTTTACTCTTAAGTTTTATTCTACCCTTATACACATACCTTTATAGTGGAGATCATGATGTTATAATAAGTAAACTATAGATCAAAACGAATTAATGAGTGATTTTTTTTTGAAATCTATAATTAGAAATTTCGATATAGACCACATACTTTAACATCGGATCTATCTACGGTTTTTTTACACTTTGGATTTTATGTGTTTAACTAATAATGGTGAAATTTCTATTTTTTATGTATTATGTTAGTCATTTATAATAATATAATGCATTATAAAGAGAAATTAATATAAATTTCGGTCATTCAGGTCGTATGATGTCACGAAATTATTCTTACTTTTTCATTTGTTGAGATATTTTAATAATCCTTTCATATGTTTGTTGTATTTTACTTAATTTTTTATAATTAATACATAAAAAAATAGAAACTTCTCCATTATCAGTTCAATACATAAAATCCAAAGTGTAGTGATAAAAACCGTAGATAGATCCGATGTTAAAGTATGTGGTCTATATCGAAATTTCCAATATCCGTGCGGGTGGGTTGTGGTAGGGGTGGGGGGTTCAGAGGCGATGTTAGCGGCGCCTGCAGCCAGCGCCCGAGATAAGCGACCGACGCCCGTCCTATGAAATTATAGCACCCTCCCGACTTGGCTCACAGGGATGGTGAGTGCTTGAAATATATTTATTCTGAATATTTTTGTTTTTTTGTACGTTAGTTTATAATAAGTCATTTTTGGTCTACAGTGTACGAGTACATTATGAGTAAGACTTATTTGTACTTTGTTTTTATATTTCCTTGTCTTTATATTTCGAAAGAAAAACAGCAAGATAAGTACTATGTACTATGTGATTTTGAGAAGTGCTGCATCATGGTATCTACCAAAAAAACAAAGACAAGGTGATATACACGTTTCTAAATATATATCTGTACTAAATGTAAGAATTTTTAGTATTTTTTTAGTTATGTTAATGACGAAATTATGAAAATTTAAATCGAAGTAAAAAGATAGTCATTATTATTTTTATACTGTATTATTTCTTTATTTTAGAAATGACTTTTATAAAGTATTAGTTTTGTTATAAAATATTATTGTATTTTTTACGAGTACTTCATAGAACCTTTATTTGTATTTATAGATAAACACAAATCATTTTAATTTGTCGAAAAATAAGAAAAAATACGATATTACAAGAACAAATATTTAAGCTATCATGTTGCTACACCGCGAGCCTCAAGAGGGTGTTCGGGTCGAGCTCTCCTCCGGGCCATTTGTCAGTGACAGGACGTCACAGAGGGTGAGTCCCCCCACATTCCTCCGCACGTTTGTGGTTTGTACGCGATTGTACACGGAGCGACCAAAGTTGCTTTGGACATTTCAAATTAGACATTCGAAATTGTGTTATAACACTAACTGTTTGTCGTGGTTTCACTTGTGTAGGCTTCGTAAAAGTTAAGTTAGGTTTGCTAAACCTAAGATATTGTTAATAAAATCGAAATCACAGACAGACAATTTAATAATCGATTGTAGAGTAAAATCATTCAGTAACTAATTTATATTTTGTGAATTTACATAGGTATATGTACCTATATATTTAATATAAGTAAATGTTTCCTTAACACAAATCTTTAGTTTGAATATATTTTTTGCTACTTATCTGCTTTATATACTTAAGTGACATGTTGTACTCGAACGTGTTAGTTTTACATTATAGAGGACGTTCTGTTTTGTACAAGACTAGGTATCTTTACTGAGAAATTATTTCATATGATTTGTTTTAGACATCTACTTAAAAGTTTTTCATAGAGCTTATTATGTTATGACATTTTGACATAAGTGAAATTATGTTTTTTTTAAATGTAACATATAAATATTTATTGGAGTAATGTTTTTAAATCTTAAGTAAAAAATCTTTTCTTTATGTTTGTTTGCATTGCTTATTTCTAATTGAAAATTTCGTTGAATTCTAAATAGCTTGATGAAATAGATATGTTAAACAAACATGTATTATATAAAATTAGAACAATAGCTTTTCTTAAAATTAAAGTATTTGTTTTCCCAATTGCTGGTATGAGTAGTTTACACTTAGTAAGCAATTTGTGAGATAAAGATTTTGATATGTAACTTTTGACTTAAAATGAATGACTTTTTATATTATTCCTAGCCTACCTACCTACATATTATTTTTACCTTTTATAATACACTAGCGACTCCCTCATAGACATACAGACAAACAGATGGACGGACGGACAAACAGACAGACAAAACGTTTAAAAACTATAGATTCGGCTTCTGTATTGATAATAATGACTATTTCAATGAAATTTTTTCAAAAATATTTAATGTACAGACTCAGTTAGAATTTTATTGTATGTATAGATAATGATTTACCTTTTTTATTTAATCCATAAACCAATCGAATTCTTAAATGTTAAGAGAAAAATTATGATTTTATACAAAGATAATAAACCTAATTATTTCGTAAAATGATTACTAATTAGACTGGTTCTATTACACTCATTATTTTTTACTTTGTTCATAACTTCTATAAACGGCTATACGGGTCATTTGATAGTCGAATAATTTGGCAGAACGTTATGTTTTTGCCAAATTTTGCGTGAATTTATTGATAACTACGTTTTAAAGTTTAGTATAGATTTCTCAGATATGAGATATTTTCCCCCGGTAAGTAAATAAGGGATGAAAATTTGTATGAAACCTACGTTTTTAAAGTTTTTTGTTGTAGTTTTAGCGCGAGCGAAGCCGCGGGTTTTGCTCGTATATATTTAAAGTTGAATAAAAAATGACTTAAATAAACAGTGGTCTTGATCGATGACATGAGAACAAAGTAAAATAAGCGCTTTGAGTGTATTCTCAAGTATACAGGAAAATATGGTATTTATAAATAATTAGCTAGAAGATTGTATAAATACACTGTTTCATATGCACAATGTAGGTACATATATTCCAGATATAACTTGTACTCATTATATCTACAAATTCATATGTTTTTTATTCTTTGCTCAAGTATTTCGTGTTATTACGCTTTTTTCACATCTTCTTTGAATTGTAATTTTGGTCGCTAGCATATACGGCTGCGGATCTGGAGGTCCTGGGTTTGATTTTGACGTTGTGCATAGATTGCGTTTTCCTATATATAGAGAGTCCATTTGTGTTCGAGCATAGATGCCTGTTATCCTCCGTGCCTGGTTAGTATTAGTGATATAGGACGCCGCGCCGTAATAAAAATCGGTCAGGAGCATATTATTAGTTTTAATCATGTTTTTATATTTACCTATCCTATCACCTATCATCACATCACCTATCAATTATTGTCATTAGCGATTGCTTATTATTTATCGATTTGATGAGAAATTATTGTTTGTTGTTGTGTTCATAATTTGAAAAGTTTGCTGTTTCTACCAAATTTTATAAAATAAGGATATATAATTATCTACTCATATGTATGTTTTTGTACATTACACACATATTTAGCAGTGTTTTTACTGAATAACTTACATTGCAGAGTGCCGTCATATAAACAAGAACAAAGTCCACCACTTAATTTTTAATAATCTTTAGGTATCATTTATCCATACTTTAATATATAAATGCGAAAGTAACTCTGTCTGTCTGTCTCCTTTTTACGCTCAATTCACTGATCCGATTTAGATGATATTTGGTATGGAGATAGTTTGAGACCCTGGGTAGGACAAAGGATAGTTTTTATCCCGGAAATCATCCCTTAAGGGGGTGAAAAGGGAAATGAAAATTTGTATGAGAAATTATTTCTCAAGTAAGAGATATATGTATGTATATTTTTTTATTTCTAAAGTAGTTATTTATTTTTCCATACCTATGTATGTAGACCTACATACATATAGTTTATTCGTATTATGGTTACCGTGAAATCGTACCTAGGGACGAACACGAGCGGAGCGAGCGTGTGTCGCTAGTTATTTTATAACTATCAAAGCACGCATATAAACTTTTGCAAATATAATAGAAGCCGATAGCCCAATTATATGTATCTTGGTGATTGTATTAAATAAATAGATAAAAGATAAAACAGAAAAGCTCAAATGTCCTGCAGTTCCTTCGTAACGCTTCCTATTTATCTTCAACCGCCACAAAATACGGCGCCTTGAACAAAGTCACCCTTAGCCGTTTATTCTATATCTATAGCAGCATGTATTTATTATTGCGCCATCACAAACAGCTTCCGAGCGGATTTTACGATATCCACTTTTATGTGGAACTGAGAAGTATAATATTTTTGAAGATTTTAGAATTACTTACAGGATTTAGGTACAGTATATATTTAAAAATAATAAGTTTTATAAATTCATTTGCACTGTCTGGTTATCGTAGATATTACATATTGATTTGGTGAGAAATATTGTGTTTTCTTTTATACTCATAATGATTTTTCTTTCTTTCCCTTTCCCTTTTTTCCTGAGGTTCTTATCTTGTAAAACATTCTTTAACATGTATTCAGCGCTTTTTAATGTCCCACTGCTGGGTACGGGGCTCTCTTCAATACGAGGGGGATCAGACCATAATCCAATACGCTGGCCAAGTGCGGGCTGGCAGACTTTACAAGATGTTTTCCTTTACCGTAAGGCAAGTAACCATGTTAGAAATGATACGCATGTGAAAATATCAGAAGTGCGAAACCCGGGATTTGAACACGTTTTACTCGGCATCTCAAGCGAGCGCGTTACCACTGGGCTACCTAAGCATTGAACACCTTTCCTTAACATTATCTAAAACTTCGTTATAATTTACTATACAGGCATAAAAACCTAGTGTTAATAATGCTTCGATTAGTCCTATTATAGAGGTGGCCAGGTACCTTTGGAGAATTTATCAAATATACATATGTAGGTAGCAAAACAAAAACGTAAGTCCACCCTAATAACGAAAGGCACACAAAATAGTCACAAAATTCTAAGTAGCCACACTATACGGTCCAGTGAGGCGATTACACCCCATGCTTGGCGTCCCTCTCCCACAATATTGCTACTGCGACTATAGCTGATACGGCTGTTCTGATATTTACAGGCATGGACTTAATGAAATACACCTTCATAAAATATTGACCGATAAAAGTATCATTTCTATATTAATGTCTTATTTTAATAAGCCTCTATTAGCTTTACTTTTAACCTTAGTACCTACTTCTAACTCTTGCTCTATCGATTTGAAACTATGTAAGTATTACAATGTTTTGATAATATGGAGCTGATCTGATGATGAATGATAAAAATAGTGGAATTCCTTAATGGTACATCTAGTAATAGGTACGTTCCAGTTTGGATGCATTTGATTCGGAATCCCATACATTACATTGGTGAAAAGTGTAGATTTAGTTATTCAAAACTATTATTTTAAGAGTTATTTCTTATTTTATTAATCCACGTTTATAAAGTGCCCATTTAGAGTTTAGAATATTATTTATATATATTAGCTTATTGTACCTACCTAAATAAATTGACCTGTTCAATATTTCTCTCGCTTTTTCGTTAAAGAAACAAATATCTACAGTATAATATAGTCGCTATTTGGCGTTTTAACGTAGTTAAGGTTAACTACTAAGGTAATTATTTATTAGCTATCAAGTTAAACATCGTATTCTACGTATCTATTAATTGAAGCCACAAAGGACGTACACTGTAAGGTCCTGTAAGGCGATTACCTCCCTTCAATTGTATCTCCCCTCCTTGTCTGACTTACGGCAGGGATTTGCAAGAATTCGAGGCAATAGAGTATGGATATTTTATGATGCGTTTGGGGATAGCTTTGCTGGACTTAGACTGCGTTACTTTTTATTCTAGAATAAAATATCAGCTTATTTTCTTAGTTCTAGCTCTATTTTTTGCCTTTTTGAAATAAGTAAATAGTTTTAGTTAAGCGAATTTACTTGAAATAAGTAAAAATTAGTAGGTAGGTACGTGTATTGAGTTTGTATACGAATATTGTAGGAGTGCAATAGTTTTATCAAGCTCTATATATCCAGCTATGCAAGTAGATTTTACCTCTATTAATCAACACCTAGCTCTACCAGGGCTCTACCAATCACGAGCTAGCATAACGACCCTTCACACCAAACGCGAGAAATACGACACCTTTATCCAGGAATTGCAAAAGAACTTAAAGCAATATCTTTCAATAAAGCAAAATAAACTCTAGTTCTCCTAAATAGAGTCTAAATTTATTTATAATTCGGAGGTGTGAAAATTGACGCCTATAAGTCCAGAGACTTGAAAAGACCAATCGACTTTATTACATTGTATTACAGTTGATTATTGTACGATGCTTATACTCTATTGTGTGATTCTGTTAAATGAAATTATACCGTAATATTGATTTGATAAAGTTACTTTTAGAGCGTGTTGAATGGTGTTAAATTTAACACCTAGCTTGTGTTCTTCACACGCCTCGATACTATTGGTGGATGCCGGATTATGCATAGATTATAATGTGATAGATAGTAAGGAAAGGACATCGTTTAAAATAAGATACATAAGAAATAGTTAAAACTCATTTCTATATTATTTATGCTACGTTTAATTTTTAAATGTTATAAAAAAAATCTTTGTTCCTACGTTTTAGGGTTCCGGTCATGATAAAAAACAGGGTTCTTATAGGATCAATACTGTGCATGTATGTTTGTCTATACTTTGCATTCATTGAGCAAACAAGAATAAAATTTATATATAAAAAATAAATATTACTAAACATCTTGTATAAATAATTATAATGTACGATAACTCTAAATTACGCAAGTCTTCATGTATTTTACTTTATTTATTTTAAATGATAGTACAAAAGTAGCATTAGAATAACTTATTTACATTATATTTTATTGTTATATGTAGATATATACAAAAACAATAAAAAATATGCATGTTTTCCCTAGCAAAATTTAATCACACTTTAGTATGAATGAGTATTTCGCACTTTTACAAGCTTTTATTTAGTTTCACCTGTCCAGGTCTGTGTAATGGAATCTTGCAAGTAAAATTTGACCCACTTCCCAGTGTCCAATTAATCTGAAATTTGGCACACTAGTTTTAATTTCTAATACAATATATGATTATTGAAATACTGCCATTTTTAATCTAATACAGCGGAAGTTACCCCCTATTTAACCCCTATAATATGGATATCAAATGAAAGGGCTTACTACGATGAGTAAAGTGACGTCATTGTAAATCCAATATGGCATACTCCTAAAGATGGCAGACTATGTTTTTTATGCACTCCCATGATATGGTTATCAAATGAAAAGGTTTGCTGAGAAGAAAACGAATAAAATATTTAAAAAAATAATAGTTTTTTTTTTAAATAAGCTTTTATTTAAATGCTCTAAAAAGTTTGTAGATAAACAAGAATAAATTTAAAATCGGTAAATCTCGCGATAAGCTTTTATATAAATTGTGTAATGTAATAAATTGTTAGGTTTGATTTAATTTAAAATTTATTTTCTTTTTTTAAAAGCATTTAAATGAAATATAAAGACAAAGAGAAAAAATTGTTTTTTGTTATTAATTTATCTGTAAGTAATATCACTAATTTCAACCAATATAAACGTTTACTTTATTCTAAGATCCATTGTTTTAATGTTCACGAATATAAGGTTTCTTAAAAGTATAATAAGGTTCAGGCCTAGCTAGAATAGTCAACACTTTTAAAAGTTATCGCCACCAACCTAAGTTGACCTACCCTAGCTCTTTATTAGACGCAATTACTATTAACTAATAGCTGCCTTCACATTGCTTTTCCATATCACGCTTGTAATTTTGATAAAATTAATTCTGAACAATATTATACCTAAACGTAAAATTTTATTTGTTGGTAATTTTTTAATGCAACAATCGAGGAATGTTTGGACGTGATATTTCACTACCTATTTTTTAATCTCACTTATATAATGTAGTTATTTAATTTATATAATACTAGCGACATAGCCTCGCTTCGCTCACGTGCGTCCCTAGGTGTGTTTTAAATGAATATAAATAGTTATTAGCCAGTGTTAGCCGTGTACATTTTTATATCGTGAACTTTTCCAGCAGTTGAGAAATCGATCCAGCAGTTGAGTTATAAATGGTGTGACTAAACCGAATTAAAAAAAAATGAAAAAAAAAGACTATGAAGATTAGTTTCGTTATAAGTAAATTCAAGTTATTTTCATCCTGTATAACTAATTTAATTTTTTGTTCAGCGGCTTCATATGTTAAATAAAAACATCTATTAAAAAGTTATCGATTTCAATTATTGACAGACATTTGAATTTGGAATGTTACCTTTTTAATTAGCTTCCTTTCTTTTTTACCGCCATGCTGTCGCACGCGCGAGTGGATACAACATTATAACCGACCTCTTTCTAAGATCACATTACATTGTTTTTGGTAGAAACATGATTGTGACATGGGATCTATGAATATACAGCCTAAGCTAAAAAAGTTTTTATTAAAACTGTATTAGCTATCGGTTTCATAATCTTTTCTGTCGGTAGTGGATTGAAAACGATCTTAATAAAAAGTTTTGTTAATCTGATTTGATGTTTGTGTTCATGATTTGTCGGTAACTCTTTAAAATGAGAAGGTTGAATAAGTTTTATAAAAAAAAAATTTTTGGTGATGGTTGATCTAGTTTGTATGAAAAGGAAAGCTATATGATTACTTACATCATATTAGTTGTAGGTACCTATATGATATTTAGTACTTAACAATAGTCGCTACAAAATGTTTGTAACACTGCTTTTAATGATTGTTACAACTATTGTAAGTTTATATACATATGTATTTTAAAACATAAGTTTATTGTATATGTAAAATGTGATTTATGAGACATTTACAAAACAAATATAATTTATTTCTTTGTATGTAAAGTATAATGTTTAGAATTACGGAGTTGATTCCAATTTTTTCAAGTCAATGTTCTTTGACTAATAGAGAGCTTGAAATCTTTTTGTTACGTAGCTATTTTCTAGATAGTAAAAAAAATATATTAGTAAACTTTATGCATCCATAAATAATTACTATACTATTTATGTTATAGCATAAACTCATACTATGTGGTTTGTTGTTTATCATTAGGAACACTTTCTGCCATCATCTTTTATTTGAACTAATTTCCAGTTAATACAAATACTTATATGGTACACGTGAGAATCGAATTCTGGACGCTAGGAACAATAAACAATGCCTTTCAGAGCTCAGACATACTACACTGCAAGAGGATCTTTAAATTTAACTATAAAAATATAAATGTTAGGTACATCTTCAGCTCTTTGTTGCTTTGTCGGTATTCGTGATACAATGTAACCACCGTTAGGTTACGTATGATTGCATTTTCTACTTGCTGATTACCGAGAGCTTTTGAATAGATTCTAGTGTAAACTAACATTATATCGGATAACATCTTATGCTTTTATATTATAAAAAAAATTCGTCATATAATTAATTTGTCATTTTAATTATAATACTTATTTTAAGTGATGTAGGTTGCAATTATTATTTCTCTCTAACGTTTATATTATCTATAAAGAATCTATAATATCTATTTATATCATAGTCTATGACTTAGTACGTTATGGCTATTTACGGTTTTTTAATGGTATTTACTGTACAATTAGAAGTATTAGATTTAAAACTAATATGTATCTTTCATTCTATAAGAACTAATTTTATACAATACAAAATAAGGTACACTAACACCTAAATATCTTTATGTTTTATATAGGTATAGGTTGCTTGGTATGTAAGTTAACATCGTGCAATCGACTACAAGGAGGCCCTGTGTTTGTACGTTATTATATGTTATGTCGAGAGTCGCGTATAAATAATGGAGCACGTCGGCACAACGCGCCGCTCGCTGCGGCCTAGGCGCCGCGCTCTGCACTCGGGTGGTATGGAGATGTCATTAATGATATAAGTTTTTGTGTACTTAAATTTCTGTCTAGATTTTCTTATTACTCCAAGCTTTTTATTTAGTACGGACTTTTTCATCGACGAGGTGCAATGCTTATAAAATATCGATGTAAAGTAGCAATATATTGCGTTTTTCTCAGTGAATGTCCCGAATATTCTACAATCTTTTGTTATTATAAAATAATAATCTTTTTTTTTAAATTAATTTATATTTACTTTTACATAAAAATTTTCTAAGCCCGATTATAAAATAAAATAAGTAATGATTAATAATAATATTAGAAGCTTAGTTAGCTTATATTTAATTATTATGTAAATAGTATGTGAAATTAAAAATTACACAGGGGACATAGTTTCCTCTTTAAGCAACATGTAATAAACAAACAAAGCACATTCAATAAAATAAATATGTACAGTCTAAAAAAACGAAAGCGACTCCACAGCCAGCCCTGTTACGCGGCTTGGGTGGCGCCCGCCGCTATAAAATTCGGACAGCGGCGCGGAATCCCACAGATTCCAAGTTAATATTAATTGACGATCGACTAACCACGAGCCCCCCTACCCCCTACCCTCCCAGCTCGGACATAATGCATATTTCAATAAAATACCATTTAATAAAATATGAATTGATATCTATCAGTTAGCTTTTACGTTAGATTATTAGTACATGTTCTTAATTTAGCTGTTCATGTATGGTTTGTGAGATATTAAAGTATTGGACCGGACTATTGTTATCAATGCGAAAGCTAGTTACTCCTTTTATCTTAAAACGACAGATTTGGATGAAATTTTGTACACAGAGATAGTATAAACTGGAGTAATACATAGTCTGTTTGCCGCTAGAGCAGGAGGTTAAGTCGCTAGTGTTAAATATAAATGTACTTTTTTCATTTATTGTCTACAATCTATACATATAATAAATTGTAACTAAGCTGAACCTGTACATTAGATATTTTTTTGGAAAATCTTCTTGAAATAGACATATTATCAACACAGAGGCCGATTTTATAGTTTTTAGAATTTTTGTCTGTCTGTCAGTCTGTTACTGTATCACGGAAAATCCACTGGAGGGATTTTGATGAAATTTGGTATGATGATAGCTGGTTATCCGGGTCAACAGGGAGAGCCAACTCCTACCGGGCGCGTCCCCAGGTGGCGGATCGGGGAACGCCACTTGCTTAGCACAGGGGCGGGTGGTACCAGAGAAATCCGGCGCGGACCAAGGCAAGACGGGGCTGCTCTCCGCTGAGGCTTCGGCTTCCGGAGTTGCGGCCACCGGGACCGGGGCCGCTTCGGCGGTCTCGCGACCGGAGGGTGGGGACCGGTTGCGGGACTGTGAAAACAGGCTCGTAACCGGTAGAGGGGAAGGCCGCGGTGGGAGAGGAGTGATGGTATTTCGGTGCGCCGTTCTCCCTGCCCCCCGCGGCCTTGACGGGGCTGCCACCGTTTTAGATGGCAGACGCGGTGGGGCTGCAGGGGAAGAGGAGTGTCGGTGTGTCGTTGCCGCTCTCCCTGTCCTCTGCAGCCGATTGAAGGGTGCCCACTGCGGTGGGCGGTGTGGTTTAATGGGGCTGCTCCGGGTACTTCTCTGGTTCAGCAGAGTGGACTGTGGAGCAGCCCCATTGGTTTGGTGGCCGTCAGGCCTACCGCCGGGGCGTCGCGGTAGTTATGCGTAAGCGATCCCGCGGCGTCCCACTAAGGCGGAGGGGAGGGGAAAGTTGGGGTTTAATGGGTAGTACCGGCTCTTCTAGCCGGTGAGTCCCACATAACCACCTGGGGTGATAGGTGGTATGCGTAAATGCATTCCCCAACTATAAAAAAAAAATCCGGGTCAACATATAGGATATTTTTTACTGCGAAAAAATATCTCATCTCTGAGAAATCTATACGAACCCGAGCAGAGCGAGGGTGAGTCGCTAGTTAATTAAAATATTGTTGAAGTAGCTACCTGTAATATAAAAATACGAATAACCACCCCTTAATGAGATCATGTAGTTATCAAAGCTCAAGGAACCATTAAATAATTAGGATTAAAACAAAAAGTTATATGGGACCACCCCGAAGAACAATTCAAAGAAATAAACATGTTATGTATCCAACTATGGATAGAATGATAGTGCAAAATATATAAGAACCTATTATGAAGTCCATCAAAAAGTTCGTTTGTTTCTATGCAACGAGTTTGGATAAAAATAAACTTGTGTATTTAAATCGGTAAAGCAAAGGTAACAAATAATGTTAAAGGAAACAGATGTGCAATGGTACGCCCATATTCATAAGCAATTTCTAACAAATCAATATATGTACATACATGGTTTGAAAATAATTTGCACATGAGAATATCAGAGGTGCGAGACCCGAGATTTGAAGTTTGAACTCACTTTATTTGGTTTTCTAAGCGAGCGCGTTACCACTGGGCTACCACTGCCACAATGAGATACATAGTTATGTATGTATGTATGTATGTGTTATTATTATTATTGGATTTATATACATTTTTATCAGGATTATTAAGAATTTAAACTTTCCTTGATGAAAACTGTGAAAATTAAACAATATTTATCAAATTTTTATAATTATTTGTGACTTGATATTTAAAAATAATGTTTAGATATTTTTTATTTAATTATTAATAACAGTCATAAAAGTAATATGAGAATTTTAAATGTAATATCCTCTCATGAAAACATTCAGGCATATAATATTTAGATAACTACGAAAGGAGAAATAATGATAACTATTAAAGATCTTTTAAAAGATCTATAAACAATTAATGTAGAAAATTAAAATTCCAAAGAGCTTGCAAAAGTCGCAAAAAGTCAGATGCATATCAGAATTTACAACCGACATACAGGTTTCATCTCGTCTTATCTTTACTTAAGCATCACAAATTAAGCTTTTAACTTTAAAAAAGTGCTTTTAATAAGCAAGGTGTCAGAAAAGTATTCTTGTAAGGTTTGATATGATGAAGAAAATCCTTATCTAACATCTACGATTTACACTACATTTATTCATACTACCCTCAGAGTTAAAACTTTAGAAGTGTTTTAAGTATAATTGCAATAGTTTGACAACATGTTTGGCTCAATTTGTAGCGACCGTACTTGCTGTGCCAGCGATCGCGGATTCGAGTCTCGCTGGGGCCATTCATTTGTGTGATGAGCACGAATGTTAGTACTCCAGTAATGGGTACTTACATTTATTATGTATCTTTTTAAAGTTATATATGTGCAGTGTATTAACTGTCTGGTATCCATAACACAAGCCTCGTAGCTTATCATGAAACTAGATGGTGCTGTGTGTCCCAACGTATTTATTTAATTTATATTTATAAAATTGCTAAAGTTATCATAATATCTTTGAAGCATGAAATGAATTCTCCAGAAGCAAGGTCACGTATATTAAGTTCGTTCCTAAAGGGTTCTCTTTAGGTACACAAAATTAAAAACTTATTTTTATTGAATCATCTGTAGATATACGTACAGCACATACATCCTCATAGATATATTAAATTATAAAAATAATTATAAATTAAGTAGACGAATCAAAAGTGTACGCAAGAGTTAACTTGAACAACTTAAATTTAAATTAATCAAAATATCTTGTCAAATCTCAGCTGATAAGCTCATCAAGTCCATATGTCAAAAATATAATTAGGCAACAACTATGTTAATTGGAGTAAATGTGACATTAAAAGATGTTATCAATCGTCATATTTTATTAAGATTATTCTTTTTTATATAATTTATATCTATTTAATTTTTTGTCTGTATTTTAAGAAACTGAGATATTATACGCATACTACACAGTAATAAGTCTTCTACCACACATGTGTTCTGAGGACACACCACAAATGGTCATCACCGCAAGTACCCAATAATTTATAACTTTTTAATTTGCTCCAAGACCGTTTTTTAACGAGCCCTCAACAAAAGGCGAGTGCTGTTAATATTATTTGATTTGTATTACACAATGGAGGTGGTGATTCTACTTCGGAAGTCGTGCCGCAAAATTACAGCTGTAATTAGGGACGTGCCTGTAATTTCTTGTTGCGGTCGCAACTTCCTTCCCTATTGTTCGGTTTTTAAAATTCTTCCATATTTTTAAGAAAGTAATCGATTAGAATATTTTGACAGTTGTGGTTTATTTTGAAGTTTTAACGGTGAGAATTTTTGTTTAGGGACTGACTTATAGAGGTTTTTATGATATTTTTTTGCATATATAAAAAGATAGACCTTTATTCACATTGATATATTCGATTTCAGTTCCCATATAATTAGAAATAATATCTTTATTTTACTGTTACAAAAATTTTAGCTACCTATTAGCACATTAATATCAATATATTTTTTATTCTATTCCATAGGTCGTTCAATAACTATTATAAAAGGAGTAAATATAATAAGTTAAAAATTGGTTAGTTGTTTGGATACTCAAAAGTTATTTAAAAAACATATCAGAAATAATTTAAAATATTGTGGAATCTTTAAGAACATTATATACATGTATGTTGTACGTACATATGCTAGCAAACTTAAACTCGAAACTCAATGGCTATTATAAACTTAGTTGCTAAACAAGTCTTGAACTTAGATCTGAATCTTAGACCCAGTGTATTACGTCAAGTGGCCGTCAACATAGTACCAACCTCCCTAATCCACTAAATTTGCTTTATGGAGTCCACCATTTTGTATTTGTTAGTCAATAAGTGCTTTCTATAAGTTAAATAATAATACTTAAATAATGTTTATTATTAACTTATCATCACACAGGTACAAATATTTATATGATGAATGTAAATCATTTTTTGAAAATCAGTTTGGAGATAAAGTAGTAGAAGCACCAGTCAGCAAATTAATACGACTTGGTTATCACTAAATTAATTTTAAGCATTATTTATATTTAATACAGTTTTTTTCGTTTCAATACTAGACTTGTGTATTGAGCGTACTTTTTTCTATATGTTGTACGTGAATTATGTTACTTAAATGAGTTGCATCAGCTTTACACGTAGATATTACATAAGGAATGACATTTTCAGAAACAAATTAAAACTGTGACAATTAACAAAGTTTAAGCCGAATCAATTAATGACAATTTTATACTAAATGATCAAAATTACACGAAAATAAGCAAGATAAAAGGACACAGGGATATATCATATATAAGGACATAGGGTGTGTAAAAATAAATTTTATTTGAAGTGAGTAAGATTGATATTGGCTTAGAACATTCGAGAAAAATAATTACCAATCTTAAAATAAAGGCATAAGGTTCAAAAGTTATAACTTGTCGCGGCCATTTTAATGTTTCAGTGCTTTGAGTTCGAAGAAACTGGCGTTGATTGCTCAATTCAATATTAATTATGTAGGTACTATTTAACATATTTATACAGGATATTTAAATAATTGTGACCTCTTTAGAATTTTTGCTCTTAGTTATTTTTTATTTATATACAGAATCACTCTTTCGTGTACTTTGCACGTGTTCCACATAGCTTTAGCCACTTAGCATGACCATAGAGCTACAAATTACGATTTGTTCAATTTTTTTTACTATTGGAAAATTGACGTATATCATTTGAATAGAGACAGGTAGTTATGTTGCGACTGGATAGTCTCGACTTGCTAGAAAGTCAGTATAATCATTAAACCCCTCATGAAATGTCTTAATGGAGCGTAGCAGGATCATGCACTCACCCATGACGTCCCGACAGCTTGTCTACTGAAACAGATCACAGCAACCAGGGGTTCCTCAAACAGTCTACACTGCTCTATGAGAAGTACAAGGAGCAACCACCGAGGACAACCGAGATCAACTGTCTTCAAAGTGCCTCTCTTCGCTTTAAGCTTGGCGGGATTCCTAAATAGTAATGAGCCCACAACCACGACAAGATGAACATGGAGTTGAAACGACTAATCGAATTTAAAAAATGTAGTATATATATGTAAACTAAGAGACACGATTCTCATATTTTGAGTATTAGATACTCTATCACATACATCTTTAAATACATATTTTTCAAGTAAAAAAATCTAACCCAAGGGTGAAATAGTTATATTTGAATATAAAATTAAGAACTAGGTGCTCAATAATAAAAAGCAAAATATTTTATTTTACTATATATTGTTATAACATAATTAATAATATAACATACATATACAATTTCATCAAACCACATTTATAATAAAACAAGGAACAAAAAAACTAGAAAATGAAAGGTGGTTGACATTTGATACGTTAGAATAAACCGCCTTCGCCACTTCGGGCCAGAAACCGAACACGGGTACAACCCGACGCCCCAAAATAAAGATTAGAACTAAAATACGTGAAATAAATTTTTATACTTAGTCGTTGGGTTGGCTTTATGGGAAATGTTTTTTTAAACAATAAACTGGTAGGTGTACATTCTGTTATTTATACCATTTATGTATCAATTTGTTTTAATTATTTGTAGGTAAAATAAAATTATTGGTAAAACATGAAGACATTGGTCCAAAGAGGTTTAATCTTTAAAAAATATGCGCAAAAGCAGGCCAAAAGCTTTGCTCTTTGGGCAAAAGTAGGTCAAAGTAGTATTTATAAGGTTATCGAAAAACCATGATTTAAAAAAAACAATGAAACAAAACCAAAAACAGATGCTAGTTAAATTTAACACAACAATTCCCATTGAAACAGATAATTAAGGAATAAGGTTTACGAGCTTTCAGTTAAGCACCCTCGATTTCCGATGGCATTGTCGATTGAAAATTAAAAAAAGCCACGGTGACAATACTCGGCTATTGAGTGACGGCAGATGTGGACGAATTTTTCATTGTTGCCAGTGAAAAAGGTGGTCGTAAGGGGTAATCGATATGGTTTGCTTTTTGTTTTCGATATTCGAAAGCCTGTATTAGATAGGGTGTGTTCATACAGGACGATGAGACATTACTTATGTTTTATTAGCATATAATCATGATATTATATTAATTTACTTAAAACTTAGCTAAGTAACTTATAAATATTATATATTTTATATATTTTGAAACTTTAAAACATAAACGTTTTTATTTAATTCACATGAACTGTAAACGTTTGTTTATGACATTATAAATTACGGTGTATATATCGAAAAAAATTGTGTTAACAAATTTTGTAAATGAAATATGCATTAGGTGCTTTTGAAATGAGTTTGAGCTTTTTATTTCTACTTTTAATTTTTATGCCATTCGAGAATAGCAAGTCGACATTCATCACGATCCTTCCAAACATATTACATATAATAAATGGAAATTCAACACTATCTAATGTAGAGCTGTTTTGTTTACACTTATTGGTATTACCTGTATAATTTATATTATGAATAATACCTAAAACAACTATTTTAACAAATTTTAATTCCCTCACTCCTATAATATTGTAACGCTAACCCAAGACTTAATCTAAACCAGTCTACACTAAATTGTACTTCAGATTTCAGAATTGAACTAAAAAGTGTACAAGAATCAAATTCACGACTTCAAGTGAAATAAGTCATTCTAGTAGCATTGATAAATTATGTATGTTCCTCAGCGATCATCTGCCAATTTACTTAGGATTTTGAATAATGCCACTTGATAAAATGTAGAGCCCTTATAATTCAATATACACACGAGAGTGATATATTTACAAAAAGATAGATAGAAAACAAAATGTTATAGTATATTAAAAAAAACAATTTCTAAAACATTTCTCACGTCAATTTTAATAAAATTCGAGTACACGTCCATATAACAAGTCCCATGGGACTGAATCATCAAATATAGAGTAACAGACAATTAGTGAGAGGAAGCACCCTCAACATACGGGTTTATCGAGAGCCATCCAATACAGGTAATGATTCCATAGCAGACAATACAATGCAGTATACCGAGTTATTTGTATGAATAATCACTTAAGTGATACAAATCAAAAATTCAGCCTAAATTTTAGAATTTTTCTATAAAAAATGTATTTGTTTCATTGAAAAACAGTTAAAATGGTATGCGAATATCTAAAAAGAGTTTACTAAATGGGTTAAGGGTTAGTATATAGTAGATTTTTACATTTCATTTACGATAAAAACAAATAAAGCTCTATCGAACCACTGCTATGATTAGATAGCTAGACCAATATTTGGGTTCTTTCTTACAAAAAATAAACATGGGAAAACCAAGTAACAGGAGCAAAATCTAGTATTTTTTAAAAAAAAAGTATATTATTGACGTATGAAACCTTAGAAGAGCTTAAGTACAAAACTTTTCATAGCACAAACACAACAATGTGCCGGCCCACAAACTAGCACAATATTTGGTATTTTGCACGTAATGTATTCAAAATGACTAAGCTTGCAAATAATATAGGAAATATCTAAAATTTTATTTTCAAAACCTGTAATTAAAGTTTCTAAATGATCATTAAATAGACAGAAAATTCATTATAAAAGATCTAGTATTTGAAGTCGTTGAAGTGACTAACAAGACGATTTGGCTAACGTATACCAAGTATAGTTATTATATCCAACCTAACAATTTGATACAATTAGTGAAGGAAGTACCCTTGACATACGGGCGCCTCATCGAGAGCTATCCAATACTGATAATGACTCTACTGAAGAGAATGCATGGTTACTAATTGTATTTTGAAAATTCACTCAATGTTTACGTTAGTGTTTTTTAACTACGATTGTCAATTTCAATTCAATTTTTATTTATTTATTTGTATCGGTTATTATGTTTCATACATTATTAGTCTATTCTCAATATAGATATATAGCTATGCTATAGATAGCGTGAAATATTTATTCGGAGAATTACAGTATTCGGAAATTAATAGCTGATTTTATTAAGCTTTACATAAAATGAGTTCATAATAATAATAATTTCCCTTATAAAAGAATAATAATACTACCAGAAATATTTTCTTCATATTTAGGTTGAGAGGTGAGGAGCTGAATCTATGACTTTCAACATAACATACAATGGAAATCAGAAAGACCACGAGTTAATATTTTTCTACATAAAAAAATTACACTTTTTTTATACAATATACTTAATTTTCCTTTTCAGTTTGATTATAATAAAATTTGTGATATTGTAAGAAGCTATTAAAATCTAAGTATGTTTTTGCTCACTCTATTAAAAGAGTTTCAATTTTAAACAACTTCTTCATTTAGAATGAACATATTATACCGTTATACAATTTACTAATAAATAATTAAGTAAAAAAATATTTAATTAACTTCACACAAAACTTATATTAAAAAAAGTTAACTGATTATAAGGTGAATTTAGCTGGTATTACCAATAACACGGTTCTATATTCGATTTCCTAACACAGTTCATTTTCTCATTCCCCTGTGTATTCGTAGAACAGAGTAATGATCCATATTCAATAAGAACTTGTAATAGAGACTTAGGTACTAGTATTTTATTCAGCCCTTTTAACGTCCCATTGCTGGGCACGGGTCTCTCTTCAATACGAGGGAGATCAGGCCATATATTTCACCACGCTGGCTAAGTGCGGGTTGGCGGACTTTACATGTCTTTCGAAAACTTGCTAGGTTCTCTCAGACATGCAGGTTTTTTTACGATGTTTAACTTCACCGTGATAATTATATTGAAAATGATTCGCACATAAGAATATCAGAGATGCGAAATTAGGGATTTGAACCCACTTCACTTGGTTTCCCAAGCTATAGCGTTACCCCTGGGCTCCCACTGCTAAACTAATATTATAAAAACGAAAATATGTTTGTTTGTCTGCTCATATTTTAAGTAGCAATACTACTACTAATTTATGTTATTTTCGCATAAAGATATTTTATAGGTTGAAGAGTGATTGGTATTATAAGCTACTTTTTTCGTCATATTCCCTTAATAATATAAATTAATTTGTATAATGTTTATGAAATATACAAGAGGCTTAAGCAAGTGAGCGTAGGTTAATAGTAATAAACAATTACAATTTCCATTTTAAACCTGCCCATTTCAAATAATGCTTAAATTAGTCTTAAAAGGGTTTTCACTTACAAAAATACATGTGGTTTGAAAATTTACACTTGTATTTAAAACACTGGACAATGATAAGGTTGGTAAAGTAAAAGAAATGTAGGAAAAACTGGAGCCTAAATAGTATTAACACGAAAGACGCACATAATTTACTACAATCTAGATTGCATTTAATTCCATTTTCACACGAGAGCTTTACACGACATATTTTACTTACTTTGTTTAGTTTCTTAAGAATTGCCGTATATTGGCGATTTTTATGTTAGCTATTATTTAATAAAGTTATATGTAATGTGTGCCATACAAAGGGTCTGGATATTTCAAAGTGCAGGGTAAATTCCTTGGATATGAACTAAAGCCAGACCAGATTTTTTGAGTAGGTAGGTTTATATACTATATAATATAAAAAAATACAATGTAATAAAAAATACTGTTAAATAAATAAAAACATAATATAATAAAAAAATATACTTTCAATGAAATACTTCAGTTTAGTTTTATTTGTTTATAATTGATTACTTACAGGTGAACGGATTGCTTCACGTAACTTTTAAAACAATTTTGTAAATAACTTACGAAGTTAGAATTTCGACATTTCAGCTAATTGGAATGTTGTTCTTTTTTCTTCCAAATGATTGTATAATTTTACGAGTAGATACTGTTTGTAATAACTATGATTTTTGAGACGTCAAAAACCTTAAGTCTCTACCATGACACATACCTATTTACTGCAAAATAAATCAAAACCGCGAAAAAATTAAAAAAAAAAAAAGAAATTATCTTAAAATATTTAAAACTAGCGGCTTTCGCTTCGCTCGGATTCGCTTCTAAAAAACAAAAACAAATTTATCCCTCGAGAACCGTACATTTTTCCGGGATAAAAAGTAGCCTATGTGTTATTCTGATGTATGAGCTGTACTAAGTATTATTGTAAACTTTCATTAAAATTCATTCATTCATTTTTGCGTGAAAGGTTACCAAACATTCATACCTCTGTACATCCATTTATAATATTAGTAGGTTTAGAAAATAGTTCAAAACTATACAAAAATATACAATATGCGATAAAGGGTTAAACTGTAATTATGAAGGGGTGGGTCTGCTTTTTATAATGGAGCATGTACGGACAAGTACAATTCACTTTATAGTGATCATTTAATCTTTGGATATATTAAAATGTGGTATAGTAATTGTGTAAGTCATGAAAGATTTAATGTATCTTTGAGTTGCACAGAACGTTTTATGGGTTCGAGTATTTCTATAGAAACAAAATACTTTTTACTATTTATGATCTTGACTAGTTTTATCTACTTGTTAGAATATTTTAATGCTCTTTGCTTTTTTAAAGTAATATAAGTTTTTAACTAAGTCATAATTGTTATATACTAGTGACTCGCCCCGACTGCGTTGAAAAGGTTTTTGATTTTTTACGCTTTCTAATTAAATTGGGCACATAGGCTTAAAAAAGGCATATTTATATAGAAATGCACTATACATTTTTTTTAAATATTTCATTTTATAAAGAGTCGATTAAAAATACCATTTCATCAAAATCGGTTCATTCATTTAACTGTGTAAAATAATTAAATAAATACTTATTTACCTACAATATTATATGTTATAGATTATACTTTCACTATGTGATATTTTATTTTGAACATATTACCTAAAGCTTAAACAAAAAAAAAAAAAAAAACAAAAACAAAATATCTCTAAAAATACTGGTATTAAATTTTACTCGTTAAGATGTAGTTTCATGTGCGAATCATTTCTAACATGATTACTACTTGCCTAACGGTGAAGGAAAACATCGTGAGGAAAAACCTGCATGTCTGAGAGAACCTAGCAAGTTTTCGAAAGACATGTGAAGTCCAACAACCCGTATTTGGCCAGCGTAGCGGACTATGGCCTGACCCCCCTCGTATTGAAGGTCCATGCCTAACAGTGGGACGTTAAAAAGGGCTGAATACAATACAAGGTGCATATGCATTTCATAAAATTTTAATATATACCTAGTAATAAAACATTTTCCCAATAAGTTGTATAAATTTATTTCATATTTCAGTTAATTTTCATTTATTGCTTATTCAGTAAAGTTAATATATTTTTTAAATCAGTAATTATCATGTAAATAACATACTACTGCTAGAAATCAACTGAAAGTATAAATAAAAATATGTATGAAATAAATATGGTTGAAATCACATAAAAGTTTTATTTCAAAACTAAATTCAACTGAAAACTTAAAACCATAAAAATCAAACATTTATTCAGCCATCAAACGTAAATATAAAATAAAATCAACGATATTAAGGATAACAATACAGCGTTGCGAGCGCAGATCTATAGATCATTTTAACTCGATCGCTATTAGTTTGGATCGAATACGCCCCGCCCCCTTGGAAGCCCACTGAACATTAATTGGATGTAAAAATCGATCACGAAACGCCCTGAAATGTGTTGTCTCCCTCTGTCTTATACCGCACACTATATCTCTCCTTCGCACCGTATCATCTATCGTGGTCGGCTGTCGGTCGTTTTGTGCGCACGCGCAGCCACAATGCTCAGGCAACTTCCAGAGAAAAATAGAATGTCAGTGGGTTTTATTTTTACTTGTCTTCACCGTTGTGTGCAATATTTGTACCGAATATATCCTTTTTTACTCGGAGTTTTAGATGTCTAATTTGAAAGTAAGTCGGCGTCGCGTCGGCGAACTTAAAACGTGTATTTTTAGTTGTTTTTATATTATTTTCTTATTCTATTCCAATGAAGTGTGCTCAACGGGACTTTATAAGTACGTTTGACTATTGATAGGTTTGGTGAATGAATTATATTTATCATCAGTTATTGGTACCTATTCAATTTGATTTCTTTTGAAAAATAACGTTTTTTTTATATTTTGTGAAATCTATCTCTGTCTATCCATAAGTGTTTTATAATCATTATTTTTTTGTTAAATATTTAAAATATTTAAAAACGATTTCAATAAGTACGTACTCGAAACTATAGAAATATATTTTGATTGTCACAGAATATTGTGCTTTCGTTGATTTTTAGTATCTACCTATACATATTTTATTTTATACAGGCGCTTAGGTTATTAGTTATTACGCAATACCGGTATTAAATTTTTAATTTAACTTATTACGTAATTTGCTATAAAGAAATTAATAATAATATTTTAATTCGCTGAAAGAAAAAACCTAGCTAAATTATTAAATAATACATAATACCATTAATTATGAAATAATTACCTATTGTGTTTGATTTTTTTAATAAAATAATGTCGACATTTAAAAATATATAAATATTCTAAACATTATAAAATATGTATATCTATTCTCCAGCTGCTCTCCGACAGATGGCGTTTTGCTTTGATTCGGTTTAGTTGATTAATTTACTTTAATAAATATTAGTTTACTTAAATGCAATTATTTTTATTATCTTCTTAGTAACGATACAGAATAACTAAATAAAAAAGAATAATATATAAGAAAAAACTTTCTTCATAAGTTTAATGGTGAAAAACACTGTCATAAATATACCTACACTGTTGATTAAATTAAATATATTATTTAATATACTATGATCCCTTTTTATAAAAAAAACATGTTTATACAACTTTTTTTCAAATAAGCTTCGTTAAAGCGGATAAAAAGCTGTTATTTGATTAATGATAGCATGCATGTCATATAACATCATCATTATAAAATGAAATATATTTCTTTTTAACATGACTTTAAATTTAATTAGTAATTTTACGTCTTCATAATTAAGTTTAAAATAATAGAATTTTCAAGTAATTACGACTATATGTGTTTATTTAAAGACACGCCATATGTAGATATAACAATTCTAAACTACTTATGTTTCATTATTAACATATTCACACTCGTTACTACACCCCAATGGTATGTATAATTAATAATGATAATAATATTTTATTACATTATATAGTTAATAAGAAGTCAAAGTTTTATATTAAACTTGTTTACTGCAAAAGGTACGTTTTGAAAGCATTCTCAAGCAATCAATGATAAAAGCTGTCACTGTCCATTCCGAATTTCTCTACAACTTCTTATACTTAGTTTATTCGCTAAAATTTTCTGCTGTTGTAGCAGAATTAATAAAAATATAATTTTAACTTATAACTCATGAATTTTTGTTCTTATTATATTGTTGTGATTAGTACGTATCTATACATATTATAAAATAAAATCTTCTGCCGCGTTTTTCTTTCTGTCTGTCTGTCTAAACGCAATAAACTCAAAAACTACTAAACGGATTTTCATACGGCTTTCACAATAGATATTATTATTCAATAGATGACGAGATTTATGAGGATGTATTATTCATTAAAGTTTTGCGTAAATTGATTAAATAAGACGATGATTGTTGAAGATGTCGGAAAAAATAATGCCGACTGGGAGCTTTATTGGCGTGCGCCGCGTAAACTAATACAGTTATATGAAAATAATGTATTAGAGAATTATTCCTCATAAAAATATGTTCCTATTAAACTATAACCATGGTCCGCCAACCCGCACTTGGCCAGCGTGGTGGACTATGGCCTGATTCCCCTTGTACTGAAGGGAGGCCCGTGCCCTGCAGTGGGACGATAAAAAGGGCTGAATACATTAAACTATAGCAACGCTATAAACACGTACCTAGGGACCCGAGCGAAGCAAGCGTAAGTCACTAGTAGGTAATATTTTTTGAAATATTTGTTTATAATTTTCTTAGATGATTATGATATAAGAGTAGCCAAATCTAAAGTTGTTAGCATTTTCGCCTGTGTATTAGGCACATATATCGTTCATCAATCATCATCAACTGAATGAAGTTCCATTAATTTCGTTTCAGAGGTAAAGATTTGAATTATAGAAATAGCTAAACTTCATTCTAATTGGTCAGCTTTGAGCTCCTCTTTCTGCTATAGGTTTGTGGTTACAGATTAAAATAACAGATGGAGCCATAAGCTGTCGCTAGTAAAAATAAAAATGCTAAGTAATAAAAAAAGTAAGAAAATATTATGAAAGAATATTCACCATGAATAAAGTTTATTGATTATTTTTTTTTACTATTTAAGTATATTATACATCCAAATGCTATATGTATTATTCAATCGTGCCCTTAAAATAACCTATAATACTTAGTTGACTTAAAATACCTTATTATTGAAAGCGAAACGAAAACTAAATTTCAAGCTTTGAAAATTAACAGTTTTTTTTTGTGATATAAGGGGTTTGAGCACTTCGTAACTACCTACTTTAGGACTTACATAAGAACTAAATGTAGACGTATATATCCTGCTACCTTTTCACTTAGAAGTTAGGTCCCCTCGGTCCCCTAGCTCTCAAGAGGTCTTCACATGGGTAGCGATGCGTGTGACTGTGTGATTGTAGCTATGTGTATACGCATAGACTAAACTAAGGTAGCATAGAGCCATCTTTCTCTCTTGTATCATAATAATTTTATTGTATACTAAAATAATATAAAGTTTTAAAAATAACATAAAATATATGAAAAAAATAATATTTTCTTTTATATTATATGTTTATAATACTTAAAATAATCTATTTTGAGTCTTTACTTAGCAAAGACATAGAGCTTATGCCTTATATATATAATTAGAATTTAGAACAGAAGCTCTACATAAACAAATCATTCAATTTACGATCCACCATATACTTTACAGCATACATCGTTTCTATTTTAATTCATCATCAAATTGTACATATAAAATGTGACAACTATTCATTGATCTTTGCCGACGAATTGGGTTTATCAACGCGTTATCAAAAGATGTTCCCATGCGACTGGATGAATATAAACCTCACAAACTACTGTTAAAAACTTTATATTATCAATAAAACGCTTACAATCCTAAACTAAGTTCAAATTTAACATCAAAATCCTTTTAACAAACTAAAATGGACTTTGCACACGTTACAATAAGTGACAGATTCAGTTTTTAACACTAGCTACATTAAGCCCACCCACAGTGATTTTCTTCGAAAATGCGCCGTAAAAATTACTTGTTGTTCGAAATTTGGAACGAGACGCCATAGCGCTAACCTAATTAGTCTTAGACTTTGATTATGATTGATTTTTTTTTATTTTATGACAACTTTTGTTAGATGTTATCGGTTACTAAACCTGCGTCTTGAGATTATGTCTAGGTAAATGTAGTATGTTAGATTTTTGTAAAACCATTTAAAGGGATTAAGGTCGCACATACACGGTTTCAGATTCGATTTCCGAATATACAACACATGGGCTTGCTTCCGAAACAAACATTAGAAATTGTTTCAGGCCAGAAAATGTACGATCTTATACTTAAGAGATTACAAGTAAGTATTTAAACATTAGTAGTACAAAGCGTTTCCGACATATAATGTGACTAGCACAACTTGCGGCTTTGCTCGCGCTAAAACTATAAAAAAAATTTAAAAAGTTAGGTTTCATATAAACTTTCATTACCTATTTTACCCTTTTATATACGTAACACATTATTTTTGCCGTACTCAATTCATGCGAAATTTCATGCAAATACGTCCAAGGAATAAAAAGTTTCATACAAACCATTATCGCCTATTTCACCCTCTTGGGGGTTGAATTTTGAAAAATCCTTCCTTAGTGGATGTTCCTTAGGAATAAGTGCGTTGATACATCAGTCAATCACTTTTGCCTTTTATTTATATATTTATATATATATACAATATACATATATATACCTATAGCAGATTAATGATTATAGTATAATTTTAATTTATATTTTATTTACTTTTTAATGCATAGATATATGAATGTGCTAAGATATATATACTATGTTTCAAAAGATAACTTTGGATTTGTAGAGTATTTTAAGGGAACCTAGTAGTAGTATGTAAGTGCGGTGTAAAATTTTATTGTTAAGTACATTTATAGTGTGTTTAGAATACATGTAAAAAAAATTTACGTGAAATCAAACATTAACTTAATGATTACTTCGCGTATTAAATAGATCTATTATTAAATTAACATCAAAGATGAATTTAAATACCTTTTCCTTGTCCTTAAGCTTCCATCATTGTGATACAATAAGAGTAGCAAGAAAAATATTTCCGTCTATAATGGTCCTCGAAGGGAGAGCAATATAAAGCCCACAATTTAAATTCGACACACCGAGCCAGACACCTTCCCCCGATCTCATAACCGAATTTTCTCGATCATACCCTCTTGAGCACTTATTATCCCATCTTGGGGGCTCTCATCTTAACTTTACACCCCTGTCGAAATAACAACCGATTCACTTACCTTAGAAAATTCCGCTTGAATCTGCATTAGGTGAATTCGACAAGGTTGCTAGTAATCCGTGTTTAAGAGATTTGTTACTTATTGAACGATATTCCGACGCTTTTGAGACGCAATTGTCGACATTTTCTTTTTCCTGGCTGTGAATTTTTATTTTTATTAAGAATCGATTGTACTTGAGGTTGTTTTGTGTCGTGGTGCTAATATACAAGTATGTAGGTATCTTTTATTTCCAAGTTGCTGTAGTTTGTCTTTAAACAAATACTTTACTAATAATAATTGAGAAAAAAAAACAATATTAATAGACATTTTTATAATAGATAGCTATTAATTATTATTACAGATAATTTTTTATTCAAATTATATCAATGTAACATTTATATGTAAACATATTATATTTGTATCAGAGAAATTTAATTTATTTTAATAAAAATTGGGATAATTTTACTATTTATAATGAAATAACGATAGCACAAGCTTGACAAGATCGCTTTATATTAAATACGTGCCTTTCATTACTTAAAAATGATTAATAATTTCAAACAAAATTATAAAAAGTAAGTTTATACAGATAATCGTTACCTTATTACTGAATAATTTATTGAAGTTCGAAAACTTTTATAAGTAATGAAGAGGGTCTTTAAAAGAAATGGGACATAATAACGTATATCCACTACAAGTAGATATATTTATAATAATTACAATACAAGAATCGAACCCTAGACTTTCAATATAGAGAACATCGACCACTGTGCTAGATAATTATACCTTAATTTACGAGAAACGTATTAAACATTTGCATATTATATACGTTTTTTTCTTCGTGCTTGTTTGCGCCTACTCATCAAAAGATGGCGCTGTTTTCTATGTAACTTCTTTAAAGACTATAAGTATCTAATTACAGGAACATAAATTTAAGTAGTTCATACTGAATTACATTAAATATATTTTAACAATTCGTATTTGCCTAATAGTTATTAAATTTGATAAAACAATTGTTTCGGTACATTACTTACGTATACGACAATTGTAATGAATTTACTTTGGTCGAATCTGTTCATACAGACAGATTTAATTGTTCGGGGTTTTTAAAAGTAAGTATTACGCGTAAATTCAGACATTTTTAAATATTAAGCATAATCTAAGTCCTGAAATATTATAAATTTATTTAAACTCGATAACCGTAGAAGACATAATTTGTAGAATAAGCTTCGAAGAAAAAAGCAAGGTAAGGTAGTTCTGATATTATTGTAAATTGAAAAAAAAAATTTTTTATACCTCTCGACCTACTCAGATGGTTCAAAAATTTCTTCACGATTAAAAGGCGAAAGAACCACAGTGACATTGGCTTTTTTATTTAGTCATCACATGAGCAAAGCTGTACGCTAAAATTGCTATATATTCTATACAACACTTAATAATATCACAGTATAATGACATAACCAGGCAGTGGTATCCCAGTGGTAACGCGCTCGCTTGGGAAACCGAGTGAAGCGGGTTCAAATCCCGGGTCTCGCACCTCTGATATTTTCATGTGCGAATCATTTCTAACTTGATTACCACTTGCCTTACGGTAAAGGAAAACATCGTGAGGAAACCTACATGTCTGAGAGAACCTAGCAAGTTTTCGAAAGACATGTGAAGTCCGCCAACTCGCACTTGGCCAGCGTGGTGGACTATGGCCTGATCCCCCTCGTACTGACGGGAGGCCCGTGCCCAGCAGTGGGACGTTAAAAAGGGCTAAATACAATGACATAACTAACTGTATTGTGATATTACTTTTTTGAATTTAAACAATGATAGTAATACTTTTGAAGCACTAGAGGTGTCGTAACTAAGGAATGTCTAAGCCTTAAATATGAAGAAATCACCATTTGGTATAGAAAATTTAACTCATACGTGAGGGAAATCCTAGGATATATATGTAGTTATATATGGTTTTAGCGTCATATTGTAAATGTCACAATCTGAATAAGATTGAAAATGGCGTTAGACACCGCCTTTTTTATGCGTCACCGATAATAATTGAGCGGAAGGAAGTAGAAATGACTCGCTAACTTGTATTCCTTTCCAATACTGACTGTCGACTTGAAACTTTAAGTACTTTAAGTACTATACGTTCATACGTTCTTTGACTTGAAGCAAAAGATCAAAATTTTCCTTGGATATACATATGTAGTTTGGAGGCCGGGATACAAGCTTATTTTTATTCAGGTCTTTATAATATTACGCAAACCTAAGATTTTATTAGTTTTTTTAACAGATTTACTTTATCATGATGTTAAATACGAATAAGTTAAATGCTATTCAAATACTAGCACTTTATTATATCGACCGTTCGTGGCGATGTACTCGCCTGGTTACTATTTATAGGTAAGCCTCTTCCATTTACTGCGAGACATGAATACAATTCACCGTGCGAAAAAGAACGTTTATTTTAAATGTAAAAATATTTTTCATTTTCTTCGACCAAAATTTAAAAAAATAAAAATACTACGACTACTAAAATAATTATAATACATATTCATAATTTTGACGATACGCTTGGCTCAGTTTGTAGTGAACCTACTTGCTGTGCCAGCGGTTGCGGGTTCGAGTCGCGCTGGCACTCATTTGTGTGATGAGCACGAATGTTTGTACTCCAGTCATGGGTGTCTATACCTATACATATAATAAAATTCTGAGTCGAATCTGTACCTTAAATATTTTTTGGAAAATCTTATTGAAATAGACTTTACTATCGATACAGATACCGAATCTATAGTTTTTAGAATTTTTGTCTGTCTGTCTGTCTGTTACCGCATCACAGGAAAACCACTGTAGGAATTTTGATGAAATTTGGTATGATGATAGCTGGATATCCGGGTCAACATATAGGAAACTTTTTACCACAGAAGATTATCTCATTCCCAAGGGGATTACACGTTATAACACAACCCAAAAAAATTTTATGATCAGAATTTCTTGAAACTTGGTATTAATGTTCTTCAATACAATTAAATAAATACGTGTTTTTTGAAATTCATCCCACAAGGAGATAAAATAAGGGATGAAAATTTGTGTGAAACCTACCTTTATAAAGTTTTTTGTTGTAGTTTTAGCGTGAGCGAAGCCGCGGATTTTGCTAGTATATAATATGTGTGTATTTAAACTTATATATGTGTAGTGTATCAAGTATCTGGTATCCATAATACAAGCCTCATAGCTTGCCATGGAACTAAATGGTACTGTGTGTTAATTTCACAACATATTTATTTAATATTTACCAATTATTTTTTAGTAACCAAACTATAGAACTGTTAAAGCAAAAAAAAAAAATAGAGAATGCAATTGTATTGGTGCAAGCTCTTACACATTACAATATCATCCGCTGATCTAGTCAGCCTCAGAAAAATTGACTGCCATGACCATCATTTAAGAGTTTGTGTTATATCATACATTATATCGTACAAGGTAAAGAGCTGTACGAAGTGATCAATGGAAAGCAAACTTAGCTAGGTAGGTTATATGTAAGTTCTTGAGTGATGTGGGTATCGTGTAAGAGGACCTCATCTTAATACTTTAATAAACAGAGTATGTAGTCTATGGGATAATATTGCCTTCTTTTCATTCATAACAATAGTTTATTATTACTAAATAAATAAATATGTTGGGACATTATCACACAGCATCACCTAGTTCCATGCTAAGCTACGAGGCTTGTGTTATGGATACCAGATAGTTGATACACTACATATATATAACTTTAAATACATACATATTGTAAATATAAACACCCATGATTGGGCTATAAGCATTCCTGCTCATCACACAAATAAATCGCTGGTGGCACCAGCGAGACTCGAACCCGCGACCGCTGGCACAACAAGTAGGGTCACTAAAACTGAGCCAAACGTGTTAACTAATAGTTATATAAACATAGTGAGTTTAATTATGACTGTGAAAATAAACTTTAAAACTATGAATGAATTACTACGCTAAAAAGTAAATTTTTATTCGGGAATATAAAATAGCTCGTATTGAGCATAAGCAAGTGTATTTAATTTGGGGCATGGAGCTTAATTAATGCCTGTGTGAAGCAAAGGCGGTTAGATAGAAAATTATAAAAAGTTTCCTTATATGTTTGGATGAGCTTAAATCTAAGTAATATTATAGATACTTAAAATTATATTTAATCAATATACTGTATTATATAATACTACTGTAGTATGAATATTTTTGATTTGTATTGCACTGCATTTTTTTAATATAAAAAAAAACATTACTGCTTTATTATTAGTAGGTACTACTCTCTGTTGATAGTGTATATTAAAAAACCAATGCAATTACATTTTTTACTATATATCATTCCGGAAAAATGTACGATTCCCGTGGGATAGATTTATTTTTGTCTAGGGACGAACCCGGGAAGCGAAGCGAGGGTGAGTTGCTAGTAAAATATAATTCTTTTTTTATGTTGGGATATGCATTTACTCATACTATTGCAATATGCATGCATTCAAGTGGTTATGTAAAGACTCATCGGCTAGAAATGCCAATACTTCCCACAAAACCACCCCGACGGCTGGACTAAGTAGACCTCATCACATTTTCCATATGAAACAGAGGTTTAAACTCACGGTTTACTCTGCTGTCAGAGAAATACCAGGAGTAACCCAACGGCCCCCAAGTGCGTCTCTTCACTTTGCGACTGGATTGCCGGAAGCGACTGAGCCCCCTCACCATGACAAAGTGAACCACCTTTGGGGGCATATAAACTATGATCTAACATATAGGTTGCATTTCTATAATATTATTAATATAAAAAGTACTTAGGGACGCGCCTGAGTCAAGTAAGGAAGGAAGCAAGGTAATAATAAATCTGAGTAAATAAATATGTTTTCTTCTTACTCACAAGATATAGTTACTATTTAAGGTACCTACTGACTTTCAGTGGGGATGAATAGACTTATTGCTAAAATTGATAACAATCTATTGTCTAGTTGTCCGGCCCACTAAAAGCAGATATTTGATATTACTTTAGAATTTTTACTTTAAAATCTGTTATCAAATCTCGAAAAGGTCAAATAATCGTCATAATTATTAGTTTTGGCAAATAAGGTATAGTGAATAAAGGACGACTATACAAAAAGTACCTACTTATTGGTGCCAGACAGTTCCCAATATCGATTCTGCTATTATCAGACATAAACAAACTTCATGGTCAACATAAGTATTCCTCATACGGAAACTGAAACCGCAACCTCCGATTTTATAGGGATTACCACATTAATATATGGGACACTGAGCTACAACACTATTTATTTAGTCCTAGTGGGCCGCTCTTACACTTAATTTAACCCGCGTCTTTAAGTAAAATTTGTCAATCCCATGGAAATTACCTTATGTAATATGTTCCGGGATACATACAATACAGGTTTAAGTAGCGTTATCCCGCGGGCCCAGCACGCGTAGTTTGATTATGTATTAATGAGTATTTTTAAAAAAATATAGTGTACGTGTTACTCAGATGCATAAGATATATTATTGTAAAGTTTCATCAAAATCCGTTCAGTAGTTTTTGCATGAAAGAGTAAAACACATCCATCAGTCCATCCAGCCTCACATACTTTTGCGTTTTTAATATTAGTAGAATTAATAGGATTTTATTTTAATATACTCTCACTTTAAGTTACTGTGTGGATAGGTTTAACCAACAAATACTTAAAGATTTGTAATTTTAGAAGAAAAAAAATGTGTTTTATTAAAACTACAATACCTCTATTTCTTGTTGGTAAAATTCTCGATGCAAATTCTAATTGTTCTCACAGGCATCCATCTCAATAATTCAAATAAGAATTGAAATATGCCTGTCATAGTTGTGTCTACTCTACTATTTAGACCTTTATTTCTATCGCATATTCAATGTGAGGAATATATAAATTGAATGCGCATTATATCTTCGAGGATGTGATTCTTTTTTTTACTTTTTTTATGTGAATGGATACTTATTTTATGTGCAAAGAATATAAAAGTTATTTATTCCATACTTTTTCTATATAAAATTGGTAGGTACTAGAGGTACGTACATTGTACATTGTACATATAAATAACACTGTTTTATATTTATTGAATTTTTACTCAGTGTTGCGGTAATAATAATTGTTGATCATTGAGAATAATGATTTTTATTATTCAATGCTGCATAGTCAATGTCATGCTATTGAAATATCGATTAGTGATAAAACAACTAACTTTAAAGAATTAAAATGAACAATTTATCCTCATATAATTAAAAAATATTCATCTTATACCTACTGTTTAGTCTAAATTATTTTAATTGATCGAATTTTTAATGTCTTTCAGATGTAGAGAATTATATTTTTTATAATTTATTTTGCTTCTTATTTATATTATAATTGTTACAATATTAAGCTATGTTATGATTTGTGACTTAATAAAGAAAATCTAGGACTTCCGTAATTTAAGTCAATACAAATCTATTTAAATAATAACTCTATAGACTCTACAATAAACTTGAACTGTCTTGTTATTAATTTAATAGATTTTTTATTGGTTATATTATATAAAGTATGTTAAAATAAAATAAAAAACATACATAAAAATAACTTTGAATATCTTGTGACTTAATAACTCGTCGGCAACAGCTGTAGAGTTCAAATTTATAATATTTATCTTTTATATTATTTAATTTAATGTAAAACTTACCTATAAAAATGAAATACATATAATAATTTATTAGGTTTTATTATTTTGTTTTGATAAAATTAAAGGAATTTACGTTAAAACATTTGTAAATAAGTTTCATTTACTATTTCAATATATTTTTAATACCTTTGTCTGTTTGATCCAATAATCAAAAATGAATAAATTAATTTTATTATTTATTTATTTTAATAAATGATTAATATATTTTAATAATTGACTAAGAAATAAATCCAATCTATTTTAATTTCAGAAAAGACTTTCTGTTATAATATTGTAAGAAATATTATAGGTTAAGAAATATATACACGTTAAGTAATAATATTGACTTTGAAATAAAAATAAAATAAGTAGTTTTACTTCTCTTTATTTAGGTAAATAAAAAAAATCTACAATTAACCTAAACTATTAATGTTTGTGGGTTAAATGGACGTACCGACATAAATTTATAACATTTAATTATCAATACGATATTTGAAAAAAACATTCAAAGTATACCTAGCTAACATTCTATAGGTACCTATACTCAGAATTTTTACTTTTTAATATTTATTGTGCATATAATTAATAGTATTTAACATCTTGGAAAGCAATAAAAGAAATTCGTCAGGACTATAATATAGCTAGGTAATGAATTTATAAAACAACAATAACCAGGCATTGTTTAGATCTCATCTAGTAGCTCTACATCCCTTTTTAGATGACAACCTCTTTTTAGATGAATCATCTAATAATATGTTTCAGAAAATCAAATATATAAGTAGGTAGGTATATTAACTTTTTAAAACATGAAAATTGAAAAATATAAGTTTTAATATTACTCATTTAGAATCATACACTCAATACTGCTGATTAAATTATTATTTTTATTTATTAAATATATTTGTAAGACGTGTTTGCAAAAAATATGTATTTTGTTAATATGGAGTTAATTTCACGCTCAGACCTTATCAGTTGGATGCATCATGTAAAATATGTTAGTAAAAACTTATTTCGCGTAAAAGGTGCAGAAATATTAATATTTCATGTATTACCTACTAGAAAATAACACTGAATTATTTATTAGGTTATAACATAATGGTGCGCTATACTGTCTGTTATTTAAAATAATTAATCAACATTTACCTATATATATTAAATACATAATATAAAAATATACCTATTATTTATAAGTTAACATGGCCAAGTTTTCTGCCCTTCAAAAATATTTAATGCCAATTTTGCAGCCGTTGTATGAAATATGTTGATATATTATATACCTATTGTTCTTGTGTTCAAAAATGTCAATTTTATAAAACTTTATATTTTTGAGCTTTCTATTACAATTACTATTTTGTGAGTAGAAGGATTATTTAATAATTACCTATTTATTCTTTAGAATTTATATCTGGTATATTTATGTACGATTACGGTACAAATACTTACCTATTACCTAATTTTATTTCTATTCATTCTATTTCTATTAAGACATTTGAAAGAAAAAATAAAAGTAAGTATATAGGTTTAACTGTTTTTTTGATTTAATTGTAAATAAAAGTGAAGTGTAAGTTTATACTCGATTTGAAATGAAGCTTAAATTTTATACACAGTTCCGTGTGCAAGCAGCGTGATAAAGTTTGGATGCGATAGAAAGGTAAGTGAAAATAGTTGTAAAACTATAGCCTCTGCGAGCTAAGAAGTGCTAGAGTGTCGTCGCGAAGAGCGGCCGTTCAAAAGATATAGTCGAAAGGAGCTCAATTGATGAACGAACGGAAACGTGTCCAATTAGAAGGAGGCGGCCGCGCTCCGCATTAACCAGATTAGCGACCGCGAGTCCGCGGCGAGGTGTGGCGGAGCGGACACCTCGTGCGACGAAAAAACAAGGCTGACGGCGCCGCGCTCCGCCCGCCCCCCGCGCACCACCCGCCCCCCGCCCGCACCCGGGGGCGGGCCGCGCCGCCATTGGCCGCGGCGGGAGGGTGTCGGAGGCGCCGCCGCCGGCCAGTCGTTTGACGCCTGCCGCGCGAGCGGGTGTCGCACGGAGCTACACATCGCGAGTGCGCGTGAACGTGCCGTCGATGGCCCTTGCATGAGCGGGCGCGAGCGCGACCGCTGGAGCCGACGGGCACGCCGGCCGTGGAGCGCGCGCCGTGGGCCCCGGGCGGCGCGGGCATGCGCTTCGAGGGCGCGGAGCGGCGCGACGCCGTCGCCTTCCACCCGCTGCTGGCGCCGCGGCCGAGCGACTTCTCTGTGTCAGCACTGCTGACGGCGGGCGCGCTACCGCCGCCGCCCTACCTGCCGGCCGCACTGGCCGCCGCTGCCGCACTGTCCGCGCCCTGTCCGCTGCTCAAGCCGCCGCCGCCGCCGTATGCGCCACTACCCCCTGACGACGACGGGGTCGTTGACGACCCCAAAGTCACCCTCGAGGGAAAGGACCTCTGGGAGAAGTTCCACAAGCTCGGCACCGAGATGGTGATCACCAAGAGTGGCAGGTCAGTACGGCCTCAGGCCAAATGCGCCACCGACGCTCGTCCTGTGATCGTGCCCGCTTTGTTATCCGACCTAAATCGTGATTTGAGTGTTGTGTGTGAACCGTTTACCCTTAATTCACATAATATAGGTATATATAGGAGTCGGTAAGTGGAAAGCATTAGGTCATTAGCTATATTTGTAAACATAAAAGTTAACATGACATAGTAGAGTTGTTTACAAAAACAAGTCTGCTTAAATTTTATCAACGAACGTTATAACGTGGACTCGTATATGTTAAAATTCATTCAAAATTCCGGTTTTACAATTTACAAACTGGTTGGTGGTCTATAAAAAATCTCCTAGTTAAAATATATTAAATATAATTTTGCTCGGAGAATAATGATAAATGACGCTTCAAGCAAGACTCTATTACGATCAAAACATTTCTATTACGGTTAATTTATATGTATCTCTATTTCAAATGACATGCTTCATATTTTAGTGTATTTTAAAAGTGTATTTGTAAAAGATTAGAGAATTTTATTTTTTACAAATAGAGTCAATTCTTACTACCCTAAGAAATAGTCTTAAAAAGCATTAATACAAATTCTAATTTAATAAATATTTTCTATTTAATATAAGTTTACTTTAATTATCACTTTTACTAAGTAAATATTTGTTTTTTATAATTATGTGCTCTACATTTAGGATTCAGTATGAGTCATAGGCGCATTTTTCGCGTAACCGTAACATCCGACGGGATGTTCTTTGGCACTAATTATAACGTGTGAGACTTTTTATAACTCTTTTGTTGGTGTTATTTTTTACAAATACTTACCTAAGTTATTTAAAAAAGGGATGAATACATTGAGGATATAAGTGTTAAAGTTGTTTGATAAAGTTGTTTTTTTTTTTATATTATAATCTTTACATTCAAATGATGTAAGTGTACATATAAATACGAAATAAAAAAATATTAATTTTTAAATGTAGTCCTTTACCGTATTTCAGAATGATAAAAATATAGTAAATAAATCTTTGGAACTTGGCAATAGAATTAGGCATTCACATCACAAGCTATTAATGTTTACATGTCACCAACTTTTATAGAAGTACAGTGAAAAATGATATCATTTAAGGATATCATTTAAGATTTAAGATTATTACTTAATATTTGTGCATGTACTTTGACTAGTTTAAAGTTATTTTAAACTTATCTAGACAAAGAAATAAAAACAAAAAATGTAGTTTTTTAATTAGGTAGATATTAGTTATTTTATTTAAAAATATCTGAAGTTATCGTGTCTGAATGTAAGACGAAGTACCTACAATATGAAATTAAAAAAAAAAAAACACTAAAAAAATATAAACTTTAAATTATAAGTAAAAAAAACATGTTGAAAATTAATTTGAATATTTAATAAATAATGTCAGAGTGCTGAAATAGAAAGTTCGAAAATCTATACAAATAATAAAATTCTGAGTCGAATCTGTACCTTAAATATTTTTTGGAAAATCTTATTAGATTTACTAAATAGACTTTATTATCGATACAGAGACCGAATCTATAGTTTTTAGAATTTTTGTCTGTCTGTCTATCTGTCTGTTACCGCGTCACAGAAAAACCACTGGAGGGATTTTGATGAAATTTAGTATGATGATAGCTGGATATCCGGGTCAACATATAGGACACTTTTTACCGCGGGAGATTATCTCAGTTTTTTGAAATTCATCCCATTTTTAGCGTTTTTTGAAATTCATCCCATAAGGAGATAAAATAAGGGATGGTATGAAACCTACCTATTTAAAGTTTTTTTGTTGTAGTTTTAGCGCGACCGAAGCCGCGGGTTTTGCTAGTAATTAATATAACATAAGTAATAGTACAGGCACTTAATATTTATTCTCATATTTAATCTTTTAGATTTTTATATTGTAAATGCATCATATTAAAAACATGTTTGTCATAATAGTAAAATCAGTCATAATAATATGAATTGCTAAATTACTGAATGAATGTGTAAAAAGGAAACTAACGTTTCTTCTTTACGCAATAACGGCTCTACGTTTGAATTTTTGGAATGTAGCTTATATTCGTGATAACTATATAGGCGTTTTAACAGCGTTTTTGGTTGTATACTAATATTATAAAGAGGTAGAGTTTGTTTATTTGTATGTTTGTTTGTTAGAACACGTTAATCTTAGGAACTACCAATTTTGATTTGAAAAATTCTTTTTGCATTAAATAGTCCGTTTATTGAGAAAGACTATAGGCTATATATCATCACGCTGTGACCCAAGGGAGCGGAGCATTAATCATAAATGTCAACAAATCAGGCAGACTTCCATACATTATTGTAAAACTGATATTTATAATCAAACAAATTTCACGCGAGTGAAACTGTCGGGTACAGCTAGTCTTATAATAAAGCCATAGGCGACAACTAGTTTTAAACACTTTTATAATCAATCTATACAGATAAATAAAATTGGAGCGTTTGTTTGTAATATTAAAATAACCGCTTTTTACTAAATGCATATGGAAGTACATACGGTACATATACCAAAACAACATTTTTTACAATTTTTGTCTGTCCTTATGTCTGTTTGTTCCGGCTAATCTCTGAAACGGCTGAACCGATTTTGACGGGACTTTCACTGGCAGATAGCTGTTATAAGAAGTAACTTAGGCTACTTTTATTTTAAATAAAGAATCAGGGTTCCGCAAAAAAAGCCCATGAAATTGTGAACAAAATCCGCGTACGGCGTACGGATCCGAGCGAAGCGAGGGTGAATCGCTATATAATTTAAATGAATATCTTAGAAGTAGCAAGCTACTATTTGTATAAACATAGCTAGCCGTGAAAACGTACCTAGGAAACGGACGAACGCGAGCGAAGCGAGCGTGAGTCGCTAATATGAAAATAATACAAAAATAAAAACCTAGTGTTTTCTGAACACAGGTAATTTGTAAACTTTTTTGCTTGTGGCTGCAAGAAAAATTCAAAACTGAGTAATTTTTATTAGCTAAATAAGATTAGATGAATACTGTGCAAAATTGAAGTTAAATGGTAATGTTTTATCTTTACAAAATATGTCGTGGTTTCAATTCCTGGTTATTGTACTTTGACATATTGTTGGAGCAGTGAACGTTGAATTTTGCCATTCAACTATTTAAATATATTTATTTATTCAATAGTAAACTTTTTTCTTATCTTAGCAAAAATGCTTCAATTAGTATTTTAATTAACTATAATAAGTTTAATATAATGTACAATTTTATACTAACCGAAAGAGGCAATAGAAAAAAAACATTAAATTATAAAATATTACGTAATAATTACTTATGTAGTAAAATTATAATAATTTTATACATTATTACTGCATAAACTAGATTATTAGTGCATAAATTATAATCTTAATGTGATTTTAAATGGCTGTGTAATTAAACTATTAAATAGGATCAAATTTAAACAATATTTTATTTAAGCATTCGCGTGAGGGGCATAAATTTTGAGGGTGACATCAAAGCGCGGGAAATTTTGAAAAAAAAAAACTGTTGAACGAAATCTGAACTCCTTTGTGACGCGGCAGGTTTTCCCGCCAAACCCTTTTAAACTTTTTAAAACTTACCTCCTCGAATGTATCTTGCATTCTGCCTTTGCTTTAGACCTTTTCTTTTAATTAGCGGCATTAAGCTGTTTTTATACATTAAAAATTGAACTTACCTTTGTCTTCTTTTATCGTACGTTCGCTTTTTTGTTTTTGTTGTTTGTCAATTAATTTTATTTATTCAAATATTGTTGCTTATATTGACTATATAGATTTATAATCTTTAAGAATACACTGACACCTGTGTAACACACAGATAGACAGACAAAAATTCTGAAAACTATAGATTCGGCCTCTGTATCGGTAATAATGAATCACTTTATTGTATAGAATTAACTTATAGACTCTAAGGAATAATAATATAGACAAAGTGCCATAGAACAAAACGTGAAGTCAAACTTTGATATTTTAAAAATGACAATTTGTATACTGAGTGATAAATAAATAAATAAATTTTAATAAATAAAAACAGATGACGAATTTCACTACAATAAAGAAAAAAGATTAAATAAGCTAATATTATGCTACATCTCGTTCAATGGGAAGAGAATTAATGCTAAAAAATACAAAAGAATATACCTAGTATTATTTTTATTGTTTATATTTTATTCTCAAAAATTATATATTAACTAATACATATATAAAATTTCCCTTATTCTTTAAAGAAAGTAAATGATCTATATGGCAAAATCGAGAATCACTACATAGTATAAAACAAAGTCGCTTCCCACTGTCTGTCTGTTCCTATGTATGCTTAGATCTTTAAAACTACGCAACGGATTTTAAGGCAATTTTTTTAATAGATATAGTGATTCAAGAGGAAGGTTTATATGTATAATACATGCATATTATAGTACAGAAAAACCGAGAAATTCAGAAATTTGTATTTCATACTAACCGTTAAAACGTACCTAAGAACGAACCCGAGCGAAGCGAAGGTGAGTCGCTAGTAGTAGCATAAAAAGCAAATCATGTCACTATTTTTGACTTTGACATTTATTTTGGCGGATTCCGTCTATATTTATCTGAGCTTACAGAGTATAAATTGATTTGCTACCGATACAAATACCTGTATAACAAATTTTAAACAAGAAAAAAAGTTTTATAAACAAGAAAAAAAATAGTCATATTATAACTTTTTTTTTAAAGAAATAAAATATTTTAGGTAATAAAATTAACTTGATATCTTTTGATTATACCTATCACATATTCAATGTAACTTTAAAGTTATATAATATAATACATATCTATCTAATTTAATTACTTTTCCTTAATTAATTCTCAGTAATATCTGAATTGAATAGACACTTTGAAGTTTTACCATAATTTTTACAGGATGCATGCCTCGCGTATTTTGTACCCGTTTTTAAAATTTATTTCCAGTGGTACCTAACATATGATCTTATGTATACTTTAGGTGTAGTCTATCTGTATTTGAAATTTTATCTAAATCCCCCCAGCCATTTGCTGTGAAGGAGTATGTAACATACACGCATACCAACGTTTTCATTAATAATAAGCAATTTTATGTTCTTGTGAGATAATCAGAGAGATAGATATATAATAGTCATAGAACAAACTAAACTCTACGACCTCTACGTACCTCTTTAGTTTTTTTTTTATTACATTATTTTCTACAGGGAACTCAAGACAAGGACATATACCTACGTCCTTGTCTTGAGTTCCCAGTATTTTAATCTGGCCATTTATTATTATAATAAACTAATTTATAACTGTGGCTTTACTCGCATGATACGTCTTTAGAAACTAGCTACATGTGTCTATGTTCAAGATAAAATACTCTATGTCATGTAATTTTAAATTTAATTGTAGTAATTTCAAAAGATTTTTTGGAATATGATTGAAAGATGAATTCCTCTTTGCCATGTTTTAATTTTAAGCACAAAAATAAATAGTCAGTATCACAAATACTGCTACTGCCGTAGTAAATACATAGAGGATTGCTTGCTTTAACAACATACAATAATACAGTTAATTTAACTATTGTTGATATAATTTATATCACATTAATATTTCTCGAGTACTACCATATTGTACTATTTTAGTACGCAAATTTCCTTACAATAAATATAATAATAATAGATGCACTTGTCTCTAAGGTTAAATGTACATACTTAATTCGATTACGTACTCGTACCAACATTGTAGCAAAATAAATGTTTGAAATTACGTTTGAAATTGAATTTATCTATACTAATATTATAAAGAGGTAAAGTTTGTGAGTTTGTGATGTTGTGTTTTTGTGAGGTTGTAGGGGATAATCTCTGGATCTACTGAACCGATTTCAATGAAATTTAGTAAGAAGACAGTTTGAGACTCTTGGAAGGACATAGGAAACTTTTTATCCCGGAAATCATCCCTTAAGGGGGTGAAAATGGGGATGAAATTTGTATTGGAAAGCAAGCTAGGGACGAGCGAAGCGAAGTGAGTCGCTAGTAATGATATAATATGCAAAAGTATTTAATTGCTATTGCCATAAATTGATCTAAAATGATTTATTAATTGTATTAAGAATCCTCAAAAACATGAATACTTTATTCATAAGTTAAAATTATCAATTCACGAAATAAATTGTCGGCATTATATAAAAATTAAAATCGATTATTAAGGATTTGAAATATAACACACAAATTATATATTTGCAAATAATATATATATATTTTTTTTAATAAATTCTACGATTTTTTTTAAGTGTTTAAAGAAAGATGGCGTAGATAGTCTTTGTGCTCAGATACATATATACTTAATGTACAATATGGTAAGTAGTAGGTCCGTTGTATAAATAGCTTATAATACAGATAAAAGCTATAAACCACCAATTTACGATCTCATGTCACGCTTTATAATGTAGGTATGCAAATATTAATAACGTGTCTAATTGACGATATAGCTAATGGCGCGTCAGAATGACATTGACGTTTATTTGTATAAAGTACTTAACAATTATTTTTATTTATATGAAATAATAAAATATGCATAAAGTTTTAGTTTTTGTTGATAAATTCATTTGCTTAGTTTTTATGTTTTTTTTTTGTTTCAGTATTTTTTTTTATTTAATTTGTACATAAAGTGAAGAGATACTATAATTTGTTAAAACTTTATACTTTGCTTATAACTTTTAAGTAAACACTTTAATACTGGTTAAAAATTCAATATCTTGTTAAGTTTATTTAGGTTAACTTATAAAATTATTAAAATGATCAAACGCAAAGCTTATTAGGTATATCTCACTATTGCCATCGGAATTTAAGAAAATTTAATTTAAAATTATCAATGTAATCTTAAAAAGAATACAAAATATGATAAAGGTATATAAATATAATATTAATGTTTAATATCTTATATTGATCAAAGTCATATCATATACTTACTTATATAGTAAACTTATTATTAAATTAGCATTTAATAAATATCTATGCTTAAAGTTGCGTTGAATACTTGTAATATCTTAATTTAGTTTGACTTTAATCCATAACTTTTGCATAACTTAAGATTAATTTAATAATAATATGAATTCAGATCGACTAATAACATTCCATAAGATCGATAGTCAAAGACTCAAGCAATCACGAAGATTGCTTTACAATTTGTCGCGAAAATATATAGAAATATTGACACACTATGCTAAATAAAGTAGTCACATTTATCTAGTAGATACTTCAAATTAAAAACTACTTTGAAACCTATAGGGCTTGCAGAAAATTACAGGGTAGAATTATTTCATGCAATATGCCAATAAAATTACCCGATTAAAGTAATCGTTTGTAGCTAGAATCGTGTATCGAAACCAACATCGATTATTTAATCGATTCTTAAATTGGATTCATGATTGTCGGTAATTTGATAGTTTAATTATGCTAGTGATGTTACATTTCGATTTTTTTTAAGTTTATATAAATTTAGGAATATTATGTGGATCGTTTATCTAGGTGGTTCTTACGTTTGAAATGAAGAAATGTAACTATTATTGGAATCAATTGAAATTATCTTGTGAAAAAAAGAAAATTGACATAGGTATTCTGAAAATTTAATGGGACAAAAACTGCTTGCTGCTTGCTAGCTAAGGTTAATAATGAAAAAAAGTTATTCTAAAAATAAAATAATTTACAGATAGGACAATATATAACGAAATAATTCAAATTTTAAATAAATATATTTAATACTTTCTTAGGTTTACGCGAATATTAGACATTTAAATAAAACTATCTTTTCGGATTTTTTCGCGGATTTATTTTGATTTTTGTTTCCCTACGTTTCGATTGCTTTACAGCAATCATGGTCACGGGAGAGACTAAGGTGTCAGATGTCTCAAAACGTGTAGGCTCAAAAAATGTCTCAAAATGGGTAGGCTGTCTGTAACAACTATATAATACTTTTGAGACATCTGACACCTTAGTCTCTCCCGTGACCATGATTGCTGTAAAGCAATCGAAACGTCGGGAAACAAAAATCAAAATAAATCCGCGAAAAAATCCGAAAAGATAGTTTTATTTAAATATATTTAATAATATTTTAAAATTATTCGGTAAATTAGTTTGATCTAGACTGTATGTGTTTGTTTAACATTTTCCTTAGTTTCTTATTCAAAAATTGTCAACCCAAATTGTCTTATGATTTGGTTATAAAAAAAAACTATTATAAGCTATAGGTAAATGTCAAAACTGTCACATCGAAATGGTATTCAGCGTCAAGTCAGACGTAGCCAGCGAAGTTCTGAACGGCCATCTTGTGGGCGCGGTCTGTAAGGCGATCTGCTAACAAACTTTAATACATAATGTTTATTTGATAGTTTTTTAATTTATCGATTAGCTTTGCGATCGTGATTGATCATTATTATTCTATTATGTATAATAAAAGAAATCAATTTTTCCATATTCAACTACTTAAATCTTAAAAATATCATCGCTCAAAAATCGCTTTAAGCAACTATATTACATAAAAGATAGAGAAGAAAACTTTTTTCAAAAAAAAAGAGAGAGAGAAAAAGAACTACTTCCAATATTGAATCTGCATGTTATAAAATGTTCATATATATAAGGGAAAATACAATATAGCAACTATTAAAGATGAAAAAACTTTTACTGTGCAAGAAAAAACAATTAAATACTATTTAGCTACGCAAACTTTCATTCCCACAAACTAATTATCATCCCATGTTTACATAGTCTAAGAGCAAAGTCTGTAAATGGCAAAGCAGAATGCGTAACGTGTCTGAAATGTCCAAGTGTTGAAGCTTAATTAATTACTCTTCAACATACCAGCGTATTACGAATTGGTCGAACTTAGGTGTTAATATTGGTGTAAAATTGTTTTTCCTTTATCTTTTTAATTTTTATATGTTAAAAAAGTTATAATACTAACTCGAATACGAAAAATATCTATAATTATTAATGAAATAAACTAAATACGATAGCAATAATGTACCTTAAGCAAAGTCCTCGGACAATAGCAACGATTGACCTCATTCATCAAAATCATAATATATAGTAAAACAGTACATAGTAACATAAAATACAATAAAACAGTAACATTAGTTCGGTATGAACATACATACATAGCTAAAATTATAACCATTCGTTTTGGCGTTGCCGTAGTCGGTTAAAATAATGAATTGATGTAATTAAGGCGCTACATCTTCTCTGTTCAAAGTAATTTAGACCTAGTTTAAATAAATAATAAAAAATGTAAATACTATACATATTTAATATTAATGATAATGCAATATAAAAACTTATTTTATTAATTTCTTACATTTATAATGTAAGCATTAAGTGTGAAAATCATACTTCGCTCTATGGTTTATAAAGTTTTTCTTGGATCATTCAGGCGCGAATATTTAATAGTTTTTACGCAGTTCGAGATACATATATTATGCATTCTGCAAAAACATCACGCGAACTTTGTATATGTTGATTTGTACATGCTAAGAATTTAAATTAATTTTGAATTTAAAATATTATTAGGGTAAACAAAGAAATTATATATAAAATGTAAATTAGCCATAGGTCAGTCTAAAAGAATTAGATTTAGAATAGAAAAAGTAGTCAATTAAAAGTATGAATCTATAAATATATCAATCTAATTGAGTAATTTTGTTTATATTGTATTTACAGCGGGATATATTATAGCCCTATAGGTTTCAAAGGCTAATAAAAATACCAGTTTAGGCTTTAATCACCTCACACGCTTCTTCTAACTTATTCTATATTTTAGTCTATGGTTAATGATAATTTTATAGCCAACTTAATTATTAAAATAATGTATGAATCATGTTATTCAAACAATATATTCGTAGATGATATTATTATGCATTACGGTTTCTATTAAAAAGATTCCTTGTTTAGATATCTACAATATTAAAATAAATAAACACCTATCATATTTAATTTTATTTTTATTCCATATAGAGATAATAAAAGCATGAAGTTTTATAAATACTACACTTTTTATATGTAGTGTATGTTTGTTTATTTTAATTTATTTTAGTTTTTATAATAACCAGCTCGTGACCTACGATTATTAGGTTTTTCTGTATACATTTGGATTTCGCTATAACGCTCCACATGTAATGTAAATATTTACCAAATACATGCATAGCAAATATTAATATTATATATTCTGGCCATTTCAAGGAATTTGTGGGCAAAATTATTTATTTTAGTTGAATCTCACTAAAATAACTTATAACAGATAACTTCAACTCGTACAAACGGAGGGTTAATTAACCTAATAAATAATTAAAACTATAAAAGAAATGTACTAAATAAAAAAGTATCAAACAAACCGCTATACTAAATAAAACTGGATATAACAATGCGTAGTAAAATTCTTATATTCGAATATAATAATTATTAATTACTATTCAATAATAGTGGGTTCTTACCATAGAGAGTGGACTGAGTGTTTCTTTGCCAGCCGTCAGATGAAAATGGCAGAAATGCACGACAGAGAAAAGACGAATGTGCGGCCTGAAGTCTTCTGTATTAATTGAAATACGATTAGTGAAGATAGATATTGATGATGACCATGTTAAATTCCATTAAAATATTATAGTTTTTAATAAATTAAAATATTTTTTTTACATTTCATTTATAAATTCAAATTGGAATAAAAGACAGGTATTGGCCGCACGTTTGCTTTCTCTCTTCCTAGAGAGTGGTCAATTTCATGACAGTATTGTTTAGTCTATTGTCTAGGTCTATGGTTCTTACTACGAAAAACTTTTTTCTGAGAAATACATTTATATAATATATAGAGTTGTAAATATAATAGTTACACTACAAGCACTTTTTTCAAGTAATCTTTAGTGTTTAAATTATACTAAAACGAATGTTTTATGTTTAATGAGCGTGCAATATGTAATTTTTACATAGCTAATAATTATCTTTTGGCTCACACAAGTGAAGTAATGTAATAATGTAAAGAAAATACATATGTATTAAAATTCTAAACCGTTATTAATTTTTTAACAAATGATAGTCATAACATTGTCTAGAAATTGAACTTACGTCTTTGTCAATCTATCTTGAAAACTACCAGCCAGCCAGACTATATATTTAAATGTGGCTTTACGACTTTTTATAATACTATAAGTCTGCTCTTCGAGTTTTACAATTTTTAATGGATAGGTGTATTAGCGAGTCTCAGCTTGAATGAAAAATATAAAGAATTTAACCAGAGTTAAAATAAACTAACGACAAAAATAGTTATAAGTGTTCGACGTAGTTTTAATAAGATGTATGACAAATACAAACTTTTTGAATATATTTATAGATGCATACATATTCCCTTCTCTTCGATGTATTTTCTAAATCTCGTTTAAAAAAAATATATTGTTTCTAAGCATGCAAGAGCTTTTAAATTATAAAATGTAGAGTATAAAGTTAGAGTAAGAATTTTCACTAAACGTCACTTCCAATAAAGTTGTAGGCACACAGATGCAAATAAAGAACCTATTTTTTGCAGACTAACACTATTATAAAAAAAGATATTTTTCTGTTTAGTTATCACGACCTGATGAATCGGTCCTAATTATTTCTTTAACTAATAAAACTCCACAATATCTCTGAGTATGCACTATAAGCTATTTTTTTCTGAACGTACTATCTACTCACCCTCGCTTCAGCCAGGTTCGTCACTAGGTACGTTTTAACGGTTAGTATGGAATAGATAGTCGATCGAATAGGTAGATGTTGTACGAAAAACAAAAAAAAAACAAATCTATCCCATGGGAATTATATATTATTTCGGAATAAAAATATCCAGACTATAATCTATCTCTGTGCCAAATTTTATCCAGATCCGTTCAGCCGATCTAGCGTGATTGAGTTACAAACATCCATACAAACTTTCGCATTTATAATAGTGGTACGGTTACGTGAGTGAACCATGAATATTATTTTTGTACTATGCTTGTGTACACAGTTCGAAATATATTTATTTATTTATAAGACTAATTACTAAAAGAGCACAGAAAGCCCAGTGAAGCAAACTGAAATCCATACGGAGTTTGAATCTCGTACCTCTGAGATTTTAATGTGTGAATGATTTTCAATATGATTACCATTGAGAAAATCTACAGATCTAAGAAAATTTAACTTGTTTTCAAATAACGTGATAGTCAACCCGCAATTCACCAGCGTGATGGGCGATGGCACGATACCACTCACATTGAGGGCTCATGCCCAGCAGTGGGACGTTAAAAGGACTTTTACATATTATTATTATATATTTATTTAACACAAAGCTTTAATTAAGATTAATATTAATATATAATTAGACCAAAGTCTTTATATTAAATTGTACGTTACATTAAGTCACAGAAATGCCGGCTTTTAGTAGAAAGGCATTTGAAATGGACTTAGCTATTCCCATGAAGGCGTTGCAGCTGCTTACCTATTCCCCTTGACTTGAGATCAAAAAAAGTAGCACTACACTTCATAGCAATTGACATTTAAATTTTTTATGGCGTTTGCGAATTATGTTAAAGCCTATACTTTAGTAATAGCAAAATGAATCGTAATTAAATTGTTTTGAATTTTATTTGTCTTTGTGTCATTTAATTACCTTCTTATAACGTGTTATTTCATGTATGTATGTATGAGCTTTGAGTATGAACGTCTGATATGGGAAGGCTCCTGAAACACAGTTGTCTAGTTCAGGAGTTAGGGCTGCGTGCATTTGTTATCATTGTGTTGTTTGAATAAAATCTATTTTGTAATCTAAAGGATAAAAAGTTAAATAAAAATAAAAACTATTATAAATGTAAAAGTTTGTATGTATGTACATATAGTCTATACCTATATTACTCCACGCAAGGACGGCTAGACGGATTTGGAAGAAATGTTCTAGGCACGCATTCGATACATACACCTTAGAAAATTTAATCGATTTTCTCCTCTTATATATCTGCAATTAATGTAGAATGAACATAAAATGTAGTTTTATTATTAAAATTGACAAAAGCGTTAATCATTTACAATGCATAATATACATACTGTACATAATTGTTATGTAATAGTTTAACCATACTGAATAATGAATACTTAAAAGACTATTATTGAATTGGATGAAATAGTTTTTTATATAATATGTACCTATTATACAAATTTATAATACAAAATACTTATTTTTAATAATTTTGAAAGCTTTTATTGCTTTTAAGCTTTTTACTTACTTTTAAATAATAGAATAGTTGATGATATAATAGCTATTAAGTACTAACAAAGGTTCTCAAGATTACCTATAGGTACCAAAAATTTAAAACGGCTATTTAAAACGATTAGTAAATGGTTTCAATTTATACCATTCATTATCAATTTCAGTTACAATTCCCATCCCTTTAGGGAGTAACGGAACCCTAAATTAGGGCGGGCACAACCGCAACGAACAAATTGACGGATAGAGATTTAATAATATTGCTAAAAGCTACTTAAGAGTAAACAAATTTATATGTAATAATATAATATGGATAATAAGAAGGTAAACAAATGTGACGTATGATACAACACTTAGAAATTTATTTTTTTATAGAAAATGTGTAGTTCCCTTAGTTTGTATGCCATTGAAATTTGAAAATGAAAACGAATTCAAAGCTATCTTGTACAAGCTTTCCTGTACCTGTCGGTATATAACGTTGTAAACATAAGATGCATCGAAGGACGTATATAAGGGAAGCAAGGGTAAGTCACTAGTTATATTGTATTATTATTGTGTTAATTTTCATGCAACCTTCTTCATAAAAAAAACAAAGAAATCATAACTAATTTGATTTTATTGTATTTGCCTTCGTAAATGTGGGACAGGATTAGGAAATGTAAAATTCAATATTCATCTGTATGAGACCATATATCACAAAAACACTTTATGTATTGGAATTATGTAATGTATATATTACTATACTAGCGACTCACCTCGCTTCGCTCGAGTTCGTCCGTAGTTACGTTTTAAGGGTATGGTTTTATCCGGTATTAGTATGGAATAGATAGACTTTATTATATTTTATATTATATACATAGGTAGGATTTGTTTTGGGTTGTTTTATAACGTGTTTCCCGCGGGAATAAGATAATCTCCCGCAGTTAAAAGTAGCCTATGTCACTCTGTTTCGACATGAAAGGAGGACAAACAAACAAACACACTTTTTATTATATGGATATGGATGTCCTTATCCATCCAGCTTATAAGCTACTTTGACATAAACAAACGTACACCTTCACATCTTCCACCTTTATAATATTGCAGTAAGAATGTTGATGCCATTAAGAAAAAATTTTGATCATACATTAAGATGATGGTGTTTGGAGTCAAATCCTTCCTTATCTCAAAAGTGGAGATAAATTAATTAAGTTAAACGTAGGTAAGATAAAAGAATCGGTGTGAGATAAACTTTGATTAAAATTAATTATTTAATTATACACATATAAAAAACATTAAACGAATTTAATTAAAATGGAAATAACATACATACATATGAATTGCGTGCAACCGTTATGTCACAGACGTAGGTACCTATGCTTCTGACAAGTAGTCCATCCATGCTTTCCTTCGGCAAAATACCATGACAGGTCACCTAGCCATTACTTTAATGCTGATTTGTTCAAATCACCAATACTTGTTGTACTTTACAGTAAAGTTTTTTTTCTTTATTTTAAAAACAAATATTTATTTCTAAGATTAATATACGTATATAGATAAAACACGCTTTTTAGTTTTTTTAAAGTATGTAGGTATGTATTTTATACTAATAAAGTTGATATTAACAAGTCGATAATTCTGTATTAAAAACTTTTTGGTTAAATTAGTCATTTGGACAAATAGGCACTGAGACGATGTAGTGTTATGTAACACGATAAATAAATAAATAAATATCTTGGGATCTTAACTCACAGCACCATCTAGTTCCATGGTAAGCTACGAGGCTTGTTTTCTGGAAAGCAGATAGTTGATACACTACACATATATAACTTTAAATATATACATATACATACATACATACATATTATAAATATAATCACCCATGATAAGTGTACAAGCATCCGTGCTCATCACTCTAATGAATGCCGCCAGCGGGACTCGATTCCTCGACTGCTGGCACTGCAACTATACACCATAAAATAGGAACATAAAAAAAATGTTATTATAAATAAGTGAGTTATAAAAAGCGATTTTCACTTTGCTTTAGGAAATATCGTCTCCTACAAAAATAACATTCAAATTCCCGTAATTTAATGCTAACAATATTTAAATCAAACTAATAAATAAAATGAATTGGTACATAAGAATGCCTAATACTTTCTTAAATTTACGCGAATATTTGACATATTATATAAACTGTCTGTAACAAGTATATAACGCCTTTGAGACGTCTAAAAGCTTAGTCTCTCCCGTGACCATGATTGTTGTAAAGCATTCGAATTTTTGGTTCCAAACGTGGGAACCAATAATCAAAATAAATCCGCGAAATAATCCGAAAAGATAGTTTTATTTATAGTATCTACTAAGATTTATAAATTAGTATCTTTGAAATAAATTTAGTTAAATCGAGGATTGAAAATACAAAAAAAACGTGTGTGTGTAGGTACACACACATATATAGGTATATACGCACGTAAGAAGTTATACTTCTTTGGCGTAACAGAACAGAAATAGCTAAAGATTTCATCCCGTATGTCACAACTCTCTTTTTATAAAAGGAATGCAGCTAATTTCATCATGTCGCTTTCAGTTAAGTTCATCATCTCACTTTTTGGCTATCGATGCGCGTGAATCGTAAAAAATTTACTCATATATTTTTTCCAAACGTGCCAAAAGATGTTTTACTTCAAAAAATTAAGTAACATCTATAACGATTTTATCGAATTTATTTCAGTGTCCATAAAATATTCGTAGCGTAAGAATAGGGTACTTATGCTTGTGATAAAGTTTCAAAAATAGCAGGTTCTCTTTCTAACTCTACATAACGAAATAAAAGGTTTTTTTTAAATTAGTTTATTTTTTGTAACAAAAGCTGAATGAAGTCTGAACTTTATAATATTTGCATATAATGTATCAATGACATAGAGAATTAATCTGCGTCACCTTGAATTTTATTGTCAATAAACATGTCGGCAATATTTTACAAATTAAAAGTGATATCCAATTTTATCGCAATATCTATAAGATTCAAAATAGAAAAACACTTGGAAGATATTTGAAATATTGAGTTTTTTTATAACAAAAATTTTATTTGAAAAGTTATCCATAAAAATTCATTTGCATGTATCCTTTTTTATTTATGATGTTTTCTTTTACAGCTGAGAATAAGTTAATTAAAGTATAATTGACCGACTTTAAAAGAAAGGAAGTACTTAATTCGAGTTATTTGTTAGGGGCGTATATTACGCGATATTATTGTATTATATTCGTCAATTATATAACGGTTAGTATGGAATAGATAGTCGATCCCTTGCTCTGTGAAAAACAAAAACAAATGTATCCTATGTAAACCGTACATTTTTCCGGGATAAAAAGTAGCGAAAGGAGAAACGAGCGGAAAAGTAGCGATCCTCCAGCGGGACTCGAACCCGCGACTGCTGGCAAAGCAACACTACAAACTGAGCCAAACGTGTCGTCATAAAATAATTTCAAAAAAAATTACATCACTAGCAATGGCATAATAATACTTTTAAGGTATAAGTTACCTCAATTTTTGACTAAATCATACATATAACAATTAGATACAAGATATGTACATCGTCATTATGAGTCTACTTTTTCTATACATAGAGGCGTATTCAAATAATGTGAAGCTATCCTTACTTATTTTAAAAATACGTTTTTATCAATTTATTAATTCGTCCTTCTTTCACGCAGCAGCCAAGCAAAGATCGATGTAATTTTTAATTAAATCCCGAAAAATATACGGTTCCCGTGGGATAGGCTTATTTTTATTTTTCTAGAGGTGAAGCCGAGCGAATCGAGGGCGAGCCGCTAGTCAATTTATAATACTATAGTTATGAAGAACTTGCGAAGTGTAGTGAGGATCTATAGGGCTACTAGTAAATAATAAACGGTAATGGTAACGGGCTTGTTTGGGAAACCGAGTAAAGTGGGTTCAAATTCTGGGTCTCGCACCTCTAATAATAATTCATGTGCAAATCATTTCCAAAATGATAACCACTTGTCATACAAACATAGCAAGTTTTCGAAAGACATGTGATGTCTGCCAACCCGTACTTGACCAGCGTGGTGGACTATGGCCTGATACCCCTCGTATTGAAAGGAGGTCCGTGCCTAGCAGTGGGATGTTAAAAAGAGCAGAATAAAATACAATAAACAAACGCAATAAAATTAAGCATAATATAATTTGCGAGGCATACTGTTTAGTATCCACTAGCTCTAATCTAGACACATTAACAACTAATTTCTGAGTACACTTTGTTAAGTATACGTTAGCGAAGTATGAAATACCTAATTATATCTGTGCAAGAACGTGACCACAGTACAAACACATTACAAATTACATGAAAGTAATATGGAATTTGCGGTCATAACATAATATGCTGGTTTGACGCTTCAATCTGTATGACATGTTAGTTAACCCATTATAATTCGCGTGGGTCTTACGTGACCCTACAGATAAGTAACGGTAAAAGTATTGTTGTTGTATAATTATTTGCATAATTTATGTTAATAGTATACTTATACTTATGTAGTTACTTAACATAAATATTAAAATATATACAAAATATATACGTATGTAGATGTAAATATATATGAAAAGAAATATTTATTGTGATATACCTAGCCTCAATAATCTTCTACATATATAAAAATCGATGTATGTGTGTATGTTCGGTATGCACTCCAAAATGGCTGGGGTGATTTTGATGAAATTTTTAGGTAATCTTCAGATTAGCTCAACGGTGTTCTAATGAAGTTTGGTAGAGATGGAAGTATGAACGCGGGCGAAGCCGCGGGTAATACTAGTGTTCTATAAAATCAAAAATACCATCTTACTAAAAAAATATCATAGTATTACACAAAACATACACCTATTATAAAATATACATATGTTATATCTTAACATAGAGTTCACTCGTAATTTTAAGCTCCTTCTGAACAAATTCACTTTCTTAGTAACTTTGTATTTTACATAACATTTTTAAATGTTGGTCAAATTTTTGACCTCTATTTCCATTTATTCACGTTTTCATTAAACATACAGACGCGACCTCCGACGTATTTTGTATTGCATCCTGTCAATTCATTTAACCTTCACGTGGTCGGTGACATTACGTAAAGACTGAGCCACATTGAGATAAAGCTTGATATACACCTAAGTTAAGCTTAAAAGCACATTCATGGATGTACAATATGGACATGGCATATGAATTAAAAGTCAGAGATTGTTTACTATATGACATAATATGTACATTGTTGGAAGTTTCGCGTTTTTAAACTGACAGAGGTTCGCGGTTTTTTATATCTACCCTCATATACATTTATCTCGATCTATTCTTAAAGCGAGATTTTGAGTATTTAGCACTCAAAATCTTGATTTGTGAAAAATACATTCTTACTATAAGTGAAACGCAAAACTCAACAATTAGGTATATTACATAGATAAAAAAATATATTAAATACAGTGTTTTTAATACAAAAATTCTTTAAATAATAATTGCGTATTGATAATTATGTAAAAAAAATATTTTAAAATAACATCCTTAATTAAAGCGATTTTACCAATCTTTTGTGGCGTTACCGCATTCATGAGCACACACGTCGTCTCACCTCCGCCGATAACTCAATGCCCTTAAACATTGATTGACGACGGACCCTCAGTTTTACGAGGGCTCTAATTAGCGACAGTGTGACTCGTCTCCATAAATCTGTTTGTTTTTATAAATTAAAAAAAACCTGTACGTATACCTGAAAGTAATTTCAATCTTTGATTTTTTTTCTTAAAAAATAGATTTTCCTGATGTTTTAAATAATTAATATGGGACTAGTATTATAAATGGCAAATTTTATTTGGTACTCTTCACACTGGACGGGTTTGAATATTTAATACGTAGATATATTATGACCTGGAGTAACACATAAGCTACTGTTAGTCACCTAGTGTTGCTACTGAGTGAAGCGATAATAAGTGGCTGGTTTTTATATTGTAAAAATTAATTTACAAGTACTTTCTTTCTTGAAGTAGATTGAAAGGGTTAATTGTATTGCGTCGTTTTCTGTTTCTTGTCTATATGAAGATACTGGATGATAATTTGAAGACTAAGGCATTAAATTGATTTGCTTCTAAGGTGTTTATAAAGGGCTAAATACGGAGTGTTATAAATAAAATCAAAAATAACATTGAGTAAATTATCACAGTTTAATTAGATGGCGCTTTCTAACATTTAAGTTAGTTATGTATCTATATATCCCTAAAAACATTGTGTTACTAACGTTTTTGAAAAATTTAGAAGAAAAACCAATAACATAATCTTTTGTCTTCTACAAAAAAGTAAAAAAACCAAGCATTAACCGTTGCACAATTACTAGTACCTAAAGAAGAACTGTATACAATAATATATACATACATACATACATACATATATATATATATATATATATATATATATATATATATATATATATATATATATATATATATATATATAAGCATATTTAGATAAATAAATGTCAACGGTATATTGGCCATTATAAGTATCAAGAAATCCTTATTTCCATTAAATTGAAAGCAAACTATTTACAAAGATAATAATCGAGTATCTGTAGCTCTCACAGCCATAACTAAGAATTATCAGTCTTCTATTAAGCTATCTGTTGACCTCGGGGTTAGAAACAAACACCGCTTTTATGGAAGCGACTAAGAATCCTTGTGCCTAATCAGTTAGATAGAGTCCACTTAGAAACCTCTAAATTTTATGATTTATTATATTGATAACTTGATCTTCGTCATGGCAATATCCATTTAAGTTTTGAGATTAATGAACAGCGGCTTTCTTTTACGATAATATATTAATTATTACTATTTGGCTGTTAAAAGTCATATAATGACGCTGTGAAATTAGAAAATATTAATGTTCGATAAGGCGGTAGGAGATTTAAAGAGAAATACTAATAATACTTAATAGTCTATACACTGCTTACTAGATAATCAGAATTAATTGTTTCATCATTCAATCATTTCAATCATTTTTCATAATTAGTAACTTATCATTACTAAGTAATTACTTTTTAACTTAAAAGATAACCTATAAAAATTCCTAAAATTTTTATGATGGTTATAAGTTTATTTTTTTCATAATATCTACAACTACATACATTATAACTTATTACCGAAATTATTACGGTTTGATACCAAAATTGGTCAAAACGTGAAGTGCTTTTATTGATATAGTTCTAAATAATCTTTGATGCTTTTATCTGTTATACATCTTACAAAAAAAGTGGATAGCGGGCCGAAGAGTTAAAAGTTCATAGGAAACACTTTCATAAATTTTTCCCTTTTTTATTTTTTTAAAATGTAACTTCTTTGCGCGTTTGAAAGTAAATTTTCAAGGTTGCGTCACGAGAAATCGTCACGAAAAACCATCATAGTTGCCATAGTATCAGCTTGAATTAGGTGGCCATAATAACCGCAAATATGCAGAATATTTAGCTAACGGCTCACCCTCGCTTCGCTCGGGTTCGTGTCTTAGAGTATATGCGATAGATGTAAGAATCCAACTATATAGAAAGAGATAAAATATTATTCTCTCTTGTTTTTGAGTTATTCATTTGAATTACATTTATGTCTGAGTGTAATATTAAAAGTTTTTACTAATTTATTGATCTTACAGATTTGAAATGTAATTGACCAATGAAGTTTCACTTCTAACACGTTTTCATAGAACTTGATTTTTGACGACTTGACTTGAGGAGTAAGCTGGTGAATGCGTGACGAGAGCGTTACGAAAAGTGTGATCGGGCGAGGCAAACGTTTGTTGCCATGGTAACCATTGTTATTGTCTGACAAATGATATATAATATTATATTCTTTCCTTAAATGGTATTCTATAAATATATGATTGTAATATGCCTAATATGCGTTATTTAACTATTTTTTTAGTATCTCACCTATCCTAATTATTTAAAATATAAATTTAATTTCATAAAGAGTACCGATAACCTACACAAGTTTTACTTCTTGCGCGTGCACACATTTATACACGTACTCTTCAATTTTTTTATTTTTAAAATCCGAATCTGACAGTTATTTTAAACAAAAGTTTGTTTTGTCATTCGATAAAGGTTAATTGATAAGTAGTGGTTGCCCTTGCTTCCCTTGTATATTTTTTTAAATTTACGCGTAGCCGTGGTCACGGGTAGACTTGACGACGCGACGGCTGGTGGAACCCAGTCGTAACGGCAGGAATTAGGTATTTTGCCACTTGCGAATACTCGCGTTTAAGTCCCTTTGTCATTATTATAAGACTTTTGTGTTAATTACTTATATGTGTACATACAGTCTCAGTTTTTGGCATTTTTAAACATGCATGTTTTTGTTCATATTATTCCAGATTATAGTCTATCTGTGTACTTAGTTTCATTTAAATCGATCTAGCCATTTTAGCATGACGGAATAATAAACACGTACACAAATGTACAGACACACACTTTCACATTTAAATATAATAGTAGAGTGATGGTGAATTCAATTATGATTATAATCCATAATTTTCAGTTTAAACATACTATAACTAAATTATGTTAGGGCTTTACGAAAACGAATATTTTGAGAAGTTCAACAGAATCGTTTCACATTTATAAAGTAGGATGTACAGAGATCACGTCGAGCACACATCTAGCACAATGCCTAGGTCTATTTAGTGCAGCGGAGTGTGACCTTACGTGATCTGCTTAGTGATGTACCGATCTAATTTAATATCGCATTTTTGATCTCTGAATATTTAGATTTTTATCAAGTTTTGTTTTATCATGGAAGTTTAATTATATTAACTACTATTATTATGTATTATATTATATAGATATGTATTTGTGTATGTAGTAGTATGTACACATAGTATGGTATATAGTATGTATAATATTTTATTATATATTTATATATAATTTATTTATTTAATTATTTATACTTGAGTAACTGCACTTTAGCCTGCTTTTTAATACTATTTCTCTAACTCACTTAGGTTAACTGGAAGAGATCTCTTCTAGAGATAAGTCCACCTTTGCTAACTAATTTTATTGTTTGTTAATTTCTGTATTTTACATATAAGTGCAATAAAGAATAGTTAAATATGTTTAACTTTTTAATACTTAGTTGTAAAGACGTTTATACACAAAAAATGAATATATTTAATTTTTTGCTAAATATTAATTAGTTATATTTTATATTCAAATATTCTGCTATCATAATATCCTTTTATTACTATAAAATTTTTAGGGTTCCATTCCGAAAGGTGTCAACGGAACCTTATTACTAAGCCTCCGCTGTCCATCCGTTTATCAGAGGGCTGTATCTCATGAACCGTAATAGGTAAAGAGTTGAAATTTTCACGAAGTATGTATTTCTATTGCCGCTATAATAAGAAATAGTGAAAATAAAAAAATAACAATACAAGAAATATTTTTTTAACGTTCATAATCAATCTACGAAGTTAATATACTACATACGAAGAGTAAAAGTCACATTAATAAAAAGTTTATGTACGATGGTACGGAACCCTTCGTGTGCGAATTCAACTCGCACTTGACCGATTTTTTATCAATAACAATATGTCATTAGAATATGTAATAATAATTTATAGGATCCGGGGAAACCAATAAAAGCGTTATAGACACAATAATAACTATTAATTACATTTAAATTAAAAAACACAATGTTCTACGTATCGTCGTATCGCCATTATGACATATCATCCTTCTTTTCTTTTCTTCCATCATGCCATTCCATTTTTAAAATATCATACGTCTCCCTTTTATTCTTAAAATATCGTTTCACGCAATCTTACCTCTCAAATCATCTATCACACATTAAGAAAGCTAGTGGAAGGCAAAACTTTCAAAATTCACGAAAAACAGTATATTCTTTGAATATAAAAAGGAAATCGATTAATCTTTAATTGTGATTCTTTTTGCGGAGCTCCAAAAAATACAGTCATTGTCACCGTCCAAAAGGAGCAGACGTACTGACTCCTAGAACTAATAACAATTGCAAATTTAAAGGAAACACAGTTGATATGCTAATTCACTGCGTTGGGACCAAATGACCGCCAACGTAAACGACGGATTGTTAATATTGATCAAGCCTATTTCATGACCTCTTGTCGCTTTAGGTGCCTACTGTTAAATATATGTATGTACTTTTATTATACATATATGTATATTAACATGGTAAATATAAATATTGCGTTCAAAATTCTCTTTTTATACAAGTTATTTTAATATTTCTTTTTTTTTTATAAAATTATAACAGTAATTCATTATCTATACTAATATAATATAATATTATAAAGAGGTAAAGTTTGTGAGTTTGTGATGTTGTGAGGTTATATGCGATTTAGATTAAATTTGGTAAGAAGATAGTTTGAGACCCTGGGAAGGACATAGGATACTTTTTATCCCGGAAATCATCCCTTAATTGGATGAAAATGGGGATGAAAATTGTTTGGGAAATCAACCTAGGGACGAACCCGAAAGAAATAAATAAAAAAAAACTAGTAGTTAATTACAAATAGTATTAGACTATTGGCATTTGATACCAACATGTTTATAAACGTAAATAATAAGCAATATGCATTCAGGTAGCGTACCAGTCGTTCGATACAGTTTATTTGGTCGAAATCTCGCCATGACGAGAGGCGTCGATTGACGAAGTTGGCAATCGTGAAGTGAATAATTCGGACAACAATCAAGCCGACCCGGACATGAAAAATACAAGTAGTAACCCAGAATACTGGAATTAACTTATAGTTAGTATGCAAAATTCACACTTAATGTGTTAAAATAAAACTATTTTTTCGGACTTTGTCGTTTTATGTTTGAGTTCCCTATATTACGAATGATTTACAGTAAATATGGTCACGGGAGAGATCAAAATAATTAAAAAATAGCGACAAAATACAAGGTTTCATTTTAATATGGCAAAATTAGCGTTAATCTAAGAAAATATTACTTAATACGTCATGTAAATGTTTTATCACTTTTAACTAACAATTTGACTCTAATTTTTTATATATGGTAACTGTAAGAAAATATAACTTTTTAAGTTATCGCATTTCATAATTATGTAATAATCAACTTTCGACTGGGTTGCACCAGCCGTGGTCACGGGCAGACTGTCGGGAACAAGGTATATAGCCACTTACGAATTCACGTCTTAAGTCCCGTATTATGATTATTACAACTGTAAGAAAAAACTACAAAACAGTAGATAGTATTTTTATAGATGTCTAATGCCTAACCTAATAGTGGCCTATATGTTATTCTAGATCATGGTCCGTCTGTGAACTTTTCATCCAAATTCTCCAAGCCGTTTTAGCATCAAGGGGAAAAACACATATACTCATATACAATACACTTACAATTTTTAATTATTTGAATTACAATTAAATTTTGCCTGTACTTTGCTCTTAGGACCTTGAAAATTGCTCTTTTAGAGATTTTTTTAAATTTTAGAGATTATTCTGCATATATAACACTTTGTTATTGTAATTATACTTATTGTTAGTAATTTATTTTGTTTGTTATAAAACATCAATACTTAACATGAATATGTCGGTAAGACAAACAATGAGTTGTTTTCGTTAGTTCTGTGCAGAAGCTTGAAGGTATTATGTAATACATCTAGTTTTACGTATTTACGTAAAAATAGACGTATTACATAATAATATTGTTTTCATGGAAATGGGAAGACACTACATGTTAAATGACATGAGGTAAATAGAACCTGCATACAAGGCATCGCGAACTAAATATACCTAATATACGTACCTATGTATACTGTGCTATAAGTCTCGAAACTGAGGTTTTAAATTATAATGTGTATTTACTTATTTAAAAAACATATAACCACAAGTACGTTTTTATATTGAAAAAATAAACACATTAGAAAAAAAAGTTGTATAATAAACTGGTTTGGTTAGTTTGAGTGTTAGGCGGGAGATAAATGATCATAGATAATCTATGTCAGTCTTTATCATCTATGTCTTTGCCCAATTTTATCAAAATCTGTTCAGCGGTTTTTAATGCGAAGAGGTAACAGACACACAAACGGACTTTCACATTTATAATATAACTAGTTTTTGCCCGCGACTCGCTCGCGTGGTAAGTGGGGCAAGAATCTATGGTAGCCATGTCTATCCCAAGATGCAATCCATGTTTTTGCCAAATTTTATCGAAATCTGTTTAGCGGTTTAAGGGTAAAAAGGTAATAGATAAAGTTACTTTTTTCCTTTATAATATTAGTATAGACACAGATATAAAAGTACAGATAGTATCATTAAAAATAGGTCAATTTAATACTACGGCGCATCACTAGCCCCACAACATTGTAGCAGGGTCCCTGAATAAGTCGTCAACATAACAAATAGATATTGAACACGGGATTGGCACTTACAAATTACTTTTATTTGTTGCCTTTTAAATGCACGCGATACGATTTGTTTTGCAACTTGAATAAAAAACCAAATGGCCGGCCGGTACTCATTTGTATGTATAATTACGCCAATTATTTAAGTAATCAATAAAAAATTAATTATATGCTTAAGTAACGATATATTGTTATGCTTCTTGTGTTATGGGTATTCGACTGCTAACTTTGGTAGGTAGATAATATAATTTAAACTACATGTATTAGTGGTCTGTGCGTCCCTAAAACTTTTTGTAACACGTAATTTTCTGATAAAAGCAAAGTAAAAAATATTGTAATACTAGAATAATCTTAAATTATACCATTGTTATTTTTTCGGCGGTTCTTTTAAACAGAACTGCCTTCCGAACCTTCCGAGATGGCGCTTGGATAGAGCTTTCTTACAGTCCCAATACTGATATTTAATTAAAATATAAAAATTGATGATTTAAAAGCTCTTGTAAAAGTTTAATTGAATATAATATACTTTTAATTTAGAGATAGATTACTTTGTTCAAACAGAATTTAGCATTACCGCTTATAGAATGCTATATCAGTAGTTAAGTCGGTAGACAACTAAGCATTGCGTTTAAAAACTTAATTTGTCTGACAATGGCTAAAGTCTGAAAGTAGCAGTGAATATAATCTATCCTTTTTAGTAAAATCTATTATATGTGCAAAATAATATCGTATTATTTTGCACATAATTTTGGTGTAAACTGGTTCGAATAGTCATGAGTCTAGATTACCTAAATTAAGATACGGTTGCTTGAGGAAAAAGAGCTCAAATAAACATTGTTGGCGGTTAAAAATTGCGTTGATTGGTATAAAACCTTGATTTCAATTCGTTTCTATTGTCTATATTGGTGATGCATTGGCAATATTTCATGTTAAATTGCCATAAGAAATTTTGCTTCATACCTACTCATATTCGTAATAATTGTTCTTGTGCACTTTGTTTTTGATTGAAAGTATAATATTTAGTTAGCGTATATTGTATTACTGCACAAAATTATGGCATTTGGTATGCGACTGGGACTACGAATTGTAAGACAGTCCTAGGTTCAATCCTTGGATCAAACCCGACCAGTAGTCAGTCCTTAGACTAACATGTCAACAACAAAATTGACTCTTCCTCAAGGGAAATTGAGTGATGCACAGTTAAGATATATATTGTGTACACATATGTATACAGCTAAAAAGATGATGCTATTTCTGATTATTTTTCATAACTTTAATGATACTAATACTAAATATACTAATTTTTTGCCGTGACATATTTAATCGCTAATTTTCACCATCCCAACCGACCCATGCGTGACTCGCACACCATTATTACCTGGTTTTTCTCACACTATTTGACATTCAACTGACAAGCGCATCTCGGGCTACGTGGAATGATTAGTTAGAATTACAAGAAAAGGTACCGGGTCTGGTCAAATTAGCTGTAACGTCTCAAGGACCGCTTCTTGTAATACACAAATAGATGCTTTGCTCGCCGTTATTTATTACTCACTAGCTTCCGTGTGCTTTTAAGAATTTTATATGTTTTTTAAATGTTTACTTAGCACAATTGATAGTTTATACATAAGTATGTTACATAACAACAAACGATTGTTTTGAAATGGTTACAACGAAGAATTTTAATAACATTTTCTTTCTATTCATAAGGTATATGTAAATACGTTTTAAATGAATTTACTTGAAGTTTAAGAAAAATGTGTAAAAATATTTAATTTGCAAGACTAAAATGCCCGAACGAACAGTTGGTTGAGGAGAAGGTGATTCCCGTTTACACACAGGTCCGTTTGTACTCAACTCAGATACATTAAGTGCATTATTATAATCTTTTAGAAATATATAATTATTACAGAAAAAGAACTTAACAACTTCTAAAAATATAAATTACAGCAAAATGTTTTCAAAATTTTTCGTGGATTATTTAGATTTTTCGTTCTCCTTAAGTTTTAGTTTGAAAAAATCTAAAAAGATATTTAAAGTGTCAAATATTTCCGCAATTTTAGAAAAGTATCATAATACAGTTCTTAAAGTTCATTATAATGACTTTAATTTAATTTTTTATAGTATTACAAAGTATCTCACAAACAATTTTCAGCGCCGCCATTTCTCTAACGCAAAAAAAAGCTTCGAGTTGTAACTCATAAGTTCATGTCGCGACGCATTCCACTGTGTTCGGTTCGAATCCAAATTTTAACATATACAGGATGTGTTCATATCTAATCTTTATTTATTTACCCATTGGCTTCGAAATTAATATTTTCGAACTAAATAGCAGTATTTTTGTACGGGTAAAAATGATTAGTTTTTTGACAAAAAAATTACAGAAAAAACGTAATTTCACTATTATAGTATACCGAGGGTATAATAACTTATTCATTTACTAGCCCAGTTAAACAACTATCAAACTATCAAACTATGGTTTAAGAGATAATTTTTTCAAAAAGGAGCAACCTGTATTTACATCTCTGGTCGGTGGCGCCGTCTGTAAATTCCCCGATGCCGCGATAGGCAGCCTATATGTATAATGTATAACAAATGGGAGACATCCAAAATAAAAGCCTCACCTTGAATTCGTGGGGCCACAACACGTGGATAAATTCTCGGGTGAAACTGCTTGCATTTAGAGTTCGATCAAAATCATAATTTTAAATTATATGTATTAAACTTTTCTAATTCTAGTTATATTTATAAAATTTGTCGTATCTAGTTATAAAGTTTATCATGTTAAATACTAAAGTAAACTGTATCTTATTAATATTATAAATGTGAAAGTTTGGATGGACGTTTGTTATTCAATCACTCCAAAACGGCTGAACGGATTTGGATGAAACTTGGCACAGATAGATTAAAGCCTGGAATAGCATAGTCTACTTTTTATCCCGGTAAAATGTACGGTTCCCGTGAGATAGATTTGTTTTTGTTTTTTAACCGACTTCCAAAAAAAGGAGGAGGTTCTCAATTCGACCGTATATATGTTTTTTTTTTTTTTTTTTTATGTTTGTTCGGGCATTTTTTCGTCGTTTATGAACCGATTTTGATAATTCTTTTTTTGTTGGAAAGGAGATATCCCAAGAGTGGTACCATGATAAGGAAACCAGGATCTGATAATGGGATCCCAGAGAAATCGAGGGGAACTTTCGAAAATTGTAGCGGCGACTAGTGCGTTTGATAACATTTTCATTAGGTATTTTATAGCACTACAATTTAATGAAGGTCTGGAGTCGATCTGATGATGCATCCGAAAGATAGTCGAGGGAACTCCTCAACGATTTACAGCAATTACCTGGTGTTTGGGCTTGATTAATTTGTATTGATGATACGTCTACACTAAAAATGGAAAAATAATAACTTTTTAAAAAAAAATAAAAACCGACTTCCAGGCACTGAAAAGTAAAAAATAACTAAACGGGGGTTTTCATTTAGAATAGATACTTAATCAGATTTTTTCGAAGTCGGTGCCAGCCAATACAAATCAAAGCACACCGACTTCGAAAAAATCTGATTAAGTATCTATTCTAAATGAAAACCCCCGTTTAGTTATTTTTTACTTTTCAGTGCCTGGAAGTCGGTTTTTATTTTTTTTTAATCTAAAGGAGAACTCGAGCGAAGCGAGGGTGAGCCGCTAGTTTATAATAATTATTGGCTGTAAGGAAATTAAAAGTTAGTTCTATTGTGACACTAATGAGCCTGTTACTTCATTCATTTGACCCTCTTTTACGCTTCGTTAATTTTAACACAAACTAAACTTTACACGCATATATTCATAACTAAAAATGTATAGACAATATGTAAGGATCGAATCCTGCGCATGAAATTTAAAAGTTTTGTTAACATTGAAAAGTACTAGCCATTGTTTCTTTTTCTAATATCTTAAGCAAATGCCAAAAACAACCAACAGATATATAATAGATAGATAGATACAACAGAAAGACTTATGACAATAGTTATTATGTACATATTATTCTAATTTTATAAGTTACTTGAAGACTCAATAATCAGAACATTACGTAGTTCGGTAGCTTTAATCGTAAATTAACATATCGATTATTAGATCACGTTCCGAAATTCACATGGTCTTATAAGAACACAACGCACGTATCAAGGGCGGCACTCGAATGTGTATTGTCGTATTTTAGTTAATTGTTTACTTTCTCCCCGTAATTGATCTAATTAATCCCATTAAATTGAACGATGAGAAACGATTTGTTTAGATTCTTGACGTGCCATTGACGTTGTATCCTAACATTCTTTGAGTTTTTGGAACGGGTTGCACGATTTGAATAATTATTCATTCGTTATCGTAAAATCTATTTCTGAATACGTCGGTCAAGCGACATGCGACATGACAACGACAACGTGTTTCTGTCGACTTTTTCTCGACTAATCGACACTTGTAGACATGTCGATGCCACCGACCGAACAAACGTCCCGCCTTCGTCCCAGACTTTTTATGAAATGACCGATGACAAAGGTTCGTTATGGATTACATGGAATAAAATATAATGATTGTTTTTTTTTTTTATTATTATTTTTATTTTCTCCTATTCTTGTTAATGAGGTTTAACAAAAATATTTTATTGCAAAAGTTTTATTAGGTGCAATACCCATCATCAAATTATAAACTTGCAGAAAAATAGTTATAGGGAATTCAATCCCTCAAGGAAAGAAAAAAGATTTTAAAAATTGTATGGAAAAATAATTTTTGGGTGTTATATTAAAACAACTCAGTAAAGTCGTAGCAAACTGATAGTTAATTATATTTCAGTTAGTTAAAAAGATAAATATAAGATTTATGTACATGGATCAATGATTTATGTTCTTCTCTGAGCCTAAAAACTCTTAGATTCTACCCGTCAATCAGTGGCTTAATAGGCAGAAATGTAAATAGTACAAACAGCAAGGATTGTAACGACCAGCCCACCCCAAGGCGCCGCGAGGTTACATCGCGTCTCGCTTATCTATATCGCCTAGAGAAATGAAAAGAGTCGTCTTATTAATAATAAAGCTATAAATAATAACTACTGATGGTTATTACAATAGAGTTAATTTAATGATCTTTACATTGTGCCTGAAGGAGGGAAGAATGTTTCTTTAAGTTTTATATAACGTATAATTTTAATATTTGTTTTATATTTACAGTTGTATTATACTACAGTAAGATTCTTTGTAACAAAAATATCGAACATATTATTAAGAGAAAATGTATAGCTACTTGGCTTATTACTAACTAGCGGCTCACCCTCTCTTCGCTCGGGTTCATCTCTAGGAAAACAAAAGCAAACCTATCCCACGGGAACCGTAAATTTTTCCGGGATGAATGTAAGCTATATGTTATTCCAGACTATAATATATCTCTGTGCTAAGTATCATCCAAATCTGTTCAGCCGTTCTGGCGCGAAAGAGTAACAAACATCCATACTCACAAACTTTCACATTTATAATATTAGTACCTAATAGACATTTCATTTAAAAATATCTCAATTATTCCAAATATGTATGAACATAAAATTAGCCACCCACATAAAATAGTCTTGTCTAAATTAATGAATATAACGACTCTATAGTTTTCTATGTTGATTAGTCGAGCTACCGCCAACCGGTGCCGAGTCCTTCGATAACAGAAACGGGATGACACTGCTTTTTGTTAATCGTTATTTATAGCTTTTTTATTTGTCTCATCTCCAAAGCGCCGACTTTTGTCCTAAATCACTGCACCCTAAACTTTTTAATTTTCGGCCTCAAAAAGATTGTAGGTGATCGTCCTTGTAACAGGTTGTAAACGGTGGAAAGACATTAATTATTAAGTTTTTGTAAGCACATCGTCGTGCATGTAAAAAGATAATTTTTCTTTGTTTTAAACATAATACGCTATGTGTGAGTGTGGGCTTTCATGTCTGAATATATTTTATACAGTAGCTTTGGTAAATTAGGTAAAGCTAAAGCTAGAATAAGGAGAAAAAAAAATTAAATCGGAACACTATTAAAAAGTTTGTTTGTGTATGTTTGTTACTCCCTCAAGCTGGAACAGCTGGACAGATTTGGATAAAATTTAATATACAGATAGGCTATGGCCTTTTTTTTTAATGTTGGGAAAAGCATAATAGACTATGGCCTGGAGTAACACATAGTTTACTGTTACGTACCTAGTGAACAAGTAGTCTGCACATTAAAAATTTTTGGAAAATTTTATTGAAATAGTTTATTATCGATACAGAAGCCGAATCTACAGTTTTTGTCTGTCTGTCTGTCTGTCTGTCTGGGAACGCATCACGAGAAAACCACTAGACAGATTTTGATGAAATTAGGTATGATGATAGCTGGTTATCCGGGTCAACATATAGGATACTTTTTAGTGCGGGAAAATATCTTATCTCTGAGAAATCTATACTAACCGTTAAGACTTTCCTAGTTTGCTAGTATAAAAATAATGAATGCTTTATTATTTTATAATTATTCAAATAACATTGTCATTTAAAACTACAATATTGAACATAACACCATCAAATAGCATGGTTAGTCTCACCAATAAAACCATATCATGTAGAAATTGCAACTTACAAGTTGTTCCTGTTTTTCACATAATACTTTGATTGTACCATCGCATGCCACACGGTTATACAGTTTAGAAGACATTTTAACTTTTTACTAGTTTTTTACTTAAAATTACTGTTTAAGTTAGGGGTATATCACGTACAATTTGATTTAAATTGACACGATTATTTGTTTTTATATCACTTTAAAATTTTGCTAGGAACTATATTTGTACTAAAAGTGAAGTATAATTAACTAACGGCTCACCCTCGCTTCGCTCGGGTTCGCCTCTAGGAAAACAAAAACAAACCTATCTCACAGGAACCGTACATTTTTCCGGGATAGAAAGTAGCCTATATGTTATTCCAGACTATAATCTATCTTTGTGCCAAATTTCATCTAGATCCGTTCAGCCGTTCTGGCGTGAATGAGTAACAAACATACATACATCCATACTCACAAACTTTCGCATTTATAATATTAGTATAGAGTATAGATTACAAAATTTTTAAACCAAATAAAACTATCTTTTCGGATTTTTTCGTGTATTTATTTTGATTTTTGGTTCCCGACGTTTCGAATGCTTTACAGCAATCATGGTCGCGGGAGACAGTCAGTCTCTCAAAATAGCAAATATACGCGTAAATCTAAGAAAGTATTATAATTATAAACAAATATTTGTAAATCTTATATAGCTATACTAAAAAGTATATAAAAATGTGTAAACCCATTTCTCTTGTAATTTCGCTACATATGTTAGCAAAAGAAACATCTTATTCTTTTTACTCATCTCTACATTTTACTTGTTATGTTAGTAATATGAAAGAGTGTGAAAGAAGTTTTTTATTTATAGAAAGGAATCTTAGAAACCGCGTACAAGCTTACTATCCCAAATTAGGTTGATTAAAAGATCTTTTAAAATGTAGAATCTGAATCAGCTGTTTTTACGACCCCTTAAATTTGAATAGAATTCCTCGTTGCACTTTTTGAATTAGTGGTAGTAATATTAATAAAATAATACAATAAAACTTTTGAGACAGATAACATCTTATTTAGAAATAAAATATCAATTTGTTATGTTAAATATACTGACTTTTCTGTGTACATGTATTAATAAATCGTGACTTATTCTAAACAAAAATTAAAATTAAAAAATCCGTCAAGTGAGGGTCGTATTCGCACACGAAGGGTTCCGTACTATCGTACATGTACTTTTTATCAATATGAATACAACTCTATGTATGTAATATATTGATTTGATGATCAATCACGAACGTTAGAAAATGTTTCTTGTATTTTTTTTATTTTAATATTTTTAATATTTGTTGTTATAGTGGCAATAGAAATACATACTCTGTGGAAATTTCAACTTTGCCTATTACAGTTCATGAGATACAGGCCTCTGATAGTCGCACGGACGGACGGAAGGACAGCGGAGGCATAGTAATAGGATTTCGTTGTCACCCTTCGGGTACGGAACCCTAAAAAAATTAACTATTTTCGACAACACCCCGTAGTTTTACGCCTTATTCTCTCATCCTAAAGCAATTAAAAAAGAATACTGTCATTCAAAAATATGTAAAGTTCTTTACGACGGCTAAAGCTATTAACAATTCATAAAAATCCTTTGAGATCATCCTAACTGGATGATACAAAATAACACAGAACCAGTTCACAGATAATTTTATTGTTTTTAACACGAACTTTATAATTCACGATATTCGTGTCATTGAAAACGGCGCCGATTCGCATATAAATCGAATCAATATTCTACGCTCTCAAATTAAAACATTATGACAGTGTGGTAAAATAATAATTGCCTCTGAGCCCAATAATATACTTCTATTTAATAGTTTCAGATGCAAAAGATCTTTTTAATCAGTTTAAATAACTATTATAATTAGTACCTAATTGTTATTTTACTTAGCTTGGCTTTGTAGGTAAATTACAAAATAAAATGTAAAGAAGTAAATATTAAAAAAATATATATATTAAGTATTAGTATAGTCTAACTATTATTTTATTTAAAGAATACCAAAGCAGTTTTAAATATTATGTGGAATTTTTTTGAAAGAAAATTATTATATCTTAATTTTAATATGACAGAGTAATTGCACAAAGCCTAGGACATTTTAAAATTGCTTCGACAAATGAATGCTGATGACATGATTCTAAATATATATTTTTTTTTTTAAATAAATATTTTCCGGCATTAACACACAGCACCATCTAGTTCCATGGTAAGCTACGAAGGCTTGTGTTATGGATACTAGATAGTTGATACACTACATATGTATATAACTTTAAATACATACATATTATAAATATAAACACCCATGACTGGAGTACAAACATTCGCGCTCACACAAATGAATGCCCCCAGCGGGACTCGAACCCGCGACCGCTGGCACAGCAAGTAGGGTCACTACACACTGAGCCAAACGTGTCGTCAAAATTCTGTTTTACATCCTGATGGTACGTCTCAGTCAATCCAAAGAATAAGTATATCTATTAGTTAAACGTAATAAAAATCATACTAAAATTTGTCAGTTTATGTATTTATTAAAAATTATTATTTTTAGAAAGTGTTCGTACAGTGGCAATATTAGGTAATCTTAATGGATGATCTCGCTACTATATTATAGGACCGTTCCATTATTCATAGATGAAAGATGTACTAGAAATGCTAAACTTAAAAATTATGTTAATACAGTAATCAATTTTAACAGAACATTTCCTTTCTAAATACATATTCTGTAGACTTCAACGCAAACATAAATTCTTATTTTATTATTATTTACATAAAAGATACGAATTAGTCATTTACATATTTGACCGATATAAAAATGCATGTAACGGTGTACTCCCACGCCGCTTCTAGATACTTACTTAATTCTATGGTTCACGTAGGAAGGAACACGTTTACTCCATATTTGTCCTGGCATTTTAATTTATACCAATTTGAAGCGTTTTAGGGTTCCGTGCCATAGTAATCCAATCTTACTTATATTGTAATACGAGAGTGTATTTTTTGGGCTTCTGATTTGTTTTCGCGGCAAAAGAGATTGGGAGGACATTATTTTTCTTCGTTTATAGATCATCTTATAGTAATTAATATTTGGGTAAATTAAATGATTACCATTGGATATTAGTAGATGTATATAGCAAAAAGTCATTATGGATGCGTTATTATAGTATATATACTTATGTATATTTCTTTAAATAAATAATAATAGGTGTATTAATTTTTTTTTTACAATCTTTCACTGAATTATTTTTATTTTTAACCGATTTCCAAAAAAAGCAGAAGGTTCTCAATTCGACTGTTTTTTTTTTATGTTTGTTCGCGGATTTTATCGTCGTTTAAGAACTGATTTTGATAATTCTTTTTTTGTTGGGAAGGAGATATCCCAAGAGTGGTCCCATGATAAGGAAACCAGGATCTCATGATGGGATCCCAGAGAAATCGAGGGGAACTTTCGAAAATTGTAGCGGCGACTAGTGCGTTTGTTAACATTTTCACTAGGTATTTTAAAGCACGACTATTTAATGAAGGTCTGGAGTCGATCTGATGATGGACCCGAAAGATAATCGAGGGAACTCCTCAACGATTTACAGCAATTACCTGGTGTTTGGGTTTGATTAATTTGTATTGATGATACGTCTACACTAAAAATCGAAAAATAAAAACTTAAAAAAAACCGACTTTCAGGCACTGAAATTGATTTTTTCGAAGTCGGTGCCAGCCAATACAAATCAAAGCACACCGACTTCGAAAATATCTGATTGAGTATCTATTCTAAATGAAAACCCCCGTTTAGTTATTTTTTACTTTTCAGTGCCTGGAAGTCGTTTTTTTTTATTAAAATAGATTTTTGTAAATATACTTCCTATAGGAAAATAAAACGAAATATTGTTCTTTAATTTAATGTCTCTATTTTCTCTATTTTTCATTATTGTTATATTATATTGCTCTTGATTATTTGATATTATTTCATAAAGTATTTATGCGTAAATATTTTCTATAACGTTGGCTTGACTTGATTCGCTCAGGTGTCAACGCCTCGCAAATGCCATACTCGTCACGCGTACTAACTATTACTACGTTTTGTTCCGTAACTTGGCTCCTTTACATTGTATTGAGATACAAAGTATCCTATTTCAACCTCGATAAAGCTCTTGCAATTGATGTATAATTAATTTTTAATCGGCTGACTGACAAACATTAAAAAAAAACAAATAAAATATATTATAATTGACAGAAAACGTCTGTCATTATTTCGTGACAACTTAAAAACTTATTTAAGTTGAACTCACTATAAAGCCCCTTGTAAACATTAATATTCCAAATAACAAAAAACGTAAATATCTGTAAATCTATTGAATATGAATTCAAACCATAACAATTACATTAAAACTTGTTAGTAAAAAGAGGTCTGGAAATACATTGAAAACATACACTGGACTAAATTTCTGCGAACACATCTGCCACCGTAAATCGAAAAAAGTAAAAAACGGAATTGGTAATTCTATCAATTAATAACATAAAACTTGATGAGCCATTACTTCATAAATATTTCATAAAAACCACCTTTTCTATTTATCACATTTTGACGAATAATCGATTATTGGATACGAAGCTAGTGCTAGGGTTAACTTGCTAGGTATAGCGCTATGTCGGCTGATTCTCATGAAAGGCGAGTCGAAAAAGCCCAGTTACACTTCCTAACTGATGATTTGATTTTATTTTATTGTTATAAATTTATATTATAATTTTTTACAGTCTGACATAATATATTACGGACACGAACTAACGAACGAACAGTGTACAGTAATTCAATATAATACACAAATATATTGAATTATCATTTTCATATTACACACGAAATTATTGTAGATTATTATATAATCGAAAGTAAACAAAAAAAACTTTTTTTTTTATTAATGAAATCTTTATCCTAAATATATATCATAAAATATAAAATAGATACTTTTTTTAAAAAAAATGTATATCTCAGTTCTCGCGGTCAATATCACTTTTAAACATTTTTAAATATAATGCTAGTTTGCCAATTTTAAATAGTCACATTAAAAAAATATTTAAATCAACAGTCAGTGTAACCGGGCCATGCTCGGTCGAAGCCACAAGAATGCGTCAACGTGTGAGCAGATGCGCCTCCCCCTCCGAACACCTCTTCCAACCCCCTTCCTTTTTAAAGCGAATTTCCATGATGACCCCCCAATTGCCGTTTTAATTGACAAGATAGATGTTATACTACAATATACGTATATAACTTATAAAAATATAGTTTTTAATATTTGAAATAAAAAATAATATTGTATACACAAGGTATAATAGCTCTTAACTCGATCGTATTAGAGATCATAATATCGTGTTTAAGTTCGTGTAGTTAAGCCCTTTTGAATGTAAATGAGTGCGTTAATTAGGATAATGTTCTCGCGCTTACTAGGACATACTGCGCCACGCATTTCTGCTTACGCTGTCTTTTTCTGTTCATTATTTGCGGTACGCATAGATTTTTAGCTTGGTTTTTAAACGGGAAACTCTATTTAACCTCAGACGTTACGTTTTGGATTTAGGAAAGTGAATGACGTAGCTTTGAACGTTCGTTTGGATGAAGCTCAATTGTAAGTGAACATTTTAAGCTGATTAAAATCAATGGTTATTTTAATAAGTTTCAGATAGTTTCGATAACCCCTTTTATGAAATAAAGTTAACTATAACAAGATTTATTTAAAAATAATATGATTGCGCGCTAAAAAAATATTAATAAAATTAATATTTTTGAACGAACGCAAGTTAATGAAATCGCGGCACATCGCTAGTGGATGCATCGTAGAGGACGTGAACAGAGCATTCATCGCGATGCGTTGGAGCGAGAACCCTTGCTCTGAACCTAATTAGGATTCTTTTTAACTCTGATATGCCTAAATAATATTATTATTACACGTAAATTACCATCAATAACTGAGTGTTATTTTCATTTGATATTATGGAAATTAAATATTAAGATTTAGAAATAAAAGTTTTTAATTCAGTAACAATTAAGGCTGCTGACTATGTCTTTATATATTAGTAAAAATTTTCTCTTAAATTGTATTTGCTAAAAATATTCAACAAAAGTTTAACATTAAAAAAGCTAGATATTTTATATTGACAATAAAATGTTTTCCTTCCCTGCATTACCTTGTACCACTATTAGATATGTGCAATGAACTGATTAACCGTTATAGACCATTTAAAACTTCTTTTAATACGCAATTGCGTACAATAATGGTACAAAAACTTACCCTCTTAAATATGTGTGAAATATTCAAGGAATTTAACTATGGCTATTAGCTGTAATTTTAATGTACAATATCAATTAATTCTGTCTTAACTTCTCATATATAGTTTTATCCTTTAGCATAGAAATAGGAATGCTTAAAATATTTAACATTACTATTTATTTATATATTTAGTACTAGCGACCCACTCTCGCTTTGCTCAGGTTCGTCACTAGGTTGATTCTCCATACAAATTTTCACCCCCATTTTCACCCCCTTAAGGGATGATTTCTGAGATAAAAAATCCTATATCCTTCCCAGGGTCTGAAACTATCTTCTTACCAAATTTTGTCTAAATCGGTTCAGTACATCCAGAGATTACTCCCTACAACCTCACAAACTCACAAACTTTACCTCTTTATAATATTGGTATAGATTAAAAATAAAAAAAAATGAATGTTTAAGCAAAACATTCAATAAATGTCGTTATCGGTATATTTTTATAGAAAATTGCATTCATAGGACGCATTGAAGCAGCAAGCCCCTGCTCTTGTCGATCTAATAACCGTTCTCTATAATTAGCCTTACGTATGTCGATGATCGAAAAAACCAGTCTAAAATATTATTCTACCAGAGATGAAATATGCGTAATTTGATGGATTTTTTATATTTAAATAGAAATTATAATAATTTTCCTAACTTTAAAACTCGTATTAGTAGATTTGACTATTTAAATAAATTATATAAAACGTGCAAACGAAAAAGATGTTCAAAATAGCGGCATTAAGTCCGCGATCCAGAAAATATCTTAGTCTTTAATCGGTCTTAAAGTGAAGAATTGATAGGATTACTTCATATTATACTGCCTCTTATATATGTTAACTTTTCACAATCGATATCGCAAAAGGAAAACAAAAAATGTAGCTTACATATGAATATGATTTTCATACTAATTTTTTTTATCGGCCAATCTTTATGTAGATACTTATTACAAATTAGTAGCTATAAAGAAAAAATCAATTTTAACATTGAGGTTGAGTAATTATTTTAGACTATGTATTCAGCCCTTTTTAACGTCCCACTGCTGGGCACGGGCCTCCCTTCAGTACGAGGGGGATCAGGCCATAGTCCACCACGCTGACCAAGTGCGGGTTGGCGGACTTCACATGTCTTTCGAAAACTTGCTAGGTTCTCTCAGACATGCAGGTTTTCTCACGATGTTTTCCTTCACCGTTAGGCAAGTAGTAATCATGTTAGAAATGATTCGCACATGAAAATATCAGAGGTGCGAGACCCGGGATTTGAACCCGCTTCACTCGGTTTCCTAAGCGGGCGCGTTACTACTGGACTACCACTGCCTTATTTTAGACTACCAAATGGAAGTTAAGCTTTTTCAACATAATGATTACTTAGATAATATTTATGTATATATAAATAGGCAAAGACAAAACAGTTCAGTTCCTTTTTCTCCTCAGATTGTCAAACTTGTTTGGCAATTTGTTTTTGTTCTGTTTAAAAAAATATTACAAATTAGAACAATATTTCTTATTATAATTTATAACGTTAAATTCGTGTTATAAATGAAAGACCTAATAATAAAAAAAATATCTCAACTATGACATAAGAAATGTTATAATTTAATTTATATTCATAACGTAGAAACACATAACCGTGCTAAGCAATATTACCTTACAAAGCAATTTTTTTCGTCGTTTCTATCTGTAATATCAATGTTAAATTGACAGATGGTTCTGACACAAATTGTATTGTAACCGTCTTGGCGCATGTTTTTCCAAGTCATACATAATTAATTAACATCGTGCCTTAGAAATGATAATGATAATAAAAGGATAAGCAACCAATAAATTATTATGAAAGTCAATAATATATCATAAATATATAAATGTCTCATAAACGAATGTTGGGGCCAACACTGTGTATAGAAAACAAAACTCTTTACAAGCAAAAATGTTTATCCATAGAAGCTTTTTAATGGCTTCGGCATGTTGTGAAAGAAAATTTTAATAACTTTTCGTGTAAAATACATTAAATTCATTTGTAATATCATTTAACCGATTGTGGAGGACGAAAGATGTTTGAAATATCTATCTGTGCTCAATAGTGAGCCGAGTTTATCAAAAAACCTAATTAAAAAGATTTTTTTAATCTTAACTTCCTGAAAATTATTAACAAAAATACTAACTACATAGAAAATATTTACTAAATTTAACATAATTAGTAAAATTAAAGAAAAAGTTAAAAATTAAAACCACTATTTCTAAAAAGTATTGTATATCAATATTCGTCAACCTCTATAGCATGACAGTATTAGAGTAGCGGCACCTTATAAGAGTCCTACTCCATACTTGGCGAGCCCATTTCACGAAGCGAGCTCAGCTATTTCCATACACATCTGATTTTCAACTTTAACTCAAAGAGTTAAGGTTAATATTTGATTGACATCTTAAATGCTTTGAAATGTATAGAATTAAGACCTAGGTCAATAAATGTAGTCATAATTCCGGTTTTTCTAGTTTATAGTTGAATATGTATAGGAAAAATGTTAATTCAACAGTTGACAGCGGCGTTAAAGTTTTTGTTCTTATTTAAGTAATAATCATATTAAATAATCGATTTTGAAATTTTAAGGCTAGTTTACACCTGCGATTCACACGTGGTACCTTTATAGCAAACATATATTTATAATATGCATATATTTGAAGTTATATATGTGTAGGTATCAACTATCCGGTATCCATAACACAAGCCTCGTAGCTTACCATGGAACTAGATGGTGCTGTGTGTTAATGTCACAACATATTTATTTATTTATTATCTTGTAACTAAGAATATAATTTTATATCTCTAAAGGATTTTTAGTTTTTACAGTTCAAATGTGAAAAATAACATCCTTTTATACACAATATATATTAAATAACTAGCGACTCACCCTTGCTCCGCTCGGGTTCGTCCCTATATACTCGTATGTTCAGTATAGATTTCTCAGAGATGAGATATTTTCCCGCAGTAAAAAGTATCCTATATGTTATCCCGGATAACCAGCTATCATCATACCAAATTTTATCAAAATCCCTCTAGTGGTTTTTCCGTGATGCGGTAACAGACAGACAAAAATACTAAAAACTATAGATTCGGCCACTGTATCGATAATAATGTCTATTTTAATATGATTTTCCAAAAAATATTTAATGTACAGACTCGGCTTAGTTACAATTTTATTATATGTATAGATGAGCGATATATATATTTGTACTATAGATAAAAAAAACTCTACAAAACCTCAAATTCTTGTAATATTTAAGTTTAAAAATAATTATTTTATCATTGTCAACAATTAATGCTTATATTAGATGTATGGAGTTACTCTAGTTCTCTTCCTCGAAATATTAAATTCCTGTAAACAATTAATGAAACCGTTTTCTTAATAAAGTACGCCATTCACGAAATTTTTTAATAGGTATTTATTTGGAAATAATCAAATAAAAATATTTAAAAATATAAAAATAAAGGGAAAATTACTTTTATAAAAATAAATCTTACATTTAAAAGTAGATTTATTTATATATTAACATGTTAAATTACATTAACATATGTACCAAATATTACTTTAAAATCATATAGCATCACGAGCCTACCAGTTTAAATAGACACTGAGTTAATATTGCGGTATAGCGAATAGATATCTTGCAAAAGTAGACACACGCTACAACCAGAGTGAAGACCTGCGAATTTTAACTATAGTCATACAAATATATGTAAATTGTATAGAGGGTGCGTCGCGTCAGGGTTCATAGTATGATGGTCGTGTTAACATTTAATGTATTGGATTACTTTGCGACGACACTGTGCGGTTTCAGGTGTTTGTTTTTAACTACGGGTATTACGCAATGTTGGTTACTTAATACATGTAATGCTAACAGTTCTAAGTTAAATCTGTCTGGCTTATAAATAACATGACGAAATATGAAAGGTCTTATCACACTACTGCAATTGTTATAAATGTGAATGTTTGTATGTGTGCGTCTGTATGTGTGTTTGTTATTCCTTCTCGCTGAAAAAGCTGGATGGATTTGATTGAAATTTAGTACAGAAATAGATTATGACTTAGAGTAACACATTGGCTACTTTTAGTAATGAATTTCGGCAAAAGGTGGCGCTAAAGTCGCTAGTCAGTACCATAATTCCTTTGATAGAGACTAAACTTATAAATGCTTGTGATTTTAAATGTTACCACATACTGAGATCTTCTTTACATGACTATTGTTGCTCAACTCTCAAGCAACTAATAAGAAACATATTGGCTGTCTTTTTGTATCTGCTAATCGAACAACATATTCGATTTAAACTACTAAATAGACGTCAATTTTATCAGCCCCTTTACTGGTGAAAGGAAAATCGAATATGATTGAAGTCGCGGGAATTCGCTTTTATTTAAAAGAATAGCGACAAATAAAATCAGCTGACCTCCACCAGCATGATCCATTGAGGTGTGACTGTCATTGCCTACTGAATTGGAGGTCGCGGGTTCGATTCCCTTTATAATATAGATGTTTGTTCCGGTCTAGTTAAGATAAAGCACAGCGTTAAATAACATACATGTGTCTTATGGATTATATTATTTTGATTAATCGTCTAATCTATATATTACCTATATAAAGTCTTGTAAAGCTGTTTGTCCGGGATGTTTTATTATTTTCAGGCAAAACCACTGACCCTTAAGGGCTGAAAATTTACAATATATTCGTATAATGTATTCTATAAGATTTTGTTTAAATACAGCTCATAAAGAAATGATGACAGGTGTCAACGTTGCTTAGAAAATAATATTGTCCCAATGTTATTCGTGGTGCTAACAATCTTTATTATAATGCCTGACAAATTAAAGGAACTAAAAATTATAAAGAGCAAAACGACATCCAAATTGTAAACAAAATGGTTAGGATTAGGATTAAACTTTTAGTCCATCTATGCCTAAAACATAAGTCACAACACGGATTTAAGGTTTTGTAAGTAAAACGTTAAGATGCACACTTTATATTCTGAGTGGTGCTTCACACGGCATGACATCAATCAGGCTGTCGACAATCACTCCGTGGTCATCACGTAAAGGAAATAAATCAGAGCCTAATGAGCGGTAAACTGCGTTCACACTGGTCACTGATATCGCGTAAACTAGAAACAGTTAAGTTGGCACGAGGAAAATACATAGCATTTGGCCTTATTAATAAAACAAATGGTAATATGTTCTTTAATGTTGTAAATAGGTACAATATTAAAGTTAAATTTTTAATTTTTGAGTAGGATTCAGCGACGGTGGCGTTTTATTTTTTATTTTTACTATAAGTTTTTTTTAAACTACTGAAAAGAAAATGGTTCACTACCAAGGTTAATTTGTTTTGTTAATTTTATACATGTTAATATAATTAAATATTGTATGAGAATGTTAAAAACCGTAATTAGTTAAATTATAAGTTAATTAACTTATCTTACACATAAAGAAAGTAATATTTTCTAATTAAGGGATTACTTAAAGAAAAAATAGTTTCCTAATAATTTTAAACATAATAATTTTAACAAATAAAATAGCTTTGTATATTTACGCTTAGTGTACATACATATAAATAAAAATCTTCTTACATTTACAACATTTAATATAGATTAATTTTAAAAGGTCGGTTGAGATAAAAGGATATTCCAATTGCAGACAAATGTTCCCACAAATGAAGTTCCGCGTGTCCGGGTTGGACGCGAAAGCGAAATACATCCTTCTTCTGGACATCGTCGCAGCCGACGACTACCGATATAAGTTTCATAACAGGTAGACCTCGCACGCTGGGATCATCACGCGCATCATCATCTTTTCCTTTCCCGACCAAGAATATAGTGTTTTTACACACTAAATTGCTGGTACTACTATTTATGTAACATTACGCAGACTTACCACATTTTCTGCTATAGAAATAATTTCACTGACTGACCGTTGATTGAAGATGCTGCAGCTAAACACAGTACCGTTAGACGCTTCTTCATTAAGCTTGTGATTCTACCCACACATTGCACTAGTTCCCACCAATTTGATTCTGATACGCTCTTAATTGTCTGTAAACAATTCGTAACTACGCTCAATTTAAGGGCAACGACATTACGTAAAGCGAACATCGCCTGGAATCGTCCAACGATTAAGGATTCAACACGCATCCAATGGGTAATATCATTAAAATATCTTTGTCTCAAACGCCGCAGCGGTAACGTAAAAACGAAATGAGCCACATCAGAGGTGAGAAATATGGAGTGACCTGATTTATTGTATCTACTAATGTAGACCTATTTAACGCTGTCAATATGTTACACCAAACCACTTTTCTGGCATCGAGGATGTAGCATCCGAATAAGCTGCATTTGAAATCGATAATCATCGTATTTGATCATATACATCGTTTAATTCTTGATGACATGATACGATAAGGTCCACCTCTCCATTTTATGTTCGGCCGTTGATCGAAGTCAAGTATCAAAACCGCCGACGCGCAGGTTTAGCAACATCGAGATGCGACCGATAAACTTCGATTTAATATACGTTAATTAATACGACCCGTGCATTCCGACCGAAAATTCAACTGTGACTCAGCCGTAAACCGATAGCGACGCCGACAAAGGAACCGTCCATCTAGCGCCGTTAATATAATAATTAATTATTACATATCAATATTCACTAATTACGCGATCAAAAATTTCCAAATATGACTATTGATGACGTTAGAGATTCACAAGTCGATCAGTCTCGTTTTGTTAAAAGCTCATAATATGTTAGCGTGCGCCGGTCACGTTTCATAAAAAAACAGAAAACCATACAATGGACACGACTTACCGTTTTTGGTTTGTTTAGACGGATACATTTTTGTCCAGCGAAATACTAAGTAACACCTAGCAGCTTGTAGGCGGCGTTGATTAGACGACCATTTCCAAACGTAAAAGTATCTAATTAAAATCATATCATAACATTTTCGAACGGTTCGAGCACATCAATTTATGTAAATATATCTAATGAGTGCGGTACGAGATCACAAGCGAAAACAGCAGTTTCTTGATATCTAATGGGCACAAAAAGTGAAACTAGTCTAGCGGCATGTCTCACAATCGACGTGATGTCAAATCGTTGTCGCAAAGAACGAGTCCCAATCCATGTTTTTCTCTCGTATTGCTTGCAGACGTATGTTTCCTGCCTACAAAGTTCGCGTTTCTGGTCTTGATAAAAAAGCAAAATACATTTTGCTAATGGACATCGTAGCTGCCGACGATTGCAGATACAAATTCCACAACAGGTATAAATAAAGAAGTGATGGAAGAATTAAATTAAAATAAGAAAATCATATTATCGATATCGTCACTTGGACCAAATAGGTCAATCTTATTTTAATGTAATTCGGTATTTAAAAGAACAATAAGGCAAGAAGCATGCGTATATTAATGTGAACGATAGGGATCTGCGTGGTAAAATTAACCCTTCTACTATTCCCAAAATATCGTATTTACCGTTTTGCTAACGAACCGGATATTCCGCGAAGCGAAATAGTCTGTGCTCGCTATTAGATCTGTTTTCAAACCTTATCACGTATGGTTAGCCCATTTTCGAATTGTATTCGTCGTTCGGTTAACGCAGATTTATCTTTGTATTGCTAATTTTTGTTCCGCTCTACGCAGACCTCTTTTATTCACATGCTTTGAACCCTGCTAACTGAATCATTTAACTTATCGTGTGCTGAAGTACTGCTGTAATGTTCACTTTTTACTTTACCGAGCATGATCCTCATATAACAATGCATGTTTGACAGCTTTTAGAGAGACCAACATTTTTACAATCAAAAAATATTTTCACGCCTAACATGTTTCTGTCTTGTGTAAAAAGAACATTGTTTATAACGTCATAACATTTATAATTTATGCGACCACCTGTCTTTGGTGCCGTGTGTTCTTTTTAATTAAAAATTAATTTCACTTTCATTGGTAGATACATAATTAGCTTCTGGCCATTGATGAGGTTAGATCACCTTGGTGATGGTTCTATATTCCAGTTAAGTTTGTGAGAAAATAATAATTAATTTTAGCCTTAGTTTCTGTGAATACATTATTTATTTTGTTCCCGGAGTCGGTGGATGGTAGCCGGCAAGGCAGACCCTGAGATGCCCAAGAGGATGTACATTCATCCAGACTCGCCGTCAACAGGCGAACAATGGATGCAAAAGGTCGTCTCCTTCCACAAGTTGAAGCTGACGAATAATATAAGCGACAAACACGGATTCGTGAGTACCTGCTTTATTAGATCGCTTTGAATCGATGAATTTTTAAACACTCAATATTTTTTTCATTTTTTGTTCATTCTATGTCAAATATAATAATTAACATTTAAAAATTCATCGAGTGTATGTTTTATTTTCTATATAATCTTATTGTTACGCTTATCACAGTCATGTACAACGTTACCAATACACATTTTGTTCCCTAAACTGCATAGGGTGTGTCGGTTTAACATTAATAATGATTGCCCTTGTCAATAGTACAAACACGCATTTAAAGCCCACTTCAGTCCCTAAAAAGTAGCCTTTTTTGTTAAAGCAAAAAGTTTATAATGCATGTGATATTATAATTAAAAAGGTTTGGGCGATCTGTCGACGGCCAGCGGGACACCATTGTGTCGGTCATGGTTATTAGGGTATTTACTTTAGTTATACGTTCAGTATTTCAATAGGTCGCACACCGGTCTTTTTAGAGTAAAATTAAATCTTTACATACTTTATAAAATAGCTGTTTTATTTAAAAAATATTACTTACTTCAAACATATTCAGGGTTTTTAAAACTTGAAACTATAATTTAGTTGAAGAAAAATCGTAAATCAAGTAGGTAAACATTAGCATTGATAATGAGGTGTTAAATAATTTCCTAAAGTCGTTATGAGAAACGTGTTACTGTTAATTAGTTAAAGTAGGTAAGCATTTAATATTTAACGAAAATTATAAATAACCTCATGAGGTCTTAATTTAGTTGCTGCATACACCTGCCACAGTCTGGAATCGAATTGGCTAACGCTAAAAGATTTATAAAGATAAAATAGTTCTAAACCATATTACATATTATTTAATTTAATATGATTTAATATGATTATTCATATTAAAAGCCATATATTTTAATTATATTTGGATTTTGTATCACTACCTACTATTTAATCGCATTTTAAATAATAATCATCTAAAGTTAAACATATTTTCTCATTAATGCTGACTTGATTCTGATAAAAATGTTTGTTGACACGATCCATTCAGTATTATTAAATATATTAAAATATCTTCGCATGTTGTTTCTCGGTCTATAAAAAACTGACTAAAAAGCAAACAATTTAGCCTAAAATAAAGAATCTAACAACACCCAAACTCACATATTAGTCGATTATCAGCAAAAAAATATATATTTCATCAATTACTACGTATTACTTTCCCTTGACATTAATATTTATCGATTAATAAGTGCCAATAAGAGTCAGCTGTGCTTACTGAACTTAGTGACAACGTACACTGAGCAACAAATATAAATATTGAAATAGAAAATCGTACATTTTCACTTCAACAAGTAATAGCTGTGAATTATTCTTAGGTGTGCAAGGTTCGAACCCTATAATATAGGGTTTATACATACAAGGTGGTCTCCTACATACAAACATTTAGTCGTTAAGATGTAAATGCTGTCAATATACTCGTATGTAGTAGGTGCGAGACATGATGTTTTAAGCAGTATGTTTTACTTTACATCTAAATGTACTATTGTGACTACTATTTTATATATTTTTATGGATACCTGTCGACAATAATTTGTCATGCATAATAATTAATATATTTTTTAAATACCTTTTTTTCTATAATATTAGAAGATTCTTCAAATTGGCTCTAAAATGGTGAACTTAGACTGTAAAAAACACTCGTATAAGCAATACAAAAATATGGTACATCAATACACATGACGTGCTACATCAATGTTATAAGCAATACAAAAAGCAAATCGAATCTGTGACCTTTGCTGTAGAGAATTACTTTAACCACTTAATTTACCGGTCATTGTGAAGTTAAACAACTATTAATTTTGAAAAGCAACAATCACTATTTAATACATACAAATACACTATATAAGCATTTGATTTTCATCATTTAAATAACATGGTTACATTTTGTTATTGGATATTTTTGAACTACCTATTAGGTGTAAAATGATCGCAGCTCATATGTCAAATTCTCACGCAAAATTCATTCAACCGGTAAAAGCAAATTTTTTGTTATAACTCATTTTATGGTACCTACAAATGGTATTAAGAATTATAACTTAGATATTTCCTAGACTTTTACAACAGAGTAAATATATTTAGATTGTAATTAATAGTAATTAAAACTAGCGTTATTAATAATTCTAGCTTTGCAATTTCTCCGTACTTACTTACCTATTAGTATTTTAAAATGATCCCATTATATTATTATATATATTCTATAGTATTAAAATTTACTTTGGGACGAACCCGAGTGAAATGAGGGTGACCCGCTAATCTCAACATATTTTTTTAAGAAATCAAGACACAATTTAGCAAAAAATAATATTATGAAATTTGATATTAATGATTTTCAGAAAATAGGTTAAACATGTATATGCATGTAAGTAAACAAGTAGGTATATTATAATATAAGAATGCAAAATAAATACTAAAAGTGACTGTAAATATATTTTTATTGATTTATCCATACTTTATATGTGTGTACTAAATATCATCTACATCCATCGAGGCGTTTCAGCGTTACGGAGTAACAAACATACACACAACCTTTTGCATTTATAAAAGTGGTGTGATTAGTTTAACGACATATCTGAGGAACATATTGTTTTTTATTTAATTCCCAAAATACATACAAGTATTTTATATAAGTACTTAAGGATGATCAGGTCAAAACCCTGAGAGCCCCTCGGCGAATTGGGAAAACATAGATAGATAGGGTTTTGCGCTTTTTCATTTCTATCTAACCATTTCAAGTCATTAGAAATGCAACGTGAAAATATATTTGTATTTTATTACCAATATACTGTAAGTATAACTATGTCTACACCATTAATTTACATTAATATATATTTAAAAATTAATATGTATGTTAAATTCAATTTTTTTAATCTTGTAAAATGTTTAAGCTTAATATACTTCAGCCTTAGGCTCCCTTAATACCGATTATCGATTGCGTAGTTACAACACTATTTCAACAGATTAAGCAAGGCTACTGAGGCTTGGATTTTCGCCATTCTGCCCAAGTGCCGCGCCACGATTGTTCATAGCTGAATAATTTCTCGATTACCTGGGGTAACTCGATTTCCACTTATCGGACATATTTTATGAGGGGTGATTAGTTTTTTATTTGATTTACGTTTTGTGATAACGAGCGTTATGAAACATGTCTAGCCGACGTCGTCATGGTACTATAAGAAGGATTTTTTTGATAATCAAACGATAAAAAGTATTAGCAGTAATGTAGATATATTATTCGGATATCCCGTCGAAACCTACAAGAAAAAGTCCAGTTTCAATTTCATAAAAAACGCTACCGAAAAGCCGGCGAACATAATACACTTCAATGCGTTTACACGACCGCGATCCTATCATAGATAAGACGATTTTTTCTAATTCGACTGATGAGCGTTTGTTTAGTTTTTATGTTTGGTTTTTTCCCGTGTCAGGTCTTTTGTCTTTGACGAGGGGTAATTGAAATAACGACGGCCTCAACGCGGTATGCATAGAATTTGAACAGCTGACTGTTATATGGCAAGGTATTTTAAATGGAATATTTTTTTTTACCTGTTATCTGAGATGCGTTTTTATTTTAAAAAAATAAGAGTAAATGTTAAAAAGAAATCAATAGTATAAGATTTTTTTTAATAAAATTACTAATTGACGTAAAGATGTTCTTAATTAGTTATCATCCTTCATGAAAATTAACCATATAACATAAACCCTTGGTCTGTATATTTCATATAATATGTATAGATCGCCTGTGGTCCAAATTCGACTACCTATGTGACATACAGCCATGAACTTCATCAAAATAACAACATTTAATTGATCAAAGCGTTACGTATTGGGAAATTTATTGTATGGGTTTATTTTATTCTACATACATCTCTTAACATCATTTTATTTTTGTGCATAGATACTTATAGCAGTTGTAGCCCAGTGGTAACGCGCTCGCTTGGGAAACCGAGTTCAAATCCCGGGTCTCGCATTTTCGTTATTTTCACGTGTGAATCATTTCTAATATGATTACCACTTGCCTTACGGTGAAGAAAAGCATCGTGAGGACACCTACATGTCTAAGAAAACCTAGCAAGTTGCGAAAGACATGTGAAGTCCATCAATGCGCACTTGGCCAGCGTGGTAGATTATGGCCTGATCCCCCTCGTATTGAAGGGAGGCCCGTGCCCAGCAATGGGACGTTAAAAGGGCTGAATACAATACTTATAGTTATGTCACTGTACTTTTTAAATAATATAATTTTATTCCCGTTAATTTTTAGGATGAGAACAGAAAAATATATACATAACAATTTTTATCATTTACATATTAAAGTATAAGTAATATCGTATTAACAAAGGTATTATATTAATAATCTTACTTCTTATCTTATCTTACTACTATATAAATTCGAAAGCTTAGATGGGTGGATGTTTGTTACTCAGTCATGCTAGAACGGCTGAACAGATTTGGATGAAAGTTAGCACAGTGATAGATTATAGTCTGAAATAGCATATAGACAACTTTTATCCCGGAAAAATGTATGGTTCCCGTGAGATAGATTTGTTTTGCCCAGGGATGAATCCAAGTAAAGCGAGGGTGAGCCGCTAGTATAAATAAACTATATTTTTTTCAATGTCCTAAAATATAAAAATAATTTTCTATATGATTAATTCAACATTTAGCGTGTTTGACACAGTAACAGGTAGATGGTCGAGATAGGTGCCGAATTTATTTTTGTTTCTGCCCAGTCTGCCGACATGCCGATTTTTATATGCCCGTCAATTTTTCATACAGATACTATCGATTGTTAATATTCTACCACATTGTGTATTGGTAACAATAGAACTGTGTAGAAAAATATTTTTTATTGATATCTGTAGATATTGATTTGAACAGTTATTCTATAGCGCCGAACTTATATTTTGATTGACCTGAACTTTTATGTAGAATCATGATAAAGCTTTAAAAAGGTCACCTGGAGTATAATATTACACTCAAAACCGTATTATCGAAAAGTTTTCTTTTTCTATTAAAACTTAAGGTTTAATTTATCAAAAAAAAACACTTTGATATATAAAAGTAAATATATACAGACAGTTTTATTTGAAAGTAAATAATGCTTTAGTATACATATTTTATTGCAAGGCATTCGTTTCATCGGTATTAAAAAAAATAACTTTAAATGAAATCATCATCATCTATATAAATGCGGAAGTTTGGATGGATGGGTGTTTGTTACTCAATCATGCTAGAACGGCTGAACGGATCTGGATGAAATTTGGTACAGAGATAAATTATAATCTGAAATAGCACATAGATTACTTTTTATCACGGAAAAATATTCAGTTCCCGTGGGATAAATTTGTTTGTGTAGGGACGAAAAAATGAATCGCTAGAAAAACATACGAGTATTATGTCCAAACAGATTTGATGTCATGTCTAAATAATTTAAATTCTAAGTATCAAACAACGCGGCACCGTCAAATCAAAGTCCGTAAGTAGATATATTGTCAGCAATCAGGATTATTTATAATGCTCTCGGTTAAAACTGGTTTTTATTACCACGCTAAGATATAAATTGGCGTGTCGTCAATTATAATGACATTTTTAACTCTTTAACAGTCGCCAAAAGCGTTTATAATTACGAATTAAAGGATGGCGCCTGACCGCCTTTTATTGGGCTGTTTAGACCCTATGCACTTAAACTAGGGTTCCCACTATTGATGATATTTACGATGTGGATTGAAAAACTATTATAATAAATTTTAATTTTACCTCTAATGAATGACTAATTGCTCCTGTTATTTTATCTATACAGATACATAAAATTGGAGTGTCTGTTTGTAATATTAAAATAACCGCTTTTTACTAAATGCATATGGATGTATACACGGTACACATACCAAAACAACATTTTTTACAATTTTTGTCTGTCTGTCTGTCTGTCTATCGGTCTGTCTATCTGTCTGTCTGTTTGTTCCGGCTAATCTCCAAAACGGCTGCACCGATTTTGACGAGACTTTCACTGGCAGATAGCTGCTGTTATAAAGAGTAACTTAGGCTACTTTTATTTTAGAAAAAGAATCAGGGTTCCGCGAAAAAAAATTGAAACCCATGAAATTGTGAACAAAATCCGCGTACGGCGTACGCAATAACGTACGTACGCAACGTAAATCGCTATATAATTTAAGTGAATATCTTAGAAGGAGCAAGCTACTATTTATGTATAAACAGCTAACCGTGAAAACGTAGCTAGGGACGAACGCGAGCGAAGCGAGCGTGAGTCGCTAGTAAAATATATATCTTAGGTAATGTTTATACGTACATACATCACGGCAAGTTTTATTTTAGTTGACGCTGTGGTTATTTTTACCCGACTGCGCGACGCAAAAGAAAATAATGAGGGCTATGTATGTATGTTTGTTTGTTTGTTCCTTTGTGGCATTCAAGGGACCAAACACATTCTTACATCAGTCGATTTGTAATAATCTTGCGAGTGTCACTAAAGACATGACAGTAATCAAAATTAAATATGGCGACAACTAGACGCCATATTGTAAAAAGGAAAAAATGAAAGTACCTAGACGAACTATGTTAAGTAGGGTATTATTGAATAAGTATTTGAAAATCATCTCTAGGTTTCTCTTATCATTTTTCATTTTGAATAACCATTTAGGATCTATAACGATTTAAAGTTGGTTAGCAACCATTCTCAATTGTATTTTCAATACTTATAATAAAACTGTGATGAAGTTTTTATAATTATATAATCTGTGAAAAATAATTATTACCCTACTTATGTGTTTGACCTGTATGTATGTATATCCGACCGTATGTTCCCTCGTAATAACTAAACGGCTTAACCAATTTTGATGATTCATACATCGTTAGATTTGTCTTAATAACGCGAGAGTTATAGGCAGTATATCAAAATACTAAAAAAATAATATGGCGGATTTCAGGCGCCAATTTGATTGTGTCTTTAAAAAATCTTCCAAACTAATCGAGTATGGTATCAAAATAAAGATTTTTAATATATGCAACTTATATGTTTAAAAGTTTATTTAGGATAAAAAATTGCAAAATATAATTTCAAATGTCTAATTGGCAAAAACTAAAAAGCTGTACTGAAATAAAAAAATATATTATATAAATTAAAAAACCCGACTGCATAAAAGCTGACTAAAAAGAAGAAAACAAGTTGACGAAAGAATATAGTATTATCAATTATGTAGTAGGAGACACATGCACATACGTAAGTACTTACCTACATCTCGCGGCAAGAATGACACGTGTATATCTTCGAGTGCATAATACTATATTCCTTTATCAACTTGTTTTCATTTTTTTAGTTAGTTTTTATGCGGTCGCGTTTTTTATTTTTATAATTTTATAAATACAATATTTTTTTTTCTGCGTCCTTTCTTCATACGTTGATAATTTAATTTTTGTTATAAGTACAACAAAAATTAAATAATCGACGTATGAAGAAAGGATATATATATTTTTCCTTCATTTAAATATTATGTAAATATAAATACTTATATTTACATAATATTTAAAAGAAGGAAAAATTTATATATCTATTCTAACAATATTTCTTACATTCTAAATATTCATAAAAATAATCAAGTAACTCAAGAGAAACAAAAGCCGTACCTATTGTGTTTGCGAGCTATCACTGTAGCTGACTAAACTTGGACACTGTCCAAGAGAGCCAACACCCAAACTAATAAAGTATTAAACATTCGATATTGTATAGATGACTAAACTAACACTCACTTAACGGTACAAGTAATGTGCCTTATTTTTCTACTTCGACATGTTGCTATGTACTAAGTTGGGTCGAATACCACTCAACAACCTGCGATTATCATATTAACGTAGTAGCATAATGTACCTTCCTTTATAATTTGTCCGTTCATAAAAACATATACCAAATTACACCATAACTACACGAATGAACAACTCGTATTATAAAGAGAGGCACAAAACTTTCGCGTTCCAATCCCCGCTAATCGCAGCCTTCTGTACTCGTTTTTACAAATCAAAACATCTTGAGCATTCACAATGACGTTGCTCGCCGCCGGGGGTGTATTCTGGGACTTTACGCCAAAGATGACGAAAAGCGCCGTCTGCCCGTTTTAATTGTGAAGGGCTAATCCGCACCCGGCGTCTTTCGAGCGTCTAATTCATTTCAAGTAGCGCATTGTACTCTCGATGCGGTATCTCCCGTCCGTACAGCTGCGGCAACCGAAAAATTTGCGTATTAAAAGTTTGTTGAACCGACCCGGCATGGCAGTCAGTGTTTATGATTAATTTTAAAACAAACTCTCCACACCTTGAAACTTTGAGCAACTTGACAGTCTTCTATTCCAATATTTCAAAGTGACTCTTATGAAATTCGTCATGAAACTTTCTTACGTAACAGACTTTACGTTACTTTTACACGGGTTTGATAAATAAATGTAAACTCAAATACAAAGGCCGGCAAACCGGTACGCTTGCATGAACAAGAAAGGGCATATGCTTCGTAATTTATATACAGTTATTGATCAAAAGGTGATGTCCTTTGGAAGGCACCGAGGCATCCAGCAGATCGGTGAGCCCTCACAAATTGTTCTCTATTAAGTAGGGGTGATAAAATCTTGGTTGTAAATAGGCGAGATATCGACATCTTACCGGTTCGATTGGCGGAAGGGTTGTAATGGATTAATTATCGAGCGGTAGCGTGGTTTTCAGAATAGGCTCTCTAAGAGTACGTGAAGTATTGTTTGAGAATTTAACATCTTACATGCTGAGGTAGTGGCGGCGGCGGTTGGCTTTGTTTTTTGTTAACTGTTCAGTCACCTGCTGTGAAACACTGTGATATACGAGTGAAGGAAAAAAGTTAAATTGAAAGCTAAACGGTAACTTTTTTACTAAATCGAAGATGTGTTGGTTTTTGTTTTATAACAGATATAGATAAGTAATTTATGGCGAAAATCTTAACCGTATTGTTTATTTTTGCAAACTCCTGCTTTTTAGAGCTATTTTATATAATAGATGGTATAGGCTTTTAAGATCTTTTTTTATTCACCTTTAGTTAATAGTTGAGGTGTAAATTTTAATCCTGTTTGTATCCTTGACTGTAATAGGATGGGTGAAGTCTTTTTTTTATAAAAATCTTGATTGCGTGTAGGCGCCGGTAATCATATTGTTATGGACGCTTATAGACTGGTATCTTTTTTATCAATACTTTACTTACTGAAAAGTTATTACTATTATTAATATTTTCTTAATATATAAATTTGATGCTATTATTATCCAATTACAAATAATCAGGGTGTACTTTATTATATTTTTATGTGTATTACCTTATTCTTTCGCAATTCCGGAATAATTATTTTTTTTTATGAAAAGCTTACACCACAAGGGACTACCCTTGTGGTGTAAGCTATTCATAAAAAAAAAATTTGAGAAAAAATCCATCAACGGGTGGAAAAATAAAGTATGTACCTAAATTGATGTCTACTTATGTTTGTATTATTATTTTTATTAAGAAGTTAAATTTACTACTAGACTCTTACTGAGCTTTTTCTCTATGCGGAATCGAACCCGCATTATTTGTCAACGAAAGTCGATTCGGTATCCATTAGGCGAGTTTGGTTATGTAAATTATGCATATAACTTATACAAGAATTAACGATTTGGATCTATGGTTAATACATATAAAATATAATTTGAATGCTCAATAATTAAAGCACATTTACACATAATTTTTATATAAAACCTCGAGATAAGAATTAATTATAATTAGTTAAGACATTATCATATATCATCAGCAACACCTGCTACTGATTAACAACTCGATTTTACTCTTCAGGGATCGCAGATTCAATTTACAATAATTTTATTTATTATAAAATAAAGCTTTTTATATTATAATATTTATACATTTATTTTGTATTAAAATAAAAAACAAAATATAAACTAGTAGGTATTTATATCAAATTATATATTTGAAATATAGCAGAGATCATATATATCATAATGTCATTATCTATACAGATAAATAAAATTAAAGTATCTGTATGTAATGTCGAAATAAAAGTTATTTTACTAAATGCATATGTAATTATATACAATACTTATAAGGATAACAAAATTTTTTTACATTTTTGTCTGTCTGTTTGTTCCGGCTAATCTCCGAAACGGCTGAACTGATTTTGATGGAACTATCACTGACAGATAGCTGATGTTATAAGGAGTAACTTTTATTTTAGAAAAAGAATTAGGGTTCCACTCAAAAATATAAAATTTATATCGAGACGCACTTGAGCGAAGCGAGAGTTAGTCGCTAGTTTTTTTATCTATACCTGTCGCTGAATGTTATTAGATATACTCTTCTTTATTGTACGCTACTTTGTAGACTCTAGCGGATATTTAAGTAGAGCCGTTGCACCGGTTCCCACGGGAGGACGCGTAAATATTTGCGGGCGAGATCAAATGCACTTTTGTAGCACTTTCTTATAACCACTACTACTAATGTGAAAGAATGTTTTGTCGAGTTTTATTTCTCTTATTTATATCTACACAGATAAATAAAATTGGAGTATCTGTTTGTAATGTTAAAATAACCGCTTTTTACTAAATGCATATGGATATATACACGATACATATACCAAAATAACATATTATACAATTTTTGTCTGTCTGTCTGTCTATCTGTCTGTCTGTCTATCTGTCTGTCTATCTGTCTGTCTGTCTGTTTGTTCCGGCTAATCTCCGAAACGGCTGGACCGATTTCGACGGGACTTTCACTGGCAGATAGCTACTGTTATAAGGAGTAATCAGGGTTCCGCGAAAAAAAATGAAAACCTATGAAATTTAAGTAAAATAGCTAACCATGAAAACATACCTAGGGACGAACGCGAGCGAAGCGAGCGTGAGTCGCTAGTATGAGATATAACTAGCCATACTACTGTTTGTACTGTGTATGTAGGTATAATATGTGGTGTTGTAGGTGGATGGAAAAATAAAGTAAAGAATTATGCTTTTAATATTTACTTGTATATATATATAGATATACAAGTAAATATTAAAAGCAAAATGTACTTTCTATCTCTATGATATTATATCTCATATCATATGTATATAATAATATATATACATATGAATATATTAACGAAAAGAAAATTTTAGGACATATTTTATCCATTAGCTAATGTGTAATTAAAAAAAAATTAATATTCAGAATCAATATGATATAATCGAGAAACAACAGTAGATAACACTTATAACCTATTTACGTGTAGGTATGTGTGCGTATATTTGCGATCGCTAGTCTCTACTTACACGTTTTGATTTACACTGACTATATCAATATTTACACTTCGCACTTGACATATTTGGAAATATCACGAAAACAAACATTTATAATGTTCTACAAAAAAATCTGTTATTAGGACTATTTCATATGGCTGCGTCATATTTTATTTTAAATATCTAAAAACATTAATAATTAACACATTTCCTAGATAACACGTTCTCTAAATTACGTCGATTGCGTGCAACTGAACGTGCGTGTCACACCGTACCTGAGCGGCGGCCATTTTGTCGACCGAAAATTGGCGGTAAAATTGAGAAAACGACACTTGTGTGAACTTTGCCACCACTAAAAACAAATGAATTAATGCAAACGGCTGAATATACCGCGATCTTTTTCGTCAAGACTTTAAAAACACGACAACGTTTTTCAGATCATAGATTACGATGCGCGAGTAAATTGTACTGACAGGGGAATTTCGGTGTGTTTAATATTGTATTTTTAATATTGTATTTTTGTCATTTTTATTATATAAATAAATGAATTAAATTGTAAGTTGAGCAGGAAATAATTTTATTTGGAATAAACTTGGATCTTAGAAAAAAAAACTTTTTAAAAGCTCATATCTGGCTTCATATTTACAACTTTATATTCAATTCTTTATTAACATTATAATTTTATACCAAAATAAAATTTCACGTTGCTTATAAAAGTAATAATTATGTCACATTATGTTACGTAAATTATTCTATAGCACAGCAATTCTACTATAAAACGTGAAACATTCCGAAATACCAGATGGTACTGCAAACTCAGAAACACTCCAAATTCTTTTATTTTACCTTTAGGGCCTATAAAACCGTCACCGAGGGCATAGTTTCTAAAATTCGACGTTCACAACTCACGGAGAACCGAGCGTGTGACGATAAAATGTCCGATACAAGTGGCATAACTACGTAAAACCAGGATGGTCTGAAGACACGCATCCACTGGCAAAATTATATGATCCCCTTTCCCTGTAAGAAGTATTCAGTTTACACACAGAAGCTACTACTACAGTCATTACCCAGAGTTCTAAGTAAGTTGGTCGTCCTCCGCATGTGAGTTAGGGGGCAAATCACCTATTATTAAGGGGGGCGCTAAACTAACGATTCGTGTTGTTCATTTTTATGTGCACCAGTTGAATATCTGACGGTGTAATTTAGGTGTGAACCATATATTCTTTACATAATTGTGTTTTAAATTACTAGGTGTGGGTGATATCATGATTTATTTTTGGAAAAAGGCTTGGAGGTGAACTGTTGACATACAATTATTTTGCTCAATACTAAACTAATATAAAAGTTAGGACTATTATTAGCTATTAAGTGTGGGTAACAAGATATTACTTAAATAGAATAAGAATTAAAGTGCTCTTTTTAGTGTATTTTGGAAAATGTAACTAAAACTATTAATATCTAGTATAAAATAAATCTACACTCAAAAGAAACAGTATAGAAAGTATATGTTGCAGACTTATTACGATCCATAAAAAGCCAAATAACACGAAACGTAAAATCAAGTTGAAAAAAGGTGACATGGTGTTCCATCAGGCACCATCATGTTCTTCTTCCGTTCACCATAAAATGTTAGCTATCATTCGATTGCATGGCGTGAGATACTCTGACAAATTGTCATGGATATTTCTGACAAGCATATTTCCATAGAATGGTTACCTTCACGCCATTCACAAAGATATATGTATGTTGCGAGAATATCTATATGGGTAATGACAGTGTAAAAACGGTCAAGTGAAAATGAGAATTATTGTAGGTACCTATACCTATATAAAAATATTTTGGACATTATTAGTAACGTAAATTATACAATTTTCTCGTAATCGACAGCTAACTTATGTAGCTTATTGTTCTAATCAGATTAGTTCTTATTCCTAACAGCTAAATTAAACAACAATTTAAACCAATCTAAAAATAAAAATGTTTTATTTTAATTTAATTATTTATTTTTAAAATGAACATATAACTAAATATGCTGTGAATATTTCAAGCGTTTGTTGTATGGGAGCCCCCTTAAACATTTATTTTATTGTGTTTTTTTATTATTTGTTGTTATAGCAACAACAGAAATACATCATCTGTGAAAATTTCAACTGTCTAACTGTCATTGTTTATGAGATACAGTCTGGTGACAGACGGACAGACAGACAGACATACGGACGGACAGCGAAGTCTTAGAAATAGGGTTTCGTTTTACCCTTTGGATACGGAGTCCTAAAAACTACATTGTTACCTTACAACTTGTTTCAGATACTATGGAAATCTTGATATTTAGTACATTACTTTAAATATAATAAGATATACACAGGTATACAAAAATTGTTTTTAAAGTTTAACCAAATAGCGGAACTTACTAAACCATTAGTCAAAGTAAAACACGCTACTAAAACTTCACGCATCCGTAATACATGATATATTAGCGCGTTTTGACAGGAGCAACACAAATCGGTCTATAAAATACCCTTAATGTTTTGTTCAATAATATATTATGTACGGATATAGAACCCGGAAATATTTAACGTAAACCTTATTTGGAAGTAAATATAGCTTTAGCACCATCCCCAAACTATTTTGAATAAAAAACCAAGCAACGTCGCATTTCAAAATATATTTGACATTAGTCATTTTCTGTTTATTTTACTTAGAAAATGTATAAAATATATGATTGACACACGATAGTCATTTCTTCGAACTTTTCCTTCCAATATTTATCTTCTACAGCTATGTACTTACAAGTATTCTATCTACAAATTATATTCTACTGTTTTAAAATATGTCTTGATAATTTTAAAATTTTACCCTTATATCTTAAAACGTGAACACGAATGTTTCTTGTATAACGAAGGCTATTGTTTCTGGTGGCACCAGTTGGCGCCACTGGCGAGTGAGGTCCCATCGCTGTCGTTGACAAGTATTTATTAGTGCGGCAGGTACAATAATATAAGTAATAATTATTATAATTGTTAGCTCGAAAACAGTTCCATCTATCAGAATTTTAAATAATTAATCATAACCAAATAAATAAAATATTGTCTTTTTCCTAACTTTCCTTTTAAATCCATAAGATTTATTGTGCCGTAACATGTCTGCCATGATTAATTAGGAATGACACAATCTTTACAATAATCATTTATATTAGTGCAAATCCGCGATAAAAGCTCGCAAACAGTAAACGTATAGTGCCTTTTGACATTTCTAGAGACCTCACTCTACACTAGCGCCCTCTCACGGCTAATTTAAGCACGGTAGCCCTCATTATAACAGCCTTATTTTATTAATAATTCAAAAAGTATTGTTCCATAGATGTGCAACACCAAAAACATTATGAGTTTGACCTTTGAGGCAAATAAAATAAATTAAACGAATGTACCTATACGAATGTTAGGTATCCCACATATTTCAGTTAGACATAATTTTCCCATACAAAATGCTTTGACCAATTAAATCTAAACATTTTGATCACGTCCATAACTGCGTAACAAAAACAATTAGTTGAAATTCGACCTCAAATTATTATTATACTGAGATGGACGTGGACGTGGTTTATTGATTTAGAATATTTTCAAATTATTTAGCATGTATTAATATTTTATTTATTTATATCAATTGCAAACGAAGTTTCTAGAAATTTTGGCTTCTCAATAGTTAGAATAATTGAGTTAAAGCTTACTCTACTTAATATCCGCATTATTTTCATAATTCAAGTAAATTTTTAATACATTCAAAGGTAGCGCAGCACACGAAAGAACTTTGCAAAGAATTTCAATTAAATTTGTCGCCACGTCGTAAATAAAGTTTTTCCATTGGCCGCTAGACTTACTAATATTTATTTGATATGTTTGATTTATTATAATTTCATAAATTCAAAATGTGTGCTTAAACTTATAATATTAACTAATTTCTTCATATTCCGGAAATTTACACATTCAATTGTTATTTTCATTAATTTAATGTCAAAATGTTAAAATAACACTATCTTTTATATTATTCAATTATTTTATTTTATTACATTTCCTTAGAATTTCCATTTAAAAATGAAAAAAAAAAATTTCTTAACAAGATAATTAAACAAATTAACACTTAGTTATTGTAAGCAAACCTTAGATTATGATCTATATTATTTACTAGCGACTCACCCTCGCTTCGCTTCGGGTTCGTCCCTAGACAAAAACAAATCTATCCCACGGGACTAGTTCACTTTTCCGGGATGATATATAGCCTATAGCCTTCCTCAGTTAACAGGCTATCAAATGCAAGAAGAATTTTTCAAATCGGATCAGTAGTTCCTGAGATTAGCGCGTTCAACCAAACAAACAAACAAACAAACAAACAAACAAACTCTTCAGCTTTATAATATTAATATAGATTAAGCGACAGTTTGTTTGTTTGTTTGTTTGAACGCGCTCATCTCAGGAACTACTAATCAGATTTGAAAAATTCTTTTCGCATTAGATAGCCCGTTTATTGAGGAAGGTTATAAGCCATATACCATCGTGTTATTACTCAAGGGAGCGGAGTAGTAATCATAAATGTCTGCAAATCGGGCAGTTTTCCATACATTATTATAAAACTGAAGTTTATAAATAAAGAAATTCAACGCGGGTTAAACCACGGGGCACAGCTAGTGTAATAATATAAGCTTATGCTTATGGATTTTTATATACGAGAAAAGAAATTAAAAGACGATACTCGTTCTCGATTGTTTTGACGAATTCAAAGCAACCAGCATCTTTGTATGACAAACTCGCGAGGAATGTCTCGTTTGTAGAATATTTTTATTATATTGCCAGTTATCTCTAACACCTGCTCCTTCAGTCGTGAAAACGACAATTTTACATTTTCCGCATACGAGTGTTTGATATCTCAGTTGTTTTCAGTTAGACATATTTTTGTTGCGAGGGGCGTCAAAGATACCTTATGAAGTGATATTAAAAATGTTTTTGAGCCTTTATATTTGTATTTGTTTACAAATATTTTTTTATAGAAAATATATTCAATGTACAAATTGTTTGTTAGTATACCGTACTTATATTAGACGAACGATTTTTGTATAAATATATGACGAAATCACTAACGACGTGTAAGGCTTCCTATAAGTAACTAGTAATTCGCCCTCCAAATTGCGACAGTCTAAAGTTCTATAAACAACTTCATAAAAAGTCGGTGTAAACTTTTCCAACTCTTTAACAAAATAAGTATACCAACTTTAATAAAACTTGTTACGTCTTTTTTTTAGGTATGTTTTAGGGTTGGTATGTTTTATAATTTACTAGCGTTAATTCTGCTATAAAATGAAAGATATAATCGAGATAAAAACTATCCGATCTTTTAAATTGTAACAAATCACATATTTTGAAAAAAAATACGATAAGATCGGATAGTTAGTTTCAGAGTTCATCCCGGACCAACATTGTGACACGGGAGTGATATTAAGATAGCCTAAGCCTTTGAAGTGTTTATTAATTACTAGCGGCTCACCCTCGCTTCGCTCGGGTTCGCCTCTAGACAAACAAAGACAAATCTAACCCACGGGAACCGTACATTTTTCCGCAGTAAAAAGTAGCCTATTTGTTATTCTGATGTATGAACTATATTATTCTAAAGTTTCATTAAAATTCAATCAATAGTTTTTGTGCACTAAGCAGTATAAGTTACTATAGTTTTTTAACTATCCCACGGGAACTCTTTAATTTTCCGGGATGAAAAGTATTTAAGATGTTGACCGGGGATATAAGGTACCACCATACAAAATTTCGTTTAAATTTTTTTTTTCAACCGACTTCCAAAAAAAGGAGGAGGTTCTCAATTCGACCGTATATATTTTTTTTATGTTTGTTCGCGGATTTTTTCGTCGTTTATGAACCGATTTTGATAATTCTTTTTTTTGTTTATTTATTTATTTGGAAAGGAGATATCCCAAGAGTGGTACCATGATAAGGAAACCGGGATCTGATGATGGGATCCCAAAAAAATCGAGGGGAACTCTCGAAAATTGTAGCGGCGACTAGTGCGTTTGTTAACATTTTCATTAGGTATTTTAAAGCACTACTATTTAATGAAGGTCTGGAGTCGATCTGATGATGGACCCGAAAGACGTTCGAGGGAACTCCTCAACGATTTACAGCAATTACCTGGTGTTTGGGCTTGATTAATTTGTATTGATGATACGTCTACACTAAAAATAGAAAAATAAAAACTTGAAAAAAAAAAGTTTTTTACTTTTCAGTGCCTGGAAGTCGGTTTTTATTTTTTTTTTAAGATTTTTCTATGTATAGACATACAATCTCTACAGTTCTCGGTTTTTAGCATTTTTTTTTCTATGTACAGACATTCGATCTCTATAGTTTTATTACATGTATAAAATATAACTTTTTAAAAAAGTGTAAAAACACAAAAATACAGCTGAACTGCATTTCCCGTTCTTTTTGAAATCGGTCGTAAATATCTAATAATCGTCGATGCATTGCAATAAGAGATAAAAGCAAACTACCAGACCAACATATACAATATACATTATATACTATGTAATATTAAATAGGATGACGATGTTGAAGTAAGTGTTAATACGCTAGTCCTAACCCTTATATCACTATAACTTCCTGTGCATCGCAACCCAAGCATGGTACAGGCGTGACCCGTTTGACGAATTACTTATATCAAACACATGGGCGCGACCACGGCCGATTGGTTTCAGATGTTCGCTCAAAGGATTACAAAGTATCTATTCTATATTTAGGTCGTGCCTCTTCTTGATTATCAGTGCCACTAAGGGCTATATATAATATAAAATACATGGTTGAGTTGAATATTTTTCCTTAGAAACAGTTGTAGAGCTCGAATGAATATCTCATAATATAAGGTTTTTGTATATCTGTCTGTCAATTTTTGTATATAAGTTGTCTTGAAATTGAAATTTTTATCAATTATTTTACTATCAATGGTTTGTTTTGAACTAACTACATCCTACATTATATTGAGGTTCCTATGTCATGTGATATAGCGCAGGCTTGCGAAATGAGAATTAGAAATTATTTCTAGTAGTTTTTTAGAGATACATAGGTGCAATAATAAAATGGGACCAAAAAAAACCTCAGTCATAATTTGGTATAACAATAATCTAAATAATATTAGAAAATAAAACATTATTATTACAAATTTTCTTTTAAATCCATTTCCATAGTGATAAAGAATTACACTTTTAGTTACTTCAGTGAGCATTATCGTATGTCGAATTTAAGCAATCGTTCCCACCAACAACATTATAGCTATATAAAACACGCCAAAGACAGGTAGCGCTTTAATCCCGTTAAGATAAAACCCGAATAAAGTTAACAGCCCCGGTTTGAAGAGTGACATTCCGTGTTCCGCCACACGTACATTCGGTTAAGATAGGCTCGCCTCATCTTATTTGGTGGTCTTTGAGTGTCATTTCTTTTCCACCAAATAGCAATAAAAAGCCTAGTATATTCCATTGCCACTATATAATACTAGAAATTTTCCGTGGCTTCGTTTTTGCCGTTTATTTATATATAGTACTAGCGACTCACGCTCGCTTCGCTCGCGTTCGTACCTAGGTACATCTTCGCGGTTATCTATGTTTATACATAAATAGTAGCTTGCTCCTCCTAAGATATTCATTTAAATGATATAGCGGTTTACCCTCGCTTCGCTTGGGTGCGTACGCTATACGCGGATTTTGTTTACAATTTCATAGGTTTTAAGTTTTTTTCGCGGAACCCTGATTCTTTTTCTAAAATAAAAGTAGCCTAAGTTACTCCTTGTAACAGCAACTATATGCCAGTGAAAGTCTCATCAAAATCGGTCCAGCCAAAAAGTCCAAGTCCAGACAAAAATTTAAAAAATTGTATTTTTCTTATAAACTTTCATATGCATTTAGTAAAAAGCTGTTATTTTGACATTACAAACAGACACTTCAATTTTATTTATCTGTATACATGTACGTTATTCTAATGGTCCTTCCTCTATGAAATTATGACATATAAGGGTCGTTCTTCTTTTCTTGCGACAATGAATTGGTGTTTCTCAGTTTTTCGAGTTTTTCAAGTAACAATATTTTTATTTCAGAGTTAGATTTTTTTTTTTTTGCAAATGCATTTAATTTTCATTTGGATCATTTAATCTTTGTTTTCATGCCCGTAATGCTGTTTGTTTTGTGGCTATTTTCGAGAAAACACTGTGACAGAGTGGTTTCTTTTCGGTAGGACATCATTATGAATTACTACTCTGTCACGGTATTTAATGTAAAATAAACACATGCAAAAAATTACTACAGAAAGTTAAACATTATTTAGTATTAAAAGGTATAAAGCGATGAGGATGTAAATTCAAACAATGAATAGGTATATAATAATCTATACTCTAATATGACACAAAATGAGACGAGAGACACATAATTGTCGCAAGAAAAGAAGAACGACCCATAAACAGATTTTTCAAACCACATTCTTTGTATAGGTATAAGTCATATTAACTCGTTGAAACAAAAAAAACAAACAAGCATATCAGTTTTTTAATATTCGTTTAGAAATCCGCGTAGTACAGTAGACTACACTGGAGATCACGGGTTCGAATCCCGCTCAACAAGCGAAATAATAAAATAAAATGTAGTAGTTTGGTGATGGATGTATTCTTTGTACATTTCACGGTCCAGGTTAAGGCAGAAGGTCGCTGAATAGTTTTTTATTTTCTTATATCTTTCGTGTTCAAATAAACGTGTTGTCATATAAGCTGGACTAAAATAAAAAGTTTTTGCATGCATGTCACGTCATTTATAATCTAACAATAAAAATTAAACCTTACTTTTAATAGTTTAACCGACTGAATTTTAAGAGGAACTTTTTTTCAACGTTAAATAAGGCTCTTGGATTAAGCTATTCCACAAATACTGCAACATACTTAAATCTACTATATTATTATGTAATATAATTAAATATAGGTATCTGAATTATTAAAATTGTCAAGCAGAGTCGTCAAAAAATGTCAGTTATAAAAGTTATATTAAAAAACAAAAAAACATTTAATAAAATGACGATTTCTTCAACTCTTGAAAGGGCTTTAAAATAAAATTATAAAAATTTAATGTGTGAGTAAATTTTCGGCGGGATGATAAGCCACTTATAAAAAGTCAAATTTAAACGCGCAATCAGAAAGCTCGGTGGCCATCAGCACAGAAATTATTATGGAGTAGTTAATATTTTTTTTTTCTTTATTCACTTAATATCATTCCTAATTAAATTACTAATTTCGAAAAATTTAACAAAATATACAAAACAAATATAGTTTAAAATTGGAAAAAACCTATCCAATATTGAATTTCAACTAACTTATCTAGCTTTTCTCATACAATTTAGTGCCTCAACCACTATTCAATCGTCGAAATCCTTTTAAAAAGAGCATCCAAAGCGTTTTATCTGGCCATAACGTTATCTTTCCAACAGAATAATACCCTATGAATGCCTTAGATTATATTGAGAGCGTATCTGAGGAGCTACCGGCGGCGGATGAAAGGGAGTGAGATAGCGTTAAAACACTCATTTGTTTTGTCACCCACCCGACCACCGACTAATGTACGCTGGTGTAGGTAGAATGGATATGGTACTCGGTCATGTTTAAAATCTATCTTTTCATACGATTATGTAGATACATTATAGCAATTATTATTGTGTGTTTGTTTTTTTAGGTTTTTTTTTAAAGGAATACTGTAATTATTTAAATTCGATTTTAGATATATTTTATAGTCTATTATTTTATTTAAATATACTGTACAGGATTACAGATTAAACTGTTTTACAGCTGATATTATTTAGAAAAAAATCTAAATTATTTAATAAAATAATGAAGTACCAATAAAAATTAGTAGTTGTTTAAAATATAAATATGTTCATTATTTGTACAAAAAATCACTTTATCAAAATGAGTATCAACTTTCAGCTACCACGTTGCTGTGGCTTCTTAGGTTCTTGGAAAAATTGTGGCATTCTAAGGATTTTGATACTTTAAAATCTCGCACTTAAATATTTTTTCTTTTTAAATTTATTTTCAATCATTTATAGGCGACGTTGATTGTAAAAAAGAGGTTTTATTTCAATCGTTTCCTAAAGAATGTTTAAATGAAATTTAATAATAATAATACAAGTTTTTTATATTTCTTTTTTAATGAGGGCTTTAATTTTTATGAGGGAAATATTTTTTGTAATTTAAAATAAGTCACATTCTTTACTTATACAGTAATAGTTAAGATTAAATAATGAATACTTGAATTACTGATAATATTTATTGACACTATAACATAATAATGTATGTAATTTGGATTCCTTTTGATATAGTTATGAAGACATATGATAGTTCTCAATAACCTATTTATCTGTGTTTATCCTACTAGCGATAGAAATATGACATATCAAGTTTCTATGTTTAGTAAGGAAACTCCATATGATTGGTTATTAATAATCGTCACTAGTGATCTTTATAAGTAAATTAATATTTTAAATTAAATATGAGTGTCAACATATGTATAAATCAATGGTACTATGTAATTTTGTATGATTTGTAATTATACTAATTACATATCATTCAAAATTTAATGACTCTTTATAAAAAATAATATTTAAAACGTTATTTAAATCTTTATTCTCCTTAATATTTAGATGTATCCTCAAAAACTAAGTTAGACTTTTATTAGAAGCAAAAGTCGGTCGTAAAGTTTCATAAAAGTTAATTAAAAAGCCCGCCGTAGTTGATTATGTTTAATGATTACAATAATAACGTGACCTTTTATAATAATATTAGCTTGTAGCAAAAAAATAGCCAGAAGTGTGAATAAATAATAATTATAACAAATAAAGTGGAAGTACTTTACAAAATAAGCACGCCACCTGTGGCCTAATGGCTAATGTGAACACTAAAATAATATATTATACAAAGAAAATTATAAATTTAGCTAGTAAATAAAAGGGTTGTATGAAGTTAAAAAAATTCGACGAAATTTGTATTTTATAGTGAAAGTGCGTTTGTTTGTTTATTACCCGACTGCGGTATGTCCAATGGAGGGTTATGTGTTTGACCTGTATGTATGAATGTATGTACGTCCGACCCTATGTTCCCTCGTAATTACTAAACGACTTAACCGATTTTGATGATTCATACGTCTTTAGATTCGTCTTGATAACGCAGTTTATAGATATCAATAAAAATCAAAATGGCGTATAGGCGCCAATTTGTGTCTTGAAAAAAGATGTTGTCCGAATCAATTGAGTGGAGTATCAAAACATAGATTTTTAAGAGGCGATTAGAAAATATAATATACAACTTATATGTTTAAAAATAATTTAGGATAAGAGATTATTAAATAAATATGCATTAGTATAAAGCTGCTATTTTGACATTACAAGCAATATTTCAATTTCATTTATCTGTATAGATTAAACAAAGCTTGTACGTACATATCTACTTATCTAAAAAATTTACTATTATAATTTAAATTGTTCTATTAATAAGTATCTGTTTCAAATTTATTCATTTATTACGCAACCTATAAACAATGAAATGTAAATTAAAGCAATAAAAGTAAAAACAGTGAATTTATAAGAAATACCATACGCACAAAAGTTGAATATCTAATAATTAAAAAAAATTCGGCGTAATGTGAGCTTGCTATGGGCAATGAATGAAGAGATAAAACCGGAGTGCCGCCTAAGTATTTTTATATGTAAAGTACAGATTATAACGGTGTTTATTTGATGGCTGAACACCGGTAGTCGTTTGAATCCAAACGTTTTGGATAAGGAACCTTTTTCGTAAGCGATCACAGATAATGCAATATTGTAACAAATTGAAAGCAAGAAATGTTTTTTTAATGTATTTATAGGTAGTAAAAAAATGTAATATGTAAAAGTTTATAAATAATTTAATTATTATGAAGCACTCAATAAACTATTAAGTGGCAAACGAATATAAAAAATATACAGAAAAAAATTGTAACTTATATGAGACATTTGTGTTATTTATATAAAGAAAACTAAGATAAAGGCTTACAAAAACAATATTATATAATAGGTATAGATAAATATAAAAAATAAAAATCTTGCTTTGTATTTTGTAATTATTAAATAAAACAATACATATCTAATATACAATGTTAATGCATAGCTTAAAGTAATTGTTAAAAGCGAATGTGTCTCAAAAATTTTTCATCGTAAAATCCAATCTCCATTCCGCCATTTAAAACCGTCGTTTAATAAAATTCGAAACTAAAAAGGTCGGTCCTTAATTACGATCACAAGCGAAATCTCACTAACCCGTCAGTTGCATTAAAGGGAAACCTGACCGAACATTGTTCATTAATTGAATTGCAATAATAACCGCGCGAATAAATATAACCGCGCGTATAAATTCATACTATATAGACTATTGGAACCATAAAGCGGTCTTTATGCCTAACAAATCGGCGTCCTTTGAGAGGTACAAACGTGCCGCGCGAAATCGCGTTATATTATTCGACGTTTAATGTTTTAGTCATTGAATAGTTGCAGATTAAACATTATATTTTTTTAAAATTGCAAATAAAATTTGAGTTTTATTGTAGAAAGGATATATAAATTGTTAAATTAATTGGTATAGCGCGGTGTTGTTTTAATCTTTCTGTATCATGTACTTACCTACGTGTATGGAAAACGTTGTCATTATTTATTAACGATCTATTAGATTGTGAAGTTGTAAATAATTATAAAATATAACTCTTCTAGTTAGAGATATGTGTGTACAGCGAGTGTTATTAGACGTAAAGGTACTTTTATTAATATTATAAATGTGAAAGTTTAGATATCCATCTAATTTGGATATTTGTTACTCAATCACGCCAGAACGACTGATCGGATTTGGCTGGATGAGATACAGAGATAGGTTATAGTATGGAATAGCACATAGGCTACTTTTTATCCCGAAAAAATGTACGGTTCCCATGGGATAAATTTGTTTTTGTTATTCTAGAGGAGAAACCGAGCGAAGCTATGGTGAGCTGCTAGTTTATATATTAGGTATAAAGTTAATATTTAGTTAACTATTTGACAAATCATTAAAATTGAATGAAGTTCACATACGAGTACATCATTGAGATAGTAGCATGGTATTGGGAATCACAAAAACACCAAAGAGAGTAAAATTTAATAAACTAAAGGCATGGTCACGGGAGAGACTAAGGTGTTAGATGTCTCAAAAGCATTATATAGTTGTTACAGACAGCCTACCCACAAAATAACAAAAATCGAAACGTTGGGAACCAAAAATCAAAATAAATCCGCGAAAAAATTCGAAAAGATAGTTTTATTTAAGTTAAAGGCAGTATTTCTCTAACCTAGGTACTATACGTTTAAAATTTATAATTGCTTAAAACAATTCATAGGTATTTTTTATCTATGAACTGTTTTATTTGCATGCGTTTACTTCTCTTTAAATTAGCCAATAGAATTACGTAGCATTTTATTGCTGTTTATAGAAATGCGTGTAGCGTTAGAAACGAAGCCGATAATACGATTAAGAGTTACATAATTTTCTTACGTCTTCCCTCATTTATATAGCTTAGAAGCAAAACAATTATAGTAAACAAATCCAGTTTAACGCTTAGATTATTTATAGAAGTGCCTAAGCTATGAAATTTTATGATTTTAATTAAGTTTTACACACCATAAAAATACTATAGATATGAATAATGATATAACGGTGCATTAAAAAAAATACTTTTAAGTGGTTATCATATTATTCCCATTCATTGTGATTTTTTACATCAAAAGGTCGTAAGTTCGATTTCCGCACAGAGAATTTAAAAGTGCCAATTAGTAAGACCGAATACAAAATCATTTTTTGAGTTCATACTATTGATTTTGTTACATAGTTAGTAGGTACTTTTTCATTAAGCACATATTTTAAATTGATCTAATTTGAAAAAATGTTGGCCACAAATCGAGCATTTTTATTATTTACAATAATCTTCCTCGTAGAACTTGATATAGACCTTTTAATTATTATATATTATAATAACAAGCTTACTCTTGTCTCGGCGACGTCACCGCGTCTAAAATCGTTTAAAATCTGAACACTATGTATGGGAAAACAAAGATGAAAGGAACTTTATATTATCTACCCGATATGACATGACGCCACGTATCGTACTGAGACTTAGACAATACGTTATTCTTCAATCTTCGAAGAATATAAAAAAAGATAGGACAAATTATGATTCTATGATATAACAATTATATTTACACATTTTAAACGGCGGGTAAACTACAGCATTCGCAAAAAGGGTTGATGTCAGGCAGCCGGCCGGTCGTAAAACTTTTGCCGAAACCGATCAGCAGTGCAGAAGATGTACTGCGTCGACCTCGAGTGATTTGGGAAATGGGAAGGAGGATGATAATTTCTTGTTAATGGCTTCAAAACGTACCAGTTGAGCTAATATTACTTCGCTAATATCACTTAAAATAGAGAAGACACGGATACAAATAATATTTTTTCGACAGCGATTGTACTTATAAATAATGACCTCTTCTCTAAGACCATTTCATACAAATTTTCATTAGTAAAGACATAAAGAACTCGCGGAAGGCTTAATTCCTGTGGATTAATTTGATAGTTATACTCACAAAAACATTTGCATTTGCATAGATATCGACAATGAAAGCGATTATTTTGACTACAAAACTCTTTTATCCTAGGCCTTAATAACGATTGATCGATGAATTAAAATGCCCATTCAAATTGCAACGCCCGCATCGTAGTTATTTTAACCCGCATCCTTTACTTCTCACTTACACGCCACACCATAAAGGTACAAGTTTTATTCTCAAAAAACTAAAACTTAGTTAAACGCTGTTATATTATTATTTAAATTAAATCCGAAAACTGTCTTGATATACGTTTAACTGTAGTATTTCTACTTTATACAAGATTTCTTTTAATTTCGTTTGTATTCATGTCTCTCTCATTCAAAATTTGTAATCTTGTAAAGAATCTACTATAGAGAATAGTTTTGTTGTATATATCTAACTAAAGGCAGTGGTAGCCTAGTGATAATGCTTTCGTTTGAAAAATCAAGTGAAGCGAATTAAAATTTCGGGTCTCGCACCTCGGATATTTTCATGTGCGAATATTTTCCAAGGTAAATTACCTCTCCCATCTTACGGTGAAGGAAAACAACCTGAGAAAACATGCACGTCTGAGAGAACCTAGCAAATTTTCGGTAGACATGTGAAATCCGTCAACCCGCACTTAGCCAGCGTGCTGGACTATGGCCTGATCCCTCTTGTATACCGGAGTGCGCAGGAATAGGATATTGAAAAAAGAGCTTCATATCGATCTAACTCGCACTTTTACTATGCTGGAGGTCACAAGTTCCATCATCACATAGTAAACTCTTTTACTTATAATATAGCTATAAAGCCCATAAAGACCACCAATATAGCCCGTTATCATTATAATTGTCGGAATCTGAACACGTTTTAAGTTAATTGAGGCAAGCCCGAGATTATCGATAGAGGATTTATGGGCGTGCGATAACGTATGCGCTCCTGAGAAACATCGTGTCAATTTGTCGCATCTTTTAAAGGATTTCGGGCCATTAAACTATCTTACTTATTAAATTGTCTAAAATAAATGGCTCTTCGTAAAAAGAAATATCTATTTGTAGTTTTATCATACACTTTTTAGAGATGGTTTGGTATAGGTAAAAGTTTTATCGTTTAATAAATTAGATCAAACATAAGTAAAACCAATATAATTACCCCTAGCAAGAATAGTAACTCTAACTGGTAGGCATCTCCAAAACTCAGTTGTTTTAAAAAAGTAACATACCTTCTCTAAAATGAGCAACACGAATTAACTTAATATTGCTCTAGATCTTAGATCAACAAAATCTAATCTTTTTTAAATCTTTTTTTAATATCTTATTTTGCTATCTAATATCTATCATAATGTACTTAAGGTTATCTATCCTTTTTTTTTGCTTTATGAATGCCTTTGGGCATACTACCTGCATACATACAGGTGGTTATGTGGAACTCACCAGCAAAGCCAGTACTACCAACTAAAATCCAACGGAACCTTCCCCATCTTGATGGCGCGTCGCAGTATCGCTTACACACTCAACCACGACGCCCCAATGGTAAGTCTGCCGAAGCAGACCACAACAACCATACATTGCTCCAAAAGTCTACTCTGCTATCAGAGAAGTACCAGGAACAACCCACATAGTACACCGCCCACCGAGGTGGGCCGCCTTCCAGTGCGTTTCTTGATTGCCAGCCGCTAATGAACCCCCTCACCACGACAAAGTGAACGCACATTGGGGGAAAGATTATCTAACCTAATTTAGCTCAGCATAGTACAAGATCACTTAAAAACAAGTCTTTTTTACTAACAAAAAAATAGTCTGTCTTTATCTAATTGTATATATGTATGATAAAGAAATTAACTAAATAATAAAATTAAACTATGCCATTGATAATTCTATAGGTACTATAGAATAGTTAAATATGCTTTGCATAAAGTTCTGCAGTATATTCTCCTTTAAAAACTATAATTGTCGCGGTGCGGCAAACACTGTCGAATATTCCATGCAGGATTTTGGCACGGTGTCATAGATATTCTTTTGTTTTTGCTACTGAATATTTATTCGTATTGTTGACTTAACAAATTGTTCGTATAAGATTTTAATATTATAATTTTAAGTGAAGTATTTAGCTTAAAGAATAGAATAATTTTGATAAATCAGCATGCTTATAAAATACAAAACTTACAAAATAAATAAATATGTTGGGACATTAACACACAGCAACATCTAATTCCATGGTAAGCTATGAGGCTTGTTTTATGGATACCAGATAGTTAATACATTACACATCTATAACTTTAAATATATACATATTATAAATATAAACACCCATGACTGGAGTACAAACATTCGTGCTCGTAACAGAAATGAATGCCTCCAGCGGGACTCGAACCCGGAACCGCTGGCACAGTAAGTAGGTCACTACAAACTGAGCCAAACGTATCGTCAATAGTTATGAAACAGGTATAATTATTTATCAACAAAATATTTCTTAAAGACAAAGTAGATGACAATTATCTCATGCAGAATAAAGATAAGAAGGTTACAAATCTAGAAAGTCTATCTAGAAAGTAAGAAATCTTAAAGTATTTTAGGTCCTTTTCTATATTTTTGGATCTATAGAATCAATGGCATGACAATATTATATATAATGAAAAAAATTGATCTCAAATATGTATTCAATTTTACATTAAAAATTTTTAAAACTTTATTAGTATATACTTCATAAATATTTTTAACATAAAACGAAGCTTTTAAGCTTCGTTCGTTTTTAACTTTAGTTAAAACATTAAAAAAAAGTTTAGACATATCTGCTAATTAATAATAAATACACAAACTTAAATGCAGTTTGAAATAAAAGTAACAAAAGCAATGCAGAAATAAATTTTACCAAATGTGGACTTAGTTGTATCTCTCAGCCACAGCGAATTAAAATTGTGCATTTAAAAACTAATTATTTAGTGTATTATACATAAATATATGTAAATAAACATATAAGTAAATATTTGTTTATTAGGATAAAAAAATTTATGTTCCTAATAACTAAGCTAATATTGTGTGAGAATCGAATCTGGCACTAAAGTAAAACAATTGTATGTTACGTAGTTATTAAGACTTACAGACAATGCTTCAATTTTACATAGATATCGGTACATTCAACTTTTCAAAACAGTATGGCTATCACGATGCGACAACCATAAACGTCACAGGCGTAGTTCTACGAAACTATTTTGGCGCAGTGACAAGAATATTTATTTTTGACAGCTGGAAAATACCTGACATTTTTTTTATAAATTTGCCTTAAATTCAAATAAAATGATATTTTACTTTAAAATTTAAAGTTAGGTCTTTAATTTATTGTTTGTTCTAGTTGTTTGGAGGTACCTATATCTAGCCGGAAAATAACACAAATTATTTCATGAAATTAGTCCTCTATAGAAAATAAATATTAATATTTAACTAGGTATATTTACTTATATGATAAACAGGTTTAGACCTAACAAAAGTTATACAATTCAGAATCTGCTCCACAAACATATAACAGAATTACTGCTGTGTCTAGAAAAGCATATAAAATAATTAAAAGTAAACATTTCAACCGTAATAAATAGTGAGGAACGCAAAAACTTGCCATATAAATCAAAGGAAATCCGTCACATATGTACAACAATGAAGGGATGTAGCTTTTTGAACCTCTAAATGAATATTAATACAATTTATTAGATAATAATAATGCTGCGACGCCATTGCTCCGCGTGGCGTAATAACTTAAGCCCCTTGCACACTGGCGAATAATCCTAACCCCATTGTGGTGTCACCCTAACTTTATCACCCTAGGCTCAGTACAACACTTTTATGCCCTGGTAATAAGGTTCGAATCCGTCTGGAAAACATAACAAATGAGTATCAGATATGAGGGCGATAGAGAAATGTAATAAATACGTACGTATCGTTGATCTAGGAAATTATAAGTACTAGTGAGTACAGATTTTTCCGGTACTCCTCAGGGTTTGCTAACGAGATACGGTCGCAATGTTTTGATTTTAACTTGAACATTTCGAAAAATATAACGTCTATGAAAGTTCTTATCTTTTTTCATTTATAATATTTCTTATTTATTTTTTGCTACACGTACATACATACAGTTACCTACATTATTATTTTCCTTTTGCACATTTTTATTTTTTATTAAAATCATTTAAGAACAGTAATTGGACAGAACCATGCTTAATTTTGAATCTCGACTATAACCATCTGAGAGAGCAAAACAGTCACGGAGATACACGAGTCTATTGATAAAAAAGGAAAAATTATTTGTTTACGTTTTTAAATATCTATTCATTTCTATGAATATAAAATGATTTAATCACTTATAAAAACTAATGTTTTTACAAAATTAATATAATATTCCATATTAAAGCACCATCTATTGCAACAATTTTTATAATAAATAACATGCAATAAGCACTTTTTTTGAAAATAATCAAGAGATGATAGTGTTAAAAATTGTAATAATCATTAAAACAATGACATAATTGTTAATTAATTAAAAGAATATTATAACATATAATATGCATTCTGGTATTAGAAAATAATTAAATAAAGCATTAACATATAAATGTATATAGCATAGTAATTAAATAAGGTAGTTACATACTATTAGTATTGGCGAAATCCCAACATATTTTGCATAAATAAATAAGGTAAATGACCTATGCTTAGCGTCTTCATCACATAGACCACTAACGGCGAGCAGTCGAAGGTTGATCTATTTTAAAAGCGACTATACTATATTTGTCACTATTGTAGACGTAGGGGTGACAATAAATCCGACGCTCTGATTGGGCGGCCGGTGTGACGTCACAAGCCGGTCACGCCCTTAGTTATTACCGGATTAGAATGTCCGGCACCAGATCAGTATTAGGTAGGTATGAATCCAACATCGCTACAACTTTTATTTGAACTATAGGAAAAAAACTAGAAAATAAAGCTATTATGCAAGAGCAATGTGTGCAACTCTACAAAATATAATTCACGTTTCTATTATTTTTAGAAAATCTTGAAAATATACATATGTATTTATGAAATTTAAGTTTCAAATACAGAGTGTATAACTGAAGCCAGGTCTAAAGCACTTTACTAATAAACTAATCTGTTTATACATTCTTTGCGTACAGAGTTTTTCTTTTTCTCAGAAGTCTACATACAATGCGAAAAATGTAGACCGCCTAAAAAATCGCTCGTAGAAAGCAATGCATTCCGGCCCTCGCGGACCGACGGTTTGGGCTCACTCCATAATTGCCTTTGGCGCCCGTCTGCTCATCTCACTTTTATACCTTTTTGTATGGTCCCTTTTGTTCATCGCTTGTTGGTTTTGGGAATTAGCATGTCTTATTAGCATAACTGTCCGATAAGACGTGATTGCTGTTTTAACAGCTGAGCGCGGGCTCGGGTCGAAATGACCGGTGAATTTTTTGAAAATTATTTTACCAGTTCTTTGTGGTTTTTTTTTTTTATATAACCTCGCATTTATATGCACCTACACTTATTATACTATAATGCAAATTACTTCGATCATAAATGTAATAGTAGAATAAAAAAACATGGAAAGCTAAATTAAGTAAATCAATCCAGAATTACTACGCTATAAAGTCTATTGCAAAATTTATACCACTTAGCAAGTGCCCGTGTCGGGTTTGCGCGATGCCATAAATCAGTTGAATACTCAACGAAGCGCATACGAGTCAGTCCTCACTAAAGGGACGATGTTGCCGATAAAATATGCGTCTGCGAGTCCGGTCACCGAAATGGTAATATTGTTAACAGGGAGTAAAATAGCTACAGGAAACCAAAAGAAGAATTATGCATCATAAGAATTTCTCAATAAGATGTGGTGTGCGCGTGGGGCCGACGCGGGCGCCGCCCCGCGGCGAGTCGGTGGCGCCTCTATCGATTATTCGGGCCTCTCCCTCGGCCGTAGCGCGGCGTCCCTGTCTCGCGCGCACGGGTGGCGCCCGCCGCGTCATTAAAGGCCACCTCGACACACCGCGACCTCTTCAGGGTTCTCGTTTAAACAGACCTCGCAGGCTATATCATTAATCTATTACCATCGTAAGGTGGGCTCGTATGTGAGATGATTTCTTGTTTTTTCGTCGTCCGAACCACCGGCCGCGGTGAAAGGTAACGTCGGACTCCGACTCGATATTCGGTTTTATGGAGCTTAATTAGCGGTGATCTCGCGCTCTGTCGGCTCTATGGATCTCGTATCTGATATCGTAGATCGCTTAGATGTCACGCTGGAAATCGTGACTGTCGTCTATAAAATTCTTTTGAAAGCTTTTTATTCTGAAATGGGAAAAGAAATTTGCATTTTGTATTTCCATATTAAAAATGACCAGTGTCGCGGTCCAATTTTATGGGAGTAGTCCGGTCCGCCCTCCGGCGAAGAGGTGCGGCGGCTGCGCGGGCGCCACTCATTCATATTTTGTACAACTGCCCGTTAATTACACCCTCGACTCGACTCGATCGGGCTGATTAAGTTCTTGACATTACATTATTTCGTCTTTGTAATAACACGTTCATTGCTGTTTTACGATGGTTTCGGGCGATACGAAATTCGTCAACGCACGTTTGTAGAGAATTATAGAATTTATGGGCGCACCTGAGTCTATTCCGTCTAACAAGATAACCGCGAACTAACATTATCGTAGGCGCGACTAGCAATTTTCTGTAAATACCGCTCAGAGAACGTTAAATTTATCTCTAGCGTTGCTTACAGTATTAAGTTATAAGTAACCAAGAATTAAATTAGGCAAGACATAGTTATATGTCTTGTTGTACATTGCAATCCGTGTTAACTAAGTCGTGAGATTAATTCTGAACTGAAACTATAAATTGCAAAGTAAATATTAACATAATCTAACACAAAACTTTACAGAAACTATGAAAATATAATTGTTAGTTAGAATTTACTGGTTTTGTCTCCAATAAGACAGACCACTACTGTTTCTCATAATAACAAGTGAATTGAATTTATTATTGAAAAAGGATGATGGAGCTTTAATAAAGGAAAAAAGTGTTCTAAAAGTAGTATACAGCGATTTGCATTTTATAAAAAACCGGTACAACTGAGTTGCTTGTAGTATATAAAAATAAATATCTAATAAAGGTATCAATTTCCAAGCTAGCAACCCTAGATAAACAATATAAAAATATAGATTAGCTACTTGAAAGCACATTATTTAAAAAAAACATGACAATACTATGATGCTTGAGTTGAAACATATTTTTTAGAAACCTACTAATATAATGATATGAACGTACTCGTTCTTATATCCTTTTCTATGATGGTGTGTAAACATCAATAAAAACAGATTTCGCGAAAAAAGGCGAAAAAGAGGCACCAGCAAGAAAACTACCCTTTTGCTTTCCGTGGACCTACGTATGTACTTCAACCAAAGCACAAGCACAGCGCTAGACATAGAAAATCTAACAAATATTCATATCAAGTTGCTTGACACTTTTTTTACTTTGTTAAATAAAATATATTTTAATACATACCAACATGAAACTCATCACATAATACACTACCAATATTATAGTAAACCTAGTTCAAATTGGTATAAGCATTTTAAAACGAATTAACAGTGTGTTGGCTCCTCCATCAGTGTTTGCTTAACAGGCGAGAACTTAGGTTAACCGGTCATTATCTCTCCTTTTTATGATTTATGTTTACTTTTAAAATTGATCTTGTAGAATATCTTCGCTCCACCCATAAATTATTATTATTATAGATACAATATAATTGATTCTATTAGTAGCATAGCTAACAAATAACATTCCATGCTTTATGACCTATAAATTTTATGGGTATGTAAAAAAATAACACGTTTGACAGTTTGAAAATCAATCTCTTATTTTCTAAAGAACGTTACTCATACTTATAAAGAATTAATACGAAGATAAAATTGACAAGCACTTAATAATAAAATGCAAACATACATAACAGTAATGTAAAAGATAAACATGTAACATACGCCAACACCATACAAATATACCTGAATAAAACCTTTTTTTTTTCATTCAAAAAGATAATAAATCATCGCGAAGAAATGTTTGAGCGCTTATTAAAGTAATTTAGCACTCTGGCCATTCCCGTCTATGTTTGTTTTGCAGGCGAGAACTTTACCCAACCTATTATTACGTCTCGTTATTTTTTAAGCCAGAAGTGGCCAACGCTTGGCGCTGAATTCACCGAGCTTTTGTTTACGGCTAGTTATTCGCGTTACTGAGTGACTGAATGAAGAGCTTAATGGACATCTTTGTAAACAACGCTCCTTTTTCTTTGATACCTTACCTTGAATAGATATAATAAAATTGTTTAAACACTTAAAAATGAAATATTTTTCCGATTAATCGATAAATTATAATTTATTATAGTTGTTATTCTATAGTAATTGATTATTACAAGCTATTGAAAATATAATAATTGCTTTTTTTATGGCTACTGCAAGTTATAAAAGGAGATAATTTATTTTTAAAATAAATTCGTATATACCAAGTAGCAAACCAATGGTTGGCAAGCTCTTTTTACGGACTAACCGCCAGCGGCGCAGGCGCAGCGCTCGTAAAACGTATTATTATCGCTAATAATCTCACTTTTCATTCATCGATAAGCTATGCGTCAATTTGCTAACTTATCATCAATTTTACTTATTATTTTATTGCTTTTCCTGTTTATTTTATTAGTTTTTGCATATCACTTATTCTATGTACATTATTAATAATATAATGTATCAATAATCACATCATGAAAATATAAAGATATTCATATTAAGATACTTTTAGTCATTTTTTATACTTCTCACATAAATAAGAGCATATTTAACTAATAAGGAAAGAACTGCCGTTAACACACTACTTTCTTAGCTATACAAATTGCTAGTAACACGTTATTACGTAGAAATCCGTATCTTGGAATCGCAATAGTAGTGCTGCATGCCTCATTAATTGCGTACGTATCATTACTTGACGCAATTTTATCTTATAATTAAGTACACTTAAGAATTAAATAATTAGCAACGTTTTTATACAAACTAATGTATCTACTTCATGTTTTAAGTATCTTGAGCTCGGTGATTTTTTCCAGACTTATATCTTACCTATATCGCGCTAACGAAATGACAGCTAATATACAGATAATCTATACATATAATAAAATCGTAACTGAGCCGAATCTGTACATTAAATATTTTTTGGAAAATCTTATTGAAATTGACTTTATTATCGATACAGAGACCGAATTTATTGTTTTTAGAATTTTTGTTTAACTGTCTGTCTGTCTGTTACCGCATCACGGAAAACCACTAGAGGGATTTTGATGAAATTTAGTATGATGATAGCTGGTTATTAGGGTCAACATATAGGATACTTTTTACTGCGGGAAAATATCTCATCTCAGAGAAATCTATACTAAACATTGTAACGTAAGTAGCGACGAACCCGAGCGGAGCAAGGGTGAGTCGCTAGTATTTAATAAATCACAAAAATAACAGAAAAAACGTTAACACTGAGTGACGTTTAACACAAACCGTTATTTATAAAAAAAAATAACTTTTTCATACTAGGTGTAATGCCTAATTTATTATGCATATAGGTTTTAGCCCATACATCCGATGTCAGGCGTAATTGGCCTTAATTCTATCATACTAAAGTTCATTTTTCTCCTTCGTAGGAGCTCATCTATAGCCAAAGCCAACGGATGTTGTCAAAGTTGCTGTGGCCCAATACATCGCCTAGTGCGCCAAGAGACCCCCACTCAGACCATTTGGTTAGTAGACATTTCATTTTTTTTTTTATAGAAACTATTTGCTTAATATACCAAATGTGTTAAAGCAATGACGGTATAAAAGCAGCTTAATAACATGTAATCCGGAATCGAAAATATTAGAAACTAGAAAATCCTCAAAGATGCGTAAAAAGATTTTTAGTATTATTTTTTTTTCATTTTACGTGCTTTGTTTTCGGGGACACAGTGACTATATGTCCACCATTTTTATTAATACATTGAGTTTTAAATGGCAAAATTTAACGCCATTCTATCATGCATCTTAAGTAGATATGAATAAACATCATTATGTTTAATGAAGATTAATGCAATATAGAAATCGAACCTTTTTAATAAATGCTTCTTCCATGTCATATACCACATACCTATACATTCATCTGAAACCCTTATCCACGTATGAAATAATCCACTATTGTATTTAGCTCTTTTTAGCGTCCCACCTCTGGGCATGGGCCTCCCTTTAATATAAGTGAGATCAGGCCATATACCCCAGTGGTAACGCAGTCGCGTTACCACTGGGCTACCATTGATTTATTCATTACTAGCGGCTCACCTTCGCTTCTTTCGGGTTCGCCTCTAGGAAAACAGAAACAAATCTATCCCTCGAGAAAATTTTCCGGGATAAAAAGTAGCTATGTCATGTTATTCCATACTATAATCTATCTCTGTGCCAAATTTCATCCAGATCCGTTCAGCCGTTCTGGCGTGAAAGAGTAACGAACATCAGTACATACTCACAAACTTTCACATTTATAATATTAATACATATAATAAAACAAAAAAAAAATAATATAATAAAACAAAACTAATAAAACCTAATATTTTCGCTCTACGAAAGTCGAGCAGTTATCACATAACTACAGCCTAATCAAACAGAATGGTAGAATTAAAAAAGAACGTAACGAAATAACCGTCAAAACACGTCCTTTTCTAATGACGCCCATAACAAGGAGCATATTAGGACCACCGTCCACTAATACTATTGTATAAGCCGTACACCTAAAAAATATGTAATATAAAAGGCTCATCCATGAAATTATTATTTTATTGTAGGTAAATTTAATTTTATTTGGCTTACTTGATAATTTTATAAAAAATAAATAACTACAGTTAATAGATAGCAAAGAGACAATAACATAAAATGTAACTTGAAGTTAAAAAGTTAAAATTAAAGACTATTTTACCCTCTTCTTTCAAGCTTCTAAAAAGCCAATGTATCGCTATACATTTTTGGAAGAAGACCCTTAACCGTATAGTTTTTTTGCAGCCAAAAAATTTTATGGTCGAAATCATAGCGGCAGATGTTAATGATTCTATTATTTATGATCGAGCCTTCTATTACCTTTTATTTTTTGTCCAAATTTACCTACCGGTAGGTAAGTGGGTGCGCCTGGGATTATTCGTCCATATAATTTTTATAAAGAATGTGAATCCGTAAACAAATAAAATGAAAAAGCGTATAAAATATTTTATTTAGCATTATATATGTTTAGTTTTGTTTTACCTTATTTATATACTAGTGACTCACCCTTGCTCCGCTCCGATTTCTCAGAGATATTTTCCCGCATTAAAAAATATCCTAAATATTGACCCGAACCACCAGCTATCACCATACTAAATTTCATCAAAATCCGTCCAGTGGTTTTCTCGTGATGCGTTCCCAGACAGACAGACAAAAATTCTAAAAACTGTAGATTCGGACTCTGTACTTCGGACTGTTGTACCTTTTATAATTATAAAAATAATCCATGTTACTCTCACTCTGAACCCGCCTGTAAAATACGTTTAATGTCGTCTAAATCTTTCTTAATCGTCCTTCCCAAACTCTCTTTTTTTACTTGAATCGAATTTATAATAAAAGTCTAAAATTAAAATCATTTACACAATTCAAGAAATTGGATTTAACCACAAAGCCAGGTGGATAAACATTTTTAATACTTGCCAGGGTTTTGGTATAGTGCAATAAACATATAAATTAATATGGAGTAGCTATTTTTAAATATATATACACAATAAAAGAAAAAAAATAAATGCTCCAATAAAAAAGCTTATAATAATCTATTACAAATAGCTTTAAAAGTATTAATTTTCTTTATCTAACAGACACAAGAACAGACAATACATATACGGAGTAGGATGCTAGCAATATTTCCTAGTAGCCATTGATTACAATTAATTAAACTTAACATATGAATAAGATCAAATCTCGTGTTACTCACTCTGAACTGATTTATCTCTGCCATATATGGTGTAAACGATGTCATAATTATACGCACAGGTAAATAAATAAGTTATAAATCACCGGACTGATATTATCTGTGCCTATCAGTTAATTTTTAATCTATATAGCAAATGTCAGAGTACATTATAAAAACAATTGATTTATCGCTAGTGTATAGCAGTATTGTATTAGTAACTATTTTTTTTTTCTTTCAAAGCACTTTATTTGAGCATCTGCTATAAATACAGCAAACATGATGTGGATTTTTCTATATGAACAGGGATATATTTAAAGTAAATAGTAAATCTATACTTAATATTATGAGGAGGCAGAGATAGTTATTTAGTTTGTTTGTTTGTTTGTTTGTTTGTTTGAACGCACTAATCTCAGGAACTACTAATCCGATTCGAAAAATTCTTTTTGCATTAGATAGCCCGTTTATTTAAGAAGGCTATAGGCTATATCATATCATATCTATCTATCTATCTATCGATATCATAATATCTATATCGTAGTCTATCTATCCCATACTAACCGTTAAAACACAACTAGGGACAAACCCGAGCGAAGCAAGGGTGAGTCGCTAGTATTATTATACAATAATTAATATTATTTAGCAGTTTCCGGTCTAACAAACTGGTAAATAAATAATACTGACATATAGTTAACATTTAATCTTTAAAATTATGCGTAAGCCTAGCTCATAGTGAAAATAGATATTTAAAAAATCTTACAGCTTTTTTAAATCAAATTTCCATAAGCCAGCTTGAGACAGCCGAAGGCGCCAGAGCTCACTATTTAGAGGTGTCCGTACTCTAATTATATGGTATAGAACTTAGATGTCTTCCAACGAATCCAAATGAAAATGTACCTAATTAGTATAAATTTAAAGTATAATTTTAACTAATATTAGTGTATAATAAAATCTCTCAAAATTGGCGTAAAAACTAATTACGATATGATTAGGGGTTTCTTGACAAAACTAACAAGGAGCATAATTATACTAATAAATAATCACATGTCGTTAGGCAGCTGTCGATGTTTCCGTCTGTTTGTTTATTGCCACTATTTTCAACTAATGTAGTTTTTCGACTTTTTGACTTTTAATTTGTTTTTTAAACCTTATAGGTATTAATGACGGAACATATGGCAATTATATTGTACGCCTATCTACGTTATTTATGATGTATTTACTAATAACTATTTTAAATTAAACTATGTTTTCGGATGTTTTTACTTTAGTCCCGTTTTACTATTTCTGAAATCATATAATTTTGTGAGTAGGTACTATCTGTTGGTAACAACTACATATATAAGTGAAAATGTCAAATATACTCACGTAAATCTAAGAAAGTAATACTAACAACTAGTTAGTAGTTATTATACTAGTTAGACATAATTATTTATTTTATTAATAAATGCAAAGTTTTTGTAAAGTATCCACTTGATTATTTTATATATAAATCTGACTTGAAGATCTATTGTATGTAATAATTACTTATAAAAATAACTTTTGTAACATTTTAACAATAATTATGCAAATTCTTTCACAAGTTAGCGAAAATATCGCGCAATAAACGACATCTCCTTTTGAAGTCGGTCAAAATTTTTTAAGGCGCTAATTAAATGAAAATTAACTTTATTCTATTAAAGTTACCTATACAGGCACTTTTGAATCGACAATTTAATTTAAAGAGCTTCTATGAGGAAGCTACCAACGGCTCAGAAGCAGTTCTGCTGAGAAGAGACGGCGAGAAACTCAACAGTTGTACTTTTAAACATAGAGTTACATTTTTTAATTTAACAACAAAAGCCCGCATATGTGTCGATATATCTCAATTTCACATATTCGAATACATCAATTTAATAGTATAGGTGTCTTAGTTAGAATTGTAATATGAACTGCTGTCAGTGATAGATTCGTGAAGGCATTTCTAAGTACCTACAGAAAAAATGCAAGCGAGACGAGCGTATGGAGACGACAAACTGTAAATTATGAAACTTCATGCCACATAGAGAATAATAAATAGTAAAAAAATAAATAAGGGTTAATCTTCTTCTTCTTCTTCTTCTCGTGTCGATGGCAAGTTTAAATTGAGTCAGCCCAAAACTCAGCCACTATTCTTGCTTTATCAGTGGCGTCCATAAGCTCCTGTAAGTTGCAGGTAACAGGGCAAGCAGGGCAAGCAAGTAAGTGCCTCATCGTTTGTGGGACAGTACCACATCTGCACTCCAGGCCACCCTCCGCAAATCCCCACCTGGACAAGTTTTCCTTGCTTCGGCCTACCTGTGTCCGGAGTCTATTAAGAGACTTCCAGGTCTGCCAAGGTAAACTATGCCCAGGCGCAAGATTCTCAGTCGGTGGGACGAATGGAGTTGACAAAGGACCATAACTGTCCTGCCACATCCTGCATCTTGCCTGTGGTCGTTCATCTCTAAGTGGTAGGACACACTTCATGAAGCTTTTTCGGCTTTTTAGCCTTTGTGGCACCAAGATGTTGTCGTGCATGGGGTGTCGTGTATCTTGCTCCATTTTGGTCCTTTCGCTTGAGCTCGCCACTGCTCTACGGACTTCTGGAGGCGCAATTCCTGCCAATGGGTACAGCATCGGTGTCGGAGTCGGTTTCAGGCAACCAGTAATAATGCGACACGTTTCGTTTAGTGCTGTATCTACTAGTTTAGCGTGGGAAGAGCGGCACCACACAGGGCAGGCATATTCACCAGCAGCAAAGGAAACGGCCAAGCCAGTAGTTCGCAAAACATCAGGCGAGGCACCCCACTTGGTTGTGACTAGTCGACGCAGGATTTGATTTCGGCTATGGACTTTCTGCTTGATGTTCTCGCAGTTTTTACGAAAAGTGAGTGACCTATCCAGAGTGGTGCCAAGGTATTTGGGGAAGTTGCTGTGCTCAATAGGCACCTCACCCCAAACAATGCTTAATTTACGCCCTGCCTCTCTATTGCGAAGGTGAAATGCGCAGGATTGAGTTTTGCTCGGATTCGGTTTTAGAGAGTTTGCGGTGTAATACTGGTCTAAGTTAGTAAGGGCATCTGATAGATTCATTTCGACCTCCTCGAAAGTGGCGGCCTGGGAGGTGAGTGCAAGATCATCTGCATAGAGAAAGCGGGATGTGTTTGGACTAGGTGGTTGGTCGTTAGTGTACATGTTAAAAAGAAGCGGGGCCAGGACGCTACCTTGGGGTAGTCCGTTCTTTTGTGATCTCCAACGACTTTTGTCTGAGAGGAGGTGGACTTGGAAACGCCGGTTGTGAAGAAATTCTCGGAGTATTTTGACAAAATTCATGTCACTTATCATGGTCTCCACCTTCCACAACAGCCGTTTTAGGTTAACTGTATCGTAAGCTGAGGATAGGTCGACGAATACAGCGCCTGTGACCATTCCTGCCTCGAAACCATCCTCAATATGTTGTACAAGTTTGAGGGTCTGGTTACAACAAGACTTAACAGGCCTGAAACCGGCTTGCTCCGGAATTAGTTTAGGATCAATAGCAGTCGTAAGTCGGTTCAGCAGCAGTCTCTCGAAAAGCTTATGTGTGTGACATAGAAGAGATATTGGTCGATAGTTCTTAGGGTCATCTGCTGCCTTGCCTGGTTTCAGAATAGCTATGACCCTAGATTTTCTCCAGAGCCGGGGTATTGAAGTAGATCTCAGACAGTTGTTATAAAGTTGCAGCAACCAAGACACAGCAACAGGGCCAAAATGTTTGATCTGCTCAACCGATATTTCATCCACTCCAGAGGCTTTGCCGCACTTAAGACCATTAATCGCTGTCACAACGTCAGCAAGGATAAACGGCTTACTGATGGTGTCGCAAGAATTGCCAGATGTCTTCAGTTTAGGTACTCTTGCGGGGCGAAAATAAGGGTTAATAATATAAGTTGTTACCTGCCACCTATTACGTTATGTTATTAAAGCGTAAAATTAAAAAAATATATACTTAGTAGTTGAAAGACTAAGAATATATAATTTATTTCTATTCATTTACAATATCTTCAAATACTAATATAATCCAATCTACAAAAAATAAAAATAAAGCCTGAACGCTCTGAGCCACAGCCTCTGTCAGGAGTTAGAGAAAGAGTGAAAAGATAAGAGGGGCCAAAATATTTGCTTGGAATATCCATACTAATATTATAAATATGAAATTTTGTGAGAATGAATGGACGTTTTTCACGCCAGAACGGCTGAACGGATCTGAATGTAATTTGGCACAGAGATAGATTATAGTCTGGAATAGCACATACGCTACGTTTTATACCTGAAAAATGTTCGGTTCTCGTGGGATAGATTTGTTTTTGTCTAGGGATGAACCCGAAGCGAAGCGAAGCGAGGATGAGTCGCTAGTACCTAATATATGACCTTCAACTGTTACTTAAATAAAATTAACTCTCCGATAGTAAAGAAATTATATAAATCGGTATAAGAATTTATCGATAGCAAACAAATAAATAATCAAATCTTTTCTCTCTCGCTTCGCTCGAATTCGCCCCTAGCACAATAAAAACAAACCTATCCTACGGGAACCGTACCTTTTTCCGGGATAAAAAGTAGCCTATGTGTTATTCCAGACTATAATCTATCTCTACCAAAATTCATTCAGATCCGTTCAGCTGTTCTGGCGTGAAAGAGCAATAAACGTACATCTATACATTGATACAAACTTTCGTGTTTATAATATTAGTAGAATTTTAAAATTATTCAGGTAGGACGTACCTACATATATTTGTAAGAAAAACCGCAAGAAATAACTATTTTGTTTAAAATTGGACACGAGGAGGGCAATATACGTAATCAAACTTGACATGATCTCAATAAGCCCTATATCATAAGCGCATCGATATCGAGGCCAATCAATTACTACCCCTACCCCACCCATGGGACTTGCGTTTGATGTATACTGTCTTATATCCTAAAGGGATGTGCTGCCATTTTTTATGTTGATCAAAAGGAAGGCCCAGGTTGAAAGGACAAAAAGCTTTAAACCTATATTTTTAGTTAGAATTTTTAGATCAAACATTTTTATGGAAATAAGAAGTAAAACTTCTAGACTTTGTATTGTGTTCAGCACTTTTTATCGTCCCACTGCTGGGCGCGGGCCTCCCTTCAATACGAGGGGGATCAGGCTTAGTCCACCACGCTGGCCAAGTGCGGATTGGCGGACTTCACATGTCTTTAGAAAACTTGGTGGTGAAAACGTGGTAATCATGTTATAAATGATTCGCTCATAAAAATATCAGAGGTGCGAGACCCGGGATTTGAACCCGCTTCACTCGGTTTTCCAAGCGAGCGCGTTACCACTGGGCTACCACTTTCTAGACTTATCTCGTTTTAAATCATCTATCAATGAAATGTTGTATAGGTAATACTAGGTTTCCGCACTCGATTCCGCTCTTAATAAAGACAGCATAATATATGGGATAGGGCTCAAAGATTGCATATAATTTTCTTAATATTAGATAGTTCTAAATGTTATCCTTCTTTATAAATATAATGAAATTTACCATATTATGACAGTTCAAGGTAACACATTCATATAACACAATGAGTAAATATATGTATACTACTATTAAATAACAGAATAAATACATAGTAAGTATTATGTACTAAAAAAAAGTGCGTGTGTGTGCAATTCATACATGGTAGAAGTGAAACTTCAGAAAAGTAACCTACGAGAGAATGAGATGTACCTATATAGAGTATCAGGTATAGGATATATAATTAATGTACGGTTGTTTAATTATTTATTTTTTTAATAATATTTTTACCAATTTTAAGAGTTATTTTACTTTTTATTTAACATATATTAGATTGCCATACCATAATATATAACATTTATGTTATTCAGTATTATTTTTGGTATTTTTCACCTGCTGTGTGATATATTCTATCTCATTCTCTTGCCGGCTTAATTTTATATATTTATGTGTTTGTCCATTTGTCGTAACGCATTTTCGTTTCATCGAGTTTCATCATCACAACGATTCTAAAGAGGTTTCACTTCAAAATTACCATAGTAATTCTAATTCTTTAAAATATATTTCGTATTTTTTAGATAGATAGTCAAATTCACTTAACCTTTAGCTATTTAAGTACTTGATCTTGTAAATGAAAATCGGACGTATCTTTCTATTTAAAAGGTACAGCGGCCGATAGATAACTTAATGAGATATTTATCTATAATCAGACAAGGTGGTCTCTAGCTGTGTAATCGTTTAAAAATGTTGTCACCGCATTGCTACAATCGAAAGTTATGTTTTCACGGAAACTCGAACCTTTATTCCATGAATGTGTCTTAGAAGGCAAGGTATCCGAGGCATGGCCGCTACACCCATATAACTTACTTGTACTTCACGCACTTCACTGCTTGCAATACAGTTACTTTTATTTTTCTATCATAGATACTTCTTCTTCCGTTACTGGATAAAAACATTAACGATTTGTACTAGAGATAAATTGGTATTGCGATTGAAAATGACTAAATTACATGGAATAGAGAATAATGTTCTTTTGATAAACTCAGCATAAATGTATTCATGAAAAAGTAACATTCCGAGCAATAATTTACGCCCACGTGTACTTTATATTTCGTAGGTAAATTAAAATATAATAAACTTTTGTTATTCACTGAAATTTCTATATTGTTTCTTAATCTAGACTTTTTGGTACATTCTTTAGAGTCATACATAATAAGTCCCTGCATTAGCTTTAAAAAGCTGTTTTTATTAAACTTTTACACCAACATAGTTTCCTTCATTGATATAAATATACCGCTTAGGCCCCTACGGTGGTCCATTAAATATTATCGAGTGTGTTAAATTAAAATTAAAGCTAATATATTCATTATAGGATGTCAACATCCCACTGCACCTGCATATGTCATTAGTTTTATAGACGTAAGCATAAGTGAATGACAATTAGACTGTTTTAATTAAGGCAATAGATACTTTAATCTTCGAAGACGTATCTTGACAGAGACGACTTAAACTATTTATCTCTCATGTCGGTAATTAATACCAACGGTACTAAGAAATCTTAGAAATGTAAATAGCTCATCACAGCCCCCAAACATTTTATACTGTGGTGTAAAATTGCGAAGACAAAATAAATAGAAAGTGAGGAAGAAACAAACTAATTAAGCATGCTAATGCATATTTAGTAGTATATAACAAGAACATAATGAAATTTTACTTATTACATTGTAATTCTTCTATGTGAAAACTCATGAAAAATTCAATACGCATAGCAAATAAAAAACTAAGTTCTCGCCTTAACAATTAAGAAGGAACATTAACTTAATAGAGTTCGTTAAATAACAACACAATGGTATAAAATACGGTAAAATGCCTTCAGATTCAAGAACGTGCTTGAAAAACCGACCGCCATAGCCGAGACATAAAACGACCACTTTTTACAAGTTCATGGAAAGCTATTTGCTATCTCAAGACAGTAAATAATCTTCATTCGAAGAATATTAATTGTGGCATTGAAGTTACCGTACATTAATTCACTCAACTGTCCTAGACATTATACGTGTTAATACTTTCTTGGATTTACGCGAATATTTAATACATACTTACTAGCGGCTCACCCTCGCCTCTTGAAAAACAAACAAATCTATCCTATGGGAACTGTATATTTTTCCGGGATAAAAAGTAGCCTCTGTGCTATTCCAGACTATAATTTATCTATGTGCCAAATTTCATCCAGATCCGTTCAGCCGTTCTGGCGTAATTGAGTAACAAACATCCATCCAAACATCCAAACTTTCACATCTATAGTATTAGTAAGATATATATTTTACATTGTCAATAAGACCATCGTAAATTCTTTCAAGTGAGAGAACACGCATTTACCAGTCTATAATTTTATCTGTCATGAAATCGCTGATACTGTAATTAAGTGTTCAACAATTAGTGCTAATATTGCGTGACTACGGCGGCGTATCTACAATTGACTTTTCTTACATCCGCCGATAATTAGTGAGAAATGTGTTTGAATAACTGTATAATTGTATCAAATGGAGCTTAATAGTCAAATCTTAAGTGTCAGTGCAAGAAAAGCATTTTGGTCGTGTTAGTAATGCTCTATTATAATATTTTTGAAGCTTTTCATTGATTACCTTTGTTAAAGTTTATCCAAATAAAAGTTAAATTAGTAAGCTTTCTACCAAATTCAACATTTAAAAGTGTGTTATACATAAAATTTTGCAGGTTATAATATTATTTATTATTATTTATAAACAAGCTCGCGATAAGTATCTGTAACAAAAATGTCTATAACTGGAGTGAACTTTTCGTCTAATTAGGAAAGGAATTTCAACAAGAATATTACCATATAATCGTTTCCCGTCTTAATTTCATTCGTCATAGCCACGAACCGGTTAATTCCAACGGGCAGTGCCTAGAGACAACACATCTCATATATTAATAGACGTAGACTAACAGCGGTATTACAGTTCTATAGTGAATGAAGGTATAAAACTATAAAAAGCCTTTTACCGGGGCCGCTTAAAGCATCATCACTCAAGTATAAAATCACCGGCACATTATTATAACAGATCTACAAGGACCCCTAACACGGAACTCTTTGTTCTTTAAGAGGGATCAGTATAATTGGTCTACGATAGTTTGATGTTACTTCTAATTGCGGACGGCGGCGCCACCGTCTTTATGAATTCCTGTTCCACATTTAAATGCGTTTTAATGCATTGAAAATTGGAAGCGTAAAATGGAACGCTTTAAGCAAAAATTATTCGGCCTCTGTCGGTAGATTGTCTATGTTTCATAATTGTACTTAAGGGTAAGTTTGTTTTAATAGTTTTAAAGGCTTTTGTTGCAACTCTTAGCCCCTTTTTTCTTTTGCCGGTATTAATAGAGAAAGGGTATTAAGTGTACAATCGCTTTGTGAGTATAGTTTAAATGAAATGTGAACATTTGTGTTTAACCGATTTCAAAGTGGAGCTCCGCTTCCGACACTTATAGGTGCAGCGGAGTAATGCTACATCTTAAGCAGCAGCTCTTCATCTGTACTTCACTTCAGATAAAAACTGAGTGGTCTGCAATTATTCAAACCTATGAGGTGATAATTCGTCTTTAGTTTTACAATTGCGAGATTATTTTAATGAGCTCAGTAATCAATATCAATTCCTTTACATTGAATTACATTGTAAGTGAAATAATTAATTTTTTTTTTAGAAATCAAATAGCTATTAATTATATTTATTGTATTCTTTTTTTAACTTTCTATGGTCTTCTAATTATCTTTTCTTAGTAGACTTAAAATTTATATTATAACAGCTATTGTTTAATCATTAAAGTTAGTAAATTATTTACACGTGTATATAAAACAATGGTATTATTAGTCATTACAATTTCTTGTAATCATCGTATGACTGCCATCTAGCGTCCACCGTGGGTAACTAAAGTATTATCAACTAATAACATTATTACCGTGCAGTTTTTTTTTTATATATTAACAGACATCTTGATTTAAACACTTAAACAACATTTAAACACTGAAGTTTCATAAACGCTCAATAAACTAGAACTCGATTATTATTTTGCATCATAAACCATAAAAACTCAACTATAAAAACAAAAGTAAGAACCGAGTCAATACTATAAATAAAAATATAAAAATAATTCACTTTTGTCGGCATATCAATTTCATGCCGCAAAGGCTGTGTGCTCAGCGTGTTTGCCTCGCGAGCAAACATTAACACTTCTGTTCGGCTAAAAGGCTTACCACACAGGTTCACCATCCGACCTCTTTATCACACACTAGTTATGCCTCTTGACTTTTTCCATAAAAGGTAATAGTAGAAAATAATAAGTTGTACGATTGAATATTTATATAGACGTCTAACGACTAAGCCTCGCTTCTCTCATCTCCATTGGTGCCTTTTTTCATATTGGGAAATGCCTTTACGCCTGCTACCCACATACAATCAGTGTGGTTATGTGGGATTCACAGGCTAGAGAAGCCAGTACTAGCCATTAAACGCAACAATACCTCCCCCGTATTAATCGATCGATGGTACATCGATCGTTTACGAGCTCAACCACGAAACCCCGACGGCAGGTCTATCGAAGCATACCACAACAACCATGGGGTTGGTCCAACAGTCCACTCTGCTATGAGAGGAGTACCAGGAGCAATTCGTATGACACACCGCCTGACAGTAATCTATGTGTTACTCCAGGTCTTAATCTATGTTTATACTAATTTTCATCCAAATCCGTTCAGCCGTTTTAGAGTGAAGAAACAACAAACGTATACACACGTATATACATGTAAACTTTCACATTTATTTAGTACGTAGTCCTACAGTATAAATTTATGTATTTCACTAACCTCGTACGTCCTCGATACGGTGAGCCTAAACCACAAGCAGTGCTCTGTTGTGTATCTTTTTGCAATATCCCACGGGAACTACTAGGTGGGTACATATTGGAGTTAAAAGTAGACTTAGACTATATCAAACTCGGACCAATAATATTTTCTACAAAAGAGTCGCGTCAATCTATTATTACTTTACTGCGTTAAAGACGGATAAACAAACATTTATACTGTCGCAATTATAATATTAATAAAGATTTCATCTAACTTTAATCAAATATCAACAAACTATGTTTTGCTCGGCAATAGTAACAGAGTATATATCTAATAAGATAGCTATTGTCGCCAGTAAGACACTAGCTTCACTGCGCTTCACGCTCTGAGTCGATGCTAAAATTACTAATACGTACCTATATTTAAAATTTTATCACATCTAAAAAGTACCCTATAGCACAACACTGCATATATACCTATTACTAGTGACTCACCCTCGTTATGCTCAAGTTCGACTCTAGTTCAGGTAGAGTCATATTTCGGCAATTTTTTTTACTAACAGTAACCTTTATGCTACTTCAGTTAGTTAGTCAGTCTTTCAGTACACATTTGAAACGTTTAAAACGTTCGTAGACAGTTCATGAAAGAAAGTCCAACAAAACTGTCAATCATACTTACTGGCACTTAAAATATTATAATAACGTTTTATTAGATATCACTAATTACTATTTCGTTATACTCCATACGTTATTTAATTCAATTCCCATACAAACCTAATAGTTTACTGTAGTCCAACAATCTTTTAATACGCCATACGCATAGATAAAATGTAAGGCTCTTTTTTATTTATTTATATTTTACTCTATAAATTTTCGTGGTATCAATACGCAAAGGCAGCGCACTCAACTTGTTTGCTTCGCGAGCAAACATTAACACTTCAGTTCAGTTGAAAGGCCCACTACGTTTCGAATTCATCTTTCTCCACACAACAGATACGAATTTGCCAAAACTTCACTGAATAAACACCAACATTCATTTTATATGTGAAATTTTGCTTTACTAGCTTTTATTTGTGGCTTTTCTATATTTATTGATAAAGAATTAACATGATATATTTAACTTTACCATAACTTATCACACAATACAATTCATTATTCATTGGAACTACACATATATTTAAAAAAATATAACTTTTACTGAAAAGTATTAATACTTTTTTAAGATAACATCTAGACTTATAATAAAATTCTAACTGAGTCAAATCTGTACATTAAATATTTTTTGGAAAATCTTATTGAAATAGTCATTATTATCGATACAGAGGCCGAATCTAAAGTTAATAGAATTTCTGTCTGTCTGTCTGTTAACGCATCACGAGAAAACCACTGGACAGATTTTGATGAAATTTGGCATGATGATAGCTGGTAATCTGGGTCAATATATAGGATAATTTTTACTGCAGGAAAATTTCTTATCTCTGAAAAATCTATACTTACTGTTAAAATGTACCTTTAATAAACCTAGAATGTATCTGATAATATTTAATAAAAAGTAAAATTATAAATGTCATGATCGGTTCTGACGTTATTCCTGGTAGAAAAATATAGTATATTCTTTATAATAGCAGATAGTATATAGGAAATTAAGGATTAATATTGACAGAGTGACATAGAACTAAACATGAAGCCAAAGAATAATGTTTTGAAACAGTATAAATATTTAAAAAAAAGTCGTTATTGTGATAAGTAAGTAAATAAATACAAAAATAGATAACGGATTTTATTATAATATAAAGAAGAAACTAAATAAGCTAATATTATGCTATCTGTCTTTCAAGGGGAAGAAAACTAACCCTTCAAAAATACAACAGAATATACCTAGTATTACTTTTATTATTCATATTTTCTTCTTATTACTTAGGTATATAAAGTAAAAGATCCCACGGCAAAATCGAGAATAGTAGCATACACAGCAAAATCACGTTACTATTTTTAACTATGACATTTTTTGGGGGTATCCATCGATATAAATCTTTATTCTGAGAGTATAAACGACATAAAAAAAAAAGAGTTTTTTGTAATATAAACAACAATTTTAGCGTTCAAAAGTCAAATGTAGAGAGCTACATCAATTCCCCGCAAAGGCAGTGCAGTGTGTTTGACTCGCGAATAAACATTTAACACTTCTATTCGGCTAAAAGGCACGCCACACTCGAATTGAAAATGTTATCCAGAGTCCAAACTTTATACCGTATTTATAAATACGTTAACGTTAGATTGCTATTTTGTGTATGAAAATTTTCGAGTTTCGATATGAATTATTACTTTATGGAATAATTTTGTTGCAGTCAATTTATTGGGCTGTAAGGTAATAAGGTTTTTGTTTATATTAAAAAAAACATGTTTATTAGAGTATCAGTTAGGGAGGGTAGAAGTAAGAGTAAGTTGTAAGAGTGTTCAGTGGTGAGCAGCAAATTGTAATTCAGAAATTATACCGATAAAACGCTAGTATAGCAAGTAAAAGTGGAGTTTTAAACGGAGTGAAGTGTGCTGAATTTAAAATAATTATATCTCTACTGACCAGTGTAGATAATAAAATTGCAGTATAAAAAACCTCAACTATTTACGTAGTCCAAAATAATTTAGTAAATATAACCTGTAAAAACCTTGTACCTTGTACATTTGGCGCTGTTTCAAATTCATCTACTTTTTTTCTGTGGTGCCACCAATTTGATACTTGTCAGCGGTCACTTTTTATACACAGAGATATTTCTGTTTACCTTTACCCTCCATAGTATCAGTAGTTATACTGATACTATGGAGGGTAAAGGTAAAGCTTATTATATTATTAGGCAATGGTAGCCTAATGGTGATGAAACCAAGTAAAACGGGTTTAAATCCATCACTTTTGATATTTGCATATGCGAATTCCATTCATTTTTCAACATAATTACTACTTGCCTTACGATGAACGAAAACATGGTGAGGAAATCTGCATGCCTGAGAAAAACTAGGAAAGTTTTCGAAACACATGTGAAGTCCGACAATCCACACTTGGCCAGCATGGTGGACTATGGCCTGATCCCCCTCATATTGAAGGGAGATTCGTGCAATGAAATGGGATATATTTATGGGATTAATATATATATATGAAAAATTAATAAAATATTATGGTTTGTTAGCTATACTGTATTCAAATATAATAAAACATACATATAATGTTGAAATTATGTATTCTAAGCATTAATAGAAACGTAAAGTGGATCCAATAAAGTACAAAATATACACGAGACTTGGCAGCAACAACCGTGCACCCAAAAAAAAAATACATTTGTGTTGTAAATATGAATGAAACATACACTACGTTATTAATTTGTGCTGTTAATGTAGGTACTTTCCCCTACATTTTTACATTTTTTTTTAATTACTCTACACTACATATTTCCATGCTGCAATATTCTATTTCACCATTAATTAAATTAATAGGAACATAGCGCGATTTGTTTTATGAAAATTTATGCATACTCACATTGTTTTTACAATTATGCACAGTGAATATCAATCATATCAACATCTTTTTCCCCTCATTATGTAAACAACAAGATTATTAGCAAATTATAAGATAGCATTTTCATAAATCAAACTCAAAATATACCTACTTACTTTATTTAAGTAGACTTTTATAATTACAATCGTTAATTTAAATTACAATTTTCACCATTAGCAATTTTGCTACGAGTAGTCAACGAAAGACAATAAAAAAAGCAGATTTAATTATTTCATATAAATAATGGGCAGTGGTAGCCCAGTGGCAACGCGCTCGCTTGGGAAACTTGGGATATTTTCATGTGCGAATCATTTCTAATATGATTACCACTTGCCTTACGGTGAAGGAAAACATCGTGAGGAAACCTGCATGTCTGAGAAAACCTAGCAAGTTTTCGAAAGACATGTGAAGTCCACCAATCCGCACTTGGCCAGCGTGGTGGACTATGGCCTGATTCCCCTCATATTGAAGGGAGGCCCGTGCCCAGCAGTGGGACATTAAAAAGGGCTGAATACATACATACATATAAATAATATTCCATATTTCAAGTATAATAATAATAATTATTATTATAAAAATGTTTGAAATGAAAATTAACAAATATTGTAAGGTACTTTGATGCCAATTTTCAAAATTTTGAATTCATTTTTGTTATTTTGTGGGTAGGCTGTCTGTAACAACTATATAATGCTTTTGAGACATCTAACACCTTAGTCTCTCCCGTGACCATGATTGCTGTAAAGCAATCGAAACGTCGGAAACCAAAAATCAAAATAAATCCGCGAAAAATTCCGAAACGATAGTTTTATTTAAATGATTACCACTTGTCTTAACGGTGAAGACAAACATCGTGAGGAGACCTACATATCTGAGAGAACCTATCAAGTTTTCAAAAAGACATGTGAAGTCCGCCAACCCGCACTTAGCCAGCGTGGTGGACTATAGCCTGATCCCCCTCATACTGAGAGGAAGCCCAGCAGTGGGACGTTAAAAAGGGCTGTACATATACATACATACATGCAACTGCATACAGCTTCTTTCATAAGTAATATGCTACACATTGAATCATTTGATTTTAATTAAAGAATGAAACTTGATTTCTGTTTTGATTCAGTGTGTATTCAGCCCTTATTCGTATTCAGTACTTTTATAAAACTCAATAAAATTATTGTTTCGATACGTAGGTAGACGTAAAGGTAGATCTTTTTAAATTTATTTAATTCTTAAAATAGGCAATAATTAGTTTATTAAAAAAATAATGGAAATCACTTTACTCTTGACAAAGACACAAATACACATAGTTTAAACAGATAGATAAAAGAAATAATCCTAAAATTAAAAAATCACGGTACAACTTCGATCCTTTTTACTAGAAATTTTCTTAGAATTCCATTACACAGATAAAAAATATTATTTAAAAAGCCATATTATTTAAAAATAAAAAATAAATAAATATTTCTTTTACCTAACTTACTTTGCCTAGTTGTAAGGAGCCTAAATTTTATTTACGAAGAAACTAAAAAACTGCAAAAATAAAAGAGTTTCCCTTTTTAATATGATTCATAAAGGCCTTTATCTGATGTTTGAAAAGTCAACCCTGAGTGTATTTTATATCATATTTGTTGGAATAAAGACGTCTCTATACAATTGTAATGCTACTTTTTTTAATAAAGATACATAAATAGCACGTAATAATAAGTGGTTTCATAGAAGCTCCTGTACATTCTCATTAATGTACGTTTATCACTTTAAAAATACATTTTATAGAGGTAAAATTTAAAAAAAGTAAATATAGAAACAAAAAAATACAACCGAATTTAGTAAGACCTTTTTTTAAATGGATCAATAGTATCATTTATTATTTAAACGGGCAAAAGCTATTAAATATCAATCATACTTTTTAAACTTACAATTATTTTATGAAACACATACCTACTTATTCTATAAAAGGTAAGCCGTAAAGAAGAAAAAATTGAATAAAACATAAAGATTATCTGCACTCATGCCTTCTTTTATTAACAAAAAAATTCTTGAGTAGTTTAATTAACATTTACCCGCATTGTTATTTCTAAGAAATTAAATATAACTAATTTAATATATGTACATAGATATACAGTTTAAAATAGTTTTTTTTAATTCAAAATCTAAGATGTAGTTTCAAGGGTTTATTATAAGGTATTTTTTATCAATTAGCATTTAGAAACGCTTTAGAATACTACTATTCATGTATAATGTATATCATACTTTAATGATCTACTCCACTTTTCGGTTATTCAAAGATGGAGGTAACAGAAATCATGGTCTTCTTACATTCTGAACTCCCTCAAAAGTAACTAGTAGGTTAACTTACAATAAAATATAATTATGTAGCAATATTCGTATTTATAATATAAAAAATATTACATCGACGTTAACGTGTGAAATTATTTACTCTACTGGGCTATTAAATTGTTTTATATAATCTATGTTAAGTTAGAAATGTTCACGAACTTTTCATTCCATGGTGTCAACGAAGTTTCCATTTTATGTGAATTTACTTACTCTATGTCACATCACATCACAAAAATTTTGCACATCGTTTAAATGCGTGTATCTTTATTATCTGATTATTTTATTTACTTATCTATTATTTAAATAACTCAGGTTGTATATTATACAGCCTAAAGATATCATGTTTCTTTAAAAAAGGTTTTAATGGCGCTCTATTTGCCCCCACGTATTATGTTTAGTATCGGTGACTACTTTAAGCTTCCTGTTGTCTGTGGTTTCAGATTGTCTATCAATATTGAAGATCAATGAACTTCCATTTGCTTTTAATTTTAATAAAAAACTTTTTAAATTAAAGTTATTTCAAAAAATCTTTAATGGATACTTCAAGAAGATAAAGTAACAAGATACACAAACATATTGGTACGAAATTTTTATTACTTTTGCACCTACATGCAAATTTTATCCAACAGTTAATCCTCTTTAATTAAAAAATATAAATGGCGCCATCATAAAATCAAGTGACAGATGTAAAATGAAATATGATTTATTGTAATGCATCGGCCACATTCGCGCTTGTATCATCAATACGATATCGATAACTGTGCAAAAATGTACACGTTCAATGAAAAGTGTCCCCCCTCCCTTTTGAAAATAAAAACATGTTTTGTCAAGGCTTTCATATTTGACATAAAGAAATAAAGAATCTCACAAAATTTTGTATCTCTCCACAAATAATTTTAAATAGGTACTAAGCTAATTCTGGAACATAATGTATAAATCGATTTCATTTATATTTTTGCATGTACTTATTAAAGAGGTATATCACCTATGTGGTTCATAAACTTTTACATATACATATGTACGTAACTTATAAGCAAAATATGTATTTTAATAATAAAATAAAAGCGCAAATTAATAATTACTTAAAGCTCGATTAAATACTCTCCATATCATTATATTCGTAGATATATGAAGATTATACATAAACACCGCAATCGCAACTTAAAATGTAAATAAATCGATAGAAATATCTGAAGCAAATTGCTCCTGCATATGAGATAGAATAAGTAATATAAGATACGTAAGTGCGCGACAGTACCGCGGCACCTGTGTCGGCGTACATAAAAGAAAAGTCGCTTTGAACAGGCGCTGCCGGCAAATATTTATTTTAATTTAGTGCCCGCCCGATCGCTCGTTAATCGCTAATGGATTTGCTCCTGCGTCCGCGCACCTCGAGCGACGCGAAACGATTGTTTAAATTTTTAATTTGTATTTATAAAAGGTTCTTTTTTTAAATCAATTAGCTATGGTTTTTAAGATTATGAAGATATAGATAATAGCATTTTATCAGTTGGTTGTGGGTATGATTAATGGCTCTTTTTTGTAATGCATCAAGTTAATCATCAGGACATGTTATTTATTAATATATCTATTATTTAACATAGACAATCGATATACAAATTGAATATTTGAATATCTCGTTGTAACAGCTCTATGATTGGTATTTTATACACAATATTAGACCGTCTTCATTCATTCCTGCTTCACGTCAATGTTGTATTTGCCCCACTGTTTGTCCAAGCTTTTTGTGGTAAAAAGGGCATTAGTGAACCCTTTTGTTTGCGATGCTAAGACGGTTTGCGTGTCAACAGAGAACGCAAATATTGATACATCGGCGGCTCCTATGACGGTAATCTGGTTTAAAAAATAAAAATTTCTCACTTTTTATACCTTTAAATGAAGTAGGTTGACTTCCATGGGAAGTTTTAACGATGCATTTAATGTCTTACGGGGGCTGTATGACCGACATATGCATCTTCAATGTATATAAGTCTTCTTTCAATTGTAATGAAATAATTTTAGTGTAGTTAGAACTTTTTGAGTTATTTTATGCCTTATGTATTTGAGCAATTTAAAATAATATGACGACAGTTGTGACACTATGTTTAGTCAATGATACAAAAACTTCAATCGTCGCAAATTCTTGAAACGGATATCTTATCAAGATAACTGCATTTTATATTCGGCACATTGAAACATCTAGGCAATGTCGCATGGAAAGAACATCCGAATAAAAGCGATATTCGAATTCAATCGATACTGCATAAGCGCCAGACTTTGCCGAAATCCCTTTCCTTCCAACGAATTTCGAACATTCGCAATAAAAAAGTTCTATAGACTCGAATCACGTCTCGATGCCGTTCTGCGAATTAAAATCACAAAAAGCTAGAGAGAGACGGGCGCAATCTCCGCGGGAGAGAACGAGCCGCGTAATATGCAATAGCATCCACGCCCCTATAGGTATAAAATTCAAAATAAGATTTCAAAGGAAGTAAAAGGAAAAACAAACAGTCGCATGGGTTTCTCTAGTTTGTTAGAGCGAGATGAGTGCGGTTCGTCGACTCCGCCCGTATAGTTAATATGACTTATGGCGTATGTTTACCGCGCGAATTAGCCATTTGACGCGAACGTAGGGCGACGCCCGTCAGACGTGCGAGTGTAATCGAATGGGCGATATGCCTTTAATTAGAACGATTTTCACTATAAAACTAATATTTATATATTTATGTATAAATAGTTTTCCTAAATACAAATATTTTTTTAGCAAAATATTTAATAATTTACTTATAACTTTTTCTAATTTATGATAAATATTACAGGGTTTATTATTTAAAAAAATGCATTGGTAACACCTAGGACAGTATAAACAAAATCTAGCTTCAACAACGTCTAAATAAAAACAAATAATTCGCAGTAGCTCCCAGTAGCGCCATCTTGAGTCGGATAGCTAAAACTACGATCGTGATACACAACTTGCAACATATTACGTAGATAGGTATTTTATAAAAACAATAATGTTGCCCTTTGCATACATGTTAATTTCTTTTACAGTTAAAATACAAATATTTCAACATATGAAATACCCATTACAACTGAATGGTACTTCACCAATTGTTACAACAATTTTTAAAAGAATTAAACTCTTTTAATTGCTCGTTTAACACGTGATAGTCGATATCATAGAAACGTCACGAATCGTAAATTGTTTCTAGATTCCGTTTAACATAACGTCTATATTACAAAGACGTCTAACAATTATTTTTTAATTTGTATAACGTTTAGCAATTATTTTATTAACTGTTTCCGTGTCGAAACAAAAGCGCGCCGACCTCTGGCGCCATCTCTGATTTGTTAAACGAACCTTCACTATTAGGGATGAACTATAAATTAAATTATCGAATATCGATATAAAACCAATATCGATGTAACGATACTTATAAACTTTACAACATTATTTACTTAATAATATCTCTTATACATAAATTTTTATAAGTACATCCAATAAGTATATAATATATGAACAATTATTTCAAAAAATTATAAATATTTTGGGACACTAACACACAGTACCATTTAGTTCCATGGTAAGCTATGAGGCTTGTGTTATGGATACCAGATAGTTGATTCACTACACACGTATTACTTTAAATACATTTCTACATATTATAAATATAAACATCCATGACTGAAGTACAAATTTTCGTGCTCACCACACAAATGAATGCCCCCAGCGGGACTCGAACCCGCTACCGCTGGCACATCAAGTAGGGTCACTACAAACTGATCCAAACGTGAAAACGCACTTTTATTTAAGTAATCAAAAATGTAATTGAGATCTACCTATAGAATCATTTAAGTCAGCTGTTAATGTTCACTATTATCAGTCGAATGTCGATTACATTTAATCGACAAGCAAAATCATCGACAGACCACCGAGCATCCTTATTTACATATTAATTTGTTGTCCAGCCGTAAAATAAAGAAATTGGACGGACGAATAAAAGATCCGTAATTAAGGCAGGCTCACGGTACAACTATAATTTTATTTTAATGTTATCGCTTTTGAAATGGACTCGTCTTAGTAGTACCGCTTCGTTAGCTTAAAATATAATGCTTCTTTAGCTTTTGTCGAATTCACAACGGTGACGTGTAATATTTTTATCAGTATGTAGTTTTATGTACATAAGGCTACATAACAGGTTCTTACAGTAAATGGTGTGCCTATGCAAATTTTTGTTTAAATTGTGCGTCTCAGCAGAACCTTCTTTGTAAGTAAGATTTTATTACAAACTAAATTTTACTTTGATCTCTAATTTTAACAGTCTTAGCTCTACCGAATTATAAAATACTTATAGGTACGTATGCAAAATCATATTATTTTAAAGAATTCCGAATTATTTTTTAAATAATTTACATTGCAATTAAACTAGTGTTCGTATTAACCATAAAAAAAACCTTTGATTAAAGGAATTCATTACAAAATATTTTCATACAAAATAAAATTAACATTTGTGCGTGCAAAAGGCATTTTCCGCACATTAAACGAAAACCGAGCGCTCTTTTAATTGTTTTATGAAAAAAGTCGCCGCCGAAACTCAATCTTCCACATTAAATCTGAACGGAAGCCCGCCTCATCAAGTGATTTAATCGAATTAAAAGCAATTTCAACTAATACGAGCTGGGGGAAGCAATAAGTCAATAAAATTTATTTGCTCCATGGCTCGGTCCCACAGTGCAGAGTTAAGAAAGAACACAGTGCATTTGAAAGTTTAATTTAAGATATTGCACTTCATTTCACTACATTTTGTGAATACTCTTATACTGATTTAAAAATGTTATTATACGTACGTAAAAACTTAACCGAGAACTCATTTTAAAATATATTTCTATATTATTCAATATGCCTATTCTATGAAAATGAAACTGATAGCCCCATATAAGCCGACCATTACCAAGATATTTATGCGCAGTGTCTTTTAAAAATTTTTTTTCCAAATACAATTCTTATAGCGTAATGCGGCAAATGGCGAGTTTTAATAAACAATGACCGTTAATTTATGTTTTTGCGATGCTGTCCGCCTTCATTAAGTCGAGAACATTATTTATACAGAAATCGAAACAATAGTCATAGTACCATGTATCATAGTCGGCTTTAATGAACTCTTAAAGGAGAGAATTACTAGTAAGACCTGTACTAGAATTAAATAGAAGTAATAGTAAAACAAAACCTTGAATATTGATTTATAAGGGGAACACTGCGCGCATCTCGCTAAGAATTTTAATGTTTATTTAGCATACAAATACATTATTATTGCAATACAAAACGTCTATGACGGTACAACAATGGATGCACATATCTAGATTATGGCTGCGTGGAATCTTTTAAATACTAAATATCTGAGTGACTTACCGCCTCCTTGGTGCGAACGAGTCGGTGCATTCCTTTATCTACTTACGTAGCTTATACATTATTTATAAACTGAATTTATAATCTGTACCTACATTGTGTCGTCTGTGCTTCCTAAGATATTATTAACATCTGTCAAACAGAGGTTTAAAACGAATAACTTATAATATTTTTTCAACAAGTATTTTTATAAGAATGACTCTTTAAAAGTTTACATAAATAAACAACACATAGGTACACACATACTGGGTATATAAATAAGAAAAAAAAACAGTTTTTTATTTTTACGATGAAATATATTCAATTTAAATACTTAGCAAAACAAACTAACATATTTTATTGCTAATCATAAATTAAAATGTCAACATCAAACATGTTAACAAAGTTTTCCATATATGTGTGTTATTTTTTCAAAAAAATAAAACGAATTTACTAGGTAAGGTAACATCTAATTTAGCAATTTTTTTATGTATCAGTTCTCATAGAAAATTTAAACAATTGTAGACGCGCCGCGACACCGTTCATTATCATCCAAGGCTGAGGGGCACGTAATATCCCATAATTTGGTAACCGCGAGGGGTCACCACTGTCATTACGCAATGAAAATACCCGAATCCTAAACAAGACTAATTCAGTAATATTTATTATTTATTTCACTTGAAAAAGTCTTCCGTAAAATTGTTGTTAAAGTTTTAAAAGAGTTTAATCTTATAAATGGGGGAAAAAGTGAAAATATTAATGGTTATTTTCAACCGACTTCTAAAAATATGAGGTACGGTTTTAAATGAATAGTTTATACATCGAGGATAACTTTATAGTAAAAAATATATTTTCTTACAATCTTTAGAAACCTTCAGTAGGATTATAAAGAATCGGAAAAAACTAGGAAGGTAGGCAGTTTAGATAATAAAGTAGACGCAAATATTAATAAAAAAAAAACAGACCATACCAATAGTTGAAAAATCGATTTATCAATAACTCATAATTTATTAAGAAAAAAATGTTGCGCAGACGCAAAAACATACTATTAGCTATTCTAAAGCTTCATGAACAAAAAACTATGTCAGGTACATTTATTATAGAAGACAGTAAAGATTGATTTGCCTTAAACACTACCTTTACAAGATCGCGATCACCTCATGTTTCATTCAGAGACAAAGCAATAATGACCAGTAATGGCACAGAAACTTAGTCTCGCCATACTTTATACGACTTCAGTTATTATTGATGACGCGAACTGAACTACCTCTTCGTAGCCTTATTAGATAATAACACGCTTGATACAGTGGTTATAAAAAGTTTTTATGTCAAAGTTATCGGGTATCCGGAGCTTTTATTGACCGGATTAAAAAGAAGAGATACTTAGTTCGAATGTATGTTTTTTATCTATACCTACATATAAAAAAATTCTGAGTCGAATCTGCACGTTAAATATTTTTTGGAAAATCTTATTGAAATAGTCATTACTATCGATACAGATGCCGAATCTAAAGTTTTTACAATTCTTGTGTATCTGTCTGTCTGGGAACGCATCACGAAAAAGCACTGGACAGATTTTGATTAAATTTAGTATAATGATAGCTGGTTATCCGAGTCAACGTTTAGGATACTTTTTACTGCGGGAAAATATCTCATTTCTAAAAAAATCTCTACTAACCTTAAAACGAAACGAACCCGAGCGGAGCAAGGGTGAGTCGCTAGTAACTTACCTTACTGTAAACCGATTTTCATTATTTTCTTTCTTATGTTATGAATAGATTAATGATCAAATTAATTTCAATAAGAATGGAGAATAATCATTAAAGTTATTTATCTACCTAATAGTCTGCAAATCATTACATAGTATAAAACAAAGTCGCTTCCCGCTGTCTGTCTGTCCCTATGTATGCTTAGATCTTTAAAACTACGCAACGGATTTTGATGCGGTTTTTTAAAAGATAGAGTGATTCAAGAGGAAGGTTTATATGTATAATACATGCATATTATAGTACAGAAAAGCCAAGAAACTAACAGATTTGTATTTCATACTAACCGTTAAAACCTACCTAGGGACGAACCCGAGCGAAGCGAGGGTGAGTCGCTAGTTTCTATTAAAATGAAGCTACTTTAAGTATATCTACGTACCTAAGAATACTAATTTCATTTTACAGTCGAATGGCAAATCACTTACTGTTGATGGTTTGACTTGTTAAAATAAAGGAATATTTGACAAATATCATAATTGTAACATAGTTGGATGGTACTTTTTATAAAATCTATAACAGTTAAAATGGAGACAAAACAACACATACAAAGATGAAGTTACGTTATTTACTTATAATTAAATTTATTACAATCCATTTACATAACAAAACAAACCAATAAATATTTTATTATTGTTTCATAAATTAAAATGTCAACGTCCAAACATCTTCAGAAATTTTTCCATTTATAATATTAATAAATAAAATAAATATTTTGGGACATAGCACCTTAGTTCCATGGTAAGCTATGAGGCCTGTGTTATGAATACGAGATAGTTGATACACTAAACATATTATAAAACTTTAAATACATACATGTTATAAATATAAACAGTAATCACCCATGGCAATCACACAAATGAATGCCCCCAGCGTGACTCGAACCCGTGACCGCTGGCACAGCAAGTAGGGTCACTACAAACTGAGCCAAACGTGTCGTCAAATATAACTATTAGTAGCATATCACATCCAACCAAGAATATTTAGATCAAGTTCCTAAGCTGTCTAAAGTGTGTTACGCAGACGATCCTGAACTCGATGCACAAGTACCAGCCCCGGTTTCATCTGGTGCGTGCCAACGACATCCTCAAGCTGCCATACTCCACCTTCAGAACCTATGTCTTCAAGGAGACGGAGTTCATCGCAGTCACAGCGTACCAGAATGAAAAAGTAAGTCCTTTATTGTACTACTAGTGCCTAAGTACCTTCTCTAAAGATTTACAATTCTATGAAGCATGATAGATAACTAAAAAAAAATCATGTCGATTTGTTACTGAATTAAAAAGACTTACTAGATTAAGTAAGTTTTTATCTTCTTAGCAGCATGTTTTTCTGAACCATACTGAATCGAATATATTATTAAATATCGACTTATCTATACTAATATTATGAAGAGGAAGGATTTGATTGTTTGTTTGTTTCTTTGTTTGCACTGAATAGGTTCTGAAACTACAGAACCGATTAAGATGAAATTTGGTAAGAAGATAGTTTGAGACCTTGGAATGGATATAGGATAGTTTTATCCCGAAAATCATCCCTTAAAGGAGTAAAAATGGGGATGAAAGTTTGTATGGGGAATCAACCTAGGGACAAAACCAAGCGAAGCGAGGATGAATCGCTAGTAATTAATAATCGAACTCTCGGCTTTCAATGATGATAAAGGACCACCCAAGCAAGTGATGCTATTTTTAAATTATGTACATTACATATTATACTCTTCCAAGGAACTGTGTATGGAATGATGTGAAATAATTATTGTAATGATTTACAAATTCTTCTAGTATAGACTACTAGCAGTACTCACCACATCGCCTGCGTTCAAACTTCCGATTGTTACTAAATTTCACAAGATCACCTTCTGGTGCTCTGCTGCTTAGAGTTGCCTGAAAATTTCATCAAAATTGCTCCAACCGTTTTGTAGTTCGTAGGGAACATTCATACACATATCGATGTTTATCACCTTACCACGTGAGCGAGCTGCGAGCTCATAATTTTTATTCTAAAGCAAGTATAATAATAAACAAAATATTTTCAGATAACACAACTGAAAATTGATAATAACCCCTTCGCAAAAGGCTTCCGAGATACGGGAGCGGGAAAACGAGAAAAGAAGTAAGTATTTACACCTATATTGCATCTTTTGTATTTGAAATCTTTTGATTTACCAAAATTTTTATATAATTTTTTTTAATAAATTTCATAAATACTAGCAGAACCCACGGCTATGCCCGACGTTAATCTATAAAAAGAAAACCTTTTGGCTTTATATTATATAGCGACTTGCCCTTGCTTCGCTCGGGTTTGTCGCTATGTTTTTGTATAATACTATTTTCACAAAAATATTAAAATCGCGATTATAAAATGGTAGGTGGGGATAGGAGAGTGAAAAATACTTTTTTTTATTTTATTAAAATCGGTCGAGCCGTTACGGAGGAGTGCGACCACAAACACCGTGACACGTGATATTTATATATTAGATTGGTTTATCTTAATATGTTTGTGTAACGTTATATTTTAATCATTATATTCTAAGTAATTTTAGCATATTTAAGTACTTTAATTAGAATAAACGTTACTAATTAGATTTTAAAATATATTAACACCAAATAACTGTGAAATATTTGAAGTATTTCAAACACCATAGTTTGTTGATACTGTTTCTTCTTTTAAGACATTCAACGGCAATTCGTAAATCGTAATAAAAAATTAGAAACGTGAGTCATTCAATGGTTGTGTAATCGCGAGTGAAGCCGCGGACCAAAATATAGCTGTTTGAAAGTATTGCTAATATACTCATACATATGTACATATATCTCTCATTAATATATATACACGTATGTGTAAAAAAATCGATCATACTGTCTGTCAATCATGTATGAGTATAAGTGTTAATATTAAATCGCACAATCAATTGAAAATAATTCAACCTTCGCAAATAGAAATCGTTTACTTACGACTTTTTAGGAAACTACAATTCGTCTATTATGAAACTATATCCACATATATAGTAAATTAATTTCACGTATTTACATATAATTGTAGTTACCTTGTGTTATTACTTAAATATGGTAATTGAATGTTCTTTTATCGCACTATTAGCACTACTTGTTACATATCTTATCTACATTGTACTTTGTATTTACAATGTAACAGTACACATACTGAAATGTATTTATAATCTAAAAAAATAGAGAAATCTCTATCTAATTAAATATTTTTTAGTCAAATTATTTTGTATGATGTATTGTAATTACGTTGCGAGTTGAGTCCACCCTTGTTTTTACTTTGAACTTTTTGAATAAAATGTCTAGATGACCCATAGAAACAATCATTTTATGAAAATCGAAATCAAGATCTCTGTTATACCAGACACATCCGACATGTCCCACAATGTCACATTGGTCGACATTTGCATCAATGGAAACATATTAGGTTAACACTAAAATGTTTTAATAAAATCTTACTTTTAAAATGTAGAAAATACTAGACTCTATTTTCAACTAAGTATAAAGCAAGCTAAGCAAGTGCAACCTTAAAAGAAAAAACCTTCATTCAGAGTAGGTGGCAAACGTAAATACCCGAAAGGCGTAAGATAAATCACAGCAAAAACAGTTCTGTTTAACAAAACTTAACAGCAAATGAAATTAGTTATCTGTGAATCTCTAAATTAATTAGGACGAGTTTCCGAACGCACTCGACGCCATTCCAAATTCAAATTAAACCAATCTGGCGCCTCCTTATTCGTGTTCCACGTTTAAACATGGCGGGTAACGGCTCAAAATGGTGGAGTCATACGACTTGGCGCTTTTTCCAACGTCTTTAGCGTGCAAGGGAGAAAATTGGATTTCCGCGATAAAATCAGCTTTAGTTTTTTTCGCCGTATAATTTGATAGCGGGGATAGCTTGTGATTCCGCTAACTTATTTGAAATTCAAAGAGAACTCAATTAGTGGACAGCCAATGCAAGGAATTATGTCTACGGGTAAGGGCCCGTTTGAATCGACAGCTTTGTATTTCGATATGCGGCATTGCTTCCCCGTATATAATTAACACAACCCATAGCACTCAGTAGATCGAGTCATATATTTTATTGCTTAAATATTCGTCGTCGTAGTATCCATATTCGTCTCTCTGAATCGATACCTAGGTACTTTTAAATGTATCTATATATTTAAACGATAACATACTAACGATAATATACTTCTAACTAAGTAATCAAAAATTCCAACTACTTAAATGGTTTTCGCACTTCTTTCTGCTGCACTTTTCTCCAACATTGTTCATTGAACTAACATTATGATAACCCAAGATAGGGGAGCAACACGCGAAGAACTTGGAAAATTAAACCATCACAGGCGCTATTATTTGTTCAGATAATCTGATTAAAACACTATTTGAAAGTAACACTAACATACATGTTTGTTTTACCATTATTCTTCGATCTTATTTAACTTAATCTATGTATATACATTATACGTTCAAAGTACTGAAATATATAATACTATTGCCTATTAGTCGACTCGCACGTTTATACTCAAACTACTAAAGTTATCCTATTTAAAAGAATGTATGAATGAATAATGATTACAACTATATTTGAAATTATACTTTTCTTTACCATATTACTTTATTCAGACATTAATTGGTAATTTTTCGTTTCAAGGCCCATTTTCATTGTATAACGTATAATATATTTTAGGACAGCTTTAGAAAAACAACCAAATTTAACACCGTGAAAGGCTAACTTTTGTCAGTTACGGAAGTCACATTAGTGTTTAAAGGGAGGCAGGAAGGCATCTTTAATTCGCTTACACAACATTTTGCACCGGAACCGTCGCAGCATCCGAATTACAGGGCGTATGCCGGACGCTCATCTTTTCAAAATGGCCGCTGAGCGGAAACGTTGGAAACGTGAACGTTTTGACAAATATTTTGTGAAAGCCCGAGGACGCGACTCAAGTGCTATAGTAATAGATCTCACAATGTATGGTACAAAATACTACCTTACAGACTCACATTAGAAAGAAGAATTTGCTTCTAAGTAAATCTTATTATAACAAAAACGGACAGTATAGCTACTATATAAGATACATGTCATGTATTATCCAACAAAATATAAAAATAAAGTACTAAATTTTAAGAGCAGCATAAATTTGGCTTAAAATCATACATAAATATAATCTAAAAAATATACAAATTTCGTAATTTTAAACACTCGCCATTTTCCCATTTATTGTAACAACACACTGCATAATCGTTCTTTATGTTTGCAGCATTCTTGTGCAAAGGTCAGCTTTGATGCGCACTAATCGACGACTCGGTTAATTAGTGCCGGCAATTCAGTTTGTTATACTCGCGTTTTGACACGTTAAATGTCACGCACGAGGGGCAGAGTGTATCTTTATTGTCTCTGCATTTAAACACTTTTTAAATAACTTAACTTATTAAGACTACTTTGTTACATAATAAAATAATATACAAGATAGGATGTATAGTGTATACCTATTATCAATTTAATTAAAAATAGAACATAATATGTATTATTACGACCGAATTGAATTGCACCTTTGAAAAGAGAAAGCTTTAAAATCAAAATCACATCGTAACATTAAAACAATTCACACAATCATAAAACAGTCTTTGACAAGCCTCTGTCTTCCGAGAGTATTCAATAAAAGAGGGGTTACAAACTGCACCGTTTTTTGGGGATAAAAATTTGGTAAAATTACAAGGCAAGCCACCCCAGTAGAGTTTACATTGTAACGTGAACACCCTAATGCGCGGTTTAATTTAGGGTTGACAAAAACAACTCGAAAATTTTGAGAATCTCTAACTTAATTATAATCAATAAACATAAAGTTAAATAACTGTTGATTTTGTTAGCTGCTACAACAATGCAATAAGGATGAATATATATAAAACTAGATATTGCAATTAATATATTTTTTACAATTATACTTCCTGAAATACATTTTTTTCTTAATAAATGTTTTAGAGTATTTCGTTAAAGTTATTATATAAATAAGCATGATAAATAATATTTCATAAAGTCACGTGGAATGCATTTAACCTATTAATTGCTTTACAGTAGGATACTACAAAAATATTTCCAAACATAGTACTATAATGATCCTGGCTACGTGTAAAAAATCACATTACATAAAAAACCTTTGATTTTTCAAAACTAAAACACACAACAGTAACAACAATAAATTTTATGTTAAACAGGTAATATTGTGTCATCCCTAAAACCTAAGGGGTGGCACAAATTAAATTCTATCAGTCGGCGATGAGACGAGTTAATAAAATGAATTTAGTACGGAACCCCAATAATCAGGGGCGAACGGTTGCGGGATAGACCGACGTATTTAGGGATCAACAAGACAATGGATAAAGAATCGTTTGTTTTGGAGATGGGATAATTGGCCAATAGGGTTAGGACACATTTAGACTTTTGTTTTAAAAATGGTATAAAACGGCGTTAACATTTTTCAAATTAACATCTGCTATAGGTACTAATTGTTTATTTTATTCGCTTTGCTCGTTTGCTAAGTCAAAATTACGAGTTTCATATATTATGTTATATATTTCCTTATATGCCGTACCTGTATATACGTGATAATAAATACATATATCTATTACTAATGAAGCCAGAGAGAAACGTTACTCATCCACAAAAAGAGAATAGAACGTAAACGAACAGCAATTTATTTTCTAACCACGTAATAAACGGATCATTGAATCCTTAAAAAACTTCCAATAGTATTTTCGTGACACGTTCTACAGTGAAAGGGCGAAGTTTCGGCACTATCATTAGGAGATGATTAACCTTTAGCGGTCGGGGGTCGCGAGCCATTAGCCGAAATGTCAACCACTTGACACCCCCGGCTCAGGCTTGATATTTTATTCCATTAAAAATGATTATCTTTTGGAAATGTGAACATGTTTATCCTAATACCAGTCAAAATCTATAACGTAAAATATAGTAGAAACCGAACTAATATTGTCTTGAAGGAAGAAATTCATTATTCTAAAGGGAAATTGGAAAGAATATTAATGAATCTTGAGTTTTAAAGATTAAAACCTTTTTTTTATTGTAAAACATAGATAATAATGCACAATGATAACACGAGTAGTCTGTCCGTGTACCGCAGGCAGGCGCTGTTGACGGCGCGGTCGGACACACGCGAGGACGACGACGAGAGGCCCCTGGACGTTGGCGGTCCCTCCAGTCCTCCGCCGCCTCCGCCTCAACACACAAGTAGCTGTAAGTTATACCTATTAATTTTTTGTAAAACAATAATCTTATGATAATGTCCTATCTTATCATTAATCTTATATTTTCTTCGATTTTCCTTTTTCCTGTTGAAGAAAATAACTTTATATCGAGCAAGATTGTTTTTATATGTTTCTAATGGTACTCAAGTTTGGGATGAGTGAAATCAAATATATCTTTACAGCCTGGTTCAGTTCAAGTGGTGGAGGAGCAGACTCCGGCGCAGACGAAGCAGGTTCAGATTCCTCGTGTTCTGGCGGTGCTCGGGCGCCGTCCCCTCCTGCGGGCCCTTCGCGGCCCTCCCCCGCCCCTGACGTGTCCCTCGGCCCGCCAGTCCAACCACCTCTATTACCTTATCTCTATCCACCCTCTCTCTACCCACCTCCATTTTTCCCTCCTCACCAAATGCCACCAGGATTGCTTTTCAATCTCCATCCTCTGTTGCAACAATATTCTCTTCCGCCTCCTCCCGCGCCTCCTGCGCCTACCCCAGCGCCGTCGCTGAGCAAAACGCATAGGTTTGCGCCTTACGCGCTGCCAGGGTTAGGCTCGGCGTTCGAACAGGTGGCTCCTCGTGCAAGGAGTCTCAGCTCCTCACCCGCCAGGCCGAGAGCAGGTTCGCCGCCGGCTCGCGCCGCCTCGGCCGACCCTCCCCCCGACGCACCCACGTCCACCACCACTGCAACACCCCCCGCGTCCGATCTCAAAAGTATCGAACGTATGGTCAACGGTCTCGACGTTGAAACACAGGACTGACTCGAGTGTACATAGAGTGTATTTATATCAGCTTATGTCCGCGAGGACACGGGCGTCGTTTTGTATCGTTCCTATTTTGTTTTTCTGTCGAGTTCTATTCGGGTCGAAAGTAATGTTTGTAAATAGTTAAGCTTACACTAGATGGTTGTTTAGTCATTAAAGTTCGGTTGACGGTCATGGAGCGATTCGCTAAATGGAAGGCTCTTTCTCAGATCATAGAAATGTAATGTACACCAGCCAATTTTTGATTTCCATTCGCATGTGCAAAGACATATTTTTGATACAAATTCTTAAATTTTCCTAACAACAATCAACAATAAAGAAATAAGTTTGTTTGGTTTCATAAGCTTTATCTATGATTGATGTAAAAGCTTTCCAATTAATCCGTATATTGCAGCATTTTGTTAATATTAAAAGTTCAATGCCTTGGATTTGAATTAACACTTTTCATTCTTTCCTAATAAAGTTGCATATGAAATTGCTTTCAAAAACCGCTAGTAATAATAATTATAACATCAACATTATTATTTTTAGAGTATATTAAAACGTCAATATTTTTTTATGAAGAAATGCTAAAAAAGCTCCAAGTTTTATTTTTTTAAATTTAATTACAAAATACTGCAATAGTATTAATCATGACGTCACAGAACACGTAGTATTCAAACACAATAGTTTCACATTAGATTCTCCACTGCAATAGCAATAGGGATAGAACATTCGATGAAAAGGGCTTTCTACAATTACTTTTTCTTTAGTGGCTAAAATAATTATTATGAACAATTTTTATTGATATATCTTAATAATTGTTTAGATAAATCTTTAATTAGATTATTTTTACACATATTAATGTCAATATTTTTTTTCACATAATATGTAAGCCAACATGTCGCCGGCCCCTTTCGTCGTAATATTTCAATTTGTTTAATTTCCCACTATAGAATAAAGTAATCAAATAATATCGCTTTATTTTGTAAATACAATTTATAAGGTATATTTACGTGTTTACTAATCAACATATTTTGAAAATATGTTTTGTCAATTGTGCTGTGAGAATAGTGCGTCTAGTTGCTGCTTTCAAAATTAAAAAAAAATTAATAATATAAAAAGTTATGATATTTCAAAAGAGTATTTATTACCCTTGATTGGTATTTTGTATGTAAAAATATAATAATGATAATTTAAATATTCTTACTATTTGTATATTATTTCCGCAAGCAACAACTAAATGCACATAAAAACGATTGATAAAAATGTAACTGTAAGTTAAATTTTGTAATATATAGTTAATAAATATTTAGTTAAAATACAAAATATATAATTATAAATGAATATTATTTTCCATGGAATTCATTAAATTTAAGCGCATTAAAAGTTTCACTGGAAATAGATGTACGAAAATTGATTTTTTTTTATTAATTATTATTATTATTAATATTAACAAAACAAGTGATTTGATTACAGACCGTGTTGTAAGAGTCGATTTGCAATTTTTTCTACACAAATTAAAAACGATGTTGCTTGGTGAAATTGAATGAGACTGTAACTATTTGACAGCTGTATTGAGAACTATTCATTAAAATATATAGATAAATCTATTGATAAAATCAATAATATTGTTTTCTTTCAACATTCCATTTCTATAGGCACCTGTCACTTGACTACACAACACACAGACTTAAGAATTACATATAGGTATAGACGGAGTCCGCCAAAAAAAATGTCAAAGTCGAAAATAGTGGCATGATTTTGTTGTATATTTAAGTTAATATAGATTATAAATAATAAAAGTAATAAGCATGATAATATATTCTTTTGTATTTTTAATCATTAGCTTCTTTTGCTTAAAAATAAAAAAAAACACCTGAAATGGAAACAATTATTAAACCTAGGTAGCCAGCTTGGTACTCAAAATAAACACAAATTTTTATTTGGCTTCATGTTTAATTCTAGGGCACTCCGTCTATATTATTCCTTAGTCTGAACTTGACTATTTATATAACATATTTGAAGAATTTACTGAATATAATGAAGACATATGTATGTACCATACATCTACCTGAAACAACTTGGACCACCAGGACTCCATCATCCATGTTTAATTAAACCATTGTTATCATCTATGATTATGTAGGTAACTGCATATAGTGGGTATGAAAAGGCAAATGAGCTCAGCGACAGCTACAAAACAATTTAACAAACAAAGCCTCGAGATCTTTTATCACAGCCGTGACACTCGCCATAAAAACTTTTTTCTAACTCATAACAAGCGTATAATTGAAGATACTCCCAAGGCGCATACGGTATAGCATAATCTGATAAAAATCCCGCGAGGTGTCACGTACTGGCGTAATTGCGTATACTATCAGATGGTCTCGCCATTCGCCCACTTAGTGTATTTGTATGCTAAACTAGTTTTTCTTTAGGCGATAACTTGTAGGTGCAACGCAAAGATGGTCGATAAGGGTAAGTAAGCACCGTCGGTTATCACCGTGCCAGAGTGATAAAGTGCGCAGATTGTGGCCTGCTTTATGTCCATTCATGCGCAACGAGATTTGGGTGTGTAATGAGAAATAATAGATTGTCATCTAAATCCTGTATAGAATTTTATATATATATTCGTCAATATGAATGAAATAATTCATATTTCTTGTAGTACCTAATGTTTCTAAAGCTTAATTATAAAAAGTAGGAAAAAATTTAAAGTTGAGCCAATCAAAAATATTTTTTTTTAGTTTTAACATACATATTTGTGTAATGTAAAATGTTTCAGCCCTTAAAACGACTCACTACTAGGCAAGGGTCTCCTCCCCTCAATGGCCAAATGCGGGCCGGACATCGTCCGTCTTTCGAAAACTAATGAGATTTTCTTAAACATGCAGGTTTACGTACGATATTTTCCTTCGCTATCTATAGCAAGTGGTAATCATGTTGAAAAATGATTCTCAGATCACGCTGCCTCGCTTTATTTGTGTGTTCTTACTTCCGAACCTATAATATACCTACATATACTAACATGTCATACATGTAACAAATAATTGTACATGAAGAGCGACTTCTTTTCTTTCATTATTTGAGAACACCTTATTCATTAAATAAATAATTATGAAAATCCATTCACAGTTGACGAACATATATTTTTGATTTATATAAAATACTAGCGACTCACGCTCGCTTCGCTCGCGTTCGTCCCTAGGTAACTTTTCGCGGTTAGCTTGTTTAGGTATACATAAATAGTAGCTTGCTACTGCTAAGATATTCATTTAAATTATATAGCGATTTACCCTCGCTCCGCTCGGGTGCGTACGCCGTACGCGGATTTTGTTCAATTTCATGGTTTTAATGTTTTTCGCGGAACCCTGATTCTTTTTCTAAAATAAAAGTAAGCCTAAGTTACTCCTTATAACAGCAGCTATCTGCCAATGAAAATCCCTTCAAAATCGGTCCAGCCGTTTCGGAGATTAGCCGGAACAAACAGACAGACAGACAGACAAAAATTGTAAAAAATGTTGTTTTGGTATATGTACCGTGTATACATCCATATGCATTTAGTAAAAAGCGGTTGTTTTAATATTACAAACAGACACTCCAATTTTATTTATCTGTATAGTAAGTAAGACATTACAAAAATACAATAAAATAAATATTTTCTCTTTTTTTGAATTCAGCCAAACATGACTTCTAGATGTGTTTGCTAAAAAAAGTCAAAATTTATTTTTTGTAGCTCGGAGGCTATAACTACATTAAAACAAATTGTAAGTATAAATATTTTAATAAGAACTAATTGGTAGAATGCTCCGCAATATCGAACTGCTCAAAAAATTACATATCAATAAACATAAAATATACATATGTATAAAATAAACTTTACGAACTTTCTTCTCATTATTCAACTTAATCTAATCAATTCTAAAACAGTCGATATCACATACATCTATACATATAATAAAACTATAGAGATCGAATGTCTGTACATAGAAAAGAAATGCTAAAAAGCGAGTCAGGGGGATGAAGAAGAGAAATAGAACAAATCCAGATTTTTTCATTTTTTTTTTGATCCTCTGTTTGTTTGTCTGTTTGTACAGGCTAATCACAGAAACTGTTTTTTAATGGTGGTACCTTATATCCCTGATGAACATTTTAGATACTTTTCATTCCGAAAAAATAAAAAGGTCCCGTAGGATAGTTAAAAAACTATAGTAACTTATACAAAAAAAACTAGTGATTGGATTTTGATGAAACTTTACAATAATATAGTTCATAAATTGAAATAACAAATAGGCTACTTTTTATCCCAGAAATATATATGTTTCCCGTGTTTTATTTGTCTAGAGGCGAACTCGAGCGAAGCGAGGGTGAGCCGCTAGCCTTATATTAAAATCATACAAACATAAATGTAAACACAAGAGGTAAAAGGAAAAGCGACGGTGACTTGGTTTTATAATCGTCTATACATACTTGTTTAAACTTTTAAGGAAACTTAGCACCAAGAGAGCATGAGCTGAATATGAATAGCCAATGATTGTTGTGTCGTGTCAGATTTTTATAAAATACGTGTCTCTTCTACTTTAGTAGTATAGGGTTATTGCTAAGTTATAGTTCTATCTATATTATATAAAGCATAACAAAACTAAAAAACTTATTTTATACTATACTTGTACCTAATTATTAAATTAAATATTTATTCATTTAAAAAGCTTTATTGCTCTGACCATCGCAAGATTGAGTTAGGTTCTTAATTCACAAAGATCTATCACTTAATATTCAACAAGCCTCCAATATATCGATTATGCTTGCGTAACTTGAGATCAAGCTAGACTTCAGGCTATCTAAATGTATGCATCGACATACTCGGATGATGAAGTGGAAGAGACATATGAAGTCATCTCATCCATAAAGCCCACTTAAACTTTTCATGGGATTCTGTCGCTATCGTGGCTCTAGGCATTCAACGAGTCGGTAATAGCATACGTTATTGATATACCATAAGTACTACCAAATTTTAAATAAAAATATTTCAAGTTAACACGTGATATTCAAAGCTCTACTAGACAGCAAACTAAATAGCTGGGTCGAATTCACCTAACAAAGCTGGCCACATGTAGCAGAAAAGACTTATCGGAGAACCGATCATCGATTGAGTAGATGGGCTCTAAAATAAAATAATTTCTACAGCTCGATTAACATAGTGTCACCCTCCCACTATGCGGAGCGATGATATACGCGAAGTGTCTGGCAGTATTTGGAAACGAGTAATATAGATTAAGCTCAATGTCTAGCCGTGAGGAAGTTTATGTCTAGCAATAGACGAAAACAAGCTTTTAATAAAACAATATAAATTAATAATTGTTTTGTTTACTTTGATTGGAAGTAAAGAGAGAATAAATATTATAAACGTGAATTTTACTCTTAATAATATTCCCTATATAGTAAAAAATAAGGAAATAGTATTTTATTAAATAAATAAAATGAGTTGTATTTAGCTCTAAAATATTTTATTTTATCACAGATCTTGTAATATAAATTTTATATTAATTACACTTGAATAATAAATACTTAATAGATTATGGGTGACCTCACACACCACTATTTTATTGCCGTTAATTAGACACATTAATTAAAATAGCAAATTACTGCAAAAAAGTCACGATTCAGATGTCCGAGCTGGCGGCGTGAAGAGTTATTTGAAAAATTTCGAACCGTGAGAATGAAAATTGAAAAAACCAGCTAACAAGGTATAGGCGAATGGCCATTATAATTAATTGTTAAATCCTATTGCATCTCGTTTCCTTTAAGACTAATCTTATATTTTTATCTCTTTCGTTGAAGCGCGCATCGTCACAAATCACTTGAGACAATGCAGACAGATGCGGTGGCAATCTACGGCAGAGGTGCCCAATTTTAGATCTGCGCAATAAAGGACCGCTACAACTATTGTCAATAGATAAATTACTCCGATATTAATGTAACTTACTACAAAAACAAGTAACATTTTTACGTAGTGGGTACAAAAAACTATATCTACTACTTCTCAATTCCTACTGATTTTTATTGGCATTATTTATAAAACTTTAAAAATCTACGTGGTACATGATGCATTTGAAAAAGTCTAACGGACTACTATTTTGCATTCACGTTAAAACGCCTGCATAGTTTTGTATGAAATTTTATACACTATGGATATAACCTGGAGTTATACATAGGCTAGTGTTACTAGCTGTTCAAAATACAAACTATAACGTTACAAATGGCATAAAATATCTAATTTCATTTTATTACATTGTTTTTGCCTTTAGCTCCGTTTGTATAATGCAAACATAAGATAGGGATAAAGAGTAACCTAAGTCTATCGCCATTATTCAATCTATGTTCCTGTCAAATTTCATTGAAATCTGTTTAACAGTTTAGGGATAAACGGACAGACAGAGTACTTAAATATTTTACCCCGATCTTTGCATCTGGTAAAAGATATGAAATCCTTAAATTATAATTTGCGCTTCTTACTTTCTATGCGGACTCTAAGATTCTAAAGTTGAAAGCACATGCCATGGCGTAGAAATATATTCCGAGTTTATTTAAGACGTAATAAAACTGATTTAGGAAGAAGTCCTGCTATAGTTAATGCACAAAATTGTTATTTGATAACAAATTAAGAAATCTATTCACAAAAACCGATTAAGTTTTTAAAATTAGCTCATTATTAAAAGCGATTATCGTTTTCACTTCGATTAATCTATCTGAGTAATGTATTTACCAAGAACAGTTTTAACAATATTTTAATCCAACCTATAATATGAATACAAAATATAATTTAAAATTTCAATGAATAAATTAAAGAAAAATTAATGTTCTTCTGAGCACCAAATATTAACTTTAAGCACCAAAAAGCCTACGCAAATATAATATGTACCTATGCCTTAGCAACATTTACTTATTATTTGTGAAATTGATGTGAGATTATCTATACTAATATTATAAAGAGGTAATGTTTGTGAGTTCGTGACGTTGTAGGGGGTAATCTCTGGATCTACTAAACCGATTTAGATGAAATTTAGTAAGAAGATAGTTTGAGACCTTGGGAAGGACATAAAATTCTATTTATCCCGGAAATCATCCCTTAAAGGGGTGAAAATGGGGATGAAAGTTTGTATTGGGAAGCAAGCTAGGGACGAGCCCGAGCGAAGCGAGGCTGAGTCGCTAGTACATATATAAAAGTATTTTTAATCTGTTTTTAAATTATTATTGATAATACTTTATTTTATACTGTTCTCGAGCTCCATTTATAACGAATATAACGTGTCATAATGTAGTTCCAAGTTGAGAAATCTCAGGCTTTCAATACAACAGGGGGCAGTCCTAGCGGCGTACAAACACAGGGATTACAACAGGGATTTTAATACAGAGAATTATTTCAGTGAACGGAACCAATTTGCCGAAAACGAAAACGGGAAAAAATATCGGAATGTAAAAGGTAAAGTAACAAAAGTTTCCCGTCGAATATATCGGGAGCTCTCTCATACGTTACAATTTTTTCCATCCTGTACCGAAACCGGCAATTGTTCGGAAACAAAAAGTGACATTTATTCGGCCATTTTCACGACGACGAATTGCGGCCGACAAAAAATTATGAATTTTTGGACATTTCCATCGCCGGTGGCGCGGTTAGGCGCCGCAGAATTTTAACGAATGTTCATTGACAACGTCTTTCGCTGTCGGTGTCGGCTTTTTTATTATTTTCGGGATATTTATGAGGCAAGCCCCTCGGCTCGACATCGTTGTCACCCCGGGGTTGTAAGGGTTTCTTGCGAGGTGGAACAAGGTAATGACTCGTAAAATTAAAGATTGGTCGAAATGGTTTTAGCAACAAAATATTTAGTATGTATAATCCAGATCACGTTTATGTCGACTTTCGTGATGAATTTACTTCACGAATTCATTTATTCCTTTTACAAAAAAAATACCTTCTTAGATTTCTTTTAGTTAGAGCCGGCGACGTGATAGATAGTGTCACGACGGACCGACACGTGACACACGAGGCCTACCTTTACAGTGTATCCTACAGCTTATTATGGTATGGTTAACTACATATATAAAACTTAAGATATAAAGTTTATATTACATTTTCATTTACCCAGCAGCTATGTGCTGCTCTCGTAAAAGGCGATTACATTAATGTTGAACGCATATATAGAAATCATTTATAAATACAGTAGCTTATATTCATCATCGATATATAAAATGATGTGAATAATACAAACTACTCAATGCGTTCTTTGATAACATCTCTACAACAAATACGTTATACCGATAAATATTAACTACAAGTTATTACCATTACAGCAATTGAATGTGTTATTCTCTCGATTGATTGCATCCTATTTTTTTTTTTAAATTTTTAGAAATATCTATGTATGTTGACGAATACAAAATCACTTTACGCAGAAACTAATCGACGGGTAATTTAGACAGACATCCATCCGGCTCGAGACAATAGCCGTCGACATGCATTATGCATCCCGCTGCCGTTTTTGGGAATATGAATATGCGAACATTGTCTAAAATTGTGCACCTTGAATCTCTTAAAACCGTGAAGGATTGCTCAACAAGTATAGCTTAAATTTGCAAGAATATGTCCTACGCCTACGAAATTAGGTTTTATTCCCATTAAACGCACAACACAAACTCGGCGGGAATGATTCACGCAAATGCAATCACGTCGGTACATACAGTTTTTAGTATGCACCCAAGTCGAAAGCACTTGACGGGTGGGCTGATCTATTTCCGACAGCTACCGAGTAGCGGCGAGCCACCGAACTGCGCCGAGATTACCTGCCACGATACTCTAAATTAATGACTCTCGCGACCCCGATATATGTCTTTCAGCGTATGTTAATACAAATGGAGATTTATCTTATCGCGACCGCTAGCTAAAAACGATCCGACAGATTTCACTCCGCGATATAAAACGAATCGATGCGTCGCAAACTTCGGTGTCGGAAAAAAACAGAAAGTAATTTTTACTTCAATCAATCACCCGAAAAAACGGGCCTTGTACGTCGGGTAATTCGCTAGAATTCCAGCTGAGATTTAGTAGCAGGTCGCGTGCTAAACCAGGGACGATATAATGAGCGGCGCGCTCATTGTCCGATCCAAAAAGAGGAGATAAATAACCAAATGAGAATGGAAAAACGGCAAAAAAGCTGGAATAAAGGAAGCTTCAATTGGACAAAGGCGCCGAATAGGGATAATTCGTCGGGGATATGCACCAATTGTCACTGTTTTGCTCGATTTTTAAGTGGTATGCGTTGACAGTGGGGACGCAGCGACGCGGGCGTGAAAACTATAAAATTTTCACTCTCAGAGATTCCATGCTACCAACTTAATAATGCCGACACACATTTACAACATTGCTAGTAATATCTTGTTATGTGTAACCACAGACAATTCAATGAATCGTCTGTGTGTGTAACTCACTAGCCATCCTTTAAACCTATAATTTTGAAAATGTGGGCATTATTTAGAATATTGAATGTACTGTATTTAATTACTTATTACTAGAAAGGCACACTGATTGCAAAATCACATAAGTATATATATACATATCACATAAGTATACATATAGCCTTAGAAGTAGATTTTTTTAATTATATAGGACTAACGAACAATTAATTCTTAAAAAAAGCACTATGAAAATCGATACACAATTGGCAAAGTAACGTGTACACATAAAAAACATATCCGAATTGAGTTCCTCCTATCTTTTTAAACTCGGTTAAAAATAAGTAAAAATAGTTAATTTAAAAATAATACAAAACTCTGTCGTGTTATAATTTATATCTCTTAAAACTAGTCAAGTTGAGTGCAAACGAAATTGAAATTGAAGAGATCAAAACAATAATACATTTGGAAATAGAATCAGCAATCTTCCAACCAAACGAATTGTACATTTTGACAAGAATCTTATCATCTTGCTAGTTCTCTAAGCTTTCATATATATTTTTCACGACTTTTTCATAATTGAGTTAAGTCTGTAAATTTCAAAATAAGTAATTTAACTTGTATATAAATAATGCATTAAACAGCAAGTAACTTTGTGCGGAAAATAAACTTATTTTCGAATAGCAATATGTGAAGTTATCAAATTATCGAGTTCACAAATAGAAGTGGTGTCAAAGGCTAAAATAATATTGCCAATACACAAATTCCTAACCAATATCGAAGATTTTATCTAGACGCTAATGTAGAATGGAAGTGATACCAATCTTTCCCTTTGCGGCTCGCCCAAGTCGTTTGTAGGAGATCCCGAAATCAGCCGCAACGAATCAACGTCAAGCGTATAAAATCAACATTTAATATTCGACACCGACCGCATTCGCAATAAATGTCCAAATATTTGTCGCAATGCATTTCGGTGAATTCAAATAAAACCGTGACTAAAGGCCCTAGTATCCCTAGAGATCGGTCAAGTGCTGCATATGTGAATAAGCTGTTCCAAACCTTATTTGCTACACTAGAGAGTCTATTTTCATTTGCATGACACCTAAATACTTCCTACTTAAGACGTCAGAATTGTGTGATCGCATTTGGTACTCAAGCTATGTAGTCTTATGATATAATTTAGATTATCATATTTCGTTGAGTCTTAATCAATTAGCAAACGATTTTAAACTTTATCTTGCTATATATAAGGTTGTTTAGAGATTCGATTGGTAGAACTGCTAGCAAAGTGGACAAACCTTAATGCTAGATTCGCAACGGCTAATATTTTGCGGTTATATTGGCTAGTAGATACACGATAATATATTGGGTCGGCGAGCCGCAGCTCTGTCACGGTTTTCATATCAAAATTAAATATCTGTAGGAGGGAGAGCATTCGTGCAAACAACAAACCTACATTGTTTTATCTGTTTACTTTGCTTTCTATAAACGCTATGGGTTTTATCTATTTATAATGTATCCGTGATTGTGTGTATAGAACACCTTATTAGAAGTGTTATCTACTGGATTTATATTATGTGTGAAAGTTAAATTTCTTTTGTTTTTTTATGTAAGATTAAGGTTCGTTAATAGCTACTAAATAAAAAAAGAAAATCGGTTAACAAGCAAGTCCCTAGGGTAAAAGAAGCATACCTATTACCTACCTATGTCATTCTCGTCGCTGAAGCACTTTATTTTTTACCAAAATAATTGAAAAATGATGGGTTCATCTATTTTAGCCCCATCCAATTTTATTTTTTACAATAAAAGGTAGATAAAATCTATCGCTAATCACCAAAATATCAACAAAATTGTTTTAGTAGTTCAGGCATAAAAAACGTAACAAACAAACAGATAGACAGATTTATTTTCGCATACTACAATTTACTTGTAATATTATTTTGGTTACCTACGTAGCCAGTTTTGAGTTATAATTATCGCACAGTTACAAAACATTTCCGCAATACTACTTCTCAGATGATTTCTCAGAGGATAAAGACTTAATATATGTATATCCGTTTTTTATTCTATTTTCATGTCAAATTTAATTATCAGTAGAGATGTTAAGTTTTAAGAGCGTTACAATTTTTTGCGCTATTAAAATGTATACTGAATTTAATTATTTTTTATTAATGTCTTTTAAAGGTCCATGTAGACCACAGATATCTCCGCCAATGATACATAGAATAGCGAAGACGCAATATGGATAAATGTATTTCTAACTACAATGCAAAGCAAAGTAGTTGTATCTATCGAATATGAAAAAATATAGTTTCATTATTGCACATATTACAAACTAGCGACTTAACCTCACTTCGCTCGGGTATGTCCCTAGGTACATTTTAACTTTTTGACCCTAATTCTTTTTCTCCATGATAACGCGAGAACTTATACAGCACGAGAAACCGCTTTAACTCTACAGGAACTGCAATTAAAAACCATTCGTCACCCTCCGTATTCGCCAGACCTTGCACCATCGGACTACCATTTTTTTTTCGTGATTTGGACAATTTTCTACGTGATAAAGAATTTTCTGTTCAGGAGGCAGTACAAAATGCTTTCATACAGTTTGTCGAATCTAGATCACTAAAGTTCTATCGCAAAGGCATAAATTACCTTCCTATTAGATGGCAGCAATGTATAGATAATAATGGTAATTATTTTGATTAAATAAATATGTTAAATTAAAAAAATACGAATTTCAATTTTTCAGTAGATACAAATCGGCAATTTCATACTTTAACCCCTACTATTTTGACATTACATACAGACACTAAAATTTTATTTATCTGAATCAGAAGATCACAATGTCATTTTCTATGAGTATATTTATACAGGAAAAATAAGGCTTTATAATTATTTTAATTTAAAACGTACATAAAAAACAGTGAGCTTCGCTATCAAAATGTTATTCTACAAAATCGATCAAGTGCGACTCGGTCTCACACACAAAGGGTTCCATTCGGATATAAAACCCTAAAAATGAATTTAACGCATATAAAAATAATTGATTTATATGAAATCCTGTATACACTGTAGCCCTCAAGCGTGTCAAGCTACTGACTCATGCATTGTCACACTTCAGTGGCCTTTGAATGTGACCTTTTGATCAACTAATCATTCATCTCATCACAATGGCCTATGTTGGCATCATGTATACGTGTAGTCAAGGCTTATTGTACAGGAAAAGTAAATATTATCTACATCGATAAGAAAAGTAATTATTTTATCCTTTGATTTTATATGTTAATCATTAGTACCTGGGCGACCGAGCTTCGCTCGAAGTTCTTTTTTGTTATATTGTATTTTTTAGATTAAAAAAAAACTAAAAACATGAATAAATACAAAAAAAAACAAAAGTAGAAACTTTGTATTCCGACCGGGACTAGATCCCGGGCATATATGTTGTCTAACTTGCGGCTTGACCGCTTGACCACGATGCTTATATCCGAGTGTAAGAAATTATCGACCATATTCTACGTAGAATAATGCAAAAGAAAACCTCATAAAAACTCGAAAATACGTGTTTACTCAGACAAGAGGCTAATCTAGATCAATTTTTCGCAACCGAAAGCCCCAAAATACCAAATTTCAGCGAAATCGTTAGAGCCGTTTCCGAGATCGCTGGTATAAATAAATAAAGATATAAATATACAAGAATTGCTCCTTTATATATATAAGACTAGCAAAACCCGCTTCTTCGCTCGCGCTAAAACTACAACAAAAAAACTTTGAAAAGGTAGGTTTCATACAAATTTTCATCCCGTATTTTATCTCCTTATGGAATGAATTTCAAAAAACGCTAAAACACGTATTTATTTAATTGTATTGAAAAGCATTAATACCAAGTTTAAATAAATTCTGATCATAAATATTTTTTGGATTTTGTTATAACGTGTACTCCCGTGGGAATGAGATGATCTCCCGCGGTAAAAGTATCCTATATGTTGACCCGGATAATAAGCTATCATCATACCAAATTTCATGGTAATCCCTCCAGTGGTTTTTCTGTGATGCGGTAACAGACAGACAGACAGACAGACAGACAGACAGGCAGGCAGGCAGACAGACAGGCAAACAGACAGACAAAAATTCTAAAAACTACAGATTCGGTCTCTGTATCGATAATAAAGTCTATTTCAATAAGATTTTCCAATAAAATATTTAAGGTACAGATTCGACTCAGTTAGAATTTTATTATATGTATACATAATATTTTATTTGATTTATGATAGAAATAACAAGGTCTATGCATGGTATTAACCCGAAATAATATTCTTTCGCCAAACACACTTCAAACTGAGACCTCTGAAAAAAATAATGAAGATGATTGTAGTTTTGATATTATAATTAGTTTTTATAATAGGGTTTACTAAGTCCATAGCGTAATAAGTTTTCTGCTGTATCACTGCTTGCTTTATCACTGAATGGAACAAATATTTTTATTAAAATAGAGAATCTACTGTGCATTAATAGAACCTACGTCCTTTGAAGAGTTAGGCAATGCTAGTCAATCAGTCTGCACTATGATCAAATTTCGCCTCATACTATAGCCACAGAAAGTTCAGTATACTCGTACATAAAAATATTATATGCAAACTTATAATATAGTATTTCTATGGCATTATCGTGTATCGAAGTGAATATATGTATGTATATAAATAAACATTTAGAAGAGTTTTATTTTTGTTTAGGAAAGGCACCTCATGGTTTGGGAAGTACATGCATTAAGAACATCCGAACAAAATGCCACGACAGGTTTAGGGCAAGGGTCGTTTAAATTACACTGCATTAGCGACAGGAAGCGATTTGAAGCGATATTTATTTATTGGCCTGATTTATGCATCGGCTGTCAATTGCTAAGGGTGCGGTCATATGGCCGTGTCGCGCTTCGACGATTTGTCTCAACATACAAAATAACTAGATGTGCCACTTTGGAGTATGACAGAAATTAAACCAACTCCAATAGAATTATTTACATCAGTTTAATAATGTGTAAAAAAACCTAATAATATTACACGACGTGAGTCAACTTAACTTTTTTTTTCTTCCTTTTTAAACAAACGAAACGAAACAACATATAAAAACTCTTTTAGTGTTTCGCCACACCACTTACAAATGCTTACGATTTTGTATTTTTATAAACACAATATTTGATTATAGTTAACTACAATTAAGAATTCCAATCATTTCTTACTCATTTTTCCCTATCTTCCTTACTAAATAAAAAAGCTTTATCGGGAGCATTATTATATATTTGCTATTCCAAGTCATGATCCATCTACGCACTTAATTTCATCCAAATCCGTTCAGCCGTTTTGTGAGAACGAGTAACAAGCACACACAAACACTGACAAACATATAAACTTTCGCATTTATAATAAGGTTGATGTACTTTACATTTTTTTAGAAAACATTAACAATATCTCTTCTAGGGCCGGTGACGGCATCCGCCGAGTCAGTTTTCACGCGCGGCTGAAGCTATTAATATTCAAATTGGTGCGATCTGTCGCCGCTCCACGGACGAGTGTGGACGCGCCGCTATAATTTATATGTGAACAAAGCAAAACCGAAATTTAAAATGGACTATAATTGCCGTCACAATCTCTTATTGTATTTTAATACAATTTGATTGTGGAGTAAAGTGTTTTGTCATGCTAGTGTTCATAATGTGGAGGTCCATCGGGAGAACTATTTAGTATGCTTTATAATGAAAATTGGAGACTTCATATTTTGTTTAATAGTATGTTTGAGTTTAAAGAAAAATATAAAAGTAATATTTTTCTTTAAATGCGAATTAACCCCCGACGCAAAAATAGAGGTGTTATAAGTTTAACGTGTGTATCTATGTATCTATGTGTCTATCCGTGGCATTTTAATTTAGTTTTTTTTTTTTTGTTTAAAGGTGTCTTAATCGATAGTGTTCTTAGTTATAAATCAAGAAAAACCGTTCAACCGTTTGCAAGCTACTAGCTATTTTGTAAACGGTAAAAGCATATGAGCAACTTCCACAGATCTAATATTTTCGATACTTGGTATCCTGTTGCTTCAATGACATTGCAAAAGTTTAGTCCTTGACCAGATGCTGCAGCGTCACTTGGCATCTCAAGATACTTAAATCTTTACCAAAATACTGCAAAGATTGTTTGAGATGTTTAGGCTCAGCGAAATTTCCTTAATGAACAGATTAATTATCAACAGTGTTGGATCTTTTTAACTTTTTAATTTTATTGCTTGTAATTATTTGTTTTGTGAATACTGACTGACTTTACATTGTTGTATATAAAAAAAAACAGATAACACTATAAGGAGCGAACGGCAGTAGAATATTGTAGTTCTATGAAAAAAAAAAACTATAATTCAAACAAGCTCATGTAGCATTATGAATTATTAAAATGCATAATCATGGAACAATGCTATTTTCTAATTGTAACAACATATTAACTCCCACTGAAGTGAGTGCGCATCCGCAACTTTTTATAACGTCATTTGACGCCAACTGTCAAAAAGTCTATTACCCTTTAATTGTGTTAATATTTATAAGTACTGTGAAGGGCATTAATAATCGTAGAGTCGGTTCTGATCGAGTTTGATTATGGCCGTAAAAGGTTAAGACTACGTTACAAATTACAATACAAAATATAGAAATTATTATTTAAAAAGAATTTAACATCAGCTACGTACTGTTGATATATTTCTTGTTAATACTTAATTGCCATTTAAAAAAAATATTAAAAACAAATAACTCGTATAATATATGTGATGTCCATAACTGAGCACTTCATTGGAAAACCTTTAAAGTATCATGTTCTCATACAATGTACTTATATATTGTTATTTCATAAGAACACTTCAAAACAATTTTTTTGATCGCAGGGCATAACCTTGAAAGAAAAATTTATTTCCTAATAGAAAATATGGACAAAAGTTTGGAAACAATCGGTAATTTTAGCGAAGTTCGTTTTAGTGTAGATCTGAAGCCATTATAACGTCACTGGCGAGTCGAAAGAAACTTACGAAATCCATAAAAAGTTTTTACAATTAAAGCCTTCCAATTCCACTGCCACATTAGGCAATTCCTCGTAATTCCAAATATTTCTCACCACACAGCTTCGGTACAATTTCGCAATTATAGCCAATCCTCAAGCTTTCGTTTTTGATAAAAAATTGCTTTTAAATGTGTGAATGAAACGCAATGCTCCCAAAAACAATTAAAGGACATATATCCATTGAAATCTTTTTAATTAATAGTATGAGAATCTTTGTCTTTAGGGATTAAAGACAATTCCTACGCAGAGGAAGACAATAATTAAGAAAAAGTAAAGAATTCTCGCAAAAATCCGTAGCTTCTATACATATATAGAATTATACTTTACATTTAAATATTACTTAACAAACTATACTTTAAAAATTTTGACATTTGTGAGAACTTTTTTTCAAGAAATAAAAAAGTATGACAACATCAAGAATGTCATGGTCTCCATTGTTGTATAATGAAACGATGTTATTATTTTACATATTATATATTTTTACCTCGAATAAAATTATATCTATCGATCCTATGGTGTTATATTGTTTTGAAGGTATCATATAAAAACTTAAAAAAATATGTTAAATATGTTATGTCTAGAACATAATGTATATCTTGTACATTGATTCATGTATTAATTTGATCAATAACCACACACTTTGCAGGCATATACGTATGTACATAAGTCGACATAGCTTCATCATAATATTATAAAAAGCTTAGAAATACTTTCAATGTATACAAACAAATATAATACACAAATTCTTATGTATTGGAAGATAGATAATTATTAGATATATAAGCTAGTGTAAAGTAAAGTAAAAAGGTGCTTATTTAATAGATGCTATCAACGAGCAACGTGACGACTAACATTTTACTGTATGGAAACAATACAGTTTTATGTGAAAGAGACCGCCGTACCTCGCAATTTACCATATTAGCGCAACAATGCACTTAGTAGGAAAGCGTATTAACACATCATTATAACAAAAACGTGGCTCGCTCACTTCTGTGTACAGATTGTTTGTTAATTGTTATTAATTGTAAACCCATGAGAAGCTTCACTATTGTCACATTTGAAGAGAAAAATGACGCTATTTTAAATGAATTCTCTCCCGTGACCATGTTTGCTGAAACATGACTTACTAAAGCATTCGAAATGTCGGGAACAAAAATATAAAAACCGTGACAATATCGAAAAATTAATAGTTTCATTTAAAATGTCAACTATTTGCTTAAATCTAAGGAAGTATTAAATGACGCTATTATTATATAGAGACAGGCGGTTTGGTAAACACTTTGTTCGAAGTCATTAGTAGATACTGTCAGAAGATTCCATTTTTTATTTTAAGCTACACTGTATTTATAAAATGGCCTCTCTGACTTACTTAGGCGTAAAGGTTAACCGCCAAGGTATTCTGAAATAATTAAATGGTATTCATTTATTTATTGAACAACCTTATTTAGTTTATGTGTCTGTTATAAAATTAGGCACGGATAGACGTGATGCTTTGCACAAAGATATTTAAAGGCCGAAGAGTATGATGGACTTGCTTTCCCCAGGGTCATTAAATGATTCCCGTGGCATATTAAATAAAAAACTTCTTAATTTTGACTATAAAAAATACATTAATTTTCTACGAGAACAAAGTTTTAAGTCCTTCTGCTGGGCATGGGCCTACCTTCAACGGAAGGGGAGACGCTGGCCAAAAGCAGGTTGGTGGACTTCACACGTCCTTTGAAAAGTAGCTGTGATGTTTGCCGTTTCACGGCAAGGTAAGTCTTAATTACGTTGGAAATCTTTGGAGCATATTAAAGTAAATTACTCCTATCTTATTATGGAGGAGGAATCGCCTCCTTCAAGTTTCCCCAAAGTTTTAAATTTCAAGGTACTTGCATCCTAATTATTATTACTTTTATCTTCCTAGTCTTCTTTTTATGTTGCTGGTAAAAAAGAAAGATTTTCCATACGATATTATTTTTGTGTAAAACGTCATTAAATACAGGTAAGTTACTTCAACGAGCATACCTACAATAACAATGGTTAAGATACTTCTTTAATCAAATCAATTAACACATTGCCTAATGAAGCATTCTACTAGTAAAAGAAGTAGTTACAAGTAAAAGATAATGCCTAACAAACATACAAACAAACAAAAAGCAAGATTAACAATATCAATGACTCTATTTCAACTCTTTCTATCTACATAAAGCTATAGAACGATAAATAGGTGCTACAACACTAAGTAAATTCTGGAAACATGATTATTAAAATAAAAAATAACTATAAGCGCTGGTTTGGTCGAGTACAATGACCCATATCACGTGGTTTGCTAAACGGAATTATATAATTACATTAAATCACACACTACGACATGCTACATTGTAACACCTGAGTCGGTCACACTCGGACGACGCGGTGTCACTTATTTGCCAGACAGCTAGTAATTGCCATTTATTCCATCACGTAGTTATAATAGTTTTATATAAATGCACTAGCGATTCACCCTCGCTCTGCTCGGGTTCGTCCCTAGTTACGTTTTAATGTTTAGTATGGATTTCTCAGAGACGACATATTTTTCTGCAGTAAAATGTATCATATATGACCAAGATAACCAGCTATCATCATACCAAATTTCATCAAAATCTGCCCAGTGGTTTTCTCGTAATGCGGTCACAGACAGGCAGATAAAAATTCTAAAAACTATAGATTCGGCCTCGGTAATAATGACTATTTCAATAAGATTTTCCGAAAAATATTTAATATGTTCGACTCAGATAGAATTTTGTTAAATGTATAGCTACATAACATATACGACCATTTCTCGACTTTCCGTTCCTTAATCTACACTATATTATAATAAAGAGATTTTGAAATATAAATGTAGGAAATTCTTTAAACAATACATAGAATGGACCTTCAGGGTGAACAATCGGCATATTATTCCGTTCAATAAAAGGACTTTTCGTGAAGAGCAATTTTGTAACGTAAGTCAAACATTACGTAATTTAGAAAAAATATACTTTTTTTAACTAAAAAGTCAACCAATTTCAAAAGTTTTACCGTCCGCCTAACCAACCTTAGATCTGAGCTGCAGTTATTTCTTTAGCTCGCTATGGGAGAAGGTTTGAATGAACGCGACAGCAATACAAGTATGTATAGACTAGCGACTGACGCTCGCTTCGCTCGCGTTCGTCCCTAGGTACGTTTTCACGGTTAGCTATGTTTATACATAAATAGTAGCTTGCTACTCCTAAGATATTCATTTAAATTATATAGCGATTTTCCCTCGATTTGCTCGGGTGCGTACGCCATACGCGGATTTTGTTCACAATTTCATGGGTTTTAATTTTTTTTCGCGGAACCCTGATTCTTTTTCTAAAATAAAAGTAGCCTTAGTTACTCCTTATAGCATCAGCTATCTGCCAGTGAAAGTCCCTTTAAAATCGGTCCAGCCGTTTCGGAGATTAGCCGGAACAAACAGACAGACAGACAAAAATTGTAAAAAAAAATGTCGTTTTGGTATATGTACCGTGTATACATCCATATGCATTTAGTAAGAAGTGGTTATTTTAATATTACAAACAGACACTCCAATTTTATTTATCTGTATAGATGTATCTTCTAAAAAATTACTATATGGTAAGTCCGGGAAAGTTGCCTATAGTTAAAAAAAACCATCAATATTAATTGTATGTGTAAGATACTACATAAAATAAGCATGTTTATTTTAATTAAATATTTACTTATGCCATTCAGATTAAATTTGGAACTATTGTGCAATATATTTTAGATTAAAAAATGTTTTTTTAAAAATAATAGAAAATAGGCATCTCACCCAGACATGTGGGTTATTTTATTTTATTTTTATTTTATTCGGGAAACAAACAGTACAAATTAACATAATTAAAAAAAACAAAATATAAATCATTGACCAATAAAGTTTCCACAATTAAATAATACATAGAATAATGCGAGCAAGTTAATTACAATTTAAAAAAAAATCTAATACATTAAATAAAAAATAATATCATATAAACAGAAAATAATTAATAATTATAGTAGAAGTTACAAAAATATAATCTTATTAATAATAAAGTGCAAATGTAACTTAATATAAATAACATTAATTGCTAAGAAATTTTCTTAATTTGTTCCATTAACTTTTGTAAGGAACCTGTAAAGTAATCAATTGTCAGTTAGTTGCCTATAGATGTCAGGGATAGATGCTCACGAGTAATTAGTGCATAATCAGACGTTACACTTCAAGCATTCCGCTGAATCTTCACTATAGCTTTCATGAATCCACAATGAACACTCTATAATCAGTCGCATTTCTTCTTAGTGGCTTAGTAATCTCCACAAATGTGAGGGCAGTTTATATTTGTACTTTGCGTAGGGATGCAAATATCCTTTTTTTATGTATTTATATATACTACATGTACGTCACAGGTGGTTATGTGGGACTCACCGGCTAGAAAAGCCAGTACTACCCACTAAAACCCAACAAAACTTCCCCGGTCTTAATGGGGCACCCCGACGGCAGGTCTGCCGAAGCAGACTACAACAACCGTGAGGTTGCTCCCACGGTCCACTCTGCCGTCAGAGAAGTACCAGAAGCAACCCGCATGGTACAGCGCCCACCAAAGTGGGCCATCTCCCAATGCGTTTTTTGGCTTCGCACCCGGCTGAACTGTATGTATTTAGCCCTTTTTAACGTCCTACTGCCCTTACGGCCACAGGCCTTCCTTCAATACGAGGGGGATTAGGCCTTAATCCACCACGTTGGCCAAGTGCGGGTTGGCGGACTTCATAATACGTCTTTCGAAAACTTGCTAGGTTCTCTCAGTTATGCAGGTTTCCTCACGATGTTTTCCTTCATCGTAAGGCAAGTGCTAATCATGTTAGAAATGAAAATATCTGAAGTGCGAGACCCGGGATCTCACTTCACTCGTTTTCCCAAGCGAGCGCGTTACCACTGGGCTACCACTGCCTTAGTTAGCGTCCGCATGAACTGCCGAACGCTAATGAGCTCCCCCACCACGACAAGGTGAACGCACGTTGGAGGGGAACCAATTAATTTACTGGGCATCTAACCCCGAAATATCATTGGGCATCTCTCCTGATTATTAGGGAAAGATGCCTCTCGACTCTGACATACCCTAAAGCATTTACAATACAAAATGGAAGATTGTTAACAAAACAAGATCACAATGTTACATCATGAAACAATTTAATACTATTTAACTAAATAATGTAGAGGAAAAAATTACAGCAAACTATCTCAAAGATTACATTCTAACGTGTGAGTTAACTACACTTACCTTATTTTACAAATTAACACCAAAATATAAATTATAAGTAATACGTCTTTCTGTAAAAACTTCCACACTGACATTGACTGTTGACTGACTGTTTATTAGGCGTCTCTGCGTCTCTCCCTTATAGGCGTCTCTCCCGGACTTACCCTATGTTTTATTTTTTAACAACGCACATAAACAAAAATGTGATTGTTAAATTGACATGTATTAAAAATTACTTTTAACTATAGCCTAGTGATTAAAATGGTATTCATCGATTAAATACTATAGAGAAAAACTAACAATTGAGAGTTTTACATTTTTAATTTAGGTACATAACTTTATTTTATATATAATTAAAACTAGCGACTCACCCTCGCTTCGCTCAGGTTCGTACGACCCTAGGTAGGCATAGGCATAGGCATTTTGACGCTTAGTATGGAATATTTTTTTTTAATGATTTTTTTCTAATGTTTTAGTAGTTATTCTGCTATGATGCTGTGGTGAAGACAAATCCAAGAAGTCAAAAACCATGAAAATCGGTCAAGCAGTTCTCAAGTTATAAGTGTTGTAACAACCCCGACTTTGTTGTATACTTATTAGATGTATTTCGTTCATATAAGTATTTATTGGTTAGCAATTCTATCCATACAGCAACGGATCGACGTTATTTTTGCAAAAAAATAATAAAATACCAAATGGCAAAATATTTCAGACATTCTTTAGAACTATTTTTAATCAAATTACAAAAGCACTATTATAAAACTTCTTTACCAGACCAAATCAAACATACAATGAAATAAATATCGATATGGTAATTCAAATGTATCCGCTAATGTAATCGATTCCCATGACATGTGGCGGGCGTGGTGACTACGGCGTTATTTCACGGCTGCGCGCGCGCAATCAGGTGAGACAACGGGCGCAACGGTACGACATTTCATTATCTGTTGTAAATTGCTGTTTTATTATTGTTTCATGTAAATATTTAAGATTAGTATATTTTATGTAATAGGATAGCATTATGAGAAAAAATATATCGATAAAATGGGTATTGTTTATGACTTTTACACAATTAAATATGTCAGGACATTTGTTGTGATGCAGTGTGGCATTGGTTTCATTTATATTAATTTCAAAATTCCAATTCCAGACCGTCCCATGATTTTCAGATCAGATCGAGATATAATAACGTATATTAAGAAAAATATCTAGAGAAAAATGTGTTTATGTTCGTCGAAAAGTTAATTAATTAACTAATATATTTGCCTTGTTTGTAACATATACATATTGCATATTAAGTCAATAATAAAAATTAATTTAATTACTTTTATAGAAGTAAATTAATGCGAGTTTATACAATTTAGCTCTGTTAATCAACGATACAAAGTAAATACTTTAAGTTGGATGACACGTTTGGGTCTGCTTGTAGTGACCTTGCTTGCTGTGCCAGTGGCCGCGGGTTCGAGTCCCGCTACGGGCATTCATAAGTACGATGAGCACCAATATTAGCACTCCAGTCATGGATATTTATATTTGTAATATGTATATTCATGTATATTTAAAGTTATATATTTGTAGTGTATCAAATATCTGATATTCATAACACAAGCCTCGTAGCTTACCATGGAACTAGATAGTGCTGTGTGTCAATGTCCCAACATATTTATGTACTTAGTAAATTCTTATTTATTAAGTAATAATATATTTTCGTATCGTCAATGTACATATATTGGTATATCCCCTAAAAATTTAGTAGCACAACAACAACATCTGTATTACATACATTGAATATAAATTCTCAGCTAAACAAAACCGACATCGGTAAGAAAGAGGCATTTAAAATAATGATAAGATCCCCCGCCGCCACTGATCCCAAAATCAATATCGGGGATCAGGCAATTGTCCAGGGAAGAACAATTCGAGCTGATAATACCGAGAGTATAGCGAAGCTGGAGTAAATAGATTATGTTCAATCGGAATTCTGTATTAAAACGTTGTTACATTGTGGGGAATATGTATGGTTTACACTACTAGCGGTCGTGGGTTCAAATTTTGCGCTGAATGAAACGATTTGTGCACCAGTCTGAAAGAGTTAAGAGAACAGTCTGTGTTTTATAAAGTGGATTATTGATTATCATTTACGTTTATGTACTTATTTTTAGGATACTTTACTAGTATTTATATATTAGTTTGTAATAAGCATAATTGTGTCTTCTGAAAAAGAAAAAGAACTTTGAACAATGTAGTTCTAACTTGCTTCTTATATTACAATTTTTCATAAGGCATCATTAATATAGCTTATTTAGCCTTTACCCAATACATATAGGTACATATATACGCCCAATGGTATAAAGCAGTATCGAAAGAAATCTCTAAAATTAAAATATAATAACCTAAAACCTGTATAAAGCAAATATATAATTTTGCAGAGTCTAAAACATCTCTCATGATATACAAAAGTCAGCAACCCCAAATAGATGTGTCCGTTTCGGAGATAAATATGTAATCTTAATATAATTGCGTCTCGTTCGATCCGCAAACATCCCTCGCCCTTATTGACTCTTTCGGTCGGATGCCTCGATCGCCTGCGACTGATCGCATGGAACATGGCAGTGACATCGAATCGCTCACTTCCTTTCCTCCACTGTAATTAAACAATGTCATGTAAAGAACAAGAAATAAAGATTTATTTTATCACTAGCGACTCACCCTCGCTCCGCTCGGGTTCGACTCTACTTACGTTTTAACCTTTAGTATAGATTTCTCAGAGATGAGATATTTTCCCCGCAGTAAAAAGTATCCTATATGTTGACCTAGATAACCAGTTATCATCATACCAAATTTCATCAAAATCTGTAAAGTGGTTTTTCTGTGATGCGGCAACAGGCAGACAGGCAGGCAGACAGACAGGCAGACAGACAGACAGACAGACAGACAGACAGACAGACAGACAGGCAGACAGACAAAAATTCAAAAATCTATAGATTTGGCCTCTGTATCGATAATAATGTTTATTTCAATAAGATTTTCCAAAAAATTAAAGGTAAAGGTTAAAAAGGTAATTAACACTTTTAATGTCCCACTGTTGACCACTGGCAGGCTAATGCACTACCTACTGGCCATGCGGGTTAGTGGACTTCACATGTCTTTCAAAAACTTGCTGCATGGAACATGGCAGTGACATCGAATCGCTCACTTCCTTTCCTCCACTGTAATTAAACAATGTCATGTAAAGAACAAGAAATAAAGATTTATTTTATCACTAGCGACTCACCCTCGCTCCGCTCGGGTTCGACTCTACTTACGTTTTAACCTTTAGTATAGATTTCTCAGAGATGAGATATTTTCCCCGCAGTAAAAAGTATCCTATATGTTGACCTAGATAACCAGTTATCATCATACCAAATTTCATCAAAATCTGTAAAGTGGTTTTTCTGTGATGCGGCAACAGGCAGACAGGCAGGCAGACAGACAGGCAGACAGACAGACAGACAGACAGACAGACAGACAGACAGACAGGCAGACAGACAAAAATTCAAAAATCTATAGATTTGGCCTCTGTATCGATAATAATGTTTATTTCAATAAGATTTTCCAAAAAATTAAAGGTAAAGGTTAAAAAGGTAATTAACACTTTTAATGTCCCACTGTTGACCACTGGCAGGCTAATGCACTACCTACTGGCCATGCGGGTTAGTGGACTTCACATGTCTTTCAAAAACTTGCTGCATGGAACATGGCAGTGACATCGAATCGCTCACTTCCTTTCCTCCACTGTAATTAAACAATGTCATGTAAAGAACAAGAAATAAAGATTTATTTTATCACTAGCGACTCACCCTCGCTCCGCTCGGGTTCGACTCTACTTACGTTTTAACCTTTAGTATAGATTTCTCAGAGATGAGATATTTTCCCCGCAGTAAAAAGTATCCTATATGTTGACCTAGATAACCAGTTATCATCATACCAAATTTCATCAAAATCTGTAAAGTGGTTTTTCTGTGATGCGGCAACAGGCAGACAGGCAGGCAGACAGACAGGCAGACAGACAGACAGACAGACAGACAGACAGACAGACAGGCAGACAGACAAAAATTCAAAAATCTATAGATTTGGCCTCTGTATCGATAATAATGTTTATTTCAATAAGATTTTCCAAAAAATTAAAGGTAAAGGTTAAAAAGGTAATTAACACTTTTAATGTCCCACTGTTGACCACTGGCAGGCTAATGCACTACCTACTGGCCATGCGGGTTAGTGGACTTCACATGTCTTTCAAAAACTTGCTAGCTAGGTTTTGTTCAGTCACGTAAGTTTGTTGTAATAGGTTCGAAATCATTTCCATATTTATCAAACAAATGAAGGGTATAAATATATCCATCATGTCTAATATGCCTATATTATCCACTTAACAGTTTCTATCCGAATTAAACCATCAAATCGGTATAATTTTTACTTGAATTAGACATAAAGAGTTAAAATTAGTATAAAGTAGTAATTCTTAATGTATAACCGCGCGTCATTTCTAAAGAGGGTTGTACTTACACGTTACACTGAAGATTAAATACAAAAAAAATGCCACAATAAATAACACTAATTTGAAAAAAAGCTGCCATCATACGGAAGCATTAGTCGTAAAATCGCATTACTCTTCGTAAAACGGAAATCGACTCATAAAATATTTCGTTTCCGAAATAACTTGACCTATCGTTTGTTGTACAATGGATACTTTATTGTGCATTAATGTATGGACTGGAGGGGTGGTGGTGTCAGCTTATGGTGGTCGCTGGACAGCAGACGGGCGATGTTCAATTGATATTAATAGCATTACAACACCTGGTCGCCGTTGACACTGCGGCACGCGCAGGGCTTACATGAATATGTTTTTAATAAATATATTTATACATTAGGATTATCTCGACGCTATATTAAAACATGCAATATTTAACTTACGAAATTTAAAAAAAATTGAGTTTGGAACTATATTTTATTTGCATTCATGTCTGAGGTGAGAAATTAATATACCTTATTATTAATATCCATACAATAGTTTTGTTTATAGGCTTTTCTTACTGTACCATTAAATAGATCAAAAAAGTCACAAGGTCTAGTACTAAAAATTGATTGAAATTCGTAAAGAAGTAACAAAAATTTAGTCCCATGTAAGCCCAGTATAAGTGATTAAATTTATACTAACAATAATAGCGTGTTAACATCTCTATCAACACCTGATGCAAAGGACGACTTTTATAGATTCAGAGGTTACTTTTTACTTCACATTGAAGTGTTAGCTTTACACGTAGTTTTTTTTTCTTCATTTTTGACTCATGCTTTCAGTGTTCATTATTTTAAATAAGACAAGCGGAATGCATAGATAAGTTAGTGTTTTTTTTTTTGCTAATTTCCGAAAATTTGCTTTTTACTTTTTAATTTTACTTTTAAAACATATATTTAACCTACAAGACTAGATGTTAAAAATAAGCTATCAAAACATAATTGCAGCAAATTTTCATATTATTTAGATCAACGATGTCAGCACGCGTCAACAAAGGAAGACACGAATAAGTCACCCAACATTTTTCACTGGTTCCCCTTTAAATGATAGCCGTCATTTTTTAGGGAAAATCACGAAAAATATACAAAAAAACAATCGCAATCTCATTAAACTAAGCGTGGTGGTGCACGCGATCTCTGTCTTTTTGACAATTTTCATGTTACGAAATGAATGTTAAACCAAGTTCACACTTTGTTCAAAAATTATATGTAGTCCATAATCCATAGAATATTGTTGACAATAATATTCTTTTCAGATCAATTTCAGTTAAGACAACGTAACCTTTATTGTCTATTGTATTATAGTGTAGAAACATTTACGTATATAGTTCCTATACTTTCACAGTCGAAAGAGACCCTCCCAGATACACATCCTCCCAGGGTCAGACGTAGGTCAGCTTTATAAGTTCTCAAGGGCACGAAAATATTGGCAATTTTCAAACTTCGGGCAGGTACTGGAAATTTTCTGATTAAAAACCGAACGTATCTTTTATCGTCTCTTATTCTCAACGTTTTAATTTAACTTTCTGACTTTCACTATACAGTTTTATTAAAAAAATTAATTAAAAAAAATAAACGGTAAGATTTCGAACTTCATTTTGTATCAAAATTAGGGGACAGTTGATTTAAGCAAATATTTAAAGAAATATCTGTCGGAAAACTACTGACATAAGGAAATATCTTTTTACCAGTGTGCCCATAGCTTTCGAATTGTTTGATGATTTACAATGTGTTTATAGGCCGCTATTTTTTACGTTGATTGACTAAGTTTTTCACTTTCATTGTGTTATGCGTGATCATACATTAGAACAAATACCCCTAATGATTATTAAAATTGTGTACAAGAAAATATTTTATGGTATATATATAGTATGATATTTTTTTATTTATATAAAGCCTCACTGTCTTACTTTCTCATGTGTAGTAGACTTAGAGTTTCGATACAGTCTAATTCGAAAATAACGTAGCGGTCTTTAAACCGCTTCGTTTTCCGTTTGAATTGAACTTTGCGGATGGCTTAGTGCCTTCTTCCCAGGAAACGAGGGTCAAATTTATATGGTGGATTTAAAAATAATGTTCATAATTTTAACCTATAATTAAATAAAGTTCCATAGTGAATTGGGTTAAATAACTATTTACGAGTGAAAAGCGAATAGAAACATTTATTTTTTTACTATTTTTTCTAAGGATTGTAGAGGGATGGAGATAATGTACGGTTTTAATTTCCATGAGGAACATTTTTTTTTTATAAAATTTCCCCCTCTAATATCCTTGCGAGGAAATAGCAATATATAAAAAAATAACACCAAATTCTAAATTTGATTTAAAAATAACATTTTGCAACTCATATTTAAGGCATTTAAATCAAAATAAGAAATAAGTTTAAGTGGACCTGAAAGTTTAAAATTAAACCCGCGTGCCCCGCAATAGATATAGCGTGAAATTATACATAGAATTAAACAAAATAAAATAGTCCACCCAAAGTTAAATACTCAATTACCTCTTAATTCCACACAGTGGTATGGTCACCATTATTAAGTTAATCTATTATTTCGACACAATAGACTTAACAGCAGGACCGTCCTTTATGTGTTTACATTCAAACTACTTGAATTTAAAGCAAATATTGATAGATACTTTACGATAATGTGGTTTTTAATTTGTGTTATTCTTAATTTATTGACTGAATCATGTATGTTGATACTGTGAAATTAATATTGTTTGCTTGTAGCTGTGGCAGAAATAATATTAGTATGAACGCGTTATTTACTGCCTTAATAAATTGCAAGTACTTTTTCTCTACATTAATTTCACATATTATTGGTTTAAGATCTTTTAAATTTTTAGAAAAACGAAAACATAATTACGTAAAAACTTGTAAAGCAGACCAACCATAGACTTATCAGGAATTGCGTATCTATGGACAAATGGCGCTATATATCAATCCACCCTCGACCAGAGACAAAGGCGTCAATCGGAAACCCATTTAAGTGACAGGTTCATACGGTTATAGTGTTGGGACACGTTATAGTGTTGGGCAACCTTGCGCTTTAAGGGCGTGCAAGCAATCGCTTCCTCTTCTAATGCTTTTATATTTATTTGTTCGGTACACATCTGCTTCACATATGTCAGGCTTAAATCAGTGTTAATGTTTAATTACGTCCACTTTACGATTAAATTAATAATCTACCTTGCAATTATTTGGCCACCAGGGAGAGTTATTTGTTACTAGAGCGTTGGTAGCTGGTTGCCAGATTTGATAGTAGATTAAACTAAAAAAAATAAGTAAGTATTATTTTTTGTTAAACAATGCTGTTAAGTTACAATTTCTTAATTCGTCTCGTTATTTCTCGTTTTACTATTTGTTATAATAAGAAGTACCTACATACGTAGATATGAAGTAAAAAAAGTCATCTCGATATTGTTCATATATAACCTTTTTTGTAATAATAATGTTAATACATAAAAAATATTATCTATATAAATATGTTTCTAAAAAGCAAACTTATAAAATTGAAATTTTATCTTAAATGTGTACTTAAGAACAATTCAGCTTATTGTACAAATTTTAAGCTATATTTCATATCAGGCTTGTTTTAAAAAAAAAGTATATAAATAAGGTCATAACTTAAAAATATGATCTTTAGATTTTTATGAAATATCTAGCAGTAAGTTAACTAAAGTGAAGCGAAAGTTTAGAGATAGTATTCCGGCGCGGCTGAGAGGGAAAGTGTGGCGCAAACACTCCTCCCTTCGGAGTTCGCGCCAACTTCTTGGATGCGGGCTGAACTTCGATTCAATATTTATTCTAACACATTTATAGTGTATCTTGAATTCTTATTAAAGTTAAATTATAACTATTTAAATATTTTTTATTGTTATTTTAAAACACGCCTCATAATAGTTTTTAATCTGAACTTGTTATACTACTACACATGTACATACAAATGTGCATACAAACATTGTTATATAGAGACGGAAAATATAATATAGTAGAATTGACGAATATATTGTGTACCGTACAAGTACACAGACACACACATTACACATTGCCAGTATTGCCATAGCTTCTATTCCTGTTTGGGCAGAATTATTAACAATTACCATCTGCAGTCCCACACGTACTGCTCAAATGCTCCAAAGAATTTAGCCCCCATCGCAGATGTAAATTTCTGTTTATGTACAAGTAAATTGATAATAATTACGAACATTACATTATATTTGGTTGTATCAACAACATAATATGACACATGCAATTCGCTCCAACTACCTTTATAGACATACGCAAAATGTTTTCGTGTAATAAAATACGAATTAACAAGAAAAGCCTTGATCTATATGAAAACAATCAGACTGGCCTAAGGCTACAGATAAACTCGAATATTGAACTATTCCGATGACTATCATCCCGACCTACAGGAGCGTTGGCAGGTGTAGAATACCTTTTTCCATAAAAATGTCCAGTACAGCATATTCTGAGCACCTACAGACATTTCTTCACAAGATCAACGTTACCAGGAACTATAGTTATGGGATTCCAACCTCTTCGCGACCGCTTTTTACCAACCGGTAGAGCATGTCGTCATTTTAAAAATTAAAAGTGATACCATTTATAAAATTAGCTTCTTGTCACAAGTGACTAGTGTGGAACTTATAATATAAGTAAGCGTTAGAAACAAGTGCATGAGAGGTGTTTCTGAACGATGATATTATTTTTATCAATAACTAAGAGACGTGTATGGCTTTCATAATAAAAAGTAATAGCATAAATGACGACGTATTTCGAAGTTGCCGCATTTTATTACTACTAGTTTTTGCGTTCTTTGTTTAAGTGTTATGACAAAATAAAATACCTATATATTAAATTATTTTGAAGGCAGTGGTAGCCCAGTGGTAACGTGCTCGCTTGGGAAACCGAGTGAAGCGGGTTCAAAACCCAGGTCTCGCACCTCTGATATTTTCATGTGCGAATCATTTTGTAACTTGATTACCACTTGCCTTACGGTGAAGGAAAACATCGTGAGGAAACCTGCATGTCTGAGAGAACCTAGCAAGTTTTCAAAAGACATGTGAAGTCCGCCAATCCGCACTTGGCCAGCTTGGTGGACTATGGCCTGATTCCCCTCGTCTTGAAGGGAGGCCCGTGCAGAGCAGTGGGACGTTAAAAAGGGCTGAATACTTCATTTATTGCATGGCGTTTAACTCGAGTCGTGCAATAATAGATTATTTAAGATACACGTATCGCAATACACTATTATTCATATATGTGCATACAGGTACAAGCTCTTTTGTATCGTTAATTTTACTTATTAATCGATTAACAAAACAGTGGATCTTTTAAAAACATAATGAATACAATATTAGTAATTAGTATAATATAACTAGATATCTGAGGCAGTAGTAACGCACTTGCTTAGGAAACCGAGTGAAGCGCATTTAAATCCTAGATCTCGCTCTTCTGATATTTTCCAACATAATTACCACTTGTCTTACTTGGGAAACATCGTGAAGAAACCTGCATGCAACCAATAAATTTTCGAAAGACAGGTGAAGTCCGCCAACACACATTTGGTGGGCATGGTGGAGTATAGCCTGATCCCCCTGGTATTGAAGGGATGCCCATGTCCAGTAGTCGGACGTTAAAAAAGGCTGAATACAATACAACTAGATACACGTAGGATAGTCTACGTGAGCATGAGCAAGTTTTCATCCGATATATTCATCATTTATTAAGTACACTAGCGACTCACCCTCGCTTTTTAACGGTTTTTAACGGTTAGTATAAAATCTTTGAATTTCACGGCTTTTCTGTACTATAATATGCATGTATTATACATATAAACCTTCCTCATGCATAACTCTATCTACTTAAAAAACCGCATCAAAATCCATTGCGTAGTTTTAAAAATTTAAGCATACATAGGGACAGACAGCGGGAAGCGACTTTGTTTTATACTATGTATTGATATTAAGTATATACGCTTATTTAATATAATTTTTAATATCTGTCAAAATAATTAAAACTTGTGCATCTACATTATTTAGTAAGATAGGACATACATATATTTTTAATGCTTAAACGAGTATCACTGCGTACGACATATGTCGCTAGCAACAATCAGAAGGGGCATCACGGTTTACTGGAGCCAGAACTAGCACGTCGCTAGAAATAAAATATATTGAGTAGACTGTTAATATGCAAACATTTACTTTAATTAGTATTACACATAAAGTTACTTATCGAGATATGTATATAATAATAATTAATAATATGGAGGAGAGATTGGATAAAAGAGAAAATAGTTGTTACTTCCTAACTGTTTTTTATTTATAAACTCATTTCTAATGAATTCTGCTATATAAGTTATTTTTTATTCAATTAGTTTATTTATTTAATACTAGCGACTCACCCTTGCTTCGCTAGGGTTTGTCCCTAGGTTGCTTCCCAAAACAAAATTAATTAATTAATTAGGTTTTAATTTTTTTCGTGGGACCCTATTTCTTTCTAAAATAAAAGTACCCTAATTTACTCCTTATTACATCACTTATCTGCCAGTGAAAGTCCCGTCAAAATTGGTCCAGCGATATGGAGATTAGCCGGAACAAACAGAGAGACAGACAGACAAAAATAGTGAAAAATGTTGTTTTGGTATATGTACCGTATATACATCCATAAGCATTTAGTAAAAAGCGATTATTTTTATATTATACAAACAGACACTTCAATTTTATTTATCTGTAAAGATCATAGGTTGTTCGCTAATAGTGAAACTACAACATATCTTTGAATTTCTTTTTCAAATGTATAACAGAGTGACAGTCACAAGGCTCTATAACACCCTAGAAATCTTAAAGGGCTCAATTTCTAATATTGTCTTCTTTACTAATATGAAAGTGGGATAAAATATACATGGGATATAACTCTACGCTATTTACCTTAACTTTAAGCCTTTACCAAAAGTCAAGATAATAAAAACAAACCTAATAACTAAGTAAATAATAAAAATTAAGGAGGTTCAGAGTTTAGACAATATATTAATTGTCATTCTACAATCGCTAATGATTTTTTTTTTCATAAAATCATTATATTATGTCTTTTTTTATTTCTATTCTTCAATGATTATAGAACAACACCTTGTCAAAGCCCCAAGTTTAGAAAACTCTGTCTTTTTCGATTAGTTGTATGACGAGGGTATTCGTATTCCCGTGTACATACAGACTGAATCAACCGAGTTTTAACGCTTGAACGCTCAAACTGAATGTGCTCGTTTTGTCCGAAACCATGTCTCATCTTCAAATAAAAGGGTGTTGGCTGCTGGTCACAATGCTATCAGCTAATTAAGTTAACATTTTATTTTATTTATTTAGCAATACTATGTATTTTTGCAACTTACTGTCACTGGTTCACGAAGGTCACGAGTTTGATTTTCATTTAATGTAAGTTCCAATTGAATATAAGTATAAATCGTTTATTACTAAATTATACGCATCCGCAGATTTTTCTATATTTTTATTATTTTGCATATTATATAGGCAACTGTACCTAATACTCTACATTTATATTTTACTAACACTTAACTACGGAATTAATTCTTAAGACCAAAGACATTGTAATACGTAAAAACTATAATAAGTTATTATTCAAAGTTCATAGAAAAGTTATTGCTTTAATCAAAAATAATCTTTCATATATATCAGCCTAATAAATTAACAGATTAAACTAGCAAAAACTAATAAAGCTTACCATTAGTTCATATCACTCACAGTTTATGAGACTTTAACCGTATCAGATGAATATAAGTTGAACCATTTCTCAGGGGATCACCGATTGTCAACCGGAATAAAATGTTGGCAAACAACAACAAACGTATTTTACTCTTCTGATATCAATCTTAGACTCATTGACCGTACGGAATCCGCGCGAACCCTCGCTGATAATGTTACTGTATAAATGAGATCGATACACAACAAGTTTTCTCATCAAATTAACTAGAAAGTCAAATATCGCCCTATCCAAACTATTTCTAATTCATACGTCCTATTCTAAAGGGAGTAAAGTCGATAATAGATAAGAAATGGTAGATAGTAGTGACATACGCCAATAAAGTCTAGAAAAAGTAATAAAATTCTCTATAATTGTTGGAACGCATTTATTTGGAAATATATAGTAGATACTGTTAATGATGCAATAGCTTAAGCAATAAGGTATTTTATTTTATAATAGCCATTCATTAGTTATATTTATTTTAAAATGTCGAGGTTTTTAAGTCTCGTTTTAATTCTTAATTTCTTTATACATATAGTCATTGTCAAAAAAAAGACATTTAGAAAAAAATATGAGAGTAAAATTTTTACGATGCGCGCGCACACCGACAGCCGAAAAGCGACATGATGAAGTTAGTTGATAACTGTTTATTGCCATGGTAACCGCTGTTATTGTCCGACAAATATATAATATTATATTCTTTCTTTAAACGATATTATATAAATATATGATTGTAATATGCCTACTATGCCTTATTTAATTATTTTATTAATTTATCATTCCTTTTACAAACAGAGAGTTGTGACATCCGGGATGAAATCTTTAGCTATTTTTGTTCTGTTGCACCAAATAAGTATAACTTCTTACGTGAGGTACATAAGTACACATACACGTTTTTTTTAAATAATTTTAAATAAAATACTATGACTTTATACTCTCTCAGGCTTTCAAATACCAAATGTCATCAAAACAAATATGGAGTTAAATAAACACACTATCAATTTCGTATTTATGATATTAGTTAGTACTAGCAACTCACCCTCGCTCTGCTCGGATTCGTCCCTAGTTACGTTTTAACGTTTAGCTCAAAGATGAAATATTTTCCCACAGTAAAAAGTATCCTATATGTTGACCCGGATAATCAGCTATCATCATACCAAATTTCATCAAAATCTGCAGTGGTTTTCCCGTGATGTGGTAACAGATAGACAGACAGACAGACATAAATTCTAAAACCTATAAATTTGGCTTCTGCATCGATAATAAAGCCTATTTTAATAAGAATTTCAAAAAAATATTTAATGTACAGATTCGACTTAGTTACAATTTTATTACGTGTATAGATTATTAAGCGATATTTTCACGTACTCGATGTTATTATTTTTTTATAAAATGTTATTTTCGTCATAACGTACACATGTAAATAAATAGCTTCACAGCAATAGCAAATTGTTGATATAAATTTAAAGATAAAGAAAATTAGACAAGTTCTAGTAGACTTGTGCATCGAGAGTTCCGTACAACCATAGAATATCTATTTATGTATAACTTTTTATCTTTATAAATAAATAAATATAAATATATTGGGGCATTGATACACAGCACCATCTAGATCCATGGTAAGCTACAAGGCTTGTGCTATGGATACAGTGGATGAATACAAGTACAAAGTCAACCCTTTGACGACAAGTTTGGCTCAGTTTGTAGTGACCCTACTTGCTGAGCCAGCGGTCGCGTGTTCCAGTCCTGCTGGATGGATTCATTTGTGTGATGAGCGCGAATGTTTGTACTCCAGTCATGGGTGTTTATATTTATAATATGTACGTATTTAAAGTTATATATGTGTAGTGTATCAACTATCTGGCATCCATAACACAAGCCTCGTAGCTTACCATGGAACTAGATGGTGCTGTGAGTATTAACTCACTCTCTGTTGGGACATTAGTCCCAACATATTTATTTATATCTGTGTTACATATTGATCACTAAAAAAGAATATTTTCTTATAACTCTAGTTCTACTTTTGAGTTCTTTATATTTTCGTCACCCCTAAAGGTAGGTTGTACCTAAAAACATTAACTTTTATTTGTGTACAAATCTGTTAAAATAGGACATATTCTGTAAAAAAAAATCACTAAAGACCTTTCACAGTTGGATACGACACTGCTAAATAGGACTGATAGAGAAACAAACGGACAAACAGTTTAATCTTAATACTATAACTTGTAAGGATATCTATATTATATCAAAATCGATGTGTGTATGCATGTTCCCTATAGACTCTAAAACGGCTGGAGCGATTTTGATGAAATCAGGCAAATTTCAGATTACTCCAGTGGGTCATCCCGTGAAGTTTGATAGCAATCGTAATTTTGTACGCGGATAAAGTCGCGGATACTGCTAGTACATAATATATACAACTGTTTGAGTTTCTCACTGGCTCTTCTCAGCTTTCTCACGAACTTATACGCTGACAATTAGTTATTTTTTTTTAAATGTAAAAATTTACTATTAAATAATACTTGTGTCTATTTGAAAATAGCATAATTTGACTTATAGATTCGTCTTCATCAAAGTGGTCAACATCTCTCTACAACTACAAATGTGCCAGTGTTTTAAAGTTTTAAAGATATTTGTAGCTTTTTAAATAATAACATAAAGACAGAATAATAAGAGGTTATTTTGGATGGATTGTATTACTTTCTATATCATAAAATCAAAAAAATAATAATTTAAAACGTATGTTAGCATCCATTCGATATAAAAATAATTCATTTATCTGCAAAACTACGACTAGGGGAGCAAGACGCCGTGGTCTTCACTTATAATTTATGGGGAACACCAATTTGTTAGCGCGATATTAAACGTAAACTGTTGAATGGACCGAAAAGTAGGGTGTCGTGTCATCCCTAGTTTTATTTTGCTTTGCATTTATACTTTGTGCTATAATGTAATTGTTGCTAGCAAATTTGTCATGGAATATCTTTTTCTGCCTAATGTAGAGTAGTTAAAATTTTGATGAAAAGAAGAAAAATGTATTATACTTATTAATAATAACCCAAAATCCAACATATTAGATTATTATTTATTAGTTGCTTGTTTGCTTCAAACATTTTTTTAATATTATAAATTTAAAATAACGCTAGGTAATATTTTACAGAGGTTAATCAATACAAAGCTTCATTAATTTTTATAGCACCAAGTGGTCCCTCCCAAGCCATATAAACTAAAATTTACTGAAGGACACACAGAGTACATTAAGGTTTGACTAACGTTAATTTTTTTTTAATACATACAGATTTAGTACCTATCTAATAAGTACACCCATAACTATGACAATAAATTATTACTTTAGTTAATAATAATATAATATTAAGTATATTATCATGTTATATTTCTTTATAAGAAATGTTTGAGATCGATAGCAACATTCTAACACTAATTGTGCTGCCTAAACGGCATGGTGTTGGGTTATAAACCAAATTATACGCGCCATAACCTTTGTTGACAACTCACTCGTGTAATGGCGCCGTATTTCGGCGGGAATTTGGCGATGCAATACCAACTAATGCTAACAGTACACGTTTTACCAAACAGAGTTTCAACATAAATTTTAAACGTCAATATTAATTTTGCACATGCTGTGAAGGATAACATACCAGCTATATGGTAATACTTTAAAATATTTATTTAAAATTACATAAAAATGTAAAAAAGCTTTTACACACCTTATAACCGATGAGACAAAATTTTACATTGGCAATATCTTAAAACTAATATTCGGTGATGAAATTATATTTTAAAACAATTATTTTTCAGAAGTTTTATTAGTCTGTATGTTTATTCACAAAAGCCTTGAAATGTCCAATTGCAGTGAGATTGTCTAATAGCCCGTACCGTAGGTGATAATTAAGATTAAATTACAAATGAATTGAAAGATTTACCGGTGGTAGGACTCTGTCAAGCCTGAGGAGTCCGACTGGATGGGTACCACCCCCTTATCTATTTCTGCCGCCAAGCAACAATGATTGCATTGTTGTGTTCCGGTTTGAAGGATAAGGTAGCCAGCGCAATTACAGGCGAGAGGCATAACATCTTACTCCTCACAGTGATAACGCACGGGCGGTTCTGCAGTTTTGTTACATAAAACTTAACGCATGAACCGTAGGTGTTATGGGCGACAGGTATCGCTTTCCATCAGGTGGACTGTCTGCTCGTTTATCACTGAATACCATAAAAAAAAAAAAAAAAAAAAAAAAAAAAAAAGAAAGATACACTTTGAGCAATCTGTTCTACGCGTTTCTAGTTAAAGTATGGGTCATAAATGTTTTAATTGATTAAATTTTTATATTGACATACGTACAATGTACATTATCCTCGTACAGCTCCAACTACACAACGTAATAGCATTAGATATACTCGTATGTTGTAATGCTATCTTGCTAGGATTGAATCCTATTGAAATCATCATAATGTTACATATACCTACTTAAAATAATATTTTACAATTATACATATAAATCCTATTTTTATATAGTTAATCATTTATATTATTATTAGTGTAACAACAGCTTTATCCTGGAGAGATAGCAAATTGATAAATGTTTGAATGTGGTTATAATATTAGTTGTATTTAGAGCGCAAAATAAATACTATAAAAACTAAATAAGTAGGTATGTAATGAACAAACAAAATTAAAAAGTTTTTATATAAATAATAAAAAATATTATATTGTCTAGACAAACTCAAGAATACTAAATAAAAAAAAACTAACCTTTTGACAGGTAAATTAAATCTCAGTGAAAATATACTTTAAAAACTACAAAAAAATCTAAAATATAGTTTTCTAAAGAAAACAAACTTATCAGGAAAAAATTAAAAATAAATAGTTTTCCAACATGTGCTGGCTTGGCTGGGCAATTGCATTATCACTATTTTCCTACATGTTTGTACCTCCTCCGAAACATTAAATGCAACTTGGAAAAATTTTAAAAATTTGGTAAAACAACGAATACAATATTAAAGAAAAATTAAATGAAATATATAAAAAATGGAAGCTATGCTACTCTCAAAAACATCAGCTCGATGTGTTAGAATCGCCACTTGTGTAATTTGTTTTTTCTCTTTATGTTAAAGCTAATTTTAAAAAGCTTAAAGTCCTCTAGTACGATAATTACGATAATGATACAATTGAACTTAATTGCTGCTGTGTAAATTGTATGAAATGGAATAAACGTTTATGTCAACAGAATTAATTTATTCACATTATTCATACCTATACCTGATATTATTTGAAATTAATTTTTTACAAAAACAAAAATAGGCTTTTGAGCCCTTCCTTCATCAGCCACTATAATATATTTAACCACCTGTTTCAGCAAGAACTCACATATAAAACAGAAAATTAGAAGTTTCTAAGAAAAATTGATTGCATAATTCATTTACGTGCACTAACTCATTAATCATTATCACCAGAATTATCGAAGCTTTGACGTTTTCTCGATATGTCGAAACTACCTGCGAAAGAACCTACAAATCCCACTACAGATTATGTTACCTTTTATTTTAATGTTGGGAAATGCATTTACGCATAAAACCTTAGCGCTCCAGCGCGATTACAGGCAAGAGGCATATCATCTTAGTCCTTACAGTGACAACGCACCTGTGGTTCTGCATTTTTGTTACTTAAAACCTAAGTGCATGAACCGTAGGTGTTATGGGCGACAGGTGCTACTTTCCATCATGTGATCTGTCTACTCGCTTGTCACTGAATGTCATAAAAAAAAAACTACATACCCATACAGGTAGTTAGGTATGTGAGACTCACCAGGTTAAGAGGAGCCAGCACTAGCCAGCAGCCGCTAAAACCCAACAGAATCAAGCTATCCCGACTTAATGGGGCGTCACAGGATCGCTTACACACTCAACCACGATGCCCCGACGCGACGGCAGGTCTGCCGAAGCAGACCACACAACCATAAGGTTGCACCGCCCACCATAGTGGGCCTCTTGGTTTCACGCCCGGCTGGATTACTGGACGATAATGAGCTTGAATGAACATTTATAATAAAATAGGAAATACTAATGTGTATTGATAAATCATTTAAATATATTTTTTTGTATTTTCAAATATAATGTTAATTTCAAATATATTTTACTGGTCATCCCATGTAGGTTCATATATAACATATAATAATATGTATGCTGCGTTATATAAGTACGTACCACAATTTTTCTTTAGTATTTTTTGACCAATCTACAAATAATACAACAATAATAAAACATATAACACTAGTTGTGATAGGTGTTTTTCTAGACATTGTCTCGACTATTATGCCTATATTTTTTTGCCAATCACACTTGTAAACGAGAAAGGATAGATAAAATTTACCAAACAGTTATTGCATTCTTAAAAATATTTCACTAGATTCGCTTATAGCTTCTCTCGTGTGGTAGGTATATACGTCGATAAAAAGTAGCCTAAGTATATGACATGTATATGACATTATATGTTAATCTAAAATTGATCACTGCAGCATGGAGCACACACAACTCACACACTAACACGTAAATTCACGCTCTTGTAGTGTGTACAGACGCACACGTACATATTACCTATGTACAGTGTACACACACACATGCACTATGCACAAACTTTAGCATTTTTTATAAAAATAAAAAAAATTTTACGAATGCCCAAAGGATAATTTTTTAAGCGTTGATACGTGTTTTAAGAAATAATGAACAGGTTTCAAAATGCAAAAAAATACCAAATGAGACTGGTAATTCCAAAAATTATTTTAAATAAACTTAACTAGCGACTCACCCTCGCTTCGCTTCGGGTTCGTCCCTAGACAAAAACAAATCTATCCCACGGGACCCGTACACTTTTCCGGGATGATATATAGCCTATAGCCTTCCTCAGTTAACGGGCTATCAAATGCAATAAGAATTTTTCAAATCGGATCAGTAGTTTCTGAGATTAGCGCGTTCAACCAAACAAACAAACAAACAAACAAACTCTTCAGCTTTATAATATTAGTATAGATATGTACATAGATTATTCTGTAGCCTATAAGAATACTTATTTAGCCTAAATGTTTTTTTTTTGCCTTAAGCCTTAATCTGTTAAAGTAAAGACTGCACAATAAACAAGCGAAAAGAATTTAATTTTTTTTAGATTTGGTATCGCAAAATGCTTATATGCATTATTATATGGGCTTAAATAGTTTTTGAAATTATGCTTCCATTATAGATTATCTTATAAAAAGATTACATGAATAGATTTTTTTTAAATATGATTATATAAGAATGTAGTAAATAAATTTATATAGTTTATTATATACCTACATTAAGTTTTTAAACGCATACCAAAATATCAATTCATATCGGATGTCAATGACAAGTAATGACAGTAATGTCATTAAACGTCAAAACAAAAATATTACTTTTTAAAAAAATAAAAGGCCATAATATAATATATTTGATACCCATAATAATTAATATATACGTAACCTATAGTTAGTAAGTTATCCTAAAACTATTAAAATAAGCATTTTTGGTTTAGTGCCACATAATTCAAAATTAAGTTGAGCGGGAAACTTTGATTTATGTATATTTTGTTTGTTAGTACACCAGATCTACAACATTAAGAAGACGAAATACTGTAGAAATGAAACCTCAATGTCAAAATAGTGATTCTAATGAAACTGAAACAATAATCATATCAGATGATGACGACGTTATTCCAATATCCCCACAGCCACTAACAGAAATAGATATAACAGAATCAGAAGAATATCCTGTTTTACTTAATTCTGAAACGGTTAAATCGCAAAGAAAAGAGCTTATTGATAAGATTTTTCCAAGTCAACCAAGCAGTAGTTCATCAGAACCAACTGCAGTTCATTTAGAAGAAACAACCCAAAATGCTAGAGAATATACAATAGCTGGTGTAAGAGTAGTTTTTCCTGTTAAACCATATGGATGCCAGATAAATGTAATGTCAAAAGTAAGTTCTGTTTAGGAGAATTTTAATATTAGGTTTGAAAGATTTTTGGCTGTACTTTTATATATGGGAATTTTATAACATTTCCATATATTATTATGGAATTTGCTGTCATTTTTATGCTTTCAATTTTTCTCTTAATGTTTGTTATATATTTTTGTATATAAATATTTAGATTCTTATTTAAAAACATCATATTATACTAAACTTATGCCTATGGCTGACATATTTGTCAATTAATTTCAGGTTATTACAGCTATTAAAAATGAAAAGAACTGCTTAGTGGAGAGTCCAACAGGTACAGGCAAAACATTAGCCTTACTTTGTGCTTCATTAGCTTGGCAACTGCAAGAAAAAGGTAAATCTTTAGTTATTATATTTCTAAAAATATTTTGTTTCCGGCCACGGCGGCCAATCTCATTGAGACTAGCCAACTGCGCAGGAGATATTATAGTGCACAAGTGTACGCGCAGACACAAGTGCACTCTCTATTCCTGTCACTCTCATACTCCGGTGGGACGACTACTTGACACGATATATATGTATACTATATATATACAGTCAAACCTGGATAAGCGAGAGTTCAAGGGAGCACAATCTCATTCTCGCTTATAGAGGTTTCTCACTAACCCGAGTTTCTCGCTAATGCAGGTGCATGGGTCGCGTTTCTCTCTTATAGGGGTACGCAGCAATAACAAGTCACAGCAAGTACGAATGAAGTAAATATGTAATATGATAAAATTATGTGCATGATATGCACAACATATCTTATGTACATATATATTTTTAAATGCTTACGAAAACAAAACAAAAATTCATGTATTATGTAAATTTATTTTATTTAGAACTTATTTGCACTAAAAAAATCCGTCAATTTCGTTTGGGTTTCTGTTTTTGTATTTTGAATATTTTTCCCTAACTCATAAATTTTGTCGCATATTGCTTGACCAACAACTGCCGCGTATTCAAAGTACTGATGCACCGTCTCCAACGCATTTAAAGCTAGCTTCATTGGAATGTTCTTTATTTCTACTTCTTATAGAATAGGTACAATATTGACGAGAATACAAAAACAATGGTACTTAGGAAGTTCCACGAAAGTTAAGAATGAGTCATAAAATAGCACATGTTAAATTTGTAAATAAAGCTCGACTGTCGCTTATAGAGGTATAGATAAGTAGCAGTCTCACTTACAGAGGTCTATGAGGGAAAAACGACTCTCTCTTACAGAGGTTTCTGTTTCTCGCTCATAGAGGTTTTGGGAGCTTAAAATGACGGGTCCTGGCTATTACTCTCACTTATAGAGTTTTCTCACTTATCCAGGTTTGACTATATATATATATATATATATATATATATATATTAAAATGAATAGTTAAAAATATATTAAGGTTTTCTTCTTTTTAACTATTAATTTGAAATAAAACTATTAATATGAAACTTATTTATAAACGAAACTAGCGACTCACCCTCGCTTCGCTTCGGGTTCGACCTTGACAAACACAAATCTATCCCACGCGAACCGTACATTTTTCCGGGGTGATATATAGCTCTCCTCAGTTAACGGGCTATCTAATACAAAAAAGATTTTTCAAATCGGATTCGGTAGTTTCTGAGATTAGCGCGTTCAACAAAAAACAAACAAACTCTTCAGCTTTATAATATTAGTACAGATTGTAACGTCCAAAATTATGAAAAATATAGGTAAGGTACATGACGAAAACGTAAATATTTTTTTTTTCTGAAATTCCCGTTTACGCGATTCCGACTCGTACTTGACTATTTTTTGTAACCAAAAATTATTTTAATAGTCTACGATACAAATACATAAAATTATAACATGATAATCATTCTATTAAATTTCTTTTTTAGTTAAATCAAAATAAACTTTTTAACTCCTAGTGAGCCGCAGAATTAAAGTACTATAAAATATTTATTGATCAGTTTAAGTATTCCTATACTTACTAAGAAAGATATTACAGATGATAGATCAATTATATTATCTGTTTCATTACTTTTTAGACAATATCTTCGTTAATTATTGTAAACCGATTTCTATGTTTCTTTTGTTTATGGTTAGATAAAACCTCCACTAGTATACTTAAATTTCGAAAAGATGCTTTATAAGTGATTTTAAAATCATTTTTTCTCTCATTGAAAAGTAATTATTAAAATTGCTATTCTAGTTTGTTTGGTTTCACTTCAACCAAATGAGCTCATGTAGATTTTATTGTGAAATTAATACTAAAAAATTAAAATTAATATATAATAAATAAAAATGTTTATTACCATAGTATAAATATTAGAAGTATATTCAAACAATGTTGGGACGGGTAAGTTGTAACGCGCCAATTGATCACAAGTGCTCGCGTGTTCAGTTCGGCGTAACCGACAAGCTTGCACATAAATCACAAATACTGTCACACGACATCGCAAACAGCCTAACACGAAAATTGCAGAATAACCAAATGCAATTGCTGCACGAAATATTTGCATAGGATAAGGGGTTAGCTGATATTTTCCATGTTTTTTATTGTTACCTGATTGGACCATTATATGAATGGTCCATTGACAAATAGATAATATAGTTTTTGAAACAATATATATGTATCGATACATATATCAATCGATTTAAGAATATGTAGTATGTACCCTCATTATAAGATTTAATATGTTTTACATATTTGTGAGACATAACAAAGTTCTTGTCATTATAATAATATTCCCAAAAAATACGAGCAAAAAACAAAATCTTTTATATTTAAACTATTAATTTTACTATGAGTACCTACAGGAAATTCAAACTCAAAATATTTTATTGAGCATTAAATTATTACAATTTTTAAAGTCTACTGCCAGTTTGGAAATAAGAAGCCTCAGACCTGAGTAGAACTGGCGAAAGAAATTCAGCTACAGTACAGTACAAAACAAAATGTCAATGTCGTCTTTTTTTGAACACTTCTATTAGCTTCACTGGTTATTACCTTACAAACTAACTCACTAAGTAATAACTTCCTTTAAAATGATTTTCATTAGAATTGAAAATTTTATACTATCTAAATAATTTAATACTATTGAGGTGGACAAGAAGAAGGTGAGTACCTACTACAAAACTTTGGGCTCATTTGTATTCAGAAGTCCCTATTGGTCAAAACATGTCTTTTCATTTTTTAAATAGGTATAATTATATTATAGAAGCTTATGTGATAATTATAAATTGAACAAAAAATCTTACAAACATCTTATAAACGTCAGTAGGTATAGGCGCTCCACTATGACAATCTATTGTCTTAACGCACAATATTTTAAATCAAGTCGAGTCGTATAACTTCGAAAATCGGAATATTTTGTACTTGTCAACATCAAATCGCCCATCTTGTATCACAGACACTTTATTGGAATTACACCTATACACGGCACAGGAAATTACATGATGCATAACTGTCGGAAAGATAGTGCCTTAAGAAAGTTAACATTCATTTATTTCTATTCGTAATTCATTCAATCAGCAAAAATTTACAATTTCTTTTCAGGTCTTATAATGGGAATATAACTTAAGAGAATGCTTCCCATTTTGTATTTGATTTACATTTTTATGGTTTGACTTGGTGAAATAACAATTTAAATCGGTATTGTATACAAATGTAATTGGGACTGACAGGATTAGAAAGTTTTTACCTCCCAATGTAGTGAGAAAAATCGTATTAAAGTCATTTGGTGTTGGCGTGTGTCAAATTTCCTAATTTTTCTGGTCACGATATTCTTTCGCCAATTTTCTTTGTGTCAAAAATCTTGACGTCTCAATCATATGCCCCTAAAAGATTTGGACAGATATATCTAACTTTTTCTTTTGTCACGAAACATTTGCGGTTAAATTAACACGAATATGAAATTAAATTAGAAATAATATTTTGCTTTGTAATTGTACATAAGCTTTTAATAATATCGTTATTATGGCTATGAATTCGCCTATATTTAACTAGATACAAAGGTTATATAAAAACCTAGCGACTCACTCTCGCTCCGTTCGGTTTCGGCCCTACTTATGTTTTAACGTTTAGTATAGATTTCTCAGAGATAAGATATTTTACCGCAGTAAAAAGTATCTTATATGTTGACACTGAAAACCAGCTATCATCATACCAAATTTCATCAAAACCCCTACAGCGATTTTTCCGTGATGCGGTCACAGACAGACAGACAAAAATAAAAAATAAAAGTTATAGATTCCCCCTCTGCATCAATAATGATGACTATTTCAATAAGATTTTCCAAAAAATATTTAATGTACAGATTCGACTCAGAACTTAGAATTTTATTATATGTAAAGATATTATCATCAGTTAAGGTTTCAGTCTTATTTCAAGCAGTAGCCAAAAATGATGAAGTATTAGAACTTTGCTATTGTTTAGAAATATCACGTTTAATAAGTAATATATACTAGATGAAACATTTCGGATTTTTTGGTTAACAAAAAATTGGGTGTATAACCCATAATGTAGAATTTACTTTTAATTATACTTTATTCCTTCTAACGTTCCATCCTAAACGATATAAGGTACCTTATAATTTTGAACGCATCAATTACCCTAGAGCCGAAACCGCACGGGTATGCGACACGTCGCCGCCCTAACATGTCTTTGAGCTTCCCTCGCCCAGTCTCCCTTTACTTTTACCGCTTTTTTGCCATTCCGCGTAGCTGACAACCCTTTTGCTAAATTGAATTAGAATGTCTCTATTTAGAATATGTCTTTGTTGCTGGCCTCCACATCAAAACTCAAAAATCTTTATGGGAAAAAATCATGCACACTGTACATTACCAATGTCCATAAACATATTTTATGTAAGTATTGTGGCTTTATGGGATAAAGGTAACTGTAAAATATATAATTTTATATTTCTATATAATATATCTAACATTAAGTACCTATTTCATAGACCATTAGACGTTTTAATATTTGCATCGTGCATAAACAGTGCTTAAGTGTGCCTTAGTATATCAAGACAAGGTACCTCCCGCGTCGCGTTAATTTCCCCAGCAAGGGTTGCCGCCGATGTCGTCGAATCGTAAACGTTATTTATGACGCCGCCGGCCGATTATTGCCGCGAACTCGCTCTTCCACTCATTTGCATACAAATTTATGCGGTAGTGATCATCATACCCTTCGACTTTACGTTTCCGCATTTCTTCAATGGGGAAACATTCCCGAAAACACTAGATTTTTAAAATAAAAAACTAGAATTGTAACCGAATTAAACGATATTCCCAAAACATAAGATTTTTGTGTTTGTGTGCTAACTAGAAATCAATCGGATGATCTTGATTTTATGCCCTCATATCTATTGCATTTTCATTAGAGCATGGTGAAGGTGACATTTGTTAAACCGTTCCTTTTCACTAATTAATGTTCCTATTATTTACAAACATGGTAAAATATTTCTGCTCTAATCTAAATATTATGAGCATATAGTACTAAATTATTGATTACTGTAATAAGTCAAGAAATTAAATCTTTAATATGTAACTATGTACGATTTGTTATGCATGTAAACTAACGTCTTAGTTTATTATTTTTTTAATTGGTGGTAAAATATGAGTTTGCTATTAGCTATATTTAAAATATTTTTCTTAAGAGATCTTCTCTTCTTAAATCTTTATCGATAAAATTGATTGAATGTTGTCACTTCCAATTACTACTACTAACAAGTGTTACCCGCACTATGTTATAATGATAATATTATAAATAGTTATAGATAACATTGTACATATTATGTAATCCAAAAGTGCTTATAATAAGTCTAATTGAAAAAAAAAAATTTAATACTACCATCCTTTATGTTTTTATATTCTTATAAATACTCAGTTTTATCTATAGTAATTGCTAATTAATACATGCAAATCTTGTACTTGTTAAACTCAATAATTGAATCCCTTTGCCTGTCTTTAACAACCGGAAGTTTTGATGGTAATAATATTTTATCTGTCTGTAACGACACTATTTAAATAATTTTATGTGGTCAGAATCTTAGAACTTAACATTAACATCTGTATATTATATTCATTAACATCTATATTCGCAGTAAGAAATTCTTTTAACAAATTAAAATGCATAGTTTACAGTAATTTCTATAGTTGTTTGTAGATATCATAATATATTTATACCAGCTGGCGTTTATTTTGTACCCATGCAATATGCAGAAGAAATTTTAAATATACAAATATAATTAGAGGCTTTAATTTCGTTATCAAAGGGCTCAGATGTTCCACGTTTAATAGCGAAACACTGGAGAGTGTTTAAACGGATTATAATAAGACTTTTTCATTATTAAGACTATATAATTTATAAAACATAGTTTTAAGTATAATAATATAAGTGTAAAACATAGTTTTATAAATTAATCGACTAAATATGTACAAAATATAAAGCATAGGATTTCCATCCTATGTTTCACTAGCCACTTACAATGGCGGAAGGTCACAGGTGTGGTCTGCGATCGCAGAATACCGCCCAAGCTCAAGGGACAGATATACAAGAGCATCATCCGACCGGTCCTTTTATACGGAAGTGAGTGCTGGCCAGCGCTATCTCGGCACACTCAGGAGCTTCACGTCACGGAGATGAAGATGCTAAGGTGGATGTGTGGCGTAACGCGGGCTGACCGCATACGCAACACATTCATCCGGGGTAGTCTCGGGGTCCGTGACGTAGCGGATAAGCTCCAAGAGCGTCGTCTGAGGTGGTATGGCCATATCGCGCGTCGGTCTGAGGACTATGTCGGAAGGAAGTGCCTTGATATGTCTGTCCCTGGAACAAGACCTCCCGGGCGCCCAAGAAAGCGATGGCTGGATGTTGTGAAGCAGGACATGAGAGCCAATGGACTCACACAGAATGATACTAAAGATCGTGCAAAGTGGAGCAGGCTAAGTAGGAAGGCAGACCCTGGCAATAGCCGGGATTAATAAATGCCAGGCAGAAGAAGAAGAAGTTTCACTAGCCACTTACAATCGTTTCCTTTGGGCGCGTCCTTAGGGTCCTTATGTAGGTACCTATTTATAATATTATATACAGGCGGCGCTACCTTTAAGCAAATTTTATTACATACTAACAGTACCCTACGTTTAAGCTCAGCCTTTATTATAGCCGATTTGTGTACTAAATTTTATTCAAACCGGTCAAGCCGCTTCAACGTGTAGGAGTAACACACACAAACTTTCACACTTATAATATTAACGTAATATATAATAGATAGCGATTCATGTGTAACAATTGGGGAGTAAATTGTAACATACGCGAGCAAAGTCAAAGGCAATAGCTAATAAGAAAATAAGTATATGCAAATGAAGCGCGGCCGCTAGCTCATAGAGCACGACCGTGCCGTGACAATAAAGGGGTAGCCGAATTTGGAACATTTAAATGTCGTTACTTGGATAGCAGTAAAATAAATATGATTGTGGCCCGATTTAATCTAAATACATGGCTTCCGCGATAAATTTTCAAAAATATTTTTACGGCAAGTTTCGATAAAATCTATGAATTGATTTGAATTTTCTTCGAACATGAAAGTTTACCATTGACAAAGTTTTAGCATAATGTTAAAAGGAAGTGCATTCTTAACTTTGTTTTTTATTTAAGCTAACCTTGGCTATTAAGTGTTATCTGCCTGTTTTAATTCCTTGCCTATTAAAATATCAGAAGGACTTAATCAATCAAAATCAAAAAATCAAAATCATCAATTAAATGAACTAACAATTCAATAGTACCTCTACTTATTTTCATTGTTGAACAATGTTATATTATCTATAATAATTAAGATATGTGTAAAAATACTGATATTTTTATTATTAGTGTATTTTTTAAGTAAATGTACTTAATCTATAAGAAGCTATAGAAGCTAATCTAAATACCACTTCGAAGCTATAGGTATAAAAAAGGCAAGAGTTAACATTTTATATAGATTCGCGACTCGCGTTCTTTCCTAGTTAAAAACAAATCTATCCCACGGGAACCGTACATTTTTCCGGGTTGATTCCTATCTAATTCAAAAAGCTTTTTCAAATCGGATTAGTAGTAGTAACCAAACCAACAAACTCTTCAGCTTTATAATATTAGTATAGATATAAAATAAAATAGTAACAAAGCTTTTTAAAAACTAATGACTGTAATGCATTGTGTACAGAATAGAATCCCCAAAACAATAGTTATTAAACTTTTTGTGGGTTTGTCTGTATACAAAAAGTACTGAACAGATTTTAAGTCAATTTTGTGTAGTAATGATTTATTACTCGATTCAACATTTAGGATGCCTTTTATTACAGGAAAATCGTCCTTCAAAATATACATGGCTAACGCTGGTTAAACCTTAAGAAATGTTAACTAAAACTTAAGAGATTATAAGAAACTAGCGACACCCTCGCTTCGCTTCGGGTTCGTCCCTAGACAAAAACAAATCTATCCCACGGGAACCGTACATTTTTCCGGGATGATATATAGCCTATAACCTTCCTCAGTTAACGGGCTTTCTAATGCAAAAAGAATTTTTCAAATCGGATAAGTAGTTCCTGAGATTATCGCGTTCAACCAAACAAACAAACAAGTAAACAAACAAACAAACAAATTCTTCAGCTTTATAATATTAAAGTATAAATTGAAAGTAAACTAAATTTTAAGAAATTAAGTGATTTACTAGAAAGTTTTAGGTCTTAAAAAAGTCTACAGAAAAGTCAGCAATAGCATATTACAAGTATGTCTATCTCCAAAGCACACTCGGAACAACTATTTTTATCTATTTAAAACGTACCTACGGACGTACCCAAGCAAAGCGAGGGTAAATCACTTTCTAAACTTTTATTCTTTATAAACTAATATTAATTTTGTAGGTACGATTTTGAACAAATACTGAAGAAGTAAAATCAAACTAAAAAAAAAATGGATGTGTGTAACCTTTACGCGCGGTTGAAGAAAAACTTCTTTGGCAAATATCGCAATTAAATTAAAACAAATCAATAATTAAATAAGACATAATAGGCATATTACATTATATATTTATAGAATATCATATACGGAAAGAATATAATATTCTATATTGTCAGACAATAACAACCATTGCAACAATTGGTTACCATGGCAACAATTAGTCATAATAGCTTCTTTTTATTTTCATTTTGCATTCATCCCACAGTAATAAATATTCATTTTTATAAGTAATAAATCTCTTTTTTTACCAAGTTTTAAAGTTATTTTACATTTTATTTAACATATATAATATATTACATAATATATTATTCAGTATTATTTTTCACTTCCTGCGTAATGTATTCTTCTCATTCTCTCGCCGTCGAAAGGTCAAAAGGTATTTTAAAAATAGAGCTGTAATTAAAATATTTCTTATTATTGTCTGGTTTTCTAAATTATAACTGACATATCTGTACTAATACCTATTATAAAGAAGCAGAGTTTGTTTGTTTGAACGCACTAATCTCAGAAACTACTAATCCGTTAGCCGTAGATAACTCGTTTATTGAGGAAGGCTATAGGCTAATATATTATTCAATATATAGTCTATTTATTCCATATTATTCTAGCCGTTAAAACGTTCCAAGAACGAAGCGAGGTTGTGGTTGAGTTGAGGCATTGATTAAATATTTTTATATAAAATTAACAAAAAAAATATTTAAATCCCAGAAACCATAGTTTTGTAACTTTTAATACAGAAAAATAAAATTACATTTCCTTACTTTCACTCATTAATTGATGCATAATGATTTTTCATAAATGGCTTTATTAATATTTTATGATTTTATTAAGTGTAAAATGTATTTTGCTAGAATATTTTACATAAATCTAAAAAACCTAAATAACCTAAAAGAAAAAAAAATATCTTCACAATTACATTTCTTATTTATTTATTTAATTTTTTTTTTTTTTGCAATTTTATATAAAATATACATATTAATGTTTTTTGTCTGTTTTTTTTCTGGGACGGCTTACTTCTGCTAAAATTTCACCCTTCGCCACTGATATACCACTGGGATGTTTTAATGTTTTCTACTATCTTGTTAGAGATCCCGATGTTTAGACAGCGTTACAAGCCTCACGGTCACATTAACCTATTCTATAATAATAATGTTAGTGACCACGAAAGCTTCGTAAAAACTAAATATGCTACTTCTCACAGTCTGACGTAATCACTAGCGTGATTTATAGATATTTGCCATCATGCAACGGATAACTTTGGTTAAAATTAAAAAATATGGGTTAGTAGACAAATTGTTTGATATTATAGCAAAAAATTAATAACTTTGGTATTCAATTACTTTATGCTTAAACTGAATATAGAGCTTTTCTTTTGAACTCACTTTTAGTAGAAATTGGTATTATCATCTATATCTTTTTCATCATCTTGGCGAGTTTTCTTGTAAATATTTCACTCTTAAACTTTTTTAGTCAAAACTACTTTTGACTGACGAAAACGGTGAAAAGTATTTACAACGGCGGGCCTCGGTCAATAACAGTTTTGACATACCTGTCAAAACCTTTAAAAAATTAAAGAGGCAAAGACGGCAAAGAATTTTGCTAAATCTACAAAATTATTAGTATCTTAGTAAGGTTAGGTTAGGCTATTTTTATTTATTGGAAGTGATTTTAACTAACGTTTTTGACTTCTTTTTTTTTCTACTTTTGTCCGCTTTTGTCAGTCAAAAGTAGTTTTGACTAGGAAGGAGTTTTGACTGTAACATATTTCTTGTTGTTGTATACAATAAGAAAATCTGTTGACTACAAAAACTTAAGTAATACTATTTAATAACCAAGTTTATTACGAAAAAGATTGTAACTGTTTTCCAATCCCCTACAATCCTTTCGGTATAAAACATCCTTTATTCATATTTTACAATCCATTAAGCGGCAAGTTTATGCCGCGTGTCATGTGCGCGTCGTCGCTACCCCTAAAACCCTAAACGGAGCCATTTTTAAACGTTTTTTTTTCTCGAATCTCATACCCAAATGGTAATTTTACAGTTTTAAGCACGTCAGTCTATTAATGTGATGGACGTTTACCTTACGTTCGTGACTCCATTTGAGTTTTATTTGGAATTAGTACCTATTGTCTTCAATATTTTTTTTAAATTTTACCATTGTTCGGTCGTAAATATAAATAGGTAAGCATTTCGCTTGTTATGCACTGATTGTTGATTTATAGTCGCGACTGTTTCAAAATTCTTTTTAGTTTCAGATGCAATCGTGAAAACGTAAAAGATCAATTTGTATGTATTGTGTTTATACGAAACAGGATTATTTGGCATTGTGTATGAAATCAATTTTTTTAAATTAAATTTTACTACAAATTATTCTAGTGATGTAACATATTTTTTGCTTCATTTACCCGAAGACATCATTACTTACAGGTCTGACTCATTTGACTTAAACATAAATGTAACGGGTGATGCTACATTAAAAATAACAGAACAATATTTGGATATGGTTTAGAGCATTTGTCATGCCCACTTCGCCTATAATATGGTGTCCTATTATACTTATTGTTAATTAGCGACTTACCCTCGCTTCGCTCGGTTGCGTCCCTTGGTAAGTTTTAATATTTTTTGAGCGGGACTCTAATTCTTTTTCTAAAATAAATGTAACTTAAGCTATCTGAAAGTGAAAGTCTCGTTGAAATTGGTCCAGACGTTATGAGATTGGCGGGAACAAACACACTGACAAATATTTTAAAATTTTGTGTTTTTCTTATAAGCACCATATACTTATACATAACTCCATATGCATTTAATAAAAAGTTGTTTTTTTGACATTACAAACACTTCAATTTTATTTATATGTATAGATTTCGAAAGTGACAAAATATTAACTCTTTAAATAATTCTAAAACCTTAACTAGTGCTAAGGTGATTTACGTATATATTGTAAAAATAATCTAGATAACGTTATTTTCTATATAAAAATGCTGGTAGGTAATTGGTAATTTCAGAGCTCATATTTTACTAATGCACATTATGATAATATAATAAGTGCAATACCAAAAACTGTTATCGCAGTTACAATATTAATTGATAAGCCCAAAATAAATTTCAATTATATATTTTATAGAATAATATTGTCTCTTAAATTATATATAAATATTCTGAGCGATTAAATCACGTAGTCGATGTCACATCTGTTTAAACAACTCTAATTACGAATATATTAGATACAGTTTTGAGAGAATTTTTACTTTCTGAGTTCTGTTTGTAACTAACAAAACTCTCTCTCTCCCTCTCTCTCTCTCTCTCTCTCTCTAATAAAAAATATAATATAAAAATTTCATTTCGTTACTGGGTTAACTTTATAACATTAGGATGACAAAAAATGCAAATGCAATGATTAATTTTCTATATTTGCTATGAAGACACACTGAATAATATTTTTATAAAATATTTGATTTTTATTATATACAGTAGGTACCTACATTTTATTTTATTTATTTTACGTAAAAAAAACACGTACCTGTATGCTAAACTACGCTGAATTTTTGCGTCGATTTTGCTATATGAAATGAAGTGAAAATTAATTCATTTCATATAGCAAAATTAATTCTGTATCAATTTTGGTATTTTAGAGTTAAAATTTTGTGACAATTAAATATAAACTTTTGAATGGACAAGTAAATACATTAAATAGACTAAAACGGATATACTTTTCAATAATAGAAACTTTGATTATAATTTAAAACTCTACATAATTTTATATTGCTATTGATATTATTTATAAACGCCATCTAGGCAAGAAAAAACAAACTACGATCCTGTTTGAGGAATAAACTGAAGCATCATTTCTCATAGCGCCATCTCTTTAAATTTCATCAAACTTTGTTGTAATCTGTACGTCATGCCGTGTCTCTACTAATCTGGTATAAAGATATACTTAAAATCGTTGCATTAATACTCAAAATTATTTACAATTACCTGTTTTAATTTGATAAAATTATAAAAAGAAATATTTATATTTTTTTTAATAAAACAAATTAACATTTTAAATTTTATATTTCAATACTTAATGGTAAATTGTAATAATTGTTTTTTCCATGAATCTGTTACTTAACTGACCTACTACATAAAACTATCTACAATGATATGTGGAACAAATTTGAGATGTACCGATTAGTTGCCGATAAGTCGGGAAAGCCGACTATCCGGCCTCAGTGACTAGTCGGCAAAAAGCACCAACTAGTAATATGAGTAAAGTAATATCCAGACTCCATTACTTTATTCATATAACTATTCTTAATATATATTATATTTTAGTATCAGTTTTACAATTGGTAATATAATTTAAGAATAGGGACGAAGGAAAGAATAGAGGACTTAGTACTTATATGACTAAGATTATCAAAAAAATAAAGTATGAACGCAAGTTTCTACAAATTAGAACAAAGAACATAATTATGTAATCTCCTGTTTATTTTTTATTTATAAGTCACAGTTTTAAGTATTATGTATTCATTATTAAAAGATATAAAGTGCAATAAAGATTACATAAATTCAGTTTTTTTCTATAAAAAATCTTTTACCGAAATGCACATAATATTATATAATGGCATTGGGAGCTTGACTTTATATTTTAAAGCCAACGTTTTATATAAGCCAAAAGAACATTTTTAACTTTTTATTTGTTAGTGTATTTGTTTATTACTATACGCATCCGAAGAGATTTTAATTGAATATTTATAATGTATACATATATATATATATATATATATATATATATATATATATATATATATATATATATATATTACAATCTAAGTTTCAAATAAAACAATCTTTTCGGATCATCTCTCCCGTGACCATGATTGCTGTAAAACACTTCGGTAACCAAAAATCAAAATAAATCCGCGAAAAAATCCGTTCCGCGTATATATAATAAATCAGCGTTATTTTTTTTTAAAAGATAGTTTTATTTAATCTAATTTTTATTTATTTCGATCAAGTCGATTCAAATTAAGCATAAAATTATTACATTTTTTTACTTTAATAAAAAAAAGGTAACCTAAACCCTGAAGAAACCCAAAGACTGGCGAAAGAAAGTCAGCTAAATCAAATTAACTTTTAATCTTTTCGTTAATGAAATTATAAATTACATAATTTCTCTAACATTGAAATGGCCTGGGGGCGATAAATTGAGATTTCTCACACGTATTCCTCATATGACGAAGGCATTCACTAAGGAAGGATTTTTCAAAATTCAACCCCTAAGGGGGTGAAATACAGGATAAAAATTTATATGACACTATTTATTCTTTTGACATATTTGCATGAAATGTATGAATTGAGTACGGATAAAATAATGTATTTCAGCGTTTTCTAAAATTCAACCCCTAAGAGGATAAAATAGGGGATGAAGTTTTAAATAGACGCAGTGGCCAAACCCTTAGGACTATAAACTTAAAATTTCACATACGTATTCTTCTTATGATGTAGGGATCCACTAAGGAAGTTTTTTTAATTCAAACTCCAAGGGGGTGAAATACGGGATAAAAGTTTGTATGAAACTGTTTTCTTGCTGATGTAAAGACCTAAGTATACTATATATTGTCCATCCGGGTCAACATAGGTGTAGGATACTTTTTACTGCGGAAAAATACTCATCTCTGAAAAATCTATACTGAACGTTAAAACACACAATTATGTATTATAAAGTGTTTGCTTTTGGTTGTACCTAATGTTATAGATGTGGAACACTTTTGGGAAAATAATAGCCTATTTTTATAGGATTTCGATGTCTCGCAAAGTTTATAAAATATCTATAGTTGACGTTAGATATTTCGAGAAATATTAATTTTAGAACAAAAAGTTTTAAATAATTAGAAAGGAAATTTTAAATAAAACTATCTTTTCTAAGATAGTTTTATTTAAAATGCCTCTTTATCGAATGGCAATATCGCGTGAATTGCGTTTTTTTTTATGTAAATTGATTCACCCCTTGATTAAAATATATAACTCTGACTAAGGAATAAAATATATAAACTCTAACAGTTACTGGATGGGATTACAGAACACTAGACATAAGTTCAACTAATGTTAGTGCAGTCACTACATACAGTGCAATAATAAAAGCAAAACGACGACAACACCGAATTAATTCAATCTCTTTAAATGCACTTAACTGGAGTGACAGTTGTAAAAAAAAAAGAATTAATCTACTGCATTTGTTGAATATACCCCCAGAGAAAAATCCTTTGTCACATTTGGCATATCAATGGCACGACCTATGTAATAATTATAAAGTACACGACAATCTGTATACTACTGCTTCTAACACACCCTAAAATAGTTTATTTTACTAGCAAATTCACTCTTCCTGTATGCTTTTAAGGTTCAAAAATGTCTATCGTTTCTATTGAAATTAGCATGTGTCACTGCTATTTTGGACTCCAAGCCATGCATGCCATTTTAGATTCTATTACGTAGAGTACACATTTCAAGGTTCCCATGAAGAATAAAAGCGGTATGTACGGGTGTGAATTAAAATATAGTAAAAGCGACAAGAGGGGAATGTTACACGAGTGCTTAGTGTCAAGCTTGCGTCTTTGAAGCTTCGTGTAAAATGTTTGGATGGGTTTATTTACGGGACAAATGGTGGTGTGTTGTTCGGGGCGTACGTGTTTATTGTACCCATGTCAAATAACGGTGACAGAGTATGTATTGCGTCGCCCTTACATCACGTTATTAAAATTTATATATATTTTTATTATATACCTACGTTTTGTTACTCAGACTAAGGAATAAATAGACAGAATGTCATAGAACTAAACATGAGGCCAAGTACAATGTTTTAAAACTGTACAAATATTAATAGAATGCTCATTATTGTGATAAGTAAGTAAATCATAAAAATAGCTAGCGAATTTTATTATAATAAGAAAATAAAAAATAAGCTAATGTTATGCTAGCGCTCTTTCAAGAGGAAGAGAAGTGGAGCTTAAAAAATAGAAGAAAATATACAATAGTATTGTTTTTATTATGCGAGGGTTTGCCTCTAGAAAAACATAAAAACTTTATCCCCCGGCAACCGTACATTTTCCGGGATAAAAAGTAGCCTATGTGTTATTCTGATGTATAAGCTATATTATTGTAAAGTTTCATTAAAATCCATTCAGTAGTTTCTGCGTGAAAGAGTAACCAACAAACATACATCCCGACATCATTCGCATTTATAATATTAGTAGGATACACACTATGTGAATATATAGAGAATAGTAGAATGAACAGCAATTAATAACTTTTCCATTTGACATTTTCAAATTAAAAAAACCCTATACGAAACTTATTTAATAAGAATATTATACTCATTAAAATTCGCATTTCAAAAAAGTAATGTTGCGCTTTTATATCATAGCATTATTTGTGGCGTACGCTTTTGTTTCAAGCAGCAGAACACGAGTATCGTGTAGTTAAGCGGGGGTTTAAGTAACGCGTCCTTTAACAATAATTATTATATATTATAATTAATCCTTTAATTGAAGAACTTGTCTGCGTATTGTGTATTTGCTAACAGCAGTAAATATGTAAATTCATAGATATAGTTTTATTTAAAACTAGCTACTTACCCTCGCTACGCTCGGGTTCGATGCTATTCCATACTATATACTGAATATTATAAATGTGAGTTTTTGAGTATGGGTATATGGATGTTTGTTACTCTTTCATGCCAGAACGGCAAAACGGATCTAGATGAAATTTGGCACAGAGAAAGATTATAGTCTGAAATAATACATAGGCTATTTTTTATCCCGGAAAAATGTACGGCTCCCGTGGAATAGGTTTGTTTTTGTTTTCCTAGAGGCGAACCGGAGCGAAGAGAGGGTAAGCCGCTAGTACTATATAATCTATCTCCGTGCCAAATTTCGTTTAGCCGTTCTGGCGTGATTGAGTAACAAACATCCATCCAAACATTCGCATTTATAATATTTATGGGATATGGAATATTCGCTTAGATATAAGGAAGTATTAGGTAGGTACTTGTGATTGGCCTTTTATAATTACTTAAACCCTTAAAAATATAATAAAAAAATAAGTATATTACCTTTATAAATTACTTTACGTACGTTTTCACGGTTAGCTATGTTTAGGTGGTATACATAAATAGTAGCTTGCTACTCCTAAGATATTCATTTAAATTATATAGCGATTTTGTTCACAATTTCATGGGTTTTAATTTTTTTCGCAGAACCCTGATACTTTTTCTAAAATAAAAGTAGCTTAAGTTTTTCTTTATAACATCAGCTATCTGCCAGTGAAAGTCCCGTCAAAATCGGTCCAGCCGTTTCGGAGATTAGCCAGAACAAATAGACAAACAGACAGACAAAAATTGTAAAAAAATGTTGTTTTGGTATATGTACCGTGTATACATCCATATGCATTTAGTAAAGCGGTTATTTTAATATTACAAGCAGACACTCCAATTTATTAATCTGTATAGCTAACACAATAGTAAGCATAGCAATACTTGTATCGAACACTTACAGAAAATCATAAACAATGTCTTCACAAAAGCATATAAGGGTATATTATTCTTACATATATGTATAAATAAAACAAACGCTCATTTCCTTCACTCTCAACTCATTTATATTATCTAGAGGGCCCTGGGTCCTTTTCAAGTATAACTGACGTGTAGCACTCATTCAATTTCCTGTATTGACTTGAAGATGGGCTCCAATTATGGATTTTACGACTGCCCATTTAAATATTACAGAGATATTTATGAATTTAAAATTGAAATTTTTAAATAATTATTACTCTACTATATTTTTATATTTCTTCATAGCGTAATAATCATCACATTCCAAGTCTCCTTAACTATTAATTGCAATATAATAATACATTTTGTAATAGATCATATCGTTCTATTTTTCTATTACTGAGTGAATGTGGATTGTTATTTTTTCTCCCAAAAATGGAATAGTCCGGGAGCCAGGTACAAATTTGGTCAATTATTTCCTCTCAAGCGATTATTAGTTGAATGCATCAGAAAGTTGTATCATAAATATTTGTGAACGTCAGCTGCGGCTCCGGTGGTGGGATGAGCGGCGGTAGCTCCTCTAACGCACGAAAAAAATAAATAAAATCAATAATTTCCTCTTATCTGAAAATTTGTTAAATTGTTGTACCTAATCAGAAATTTTTGAAGTCGGTTCCAGCCAATACAAATCAAAGCACACCGACTTCGAAAATATCTGATTAGGTATCTATTCTAAATGAAAACCCCCGTTTAGTTATTTTTTTACTTTTCAGTGCCTGGAAGTCGTTTTTTTTTTAAGTTTTTATTATAAAGCAAGACAGTCAATGCTTTGTCACCTGATGCTAATTACTTGTTTTATATATGTAATTTAATCGTTTTCGTGAGTTATTGTATGTGGACTTCTTGTGTTTGTACTGTAACTTTTTATGTTATTGTGTACCTATCTCCCTAAACTTTCTCTTCTGTACTATCTTTCGTGTATGTTGACTTTTCAATAATAATTATTTATTTAGTGACGTAACTAAGACTTTTATTTGTGTTCATTCGTTACGTCTCACAACAACTACCAAAATTATATACTTGTTAGTTTTGAAGTACAATTTATACGGAACATTTATTTCATTGAAGTGTAATCTATACTAATATTATAAAGCTGAAGAGTTTGTTTGTTTGCTTGGTTGAACGCGCTAATCTCAGAAACTACTAATCCGATTTGGAAAATTCTTTTTGCATTAGATAGCTCGTTAACTGAGGAAGGCTATAGGCTATATATTATCCCGGAAAAATGTACGGTTCCCGTGGGATAGATTTAATTTTGTCTAGGGACGAACCCGAAGCGAAGCGAGGGTGAGTCGCTAGTGCCGAATAATTTAAAAGACGTCATTTCCTTTCGTATGAAAATTTGTTAGCTGATTTTCAATACACTGGTGTAATTAATAAAAAAAATCAGCTGACGGTAAGTCAGGGGAAACCTCGTCAGCTGATGCATTTAAATAAGCGATAGATGCTCCCGCCTAACTCCTGCGTTATGACTTTCAAAGTGTCAGCTGACGGTCTTTCCACCGAGATACAGCCAGCTGACATATACCTATATTTATCCATGTTTGAAAATAAGCTACCATCAGATAAATTTTCAGTTAAGAGGAAATCATTGAAAGTATACATTTTTTTTCTCGTGTTCAAGCGAGCAGCTGGCGTATAATCCACCATGTTATAGTCAGCTGATTGTCTTCTTTCGTCGAGATATTGGGTTAGCAACAATTTAACAAATTTTCAGGTGAGAGGAAATGATTGATTTTATTTTATTTTTTCGTGCGTTGGAGGAGCTACCGCCTCTCCTCCCACCAACGGAGCCGCAGCTGACATTCACGAATATTTATGATACAACTCTCTGATGCATTCCACTAATTATCGCTTGAGAGGAAATAATCGAATGTACTTGGCTCTCGGACTAAAAGGAACTGCAAAGCAGCGTAACATCAAAATTTGTCATAAATTCGATTTATTATTGCAATTGAAAATATTGTTATTGTGAATTGCAAGTAGATAATAAAAAAATCAAGTGGCTTACTTTCGTAGCACTAGATCGCAGGCATGTTATAAATATTTATTTCATTCATTATTTCAATTTTTTTTACCACATTTTATATGGGACACCAGACAACTGGTTTAGACCGTAGTTTAATTAGCGTAGCTGGATAAGTAAATGTCCTTAAAATATATGTCAGAAAATTGTTAATATTAGCAAACCCTTCATATTACAACGAAAATTATTAGTCAATCTTTTTTATTTCAATCTTTAAAATACTAGATTTAAAAATTTCTATACCTCTTTCCATGGGAAATTTTTTACCCATTAATCCTACGTATCAATTAAATAAAGTACAGTTTGCAAGGAAAGAACAAAAATGATTTAAACTCCTCATTGTGATTCACAAATGAAATTCACAATAGATTTGACATAAACAGACATGTCGCACACAATACATGCACGATGACAACACAACGTTTTTTTCCAAACGGAATGGAGTTTAATCTGAAAAGCCCCTCGGGCAAGTGAAGGATTGAAAAAAATATTTATTTCTAGTTGACATAAACTTTCAAGGAAATACATAATCTTTTCTTAACATTTAAGTTTTGTCAATAGTAAAATGTAATATAAATAAAAGAGCTAAAAGAGTTTTTAGAAACTTTGTATGTATGAGTATGTCTGTTCGTAGGGGCATCTTTTAAGAACTTTTTTACTTAATCCAAAAATGCATATTAAAGATCTCTGTACTACTCTTATCGATACGGTAAGGGAGTGTGAACTGTAAACAAAAGAGGAAATCACATACAGGCAAACCCGCATGCAAAATCTTGTTTTAGTTAGCAAGGGCTATAAGTTTATTATATTTTACGAGATTACGAGTATGTAATTTTAATTATACATATGTATAAGGAACGCACCGTTTATTAAATAAATCTCCTTTATTTCGTAATGACTACTGTAATTCATTTGAAATGCTTAGTAAACTTTGACCGATGTATCAACGCACAAGCCAAACCCGTATTTCGCTCACGTATTCCTCATACGACGAAGACATCCACTAAGGAAGGATTTTTTAAAATTCGATCCCCAAGGGGGTGAAATAGGGGATAAAAGTTCGTATGAAACTTTTTATTTCTTGAACATATTTGCATTAAATTTCGTATATTTCGTAGTTTAATCGCGAGCGAAGCCGCCAGTTCTGCTAGTTTAATATACACAATTTAATTCATACGTATGTACTTTGATGTGGACAGACCTAAAACAAAAGATTTAATTTTAAACGATCGATTTCAATGCAATGATACAAAAACGTTAAATGGCAACTTATACACGATTACATTCGCGATTAAGAATCAAAAAAAAATTGAACAAGTTCTAGTGTTACTTGCGACAAATCCTATTGTGTAATTGCTACCATTTCTAATGCGGATGCAAGACGCTTTGTTCAACTTGGTTTGTATTTATCCGAGTTTAGATTGACACCGGAGATTGTATTTTGACGTTTTCATCCCATTTTGTCGTATTGCCGCCAGCTAATCGTTCAGAAACTATCGAACAATATCTTTAGTGAATCGTTCTGTCCATTGTCATGTGTGATAAGTGCTTGCATGCCGCAAAATGCATACTGAATTCACCTTTACTTACTAAAGGGCCACTATTTAGATATTTAAAAAAATGTTTTTTTTTTGTCAGTATTTAAAAGTAGTCATTTTATGTCATTACTAATTAGTATAATAATTCAATTCTCTTAATGGCTAAAAAAATATTTCACCAACGTTATCAGGAATGGAGGGGAGAGACATGCTAATAATAATGATTATTTCTAACTAATTTTATTATCAGACTCCGCACTAAATACGGAAATGTGTATCTATAGGTGTGCATGTTTTTCCTTATTTACGCTGTATCGTAATTTTTAAAGTTGTACTTCTTTTGGCACGTTTGGAAAAAATCATGAGAGTAAAATTTTTACGATGCGCGCGCACACCGACAGCCTAAAAGCGACATGATGAAGTTAGCGGAAAGCGACATGATGTAGTTAGCTGCATTCCTTTTACAAACCAAGAGTTGTGACATGCGGAATGAAATCTTTAGCTATTTTTGTTCTGTTACGCCACGTGCGTAAAGTACACACACACGTTTTTTTAAACGCGATCGAAGTCGCGGCAATAACTTTTTAGATAATAATATCGTTATATTTTATAGTGTTTGTGAAGTATTTGAGCTCATTAAATCTACAAGTTGTATATTATGACGTGTTCTTTATTGGAAAATTAATAATAGTGTAAAGACTGAACCTTCAAAATTATGGCATATCTTAATCCCATAGGCCAAACACAACACAAATAAATGGGACTCAATGAAAAGGCGCTAAAGCACCCAATTTCATATACAATGAGCGATACGCAGCTCAAAACTTTTTTATTCCCTTCCAAATAAGATTTAATAACGTTTTGTTAAACCAAATGTTCTTTTATAAACGATTCAAAGACGTACTTCTTTGTGGATGTTATTTACGAGTTTTGCCAAATTAAGTTGAACTTCTTCGCTTTTTGCTTTCAATGCTTTTTGAGATTCTAACTTAAGAGAAATCGAGTGGCATTAGCTCTTTCTAAACTGGACTTAACAACTTAAGATTTGATAGGTTGGCTTTTGTTATTACAAATCTTCGAGTAATGCTGTATTTGTTTGCGGGCGTTACTGATATTAGTCAGTCTTGTTAAATTTAACTGCCGTATAAAAAAGCCCACGATTCCACTATACCTATATTGTTATATTGTTTCGAAAATGTTTGATGAATTTACGTACTGATTTAAAAATTATTGAAAAAATATAATAGACATGTTCATTCATAAACATAAACATACATAATATATATTTCATCAACAGCTTCGTTCGGGTTCGTCCCTAGGTGCGTTTTAACCGTTACTATGGAATAGATAGACTATATTATATTATATATAGCCTATAGTCTTCCTTAATAAACGAGCTATCTACTGCAAAAAGATTTTTTTAAATTGGATTAGTAGTTCCTGAGATTAGCGTGTACAATCAAAGAAACAAACAAACAATCCAACTATATTAGTAGTAATATTTCTGTCATTCTATTTATTTATAGTCTAGATTTCAATTAATAACAAGTTATTAAATATTTCGCAATTTATCAAGAATTATGTTATTTATTAAGACAATGAAAATAATTTAACTATATTAATCCGATAAAAACTTTTCAAAGATAGTCTTGAAATAATCAAGGCTAGGAAACTCTTTTTTCGTTTGCTTAATAAAATTATTAAATAAAAAAAATATTTTTCATATATATTCATAGGTATAGACCATAGTTTATAGTAGAAAAGAAAACTTTTCTTACTATTATACTCTATAGACTCGAAGTTTGAGAAAAAGGACACTCTTCCTAAAAAAATAATAATTGATTTCATGTAATCACTGGTTCTAGCAAAATATACCGAAATGGCCAATGAATAGCAAATACTAAGACAATGTTAGGTACATATAATATCATATGGTGTAGCTAGTTTTGGGACAATATTAAAGCCCAAAGCGATTTCGGTCAACATATAGGGCTACCAACACAATGGACAATTTATTTTTGTATTAAAATACCTTTTTAAGCGACTCCTAAAAGGAGATCTTTTCAATTCGTCGGAATCTTTTTTTTTATGTATGTTCAACGATTACTTAAAGACGCCTGAAACGATTTTGAAAATTCTTTTTTTGTTTCAAAGGCTTTATATATTTCCTAGGTGGTGGCATTTGAATTTTATCGAAATCGGTCGAGCGGTTTTTTAAAAAATGAACAATAAATTATTTTTTTAAATAAATGGCTTAGTCGAATGTGTTATTAAAAAAAAACTTTCTTCTCACAAATTACCTGCTTATTATGTCTATACTAAAAATGAAAAAATAAAACTTAAAAAAAAATAATAATAACCGTCTTCCAGGCACTAAAAATAAAAAAAATACCAAACGGGGATTTTCATTTAGAATAGATACCTAATCAGATATTTTAGAAGTCGGTGCTAGTCGACAATGCTTTAACAATAGGATATGAATATGTATCTAATAGGTAAATATGACAAGGTATGAACTCTAATTATAGTAAATATATTATGTACATCAATTTGTGATGCATTTATACGTATCGAAATAGATTTGTTTTGCTTTGCATCTGATGGTACCCACTTCGAAAATATCTGATTAGATATCTAATTTAAATGAAAACCCCCGTTTAGTTATTTTTTAACTTTTAGTGGCTGGAAGTCGGTTTTAAATTTTTTTTTTTTATAGTTTTTTACCTTTACTCTTATCAGCTACATTTGTTTAGTGTTAGAAATTATTTTAATAAAATACAAATAAAATTTAAATTAATAAGTACATCATAAAAAATATTGTCATTTATTTATAATTATTTTTTTATGTTTTAAAATATAAGTGTATTTTTCTTATTTACTTTAGTTTGATTCGATATTATTTACGAATTAAATAATTCCCAATCAATTCGTTTGTTTTTAAATTTTTTTTCTATCTCAGTGACAACTTCTTCAGATCCTAGTTAATGCTTAGATGAAGGAAGCACTATTAAAATTGTAAACAATTCGTAGTAAAATTGTATTGTTTTGGTTTGTATTATTACTTTATTTTCTAATATCTTCAAACCTAAAACAGTTTAGAATAAATAATAGATACAATTATTGAATTTATTACCAATTTACATTTTTTTTATCTATAATAGATTTCACTATCCATCCCAACACAGATCATATAATACTAATCCAAATACACCCTCTGTACATTTGTACAACCCTAGTTTCAAGGCATCTCCAATAAAACTACCATATACCTTCGTACGCCTACGTAGCATTTGTGTTCTGTTTTCTTATTCGAAAATAAGGTATTAATAAAGAGGTTATAATAATCCCATTATTATATATATTTTACATAATATTATAAATGCAAAAGTTTGGATGGATGTTTCTTACTCAATCAGTCAATAGCCAGAACGGCTGAACGGATCTTGATGAAATTTGGCACAGAGATAGAATATAGCAAATTGCACATTAATAATAGGAATAGCACATTTGTTACTTTTTATCCCGAAAAAATTTATGGTTTCCGTGTGATAAATTTGTTTTTCACTAAGGACGAACCCTAGGGATTTCCCGAAGGGAATCTGCTATTTCGCCCTTAACCATCTTAAATTGTAAATCACAATGAAGTCTATGGTTCGCTAAATACCACGGCGTGTTAGCAACCGTTCAGAAGTCCATTGATTGGAGCCGTTGACGAATTACGAAGTTGGAGTTGGAGGTACTGCTCCACAACTGCATTCCATATGAGTTTAATTATGCACTTGTATATTAAGAGCTTATTTTCCATGATAAGTAATTTGACGACACGTTTGGCTCAGTTTGTAGTGCCTACTTGCTGTGCCAGCGGTCGCGGATTCGAGTCCCGCTGGGGCATTCATTTGTGTGATAAGCACGAATGTTTGTACTCAAGTCATGGGTGTTTATATTTATAATATGTATGTAAATATAATAAATAAAAAAGCCTATATTTCTTACAGTATTACATGTTACAAGATGCTTATGTTAGCATTAAAATTAAGTCTACAGTGTTAGTAACTTTTATATTATTTTTCTCATAATTATGTTTAATCCTTAGAAATTCTAACTTATACTTGACCGTCTGTTGCTTTAGTGGTATTACGTACTTTTGAATGCCGTATTTTATGTATCTTCTGTATATTTAACACACTGCGTTCCATTCCGCCAATTCCGCCAATATGTATGTATTTAAAGTTATATATGTATAGTGTATCAACTGTCTGGTATCCATAACAAGCCTCGTAGCTTACCATGGAACTAGATGGTGATGTGTGTTAAGAGGATTGTGAAGTGCCGATACACGGCGCGAGTAGGTTTTTAAGAAAATGCTATCTGTTTCATATCGCTCGCTTTGCCAACCCTTATGGTGCGATAGAGAGAGTTGCAAATCTTAAAGGCAATTACCTACATTCCTGTTTGAAATATTGTTTTGGGCGATAACGTTTTTACCCCCCTAAACATTTACGAAATGAGACAATTTTGGTTTCATTAGATTCAGTACACCTTAATCTAGGTTTGTACGTTTTCCTTTTTTAGTAATTCAGTTTAGTTTAATTATAAAAAAATAAAAACGCTCGAGGAAGTTTTTACGTCAAAAATACAGATATTTAGATGCTAATAACTTCTATCATACGCAATATTTCTTTAAAATAAAAACGTACGGACCTAGTTTTTCATTATATCTACAACATTTCCAAAAATTATGAAAATTAGACTATGTTAATGGGGGGGAAAACGTTATCGCTTTTTGTATGGAAATTTACTTTTTTTATTTAGCTTCACAATCCTCTTAATGCTCCAACATTATTATTATATATTATTATTATTTATAAGTTGTTATTTCCATCCCATGAGCCAATAGACTTTACCTAACTGTAGTCCTAGTGCTTTGCTTAGTATTGCTTTTTTTTTGCTTTAACTCAGATTGTGGGATTTTCGACTGATTTAGAACTACTTCAAGCCATATCTCCCTTTAACTTTAAAATAATATCGAGGTGGAACATACTAGTGTATGTATATCAAGTAAAAATATATGCTCTTCATTTAACAGCGAAATAAAAGATATTAATAAAGATAGTTCAAAAATATTTTTTTCTGGTTAATCAAAAGTGATATTTTATGAACAAAACTTTTTTTAATATGTTAGGACGCAAAAGCTTTAACAAATGTAAAATACCCGCAGAGAATATGCATTAAAACAACTCTATAAACTTCGGATGAATGTAAACACTGAACGAGTACATACTAACTGAAATACTCCACAGGGCTTCATGTGAAAATCTAAATAAAATAAAACACTTCTCGGTTTAGCGTACGTCCAAATTAGGCGCGAAATCGCTCACGAGAGCCGCTCGCAAAAACCTCGTTAGCCGCCATGTTTGTTCGGCGACAGTGAGGGGCGCGCCCTCTATATACACACTGACCACGTAACACTACCGATATAAAAATCAACTTTATTTTCTTATCAGCCCTAACACATTGGTTTAAGGGTTGTAATCGTATGCTACAGTAGTTGACTCAGTGCACTGACTCCTTGGTCTGGGTGTGTGTAGCTGACAGGGGTGTGGGTTAGGGGTGTCGATGTCACGACGTGCGACGCAATAGAGTATGTGAAATGGATATGCAACGTGATACCGAAAGTGATAGCGAGTTCATACTGAAGTAGTTGGTAAAGCTAGCTATGCTCAATGATTTTCATCGTTTTGCTATTTTTCAGGGTTTATGATAGCATTTATGGTTTTTTTTTCTTTCACACGCAAACCATATAATAGTTCAACTGTGTTTAATGTTAGCCTATAAATTTTAATAATAGTTCAACTGTGTTTAATGTTAGCCTATAAATTTAATATATAAGAATTACGTTAGAAGCAAAATGTAAACAGTTTTCAAGACGATCATCATCCTGCCTTGTCGGTAAATAGACGCGCTTTAATGCGAGGTATTGAATCAGCATCATCAGGGACCAGTATCGATTGCGATTAGACTCTCCTTGCCACCCTTCGAGGGTCGGAGTAAAGAACAGCGCTCACTGAATTGATATTATCATTTATAATTTCTTAGCGCTTAATTACTATAGCATGATATTTTTTTCAATCGTAAGGCATATTAATAAATAATATGAATTTTGATGACATTGCGAGACAAGAACGAGCTTAAAACTACATATATATGGTTCGGGTGACATAATTCTTATATAACAGATGGCATGACATTCGTTTTCTTTTCGTAATATTTAAATTCGTACATAAGTCGCTGGTGATATCAATTGGTAGCAAGCAGTAACTATTCGATTTTCACAACTGATTTCTATATTGTAAAATAATACAAGACAGGAACAAATGCAGGTGCTTCCCAGATAGTAAAGACACTAATTAATTTTAATTTTTAATTGCCTCACGTAATATATTCGATGTGTGTCGAATATATGTATGTACCACGTGAAGTATAATATATAGAGATCACTCTACTGAGTATTTGTGGTTTATACTAACGGATGAAATGGTTTTAAAAACGTATTACGTACTAAAAAGGCTAATATTATGAGTTTAGAAGATAAACATGGTGGGTTTAGTAACAATATTAATATTTAATTACATTCATTAGAGTATTATTAGAGTAAAATCTATTTTAGGGGTTTCTCTCAATAACCTTTATTTGAACTTAAAACGTTCTATTATATTCTCTTATAGATAAGAGTATTTACAACAGTGTTTTATTATTATTATTTATAACGAATCGTTTCTATGAACGTCCTGCCTAAATTTTAAGGGGACGAATTAATTCTAGCAATTAATGGAGGGTTTAGGACCGAAAATCTGAAGTGATCCCCCAATCCCAAAATTCAATTATTGATACCGCCGACTGAGCTTAGCGCAAACGATTTGCGTATATTCAAAGCGTAAATAATAAATATAGTCTAGTCATGTTTCATAGATAACTGTATTAACTAGCTCATTTCGCACATAAACTGGTAATGGATCCGAATTGTCAATTTATGCGTTTAAACAGACACTAACAGATTTACCAGTATCACTACTGCGTAACACAATACAAAATTAGCTTCATTTAAAACCAACTAACATTATTGGTTACCCGTATATTATTTTTCACTAGTGCTTCGGCCTTGCTTCGCTTAGGCACGTTTCTAGGTAACTTGATGTGCCGATATAAAAGTAACCTTTAGACTCACAACCTGTGTGACTTTTGCTCTTTGCAAATGTGAAACAAAGACAAATATGTATATATATTCCAAATTCCAAATAATATATTCCAAATAATTTAGTAGATTAGAAATATAATTTGAGCTTCCGTAAAGTAGCTTTGAATGAAAATGTATTATTTACAAACAAAAGCCAAATAAAAAATGGTACGCACCATTAAAAATCGTATCTACGATAGGTACCTATATCATGAAATATATCTATAAAAACTATAGAATTTTTTTGATTCTAATATTTATATAATACACGACTCGAAGCTCTACGTCTGTATAAGATTTTCTCTAAAATTGTAATGAAAACTATGTAATTTTGTTCTATTTCTAATAAATTTATTTTAGTCACAAATTAAATTTTTAATTTAACGCCTCCGTGCGAATTGCCGGAAAATTAATTGTTAACATAGAACACGTTGAACTAGCCAACAACATTAAGTGAAATGTAGTAAACTGTTACATAGATTTTAAAGTACACGAACATATGCATATTGATATAAACCCTCGTTTTATACATTTTAATAAATTATCCAAATTATTTATTTTACTAACGCAAAATCGAAGTCAAGCACTCGTCACAAGTCTCTTCATAGTTTCGACCATCATGAGTAGGTATATCTAAACATCTTCAACAAATAACTACCTACGGATGACTGCAGAATAAATATTAAACGAATTTCATAGGTGGACGGTTCAAAGTTTAATACAGTTAAAAAAATAAGAATATTTTGCGCTCGGTCTCACAAATTAGGAGGAAAACTTAAATTTCAAGAATGGTAGTAATGTGGTATTTATGTATTTGCAAAAGTAGCGGCTAAGAGGAAGTAAGGTAGCGCTCTGAGCTACGGGTCGAGCGGTGACAGAGGCAAGTGCCTGCTAATTGCCACTCGAGCGCCAATTACGAGATACGCCGTGACGATATGCTGCAAGCAACGAATTCAGATCCGCTCGGAGCGGTTTTGAAAATGCATCAGATAACTTTGAGTCAAACAGGCGCTTTGAAATTAACTGCTCTTAACATTCAACAATAGAGTAGAATATTCGCAAAGTATAAAACCAAATTTATTTAAATTGTCTACATTAAATTCATGACATTGCCTAGTAACTCTGTTTTATAATCTAGAAACTAACTAAATATTTATCTATATAAGTTGTATATTTCACAGATAAGAGATTAAAAAGGCTTAAAATTACTTAATAGTTAAGAAATGAACTTAAAGACGTATACTTATTTTGTACGTAAATTCTAAATATTCTCTTTAACTTTGTTTTGTGTTTTCTTAAGCTTAATAATGTACTATAATTATAAATACACATACAAAGTATACGGTTGCAGTTTTATTGTAACGGTCATTCAATAGTGTCTACGAAATATTTTCAGTGCAAACTTGTCATATGTTTTTAAATTACCACTTCAAAACCATATTATTTCTATAAGAATGAATATTTTATTGTAAAGTAAGACTTTGACATCAAATTTTGATATTAAAGTCAACGGTAAATCAACTTTATTAAAAATTCTTCAAAATCATATAAGATGATAATAATTTTCGCGATATTTTTACGCGATTACATTTTAGATAGATTAAATATAGATTTTAAACTAGTAATACTGTGTAATATTGATTTCGCCAACGCTTATCACCATGTTTTATACACGATGTGAAGTGTGACGCTTTCGCGACGAATGGAGAGCGAGCGAATGTGAAACACTTGAAACACTCGAGCGAGCGCGGATTACGAGCGCGCTTCAATCGTCAACAAAAGATGTCGTTACCAACCCGCGCAATGCGCCCATGTACCACTTGAGGAATTGCAAACATAGGGAGCCCGTATACATGAGACTACTTGAGTCGTGTATTTTATAAAAGATAATGGTAAATATAGGCCCCATCTTAAGGCGCATCAATAGAGTATGAAACGTAGAGTTCTTAGCTTGTGAATTTGAACTTTATGGAAGTTAGATCACTATAATATAAAGAATAACATATAATTATTATTTTATTAATATGAAGCAAAGCATATTTAATTGCAACTCTGTAAATTGTAGAGTTTTTATGTTAAAAGTTTTTTAATTGTTTTTTCCATTATTTAGATCTCATGTCGCAGAATCAAAAAGTTAGGCTTAACCTAGATTTTAACTACTGTCTTTAAAATTATATTGCATGTGTATGTCATTAAAACATTTAAAGATCATACTATTTTTTGCATGTCAAACACAGCTCTATTCTAAAAAGCAATGTATCAAAGGAAAAAAGACTCGTGTAAGCGACGTGACTTTCCACTTAAAGTGTAGTGCCTCCCTACTGAGGCGTGTCTATTATACATTATATTCATATTCACATACCTACAGATCTCATTATAATTTTAGACGCTGCTACTTCTTGACCGTTTTGCTTTTATAATTTCGCAAGACTTATGACGAGCAAACTAAAATAGCATATGCAGGCTAATTGTCGGCTTAAATTATTCACGTGAAATTAAAAAGCATCATAAACACGAAGGAGATTATTCGTTGAATAATAGATAAGCGACAAACTACCCTCGGCCCCTATATTCATAACTGCGTAGGTATCATTACTAACTTCTTGTGCGTAATTAATCGCAAGGGCTGTCCATAGTCCCGACGAGCCCGGCTTTATTAAATTTTAGCGCTTTCTGGCTCCCTCCTGCCTCTCACCACTTTCCTAAAAGGGGAGGTCCCCCTCAGAATGAATAGACCATCACTTTTACTATTCACAGCGGGCCGGTGGATTAGCGAGATGAATTTCCTGATCCTCCCGGGGTTCAAATTGTGCGTGGGGGATCATTGGTGCGGATTTGCTGCGATTGCGTCGCGATTGTGCAGCCTTATTGCCTATTATATACAGAATTGAGAACACGCAGGCTGTTCAAATATTGTTTTACTTAGTATTCGAATTGTAAAATGAATGTCACGGATGAATGTCATCAATATTTTATGGCTTTGTTAAAAAGCTGTATAGTACCTACCTAAGCTACCCTTACAACCCAACATAAATACTTCTGAATTTACATTTATATTGTTGAGAAAGAGATAGGTAATTCATTATACATGCATTCGATTCTACAACTAATCTGTCAGATTTAAAAGGATTTAAATTCGATTATATAGACATATTATCAAATAAGGTACAAGGAAATAAATGTATAAATATAATGAAATAGTTACATACTAAGTAGGTAACCTGAAAATTTTATAATAGGTTACGCTGGCAGTATATAATTAAAAACTCTATTCCTATGTATGTATCGCTCGTAACAAATATGGAAATTTTATGATAATCTCTATAAGCAATTCAAATCATTCCAATATTCAGCACATGCCAGTTCGGCTCTCGTTCTCACATAACCGCCTGAGGGTGTAATATTTTTCGCCCCAACATGCGCTATAAAAACACGACGAGTTTGCCCCTTTTGTCCAAACGACAATACATGTTCGTTATTAAAAAAAACCGGCCCGCAATCGATGGCCGCCGGCGTCGGCCCCCGGATCACACAGTTAATTATTGACACATCCGTTTTTTATACAGCCCCAGCTTCAAAGAGCTATTGTGGTCTCCTAACATAATTCCCTTTATACAGTACTGAAACTGACTATTTTCTTACCTTTGTAATGCTTTCACCACATACGATTTGCTCATTGTATTTGTAGTGATGCGTAAACATAATATATTTGGCTGTGTAATTACTAGTTATCAATTACTTAGTGAGTTGTTGGAAATATTTTATTATATAATACGTTCGTACGTTATTAATGAATAATTTATAAAATAATATGTACAATTATATATGTATATTACTAGTAGAACCCACGGCTACGCCCGCGTTCAATCATATTATGTAGTATATTTATGTTATATATAATTATATAATATTGCTCATACAAAAATACTAAAATCGCAATAAAAATTGGGGGGGGTGGGGGTAGAAGGGTGAAAAATACTTTACCACCTATTCTCATACTTACCGAACTTACAAAAAAAAACTGTTTCGGAGGAGTACGACCACAAACATCGTAACACGAGTTTTTTTTTAATTTTGGATAATAATGTAATTGCTAATTGTATGTTTAAGAATTTAAAAATTGTGGTGATCATTTTTCTCTTAAACCAATTTATAAACTTTAAATAAATTTTTTTTAACCGACTTCCAAAAAAAGAAGGAGGTTCTCAATTCGACTGTATATATTTTATTTTATTATGTTTGTTCGTGGATTTTTTCGTCGTTTATGAACCGATTTTGATAATTCTTTTTTTGTTGGGAAGGAGATATCCCAAGAGTGGTACCATGATAAGGAAACCAGGATCTGATGATGGGATCCCAGAGAAATCGAGGGGAACTTTCGAAAATTGTAGCGGCGACTAGTGCGTTTGTTAACATTTTCATTAGGTATTTTAAAGCACTACTATTTAATGAAGGTCTGGAGTCGATCTGATCGAAAGATAGTCGAGGGAACTCCTCAACTATTTACAGCATTTACCTGGTGTTTGGGCTTGATTAATTTGTATTGATGATACGTCTACACTAAAAATGGAAAAATAAAAACTTAAAAAAAAAAACCGACTTCCAGGCAGTGAAAAGTAAAAAATAACAAAACGGGGGTTTTCATTTAGAATAGATACTTAATCAGATTTTTTCGAAGTCGGTGCCAGCCAATACAAATCAAAGCACACCGACTTCGAAAATATCTGATTAAGTATCTATTCTAAATGAAAACCCTCGTTTTGTTATTTTTTACTTTTCAGTGCCTGGAAGTCGGTTTTTATTTTATTTTTTAAGTTTTCGGATTTTATGCGGTCTTTATTTTTGTATCCAATGTTTCAGATGCTTTATACTTTACAGCAATGACATCTCAAACAAGATGGCGTGTCGTCTTAACTCTCAAGAGCCTTACAATTTTTAAAAATTGGGTTCTGATTAAATATTGATCAATGTGATTTTAATCAATACGAGAAAACATATTATAAATGAATTTCGAATGTAAGCAACTCTAAACTAACTTTGGCATCTTTACGTAAGAGTAAGACGCACCAAATTATTAATTTGTACTTATTAACTTTAATAGATACAAGTATGTTTAGCAAACACCAAGTTGATCGTTTGCGAAACAAGTTTATGATTATATATTTACGTTATACGTTTAGTATAGATTTCTCAGAGATGAGATATTTTCCCGCAGTAAAAAGTATCCTATATGTTGACCCGGATAACCAGCTATCATCATACCAAATTTTGTCAAAATCTGTCTAGTGGTTTTCTCGTAATGTGGTCACAGACAGACAGACAGACAGACAAAAATTCTAAAAACTATAGATTCGGCCTCTGTGTCGATAATAGACATTCTATTTCAATAAGATTCACAAGAAAATCAATTTATTCCTTAGACTTAATTTTTTTAATGTAATTTCTAAATATTGAGTACATACGTAATTCCATAACCTTAAGTTTAAAGCAATTAAATTGTCTAATATTAAAACAAAAAAAAAATAACAACGTCATTTCCAATATATAATTACTACTACAATAATATTTCTAATTACGAAAATTTGTATGTGTGTCTGTTTGTTATTCCTTTACGCTGAATTGGCTTGACGGATTTGGATGAAATTTTATATTAGATAGCGGAGCGGGGGTAAGACGCTAGTTTCATATGAGTACAAAAGTATCTTATACAACTGTAAGTATCTTAACTGTTACACTTATTTCCTCAAATATTTCGAGTTCACTCTTAAACAGTGCTAGTTAACAAAAAATATTGCGGTAATGAAATACAGTGTACCTGCAGTCGGCGACATCACTCGCTCACCCCATCTGATAAAGGGTTATCGCGCTCGACACGGTACGAAACCCATCGCTCGCTTTTCCGATAACGTTTATTAGACACGGAAATTAGACAACGTTTCCATAATAAATCTATAAGAAAGAAACTGCCTAACCAGTGATTTTAATCGTGTTGAAAATGGTGAATAAATATGGCAAGCAAATACTAAAAAAAAAAAAAAAAACTATTTAAACCTGAATCCTTCAGGTATGCAAATTTTGATTGATTAGAAAAGTATATTCATAACAAGCTATAAGTGTTATCGTAGTGCATTCAATACAATATGTTTTTTTTTATGAGATTCAGTGACAAACGAACAGACAGAGCACCTGATAGAAAGTAGTACCTGTCGCCCATAACACCTACAGTTCATGCACTTAGGTTTTACGTGGCAGAACCGCCGGTACGTTATCACTGTGAGAACTAAGATGATATGCCTCTTGCCTGTAATTGCGCAGGCTACCTTATCCTTCAAATCGGAACACAACAATGCAATCATTGTTGCTTGGCGGCAGAAATAGATAAGGGGGTGGTACCCATCCAGTCGGACTCCACTTGGGCTTGACAGAGTCCTACCACCGGTAAATGTTTATTTTATAAAATTATTAAATAAAATTAAGTTTGTCTACAAACTTACAGAAAGTTCTATGTATCATATTTTATATATATATATTATGTAAGTACCTATTATACGTAAGTACATACTGCATGGAACTGTTTATTGTTATTGACTAATGGAAACACACAATTCAAGATCCTATAAAAAATATAATTTGCGTGTTATGAAGAACCAATGTTCGATTGTAATCGTAAAGCTTTCCCTCTGCGCAGTCTGTCAATGTTTACAATGTTATAATTTTTAGCTAACCTGATATAAATTGTCAATTTTGTACTTATTATATTATACTTTAGCATAACGATTTATTAGCTTATCTCGATTGCATTTAAAAAAAGGCGAAGTGAAAAATTAAATTGTTTGGTTCACTTCACTTCACATTCAATTTTATAAATCATAATATTATCAATTTTTACTTGTATTTACTCGACTGCGGCGTTTGTACGTGTGTCCAACCCTATGTTTCCTCATAATTATTAAACGACCGATTTTGATTATTCATACGTCGTTAGATTCGTTTCGATAACACGAGTATCATAGGATACATAGATATTAAAAATCAAAATGGCGGATCTTAGGCGCCAATTTTTGTCTTGTAAAAAAATTCGTTTAAATCAATCGAGTGGGGTATCAAAATACAGTTTTTTAAAAGACGATTACAAAAATATATACAACTTATCTATACAAATAAAATAAAATTGAAGCGTCTGTTTGTAATGTCAAAATAAAATCTTAATGCTAAATGCATATGGACTTATATACGGTATTTACAAGAGAAACACTATTTTTAAATTTTTTGACTGTCTGTTTATTCTGTTAATCTCCGAAATGGCTGGGCCGATTTTGACGGGATTTTCACTGGCAGGTGGTTGATGTTATAAGGAGTAACTTAGGTTACTTTTATTTCAGTGAAAGAACTAGGGTTCCGCTCAAAAAAATTAAATATACCTAGGAACGAACCCAAGCGAAGCGAGGGTGAGTCGCTAATATGTTTAAATATACCTAATGCTATACATGCTTTATACTAGCTGCGAATCTTGCTATACATATACATTAAACATAATATGTCTCCGCCTACATAATACTACGTTTCTTTGTTAACTTATTCTAATCTTTTTAGTTCGCTTTTTACGCATTCGGTTTTTTTTTATTTTTGAAAATTATTTTTTTTTACAATATATACCCTTACAATGGCATATAAATAGTTTTATATGAAACTGTAGTGTAATAAGATTGATAGAAAAGCCTTTAATTACGACCAAAAAATATTTTTAAATTATTTTAAATTGTTCTTTATTTAGGGCCTGAGCTCTGAAGTCCATAAAATATTAAATATTTTCAGAGGAGTTTTCAAATAATCTGTAACATAGACTCTAATTGTACCTACTAACTTTGAGTCTGTTGAGAACTGTTATGCTATTTATAGCTCTTATGATTTTATTTAACAGAAAGCCTAGTTAGCTAGGCTTGACCTAGACAATTACGTACTTAATTTAAGATTATTATGAAACAAGAATAGAATAGAGGAACAAGTAATGTAGTAATATTAACCGTTATTTAGTTATAGTTTTAATATGTATAGATGAAAATGCCTTCCATTTTAGCCCTTTTAAAAACCATTTGCCCTTAACCGAGCGTTATGAACACCTTTCTTTCAAATGTGATATGATTGGTAGTGATGCGCGGCGGAAGACAAAGCTTTGCACGCTACCGATTTCTAAGAGCATCGCATTACATCGCCGCTTTTATTTGCACGCCCTAAGAATAAAGGCTATATAGCTTTGAGTTTAGCCGAAATGACTTCTTTTTTCATTATAACCTCTTTTCGATAGCCGAACCGAAGGAGCATTGTCTTACGATGTTATTTAGGCATTCCTTTCATACAATTACGACCATAGAGTGTATTTTAAAGTAGCGCTTGCAGTTAAAATAACTTAGAAATATAATCTATATATAATCAACTTAATTCTACTATTAGGGTTAAAAATTTTAATAAATTTGTCTCAAAACACATTGACAATCCCTTTCATAAAAACTATTACTATTACTAGTACATATAACACTATATGTAGATTACTATTTTTTTTACTACTTCTTATTTCATATACCAATAGCCCTATGATGTCTTCATCATTTTGATTCTTCTTCATCCATGCGAACATTTTTTTTAATCTTTACTAATTTATACAAGTGGTGATGTGTTTCTATACTTTTATAAAAATGATTGTTACAAAGCACTTTCGTAATTGAAACGCAAATAAAGACGTAGGCGGGTTCGGCGACATCCCGTGCCCGGCTCAGCCCTCTAATGGAAATGACAAGTCTAATGTAACAACTGAAAACATCCCGGTGGACGGATCTAACAAAGCATTCATTTTCTGATGGCGGTAATCTCGCCCAAGGGCGGCATTGTTCATGATTTTCTACGAGTTTTTTTCGCATTTTCTTCTCGAAAAGAATAAAAATACTGAACAGTATTGTCGACGCCGCGTCGTGATCGCGCAAAAAGGAGCCCCTGGATGACAACGAAATGACGAGAGCGTCCGGGTGGCCTCCCCCCTCCCCCACTTGTAAAAATGTCGCCCGGGGAGGGGCGGTGTGCCTACAAGACGGCATTTTTACACACACCCACCAAAGCGAAAAGCTCTAAACGTCAATTTTGGATTAACCAAAGTTAGATTTTAACTCAGGTTATTAAAGGCTAAAGTCCCATGATCCAGACAAACTTGACTTTTTAAAACACGAACTTGTGCTTGCGATAAATCGATAAGTATATACGTACGTTAAGAGTAGAGGGTACAAATTGCACGGATTTTACAGCTCTTTGTGTCGAAGAGGGGAGGGGTTAGCGGTTTCCGTCGGCTGTTTTAGGAAATATGAAATTTTCCGTTTCCTTTCTAATTTTAATGTTCTGTCTCAAAGAGCAATTAGTAAACATTTTCGAAATCATATATTTTCAAAGTGACCAAGTGGTTTTTAATCAATATATAATTTTATCTTTTTACAAAAAGTTGATTGTCTGCATTGCTAGATGTAAACACGAAAAATGACAAACTCGAAAGTTTTATAATACAATGACGTCGACATTAAAAGTTAATAACATGTTACAAAACTTAGAATAATTAATTGATATCTATCTACTTTCTCTCGTGACCATGATTGCTGTAAAGCATTCTAAACGTTGGGAACCATTAAATCCGCAAAAAAAATCCGAAAAACTATTTGGCATATGGCCACGTAAGTAAAAAGCCAACTGTAAATTCGAAACTTTGTTAGGTGTTAACAGCACTAAGTTACGGCCCACTTATCTTTTAATCGATTAGTGAATAACAAGCTAACTTTAAAGAAATAGATAAGTTTATTGATCTGAGTTGATTAATGTAGGTAGAGTATTTGGTCCAAAGAATCTTTTATTTGTAAAAAATACAGAAATGTTTAATTTTTATTTGGCACGTTGTCGTTTTTTAAAAATAAAGATTTCGAATAAATGATGTAGATATGTTTCAAAATCTCTATTTCTTCAACTTCATTACAAATTAATGATAATATTAACTATTAACAATTCATTGGTTTCAGAAAATATCAAAAAATCAGTGGTCGAGATTCATCCAGAGCTTGACCCCGAAAAACAGCAACCTAGTCCGAACAAAACTAACAGAACCTTCACTGCACCTCTCTTCACTAAGCCAAACTTCGGTAAGTAATAATATTGCTTATTAAAGTATTTTTAATTACCAAAGATTTTCATCTAACAAATAATAATCTCTTAGCAATTTATAAGAAACTAGCGACTCACAATCGCTTTGCTCGTAACGTCCCTACGTAAGGTTAGTACAGATTTCTCAGAGATGAGATATTTTCCCGCAGTAAAAAGTATCCTATATATTGACCTGAGGCAGTGGTAGCCCAGTGGTAACGCGCTCGCTTGGGAAACCGAGTGAAGCGGATTCAAATCCCGGGTCTCGCACCTCTGATATTTTCATGTGCGAATCATTTCTAACATGATTACCACTTGCCTTACGGTGAAGGAAAACATCGTGAGGAAACCTGCATGTCTGAGAAAATCTAGCAAGTTTTCGAAAGACATGTGAATTCCGTCAATCCGCACTCGGCCAGCGTGGTGGACTATGGCCTGATTCCCCTCATATTGAAGGAAGCCCGTGCCCAGCAGTGGGACGTTAAAAAAGGGCTGAATACATACATATATACATACATATTGACCCGGATAACCAGGTATCATTATACGAAATTTCATCAAAATCTGTCCAGTGGTTTTCTTGTGATACGTTCTCAGATATACAGACGAAAATTCTAAAAACTATAGGTTCCATCTCTGTATCAATAATAACGACTACTTTTACAAGATTTTCAAAAAAATATTTAATATACAGGTTCAACTCAGAATTTTATTAAATGTATAGATAGATATGAAATGTCGAAACTGTTTTAAATAACTTACCATAGTAGTTCACCCAAAACTGTTCTTACAATTTTGTATAACATAAATATTTTAGCTTTATTATACTTAACCTTTTTTCAAAAACCGTTTTTACGTCGTAAAATTTCATGCAACATCCTTTTAAGCTAAAACGTGCATATGTTATTCGCTCATGTCAGAATCTGCGCCGGCACATCACGCTCAGATGCTTTTCCATATTTAAATTATCAGATCTGTCGATCAGGGCGCGAACAAAACGCAACAGGCATAATACGTAGCCGTAAAATTAGATGTATTACGAAAGCGTACAAATGTGCCTTTGTTCATGCGTGCGCATCTGCTGTACGATTGTATAGAATCGGAATTAGATTTCAAGTGTTTTTTTTTTTGTTAATGCTATAACAAGTAATGGTTTATCGTCCCTTTGATATTTTCTGTAGTTTATATTAGCGTCGATTTGTCTTTATATCATCGGATGAAGTGTGATTATAGTGAATATTATTTAATAAGCGCCTAACGTACTGCAAGTTTCATGTCTATTACTTAAGCTATAGAATTATATCTAGGTAGAGATAGAGCTGCAAAAAAATTGTTAAAGTCAAAAACAGCGTGATTTGACTGTTTTTTCTCTTATTTTCGATGTTACCATAGAGCTTGTTTCCTTTCTATAGAGAATAAGGGATATTTCTGTAAGTTACAATTTGACTTCATGCTTACAGGAGTATCAAAGTTGCCGAAAACGTTAGTCTTTTTATAATTCTAATAATATTATACCTATTAATTTAATATGCTAGTTATGGTTAGGAAAAGATAGGAGTATTGAATAGGTGAAAACATTCAAGGAACATTAATATAATGAAACAAATGTAAAACCTAAAAAATATATTCATTACCATCTTGAATATACCTGTGTGCGTATTGGGCTCGGCCAATCATCACCTCTCGTGTGAAATGTGGGCGGAGCCACACACCCGCAGCGTCAACCACGCGATCGATTTGAGACGGATTTATTTTTAGCTGTGCTGTGATTTAGACAAAGAAAGCATGGTTACGTACACTGTATATGTAACATGAAAAATAAAAACCTCTTAATATTAACATAGTAAATGAACTATCAATTCAGTAAATGATTTGATTTATTTGATAACAGAATTACATTTATTGGACAAGGTTAGGAGCCTCGTAGTAAGTTAAAAATAATCTGTGACAGGATGCCTCCTATTTCATAAAAGATATGTTACGTACCTACTTCATAAAAAAATAAAAACCGACTTCCAGGCACTGAAAAGTAAAAAATAACAAAACGGGGGTTTTCATTTAGAATAGATACTTAATCAGATTTTTTCGAAGTCGGTGTGCTTTGATTTGTATTGGCTGGACCGACTTCGAAAAAATCTGATTAAGTATCTATTCTAAATGAAAACCCCCGTTTTGTTATTTTTTACTTTTCAGTGCCTGAAAGTCGGTTTTGAATTATTTTTTTAAAAGTTTTTATTTTTCCATTTTTAGTGTAGACGTATCACCAATACAAATTAATCAAGCCCAAACACCAGGTAATTGCTGTAAATCGTCGAGGAGTTCCTTCAACTATCTTTCGGGTCCATCATCAGATTGACTCCAGACCTTCATTAAATAGTAGTGCTTTAAAATACCTAATGAAAATGTTAACAAACGCACTAGTCGCCGCTACAATTTTCGAAAGTTCCCCTCGATTTCTCTGGGATCCCATCATCAGATCCTGGTTTCCTTATCATGGTACCACTCTTGGGATATCTCCTTCCCAACAAAAAAAGAATTATCAAAATCGGTTCATAAACGACGAAAAAATCCACAAACATAAAAAAAAAAAATACGGTCGAATTGAGAACCTCCTCCTTTTTTTGGAAGTCGGTTAAAAATACGCTGAAAATTAAAAAGGTCATGGAATTCGTTTCTGGTATCAAAGTATTTTCAAATAACACTACACTCTACAACCACAAGTAATTTACACATTTAACTTATAGTAAGTTTTCTTAGAATATTAGAAATATTTGATCGATTTTCCACTTTAAAATTAGTATCAACGATTTACTATTAGGCAGTCTCCAATAAATCTCCTTTAAAAAGATTATATTTTGTACCTATTAACTTTAAATACCTTAATAGATACAAAATATGCTTGAGTTCTACATTTACATAAGCATTATAAAATAGTGAAAATAGAATAATCGTAATTGATAATCATTTCAAAGAAAAAAAAAACAATAAAATAAACTACAAATAACTGGGTAGAGAACAAAATTGTTGCAAACAATACTATTGTTATAACCCGAGTTGATATTTCGTAAGAGGTATCGTATTACTTCTCGGAGTTACCCCAACTTGTTCAAACTTGCCGTCTTTTCGCGGAATGTACGAGTTTTGCCGTAACGAGTAATCATTTCGGATTATTTACAATTTTACATTTTATACTCATTATAGATATATATTAATGATCTATATATTATACTCATTATAGATACATATTAATGATCTGTAATGAAATGAATGAAATACCCTACAAAGCTGTGTTATATACCTACCATTATAAAAAATTAAAAATAATCATTTTTAAAATAAAGAACATTTGAAATCTAATGTCTTGCATACATTGAACCATAGGTGCACGTTAGATTAAAATATAAACTTATTATAATACATTAAAACAATATTTTGAGTGGAGTCGTACAATAAAATCTACAGGAAAAAAGGGGTTTCCTTTACCATAAAACACTGATCGCATGCAATATTTTATAACAAGAGATTCTTTAAAAGTGAAACCGTGACATTTCCCTCTACATTTAGGCACCTAAACCTTTTGCAAACAACATTGAGAGTACGCGAGTAAATGAGCAGGGGGAGGGGTCCTAAACAAAAGGTGCTAACCCCCCCACCCTCGGCCACATCGACCCGACCTGAAGGGGAGTTGGTACGGTGGCCATAAGATTTTGTCACAATGCTCGTGAATATATTCACATGATTTTAATATATCTATTTATTTTTTAGGTTCATTATTTTCATATCTACATATTTAAATAACACCATATAGTTAAGTACAATAGCTATCTAAATTGATTTTAATAGAAAGATACTATAATATAGATTATGTATCTGCTCTTATATCAAAAAATCTCCTTACGTGAAATTTGCTGATCTTAGAAGAAAACAAAGACTTACAGTTTATCTATCGTCGCTTATAAAACAACATCGCGAACATGTATTTATAATACGACTTTACGGGAAAGACAAAAACCTTATAATTCCAATTTTTTAATAAATTAAAAGCCAATTTTTCATTTTTCGGTATGTATTAGTATTATAACAGTAAAAATGTTCACTGAAAGGCAATATTCTTATATTATGAAATATAAGTAAGAGAAAGATATAGTATATCTATATATAAAAAAAAACTTTTTTTTTCTCGTAATAATAAAGAGATTTTTTTGTATGTTTGTTTGCAATGGATAAACTAAAAATCTTCTGAACCGATTTAAATAAAATTTGGTATGGAGATAGTTTGGACCCCTGGGAAGGATATAGGTTAGCTTTTATCTCGGAAATTATCTTTTAAGGGGTGAAAAAGGGGATGAAATTTTGTATCGAGAATCAATCATTTCTCAAGTAAGGGTTATAAAACTCATTATACCTCTATATATACTAATATATAGTCTATCTTTTCCAGACTAACCGTTAAAATAGGGAGGAACGACGCGAGTGTGAGTCGCTTGGTCGCAAAAATAAATAAAAATTCAAGGAAAAAAACATCACTACAATTAAAAAGACATTAAAATTGTAAGATCTCTCATTTGTAAAATGCTAATGTCGTCAATATATATTACTAACCGATCATTAACCGTGATACGCACAGGAAAATTCACAACCTGTGAAAATGATACATTGGAAAATATTCAGTAAATTCGAAACATCCTATCCAACTACATATGTGTGTGCCGATGAGCTAGCAAGAAGAGGTTCGGACCTGAGAACTATAGGACCCGATAACTACATATGTGAAAAATCTAAATACGTACTTGCTTGTTTAGTAGTAGTACTTGCTAGTGTAGGTTACATTTTAAAAAGACATTATAACAGCAAAAATAAAATAAATAAATAGGAAGGATATCCTCAAATCCACAAAATGGTAGTCCATATACACACGGGGCGGTTGTGCTTTTTCGCAACGCGTGTCACTTGTGCGGCGGGGCGCGGGCGCGGCGGCCGACACCGGCGACGTCGGGAGCCAACGTCCGGGCGCCGCGTCACCATGGCAACGACACCGCGACACCGCCCGCCCCCACTCGCACCACCCGAAACCGCCCTTATAAACAACTACACACGGGCCACGACTGCTCACTTATATACCACCCCACACATAAGGGCACATTACATAAGACGGTACGGTCAGGCGATGTAAATAACGCGAGATAACTTCGAGAGGGTCTAATGGAATAGGGAATCGTGTTTTGGAAAGTGCCCCGGAGAATCTCGGTTGTTAGCCTACCCTGCCATGTTAAGTGAAAGTCGATAGGGGATTAGGTTGGAAATTTGATTACTCAAACGTTCAAGTAATAGCTCCTTAGGTTTGCTTGGTTTTGCGGTTTTGCGTATAGCAACCTTTTCTTTTTTTTTTTTTTTTATAGTTGGGGAATTGCGTATAGCAACCTACTATATACAGATATATATATAGCTACTATAGACAAATTGAAATTGCCTAAATCACTCTTTTAACATTTTGATTATTATTTTAGATTATTACTTATTATTAATTTAAAAAAAAAGTAAATGAAATAAAAATATATGTCTTTAATACGATTATTTTAAATACAAGTAAATCTATAGATTCATTTATCATTATTAAATAGGGAATGTAAATAATCTAGTAGTAGTAGTAGTAAAAACAATCAATATAGTATAAGAATAACATACATCCTTAATTAACTTCCTCAAACACCATAAATTATTTTTTTAATATAGTATAAAATGTTTACAATCAATTTTAATTAAATTAAATTAAATTTTTTGCAAAATCTTCACTGGACCAATTCGAAAATTCTTGTTGCTGTTTTATTGAGTCCTTGCGCCGTGGTCGTCTGAAACACAAACACAAACTGAACAAGAGAAAGATCAAAGGGCGCAAAAACGATTACGATTCGCCATGAATTCGTATCGAAAACTGATTGGAACTGAGGAGCCTTTGAAGCTCTAAATGAAAATGAAATCAAAAATTGGTTCAGACATTTTGTATAGTTTTAGTCTTTTCCTTTTAAAGCCTTTATATTATTTTAATTATTATAAATCAACTAGAATTTTTAGTCTTCTCTCCTTATCTCTCCTTTTTAATAAAATAGCAGTTATATTACTTTACTCTATTATTTGTTCTTTCCTTATTAATATAATTTTTTTAAGGTAACTTACAATAATAAGTTTATCGTGGAAAAACTGTCGTACATGTTTCGAGGTTCTTCCATTTGATTCTATCTGTATGTGCGTCATCTTATTGCCTTCAAATGTTATTAACGCTTGTACCTGTCAATATTTCGAGAAAAAATAGTCAAGTGCGGCTCGAATTCGACTGAAGACAGTTTCCGGACATTATGACATTTTAATAAAATAATGCAAACCATTTGTGTCTCAATTATATTTTTTTTTAATTAGTGAAGCACTATACCAATTTTTTTCACAATTCTAGGCTCAATAGTTTTTTAGTACCTCTTAAAGTAACCTTCAAAATTCGAAATTATTTATTTATAGTAGGTTCCTGTCCGCCATTGAATGATCTAGATATAGGTATAGGTACGTAAACCAACAGTTTACTGATTAATACCGGATTCCGAATAAAATTGCCGTATAAGGCTATTTTTATTATCTTAATACGTAAACACAGTAAGTGAAAGCTGGTTTTCAATAACTTAAAAAGTTGAACTTTCAAATGAGATTATAGTACGCGTTCCTTATCCACATTACGTGGTAGTAAAAAGATATCGGTTGGCTTAGCCAATGTTTATCTAAATTATGTTTTACAACAAGATGGGGAGAGAAAACTTATATAAACGTAAAAATTTATATAACGTAATTAAAAACGTATTTGAAAAAAGTAAAAAAAGAAGAAACAGATCAGTAATTTTAGAGGCACAGTTTCACTATCTTTAATTACCTTATAGCATACAAAAATACCTAATTAAAAAGTTTATGTAACAAACGCTACGTTAAAACTTTAGTGTCAGGTTCGCATCTTAAGAAATATTATTCATCATTCTTGATTTTCCTAGCGCAGTCCCTTCCAGGATAAAAATGTACTCTGCAAAACACGTAATATTTTAAAACATAAGCATCAGTGATAAAGTCGACTAAATGCCTCTTTATATTTTTATCTCGTAATTGAAACAGATTTCATCGATATTAATGATACTTTTATGTGAACAAAGAATTATTACCAAAGAGTGATGGATGATAATGAGATTTCTTTTAGAAAACTGTAAATTGTTTGTTAAAAAAGTATAGTAATTTAAGATCCTGGTTAAAAAAATCGTAAAAGTACCTACCTTAACACCGTCTGGCTTCTTTTCTTCAAACTCTACACCGGGTACAAATGTAATATCGTGATTAACCAGCTTGGATTTGAAACTATATGTATATGTTCCATCTTCATTCTTTCTCAAACTTTGTATTGGCTTCAGTTTTGCCGCAAGTTTTCGAGCCACATAGCCTACATCTGAAAAGTACAAATTAATAAATAATCTACAGTAGGTACATATTTTTTTATATCTGATGACTTATGACTTATAAATTATATTATATTAATATGTACGTACATATATGTCAGTATAAATCTCTACTAATATTATAAAGAGGTAAAGTTTTTAAAAGAGTTTGTGAGGTTGTAGGAGGTAATCTCTGGATCTACTGAATCGATTTAGATGAAAGGTATGAAGATAGTGTGAGACGCTGAGAAGGACATAGGATAAGTTTTATCCCAGAAATCATCCCTTAAGGGGATGAAAATGAGGATGAAATTTTGTATGGGGAATCAACAAGTGTAATCAAGCGTAATCAATACATGTAGGTATATATGTATGTATGTATTTACGTATATATGTATGTGTATATAAATAAATATTTATGTTTGTGTAATTATAATATTAAGTTTGTACTATTTAGTGCTGTAATGTACCTACTATATTAACTTATTTTCTCACTTCTGAAACGTTTCTGGAAGAAATCTCTTTAAAAGATAAGTTATCCTTTGTCGACATTCTGTTACTTTATTTTGTACAACATAAATAAATAATAATAAAAATCAAACTTGTACATTAGAAAGGTTATAAATTGATATATAAAGGATCCGTAGCCCAATAACAAAAGTAAAACCCTTACTATTTCTTGATATTACCACCATTTTACTTGGGGACTACTACCACATCACTTGCTTTAGTCAATATAACTACCAAAATGAATTAGGCAAAAACTCTATCCCTGAGAAGTAGGGATCCCAGAGAGGCGAAAAAATCCAATGCATATTAAAGTATATGCTTGAACCGTGTGTCTTTCATAAATTAGTCATCATCATCCTCCTGCCCATCTCCCAAATCACTCGAGGTCCACGCAGTACATCTTCTGCACTGCTGATGGGTTTCGGCAAAAGTTTTACGACCGGCCGACTGCCTGACATCAACACTCTTTTGAATGCTGTAGTTTACCCGCCGTTGCGCAGAAAAGCCAAAGTGTGATAACCAACCAACACATGATCGTCTTCAACGACACTTGTAATATTTTATCTTAAAATTAGTTTTTTTTTTATGCTTGTCGTGACGTTTCAATAATTAATTTAGAGTTAGTTTGGAATAAAACAGTATCAGCTGCTGTCAACCTATAAAGTGCACATACAGATCGCAACTCTACCTCACTTTTAAATTACAGCTATTTTCATACCACTTTTACTGAATAGTCAATTGCTTGCTGTTATATTACTCGAAGAACTCTTAAATTTACTGTTTTTAATGGGCACATATTGGGGCATGTTCTAATAATGTTTTTCCTTTCCAAAACGTATGCACTTTCTATTCCAATAAATAAAAAACAAAAAATAACATAAAAATCTTTCAAGACATTTTTATAGTATTCTGACAAGTTTAAAGTTTATTTTTTATACATTTTAAATAAAGGAGCGCATTCCATTATGTAATTTAATAAAACATTTCAAAACTTTCATAAATTAGTCAATAATTAATTATCGATAAGCTATAATCCTAGCTAAGCTATATTCCTATTTAAAAGGGGGGTCATATGGACTAAATAATGATGAACATTCAAGAAATGCTACTGGTGATAGGTTCTTCTAAAAGTACTAGTATTTCCTGGCGACTCCGCCTGCGTCCTTTACGAGTATCTTCGTAGAACTTCTTCGCTCTCGTGTGCCGTAGTGTTATGTAAGATAGCCTATAACGTTCCTTAATAAACAGGCATAAAACCAAAAAAAATCAAACCATAACATTAGATTATTCAAATAAACAAACTTTTTATCCTTACAGTAGGTATAGATTTTAACAGGTGTAATAATACTCAGAAGACTTTCAATGATCTGTTTTTGTCAAAGTAATATTTTGAATTAAAACAGTTAACTTAGTTTTATTTTAAAATGATTTGGATGGATTTTAAACTTTGGTTCTCGACTTTTCGAATATTGTGAGGTACGTACCACCGTAGTATGGTGTCAGTCGTCTATTTCTTCCAAATTATTGTATAAAATTTTGCGTACAGACACTGTCTGTAACCATGTTTGCTGTAAAGCATTCGAAATTTCGAGAACCAAAATCTAATATAAAAACGCGACAAAATCCGAAAAAATAGTAAAATCTAAGAAAGCTCAGTTTCATTTTGATCGGTCTAGTAAATCAAATGTATAGTTCACATACAAATAAATACACGGATGAAGCTGCAAGTTACTAGCACTAAATAAAAATATTCTTAAACAATTTATATTTATTATAAATTCAATAGGTTATAACACATTGTTGTATATCACCACAGAAAATTAACTAAGAACATATAAAAGTAATGATAATAATGTCGTCCGACCGATTTCGGTCACGGCGGCCAATCTCAATGAGACTAGCCAGATATGCAGAAGATATTATAGTGCAACGCGTGTGCGCGCAGGACCGACGGCTTTATGGGTTACAAGGCACAGGGGTGAAAACCACAATTTTTTTTGCAAAACTCAGTAACTAGACTTGTCCCGACCCGGAACACGAACCCTGGACCTCCGGATCTGCGACCATACATGCTAGCCACTAAACCACGGAGGCAGTTAAAAGAATATAATGCAAGTAATGATATAGAGAATACCTACTGAGGATATTTGACTGAGTTTATATCTAAATGATTAAAAAATGTATTAAACTAATAAAATAGTAAACTTTTTATCATAAAACATGACAATTTATAATTTTGAAATTTTCAATTTTCAAAAATTGAAATAATTATAACGATAATAGCTAAAATTATATAAATAATATTCCATATTTCAAGTTTAAAATTAAAATTATAAAATGTTTAAAATTAAAATTAACAAATATTGTAAGGTACATTGATGCTAATTTTCAAAATTTTGAATTCATTTTTGTTAATTGTGGGTAGGCTGTCTGTAACAACTATATAATGTTTTGTGACATCTAACATCTTAAGTCTCTCCCGTGACCATGATTGCTGTAAAACAATCGAAACGTCGGGAAACAAAAATCAAAATAAATCCGCGAAAAAATCCGAAAAGATAGTTTTATTTAATCATTATGTTTATTAGTTTCACGATATAATGATGTAATGATTATCTTTCTTATGTGAACATTAACGCACAGCACCATCAAGTTCCATGGTAAGCTACGAGGTTTCTGTTATGGATACCAGACAGTTGATACACTACACATATATTTATAATTTTAAATAAATACATATTGCAAATTAAAACACCCATGACTGGAGTGCAAACATTCGTACTTATCACACAAATAAATGTCCCTGGCGAGACTCGACCCCGCGACCGCTGGCACAGAAAGTAGAGTCACTACAAACTGAGCCAAACGTGTCGTAGATTTAGCGAACTTTAATCATAAGTCAATTTAATAAACTATGCAATAATAATTAGGTACTATTATTATGAATTGTTTATTATTACTTTATATTTTTCTCTACACAAATAACTAGTATTATTTATTATAATTATAATTTTATTTTCTATATTAGTGCCGTCATTATTTCGAATTCGAAAAACTCATAATGATAAAAAATTTGACAACTAATCTTGTAAAACCCATCCTTATATCCAACTATACCTCTCTTGAGTAATGTAAAATTTTTCTAATATAATTATCATAAATTATTAAAAAATATTTGATCCTTTTTATAATAAACTTATAAATAAATATAAATTGAAATCACATATGAATATAATTATAACGTAATTAAATAATTTTCAAAAATCATACCTATAAAAGCTAAATATTCGTCGAAGTTTTCAGCTGAAACCAAAACATATTGCTTATCGAAAAATTCGTCCATTTTATAACAACCATACGCGATAGAACTTCACTTCTAAATGAGTTTATCTGAAAGATCTACGTTACGAGATATCGCCTCGCTATCTATTGATAAAAGTAATTCTTTTACCATCGTAATTATTAGGCTACTAGATTGGCGAGATGTCCCGACGCTTGCGCGAGTACACTTTCTTTTTACCCAACTGCATGGAAAGGGTTATGTTTTTCGCGCCTATCTTTGTATGTTTGTTTGTAATATTCTTTATTCCCTCATATCTTCCAAAACATTAGATGGATTTCTTTAATTAAGGTATCGTTAGATTCGTCTCGTTAGTCTGAAATATTCTTAGATAGGTGACATAAAAAAATATTTATTAAAATTCATTTTTAGATTTCTTTCATCATTTTTCATTTAAATAACAGTTTAGGATCTATAATGACTTAAAGTTGGTTGACAACCATTCTCGCTGATTTTCCTACTTAAAAATACTTAATAAATAAAAATATATACAACTTATATGTTTGAAAGTAATTTAGGATAAAAAAATTGCTAAATATAACTTCTAATGTCTATTTGGCAAAAACTAAAAAGTTGTAAATAAAAAAATATATTGTAAAAATAAAAAACCGACTGCATAAAAGCTTAGGCAGTGGTAGCCCAATGGTAACTCGCTCGCTTCGGTATCCGAGTAAAGCGGGTTCAAATCCCGGGTCTCGCACCTCTGATATTTTCATGTGCGAATCATTTCTAACATGATTACCACTTGCCTTACGGTGAAGGAAAACATCGTGAGGAAACCTGCATGTCTGAGAGAGCCTAGCAAGTTTTCGAAAGCCATGTGAAGTCCGCCAATCCGCACTTGGCCAGCGTGGTGGACTATGGCCTGATTCCCCTCGTATTGAAGGGAGGCCCGTGCCCAGCAGTGGGACGTTAAAAAAAAAAAGGGCTGAATACAAAAGCTAACTAAAAATATAAAAACAAGTTTACGAAGGAATATATTATTATGCAGTCGGAAACATACATACGAGCATGCACATCTCGCGGCAAGGATGAAACGTGTAGGTATGTCTCCGACTGCATAATACTATATTCCTTCGTGAACTTGTTTTCGTCTTTTTAGTTAGCTTTCATGCAGTCGGGATTTTTTATTTATATATATATTTTATTATATTAGAAAATACATTTACGCATACCACCTGTATAAATACAGATGGTTATGTGGGTTTCACCGGCTAGAAAAGCCCCCGTCTTAATGGGGCATCGCAGGATTGGTTACGCACTATACTACGACGCGACGCCCCAACGGCAAGCCTGCCTAAGCAGACCACACAACCAAGGGTTTGCTCCCATGGTCCACTCTGCTGTCGAGATGTACCAAGAGCAATCCGCATGGTACAACGCCCACTGAAGTAGGCCACCTCCCAGCGTATCTCTTGACTTTACGTCCGGCTGGATTTCCGGATTGTGCGAGTTCACTGTGTCCTGCTACTTCAACCGCAAACAATAATAAAACTTATCTGACCTTTACGTTTACCTTTACGTAATTAATATATCAGCTTGAATATTTCTCATTGGCATTAAAATTTCATTGTATCTACTATACTAATCCTTTCCAGGACGCTAGTCCTATAAAAATAACCTAAAAGTCCATCATTTTATCTAGGCGTAGCAATTAGCATGTCCAGGAAAATTTAAAATAAAAAATAACTATAGCTTGTAGGTATCAACTAAAAAATTATATTGTTAAAGATAAAGTATAATTATATAAGAGAAATGTTAACTGTAAATTATTTAATCAATGTATTTTATTTTCAGGTGGTAAAAGTATATATGATAATCATATAGAAGATATAGAAAAGCCATTTCTTAACGTCATCCAAAACCAACCAGGCCCATCAACAGCAACATCAGACAATGGTAAGAAATTAATCTATACATATCATAAAATTCTGAGTCGAATCTGTATATTAAATATTTTTTGGAAAATCTTATTGATATATGTACTCATTTTTATCGATACAGAGACCGAATTCTATGATGTGTAGACGCAGACGCGAAGCCGCATTGACTTTTCGTTTGCATCAAAGCATTCAAAAACCGTTTTCAATTTTTATATACCTAGCTATATATATCGACACATACCGAAATTATGTTGAAGTATATCTGTAGTTTTAAAATTGTCACACAATATTAAGATTGTCTTCGCATATTTATTAGATTGGCCAAATAAGAATATAAAAATATTGATTGTGTATGTACGTACTTGTCTCTGGAATAGGGATGCCCAATCTGAATCGATCTTTTAAAAGATCAATCTTAAGCAATTCGATCTTCGATTTTTTGTATCGATTCACTTCAATGCAATTTTCGTCCAGATCGGATCGCATTCTCATAGGATCGAATGAAAAAGCGAATGATCAGTTTTAGATGTAAAATAGCCCACTAGCAAATCTATTATTATTGTTATGGTTTCATTTCGCCTTCGATCAACAGTAGGTACTACTAGATAAGTCACGTACAAAATCAAAGCCAAATTCTATCTGCAGTTGCAGCATTTGTTTAACCCTTAAATGCATGATTTTTCCTTTTTAAATACAATAAATTGAAACAAGTAGTTACTTAAATATAGATTAAGGGAAAAATAAAGAAAAAAATTTTTTTTTTCCAAAAAGTATATTTTTATAAAAAAAACTTACTGATGTAGATCTACATCAGTATGCATTACAGTTAGTATTAATAATCTAGCTTATATACTATTTCTATTTTACGACTGTCTTCGAATTAGGCTTACTGTAGTGAATGAAAATCTTTGAAACAGTTATTTCTCTGATTTAGACACAACGGTACATTACATTTGGTACACGACCATTGTGTGGTGCCCTTACAATTGGGCATCTTGCACCGTAATCGATTGGCAAATACAGGCCAATGTTCAAACCCATCTACGCGCACATCTTTTGACGGAAGCGGATGTTGCGGACCTTTTGGCTTTTTTATTTGTAGCTCCCGTTCTAGAGAGGAAGTACTGGGTCGTCCTCTTTTACTACCACCAGACATACCTATATTGCACAGTGTGTCAGCCAAACAATTGCGAAACTCCCCAAGATTAGGCAGTTGCTTTTTTGACACACCTTTAGCAATCAGATTGGTTTTCAGAAGGACCCATGAGTTTATTGTCGTGAGGTCCAGTAGGTGATAAAACAACCGTAGGTACCATTTCCGGCTCTTTACTCGAATCCGATAGCGTCCTAAGAAACTGTTCATCAGGTCGACCCCGCCCATATGCATATTGTACTCTTGCACAATTTTGGGATAAGGAATGTCAATTTTTTGTTTAGCCCTCTTATCGTATCTTGATACTTTGCTAACAGGCTCGGCGCCAACGTAAGTTGATAATAGAGTGACTACTTTATTGTCTTTCCACGCAGTGACCGAAAAGTCTACTCCATCTGAATGAGAAACGCGTTCCTCATATGTACCTCTCGGAACAGAAGTTTTCATTAGTTCCTTTTTGTCAGGGAGTCGACAATTCGGTAGCCTATTTTGCTGAATAGTTCCGACACATTGTATACCCTGTTTATTCAAGTAATGTACCAAAGGCAGGGATGTGTAAAAATTATCGAAAAATACAATATGATTGTTCATCCTTGGTATAGCTCTCGCCAAACGTATAACGACGTTATTTGTTATTCCGAGATCAGGCTCATCGGCTGGTTTGTCTTTGTTTTCTTCTTGTCCAGAATAGACCTCAAATCTGTAAGCATATCCCTTGAGATTACAGAGAACATAAAGCTTGTAACCCCACTTGTGAGGCTTATTTGGTAAATATTGCTTTAGAAAATGTGCAATTTTCGTTGAACACATCTGTTCATCTATAGAAAGTCGTTGGTCTATTGCAACTGATGAAAATGTCGTATTTAGCTGTTCTATCACAGGCCGAATCTTATGGAGGCGATCGTGATCGGAATGGTCCCGCGGAAGATGTTCATTGTTATCGTTGAAATGCAAGTAGCTCCTAATCATCTCAAATCGATTTACCGGCATTACGCTCTTTACAGGATCGTACCCAAACTTGGAATGCCAGTATGAGCGTACACTAGGGAAATGCTCCAATGACATAAATAAAAGAATTCCTATGAATTTTTTTAGCTCCCCAACACTAATACTGAAAGATATTGAAGGGTTTTTTTGTACTGCATATAAATTGGTTTCATCAACAATTTTTTGAAGAAACTCTGGTGTGAAGTAGTGCAAAAAACATTTATATGGTGTATCGAGTTCAGTTATAGCAGAGTCTGTTGTGTTTGGTTGGTGAATTAATTTTGATTCGTCATACATCAAACTGTCTTTTTTCCAAATGAGTTTCCTTTTATCAAATTCTACATAACTCGCATGACCTTCTTGCATGGGTAATGAAAAAATAACTTCACTCGATGGGCCAGGCAGATCTTGAACTAGTGGTGGATCACTATAGGTAGGATCTTCATGATCCTCTGCCTCCTCGTCCTCCAATTCTCTAATCATTTCTCTTGCATTCTCAAAAAAGGTTTCTTCATCTTCACTGTCATCTTCCAAGCCATCCTCAGAAATATTTCCATCTTCTAAAGCCGCCAGAAGTTGCTCAATGTCTTTATCTGCCACTCTACGGGACATTCTGTAAAAATAATTATAAAATTCGAATCAATAAATTACGTATCTATAACAAATAAGTCAAAAAAGAAAAATATATATTATACGTATAGTACAACTATTTCTTATCGATTTTGCATATTGATGTATTTCTACATCACAATTATTCCGCAGATATTTACAAAAACTGTTATTGTATTCTAAAAAAAAACAACGTAATGTGTTCTTCTTACCTTTATCCTCTCGTAAATCACTTTTTGCACGAAATAATACTATTTAGTATTCACTAAAATGAAATTACAACTTTACCGCCAAAGTGTGTATTTGAAAGTGTCGCGCCAAGTTGTCAAATTTAGACAAGCAAAAAAGTGAACTGTCATATCATGAAAGTTTGCGTTCAAAAACTATGATAGATATTTTTAGCACCTATTAAAAGTAAAACATACTGTGTTCGAATTACCGTTTAGAAATTATGTACGGAAGAAAACACTGATGTAAATATACATCATCATGCATTTAAGGGTTAACGTATAACGAACCAAGACAAAGTCTTATAATAGTTTTATTTTCAACCTAGTCAACAGCATAACACCTTGTAATAAAGTCACAAGTCTTGAAATTATCATACACTTACAATTTATTGTAAAATCAACCTTATACTAGATAAACATAAAGCACTTTTTCCCGTCGTTGTTTTGTGAGCTAAATCGTTGTTTTCTTTCTGTCTCCTTTTTTGAATTACGCCAAACGTTCTTAGCGGATTTTAAATTGTTCAAAATTTCATTTTTATATTATTTCGTAAATTAAATCTGTATATATTGACTTAATCTACATGTACTTACCGAAAATAAGACACTCCGTCCGAAAAGCAGTGTTTCAATAGAACAAATCGAAATATACGATCACTTTGCAAGTGAGCTTATATGTACCTAGACGGATTTCTTACGCCGACCCGATATCTAGTAGTATTGTTGATCGAAGCATTTCGCGAATCGTAAATTTATACTATCATATTTTGTAAGTTGAAATATAATCTTAACATTAAACTTATATAAACAATATTGTTGAAGTACCGATCAATTTGTTTAAATCGCTCGCAGATCTTTTTTTCTAGATCTTTTATTTTTACTTTATTGCGATCATAAAGTCTGACCTGTTAAATTCATTGCTTTAATTATTAAACAAAGTTAGTGTGAACTATACAAGTATTAATTTTTAAAATGGCTCCACCAACAAAGTAAAATGTTTGGAGTTTTTTTCATAAAATATGGAACTAGTAACAAATGTAAACTGTGCTAAGTTATAGTTAAAACAAAAGAAAATATAACAAACAACAATTTGGCTTTGTCTGTTGTTGCAACGTCGGTCCCATTGGAACGTCTCTTTTCTCTGGTTTCTCATACACTAACTGAAAGTCGTAACAGATTGGACCCTAAAGGACTGTCAACATTATTATTTAAAAAAAGTTTAGATGGCAATGATTGGTTTGTAAAATCTCTCAAACTTTTCTTAGTAAATATGTAAAAACATATAAGTATTTTTAATTTTATTTACTTTATAATTTATATAATGATACGATCCTTTGCGATCTCCGAAATCACATGAATTAGATTCAGATCACGAATCGATTCTATGGGTTACGATTCATAACGTTTCTACCGAGTGAAAGTATCGATGGCAATTTTATTATAGATATTTATTTGTATCTTCGCGTTTCCCTTCCATATTAAATGTTACAATTATCAGTCAGTCAATAATAATTACATTTTATATAAGTACATATAACAGATAATATATAACAATAAATTCATAAAAATAAAAGCTATTATACCAGATAAAACGCAGAGAGCATCAGGTGAACATTTCTATGAGACGAACAGTTCGGTTGCCATAGACAAGTTACCATTTCATTGTACCTAAGTATTTAAAATAAAAAAGTAAAATTTTTGCAATGACTGCACTAATTCAAAATGGCGACGTGCGATGACAATGACGCCATTACGGAGATTACGACTCGCCCTAATGAAAGTATACAAATCGACCCCTTTATATAGGGTTGCTATAAAAATCATTGATAACCTATATTATTTGTTTTGAATATGTCCTATCTGCATATTTGTTATCAAGAGTTGCAATATTGTTCTAAACCGATATATGTACGCTTTCAGCATGTGTGTGTTACAATAACATTTGCTAGTCATGTTTTATGGCCATTCATCTTAAACAAATAGTCTACGTTATACACTGATACACAGCGATTTCGCACACTTTGAGTTTCAAATAGAAACGTTAAATTATTATGATTAATTAGATGCTAAATAAATAAATAAATGCAATAGACTCCAAAACAAAACATCTTCCAATTTAACAAAATTCAGATAAAAGATTAACTCTAGTTTACAGTAATTCCAATTTGCTTACACCGTCTGGATGTAGCCGCATGCAACCATAAACATTGACTCTATAATAATCAAGTACTTAATTATTATGCAAAAAAATTCATCAAATAGTTTTTACAGAATTTACTGAGGTAGGTAATTTTGACTTTAGTTTAACGATTTTACCGAAGAAGTATATTAGATAGTTAGACGTACTTAGTTATATTAATCATAAATTAGGATAGATATTCGCTATAATAGCTTTAGGATTTAGCCTTAAGATACTTCACCCGAGGCGAGTAGAGTGCATTAACTAGTTCTGAAATAAAGTAAAAAATGTTTCAATAATAATATAAGAGACATCCCCCTTCTATCCCCACCTCCCTGTCAGTCCTCTTTTGTGCCAACCCTACCGTAACGTCTCTTACACTTCTGTTCAAATAATCGCAACGTGAACATTGAAGTGTATATTTTTGAAATTATATTTTTTTCTTAATTTTATTCTTTGGACTTTTATTCAAATATGAATGACACTGTCTTTGTTTGGACTGCGTTCATTGGACTGACAAAGCAGGATTACTATATATATATATATATATATATATATATATATATATATATATATAATTTTAATTATATTTATTCCAAATAGTTTAATGCCTCTGGCTGTCTAAACATTTACATTGTACTGAAAATTTTTAGTGATTTATATTTATGAAACATTAAATTTTATAGCTAAAATGACTATAAACAGTTCACGTCGCCTCAACTGCAATAAATCATAAGCGACTTTTACTTACTGATGTGTTAATAAAATTTTCATTATTTTCTACATGCAAACGTGTCTAATTATGCAAGATAGTAACAGACATAGTTAGGCTTCTCTTGAGTAGTAATCTGGTCTTCAAAATGGATTTAAGTACAAACCTAATGTTAAATTATAAATAGATACGAAGTATTGTCGATTTAATATTATTTATTTTGGTTTAAATTAATTATGTAAGTATTAGTTGGAAACCAACAGAAAATCATGATTTTGTTATTTATATAATATATATTTTGTATTTTTTCGACCTCTTTAAGTCAAAAGCTTTAAATCAATTACACCAATTAAGATGTAACTAAGCCTTTCAATAAACGCTGAATCGTTTTTATGATACGTGTGGGGAAATAGACACATAGCACCAAATTAAAACGTTTAAACTTGTTGGACGATAAAGGCTCGTAATGATAATTTAAAGCCTTAAAATTAAAGGACCATTATCGATCTGTCTCCGGCATTATTAAATACAACATTTAATGTAAATAATAAGTACAAAAATATTGATAAATAAACACGAATCTTGTTGTGTAAAAATAAATATATTTTTATTATAGCTAAAAATCACAACCAACAGTATATTTAATAAAGTTGTTTTAACTATACATAGATTCATCTGAAGACAACTTGGTAAGATTACATAAGAAGCCGCGCTACGATACTAGTTATGTAGACCTAACAAACTCACATCTTCCAACAACACTTGAAAAAAAAGAAGTACCAGAACCAACGACACCAGAAAAGAATACGTAAGTTGATTTCTTATTCATATTCACGCACATTCTCATGCGGGCTTATAGCCGTCTTATATACAATATGTTTGATTATACGGGATTCCCAATGGCATACACATTACACAACCTTTAAGGAGTAAACCGTTTAAGCAATTGAATTTCAACTAGAGCCAATGCCAGGCACATGGCAACATGGTTCTCTATAAAAATCATTTTATAAGCCTAAATATTATCTATATTTTTAATGATACGTATAGTATAGTAATATAGTATTACTAGTACCTATGGATATATCCATAGGTACTAGTAATACTATAAATGTCAAGATAGTGTTCTGTCTATCGGTTTGTTGAAGATTTTTCGAAAGAATTTTGCAAAGATCGTTCACATGATGCGAGTGAAGCCTTTAATATAAACTTATCTCTTATATGAGGTGTTTTTTAGCATTCAAAATTTGTATTTATTGCATGTTGAGTTGGAATCGTTAAACAAATTTAAGGTTTATATATTATATGTATGTGTGTTTATATAATACTCGTATGTACTTGCAAATTGTTTTTTTTTTATTAATATTTATATTGTGTGATTTTTTGTTATAATATAAATAATATGCAGATTTATATTAAGATATATAATCAAATTTTTATAAAGTGTGTGTGTGTGTGTCTATCCAACTATATATAATGTATCCAATCGACTATGCTATCGGTATATTTATTTTGCATGTGATATTACGATATTGTGTCCGTTTGTCTGTTTTTGTGTTTTATTTAGAATTATAATATATAAGTATATATGTATACATGGCATATAAATAGTTATAAAAATATATTTTTGTAGCAATAATATATTATTCAATCATATTGAGAAAGTTTGAAATTATCATATTATTTGACTTTTGTTAGTATATAGTATAATGTAGTGTAGACTATAAGGTGTCGGTGCTACCTTTCCTTACAGGAAAAACTCATTGGCATTGCAAGAGTCCCTGTGCAATATGAAAGACATACATATTGCTTGCAGGCTTCCCGTTATTTTTTATGGAGCTCGAACCCATAAGCAATTAGAACAAGTGGTCCAAGAGTATGCCAAAACAAAGTATTGCGATCAAGCAACTATGACCATTTTGTCCAGTAGGGAAAACAGTTGCATTCGTAGCTACGATAGTCATCACTGGTCATCCAAGAAGGAAATGTGCAAGACCTGTACCAAGGTTGGTAAGGGTTTTTTTAACAAAAAAACAATACAAAAGAAATTATATATTTAACTTGATTTATCAAACAATGATATTCGTAACCGTACTCGCGTGTCAGTCGTTCATGACGATATGAACGCAAGTAATCTGCGTTTTTTAAGTTTACTAACGTAGAATATGCAGAGACGACGCGTATTCCAGGAAACGTACGTCGTCGACGCGTTTCAGAAACGTAATGTGTATGGGCTTTAAATACGATAAATATAACCTATACCTTTAACACTACAATGTAAGTCAACATAGAGTATGTAACCAATAAAAATAATTTAATTTTATGCTCTAGCTGTATCTAAAAGCGCTGTATTTACAGTCGTTTTTAATAATGAGATGTAGGAGGCGTCTCACATTAGAGTTGCTTTATTGAAAAAATGCCATGGCGACAACATTCATAAATTATATGTAAGGTCGATTTCCAAATCATTTTTTTTTTTTTGTTGATATCATTTACGATATTGTTCAGAAAGATGAGCTAAGGCAATTTAAATGAAACAATTCATTTGTAGCATATTTTATTAGTTTTTTCAGTTTAGTACTCTAACTTCTTTACACTATGAACATAACTCTTAGTCCATACATTAGAATGACTTAGCAGAATTTATAGAAATAGTAGCGAGTTGAAAATTCAAGGCTGACAGACCGCGTGAACCTTTGCCTCCCGATATGCTGAAGGTTAAAACGTCATAATTAAACTCTATATATTATTAACTAGCGACTCACCCTCGCTTCGCTTCGGGTTCGTCCCTAGACAAAAACAAATCTATCCCACGGGAACCGTACATTTTTCCGTGATATATAGCCTATAGCCTTCCTCAGTTAACGGGCTGTCTAATGCAAAATGAATTTTTCAAATCGGATTAGTAGTTCCTGAGATTAGCGCGTTCAACCAAACAAACAAACAAACTCTTCGGCTTTATAATATTAGTATAGATTAACCCTTATTATTAATAAACCCTCGCTTCGCTCGAGTTTGCCCCTAGATGTTTCTTTAAATTGACATAACTTTTTTATTTAGGAACCACTTGAAATAAAACAAATACTAAACGTTAAGTGAAGCTTACCACAATACATTAGTGAAAACCGCACCCAAATCGATTTAGCAGTTTCTAAGATTAATCACAGACAAACAGACATAAAAAACTAAAAATCATTGTTTTGGGTTCTATTGCGTTAATAAAGATCCCCAATAATAGTTTTTCTCAAATATCTTTCATGTACAGACAGCGATCAGTTACAATTTTATAATATGTATAGATAAGTTTTATGTCATTTTTTGTGGACTAGTGACTTACTCTAGATTCACGTGTATCCTTAGGTACCTCTCTCGGCTATCCTTAGGTCTATTTCTATATTAAATTGTATTCAGCCCTTTTTAACGTCCCACTGCTGGGCACGGGCCTCCCTTCAATACGAGGGGAATCAGGCCATAGTCCACCACGCTGGCCAAGTGCGGATTGGCGGACTTCACATGTCTTTCGAAACTTGCTAGGTTCTCTCAGACATGCAGGTTTCCTCACGATGTTTTCCTTCACCGTAAGGCAAGTGGTAATCAAGTTAGAAAATGATTCGCACATGAAAATGTCAGAGGTGCGAGACCCGGGATTTGAACCCGCTTCACTCGGTTTCCCAAGTGAGCGCGTTACCACTGGGCTACCACTGCCTTAACTACTGTATATTAAATTGCATTCAAACAATCCAGCCATTTTCGTTTGAAGTAATAACAAACAAACAAACACATACATACACCTATGACCTTTCACAATAATTATAATAATCAATTTTTTCTCATTTCAGTCAACCTCATCCAATAATAATAACACGGGCTGTAAATACTACAATAATAGAAAAAGTTTGAATCATAACTCGTTGCCGTCTGCTTTCGATTTAAATGTTTTAAGAAAAAAAGGAGAAGAACTAACAGCTTGCCCTTATTATGCGGCGAGGTACATGAAGGCAAAAGCGAACATTGTCTTCTGTCCCTATAACTTCCTTATCGACCCTTCAATTAGAAATAGTGTAAGTATGCTTACTATATTATGTTAGTACAAGCGATTTATTATGATAAAATCATTCATTTGTATAAAATATTAATATTTTGTATTTCAAAGAGGTACGTTATACCATTACACAATATTTTATTGCTTAGTCTTTTTTTTTTTGGTTCGATTTTCACAGTTACTGTATTTAATAAATTTTAAGGTCATTTATGTACCACCAGACCTTCAGTGTTCTTATTCGTATCTTATATTAATTTGTAATAATTTCTCGTACTTTTTAGATGCGAATCGATTTTAAAAATGACATTATAATTATCGACGAGGGTCACAACATTGAAGACATATGTCGAGAAACAGCCACGTTCAGTTTTACTACCGCCGATGTTCAAGCAGCTCTTAAGGTAAATACATTGAATGGTTAAATTAAAACCCAAATTAAATTATAAAGAATATCTATAATCATGAAAGCTTAAATACTCATATAGTCTTATTTTAGACTTTAGAGTCTTATATATCTGAGTGCATTCTAAATAAAATGACCGGGAATAGAAGCTGCGACCTCATCTATAAAATAAAAAAGCCTTTATAGAGCGTGTATTTCTCTCTATGTGCACGATACTAAAGCCCAAAAAATAATTAAAAAATCTATATTTATAACTGTTCGTGTCTACTAATCTTAAAACTCTCAAATATGAAATGTTGACAAAACTCACTAAAAAATTAAAATAAAAGTCCTCCTATAAAAGTGTTTATTATTATTAGATAATAACAGTTTCTTTCACACTATATTTTATATTAAACCAGTTCAAATTAAACATTAATTACTAACTAGATTTTACTGTGGCTTCGCTTGCATAGTAAATGGTAAAGTAGCCTATGTCCAACACCACATTACATTAAATGTTACATTAAATTTTGCCAAATTTCATTGATATCTGTTCAGCAATTTTAGTGAGCAAAAGGTAACAGACAAATAAAAGAGGTACTAATTTGTAATATTAATATAGACTAGCGACTTACCCTCGCTTCAATTTTTAATAATTCCTCGTTTTAATTTTTTTAAGCGAAACCCTTATTCTTTTTTTAAATAAAAGTAGCCTAAGTTACTCCTTATAATATCAACTATCTGCCAGTGAAAGTCCCGTTAAAATTGGTTCAGCCGTTTCGGAGATTAGTCGAAACAAACAGATAGACAGACAAAAATATTAAAAATTGTGTTTTTCTTATAAGTACCGTATATAATTTCCATATGCATTTAGTATAAAGCTGTTATTTTGTCATTTCAAACAGACATTTCAATTATATTTAACGATATAGATATATAGATAACTCTGCACATAAATTAAACCCAAAACCATATACCCTATCAAACGTAGTCTTACTACCATTGCGCCATTAATTTTATAAATATTTCCTTTTTTCAAGGAGCTAAACTACGCTTTGTCGTTTCGATTTGCCAATCAAGACGTTGAAACATTCATCCAACACTTAATACAAGTTCTGAATAATTGGGACCAATGGTAAGTATATACATGAGTATATAATTTTTATGTTAACTACCTCGGTGGTCTAGTCGCTAGCATATACGGCTGCACCTCTGCTGGTCCTGGGTTCGAGTCTCAGGTCGGTTTCGTCATTGAATCTTTCTGTTAAGAAAATTAAAGAGTGTGTGTGAATGTGTACACGTGCAAGAAGAAAAACTTCATTTGAAAATATTTTAATAGGTCTATCCATACTAATCTTTCGTTCACTAAACAAAAAAAAGTTTCCGAGCGTAGCAGTCGACGGGCTAGCTATCTCGTCATACCGAAACATCGCACGTCACACGGCAAAACATTAATAACAGTCAACGGAGCGCGGTTGTATAACAGTATACCCTCGCATATAAAAAATGTTAACTCATTTCTCTCTCAACTCAATTATCCGATTATTTATTGAAAAATTACTAATTTTACTTATCATAAAAATTGATTTGAATGTATGAGATGGGACAAAATTGAACAAAATTGTATTTGCTTTTTGTTTTGTTTTCGCTTGTAAAGTCTTTAAGTATACCTATCTACATTATAATAATAGTACATATAATTGCAACGATGATGAATTATATGTAACCACATAAGTGACAATTTCTGTCTTTGTTGATAACAAAGCTCTTTAAACCTAAACCTAAACCTACTCTTTATAAAAATCAATTTATGTTTAAAATAATTAGGTTAGATGAGATACTAAAAATAACGCATATTAGGCATATTACAATCATATATTTATAGAATATCATTTAAGAAAAGAATATAATATCATTTGTCCGACAATACAACGGTTACATTACATTACATATTTTCGTAACGCATTCACCAGCTTACCCCCCAAGTCAAGCGTGCGTAAGGAAGTTTTACTTAAAAAAGTCTCAGTAACAGCCGTGTCTCGTTGAGCACGTGTCGCGTCACTCCTGCGCCTCAACTCTCACCGGTAGTGTCTCGTGTCGTCCCACCGGAGTATGAGAGTGACAGGAATAGAGAGTGCACGCGGTGTCTGCACTATAATATCTCCTGCGCATCTGGCTAGTCTCAGTGAGATTGGCTGCCGTAGGTGAAAATGGGTCAGAAGGACATCATTGTATTATTTTATTATTACATTATAAGTATAATTCCTCTAAGCATATTATACTGGTAGCCCAGTGGTATCGCGCACGCTTGACCATCTGAAACTTACTTTTTAACGGTCAATATGGAATATATAGAGTATATAATACGTGATATATAATCTATAGACTTCCTAAATAAACGGGCTATCTAATGCAAAAAGGTTTTTTCAAATCGGATCAGTAGTTCCTGAGATTAGCGCGTTCAAACAAACAAGCTAACTCTGCCTCTTTGTAATATTAGTATAGATTAGCAGGGCCGCAGTAAAAACGATTGTAATATTTCCTATATATATTTATTTAATACGTATTTATATTGCAGGTTTGAAAACCAAATCCCACTTCTGGAAAAAAAGGCATTAAACGAAAATGTTGTGGTCTACAACTGGGATGTGAGGGACTTCATACAAACCTTAGGGTATCACAATATTGGACAAGGCCAATATCTAGGTAACTATTGCTTGATATATTTAATTACATTTTCTAGGTATACGATGACGACAACATGTTTGGCTCAGTTTGTAGTGACCATACTTGCTGTGCCAGCGAACGCGGGTTCGAGTCCCGCTGGGGTATTCATGAGTGCTTATATATATGTATAATATTTACGCGTAATGGAGAGTGTGTAACGTCATTACACCAAATAAAAATAATTAAAAACACACGTCTGGAACATGCTTTATTTACACACATGTGGTTATGTGGGAACTAAGCTGCTAGAAACAGGTGTTATAAATTAAAACCATGATAAAAAATATAGTTTATTAGTCAATTCAAGATGATTTAGCTAAAAAAATTTTTTGTTTACATTTTAGCAAATTTTTTTTTTGTTTACATTTTTTTGCTGTTATAAATGTTATTTTTGATTTGTTATTGAATTTATGTACATATTCTTTTCTGTAATGCTGCTGGTGGAGGGCGTTAATGATTGCGACACAGTTTTTTAACTTCTGCAATTATTATCGTTTTTATCTGTTTTTGCCATATATGTACTGACATTTCAATAAATAAATTAAAAAAAAAATTATCACATTGCGATTGAGTGCGTAAGCGATACTGATTACTGCGACCCTCCTTTAAGACGGGGGAGGGTCCGTTGGGTTTTAGTGGATCCCACGCAACCACCTGTATTTATACAGATGGTATGCGTAAATGCTTTTCTCAACGTTAAAAAAGAATAATACACATAGTCTAATTTATATTAAGATTGTCATAACGAATTTCATTTACTTGTAATGATGTAAAAATTTATTTCAGATTTTATGAAGAACGTAACGCAGTTAAGTGATAAGATTAGGAACAATCCGGACACATTAAAGCAAGTGACGACACCTACCGTTACTTTGCTTGAGTCCCTTAATAATATACTAGGTGTGTAAAAAATATTTCTAATTTTTTCGTATTATTTTTATTCGATCGTTAAAATTAATACCAAATATTCAGGTCTGCAATCCTAAAAAAACCTTATTTAAAACCTTACTACAAAACAAAAGGCAAGTAGGAATGACCAAGTAAAGCGATACCCTCGCTTCGCTCCGGTCATCTTTAGGCGCTTTAATAATCTATCTGTTTACTAAATTTTATCCAAATCCGTCCTCCGTTTTAGCGTGGAAAAGTAACAAATAATACAACGTAACAAAAAACATATACAAACTTTCGCATGTCTAAGTCGATCTTTCTGGTAGTACATGTAATTTGAAAATGATGGTTTTTTGTTTATTTCACAGGAAATTGTCTGAAATAAAAAGATTTTTAAATTAATTTCAATCATTCGAGTAGTGTATCCCGGGTATTTTTTTACATATCCCGTGTCAATTCCCACGGGTATCAGTCTCTTGCAAGTTACAAAAATAAGGGTCATTAATAAATAATTATATATTATTTTACAGGTTACATGTTCGGCAAATATTTGGATAGTTATAAACCAATACTGGAACTGAAATTCAAGTCTTTCTTGTTTGAGAAAAACGAGTGGACAAACACACCATATAGAAACGTATGCTTTTACTTATATTATTTATAATGAAGTTATTAGGAATTTGGCCAATTTTCCTTAAAAGAAATGATTTTTTGAAGTGAAAAGGTTTGGATGGGGAGTAAATTCATGTAAAGTCGTCATCGACATGGTCACGTGACGTGCTAACGCTAACACTCAGATAAATGTAAACAGTTTTAATTTACAAATTTGAATTTAAGATCACACAATTAATTTTTTAAGTTTATAGTATTAAGTTTTGACTTCTGTCAGCAGTCCTCATGTCTGCTTTATTTTATTGAATGGAACATATTTAGTCACCAGCATATAAATATTTAAAAAAATATAACGTTGTAAAAAATACTCTAAAAGTGATTTTAAATTTGAAAAGTATTAAAGAATTCATGGGATATGTACTCTTCTTCCTGCTATTGTAATCTACACTCTAAATCACATTTCCTTAGGGTCGCATGTTTATATCGATACACAAGTATAGGATATAGGAAGTATAGGATATATATATATATATATATATATATATATATATATATATATATATATATATATATATATATATATATATGTATATATATATATGTATATATATATATATGCTAGCCATACTGAGATTGATATAATTGTTATTAGAGTTTGAAGTGCACAAGTTAAAATACTTATAAGTTTGAAGTACTTTAATTATTAAAGTTACAGTATAATTTTGACGACTCTAACTGGCCACGTCTGTTCGGCTCAGTGTCTTTAAATGCACTCGTAAAAAATGTAGCGACACATCGTCTCGAAAAGCTATCGCGCAAAGTAAACAAAAAAATTTCGTGAAACCGTACAAATTTATTAATCAAATATCAGAAATCGAACTGGGAGTACCTCAAGCTGCACCTGTACTGCCTGAACCCGGCCGTGGTGTTCTCCGGGCTGAGCGCGGCGCGCTCGGTGGTGCTGGCGTCGGGCACGCTCACGCCCGTCGCCAGCCTCGAGTCGGAACTCGATACCGCATTCCCCTTCAAAGTCAGCGCGAAACACATCATACCTGATGATAGGGTGAGTTTGACTGTACTATTGTTTTTTTTAATGTAGTGCTAATGTAAATGTATCGTTTTGAAACCGAGTTTCAACTGCGTATCCTCTAAATTTAATTCGTTTTTCAAAGCATCAATAAATAAATATGTTGGGATATTAATACACATCACCGTCTAGTCCCATGGTAACCTACGTTATGAAGACCAGACAGTCGATACACTATACATATATAACTTTAAATACATACATAGATCATCACTATAAACTGAGCCAAACGTGTCGTCGAATGTTAATATTAGGGGTGAGAATATAAAATTTTCAAAGAACTCGCCCATATTTCTACTCCAAGTTTTTTTCAAATATGCTTAGACTAGCAGTTCCAGGAAGATAATAAAGCATCCATAAAAAATAATAATTAGTCGTATAAAAAGAGGATAAGACAACACGTTTGGCTCAATTTGTAGTGACCCTACTTGTTGTGCCAGCGGCCGCGGGTTCGAGTCCTGCTAGGGGCATTCATTTGTGTGACGAGCGCGAATGTTTGTAATCCAGTCCTCTATGTATGTATATAAAGTTATATATGTATTAGTGTATCAACATCTGGTATTAAGTTTTAGATAAAAAAAAAACTAAAAAATTAAATTAAAAAAAGTAAAAACATTGTATCAGACCAGGTTTCGAACCCGGACCTATGGTTGCCAATCTTGCTTCTTGGTTGCTTGACCACGATACCTATGCATAGAAAAAGTGTAAAAATTATCAACCATATTTTGCGTGGAATAATGCGAAAGAAAACCGCATGAAAACTCGAAAACACGCGTTTTCCTAAACAAGACTAATGTATATCGATTTTTCGCCCCCGAAAACAACCACATACCAAATTTCAGCGAAATCGTTAAGAGTCGTTTCCGAGATCGCCGGTATAAATAAATAAATATACAAGAATTGCTCGTTTAAATATATTAGATATGTGTACGGTCAGGTATGGGTGGGGACGCTGGGGCTGCACGAGGACGGCAGCGAGCTGCTGTGCCGCAGCGCCGAGCTGCGCCAGGCGGCCACGCGGCAGGCGCTGGGCCGCGCGCTGCGCCGCGTGTGCGACGTCACGCCGCACGGCGTGCTCTGCTTCCTGCCCTCCTACACCGTGCTCAAGGCGCTCGTCAAAGAGTGAGTACACACACACACAAACACACACAGACACACACACTGAGACACACACACACACACACACACAGAGAGAGACACACACAGAGACACACATACACAGAGACACACACACACAGAGACACACACACACACACGGATATACATACTGCCGTTATAAGAAAGATGGCCGTAACTTCGTCAAAGCTGATTTCGAGATGTTTGAAGTTTTGTCTTACTACTACGTCAAAATTACTACGAGTTTTGACGTAGTTACGATTAGAATGATATCATATATCATTGGATTCATAAAACTTAGAGCTTTATGAGTAAGACTATGGAGTAGCATTTTTTTTTTTTTGCTGATTCCGAATCTGCATATAAGACATTTTTGACCAAATTGTTAGTTACGGCCTTCTTTCTTATGACGGCAGCATAGATCAGACACACACAATACCGATTGTAAGCAACGAGTTGGTACTCTGTACTAAGGACGTTACAAGTAGGACGTACGAGTTAGTACGCACTACCTCGTTGAAAAAGTCCACTAGGATCCCAACAAAAGCCACATAGAAACCGATAAATATTTATTGGTTTCTATGTGGCTTTTGTCGCTTTTGATGGGATCCTATTGGAGTTTTTCAACAGGGTACACGGTATTGTGTGTAGTGTTGTACTTGCAGTAAACCGCCCATAAATATTCACTTTTACTCGTGTAATATTAATATCGACCAGCCCTCGCATCGCTCGAGTACATCCTTAGGTACCTTTTATATTTATAATAGTATAATATTATATAAAAGTATCGCCAACTTTTTACATTTTTTATTATTAACATTAAGTTGACCATGTGTTACTCCATTGTTTCTGTGTTCTAAATTGTTTCTATATAAATCCGGCTGGTCACGTTCTGGCCTCTTAGTCGGATCATAAATAATCGGTGTTTATTTTATTTATTTTTTTGTTAAAAAATTCACAGCAGTCACAGTTAAAAAGTTAGCTTAGTTAGCCCCATGTTGAGATAAAGTAAACCGTCGGTCCTGCGCTTGATCTCTCAATGAGCGTAAAGATGAGAGTGCGCTTGTATTGGCGCACAGATACTGCTCTATAATATCTCCTATATTATTAATATCTCGTCTATCTATTTCGTTTTATTTAACGTATGCTAAATGAATAAATAAAAATCTTCCTGATATAAATCGTATCCGTCATTTTTTTAAGTATATAGGTTTAAGATATACATTAGTAAAAATATAAATATAATCATATAAGTATAGTGAAGTTAGTAGTTTTAAGATAATATGAGATATACTATTACTTATTACTCTAAATTAAAAATATATATTAAATAGGATTATTGTGAGTACATTCATATTACTAAAACGAACTATGAAGACGCAGTTAGGATGTTAGCAAATATTATGTTTGTTACAAAGTACTGCGAACCCCAATGGAGTTCTTCAAGAAGATGCATAATAAATTAACGTGACGAATACCTTATAAACTATTTTTTTTATTTTAATTCAATGCTATTTTGTGTGTTTTAGATGGAAAGCTTCGGAGATATGGGAGGAAATAGAAAGGACTAAAGAGATATTTCAAGAATCAAATAATGTCAAGGACCACGAAGTAGTTATGAAGGTAAATATTCATACTCATAATATTATAAATGTTAGCTGTACGTCTGTTGCCTTTTCACGCTTAAATCTATGAACAGATTTCTATGAAATTATAAAATTACGTAGTTTCTGTCCCGATGGAAATAGGTTACCCACTACCATCCATCCATATGTTCCATGTATTTGGGGGGTAGCGCTGGTCTATAAAAAAATATGTTCGACAAAGGACGCTGTCCTTTTTTGAAGGTTACTTCGATGATGACTGCCCCGAGTATCACTTGTGTCCCAAAGACCCTGCGCAATTGGCTGATCTCCGTAAAATCGGCCAGGCTAATCGAAATTCGGTCTAGAGGAATAATACCTTCTAAGATTTATGTGAATATTTGACATTTAAAATAAAACTATCTTTTAGGGTTTTTTTTTCTCTGAATTATTTTGATTTTTAGGTACCGACGTTTCGAATGTTTTTCAGCAATCATTGATAACAAAAATCGCCAAAAATAAAAATGAATCTGCGAATAGTGAAGATAATTTAATTTAAAAACAATCGGTCTAGAAGATTTTCATTTTTATTTTATCCCATACGTACAGAACTACACGAAGGCGGCGACCAGCTCCGGCGCGCTGCTGCTGGCCGTGTACCGCGGCAAGGCGGCCGAGGGCGTGGACTTCCGCGACCGCCAGGCGCGGGCCGTCGTGCTCGTACGTATACACATATATGCTACGGCCTCGGACTAAACTCTTATTCAATTGCTAACTTCTTTTTGTTTTTTTTTAAGTAAAACTTCTTTACGCACGCTTGACTCGAGGGGTAAGCTGGTGAATGCGTTACGAAAACATGTACGTACGTTTGTTGCCATGGTAACCGTTGTTATTGTCTGACAAATGATATATAATATTATTTTCTTTCCTTAACCTCTCAACTGTCGCTGTCTTTTTGCACGAATATGGCGCATCTGTCGGCTACTTTCCGAGGGCCTCGCGCGAAATATGTACGCATCATTAAAATAACAATGTTTCTAAAAAAATATATGAAAGCTATATATAAAGCTTATGTCGTTGGAATCGTTTTGAAGTATACTAACAATTTATTAAATATAAGTTCAATTGTATTTAATAATATATAGTTAATTTTAAATTGAAATCACTGTAAGTGATTTTTATCAGTACATAGTATGAAATCAGGAATTATTACAAAATAAAACTATTATTTTAAAAAGTTTTTTATACCATTGAATTAAAGATACAATATTTTATATTAATTGATAAAAACAACTCAACTCACTGTACATTTTTTCACACCACAAGCTTTACAACAACACGTCTCAATCACGGCGACTTAGCACCGGATAAAAAGAGGTATTTTTTATACTTGAATTCTGAGAGCATTGAAGACCAAGAGATTTAGGATAATCATTTATATTATAGTTTAGTCCACGTAGATAATACTGACATAGTTTGAGTTCTTATAACTATTTAGTTTACGAGAATTAAACAACAAACCAAACACTTGAAAATAAGTGCTAAAAATCGTCATCTCAAACTTTGGATCACAGAGCAAATTCTGCTTAATATTTCATTAAAAAATGTGTACATTTTACAATTTAGTGATATTTACAAATGGAAAAATACAATAAACAGGCATGCTGCCTTACTAGAACATTTCAGAAATCAATTACGAAAACTAACAATTTCACTATAAAAATTACAAGGGACGCTACAAAAGTATGGATACGACCAATACTATCACATCTGAACAGATTATATCTATACAGATAAAAAAAATTAGAGTGTCTGTTTGTAATATTAAAATAACCGCTTTTTACTTAATGCATATGGATGTATACACGGTACATACACCATATTGTATCACTAGTTTAATAGATGCAAATAAACATATTTTTTACCCAACTGCACAACGCAAAGGAGGGTAATGTGTTTATCAGCCTATGTATTTAGGTATGTATACATGTACATATGTATGTATGTATGTATGTATATATGTATGTATATATGTATGTATGTGTGTATGTATGTTTTTTCCCTTGTGGCACTCTAAAACCCAAACGCATGGGCCGATTTTGATGATTCATATGTCGTTAATTTTGTATTTACGCGAGTGTCATAGGTTATATAAAAATAGTTAAAAATTAAAATACCAGATATCAGTCGCCAACTTGTGTGTCTTTAAAAAAAATTCTTCCAATCCAATCGAATGGGGTCTCAAAATAAAGATTTTTGGCGATCATAAAAATATTTAAAAGAACACAACTTACATATTTAAAAGTAATTTAGGATAAAAAAATAGCTAAATATTAGGTATCTACCTATGAAATTGCCGTTTAATACATAGAAGAGAGAAGTTAGTCTTTTTTTTTTCATAAATATTTTTCATTTCTATCAATCAAAATATGCACCCATGCTATTGATGCATCTCTACCAGCACAGTAGTAATTTTTCAATGCCCTTCTTGAAGAAGCCAGGTGTACGGGAGTCAACAAACTCTTCAAAGGCATCTTGCACTGTCTCTCGGGTATTGAACTTTTTATCTGCCAAGAAGTTGTCCAAATTTTGGAAAAAGTAGAAGTCTGTCGGCGCAATGTCTGGTGTTTACGGTGGATGACACAAACGCTTCAAACACTAGTTTTTGTAGCTTAGAGACCGCCTGTTGTGCCGTATAAGGTCGAGGTTTGTCTTAAAAGAGCAGCGAAGTCGAGCAATTAACCAAAGCTGGCCGGAGATTGGCAAGCTTCTCCATTATTGTGTCCGGTTTCTCACAGTACACATCCGCATGATCCGATGAATTATACCGGCACTAGACCACTAAATAGTAGCCATGACTTTTTTAGCGGTAAGTTTTCGTTCGGGGCATTGTCTAGGTGCTGAACCGAGGTCTAACCAACACGATGACAATGTGATTCAAAATCCCTTCATTTCTATGTATGTTAAACAACGCAAGGCATACCTCAACGCATTCGTCGCGTTGGAGATCGTTTAGTTCATGCGCCACCCGTTAAGTTTTTTTACCTTGCCAATTCGATTCAAATGGACCAATATTTTTTTGATATTAACGTTGAAACCTACTGCTAACTCAGCCATAGATTGAGTTTCACCAACTTCCACTATCGCCTTTAATTTGTCGTTGCTGGTTTTAGTCTTCAGGCGACCACGGTGTTCATTTTTTAAATCAAAATTTCGATGTCGGAAGCGTTCAGTTGTGCGTTCGTTTGTAGTGTTCACTCCGTACACGTCATTAATGTTGCGAGCTGTTTGTGTGGCATTGCTACCGCGACGGAACTCGTATTTCATAAGTACTCATATTTTTATTGTGCCCATATTGATGAAAAACAATCAAATGTAGTGAAAACAAAACACTAATTAATAAGCAAATGATCGAATTTGAAAATAGAACTCGATACTTTTAAAATAAAATTAATTTAAATTTAGAATTTACTGCCAGCCATTCGTAAATTACGTTTAAAATAGCCAGTATTGTAAAACGGCAACTTCATAGATAATAAATTTCAAAGACCTATTATAACTTCAAATATCTAATAAAACCAAAAAGCTGTAAATAAAAAAATATACTATAAAAATAAAAAAAACCCACGTTTCATCCTTCTCGCGAGATGTACATATGTATGTCTCCGACTATATTATACTATATTCCTTCGTCAACTTTTTTTCATTTTTTTAGTTAGCTTTTATGCAGTCAGTTTTTTTTTAATTTTTATAATATTTTAAAGTAATGTCTATGTTGAAATTATATCTATAAAATGAAAATCGTACTGTTTTAAAAAATAAAAATATTTTTTTAGGAAATCATTTAAAATATTTATAAAATGCAAAATTTCAAATAATTCTAAAAAAGCCAATGAAAATATTCTAATGAATATTAAAAAAGCCTTATCCATACTATCCAACAACCGTCAAAAATGGCGGGTCGGTTTTGGGATACGTGTTTTGATATTACTAATTACTTAAAATCTAATAGAAGATTTACAAATTCAATTATACGTAGTTATGTTGTTATAAATTTAAATCATTTTATGTTAATATAGATAATATGCTGTCACTAGTGTATTTTTTATCCATAAAAAGTGAAAATATAAGGACTTAGTGCGCGTCAATGCTTACGATGTTTGATAAATGTAAAAGTTTCTGTATAAAATCTTTATTCAAAACACATCCTATGAAATAAAGACTGTTAATTACTTACCCTGCCATCATATTCCAATCTTTGTAATAATAATTTTACACTATTTTAATAATTTTTACTCACTTAATATTAAGTTCGAAGACCGCCAAAATTTAAATAAGTTGCCTGCACAAATTACTAAAATTTATGTTATTGGAGTTATTACTTTTTTGACATGTAGTATGATATTATTCCTTGTCTTTTTCTTTACACGTTACAAAAGCTAGATAAAAATAAACATAGTTTAAACGCGAGAAATCACATATTAAATCACATCGGGACTAATCGACCTCTAGGAGGTCGCTTGACAGTCAAGGGTATTTTTGATATCGACCTCTAGGAGGTCGATCGACAGTCGAGGTATTAAATGATATTCTATAAATATATGAATGTAATATGCGTTATTTTTAGTATCTATCCTGTCCTATTTATTTAAAAATTAAATTGATTTTCATAAAGAATACCGATAACCTACAGAAGTTATACTTCTTGCGCGTGTACACATTTATACACTTATATTATTTTTTTGTTTTATATGTATAAGATGACCCAAAATTCACGCAAGATTTGAATTAAATAGAAATCACAGTTTAATTTTCAGTTTTAATTTTTTTATTATTGAAACAAAAAATAAACAACAAAGTAAATAGGCTACAGTTATTTATTGAATAACACATCAGGTATATAGATTATCCAACAATGCTGGGACATACGCACTCTTTTGTCGAAATTTTCCATAATTCCGATATTAATTTCGTCAGGTTGATGCGGCATTGAATTTTCACCTTCAATGCACGAGTAGATTCTGGGCTTCTTGACAAACACTTTGAATTAATAAACCCTATAAAAACAAATCCAATTGTGTTAAATGACATGATGTAGGGAGCCAATTCTTATCAGCGAAACGAGGAGTACACAACCAGGAAATGTCTCATGCAATTACTCTCTATATAGTTAACGATGTTAAAGTATTATTCCTCCCATATTTTGTAAGAAATCATTATTTTTGAAATACTGTTCAAAGATGAAAACGCGTTGTTCTTTAGTGGAGTGCTTCATTCTTGCCAACCCTATACTCTCAGCTAATCAAACTGTACTCTGTTTTTGATTCCCAACACCGCGCAAATGGCGGCAAATTCAAATCTTGCATGAATTTTGGAACTACCTTTATATACTTCCCTATTTGAATCGGATTTTTTCACAATTTCATGGGTTTTAATCTTTTGCGCGAAACCCTAATTGTTTTTCTAAAATAAAAGTAGCCTAATTTACTCATCTACCATCAGCTATCTGCTAATGAAAGTCCAGTCAAAATCGATCCAACGATTTCGGAGATTAGCTGAAACTAACAAACAACACAAAAATTTTAATTTTATTTATATACCGTATTACCGTTCCTACAAATTCATCTAAAAAAAGCTGTTATTTCGACATTACAAGCAGACACTTTAATTTATTTATTTGTATAGAATATAAAATAATAACCCGTTGAGAGGTGTAGACACGCCGGCGTGTCAGTTAACAATTGATTTCTTAGAAATTAACCAGGAGGTGATAATACATCTTTTTATTTACATTTTTTATTCACAAAGGTAGGCGTACCTTTTCCGAACGTTAAAGACAAAGCCGTCCGGAGCAAAATGGAATATAATGACAACAATGCACTAAAGATGAAACTTCTCTCCGGGAGCAACTGGCTCTACGTACAAGCATTCAGGTATTGTATTATCATACATTCAATCGTCTACTATGTTAGACTAAAGCTAGACCTGTTAGCTTTGGTCTAGTGGCTAACATATACGGACTATAGATTCGGAGGTCCTGGGTTCGAATCTCCGGGCGGGTTACGTTTAATCATTGAGTCTTTCTGGTAAAAAAGTACCAGTAACAGCCCGGAGTAGGGAAGTTGGTGATGTTTTACCCGTGTCTTGGAGAGCACGTAAAGCCGTTAGTCCTGTGTCTGATCTCTCACCACAAGTTACGAGTCGTCGTCCTACCGACGTGTGATTAATAGAAATAGAGAGTACACTTTTGTGTCTTTCTCCCTCATTTGCGCTGCACTATAATATCTCCTGCGCATCTGGCTAGTTTCTAAATAAATTAATTGTATTGTTTATTGCGCATTTTTGTAATATATTCGTCCTTTTTAACATCCCTCTGCTAGGCACGGGCTTCCCTTCAATACGAATGGGATCAGGCAACTTTGTAATATAAACTAATGAAATTTTAAACGGCTGTGACCCAAACAGATATGGCCAAGATTTTCTTAGAACCGTTATTTATTCTCTGTCTCTATCTATTGGGATGTCACACGTTTCAATGACTTGCCTACTGTATGTGTATATGTATGGTACGTACCCCCTGTGCGCGCAGGGCACTGAACCAGGCGGTGGGGCGCAGCGTGCGGCACGCGCGCGACTGGGGCGCCGTGCTGCTGCTCGACGCGCGCTACCGCAGCCGCGACTACACGCAGCACATCTCCGAGTGGGCGCGCCGACGCGTGAGTACAGCACACGCACGCACAGACACACACACACGTTCACGCACGTTCACGCACGCATACATACATGTGCGCGCACGTAGTCAGTTGTAAATCAGTTAACCTTTTCGATTATACCTCAGAATATTCGATTGGCACCGAGAAGGGCGCGAGTTGTACACACACGGTTTTGTTAAAATTACACTAATATTGTAAATGCTAGTATATTACAATTGTAACTAATATTATAGTAATACATAAATTAAGCAACTTTTTATTGACATAATATGTGTACCTATCACGGAGTCAGAGTTGCGGGCAAAAACTAGTTTTATACAATATTATCTACCCTACCAAGTACCAACTAAATATACATAAGAAAAATAATTGACCGAGCGAGCGAAGCGTCTCTGCTTCAAGACTGGCATAATGTACTTTTCTTCGTCAGTTTGTTGGTACTCCTCTACAGGTCGTATTTTACAACTGATCTGGACGAAACTTAGTATACAATTTTTACGATTATAGATTTTTTTGTCGTCGGGGATTTTTGATTACAGGGGGGACTTAATCCTTTCTTAAAATTAATAAAGTTAATTAATAAAGTTTTCAAAAAATTGTAATATTCATAGTAATAACAGCTAAAATTAAATAAATATTGTTTAATTATAATACTTATCAATTTTTTTTTCAAATGTTTTGAATTAAAATCGACAAATATTGTACTCTAGTGCCTTTTTTGAATTTTTTAAAATCATTTTTGTAGAATTGTGGGTAGGCACTGTCTGTAACAAGTACCTATATAACGCCTTTGAGATGTCTAAAACCTTAGTCTCTCCCGTAACCATGATTGCTGTAAAGCATTCGAAACGTCAGGAACCAAAAATCAAAATAAATCCGCGAAATAATCCGAAAAAATAATTTTATTTAAAATGAAGGGATACTTCCTCCAAAAGAGTCAAAAAGGGGCTCCTGGATATCTCCACCTTGTGAGATCCGATTTCGAAGGTTCTTTTGTTATTTGAAAGGTAGTAACTTTAAATTGGTCTCATAAAAATTTGGAGATAATCTTATGAAGATCTTCGAAATGATCAACAGCATAGTTCCTCAATGCAATTTATGCTCGCTAGGTCTGCTGTTCGCAGAACTAATAGTAACTAATTGTAAGATATTATTTCGTCATACTAATATTATAAGTGCAAAAGTTTGTAGGAATGTACATATGTATGTATATACACTGAACGGGTTTTGATAAAACTTTACAGTAATATAGCTTATATAGTGTCATTAGAAAAATAAAAATGAATATGCAAGCGAAATCACAGTTATTACTTGGTTTATATAAGGAAATTTAATGTATATTTTTTTTTTAGTTAGAGCAAAAACAACATCATAACTACAGCAGCTTGATAAACCATCCAAGTGGTATTAAAGCGTTTATGGAAATCATGATTCAAAAGGAAGCAGAAGAAGAAACATAAAGCGAAAATTGAAAGTTAATAAAAAGCTGATAATGAAAAATTGACACTAGTATATAATTGATAATAGTAACAAGTATGTTTTAGTTTAATATAAATATATATAGTCAAAATATAGTACATTATGTCGGTATAAGAGCTTGTCGCTTTGTCTCATAAGTCATACAGGAGTCGATCTCGTGAAGCACTGCGGTTTCTTTTTTACATACTTAGGTCCGATTTTGAATAATCGAATTGGTAGAAAAAATAAGATTCCAAATACACTTACACGAAGGAAAGTATATATAAATTTCATATTAGTTGAAAATCAATATGGAAAAGCATTTCTTAAATGACAACCGCAGGATTTAAATTTTTTTAGCAATGAAAGATGAATGACAAAATAACTTCAGAACTTACACCAAAAGTTATTTGTACAATAAAATAGATCTTCATTCATTGTTATTCATTTAGATGTTAGACTCTGATAACTTATAATTGAATAATTGAAAAATCAGTCCTTACTCGGTAGTGATCAAGCCAATGTACAGGTCTCGTCACGTAAAAAGAACTCATGGGTATAGTCGACCTAAAATACTAGGCTACATTGTTTTATAAGTGTAATTGTTTTATTGTAAAATCATAATAGGTACTTTACTAGCTGCTTAGTACTTCGAAATTAAAAAAGTAGATAATGTTTACTTGAGTATTATTTAATTGAGTATTACTTAAACTAAGGCGCATTATATGCTTCTTTTTTATCCTTTTGTTTTTGCCGAGAGTTCGAAAAACAGCGAGAAATTCTGAACTATTCGCATTTTTTACAATACATCCCACTGTAGTCTCAGAAGTTTTTATAGCTTCTGCAGTCTGTTTCATATATTGTTTTAAAATATCAATAATTTGGTCCTTTCTCAGAATCTTTCTTCATAAAATAATTGATCATTTTTCTTTCCTTCCTATGTAAAACCATCGTCGTGCAATGAAAGTTATGTGTGCGACTGTACTTTGGGAACGAAGCGTAATCTCAGCGCGGGATGTGTGGGTCAACTGATAAATATTTATTGGTTTCTATGTGGCTTTTGTCGCTTTTGATGGGATCCTATTGGAGTTTTTGTGTTCCCCCGTCGCGCTTCTTCCATACCACCAATTTTACCTATAAATCTCAGTGTACAGGGAAACGACCAGCGTTGTTTTTACGTGACGGGTAACTATACAACACATTAGCTTGATGACTAGGGACTGATCTTGTGACTACGTTGTCTCTATAACGTGTAGTTTTGATTTTAAACATTGTAACTGACTTCGACTTCTTAAGTGGCATGCTTACTTAATTTTAAATGTTATAACAGTCCTGGGTTTTTTTAGGTTTTTAGTACTTAGTGTGTTATGTTCCAAATTTTTTTATAAGTTATTTTTTATGCATTTATTAAAAATCTCAAAAAATCTTTATAAATATTATTTATAAATCATTGTTTTAAATCTTACTATTAATTATCATTAATTTTTTTTAGAAAAAGAATTAGGGTTCCACTCAAATAAAATTAAAACGTACCCGAGCGAAGCGAGGGTAAGTCCCTAGTAGGTATAGAATGTATCTGTATAATTGTGGGATGTTTTGAGAATAAGATATTTTAAATGTTTGCTTTAAGCACTAATAATACTATGATATACAGAATATGTCGCGAGTCACAAATAGATTGAATGAAATAATTTTACTTACTCATATATTACAATAGTGATACATATTTTAATGTTATTATTAAACGAAAATAAATTTCAATCGAAAGAGTTGCGTTACACATTCTTCTGATGTTATATATTGTGTGAAATTCTGCCTAAAGTTTTTGATTTTCTTACTTAGATAATATCTTCTTTTTTTTATTTTAACCTCGGAAATCTAAGTGTAAATTTTATGGTCTCAAATGATAGTCATATGCCAAACGTTATTAGATAAATATTTATTATAAAATCGTACAGCTTTCTACTTTTTAAAAGGGTCTGAATCTATTTTGTAATACTTTTTTATGATGTAAAGATTTTAAACTATAATGTGTAAGCGAGCGCTTTAAAGCATTCATAAAACGACACGACAGCATTACAGTTTCGTTTTTCAGTACTTTTAATTCCAAATAGCAACGCATAAATGACTCAACTAATATAATCTACAAAATTCGACATTATAACGTCTTGTTTTGTATTTTAATGGAATAAATGTATGTAAATTCAAATGTATAGTATCAGCATAATATGTAAATTTTTAAAGTTTTAGAGTGTATTCGTCCTCTCGCCATTTAGTAAATGAAACTTACATTCAGGGTGATTGGTTGAAATGAAAACTGAGTAAATATTTTTATATTATTTAATGTCTTACAGGTTAGGTCGTTTTTAAGTTAACATCCTATATTGTTTTTGTGGTTAATAAATAAATAAATATAGTGTGTACGAAATTTTATGTTCTTTAAAGTTCATTTCATTCATTCATTTTCAGTTTATTTTTATCGAGACGTAGGTATAATAAATACGCAGAATTTGATTGTTAGGTACCATTATTGTTTTTATGGCAGGTAGGCTCGACTTTGCCATTTTTATGCTGTCGTATATAATTTTAAAAATGGACGCTGCTATACGCCAAAGATAGAGGTCTACGGAAAGCTTTCCCGTAGCTGCTCCATGGATCGATTAGTAGTTCAATCTTTCATATCCACGGGAAAATTTCCCATATTTCTCAGAAACAGAAAAACTTCCCAGGCGTAGCTGGGAAAGCTACCCGTAGTCACCCCTAGACCCCTAGGAAAGCTTCCCATCACTTCGTTATTAAAAGTGTATTTTTATAAAGACATAGGTAATTTCGTTAAGTGCCTTGTATAATAAAAAAAATTTTAATATGATCAAAGTTTGTTTTATTTACATTCTTTATTATCTACTGTTCTTGTTTGCGTTGTTGTCGTTGAACCCTGCAACAATAAAATAGTAGTTATTTGAAAACAATGAAATTTTAATTTAACGGTTATTAATATAGAATAATTAATTATAAGTTAATTGTATTATTAAAAAAAATACATAAGTAAAAAACAAAAAAAATATTTTCTACCTAAAATACATTTTTTTTTTAATAAACCTATCAGTAAAAACAAAAAAATTAAATCAAATATTGAAGCACACAAGATCCCTTTTCCTTATAAAAGTATGAAATAAAATAACAGTAACTATAAAAATTCTCGATTCTTAGAGAGGACTATTATTATTGGTGGTAATTGCCACCAAGATAAAGATTTCCCTAGTATCTATTTTCGGAAGTAAGGACAGCCGTTAAAATATTGGTTACTTAATTGCAATAGTTTTCATAGCTTTATCATCAGTGAATAAATAAATATATTAAGGACATTAATTAGCACACAGCACCATCTAGTTCCATGGTAAGCTACGAGGCCTGCCTTATGGATACCAGATAATTGATACACTACACATATATAACTTTAAATACATACATATTATAAATATAAATACCCATGATTGCAGTACAAACATTCGTGCTCATCACACAAATGAATGCCCTCAGCGGGACTCGAACCCGCCACCGCTGATACAGCAAGTACAAACTGAGCCAAACGTGTAGTCAAGTGGATACTTCGTGTAGGTGGGGACGACAGCTCTTAACATAACATGCTAACCAATAAATACTTTTTGCCTGACTCGGGACTACTGCACGTTTGGCTCGAAATCGTAATTGTAATTACTGTAGATCTATATTCTGTATATAGAAATAACTAATTATAATGTCCCCCTGACCGATTTTGGCCACGGCGGCCAATCTCACTGAGACTAGCCAGATGCGCAGGAGATATTATAGTGCAGACACCGCGTGCACTCTCTGTTCCTGTCACTCTCATACTCCGGTGGGACGACACGAGACACGACCGGTGAGAGTTCAGGTGCAGGACCGACACGATACGTGTTCTCTGAAGTACAGGAGTGAAGCCAACTTTTCAACTCTATATTCAGCGAGACCCGAGTCTCGAGCCCAGGACCATCGGATGTGCAGCCGTACATGCTACCCTGCGTACCACTACACCAGCGAGCTATAACCGCACCTGCCTGCGCAGTCCACTAGCCGCGCGTGGCGGCGCAGGTGCGACACGTGCAGGAACGCGAACTGGCACACCTCGCACACGAACGGCCGCTCGCCCGTGTGGTACCTGCGAAACGGTACATTATAATAAGTATCTGGGCAACCGAGGTTCGCTTGCAGTTCTTTTTTGTTATATCGTATTTTTTAGATAAAAAAAAAACTAAATATAAAAAAAAAAAGTAAAAACTTTGTATCCAACCGGGATTCGAACCCTAACACCTATGATTGTCAACCTTGTTCCTTGGCCGCTTGACCACGATGCTTATGTTCGAGTGTGTGAAATTAGTGACATATTTTGCGTGGAATAATGCGAAAGAAAACCGCATGAAACTTGAAAATACGCTTTTTCCCAGGCATAAGACTAATCTAGATCGATTTTTCGCCCACGAAAATCCCCATACCAAATTTCAACGAAGTCGTTAGAGCCGTTTCGGAGATCGCCGGTATAAATAAATAAATATACAAGAATTGCTCGTTTAAATATATTAGTTTAATCAGTCAATCATCAAAAATCTTCTCTCACTATCTTAATTGCATTTATTTATAAAAGACACCTATATAGATAAGCTTAAAAATCATATCTAAATCTAAATACAAAATTTGATTCAAATTGTTAGAGCCGATATTTGCTAATTTAATATTGTACTTTGTACTTTTTAAATACTAAACAAACACACTCTAGAACAACTTATGTATTACAGTTGAAGTAAAATTCGCAAGTGTTAGTAGTAGCCATTGAGCCGCTCGGCAATATCAGCAGGTTGGTTCTGATTGCGCTGTTGTATGAATCTTTATCTCTGTAATACTTTATTAGATTCACGCTAACACATGAGTACCGAAAAAATATAACTGTTTTCGGATTTTTTCGCGGATTTATTTTTGACTAGCGACTCACGCTCGCTTTGCTCGCGTTCGTCCCTAGGTACGTTTTCACGGTAAGCTATGTTTATACATATATAGCAGCTTGCTACTTCTAGGATATTTATTTAAATTATATAGCGATTTACGTTACGTACGTACGTTATTGCGTACGCCGTACGCGGATTTTGTTCACAATTTCATGGGGTTTTTTTTCACGGAACCCTGTTTCTTTTTCTAAAATAAAAGTAGCCTAAGTTACTCCTTATAACAGCAGCTATCTGCCAGTGAAAGTCCCGTCAAAATCGGTCCAGCCGTTTCGGAGATTAGCCGGATCAAACAAACAGACAGACAGACAAAAATTGTAAAAAATGTTGTTTTGGTATATGTACCGTGTATACATCCATATGCATTAAGTAAAAAGCGGTTATTTTAATATTACAAACAGACATTCCAATTTTAAGTATTTATCTGTATAGGTTTCCATAACCATTATTGTTGTAAAGCATTCAAAACGTCGGAAAGAAACAATCCGAAAGATAGTTTTATTTACCTCTAACTCATGCGCTAGCTACTATTGAATATTTGGATAGCCATCGCAAAAGTGGATGAACTAAAATATTACTCTTGAAAACTAAGCAAAGCTTACTTTAACACCTTAAGTGAACCGACGGACATTTTATAGTTATTATTTATGAAATCAAACCTTTTATGCACTACGAGATCGCATTTCTTGTAGAACTTCCTGGAACACCCCGGCGCGTCGCATGCGTGCGGCGTGAGGCGCTCGTGGTCACGCTCGATGTGGTTTTTTAACTGTAACAAAATACATGATAAAATCATATCAAATTAAAATATACTTTATTCAAATAGACTTTTACAAGCACTTTTAAATCGTGAGTTTTAAGTTTTAAAATTAAATTAAATGTATGTTATGTCAGTGTAGTCAGCTCGTGAGGTACCTTCACTGACATAAAATACATTTATTTTATTTACGGTGGTACGGCTCGGCAGGCAGTTCTGCTGAGAAGAGCCGAAATAAAAGGATAACATTATAAATTACGAATACGATGAGGGAAAACGTCATGACCAGCATGTATGAGAGAATCTAATTAGAAGATAGTATGTAAAGTCCGCCAACCTGCGCTTGGCCAGTATCGTGGATTATAGCATCGCATTAAAGGGAGACCCATACCCAGCAGTGGGAAGTTAAAAAATACTGAATTATAATTATTTTCAATATTAAAATTATATATATATATATATATATATATATATATATATATATATATATGTACTATACAAGTATATAATTAAGAATTTTATTATTAAAAATATATTAATCCATACATACATACGTATAACTGATAACAGATAAGAAATATACATAGGTATTAAAAAAATATTTAATAAAATACGGTGCATCAAGATTAAGGTAGAATTTGATGAAAGAGCTTAATATAAAATGTATTTCATTTGAACATAGTTTGATATGGGGTATATAGCAAATAATCTTAAAAAACTATACAGGATGTAACGTGTGGCTTATAGTGCGTTTAGTATAGTGTTTGGCTTATAGCGTAAATGGTAGACAGTATGTCGTATAAATGCTAGTGATTGGCATATAGTGTGTACTTTACAGTAAACGGCGGTAAATAATGCACATCAAACTAAAGGGGAGAAAATCTGCTAATTTCGATTTTGTAGAGCGTCGTCTCAATTATTCAATACATTATGTCAAATTCCCAGTAGATATCGGACTGTTAGTGTTCCGTTTGATAGAGATGACGCTCTACGAAGCCGAAACTAGCCGAATATTGAAGCTCGATGTGCATTATTTACCGTCGGTTACTGTATAGTGTGTGGCGTATAGTGTTATAGTGTAAATAGCAAAGTCTATGGGTATTTAGTAGCGATGGGCGATTGTTGTAAAAAAAAAACAATCGACCGAATCGAAAATTGTGCTATTGCGCATTCGATTGTCGATTTAGTAGTTCCTCACCATGATTATTCGAATAACAATCGACAAACTACTAACTGTACGCACTTATTTAGTAGTACGTATGAGTACAGTAATACAGATTACAGGTGCACTACAAATTAGTAGTTAAACTTAACACTGAAACCATGTCAGTCATTAGCTCCTGCCTCACGCGGTTAATAACAATCGATAACAATCGAATAACATCGATTGTTATCGACTAAACTGAACAATCGACTAATTCGATTAATTTTAGTACCTAATAATCGCCCATCGCTAGTATATAGTGTGTAATGTACAATGTACACTGCCTCACCATCCAAGCGGCTGGGAAGGTGCGTGCACACCGCCGCGCGGTGCAGCGGTGCGCGGGCGGCGCGGGGGCGGCGGCGCGCGCGGGGGGCGCGGGGGGCGGGTGCCGCGCGCGCGCGTGCTTCACCAGCGTGGAGCGGTAGCTGAAGCGCGCGCCGCACTCCCGGCAC